>OZ035984.1:5330403-6628614 GCA_964035005.1 Erebia palarica | reverse complement strand
TTTGAGCTCGCTACGCCGATTGCGCAATGTTTTGCCAATTCCAACCAAAGTTATGTTAGCACAATCTCTCCTTCTCTCTATTCTCGATTATGGTGATGCAAGCTTTTTTAATTTGACCCAGGACCAACTTAACAAACTTGAGCGACTTCAAAATCTCGCTATTCGGTTCATATTTGGCTTACGCAAATATGACCACGTATCCGAATTTCGCCAAAAGCTCAAGTGGCTCCCTATTCGCCGTCGCCGGGATATGCACGTTCTCTCTCTTCTGTACTGTGTTTTATTTCACCTAAAAACTCCTTCTTATCTTAAAGAGAAGTTTCAATTTATTGGGGTGCAGTCAGACATGAGAACCTGTCGAACGCTTACTCTGAAAATGCCTTCACATAAAACCAAATTTTTCGGAAATTCATTTACTGTGCAGGCAATTGAACTGTGGAATGCACTCCCACTGAATATAAGACAGTCGAAATCGCTGGGCGTGTTCAAAAATGCTCTTAAGACGCACTTCCTTGCAAATTGAAGACAACTTTAGTTTATATTTAATTTTAATGTAAGTATGTGTATGTATAGTATGTAATTGTATATTTAAGTTTATATGGTATGTATGTATTATATATGTTATTTTATAATATATTTTTGCATTGTATGTATTAAGATATTTGTGTATTTTTGTCTATGTATTGTTATGTAGTTTTTTGTATGTAGTATTAGTATAATTGTGCGCCACCTACAGCCTGGTTTCCTTGTGTTCTCCTAATAAGGTTGCCTGGAAGAAATTGCTACTTAGCAATAAGGCCGCCCTTTGTACTTCTTTGTGTTATTTTATGTTTTCTGTAATTTACTTTTGTTATGTGTGGTACAAATAAAGAGTTTAATAATAATAATAATAATAATCATCATCAAATCTTATCATCTATATCTTACTAATTATTAGAAGGCACTTAGTTTCGGTAATAACCAGTTTTTTGATATAGGACAATATCCTACCATCGCGTCGTAGCTGAATTTAATGTTTTAGCTATTGATTAGTTAATTGAGTACTGAGAGCAGCGCTGTAGGTTACGATCTTACGGAAAAGCCACGAGACAGAGCCCATGGAGTGACCTAATAGTACCGATTTCTGGGATAAAAATTCTCACTTCTTCACACTTCAATTCTTTATAGATATAATGGTATTACACGAAGAGAATACGACGATACATACATGTTCCTAACTATTCTATTGACGTGCTCCAACAGTTGGCCAATGCGTTGAGCGGTAGTACAAAGGCGCCGCGTCATGACCTACCGAATTATGAGCACAAAGCGCCGTTGATACCGAATATTCCATATAAATATTGAGCTAATCGCCCTTTCAATAAAGCGGCCGGCTTTTTATTAATAATTGATCGAAGAGCGGCTAGTCATGCGCCGTATTGTGTCGACGAACATATTTTTTGCCGTACCTCAACTCATTAATGAGTGCCTTAGCTCCGCACATGACGAACAGGGCGTGTTCCAGTGAAACTTGCCCGAAACTAATTTTCGATGGGTATGGGATGCATTTTAAATACCCTGGAACCAATTTTGTTTACTTTCCCAAACGCTTATTAATATTTTTTTACCATGTCTATAGCTTCTGTTCGCGTTTTTGTTTACCGACTACTGCCTATGTGTAATCGAAATTGAAGTGTTGATTGCTTATTTAACTGAGTGAATAATGTAACGTGTTTCCAAACTGGTAATTAGCGGTATTTGATTCTTCATCATTTCCATATCGAGTTCAGGCATATTTTAATGAGTATTACCTACGCCTATTCATGATTTTTTTGTAGACATAAATGCGTTATTAGAAGCCGATTATTTACTCGTAGTAGTTGAACTATTTGTAGATTGAGAATCTCCTTTCACATTTTTTGTATGGTGTTTTAAATTTTTTCGCTTTGTCAGTTGTTCTCTTATTCTTGCTATTTACTTGTGTATATTGGGCTATTCTGCAAATATTTTGTAGTACTTTTATTGATATTTACGCATTTATTTCTATGCATATAGCAAAAAGTAGAGCGTTTGAAATAATTATACTCTTGTTAACCCTAGCCTCAATACAATGTTTTTAGAATTCCTCATTAATATTAATGTTTCTTTCGCTTGCAAATTATCTGAGGCTAGAATGCGATCTTATGCATCATAAAATCAATTGTTACCAGCGAGGAATCTATACCAAGTAAATGTCAATGAATAAATAAAAGGGTACTCGATTACAATTCTTAAAGTATTATAATAAATTAAAATGATCTAATTGTTAAGTATAAGTCATTTGAAGCAGTGGCTTGTAAGTACACGAGTTCGCTCATATAGGAGCGATCCTGTGTATAAGACCGATAGACGGGGTCGCGGGTTCGATCTCCGGGCTTTTTTTCTGATTGAATATGATGCGTAGGCCCTACTGGCCGCGCATCATAACGTCGTCAAAGTCTTCTTAAGGGCGCCTTTTGTGAGGCTTGGACCACGGCTTAGGATGACTTTGGGCCGAATGGGAGGTCGATTGAATTATACTAGTCCGTCCCGAGGCCGTGGGTTGAATCCATGTCCAGTTGAAGTAAGATATCGGTATCCTCCTTTTTGTCGGCGAAGACCCTGTGATTTGTAGGTGTTTAACGTTTTTAAGGGGCTCTACCTTAAAGGAAGCATTGTCGGTCGTAATAAGTTTGCCAATCCGCTAGCTGGCTAACATGGTGGAATATGGCCAATTCCTTTTGATAGTACGTGAGGTAAAGTGTATATAATAGAATTATAGGAATCTGTTTGTGGTGTAGGTGAATAGTTCGTATTAAGTAGCTGTATCTAATTAATAATTTAAAAGCAAATGAAGGAAGGAATAGGCTTGCACACAGTTCATGTTGATTTATTTGAAGCACGTTCCATTATTGTCTACAACGATAAGTGAAGTGCAATTATTTTTTCCCTCAGCCAGTTTATTGTTCCCGTGAAGTTTAATGTTCGTTTGTATGAGACCTCACCGTTAACTCATGAATAATAACAAGCAGACGTTCAGATCATTAATAGCTAGTGTTTTTTCCTCTGCACTATGATTATTTCTTGCTATAAATTACAGTTTTACAAAGTGAGCGCTCAGACTATAAAGTTTTTCACTGGTAAACATCAAATCGCTTTCCACATCATTAGGTACCATACCAGTCGGTTTATTCACCCGCTGTGTGGTTGTATTGAAAAAATCGCCTGTTTGCTTAGTTCAGAGCTTATAATTATTACAACGGTCAGGGTTTCTCATATTTGAATTTATAATGTTATTTTTATTGACACAATGTTCAATTGCGATTGGTATATCTACATGGAATAGAACATTTCATGAAGGAGTGGGTTGTGTTTGGACCTTTGCTTTTCGGCATGTCTATTTATTAAATAGGACGATTTTCTACAAGTTATGAAGGTACTTATTTTTTTTTAGTTGGCAATTAATATTATCTCTCGTCCTCCTCCTATAATCCTCGTTGGTCTAGCGGTTAGCGTAGTCGACTGCGGATCACGAGGTCCTGGGTTCGATTCCCGGTCGGGCATAGAAATTGTTAGGTATTGGGTTTTTCAATTATGAAATTCTCAGTGCCAGCCCGGAGTTGGAAGTTGGCGGTGTTTCACCCCCATGCCTCGGAGAGCACGTTAAGCCCTCAGTCCCGGTTATTATCACTAACATGATAATAGTCGTTAAAGCCCGCCAACCCGTATTGGAGCAGCGTGGTGGGTCTAAGCTCCTAATTCCCTCTCTCCTATGAGAGTGGAGGCCTGTGCCCAGCAGTGGGACGTTAATAGGCTGTAGTGGATGGATGGTGGATTATAAATTTTCGTTGTTATAACCGATGAAAGCCGATTTCTGCGGAAGGCGAGTGTAGGGATTTCCTCATTTCTACAGTCCATGGAATAGGGGTGTTTGAATTCAAATTCCAGCGGCTCTCTCCCTGCATTCGTTTTGCACAGCCTGTCTTTTATCTTGTTTTATCTCATTAAAGAACTTAAGTAGTTCTTACTCTCCTTCCTACTTATGTAATTTAACAACATACCTTCTTATAGATATGTAAACGAAGACTTCAAAAAACTTGTGTGGAACTGTAGGGCGGCACAATATCGCAGAGTGCGGAAATCCGTAATGTTCAGCAATTTATGAAAAGACAAATCCTTGTACTACGCAATTCAACTAACGTTATTTACTACTTAGTTAATTCTATACTAATACTAGATGATGCCCGCGACTTCTTCCGCGTGGATTAAGGTTTTTTGATTCCCGCCGGAACTCTTTAAATTTCCGGGCCTATGTGCTTCCTCTGGATACAAAAGATCCCTATGCCAAATTTCATCAAAATCGGTTGAACAGATGGGCCGTGAAAGCGTAGCAGACAGACACTTTCGCACTTATAGTATTAGTATGGATTATAAATGCGAAAGTTTAGATGGATGGATGTTACTCAATTGCGCCAGAACGGCTGAACGGATCTTTTTTCGGATTGGAATTTGGCACAGAGATAGATTATAGTCTGTGCCAAATTCCAAATAACAAATAGGTAGGCTACTTTTTATCCCGGAAAATAAAAAGAGTTCCCACGAGAACCAAAATACCTCCATCCACGCGAAGTCGCGGGCATCAGCTAGTATGTTATATAATTATTAATTATCTCTTAATCTCCATTAGGAAGTAATAAAGCTAATTAGAAAGAATTAACACAATTTTAATGTTTTGCTAAAACTGTACAATGTCCCATCCACTCTGTTATGATGATTATAATTGATAGCGTTTCTCATTCACTCAATTATATTAAATGGAGTGAACGTTGGCTGTTTCCCGCTTTGGAACAATAACGATAATCAGATGGCAGCGTCTCGTGAACAATGACACTGCGTTTTGCTGGGGTAACCCTTAACAACGAATTGAAAAGACAACTTTTACGTAATATGTTATCTACTTACTTACTTAAGGTAAAATCGACGATCGTCGGAGGTTATTAAAAATTCCATGGGAACTGTTTAATTTTCCGAGATAAAAAGTAGCCATGTCCTTCCCCGGGATGCAACCTATCTCTGCATCAAATTTTTCAAAATCAAGGTCCTGAGAGCGTAGCAGATAGACAAACACAATTTCGCATGAGATACTCATTTTAAATGTCCATCCAGACTTGGTATTTTACGACTTTTTTTACGGGTCTACTGCTAAATCAATTTTATTGAATCTGGAAAAGGTCGGCAAATATTCTTACATACAGTCATATTCATCAACGTCGGTTGACTCTTTTACAACTGCCTTGCGGAGTTAGAAAACTTGAGTCCACAATATTGTCTCGAAAACATGGTCAGAGTACGCTTTTAACCGACTTCTCACGAAGCTGTTATACTGTTAACCTAACTACCTGTAAGCGGTGCATGCATAACATTTAAAAATTAAAAGTTATTGTTTCATAAAATGCGTGAGAATGTTTAATTAGATAAGTGGGGTAAACGGAAATAAGAATAAAATATTTCAAATGAAAGTGACATTAATAATATTAAACATTTTAATGAAAATTTAATCGTAATGTTTTTAAGCTCTTTCTCAGGTACTTAAATGCTACGTCAACCTCAATTTTTATGCTGCTCGTAATTTCGATTCCAGTTGGAATAATATTTATATTTAAAATCGAATAATGTTGATTAAATATAACATTTGTCGTAGTAATCTGCTTACCAAAGAATACCAACTATTATAACAACAACAGCAACTTTTTTAAATAACCCGATTTCTAAATAACCCATCAAGCTGCTGAAATATGGCACTGTACGTTATTGCACCGCGCTAATGAAGTCGAGTTCATGGGTTCAAGAAATATGAGGACACTATTGCTAACGAAGAAATCGGGTGCTAACTAACACTCGGCCATTCTGACAATTCTTGAATGGTCTGCAATCCTGATACTTCACAGTTACCACCGCGGTTGCGGACTATAAAAATAAATCAATGAGGTTTATATTTAGTTTATCTTTATTACATAGCAAGTGGTCGTCCGCGACTTCGTCCGTGTACAATTTCTGAATTCTGGTTTCCTATGAGATTATGAAATTTTCCCGCTGCAAAAGGCTATAATATTGTATATAGCTTATGCAGGTTTTTATTATTTAAAACTAATAACCTAAATGCCGATTTTCATGTTTCTAAGTTCAAAAACATAGAACTTTCATACAAATTTCCAACCTCTATTTCCTTAGGGGTGAATTTTCTCAAAACCGTTTCTTAGCTTTAAATGTCTATGCCTTAGACGGAACCTACCTTCTAAAGTCCAAGTTTGTATGTCTTAGATAACTATCGAGTGGTATTTCGCTTTTATATATATATGTCACCGTTAAATTGTAAATACCGTTAGATTATAATCTATCTCGCGAGATTTTGAACTGTCGAAAGATTGTGAACCGTTCAATGTTCTGAGTGTCAATTTTTGAAATATTTATTGTATTTACGTTTTCTTATTCTTCTTCTTCTTGATCTATTAGGTTAGTAAGGTTAGGGTTACAAAATATGCAGGTAGTCTCCGGCCGCAGGCCGGGCATTTAGGTTTTATCGGATTATTATACCTAATAGATAGATTATAATCTACCAAAAATAATGCGTTAAGTTGTAAGCAGTATGTTAAGGTTCACATTCTCAGTTCGACAGTTTAAAATCTCGCGAAGATTATAATCTAACGGTATTTGCTTTTTTACGCTGACATAGTTATGTGATAAAACAGGGAGAATCATAGTTGGTATCGCGCGCATACCTCGCAAAAATCCATTCATCAAATCTCAACATACTCGTATTACCTAGACGGCTGGTAAGTAGCTGTAAGTGAATGGAATTCTTATTCTTTCACATGGGAACAAAAAAGTAGCAAATGGATACTTTGAACAATTTTTATCGCTGTCACAAATGATTAAAGAGGACAGTATCGCATATCGATGTCGAAGTGTGAGGTGAGGTAGCGCGGGTTCGCCTTACCCGACACTGATACATTAACCAATAGTTTAACGAGCACATATCGTTTTACTATTGCCCACTTAATGTAGTTTCATTTTTTCTTATATCGCGGAAAAGTATGGGTAATTACTCAAGTAGGTAGGTTTTGAAAGGTGTGCCTATTCCTAAAACGTAATTCGTTTAGTCTGCCTCCGCCTCGTAGCAACTAATGCTACGTTACTCTTATGCCTACGGATAGGCAATGCCTGTCAGCTTCAATGTTGGTGCGCGAACATGCCTTAAGTTCGCGCACGAACAGTTTTGTTTGTTTTGTTATACGACTGCCTGAAAAAAGGAGTTTATTGTTTTCAGGGTTCATGTATGTATGTATGTATGTATGTATGTATGTATGTATGTATGTATGTATGTGAGTTTGTATATTCCACCATAACTTCTATACGCCTGAACCGATTTTGATAAATGAGGTATCGTTAGAATCCCTAGCTTATTCCGGGTAACATAGGCTAGTTAAATTTAAAAAAAAAATTGATGGGGTAACCATGGTCCCGCATTAAAGACCAAAATTGAAAGAAAAATTCGAAAATAAGATTGACTATATAATCATCATCTAGAAAATGATGAGTAGATTCCAAAAATATATAACACTATAGTTCAATATTTAGTGATTCACAAAAAAATATCATTTATTAAAAAATGTGAATAAGATTCCAAAGGCTATATGCATATATATATGCAAATCGCTTCTTATGGAGGTAAACTCCAAAAATAATATGGCAGGGCAGTCGTATTTATTAATTTGTTATATTAATTTCACTTGTTTTAATGTATTTTCTTACTAATATTATAAATGCGAAAGTTTGGATGTATGGATGCTTGTTACTCAATCACGCCCCAACGGCTGAACGGATCTGGCTGAAATTTGGCACAGAGATAGATTATAGTCAGGAATAGCACATAGGCTACTTTTTATCCCGGAAAATTAATGAGTTTCCGCGGGAACCAAAAAACTTCAAACCACGCAGACGAAGTGGCGGGCATTCACTAGTTTTTAATACCTATATACTAACGACCAGTAAATACTTATAATAAACCAATGCTGACGATGCTTTCACCGGGTTAGATAAGTTTGTGGGACCGACAATTGACGTTCAAAATGTGTACAATGCGGCCAACTTGCCAACTTTGAATAAATGGATTTTCACTTTGACTACTTTGCATATAGATTTTGGATCACTAGATGTTCTTGTTGAAGATTAAGTAAGCTTAATGGTTTGAGAGTAAGTAAGATGAATTTAAAACCTCATGCTGATATTGTTTCGTGCTAACGAACGTGTATAACTGTTCCTACGTATGTATTGACGAGAATCGTGAAACCTTGAATGGAGCGATGCAACTTTTCTGTAATGCAATGCTATCTTTCCACAGCATAGTTCCACTGTTACCTCCCTGATAGGTGAAGGAAGGAAGAAGCTGTTTAATACTTAAAGTTATTAATTAAGTTCACCTTTGTAAATACAATGTAGATACAATTATCTGACCCGGTGAAAGCATCGTCAGCATTGATTTATTATAAATATTTACTGGTCGTTAGTATATGTATTATTAAAAACTAGCGAATGCCCGCGACTTCGTCTGCGTGGTTTGAAGTTTTTTGGTTCCCGCGGAAACTTGTTAATTTTCCGGGATAAAAAGTAGCCTATGTGCTATTCCAGACTAAGTATAATCTATCTCTGTGCCAAATTTCAGCCAATCCGTTCAGCTGTTGGGGCGTGATTGAGTAACAAACATCCATATAGACATGTATAACCATCCAAAATTTCGCATTTATAATATTAGTAAGATAAGATAAAAACAAAAACTAAACAGGCATAAAAATGAGTTCCAATTTTGGCCACCGGGCCTGATAAGTCACTCGTCATTTGTTCTGATCATTTAGTTGTTTAGGAGGAATGTGCAACGTCCACATAAACTTTTGCTTCTGTAAAAATTAAAATAAATAAAAAGTGTGTGGGACTTATTACCTATCTTCATCAATCCCTCGTTGCTCTTCTACTGAGCGTGGTATTCCACACCGGTGGTATATTCACTCGACGATTCAAAAGCACTTGTTAAAGTTTATTTGAACAAAAAAAAATTGAGTTTAAGTTTGAGAATAGTGAAGTTTTAGATCACGAGGTTCGAGTGCGGATTGACAGACTTCACAAACCTTAGAAAAGGTATGCCAGTTTCCTTCACCGTGAAGTAGGTAGGCAAGTGATGTAATAGTTTTTTTTTTTTTTTAAATTCATTATAGGCTTACGCTTGACCACAATCACACGTGATGGAAAGTGATGATGCGGCCTCAGTTGGGACGCGCTTGCCTATTCACTCTTGATTTAAAGATACCCGGATTGTAATTGGTGGGAAACACAGTTTTTATACGACTGCCTGAAAAAAAGGAGTATATTGTTTTCAGGGTTCATGTATGTATGTATGTATGTATGTATATATGTATGTATGTGAGTTTGTATATTCCACCATAACTTCTATACGCCTGAACCGATTTTGATAAATGAGGTATCGTTAGAATCCCTAGCTTATTCCGGGTGACATAGGCTAGTAATTTTTTTTAAAAAGTTGATGGGGTGACCATGGTCCCGCCTTAAAGACCAAAATTGAAAAAAATAATTCTAAAATAAGATTAACTATATAATCATCATCTAGAAAATGATGAGTAGATTCCAAAAAATATATAACACTATAGTTCAATATTTAGTGATTCACAAAAAAATATCATTTAATAAAAAATGTGAATAGGATTCCAAAGGCTATTGAAGCAAATCGCTTCTTATGGAGGTAAACTCCAAAAATAATATGGCAGAGCAGTCGTATTTTTTAATTCGTTATTTTAATTTTTGGTGTGAGTGTTCGGGACCCTATAGCCATGCGAATAAGGAATGAAGATGCAAATCGCTTCGTACGTGTGGGTGGAACGTTGACGATATAGGGGTGGAAACTCACACGGCGTCTTGCGGTACGATGTTTCTAACGCACATAGTTCACAATAGTTAAACTCTAAGTTGAGATCTAATCTTGAAACTACGTCTTAAACTTGGAGGCCGAAATCTTAAATCACCGCTCACTAAGCATGCAAAGACACATCGCTTGTACTTGGTGACATCATGGTTAAAACTACGATATTTTGATCAATATTCGAACCTCAATGATAATAGAGAACACGACCAATAGACTCACGTCGCGCGGTTCACCAGCTGAGCAGTGTTTAGTCGAGATTACCGTCGTTTACCAGCGGACTGCGCTGACCGCAACGCACGCACACACGCATGGATATGTAAAACCAATAAGTGGAAGTTCACTCGGCATTGTATTACATGCATAGTTAATAGATACCTAAGTAGGGACTATAGTATAGGATGGCTTAATGGTTGAAGTCTTATGAAATAATCACAGAATCGAATCTGAAAGACAATTTTTTTTGAGTTAAGGTAAAAAGTTCAATGACGAATAGGCAGTTGTATCTTGTGGCATTTTGAAGAATGGGAGAAAATTTGATTTTTCATAAGTGCATAGAACGTGCATACCTTGTAACTCTAGAAGTTGCAACTCTACAATTTTAAGTATAGCATACTTAGGTATATACTACTTGGCTGAAAAAGTCTTCGTTTCTAATAAAAATAGTACAGTACCTAATTTTCCTATCTCTTACATTATTCAGAACTTCTAACTGATACGAAATACCTCATTTGAGCAACTCAACTCTTGAGTTATCTATTGTATCTACTTACTTACCTTTAGAGATTTCTACCCACTCTCTTTTATATTTCGTAAGATAGACAAAAAAGCGATAACTTTCAACAAATCTCCGTCCACATAACTGATTTAATTTGTAACGACAAATCTGGTCTCGAATAGAAAACAAATAAATTATAAATCTGTGGTCGACATTCCAACTGTATGTTTATCTGTGCCTAATAGGGTATGTGAACACGTCTCCTGATGCAGTAAGCAGGATTTTTCGACTCATTGAGCTGATGATGCAGTGGAGATGGGCGGGTTTGATGGAAACGCGAAGGGACGTAGAGTCGTTCTGCGGTCGACAACCACTGAAGTAGCTAGTTTCGATTTATTTTAAACTTAATTGGAACTTGATACTTAGGCATTCGTTACCATCGCGTCGCGTCGATTGAGTTGCGTCTACCGCTGGATATTGGTTACTACTTGTGCCACTTGTGTCCAGCCTTCCTCTGACTCGTTTAACTTGGGCAGGTCAAGGGTATAATTTGTACATATCGCTTTTATTATACCTCCTGTTAGGTAGTTTACTAGTTTCATGAGTATTTCAACGGAGCAGCCGGTTGCGAGTTTCGTTTTTAAATATGTGCATTTGCATTTTTTATTCAAAAAATTTACGACCTCCAGCGGCACAGTTTTGAGCGCTGTTGTCTTAACGTGTGGAGGTTCTTGGTTCAATCCCCGGCAGGGTCAATTTGGGAATTTATAATTTCTGAATTTTTCCTGGTCAGGCTTGGTGGGGGAGGACTCGGCCGTGGCTAGATACCACCCTACCGGCAAAGCCGTTCTGCCACGCGATTTAGCGTTCCGGTACGATGCCGTTATTGAAACCGAATAGGGGTATGGGTTTAATATAACTGCCATGCCCCTAACAGGTTAGTCCACTACCATCTTACACTGCATCATGACTTACCATCAGATGAGATCACAGTCAAGGGCTAACTTAAAGGATAAAAAAAAGGTACCTACTTAGTACAATTACATAGTTATGACCGCCTAGGTACGTTAACGGGTCCTATGTCACCACCCATTTATAACTAATCACACAGAGAATTTTAACGTAAAACAAAATCGATCTGGAGCCGTCATCGCGACGACGCGACGATCAAATTGTCCGCTCGTTAGTTTATATTACTTGAAATCGAAATCGTTCGGCCGCAACGCGACCGCAAAGTTTCTAAATTTTAGCTCGTGATTTTCTCACAACATTGCCTACTATTAGAGATAGTTTGCATAGCCGGTAACCCGATCAGCTGAGAGCGTCGCGCTGTGCGCGGGCGCAGCCAAGCGAACGACACCGTCTTCCTACTTATCATTTTACGTGAACTGGATGGATATTGACCAAATCATAAAGCTGGATAACTTGAGCACTAGTCACACAGGAATTCGCTCCGGGGTTTCGTATGAAACGTGTCGCACTACGCGGTTATACATCCGCTACAGCCTATTAACGTCCCACTGCTGGGCACAGGCCTCCACTCTCGTAGGAGAGAGGGAATTAGAGCTTAGACCCACCACGTGCTCTCCGAGGCACGGGGGTGAAACACCGCCAACTTCCAACTACGGGCTGGCACTGAGAATTTCTAGTCAGAAAAACAATTTTTAGGCCCGACCGGGAATCAAACCCAGGACCTCGTGATCCGCAGTCGACTACGCGATTACCGCTAGACCAACGAGGCAGTCACTTATACATAAATCATACTAATATTATAAATGCGAAAGTTTGTTGGTTTGTCCTTCAATCACGTCGCAACAGAGCAACGGATCGACGTGGTAACTGATAAGTAAACAGGTACCTACTTAGGAACCTACCTATTTACCCACTTTTTGAGCCTGTTTAAAATTGGTACGAAAAGAAAATTGTATTTAGTTATCTAAGTATGTCCTGTAGACTGTAGTGTACCATATCAGTCAATCAGTCAGTCAGTCAGTTAGGACTTTGAATTTATATATGTAGATTAAACAGTTGCCACTACCTCATTACCTAGGTAGTAAGGTAATAATGTTCTGACATATCTAAGTTACCTAATAGGTATGTACCTATTTCTTAAAAGCGTACCAAATAAAATATGGATTCGTTTGAAATGTAAGTTCAGTTTTAAACATGCCAAAGTCAATAAAGCGAACGCTTTTATTTACATGATTTGTAAACATAAAAGGGTAAATTTACATTCTGATATTCGCAAGTGCTACGGGGCCTAAAGCGGCATTCGCTCCCTAAAATTTTAAAACATCCATTTGCATATGCTTTGAGTAAATAAACGACACTTCTGGAGCACTTTGGGCTGGAGGGGGACAGAGTGGGGGGCTATTAAAATCTGTTAAGTTGTTATCTCTTCGTGCCACTCGGCGTATTCCTGTAGCGTTTATGTGTTTGGAAATGTAAAGGTTGTGTCACAAAAAGTAGAGAAGAATGAAAAAATAGAATATAGAGTATAAGAAAAACTATTTACCCGCTACTTCGTCCGCGTGGATTAAGGTTTTTTGATTCCCGTGGAAATTCTTTAATTTTCCGGGATAAAATGTAAGTATGTAATCAGCCTAAGTGTTAGCTGATATCATTATCTATCTGCATACCAAATTTCAGCCCAATCGGTTAAAAAATTATGTCGCGAAGGGCTAAAACATTCAAACATACCTACTAACAAACATCTAAACATAAACATTTATAACATTAGTACATACCTAAGATAAGATTTGTGTATGTTACCAACTAATAGGGAGACATAGTACAATTTTATGTTACAATACAGATGTATTTTGGGATGATTGGCTGACAAATTTTTCTACAGCAACATTAATATGGAGTAACAGTGTCTGATATACACAAAAAGGTATATCTACCTAGTAAGTGCTTATTAAGTACCTACATAGTTTGTACCTGTCTCCCTAGTGTACTTTAAAATCTTGAGTTACGTATAAAATATGTACTGCCTACCTACATTATACCTTCTTATAAACTGTAACCTAGTGTAAACGGGCCTTTAATCACAAAGCTCTCACTACAAAAAATCTTAAAGCTCCATTCGAACGTAGGCGGTAATCAGGTCATTGATAAATTTGCTTTACTAAAACTCTAAAAGACTGATTTGCATACGTTTACGTCACTTTCTGGAGTAGCGTAGGGGCAACACGCTGGGGAGGGAAGGGGGGATAATCAGCGTAATACCAATCATGCAAATGCCGAGATCCGACTGAAAGCCTCAACCGGCTTGTTTCAGGAGTTAAAATGGAGATCCACTTAGCGGGCTACGCAACTCACATACGCAATTGATGGCGGCGTCATAGATTAAAATATCGTTAAAGATGCTCATATCTGTTTCGTTTACTTAGTTTAATTATTTTTTATCATATCAATTTGATCTACCACGATGGGGGGATGAGAACAAAATCATTTAAAAGGGTGACAAATATACTATACCTACCTACTAAAGACTAGCCGTGCTTTAGACAACAGAGATTATAACCTACATACTTTCAATTCAGTATCTCTTTCAGCCGAATCTGAATAAGCTTGAACTCTTGTGTGCCTAGTGGGAGATTTTCTTCCCATTTGATCGCGACGATTCTCATAAGGTTTGTATAGAATTGTCAAGTGCGCTGGCGCTCGATCAATTCCATATAGATGGTAAATACTTAACGTTGTCGCGATCAAATACCTACATAAATTCCCACTCGGCATGCTGTGGTCTGTACCTACCAACAGAAGAAACGACGCGACGGCGAGTATAAAATTTTATGTAAAATTAATTTACAGTATTTATGTAGTTTCACCAAATACTAATAGGCTATAAATGATGCCCGCGCCTACATCCTCGTTGATCCTCTTAAATATTATGTCGTGGAAACCATTTTATATCCGGGCTACAAAGTGATATAATATTAGGTATATCACTCTCTAGTATTAAACGATTTTATGTAAAAAATAACTTTGATCAGTTGCGATGTAATTAAAGGACAATTAAACACGCTTAAATTTTAAACAGAACACATTTAGGTAGTTCTTTTCGCTTCTACATGGCATGTCTGTTGTAAACATATTCACTGCCACAACCGCGAACGAATACAACATTACCCGCTCCTAACGAATTTAAACGCCGGCATAAACTGAGCTGTATGCTGCTAATTGGGGATTTGTAACACGAACTCGTTGGCTTTGCTTTGAGCGAACTTGTTAGCTACTTACAAGAAAACGAAGTGTAATAAATATTTCATCACGACGGTTTTATTATGGTTTTCTTTTCATAGCTTAGCGGGCGACAAGAGTCCTTGCCTTAGTTCCTATAGTTACTTCTGTACATGCTGGAATGATAAATACCTACATAGCCTGTTTCATACTACAAGACCATCAAAGTCCATGTTTAATCTTAACTTCGTACAACTATACCCGTGTCGAGTTTACATGTAGGTAGATTCAGAATGGCAATAATCTAATTGGAAACGATTTTTTCCCATTAGAAAATTTAACATTTATTCCAGGTATTCCAATCGAAGAGTACCTAAGTACTACTCATTAGTTCTTTCAGTTAGGTATTGTTAGCTTAGTTATACAAATATAAGCCCATTATACTCAGGTATAGTTTTCCGCTTGCATATCAAGAACATGCGAAAGTACCTATGTTTATTTTTTTTAGTGCCACTAGACTGTAGCGAATAGCGATCTCACTTGGATGCATGGTAGCTATATTTAAACCGTATAATTTCCCTCATCGGTTTCTAATTTCTACACTTAGGTAGGTAGGACCGGATCTGCAAAACGAACTTCTGAAAAAGCTTTCAAAGTTTCAGTTGTTATTTTCACTAGAGAAATGTGGTAGATACTATTTTAATATTGATGAAGGTATAGCATTGTACAAATCCTATAAATTTAAAAGCTGTGACCTCTCTTATTTTATTTTAATACTTTCTATTAAAGGGCGCTAAAAGCAATATGGCTGTCTTTTGGCGCGCTTCCCGTTTTGATTTCGTATTCAAAACATGAAAACGGAGAAGAGCTGGCTTGGGTTAATGTTGCCACTTTTAAATATTAAAATTAGATTATTGTATCACGACAGAAGTGGCTTAAATTGGTCCTAACTACAGTGTGAGCGTGACTTTATAACTAGTTTTAAAGTCACTGTGAGAACAACACTTTTTTGTACTCGTGAAACGGTAGATTCATTATCAACGTACCTACACATAATGTAGTATTTAGGTCATAGAACTAGGAATCTGCTTATTACTTTAGGGTATGGCAAGTAAAGACCAGTCGGCAGTTGTTTGTGTTCCTATTAGAAAAGTAACTGAGTACGTTAACTTCTTGAAAAGTAAGAGCTAAGACGTTCGGCTTCTGTTCTGGACTTCAATACTCGGACGGTTAAAATAATAGAGGTTGCTATAAGATGATGTGAGGATCCATTATCACGATGTTTATCCAGTTGAAAGTTTTAAGGGGATTTCAATTATCGAACAAGATTCCCCTAGTATGAAGTTGATTATATATCTCTTATTTTTGTAGGTATAAGTATTATTTTCTTTGTTCTTAATTCTTTTGGGCAGTGCCGAAGAGCAGTTGCTCTCGTACTATATCTAAATTACAATGATAATTAAAGCCAACTGAGCTCACTTCTCTGACCTTTCACAGAGACTGCCTCGTTGGTCTAGTGGCTAAACCACTAGACCAACTAGTGTTTGACTGCGGCCGACGAGGTCCCGGGTTCGAGTCCCGGGTCGGGCCATGATAAAGTGTTTTTCTGATTAGAAATTCTCACTACTAGACCGGAGTTAGGAAGTTGGCGGTGCTACTCCCCGTGCCTCGGAGAGCACGTTAAGCCGTCGGTCCCGGTTATTATCAGTAACATGATAATATTCGTTAAAGCCCGCCAACCCGTATTGGAGCAGCGAGGCGGGTCTAAGCTCTAGTTCCCTCTCTCCTATGAGAGTGGAGGCCTGTGCCCAGCGGTGGGACATTAATGCGCTGTAGTGGTGGTAGTGGTGGTAATAATTAATAACAAAACTTATGCTATTAATTATTATTATTACAGTTTCATCTTGGGGACGGAAAAAGGCTACCTACGTTTTATGCCGAAAAGATTTTCCGCGGAAATTTTAAACACGTAATTTACACGTGGATAAAGTCGCGGCTTTATCTACTTTAACAAAGTACTTAGTAATACTTAAACAAAATAATGCATTATTTATCTTCATATACGAGTAGATTACCTAAATTAGGGTTATAAGAGTGTGGGCGAGATGCACATAAAGGGATGAAAAAGAAATAACACAAATTACCATATCAAACATCCCATCGTACTTTCTCGCTGCGACATCCGCGTCGATGCTATTATATCGTCTAAACAGTTTTTAGCATTGGATCACTAAATATAGGCTTAGAAACCTAAGCAACCAAACGGTAACAGCCTAGTGGGGACCCACAGCTCCCTATTCGGAGTATGTGCGTTCGATCCCCGGGCACCTTTAACTTGTCGGAGTTATATGACGTGTGCTTTTCACTCTCACTTCACTTTGACTTTGGGGGACAAGTGGCCTAGTTGCGACCACTGTCGATTGCGATTGTTAAGCAACGTTGACCCAAGTCGGAAGATCCGGGGTATCCACCACATTATTATCCCAAGACAATCCGTACCATTATGTGATTAACTGAATGGGGTCCCAGCCCTCAGCAGTGAGGAATACGACGCAGTAGGAGAGATTTGAAGCAAATAAAGTTTAATGAATGCTTTACTTATCGTCTAAGGAAAACATAGTCCTGCTTTCCAACCGTTTAATTTCACTCCTTTCACTGACTGTGATGTTAAAAAGAACATATTATCGGTCTCGTCTAACGCCGTGGGTGATGACAGTGTTAGTCGTAATATGATCTTACCAATCCTTGAGATAGTTACTCCTATCCTAACCCATATCCTTAATGTGTCGATCACTACGTCGATATTTCCTGATGCTTGGAAAAGTGCTAATATAATTCCTCTCCCTAAATAGGCTCACGCTTTACACTTTTCCGAATTTCGCCCTATCTCCATCCTTCCATTTCTGTCCAAAGTATTAGAAAAACTAGTGTTCCATCAATTGAATCTATTCCTTAACAGAAATTGCCTTCTTAATCCCCTTCAGTCTGGATTCCGGGCAGGTCATAGTACGACTACAGCGCTGGTTAAAGTTACTGACGACATTAGACGAGGAATGGATAATAAACAGCTCACTGTGCTGGTATTGTTAGACTTTAGCAATGCCTTCAATTCCGTTGATTTTGACATCTTCTTGAGTCTGTTGCGTTCTATTAACATATCTACATCAGTGGTTGGATGGTTTCAGAGTTATCTCAAAGGTCGTCGGCAGCGTATTCGCATTGAAGATAAGTTTTCATCTTGGTGTGAAATATCAGCCGGCGTACCTCAAGGTGGTGTGTTGTCTCCTTTACTCTTTGCCATTTTCATCAACTCAATTTCCCAGAATATTACTTCTCTCTATCACATGTATGCAGATGATCTCCAAATTTACTCTCCGTCAACTCTTGAAGATTTGCCTAATGCAGTTTCTAATATTAATTGTGACCTGGAGGCTATCAGTAAATGGAGTAAGTGTTATGGACATAAGGTTAATCCTTGTAAGTCCCAGGCTATTATTATTGGTGGCTCTGGCATGATATCAAGAGTTGACTGGGATAACCTTCCGCCTGTTACATTAAATAACGTTATAATACCTTACAGTACTACCGTTAAAAATCTTGGTGTCCACTTTGATAATACTCTCTCGTGGTCTACTCAATTAAAAGAAGTTAGTAGAAAGACTTTTGCTGCTATGGGTTCACTTAGGCGTCTGCGTTCTTTTCTCCCTATTCCTACTAAAATTATGTTAGCACAATCTCTACTTCTCTCCATTCTCGATTATGCGGACGCAAGCTATCTTGATTTAACTGAGGACCAGCTTAACAAACTTGAGCGAATTCAAAATTTAGCTATTAGGTTCATATTTGGTTTACGCAAATATGATCATGTCTCTGAATTTCGTTCAAAGCTCAAGTGGTTACCCATTCGCTTTCGCCGGAATCTACATATTGTTTCCCTTCTGTACTGTGTATTGTTCAATCCCATGACTCCAAGTTATTTAAAGGAAAACTTTAAATATCTTGGTCATGACAGACCAGAAAGAGTTCTTCGGTCAGCCGGAAAACTCGTTCTTGCAGTCCCTTCATATCGTACAAAATATTTCAAAAATTCATTTATGTTCAAGGCCATTAGCTTGTGGAATGAACTACCCTCGCAAATACATCGAGCTAAAACTCTTAATAAGTTTAAAATTGACGTGAAAAATCATTACATGTCTCTCTGTAATCATCAATAGCGACATGTTTAATTTGTCCAATCTTTATATGTGTATTTAGTTATGTATTTAGTCTTACGTATGTCTATTTTATTTGTTTTTATATATATTAGTGTATTAATACGTTATAATTTTATGATATTGTTTAGTTTATGTATCTATTAGTATTTAAGTTTATTTTTATGCACCACCTCCCACTATCCACCTGTGCATTGTCTCCGTATCGATAAGGTTGTCTGGAAGAGATCGCTGGTTAGCGATAAGACCGCCTTATTGTACCTACGTTTTAAGTTTTCATGTTTGTTATCTGTTTTTTTTATATTTTGTGGTGTACAATAAAGAATATACATACATACATACATACATACATAGTCAGGAAACCTGCATTCCTGAGAGTTCTTCATAATGTTCTGAAAGGTGTGTGAAGTCTGCCAATCTGCATTTAGCCAGCGTGGTGGTCTATGAACTTTCCTATCGGTTTATAATTATTATAGTCACAACATAAAATGTCGCCTACGCCTACAGTGCATAAATCGATTGTTAAGACGTAAACACCAATGATGTATGAGCTGATCAACTAATCTTACCGAAATCAACTTTATTTTCCTATTTTTTTTCTTTGCCATATTTTTTTTATTGTTATCCAGTATATCTTATTTGATTGCGCTTTTAATGTAGAACTTATTTCTTGGACAAAAGTTTAAAAAAAAAAATTAGTCTATTAGTCTGTAATTAATTAAGAGTAAGAGAGTTAAGTAAGAGTTTGTGAAATGGCCTAAAATAAAAATTATTTATTACCATTCATATATTAAAAGAGAAAGATAAGAAAATCTTATGATATGAAATTATTAAACGTATAGACTTCGCCCTCGTGGGTGTGTCCTTAAGCCACCTCCAGGCTTAAGTTAAACGGTCGCTAAACGTTTGGGCGGCCCGCCCTGAATACTTCAAGGCGACACAAACGTTCCAACGTGTTTTATTAAAATAAAATAGTCCTTAAAATCATATTTATAAGGTAGATATTAAGTAATGTGAGCTTTTGATGTGGAACTATGTCATAGTGCATTTCTTGTAATATCTCTACGTTTACTTTAAACGGTTTGGTTAATAAGGGCGTTACTGTTTTTTCTTTTCATTCTTCTGTTTCTTACTAGATGTAGGTATACCTACACTACAAAGCAAATGAAATGTGCTTGTTAGTTAGACTACGATTTGTATCTTCTATAAAAAAATATCCTTCTAAGTCCTACCCTAGAAGGGTATTTCTTTATGCTTCTATGTCTAAGCCAACTTCGTTGAATCTACTTTCCACAAACTTGGCAATAAACGTTAAAATAAAGTTGCCTGAAAAAAAATCATTGGTAAGCTAGTATACGACTATAGTAAGTAGGTATATAATGAACGGCCGCTTACACAAGGGCATTTAAACTGATTTAGTTATTTTTTGTAGTGCTGTCACTTTTTGCCAAGAGCATATAAAGCGGTTGCTAAAAAGTGACAGCATTAAAATAATTAACTAAATCAATTTGAGAGTCCTTGTGCAAGTCGGCCCAAGTAAAAGATCATCACTTGAGGCGATTCTCAGAGAATGAAAATCGATTTGACCGGTCCATTCAGACGGGGGGAGTGTTACCCGCTCTCCCCGGAAAGCGTTTAATATCATCTTCGGTAAAGCTGGGGACAGGGCTGGACTCCAGAAAAAATAGTAGGTATAATTATATTTTCTCGCATCTAATCAGGGCTATGACAGATTTGTTTTGGTCCGGAAATGAGCACAAAATTACCTATTAATTAGGTTTTTTAAAACGAGGAAGAAACATGTACCTAAAGGTGAACACTAAAATAAAAAGGTGTTGCAAATTGTTATATATATGAAAATTGAAATTGTAGGGAAGTTGGGCTTTACGCTGAACTTACCCAATTTTCATACTTTTTGTTTTTGAGTAATAAAACATAAAAGAATACATTAATAAAAAACCAAAGAACAAGATCTAATTTGCTATTATCTGCGATAGATAAATCATGTATCATACTAGTAGTTATCTACAACGAGCAATAAACGACATGCGCCGCCCGCCCTTAACTTAAAGCTCTGAAGTAGGAAAGTTAACTTAAATGCAACCCTGGGTATTTCATCCTGCAGTACTCTTAAGGGAGTAGCTATATGACTTTTTGCATTCGTCAGGAGTGCTGCACTTTTTCCGTTATCATTCTATATTTAGATAACTTCTGTCTGCGGCATCCGAATACGATTCAAATGCTTTCATTTCAATGCACATAATAGATGTGTACGTAGATTATTTATTAATATAAACTGTTTTATTTTGTTTTATGTATATTAATGTTATATCTCTTATAATATAGCTATGGAAATCAATTAATAGAAAGATGGTTTTCCCTTGTCATCTTACTTCTTACTAATATTATAAATGCGAAAGTTTGGATGGATGTATGGATGTTTGTTACTCAATCACGCCCCAACGGCTGAACGGATCTGGCTGAAATTTGGCACAGAGATAGATTATAGTCTGGAATAGCACATAGGCTACTTTTTATCCCGGAAAATTAAATATTTTCCGCGGGAACCAAAATACTTCAAACCACGCAGACGAAGTCGCGGGCATTCGCTAGTTAATTAATAAAATTGATGTATAGCTCAGTAGTGTATAAATCTTTTGTATAGTGCATCTATAAGCCACCGATTTTATTGGTTGGAAAGATATTTCGTATAGAAGCAAAATTTTCTTCTCAAATAAAAAAAAACGTTATTTTCGCTATAAGCTCATTTATATTTATAAATGTTTTTTGATGAGCCAATTAATTTGAGTAGGTACGTAGGTAGTGTTTCTATTTTTATCTCGTTTCAAACAGTCACCAAGGCAAAGGTTGGCAGCATCTGTCTGTATTTTTATTTTTTGCACGCCTAGTTAATAAGCGTCTACTGGCTCGTGAAATATTACAAATTGCGTCGCTCTGCCCTCCCGGTCCTCCCACTTTTTATATTACTTTTTTTTTTCATACCACTTCATCAGGGGTACTCGATCCCCAAAGCGTCAAGTGAACGTTTCTGTTTATTCATACGAGTACATGCGATTTGATTGAAGTTTTTACCTTGTTATAATATTTTACTTGCAGGAATTATACATTTAATTAAATCATACTAATATTTTAAATGCGTGTAAAATAAAGTGTGTTTGGACCTGGAGAGTAACATAGGCTTTTTATCCCGGAAAATTAAGGAGTTCCCGCGGGAATAACAAAACACTAGCAAATAAGTAATATTTACGATTCGCAGAGACTAGAGACTTTATGTAAAACTTGAAAAAAATTGTTCAGCTCTTTTTGATTTGCGCGACTAATCTTTAATTACGGTGAAGGAAAATATCGTGAGAAAACCTGCATGCCCGATAGTTCTTCATAATGTTCTCGAAAGCTTGTGAAGACTGATAATCAACCTGTCCAGCATGGTGGACTATGGCCAAACCCTTCTCACTCTAAGAGGAGATTCGTTCTCAGTGATCGGGGGTTGGTTCAAATGATAATGATGAAGATGATACTTTCATGTCTATGAACGAACCTGAATTTCACCTGCCCTAGAAACAGACTAACTAGCTATAACAACGCTCATTATTATGTACATAACAGGTGTTACGCACGCAGTCGTATCTTTAGGTGTTATAACCATTATAAAAGTAATTAATATAAATTACTTTAATTGATCCCAATTTATTGTTTACGCTTCCTGAACCATGACAGTGAAAGTATTTTAGTTTCTTACTAACATGATATTTCAAAACTATACCTACATTTATCAATTTAATCGGTCTGTTTACAAAAGTGGGTTCTGTATTTTCTTGACTAGGTAAAATAAATTTTGTTGACTTTGTGGTACCTCGCAATAGATGGAGATTCGCAACTAAAACTTAAAGTGACTAAGTAGGTACACGTTATTTATCGTTCCTGCAACGCAAAATAAAGATAGAGATGAATAGATATTTTGGCTCGCGCTAATTTGGCGTTACTACTAAGTACCTAGTAATTACCCACTTTGTGGTTAGGTATCTGTAAGAGTATTATCTACGATCAACGAATCATGTGGACGAAGACTTTTACTAGGTTAACTACAGACTCGGGATGTAGGCTCCACCGCAGAAACTGTTAATAGAACCAATAAATTTCCTTAAAGGATAACTTTATAAAAGCGCCTGGGCCTTAGAAATTGGGAAAGTGAATTAAGCGCCCCGCAAACTGGTTATATCAATCATAAACTTATTCGATTAATTACGTTTTGCGGAGTTAATAGCGACATCTAATATCGGTTTTAGTGATGGGGATCCAAAAGGGTCGATATCGATATTGAATAATTAATACAAAGCAAAGCTACAAAAGGTGCATAATAAAATGTACACTACATAGGTTTAGGTTATAGCATTGGCACATAATTCTTTTCTCATTTATTAAGAAATAGATAGGTGGGTATTTAGTTTGCTAAAATTTTTATAAAGGACATTGCAAAATTGTAGTTAGGTAATGTATATTATAAACAGCATCTTTATCTAAGGTAAGATTACTTGCAACTATCAAATTCCAACGGATATTGTAATGTCGGCACGTATATCGTATTATAAGTTTGGCATTCAACATTTTATTTTATTTTGTCTGACACTTTAACTCTTAAGAGAGATCACGACTCGACTCACGCGTCGGAAACGGTAGCCAATTACCAGTCTCACCTGTAGGTGTCAAATAACATAGCGGCGATTACAATGAAATAATTTTAGAGACGGCCGTAATATTTCCTACAGAACGAATACTTGGCTAGTTTTTTAAATGATAACTGATTTTTAATAATTACTTAGTATGGTAGGATACGACTAAAGTTTTCTTTATCGAATAGTTATCAATTATCACACGTCAAAAATAGAATACGTATTCAATGTTTAAGAAATATTAGAAATATCGGCCAGAACGATGAAATTATACCATACCTACCTGATAATAAAGAATTAAGATTATTGCCTACATGTAACGATGATAATTAATATGAGTAAGTATTTTTAAAATCGCACATCGTCGCAGAAACGAGTTGCCAATATAATTACATGTAAGCTGGACATAACTATGAGTCCTCTTTAGGTGTACCTAGGTATTAGTTTTAAAGTCAAACTTTCACTTAAAAGAGAAAAAAATGCGATACTGAAAGCAACCGGTAAAGTACAGGCGATGTATTGTGTAACGTATTCATTGGTCATCTAACAGCTGTCTCTTACTCTGGAACCATCGATAATAATAGTTGCATCACTATGCCCATTTCGGCGGTGTCATTAGGCAGGCTGCATTAATGATTAATGCGGCGCCGTTCCAGGGCTCACACGTCCCCTCTATCCCCCCCGCCCTCCATCCCGCGCCAAATAAAACTCAAACCGACACTTAATCGAGCTACCCCTTTTGATGGAGCGGCCTGCCCTCGGATTACTTTTATTTGCTAGTGTAGCCGGGAATAGCCATCGCTATGCGAATATAGAGACTCATTTCTTTTCAGCAAGATTGTTGCGTTTTTATTATATACACGGATTCACAATGTCAGAGTGTTATTTGTAATTAATGTTGAATGTTGGTATCAGTGTTTTACAGACTATAACCTACTATAAAATAGGTAAGATACCTACCTATGATAAATGATAATACTGATCTAATATGTATTTAATCACTTATCACCTTGGGAGGTATCTAAGTCCAGTCGCTAATTTAAATCTATAAAAATAAACTCATACAGTACCTTTCTTGTTTGGTTTCTATTCTAATGGTCTAAAATTATTTTCACTCCTTCACAAACTTGTATTTAAGACAAATAAAAAAAAAAACAAAATAAATGTGCTCGCTTCTCTTCGCTTAAGTATTATTTATGTGTTAAGAGTTTTTTTTCCATTTTAGGCACTTTTGTAACAAAAACAAAGTATTCGCCATCATCTTTGTGGGTCAAATCACCCTATAATACAAAGTACTAAATAAATATTTTTTTATAATAGACACAGTATTTCGGGAACCATTTCACGAAAACGTTTTTTAAAACCTTTAAAAATAATTAATACTCAATTAATATAAAGTGCTCGCTATAATTATAGACAGGAAAATAAAACGTCCGATTGGCAATCAACGGCAACACTCGCAAGCAATTACACATCGCGTCAGAGGTCGAGGAGGACGAATGAAATGGATATAAGAGGCGCAGGCGAAGCAAGGTAGCAGGCAATCAGTCGCTCGGATGATGGATGACGCCCTTCGATATGTGACGGACACAAAACGACCAACGTAGGTACTCGAGCTCATTATACGCCGTTGATAACGCGGTATGAAGTTGTAGTTAGATACGGGCTGCTTGATTGCCGCGAGCTTTTGAGATTATTATGTTTTTAATATGAATTTTTCCCTTTAAACATTATTATAAGTCGGAGATTTTTGACGAGCAGAACAGGCGAGCTGTCGAAGATGGGATGAGGTTGGTTTTGAATTTAACTACCTTTATTATAAAGATTATAATTGAATTGATAATTTTTGTAACTCTTTCTCTTTCTTTTAATCTGCTTCCGAAGATTTGAGAAAATAAGTAGAAATAGGAATAAAAAGCAGGTACATACAGAAAACAAGAAAGCGTAAGGGCGCCAATGAGCGGAATTGGTCACGGCATTAGAGTAAGACAGAGGACATTAGAGAGCATTAGGGCGTTGGACGCAGGTGTCGTGTTAGACACGCTACTGGATGGTAGGCGGTTATCCGACCTTTGATGACTGCTTAATGTTGCTGAAGAAATGAAGGTCATAAAGGTGTAATGTAAAACGCTGTTTTACGTGTTCAAGTGTTTGAAAACCCCAAAATTGTGCGGCGATTATCTACAACTGGCCAATCTTATACAAAGTTTTATTTGATCGACATGGTTTAACAATATTTTCGATGATGGAGTTTGATCGTAATTTGCTATTGAATAAATTAGTGATCGCTGAACGCAGAATTCTGAAGTTAGCAGCGGGAATTGGGATTGATACCTACCAAATACTTGGCTATAAACGGGCTATACTGAGACGGGAAGATGTATTCTAGCTGATTATGTTGTGCACAATCTCTAAACTAAAATAACAGCATCAAAAATATTATGGTACATTCAATCGACATTTCAAAAGCACTTGTAAAAGCTTATTTGAATAAAAAATTATTTGAAAGTATTCGAATTGCTGACCCTTTCTTAATACTCTCTGCAGAAGCGGACAGAACTAGGCTAGTGTCGTTGTAGTTTAGAGATTGTGTTTATAGAATTGGCCACATTGTCGAATAATCCAATAATTCAAATTATAGACCCTTAGGCTCAATTGCGCAAGGCCGTAAGGTAAACGTGTTTAAGTAAAATTTTCAATATCTGTCCTTTTCATATCAACTCCGTAATATTGGATAGAAGCAGGCGTTACTTTGCGGAATTCCATAACAATGAAAAAACTAGAAGTTTAATTCGCTATAATCCGCCACAGAAGGCAAATCTATGTGGTACAGTGCGTATCTTGAACTTGATGCCCGCGATATTCACCACACCACTCAAACCCTCAAAAATACCCTCAACGTACGTTTCACTCCGATACCGGAGCCTCTTCAGGAGATGTTGACTCTACAATGCACGATTGCATAACTCCGTAGTAAACTTTTAATATAATATAAGAAAGTGACAGCATCAAAAATTTTACTAAATCAAATTTGCAATTTGCAAGTTGTGCAATTCGGCCTGTGAAGTTTTTCGAGCGAGAGTAGTTTCTGTGCTAGGTGCAAAGTACCCTGTACCCGTGATGATGATTATGATCAGGAGATTTATAGCAAACGCTCAGACTATAGTTTAACTTGCAGGTTCAAACATCAATTTAGAAAGCAGAGCAATAAATTAGCAATATTATACAATATTTAACTACATAATTGACAAGGTATTATACCTAAGGCACATTCTACCTATAACCTACCTAATACTTCGTTACGCTTCCTGGCCGGGAGACCAAGAGTAGTAGTTAAGCGGAGGACACACGTTAACATTACTTACGTGGAAATGATGCATGAAGAAATGATTTGCCACGACTCAGGGCCGGTTATGCGCTCAGAAATACTATTTATGGAGTCCATGCACGTTGCAACGATTTTCGTAGACCAATCTAGGAGATAACACTATGGAAGAAAGAAAAGAAATAGTATGGAAAATTTAATATAACGCTGGCTACATGCTGGAACAGTTAATTATTAGTGCAAAAGTTGGACAGCTCTTAGGTGAATTTATCTCGTACAAGTTTATCGGACTAAGATAGCGACAGGGTCTGAGGCAAAAGGAGCCTGCCCTGACGGTCAACGAGGGACGCTGCTCTCAATTTTCACGCACCTATAATAAATTTACCGTTCAGTTCAAAGTTAACCTAATGAATCCAGTGACATGCAAATTACAACGGTTCACAATTTGTCTTATTATAGGCGGCGAGTATACAGGCGCAAGATGGAAGCCATTTGTCATGTGTGCGCCTATTTGCGTCACACTTTCACCCAATTTGCGGTGGTTTGCAAGGCGACATTTTGATTGCTACCTCTTCAAAATTGCCTACAACATTTCATTATTTAGTATAGCTCTACATTAATCAAAAGAACTAATACGAAAACAAGCAACATGCATGAATTTATTTTCTGAAAACAATCTGCTTTACGTATAGTTAGTTAAATTATCTTTTCTGAGGGTAAAAAGTAAGATAAATTTCAAAAGATAACCGAACACGTAGGTCGTGAAAGTGCCGATAAGAATCTCAACCTTTAAACGCTCCAAAGAAAATGGCGAGCGATTTGAATTTAATCAGTACCAAACGCTGCAGATGTGAAGTAAATTGATAAAAGAGAAAAACTGTCTGGATTTAACATTATTCACACGTGTTATCTGAGTGCACACGGCGGTTCGGCCGCAGGCGATAGGCTCTACACGGTGCACGGACTGCACGTATACTGGCGCACTCGTATAGCCATAGCTATCTTACAGATTGTGTTCTGCGGTAAAGCGATAATTCAGCTCAATCTATGTCGTGAGCGCTCACGCTTTGTTTTATCCGTTGGCTTCTGTGCGCCTTTATTTAGAAAATTGATGAGAAATGGTTTCCATTACGTACCGCCTTATAAAAGATATTACTCGGATCCGCTATAGGTACCTCTGAGAGAAAGGAAATGAACGCAAATTTGTTTTCGTGATTGCGTGCTTTGAAACGTATATTGACTTGAATAAAATTGATATCGATATCGATTTACCCAACAGTACCTTCCATTATCTACGTATGTGACCCCGTGAGAGCCTTTGGCTCTTTGTCCTCTATTATTGACTGCGATATATCCTTAGCCACTTTTAATACATTGTACCGTAATCATTTTTGCTGAGTATTTTCATTTTTGACCAAAAAGGAGCTGCATTTTAAGCAATTATGTGGGTATGTTTGGAGCGATTTATTAGGTTTTTCTTGTTGATAAATTATTTTCGACAAAACAATACTCTGAAATGAATATTTTGTCAATTGCACCCCCTTCCACCCCTTGCACCAAAATCCTCATTTAAACTCCAAGATAATTTTATACCTATTGAAGTTGAGTACAAAATATTTCGACTGTGAACCTAACCAGGAACTGTTCAGTCGTTATAAGGTCCAAATAGGTCTGTTGGAAGGCGAATAGTAAATAGTTCCCGTCCAATTTGCGTGCTCGCGTCTCGCCACGGACAATCGCTCGCAAATTGCCCGGCCACTGATTGCCCACTGACGTTTATCGATATTCTAGCTCAGTACCCATTCGGTACCGCATGAATTTACACTGTTCCCTATGGCTACGTATGAATATCTAACTATTACTAGTTACCTGTGGATAGGTCTTGGTCTCCATCGGAAAATTTTAGGAGGTAGACTTTGCAATCGGAAAATTTTGGAAGGTATAGATGATCCGAAATTCAAAAGTGTTTTGTCTTATGGCAGTTTTCATTGTTTCGAAGTTCAAGGCTAGTTTTTGTGATGACAACGTTGAGAAATGAAAATTTGTTTATTTTTTCTGTGTAGCATAATTTTAACGATATCTTGCTACGCGGCAGCTTTGAGTGTGTGGCTGCAACTAATTTGTGTAATAAGTTAACGAAATTATCTATCATCGAACTCTACTCCAAAATGGTATTAAACCGTGACCATTATAATCAATAATTACGAAACGATATCACATATACGCGGAACGAATTGAGTTCCTATTTTCGAGTAACGTGTTGCGACGGGAGTCAATGGTGCTCAGCAGGCCGCCGCGCCGACAATGCCGGGGTCATCCCACACAATACCGTCACGTTTACTGGCGCGTTCAAATCGAGCATTCATACTCGATACCGAAAAAAATATCGATTTCCGTAAATAAGTGAGTGTGGCACATTTATAATAATGATGAATGGATGTATCGGGTGTTGTACGCGCATCGATATTGCGTATCGAATCGTGAAACCGCTCGAACGCAACAACTAAGATATTCATTGAGCGCTAATTGAAAAGGAATTATTATCGTCCTGCCATAAATCTAATGGAAACTAGGGCGTACCTATTTGATACAATCTATTTAAGGTTGTTTTCATTTTTGTCCTTAAGAAGTGTTCTCTCGTAAATCTTGCATGGTGTTATTGAAAATTACCTACTTATAGAATCTTTCGACATAAAAATATAAAATGTGATTTATTCTATGACCTTTATGATTTAGATATCTTAAAATTTTTCGTGTGACACTATTACGATATAATATTCGACGATTATTTCACGATTTGGTAATAAGATTGCTTTAGACCTTCCCCGCAGCAAGTGGGACATACATTTTTCTAGAATTATTTTTGAAAATGTCTTGTGTGCTATATTTATCCATACTTTAATATTATACCCATTAATATATCAAATAACCAATTTAAATGAAATTGGGAACAGAGATAGTCTAGAGCCTGAGAAAGGACAAACCTAGGCTTTTTATCCCGAAAAATTCAAGAGTTCCCGCGGGAATCAAAAACCTTAATCCACGCGGACGAAGTCGCGGGCATCATCTAGTATTGATATATTTATGTAAAACATGTTTAGGAATAATTTTATATAAATCAGTATACAAGTAAATGTATACTTATTTCTATAAAATAATTGTATTGACAATATTTTCAGTGATTGTAAAATTATCAACAAATCCGTCATTACTAGTCTTAGATCCGACCACTGCGGGCAAATGATATCTATTGCTAGCTCTAAACAAAATACAACTAAAGTAATAAAGTATAGGCCAGTTACCGCTAAAAAAGTATAACAATTCAAACAAAATACCTATCTTAAATACTTTACCTACCCTTGACCTTACACAGGGTGGTCCGGATGAACACTACAATACCTTCTTTGATCTGTTAAATTCTCAGTTTAGTTCCATTTTTAAAATAGTAGAAATAAAATGGTTTCAAAATCTCAAATTTAGCGACTGGGCAGCATTTATAAAAGTAGAAATAAGTAGTAATAAGTTTGATTTGTATGCTGAAAAGTAGTATAATTACACTCCTACATTCGCTCAATATGTAAGAAATTATTTAAAATTATTTAGAAATGTTTGCATACAAGCAAAATCACATTATTTAAAACAAAAAAATATTAATACAGATACTAAAATAAAAGCAGTTTGGGATATAATCACAGATGAAATTGGGAAACATAAAGTGGAAAAGCCTAAATTGGAGCTAAAAATTAATGACCGTATTATTGACTGCGATACGAAAATTGCAAATACTTTTGAGATTTTTTTCCAAATGATAAATGATTTGTTTATTTTATGTAGGACAACTTGTTTCACTTATGATACGTTAAGACTCTACCACCGGCTCGGAAAAGGATTCTACTGAGCCGAAGAGTCTAAAGAGCCGGCAAGAAACTCAGCAGTTGCTCTTTTCTTAAAAAATAAAAAGGTAACATTATGTAAACAATACAACACATACGTGTAAAATACGTTACAAGAATTACACTGACTTGTGGGTCACTCGATCCGAGCCCGGTTGCTTCCATGCAACTTTGTCACTCAGAAAATCGTCGATAGTGTAATAACCTCGACTTAACAAATGCTGTTTAACACAGTCTTTAAATTAAGTAATGGCAAATCTAGAAACACTTTGGGAACCATGATATAAAAGTGTACACTCGACCCCACAAAGGATTTCTGAACCTTGCGCACACGATATACCTAACGCTGTCACAAGCTTATATGGCGTTTTCTAGTACATCGATTGTGAGTATAACTTTTTTTTTTATAAAGATTAATGTAAAATATTCCTGTTACCACTACTAGCTCCCTTAATTCTTCGCCAACAGAAGCCCTTAAGCTTCTCAAGGGTAATGTCACCGAGTGCAGTGTGATATGATATTATTAAAATATTCAAACCTTTGCAACGCAAAAAGAAACGTGTATCTATGGGGGATATCAGTAAAAATAATCAGCAATGTTATTGGTATAATTGCACCATATCTTGCTCTGATATTTAATGAGTCTGTAGATTCGGGATGCTTTCCAGACCGTATGAAATGCAGTTAATTGATTCCACTTTTTAAATCTGGTAATAGAAGTGACCCCAATAATTACAGACCATTATTACAGAGATTATTTTACCAGCACTCAGCAAGATATTTGGGAAAAATATGGTCAACCAACTGCTTCTGCATTTTAACTCAAATAAACTACTTCACTCAGAGCAGTATGGTTTTAATAAAGGCCGATCAACAACCGATGCGGGAGCTATGCTCCTAAAGCATATATTCGATGCATGGGTGAAATCACAGAATGCTATTGGTATTTTCTGTGAATTGTCTAAGGCATTCGATTGAGTTGAGCATGAGACGCTTTTAGTTCTAACAAGGACGATTATGAAGAAGTAAATAATGCAATTTTTCAAGTCACTAACTGGTTTACTGTAAATAATTTACTTTTAAACGCAAAGAAAACCAAGTGCATTGAATTCGCATTGCCGAATAGCAACTTTATTGACGTTGAAAGTGCTAAAATTGTAGGTATATTTTGCTTACTTTCATATTATTATATCTTACAGAATCTTACTATGGGGTAAAGCGGCAGATATTTAAAAAAAAAAATTACAAATAAGGGCAATAAGTGCAATTTATAATTTAAAACCGCGCGAATCCCTTAGAGAGAAATTAAAGGAAATGGGTATTCTTACAGTTGCCTCGCAATATATTAATTATAGTAATTTAATCTTCGTAAAACAGCACATTCACAATTACAAAAAAATATGGGATCTGCGTGATAGGCAAACTAGAGGCCGCCATAAGCTCGTGACTCCATCGCTCCGCCCCAAGGAGGGCCGAAGGTCGTTCGTGGAAATGAGCATTCTATTTTATAACAAAATTCCAAAACTTATCTTGAACTTGCCTTTACACAAGTTTATGTAGTCCATTAAAAGTATGCTCCTGAAAAAAGCTTATTATACTGTTGAAGATTACCTAAATGACAAAGGAACATGGATTTGACTCGCTCCAGCAATGCTAAGGATAGCTGTTACTAATATATTCTACAAATTAATGAAATTGTAAATATTTTTTTTCAAAAGAGCAACCGCCGAGTTTCTTGCTGGTTCTTCTCGGTAGGAATGGCATTCCGAACCAGTGGTAGATTCACTTGACGAATCAAAATTACTTGTAAAAGTTTATTTGAATAAAAAACATTTGAATTTTGAATTTTGAATGGGAGAACGTTTTATTTTCCTACCTAGGAATAGGAATGTCCAGTCAGTAATTACTTTTGAAATGGCAAATGATTTCACGAAGTCATAGATTTAGTCAGAAAAGTAATAGAGTAACAAGTGAAATTAATATAACGAATTAAAAAATAAGACTGCCCTGCCATATTATTTTTGGAGTTTACCTCCATAAGAGCGATTTGCATATATAGCCTTTGGAATCTTATTCACATTTTTTATTAAATGTTTTTTTTTGTGAATGACTAAATATTGAACCATATAGTGTTATATATTTATGGAATCTACTCATCATTTTCTAGATGATGATTATATAGTTAATCTCATTTTCGTATTTTTTTTCAATTTTGGTCTTTAATGCACGGACCATGGCCACCCCATAATTTTTTTAAAAAGTTTACTAGCCTATGTCACCCAGAATAAGCTAGGGATTCTAACGATACCTCATTTATCAAAATCGGTTCAGGCGTATAGAAGTTATGGTGGAATATACAAACTCACATACATACATACATACATACATACATGAACCCTGAAAACAATATACTCCTTTTTTCAGGCAGTCGTATAAAAATAATCAACTTACCCTCAAAACAAACCCTAAGTAATAAATATAACGGGATAATTCCGATAGTAAGTAATCAATTAGGTTTGAACATAGCGGGACAAAGTTGCGTGTGACCGCAGGCCAACCTCGCAGCGCCAAATGTCGATAGTTAACTAACCCTTCACTAAAGCGTGGCGAATAGAACAAAACACCCATAATATAATATAGAAGATGGAATAGGTTTATTTACATGGTAATGGTTTATTTTAAAAAATGTATACTCAAATGTTTTATGTAGGTAGATACATAAGACCAGTACTGGCAAGATAGTAGTGTAAATTATGTAGATAGTAGTAGTATCTTATAAATATATGTCTTGGCTCATTGTTTATCAAAGTAAGCTTAAGTACTTTTGTCCATTTTTTGGGTTATATAAGTCTAAGACAGTAGGTAGGTACCTACCTACTTATACTCAATACTCAATATCATTTATTCAATATAGGTACACTATAGGTACACTTATTGACGTTAAAAATTACTTATTTATAAAACACTTAGTTACAATTAATCTGTAACATCTGCTGTTCGAGTAAAAAAATACATACCCACATACGAATAGGTGTGTGCATTCTAAAGACATTTCAAAAGATAGTTAAATAATAAGCAAATTACAAACTCATTTTTCTGTTTTGTGATATTTTTAATGCTTAATAAGTACCTACTTTAAAAGTGTAAACGCTATATCAATAAAAAACAGCAAAAGCCTAATTCATAATTAACGACAAGAAAAAAGAAAGTCTTACACACGTCAAAAGTTGCAAAAATTAACCCGAGAACAGCTGTTGTGAACAAAACAAAGAACGGCGCGGGCGCAAGCCGAGCGCGGACAAAAGGACCCACAACAAAGTGCACCTCAATACATCGGCACTAATTACGTAATTATGGGGGGAAATAAAATGGCGCGCATACCCGGCGCCCCGGCCGACTCGACACATTAGTTCATGACATTTCTTGAGCATTCGTTTTTTTTGCAAATTGAAAGTCATGGCTTTCCAACACTTACCAAGCGATTACATTTAAGACTTAAAAAATTGGTACTTATTAATGTGTCCACTAATTCTTATTACTAATCATTGATGTAGAATTTTAGTACCTATACTTCTATTTCAATGCTACTAATCTAAGGTTTAGTTAGACCAACGTACTATTACTTATCCTGGGGTTAGACTACAATCACAGGGTGTAAAAAACGAACGGGCCACGCAGGAATATTACTTTAAAATATTAAAGACTAGATGATGCCCGTGACTTCATCCGCGTATTCCCGCGGGAACTTTTTAATTTTTCTTGATAAAAAGTAGCCTATGTCCTTCTCCGAGATGCAAACTATCCCTGTGCCAAATCTGTTGAACAGATGGGCCGTGAAAGCGTAGTAGACAGACAGACAGACAGACACACTTTCGCATTTATAATATTAGTATAGAAGTATAGATATAAAATTTCAATCAGAGGAAACATCCCTTTATTTAAAAAAATAAGGATACCTGCATTCAATCATTTTTTTAGAAGCTTACCTGAGGCGGCAATTGTACGAACTAAAAATGCAAAAATATCACAATTTTATTGAACCAATCGATAAGGTCTACGATGAGGAGATTAAATCTTTCAAACAAACGTATCTTCCATCTGGTATAATACATATTACTGTATGTTGATATTATGTCAGTCAGTTTCTCCTTTTATACGTACTTGGGTTAATGCTATGTATATACGAATAGGTATAAATTTATTTTCGATCGGATTTGGGATTACATTTCAGGGCAAGGAGCAACCTACTCATAATATTTCATTACGGAAAATTGATTCAGTAAAAATAATTACTTAGTAGAGTAGTTAGTAAATAACGAAATTAATCCGTCCTGTCCGGGCTTTAATAAAAAATATTGGCTTAATTGTTACCGGCATATTGTACGTAAAACATAGGAAAAAATTTATAAAACAATTAATATGTAAATGTCTACAATGTTTATCAGATCAACGATCCATGATACGTAGTCATATTTTAATTGAGCATTTATTTTGCATATTAATGTTCTAATTCTAACTAGTAACGAGTAACGGGTCCTACCATCTTTAATGGTTTGCGCAGAAACTCCCGACGCAAAGAGTGTTATAAGTTTAACGTGTGTTGCTGTGTATCCGTTTGTGGCATCGTAGCTCATGATTGCCAAACGAATGAACCATTTTTAGCTTTAGTTTATCGTTCTTACGTAGCTATGATTCGAGAAAATCAGTTAAGCCGTGTGAAGATCATTAGGTATTTTCTAGGTGATGAAGGGATCAGAAATCTCCACGGGTATGTTCGATTCGAATTAATAATAAATAAATCGTTTATTTGCTTTTAAATTTGGTTTTAATTTTTTTAAGTACACTGGTTCACGGGATAAAGTGCATCACATGCGCGACTCTTAATGTGATTATATTAATATTGAAATATGCTTGTAAATTGTCACTACGGCTGTCTTCACTGGAAACTGTTGTTTGTAAGATGGCGAGATACTGCATGCGGTAGCAATAGTAAATTTGGTTGGCTTTTTACTGGATCCTGAAAGCATATGAAGGCTATGAGCTTGGTTGGTTGTAATATGAAGGCTCGTTTTGAAACAATATGTCCATCAAGGGATCCTGCGAAACGACGTTCCTGCAAAGAACAGGATTTTGCCATGGGCAACCCGTGAAACAGGCAGTCAGAACCTTCTACACACAAATGCATACAAGGTATGTACGTATACACTGGTTTCTACACGCACGAAACGCTTTGCGTCTTCATTCCTCATACGCATGGGCTAGGGTCTCCAATACTCTTCAAAAATCTGTGTTTCCTACCAATTTTGTACAATCCGGGTAACTTTAAATCAAAAGTGGAGAGGCATATTCTAGGCAAGGGTATTCGATCTTAGGCCATAGGTGGTCAAGCAATGATGTTTTTTTTTAAACTTACCCAATAACTTACAACAAGTGAAATTAATATAACGAATTAAAAAACGACTGCTCTGCCATATTATTTTTGGAGTTTACCTCCATAAGAAGCGATTTGCATATAGGTATAGCCTTTGGAATCTTATTCACATTTTTTATTAAATGATATTTTTTTGTGAATCACTAAATATTGAACTATAGTGTTATATATTTTTGGAATCTACTCATCATTTTCTAGATGATGATTATATAGTTAATCTTATTTTCGTTTTTTTTTTTCAATTTTGGTTTTAATGCGGGACCATGGTCACCCCAACATTTTTTTTTAAATTTTACTAGCCTATGTCACACGGAATAAGCTAGGGATTCTAACGATACCTCATTTATCAAAATCGGTTCAGGCGTATAGAAGTTATGGTGGAATATACAAACTCACATACATACATACATGAACCCTGCAATAAATGCCTGCAACAATATACTCCTTTTTTCAGGCAGTCGTATAAAAAGGGAACTTCACTTCTTCTCTACGGAAGTTTCTGCAATTTGTTTACCTTTAGGATACGAGTAAGGAAAACTAAACTCATACAGTTGGCGCTAGAAAATCAAATTTTTTGCCTTATACTTAGTAGGTATGACCATCAAAGGATGCATCATCATCTTTTATTGATAAAGATAGTAATAATATACTTAGAACCAAATATACCTTTAAACTCTATGCTTAGAACAAACACGATCCGACCTAAGGAACTTTGTAACGTTAAAACCAATATTTGTAATGTATAATTTATTGTAATTATGTGTTTTGTCTGATTAGTCAGTGAGAAACCTATGTTTGCGGTCTAGTGGTATTATTTACTGCAATTATTGCGAATACGGACTAAAGTATTATTTACTATACATCTACAAGTGCATGTACGTATGTATATTGTTACAGGCAAAGTTTGAAGACGGAATCAGATGAATAGTGTATTACTGCCAAGGCCGGAAATAAAGCAGTTCACGGCCAATTCCTTACTCAGCCGTAACTGAGTAAGGAAGGACGAGGACTTCCGAAATGATTTTAAAGTGATGATCATTACAATAATGTGATTTCCTACTTGAATGACAGAGCCATGAAAAGAGCCAATGGGATCAATTAACACAATTTTAAACTAAAATTACAGCTCTACATCTAGTGCTGCCCCTTTCCACCGGAAGTATTATGAAAGGAATAGCAATATAAATATAAATGTCATTTTTTAGTTTAGTTTAGAGATCGTGTACCACAGAATTGGTCTCATGAAATAATTGCTTATATATATGTACACACTTTTTCAATTCCACTTTATTGTGGTAACTTTTTCCATTGCACGTCCATCTGTTATTGCCTGCAGCATATTGATCATTGAATCTGATATGCTCGTTCTTGTGTGTTAATGATTGTACAATGTTATGCACTGACACAAGGAATTGATTTGAAATCATACCATTAGGAAAATAATGTTGTGCTATTTTAATGATTTCTATAGGTACCTGTTACTGCAGGTTGTTAGAGATATAAATGATTCTACTGTACTAGTCATATTTTATAAGCTATACGACCATTGATGTATACTTAACCTTAACCTAATTATATATTTCAATGGATACGGCAATTATAACAAAAGTTCTCGTACCTGTTGGTATGATTATATTCACCTCTTCGTATTCTTTATTACTGAGGGCAGTGAGCCCTTTCCATTAATCACATAATGGTAGGAGATTTCTTGGGATAATAATGCGGTGGGTTCCCACGTCCTTCCGCATACGACTCGAGTCGACTAAGAGTTACCTGTGGTATTACTCATGTGGTGGTAAATTGCAATTTACGTCGAAAGAGGCACAATGTCGAACCCTAACCTAATCTACAAGAAACAGACAAGAAAAGGTAAAAACAATGAATATTTCAAAAATTCACACTCAGAACATTGAACGGTGTACAATCTTTCGACAGTTTACAATTTCGCGAGTTAGATTATAATCTAACGGTTTTTACAATCTTACGGTGACATATCCATACTTACCGATTTTGATAAAAAGAGATGCAAAACAGGCTTGCATTACAGAGGTGGACATAGGATTTTTATTACGGAGAGTTCAAACACTTCCTACGGGTTTTTATAAAAACGACGACCTCCCTGAAGCAGTGGTGAGTGCAGTGGTCTTAGTGTAGGAGGTCTTTACTTTAATATAAGAAAGCTCACTAATTACCATTTGAACACATATCTAATTATAATGTCGTGGCTCATATTTTAATTTGCAGTTAGGAGTAATTGTTATTAAGGAATACAAACTGATACAACAAACCAACTAATCGAACCACCTCACGCTTGACCGGGCTACCTTTATCAATTTGAATTTTCGACTCCTTATCGTCACTGATGTAAGCTGCGATGATCATTCACTTTAATTTAAGAAAGCTCACTAATTAGCTCCAACACATGCCCAGCTCTCAATGTTCTCATGTCGCGTACGCACACACCCACAGGTGGGCCCCTGACACCTGACGCCTCGGAACCGGCCACTTCCGCCGGACGCGCCAATTAGTGACGCACACACGCACGCCAGTGACAATTACAAAGTTAATGTCGCTATTGTTCTTTATTTGAAACACCAATTGTGTTTGACATAATCTGTAACATAACATATAAATAAAATTCACAGGCTATATTATCTACATAGACACTACCTTTTGCAGCTGTGCGATTGGCTATTCGCAATTTCATATCCAAGAAAAAATACGCGCCGAATTGGGTAGTTGACTACTAGAGAAATAAATTATTTTTTAGTGATTATTAAATAAAGGATCTCCCAAAAGTCGTAATATGCACATCCCCTGCTAGTTTTATTTGAATAAACTATCGTTTAAAGTAAAAAAAGTGCGTCTAAATTTGATCTCACACGTCTCAACTTAAAATTTCATACAAAATCCATACTAAGTACGCGTTTTTAATGTTTTTTTTTAATTTTTTTATTGAAAATAATACAATAGAACTTCATGCTAACCTAACCCAATTACTATATAAATCATGCCCACGTGGAATGGTGGCAAGACTGCTGGCTGCATTTCCGCGCTGGACAGCCAGGCTGATCCCTTGCGCAAAAAATGAGCCAGCCCTTCTGTCACCAGACGAGGCAATTAACGCGTTTTGACGTTTGAAAAAAAGTTTCTGATTTAACTAGTTGTCAAATACCCAATTGAGAACCTCCTCCTTTTTTGGAAGGCGGCTAGAAATATCCTTATGGATCGTGGTCGTTACAGTCATCACGTCACTTCGTGAGTTTTTCCAGGATTGTACTTAGCAATATCGATATCGATTATTTTTTTAGCTACAGGCACAACTACATTATAATTACTTTTTTTTGGCATCGAACAAAGACTTTCCTAGCTTGGCTTGAGACAGAATAACAGTAACGTTACTGGATAGAATCAGGCGTTACTTTGCGGAAGTTCATGATGTAGCAAGAAAAGATTACAATTATTTTGCTATAATCCGCCAACAGTAAAAAATCTGTATGGTTAAGCATGCAGTTACAAGCGAAACACCGTTTACCTTCCCAACCAAGCAAGAAAATCAATTTCCCAAGCAAGCAATGCCACCACCACTCATATGCACCACCACACAAGACTTTTATACTATTCTCGATGCACGTTTCGCCCCGACACCGGAGCATCTTCAGGAGATCTCGACTTTACAATGCAAGATTGTCTAGTGTATCTTTTCTAATTGTAATCTTTTCTTGCTAAGTAACGTTACTGTTCAATGATCACCACTAAACTTAATGTGAGAAATGAGAACTGAAGAGAGTGAATGATGACAAAAGGAAAGGATATCATAGCTTTAATATAGCTTCATTAAATTTAAGGCGACTTACGTACTTACTAACAGTAAAAAGTCTACTTAAAGGAGAGCGGTGAGTTTTATAAAACCACTAGCGAATGCCCGTGACTTCGTCTGCGTGGTCTGAGGTTTTTGGGTCCCGCGGGAACTCTTTAATTTTCCGGGATAAAAAGTATTAGCCTATGAGCTATTCCAGACTATCTATCTCTGTGCCAAATTTCGGCCAGATCCGTTCAGCCGTTGGGGCGTGATTGAGTAACACATATACATACATCCATACACCCAGACATCCATGCATCCAGACATCCAGACATCCATACATCCATCCAAACTTTCGCATTTATAATATTAGTATAGATGCAAGCATCCAATGAGCGGACTAAGTACGCCCAAGTGCGGAAACAGACTTAAAATAACTGATAGAAAGAACTCTTGTTGAAAATATTACGTGTATTCATAGCATAATATTATCTAGGCAGTAGAAATCAACCCAAATAAAATTGCCATCCCACGCCCGACTCCATTGTTAATTAGCTATTCAACGAAGTCTGTAATTATTATCAGTTTATACAAACGTTTTTTTACTAAAGCTCACTTAACTGACAACATGTAACGAAGCTTAAAATTCAACCTCATTATTCATAAGAATTTTGATGTGTTCCGACTTAAAACAGAACCAGTTTATATGATAATTAAGCATGCCGTTAAAATTATTGGGGAGGTGATATTTATTAATATTCATAATTTTCTAGTGACATTGTTCGAAATGAGACTTGTTACAACATGAGGGTGATAACTGATAATGGTTCAATATCCAAACTAGGCTTTATAGAGCCTTAACTTTATCCACTGATAAACGTATTGTAAAATCGAATTTGTATCACAGCTACAACTTAGCTAGTGAACTGTGAAAAATAATCTAAAGCATAAAACCTGCAGTATTGTGATTCTGTTATTGTATCAATCTCAGATAGATCAAGACACGCGGAAGCGTGTCCAGCCAAAGTTCAAAAAAACTGGCGAGCAGCACCGTGTGTAATATTACACGAACCATTTGGAGCCACTTTTGACCCCCTCATAACTCAAAAACTATTTCACATAAACATGTCAAATTTGGTGCATATATTGAGACCCGTGAGATACATATGTGCTCCAAATTTCATAAGCACACCTCAAATGGTTATTTAGATATAAACGTACAAAAATCGTCATTTTTATGATCAAAGGTATAGATCAAAACTCTGACACGAGGCATGCTACCATTGCTTAAAGCCGTATTATTTTAATATTGTTGACGTTTATGTTGTAGTGTTATAATCATTATTTTAAGGACGTCAAAGTACGTGACATTCAACCGTTAGTTTGAAACAATACTGCTTTAAGCGGTGGTAGTAACTCCTTAACTATTGAAAATGACACATAATTATTATTTGAATGTAAATAATAATGAATAATAATATAGTTGCATTAAAACCTTACCTTCGTATTCATACATTTTGTGCAACGAAACGTCATTGACAGAAAAGAAGAAGAAACGTATTTGAAGTCGTCAGTTCAAGCTGTCAGTCATTGTGATTTGTATTCATTGTTTATAGTGGTTTTAGTAATATCGACTGTTTACCGTGCTTGTTTTCAATGTTTCACAAAAAACTTTTGATTTTGAACTTTTGCAATCAAAATTGATGAGATGTAGAAATGTGCTGTAGAGGTATTCTGACCATAGATGTAATCTGTCAATGTCAGTGTAACTCTAGGTACACTATATATTTTTCTTGAGAATTCTCGTCTTTAATTATCTTGTACAATGAGTCGTACAATAGAATTACTGGTGGGTGACACACTGACCTTACACCAAATAATAAGTACCTACTAATGTAAAACGTAAACTAAACTAATAGAAAAGTCTTATTACAGTGTAAAGGATTATTTGAATGATAGCAAGGCATGGGTATGAATTGTTACAACGGCTGATTATGTAATGTTATATTATAAGTACATATATATAATTTCAAATATTTGTGAGATGGTGATAATAAAAAAAAAAGCGGAGTTTATTGCAGGCTCTTCTCAGACCAGGGCACGTTTGGAACCCTCGTAGCTTTAGTTTTAAGATATCGTAGTTAATTATCACCATCACGTCTTATGCTCTGTAAGCATGACGTTCAGAAGGTGTACTTTGTAGGTACATATTTTGAATAAATATGTTTTGAGTTTGAGATTGAGTTCAATAATTTCTGTACAAAAAGTAATGATATCCCATCAAAAACATAAATGTAAAATGAGAGCCAAGTTCAAAATTGTGATATATATGCCTTGGTTGTTGACTTCAGCGACAAAAGAAGTGAGATCTAAATGGGTACCAAGTTCAATGGTCAGTCCTGCAATTTATATATCCCATCAAAAACATAAATGTGAAATGAGAGCCAAATTCAAAATTGTGATATATATGCCTTGGTTGTTGACTTCAGCGACAAAAGAAGTGAGATCTAAATGGGTGCCAAGTTCAATGGTCAGTCCTGAAATTTATTTATAACAACATATAATATTTTATAACAACTTAAAATATCATTTCTTCTTATAACTTAGTATAAAATGTTGAAGACTAAGGCTTTGGCTTGGCTAGTTTCCATATACGAATTATTATTAAGTAGGTACCTAAAAGTACAGTTTCTACCAGCAAGCCAAATTTTCGGAAGAATAAAATAAGAACTTACAGCTTTACAACTTGTGAACGCTATAATTCGTATATGAAAACTAGCCAAGCCAAAGCCTTAGTCTTCAACATTTTATACTACGTTATAAGAAGAAATGATATTTTAAGTTGTTATAAAATATTATATGTTGTTATAAATAAATTTCAGGACTGACCATTGAACTTGGCACCCATTTAGATCTCACTTCTTTTGTCGCTGAAGTCAACAACCAAGGCATATATATCACAATTTTGAATTTGGCTCTCATTTCACATTTATGTTTTTGATGGGATATATAAATTGCAGGACTGACCATTGAACTTGGTACCCATTTAGATCTCACTTCTTTTGTCGCTGAAGTCAACAACCAAGGCATATATATCACAATTTTGAACTTGGCTCTCATTTTACATTTATGTTTTTGATGGGATAAACTCTCTCAAGAAGCACCTACGGTTTGGACCGGGTCCGAGGTTTGTCAAATGTGAGTACCTACAACGTTACAATTCCGTGGTCGCAACTTACAAATTACAATAGTATATATTGAATCAAATAATTGCTAAACTGTAAAACTACAATGTAAGTAATATTAACTTTTTTAATTAGTCTACCAAAAAGTTTGCTTCAGTTAGTGTTTACATGACAAGACTAATTAAAAAATTATAATGGGAGTTCTTTAACTTTTAGGATTCCGCAGCTTTCTAGATATGTAGCAATAGTATTAGCTAAGTATATTGTATAGTGTTGACTAAAATATCAAAGAGATGTTGTGTGTTATGAATTATGATTACAACTACGACGGTAGGCCAACAGGCCACAGACTACGATGACTTTTTATCTGATATTTTAAATCAGATAAAAAGTCATCGTAGTCTGTGTATGTCGATAGGATGCTCTACAGTCGACATATACTATAATAGCTATTTTTGATTATTTAGGTGTTCTCCTGTGGGAAGATCGTCGCAACATGCAATACAGTACATATGTAACCCGTGTCTATGGCTTTATCCTCCCGAGTGAATCGAGAACTCCCAACGGATTACCTATCCTAATACCATTAGATATTAGGGGATCTTTCAAAGATTTATAAAAATATGTCATAACTAGATGATGCCATCGACTTCTTCCGCGTAGATTTTGGAAATTCCGTGGAAACATTTAAGTTTTTCGGGATAAAAAGTAGCGCTGATATAATGTAGCGTGGTTGCCTGGAAGAAATCGCTTCAAATGTAATAAAGAATATTTCATTTATTCATTTGCCCGTCTTCGGGATGCAAAGTCTCTCTGAACCATATCGGTTTAAAACAGACAGACAGTCTTTCACAAAATTAGGTCCAATATTAGTATGGGAGTATGGAGAAAACAATGAGACCCCGCTCTATGCGTGTTCTATTCACACTTAACCTGTACTTTTATTATTTACTCAATTCGTAGTTTAGAGAATCGGTGCGAAAGTCCGGTGGACACGGTCCGGTGGCAAAGGGGGGCGGGCGCAGGGGGGGGGCGGGGGCGGTCAGGTGATAAGATCGCGATTATGCGGTACAAAACGACCGATACCGCGGGCTCATTACAGAGTTACCCGCATAATGGATGTTTATGAACTCGACGGGCTCATGTTAGCCGTGCGGTGGTAAAGTGATTTTTATCTAAGGCGCCTTGTTGCAACTGCACACGTTACAAGATCAAAGGTTGCTTTTTACCATTTTCACACAAATTATTCTTGTGACTTTTTTCTTCAAAAAGCATTTTCTTTCAAAAGGAAAACCTTTTTGTGTGGTATTCTGTCTTTTGAAAAAGGAAATGTTTTCTCTCAGTGATACAAATTAAAAGTAGGTATACCTTATGTATCTATATGTTACCAATGTACCTACTATTTATCAGGTTTCTTGATTATTCGGTGCAACACGACCGATACCATGGGCTCATTACAGAGTTACCCGCATCATATTAGCCATGCGGTGGTAAAGTGATTTTTATCTAAGGCGCCTTGGTGCAACTGCAAACGTTACAAGATCAAACTTTGATTTCTCTTTTTTCATATTTTGGTTCTATGTTTTGTACCCTTTACATTGGGAGAAATTTCCTCATATTTGCTCTGAATTTATTCTCCAAAAAACATTTTCTTTCTAAAGGGAAAACTTTTCCTTTAAGTATCTTATACTAGATGATGCCCGCGACTTCGTCCGCGTGGACTAAGTTTTTTAATTCCCGCAGGAACTCCTTAATTTTCTAGTATAAAAATAGCCTATCTACTTCCCCGGGATACAACGTATCCCTGTATCAAATGTCATCAAAATCGGTAGAACAGTGGGCCGTGAAAGTATAGCAGATAGACAGACGGTCATACAGACACCCTTTTACATTTATAATATTAGTATGGAAGTATGGATATTATCATATTAGTAGAAATAGGAAAAGTGCAAAATTACTACTGGAATAGAGAGAGGGAACTTTCCTGGATTTCTCTCTTTTGAAAATGAAACGCTTTTGGAAAGAGAAAATAAGATAAGTACCTACAGTATAATTAGAAAAAGTATCGTTAGAAAATTTATGTCAGTAGTACTGCATTGTACCTAACTAATACATATTATTGTGATGTATCTTTTATTAATTTAGGTAACTACCATTTTGTTTACTCTCCTTGAGAAAGTAGATAGATACTCGCTCAACTTACCGTAACAGAATCACCCTGCTTTCCCAAGCTTGCAGCCAAAAGCACACAACAGCTTCAATGGCTTTATACCTTTCGGCTACGTATTGACTACTGACAAATCGATGAATGATACCTTCTTGTACCAAATACTATAAATCATACTAATATTATAAATGCAAAAGTGTGTATATATAATTGAGGACCTGGAGAGCGGCATAGGCTACTTTTTATCCCGAAAAATTAAGGAGTTCCCGTGGGAATCAAAATACTTAAACCACGTGGACGAAGTCGCGGGCATCAACCGTAAGACTCGTATAGATCGCTTTTACCTGTTAGGTAATTGTAGTACTGAAATACCCATATCGCCTCTAATTGGCTTCTACACGGCATCGTACCGGAACGCTAATATCGTTCGGTGGTTAGATATGTAAAGTTAATTGTAACAAAAGAATATATTGTCAATTTATTCAAAATTATGGTAAAATCACGATTAACTTGTTCAACTAGTCCTATGAAAATAATAATAGGTAACTGTACCTATCAGTTTAATTTTGGAACAATGAAACTTAAAAATGGCGTCACGCAATCGGAGGTAGCTAACCGCGAAACGTCCATTACATATCCATAATTCCACAAATGGTGGATTAAAAATGAAAAGAGCTGACAAACGGCCGACTCTGGCAGAACAATGCGCGCCGTTTCCCGCATTATTCAATTTGCTTGTCAAAAGTGATGCGCGTGCGCACCGCGACACTGCTAACCTCAATGCATTATAATGGTTTGGAAAATTCTAGGGAATGGAAATTAATGATAACAATTTTCTGTACTAACATCTGAGTTTTACTGATTAGCTAGAAAGTGACTGAAACGCCTACCAATTAATTAACAAAATCAAAGTCATACTCATGTAGATACCTACCTATCGTAGTAGGAATCGTCGTAAATGTAGTCAAAGTGTATACTGCAGATTCGGGGGCACGGCCGTGCTCCCACCAAGACGAGCTACACCTTTCCAATGTCAGTAAACAAGTAAATAAGTAAGCCATAAGACAGATCCTTTCTTGAAAAAGAGAAGGTTCGGGTTTGATGGACTCTTTGTACACTCTACTATAGAGGAAAATACATAGTGTATTAAAAATATAATAATTGAGAACAGTAAAGCAAACGTGAAAAAAAAAAAATTTCAAGTTTTCGATACGTTTCCAAGATCATACCTTAAGGAACTTCGTTTTAATATTCTAGAGGCAACCTTCAGCCATAGAGAAGGCAGTAGGCACGAAATGTATCAAATGTAATTTCTGATAGTCACTGTCAAAAAAGTGTTTTACTTTTGAAACGTCAAAAAATATGAATCCGCCATTGTTACCCACCCATGCATGTTTAGTGTTGCTAATCGTGGAAAGATTAAATAGTCGTATCGTAGATTTGAACGATCAAAAGTGGTCTAGTATTTTTTTTTCTTTCGTTTCTCTACTTGTTAAAGGATCGGACCCACGCCCCATACAGCTCTGAACCGTCTTCTTTTCGGATTTTTCTGGATATGTCACCGTAAGATTGCAAAAACCGTTAGATTATAATCTAACTCGCGAAATTCTAAAGTGTCGAAAGATTGTAAACTGCTCAATGTTCTGAGTGTAAATTTTTGAAATATTCATTTTATTTACGTTTTCTTGTCTCTTTCTTGTAGGTTAGGTTAGGGTTCGACATAAATAATCAAATAGTGCCTATAAATAGGGCACTTAGGTTTTATTGGGTTTAAATTCCTATCAGATTACAATCTACCGGAAAATAATGCGTTAAATTCTAATCTTTCGACAGTTTAGAAATTCGCGAGTTAGATTATAATCTAACGGTTTTTACAATCTTACGGTGACAGATATACAACGGAAGGTTGCATATAATATATTTTAATAAATAAAAGCACGCCACTGAATTACTTAATTAATAGTTGTGCCGCAAAGAGATGCCGATACTTTGGAGTGAATCGTGCTTACCTTTCAGATTACTTACAATGATCGTTTGCTAGTATTGTAGGCCGTCGGCAAGTAATTTCAATCAGCATCAGGTTCAGTATTTTAAAAAGTACACCGCGGGAGTAGGACTATAGTATACTAGCAGTGCACCATTATGTAACTATTCTGTAAGTAAGTACTAATAATTCCATGATCAAGAAATTACATAACCTCTTCTACTGTCAGCTATCCCTGCCGAGATAGCCTTCACTCCTTCAAGCATTAATGTTATCAATCATGATGCATCCAGCATGTGCATTAAGAACGACGTACTTACTTACCTTGCAATATACAAGTTTTTTTTCTGGAATGGAGCAAACTGAAATGGAATGGAGCAATCTGAAAACCAGCGCTGAGCATTGTTGCCAATGCTCGGCAATGCTGAGGTTGTCTCCAATTGTTTTGTTTAATTGTTAGTTTTATTTTTTATTTAGTCTTATAAAAAATAAAACTTAGATAAATTGTGCTCAATCTATAACAATAAAGCTTTTTTTTTACCTATAACAAAAATTCAGCCTTTAACAAACTTATGTGAGTACGTGTCTGTATATGGAAAAAAGCAATAAAACGCTTAAAGCGCACGCAACCGAGGTGACCATTAAAACGAATCAATCGATTCAAAGGAATTAATTATAAAAAAGTGCATACAAAGCGTGCAGCGTTATCGTGGCCGAGTAAAATGAAACGACTAATTACCAGTCGGTGGGCGATACGATCTCCCGTGTAGGTCGAGAGCTGGGGAAAGATTTGTTCTTCTTCATCATCATTATTTCAATTCATTGCCGGCTCACTACTGAACACGAGGGTCCTCTCTTAATGAAAAGGGTTTGGCCATAGTCCACCACCGCAGGTTGGCAGACTTCATACACCATTGAAAACTTAGTTTTTCTCACGATGTTTTCCTACTTGACGTTTCGAAAGTAAATCTAGTAAGTAAAGTAATAAGTTAGTAGTAAGTTATAAAACAAAACTATTTCGAAATTTCAGCTCTATTCCTCTAAAACATCATTTTATTAACCGCCACGACGCAAAAGGGGTGTTATTTGTGTGAGACGCTTTGTGTGTCTGTGTATGTGTGTCATGGAAGAGTTCAACTTCAAACGATTGTAATGTGTTTGTAACTCAAAGGCAAGATTATCATCATTATTCTGATTCTGATCAAGAGAGATGATTCTTACTCTATATTTTTTCAGCAATTTGAAAGGACTGTTAACTCTTTTCCTTGCCGATGTAGGAATCTCAACCAACCAAAAACAGTAAACAAACGAGTATCAGCTCCTAGACCAGTAAGTACCTTCCTTGAAAACGGCGTGTGTTTATTACTATTCCGGTACCAATACATTTGATTGAAATTATAGACACTCAATTTTTAAATGCTTCATTTTACATTCTTAAAAATAATGTTTCGCATTGGAGCAGCGTGGTGGGTCTAAGCTCTAATTCCCTCTCTGCTATGAGTGGAGGCCTGTGCCCAGGAGTGGGACGTTAATGGGCTGTAGTGGTGGTGGGACATATACGAATTTAAATTTAATTTTCGCATGATATTTCTCAAGCATTCTAGTCTAGGACAGATATATTATACTAGTTTTAAACACAACTGGTGCCCATTTCACTGATTAATGAGGTACTAGGTATACTAATCTTAACGCAGGTATAATGAAAGCATTATTTATTTTTATGAACATATGTTATTGGAAGTAGTGAAACAAAATGAACTGATCCAATTTCTTTAATAAATAAGCTATTTATGAAAGTTTGTTCTAAATATAGATGCTATGAAATCAGATTGTCCCTAAATACGAAATTCGAGACTAATTAAGCTGTGTAATATGTAATTATGCATAGTAGTGATGTTCGTCCACTTTATTTTCTATGTCAAACTAATTACTTTCGATTTATTATTTCGATAATAAGCTTATTTGACACGTGTACCTTTAAATGTTGTTTTCTGACCTAATATTATCACCACCACATGTACATACCTTACATGGTAAGTATAATATAATTTAAAAAAAGTAACTATCTTAACCAAGCTTTTATATACATACTAGCTGATGCCCGCGACTCCGTCCGCGTGGATTGTGGTGTTTTAGGGGTATGAAAAATAGATAGTAGCCGATTCTCAGACCTATTGAATATGCATATAAAATTTCATAAAAATCTGTCAAGTCGTTTCGGAGGAGTATGGTAACTAACATTGTAACACGAGAATTGTATGTATAAGATTTTATTTAAACAAGAAAAAGAAGAGTTACCTTACAAATAAAAATAAAATTGATTTGTTTAAAGCTTGATTGATTTGTGTATAGCTATAAGCGGGTGGATGAGGAAGGCAGAGGACCGTGTTTGGTGGCGCGCTCTCGAAAGGGCCTGTCCAGCAGTGGATGCATACAGGCTGATGGATGCATGGATGGATGGATAAGTAGGACGTCTAAAAGATTAATCTAATTTAATTTATTAAACATGTTGTAGGCACTAGGTATGTACTTATGTATGTGCAATAAAATAACCTCAAGTTTTATTCTACGAATACAGTTTAACCTTTAATGTTTTGTAACAAAGTTTACTCAGTAAATATGCTTTCGATTGAATGCACTGATGGCAGGCGATGGTAAAAGTAAATCAACACTAGTGTCTACATGAACGAGCAAATAGAGGATATCTCCATCATGCACGTAATTGCTCAGTTTATGCACTGCCCCCGATAATGATCTAGTGCTCCCATTTCATGGACCTACAATGTCAATTGCAAGCGGTAAAATTATATTATGATGTGCTATATTAGTTTATCCATTACAAGTTAGCCCTTGACGGCGATATCACCTGATGGTAAGTGAAAATGCAGTCTAAGATGGTAGCGGGCTAACCCGTTAGGAGCATTATTACGTTTTCTTGTGTCTTTCGTCTTTCTTAGGTGTGTAGGTTAAGTTAGGGTTCGACAGAAATAATCATAATATACCTAACAGATTACTATCTACCGAAAAATAATGCGTTAAATTGTAATTTTTTAATTACAGTTTGCAATTTCGCGAGTTAGATTATAATCTAATGGTTTTTACAATCTTACGGTGACATATATATATATATATATATATATATATATATATATATATATGTCACCGTAAGATTATATATATATATATATATATATATAAATATGTTTTATGGGATGAAAACATGGGTATTGGGTACGTATTGACAGCTACTGGCTTCATCCACGGATTCTTAATGAATGAATCGTGTGAGCGGGCGAGAAATGAACTCTTCTAGGATCATTTCATTTTAAAATCAGTGGCCAGGTCTGAAGTCACGTGACGTAGAGATCACTGAATAATTTGGTTTCAACCTCAAAACTAATAGACCGCACGATGATCAGAATGACGAAGAAAAAAATTTATTGATAAAGGGGTAAGGAGAAAAAGAAGGGTTTATCGGCATCTGCTACAACTTTGCATCGCTCGCACATCCCTGTGGTGGTGGATAAGCTAATTAATTTCTGTAGATACCTATCATAGTAAAGATGGAGTTGGGAAAGTTTGTTGGAGAAGGTGGAGCTATCTATGATTAGGTATTCATTGTGTGTCGAATTATTGATATCAATATATTTATACTGCTTACCCAGTTGCTTATGTACAGTAGCACGTAAAATGTATTTATTTAGTTTACTAATTAACAATTTTATTCGAATCCTATTAATGCAACGTAGGATCTGTTTCCAGCGTATCGGTATAGGTGAAATTAAGTTGTCGTTTGATGCATTTAAATTACTGTGAGCTGTGTATCACTAAGTAATCCAGGTAGTTTTGTCCAATACAAAAGGTGGAGTAGAAAATGTTTTGATTTGTATTGTTTAGGAATGGGTTACTCATGAAGGTTTCATAATATCACAATATATTGTGTGGTACTGTCATGTGTACTTAGTATATTTGCTTTGAGTAAGATTTGGTAGCGCGTGACTTCGACAAAGTGTACCGCTGTGTAGCTGCTACAAATGATTACGGACAAAAAAAAATACTGGCCGATAAAGCTTCCCCATATGCACATTACCTTTACAGACTTTTTATAATTGTGAGAAGTGACAAGTGACGTGTACTGTGGAGATCCATGCACTTTTGTCAGGCAGTGGATTGGTTTATTAGTGAATATGAAATCGATAGTCGAAAATAAATTTGGTTTACCCCTTCGATACTTGCCGTGTCAAATATGGCATTTTAAAATTATTACGAGGTCCTTAGCCAGGTTTTGAATATCTCTATTTTTATGTTATTAATGGACAGGAATCATCTTCAGCAATCAGTTATAGGTATATTAGGTACCATTTAGAAAGGTATTATTTTAAAAGAGGGCATAATAATAGAAAGGATTAGCACATAAAAAGCACTGAAACCATTTATGGCGTCAACTAAACGGTACTGTTAATTACGAGATAGCATCGGGTTCGTGTAAAATAAAAATTGCTCCGCTTTGCTATTCAAATCGGTCGGTTTAATTACAATCATGGCGAGACTAACGGCCTAAACAATTGCGATTTATATGTACTGTATGTATGTGCCTATTTAGCATTTATCATGCGATATCATACCATTGGGAGATTTTTTAGATAGATATGTGTAAAGCCGCGACTACGATGGCTACACCAATGATAAATAAAATGTTGTATTCGATGAAAATAACTACTACCAGGGAAATGCTCAATTCAACCGATAGAGGTCACTGTTGGACATATGTCTCTTGTAGGGACTTCCACACCGCTGCGATCTTGAACCGCTTTAATTATTGTGTAAATTCTAGATACTACTGAGGAGTAAAAGTCAAACGTTTTTGAATTTCTCAAATCAGAAATCACAGAAAACTACGATCAAACGAAATAAAGTCATAATTATCGTTAGGTAGGTAAGTAATTGGTTTATATTTGTAACAAGATAATAGCCGCGACTGCGTTCACGTGGTTTAAAGGTGTCGATTCCCGTGGGAAATCTTTTGCCGGTACAAAATGTAGCCTATGTATTAATTCAAGTTTTAGCTGTCTCCATCTAAAATTTAGCGTGAAGGAGTAACAAACATGCACACTGTTTTCCAAAAAGTTTGGATGTTTATCATATTTTGTTAAGTGAAAGTTTGTACGTTATGTTACAAACATACAAACTTTCACATATTTAAAACTAGCTGATGCCCGCAACCCGCGGAATACGTTTTTTTTTAAATTCCCACTCCTCAATAATTTTCCGGCATAAAAAGTAGCCTATGTCAATCTCCAGATTCTCAACTATATACTCATGCAAAAAATCACGTCGATCCGTTTCACACACTTTCGAATTTATAATATTGTATGTATGATAGGTAATAAGTAGGATTAGAAGTCATGAAATTAAATTCATATAGTTTCATTTGTAATTTTCCCGGCTTGTATGCAGTCGGTGCTCGGTAGCGGTGGACAAAAAGACTAAAATGGCTGGTAATGAGTAATTACAAGGCGCGCGGCGGCGCACCGGAAGCTGATACACATCTACACCGGCGAGGGGGGTCGGCCATTGATTTAGTGCTAAACACCCGTTAAATAACTTTGTATTATATTTTATTTATAATATATTTTAAAAATAGAACACACATTCGTCATAGAAAGTGTGTTCCTACATTACCTTTTACTACGTACTTTTATGTTTGATATCTAGTTTTTCGGATTGTCTTACATCGATCGTACCTAAATAGTTTCACAAGTAGGAGAGTCGTCGTATATTTTAACGATTTAAGAACTCCCTGGCAACAGTGGGCCCAAGAATATCGATTAGATACAGTAGGTACCTATTGAACAGGGCCTAAGACTTTTAAACGGCTTAATACATGAGCATACATTCAGGGAAGTACATAAATTGGTTTTTTGATTCTGTGATCTGCGAACTGCGATCTCACCTAAGTAAGTAAGTGATGATGCAGTCTAACATGGTAGCGGGCTAACCTATTAGGGGCAAGGCAATTATTTTATACCCAAACCCCTATTCGGTTTCACACGGCATCGTATCGGAACGCTAAATCGTTTGACGGCACGTCTGCCGTGGGTGGAACTAGCCACGGTCGAAGCCCACCAAGCCAACAAGGGAAAATTCAGAAATTATAAATTTTAAAAATTTACCCTGTTGGGGATCGAACCCGGGACCTCTGTATTTTATAATTAGTACTTATAATGTAAGTAGCCTAGTTTACTGATTGTTACAATTTTTTTTTTTAAATACCACCCTTTCATGGACGCATCAATCAACATCAACCAATATGCATATTATAAGCAACCAGAAGTGGTGGTGGTATGAAAAAATAAAAGCAGTTAAGTCAAACCAGACTTTTCAATTACACAATTCAAACAAATCACACAAAATTCAACCAAAAAGGAACCACACAACGAACAGTAATTCAATTTTAACACAAATTAAGCTTTCAGATCAACACAGACAATAAATTACAAGGTTGCTAAAAATGTAAAAGAATGACCAATACCTAGACAATAATAATGTTATCACTTCAAGAATTTGAAAGAGAATGACGCGTGCGCCCATAAATCGCACGCTTTTAAACATCAAACGACAGTTGGATAATCTGTTTTTATTTAACAGCTAGTAGGTACTTCAATAATATGTTATCTATAACTAGTACCTACCTACCAAATTTTGATTACCCAATAAGTATGTTTAACCGTCTGAGATTTGTGTTGATAGATAAGTCAGGGAAGCCTTTTACAAATTTAACTTGTTTAATTAAGGAAACGAGTTATTATAAACGGCTTATAATAGTCATGAATGTGCTTCAGCGGCAATAATTGTTTCGATAAATAGTCTACTTACATAAAATCCCGGAAGCCGCACTTAACGCATGCAGTAAAATTGATTACGAAACTGAAAACAATATACCAATAGCTCTATTGAAAAAACCGCAGTTTTTATTACTACAAATTGCGATGATGTTGGTAGATTATACTATTGCCGCTTTTCTTAATGACTAAGACCCATGGAAATAGGTGCCTAATATAGGGTCAATATTCAGCTGCCAAAGAGATAACTCCACCACGCTGATCAAGTGCGGATTGGCATACTTCACTCACCTTTGAGAACAAAGAACGCCCGGCCGTGTAGGGTTTCTAACGATGCAATGTTTATCGTCACCGCTACAGAAAATTAAAATGATGACAATTGATTGCTTAAAAGGCACATACCTAACAAACTTAAAGTTAAGAAGTTAGAATAGCGTACAGAAGCGTAGAACTACCGAATAAGTGGCCAACGGTTGGCTAGTGTTGTATAATACTGTTACTAAATTATTATATTATGATGTTTGTACATTGACTTCATGGAATAATCCGAATCATTTTCAGTTATAAGAGAACAAGAGAAATATCCTAGAATTTTTAACAATCGAGCAGGCGTATGACTTAATCTGAAGTTTATTAATTTTAGGGAACAATCCTTATCTAAATTTCTCTATGCCATATATGAATACCTAGTTGCACTAGACCACTGTTTGGCCCATAAGATTCTTTCTGTATCCTGCGTACCTAGTAGGTATACTTACCCTCGATGAGAGTTAGCACTGTCCAGTCGGGACTTTACTTGAACAAATTTTTCAACTCATGGACCAGCTCATACGAATCCATCTGAAAGAAAACTGGTCAAGACACACATAGATACGGTATGGTTCCGTAGCCATTCACCACCACCACCACTACAGCCCATTGACGTCCCACTGCTGGGCACAGGCCTCCAAGGTATAAGAGCTTAAACTTATCATGCTCCTCAGCCTCCAATGCGGGTTGGCGGACTTAAGTTAGTGATAATAACCGGGACCGACGCGACAGCTTAACGTGCTCTCCGAGGCACGAGGGTCAAACACCGCCAACTGCCTAACTCCGGCCTGGCACTGAGAATTTCTAGTCAGAAAATCCCAATACTTAATTATGACCCGACCTCGTCAGCTGCAGTCGAACTTGCTAACGACTAGACCAACGAGGTAGTTATGTCGTAATAGTGCTAGATAATAATTACCCACTTTAGCGGCCATTGTTTCTTGAACCGTTGCTATTTTTCCATAAACTGTCGATTAAGAAACTAAGATTTTAAAACACCTATTCAACGAGGTGTCAGTTGATCAAAACCAAAATAGGTACTTTTTTCGACTATCGATGTTCATATTCCGCAGGCTTAGACTGCGCATAACGAGATGCTGCGACGAGAGAGAGAGAGATGTTGTCGTTGCCGGCTAATTTCTCGTTTACCCTACCATGCACAAAATCCGGTATAGGATTACGATAAAAAAATAGTCGCCAACTAATGGTGCGTAGAGAATAATACCACAGATAAGAAATATTACTTTTATCTCTACTTTTGACGTAACGAGACAAATCATATGTGTAACCATGTTAGTTTCGGCAGACAAATAGAGATAAAGGGTAGACATAATTTTACTCTTTATGCGTATCTAGCTCTACAGAACTTAGCTAATTTGTCTTGTAATACATATTAGAAAGAGGGACAGATAAAAGTGGTTAGGGTTGCTTGTTTTCTTACAGACCCCTAAAACAGCCTAGATTACAGAATACCTAATAGATATATTAAACGGCTATTGCTTACAGACACGAATTCTTCGCTGATAAAGGCAGCGATGCTCGTGATTAAGGAACGTTTAAACCGTATAAATATTAATGTGAAGCGAGTATCTAGCGTGTTTACTCCTTGTTCAACTTTTTACACCTATCGAACTCCAGAATTATGAGACGAACATAAATAAAAAAATAATACTTATTTTTTCCCTATGGGATGTAGCTAGATTAAATTTTATTAAATGTTTTTATTATTAAAATTAATTTAAGTTTATAAGTAACTAGAAGATGCTGGATTTAAATTTTTGATTCCCGCAGGAACTTTAATTTTCCGGGATAAAAAGTAGTCTATGTCCTTTCCCGGGACAAACTATCCCCATACCAAATTTTATCAAAATAGTTTGAACAAAAGGGCTGTGAAAGCGTAGCAGACAGAGAGACAGACAAACTTTCGCATTTATAATATTAAGTATGAATAGATCGGTATTTACTTTTAGAAGGAAACATTGGTTATCCACATAATTATTATTTAAAACTCTAATTTAGCAATTTACACAAACACGCCAGTCGGTGCCATCTTTCCAAAATCCCCTATTCCAGACTAGTGTTGCCACTTTCGAGAACCATACAGGCCGTGATACCTGCATGTACAGCTGGCTTTAATTTTCCATCTAACACTACAAACAGCGTTTCTGGTTGTTTAATCCCAATTTGTATTTTGAGCAGATTTTTATGCAGTCCACCCATAGTGAGCTTCAAGCTTCTTACCGAACTGTGGGGTGCCAGGTTTTCTTTTTTGACCATCCATTACCAATGTTAGGTCTACATTAAAAGCGTCAGAATACAGAAGTTAAGTGTCATCCATCAATTTTCGGCTATTCAGTGGGTTAACAAACTAGTAAATTATTACGCTTATTGTTTGTCTGTAAAATTAACATGTTACAGAGCCACCACATAATACAAAAAACAGCTTAAGGTGTAAACACGGAATACTTGAATAAATATCGTAGAAAAAAAGAGCCTTCAGTAGTCCAAACATTATTCCTTCTTGTCGGCGAAGCTTGACCACGCTGCCCCCGCGATAAAACACGCAATAGTTTGTAGAGGCGATTCCAGAAAACGGTCGTTTTATGATTAGATCAGCACGGCACCGAGAGGGGTCCGCAAGGGGTTGTTAATTGCTCCGTTTTGTGAACACGGCCAGTGGCGTGCTACGCGGGTAATCAGCGGCCACTGACTGATTGCTTTTTAAATAGGTTTTATGCCCACTAAAAATGTTACCAGTGAAACCAAAGAAAAGCTCGAACACAGGCCCGTGCGATATAAGTGGCACTCGGCAGAACTCATTTCATAAATGTTGACGACCGTGACATATTTAGAAATGGTTGCTCATGAAATCAAATGACCGAAAGTTCACGCACTTATTATACCTGCAAGGTAACTTACTAAATAACTTTTGTATTAGGTACGACTTTTAAAAATTCTGAAAAAAAATTCAATATTAAGAACAGAAATAGGTATTTCAAAGTTATCCCTGTATATTAGTGGGGCTGCGAAATAAAAATTACTAATTACCTTTCTTACCATTTTATAACAAACAATCATAAGCTCTAGTGGTACCTACTGTAGCAGAGAGATATCATTTTGATCGAAGGGCATCCTAACAGATACAACGCAGACGTTTTGGCTGGTTGCTTTGACTGGCTAGGACTGATGTCTCATTTGGCGGGACATACCACGTTCTAGAAATCTTAAGTTAGATCTAAATCGTATTATGCAACATTATGCAAAATACCACGTTCATGTATTTATTTTTCAACAACTAACCTAACTATTTTTCAGATTCCTAAAAAATTCCTATAATTGGTAGATATCCTAATGGATGCATAATTTGCTGATCCATATCCATACTAATGTCTGTCTGTCTGTGTGCTACGCTTTAACGACCGATGATCCTTTCAAACGATTTTGATGAAATTTGGTATCGAGGTAGGTTACATCACGGGGAAGGACATAAGCTATACTTACTTTTTATCGCGGAATGTTAAGGAGTTCCCGCGGGAATAAAAAAAAACTTAATCCACACGGACGAAGTCGCGGGCCTCAACTAGGAACTAGCTTATATTTTATTACATGTTCTATGATTATCGGTCACCGTCGCGATGTTAGCAACATCGTTTGCTAATGCTCCTCATAATTATTCACTCGTTCTCGTTTACTTTTCAACAATTAAAACCATGCAATCGTTTGAATGTAGGTAATTACATGATTACCAAAACGGCCGCCTAGTCTGTATTATTTTATGTGCCGTAACGGCAGGTTTACACCAAGAAAACAGACGCTGAAACCAAAAGTCGGGATTATTGAAAAATCATGTGCTTCATCGGTACATATTTGGTCTCATCTTTTGTATATCGAACAGTAGAGCCCGGTAATTTTCAATCAAGTTTTCAAGTTTTTTAAATATACAACAACTGTCAACTTAATTTTGGTATAACCAAAAAAAGGCAACAATGATAGTTACATGAACCTAGATTACAAATTCTTTAAGCCTTGCTATATAAACGAAGTGTAAGAAAAACACCAACTTTTTATTACTATTGAAATTAATCGTTTGAGGTAGGCTGATAAGTCATTACCATATTCCCTAGAGTTTGTAATCATAGATATCTACGTAGTCTACTATTTCAATGAATTTATTGTAGCTATTTACCTAGCGTACTTATTACTTAGTAGCGTATTTATTTAGCGTTCCGGTACGATGCCAGAGAAAAGCTGATTAAGGGTAGGTACCTATATGTTTGATTATTAAACTGCCATACCAGGTTAGTCCACTACCATCGCGGGTTGCATCATGTGAGAAAATTTGTAGTAAGTAGCATAAAAAATTTACTCTTCAAAACGGATACATCTGTTTGTCCCACCGTCGCATCTCACTCCTTACAAACAACTCAATCGATAAACCAGCCTGCGCAATATTCAAGGCCAGAGTTCTTTTTGCCAGACAGCGTATTCTATGCTTCAATATTGTGCTTTAAGCTCACTGGTCATTCATTATGTTCAGAGTATGAGTTATTGCATCTTTGTCCCGTATTCCTGAATAATTTAGCACACAAAAACAGTCAAAGGTCGGCTCGAGGCATTTTTGCAACTAAGATTTGTCAGCTTTGCATTTAAAGTTGAATAGTTTTTTTTTTTGTAAAGTTAAGACAGTTAATTCATTTAATGATGAAGGTTTAATTGAACTGATATTTGACTCATTCGATGTATTTCACTCAGTCAGTTCCTAACACCTTATTGGAATAACTTGTATAAGTACGAATGTTTTGACGATGGTAAGGCAGTCTCCACCGAGACTCGAACGATTATTGAATATCTTCGGTGTTTAGATCGTTATTTTTGATAACGAGCCAGCGGTAGCAACGGCGGCCTGATCAATGATTTGATAATGTAGTATTGCTTAACTAAGTTTTATAAAATAAGTAATTACATTAAATTTCTCATGGTTAGAGTACAAATATATTAAAAGTGTTTTATTAATACCTACTTCTGGATTATCTCCAACAGTTTCTTACATGCTTGATTGATTCCCAGACGCCAACGGCTTCCATGGCGGCGGACGGGCGATTGTGTATAAAACCACCTACAGACGCGCCAGAAATAGACACAGATTAGTAATACCTAACTTTCAATCCTATTTGGTACAGCTTAACATCACAAACACTGAAAACCGAAAGGTCGGTTGGTTGGTTCAACCAGACCTAAAATTCCGGTTTTCAGTCCGCGCCTGACTGTTTGTAGGTTCAGGTTGTATCATACTAAATATTATCTATTCTGTGGTTGTACTATTGATGTTTTAATTACTAACTTCTATATCTATCCTCCTGCAGCATCAGGATTTAAGAGTCAGGATCCGCAGCTCATCTATATACAATAATGTTGCGAAATTCAATATAGAGTTTCGCATTCTTATACGGAAATTAAACGCTACTCTACGGTTCCTAATGTATTTAATTTATTATCATGGGAGCGGAAATCGGTTAGGCAAAGGTGAGTAATTATAAGTTAATCTATTGTAAGATTTGAATCAAATACACAACTAGAGAGGCACTAAAGGCTAAATAAAACTGTTTAAAATACTTGCCTGTTCACTCGATGGCGTGACCTGTGTGAGTTAGTTTACTACGGGTTTTGTTTCGAATGCTAACTGCAAATTGGTGTAACGTTTTCAAATAATTCCTCCACATAAAAAATCGTACCTAATTTGTTTATTTTTGTTCTATTTTTAGGCTTTATTACGCAACGCAACCTTGATACGCAATAATTAGGATGCGATGGCAAAGCGAATGATTTATTTGAATAAAAGCTCGTGCTGAAGTAAACTATAATACTGTCTGTCTATTTATCCTTGTGTATACCTAAATATAGAAACGTACCTAACTACGAAAATTTAGATACTTGCACCTACTATCCGCCACATACTGTCACGGTTACTAAACAGTGTAAAAAACTGAAAGAAACGTCCGCAGTAGTAGATCTCAACTCCCATTGAGTTATGTAAAAGGTTCGGTAAAAGGTTGTTACCTACCAAAGTAAAAAAAAACAACGGAACTTAATTGACAACATTTTAATTACAAAACACCACAAATCTATTCGGACATAAAATGCCACATTTCAGATTGCTTAAGTACATTGCCATATAACTATATTATAGCTTTAGGTACGTTACATACCTACCTAGTCCTAGTTTATTTACTTGTGTATTTTATACTAACAATACATACAATATAATGTAATTATACACTTTGTATTATACAAGATCTTTTGCACATTGTATCTATCAATTGGTTGGAATAATTATGATTTTTTTTCGACACGTTTTAAGTTAATACTGTTCTCCTATGCTATTTACAATATTATATACTATGATTGTATTTGTATGAAAAAAAAATATTTAAAAGAAATAAAATGAAAATTGTATTCTCATCAAGAAGAATACGGACATTAAGGAGGAATATTTTTGTAGGAAAATAATCACTTGGGGGGCTTTATCAGTAATCTCTTATCAAAAAAAATATTGGTCATTGTATGTCAATTAGGTAGTCAGGGCAAAATAATACCACCTGCTGCTAGTGTCAGTGTAACGTTCACTTTTATTAAATTCAGGATTACTTCCATTATGAAACATAGTTAATACATTTAAAAGGTTGAAAGGAAAGGGAAAACGGAAGCGGGTCCAAGGGAAATCGAGAAATTATTGATACTGTAATAATCAAGACCAGCTTGTTCTTATTTTTGAGTCTTCGAAGCGTTGTTTTCTAATTAATTATAGTTTATTAGTTGTACGACATTCATTTATATTATTATACATAGGTTGCTAATACTTACTATAATTAAATCAGAACTTATAATATCACATAATTATTAAGGACAAGCGTTGCCCATTCATAGAAACAATTATTTTTACTGCACGTCGCGTCGTGACCTTTGCGCAAAGTCCTTTACAAATATTTAATGCAACAAAATAAATAAGTACTGTCCCCTAGAACCAGCGAAAGGTGATCGAACCTTATACCTGTTTTCACTTCACAGTAAAGTATAACTTTTAGTTATGCACTTGTACGTCTTCGCGTACGTGATTCACTTGTAAGTCTTGCAGCCACAGAGGTTTTTTGGTCCAAACGTGCCAAATTTTTTAGTCTCTTTTAAATTACAATCACTGGGTCTACACGTGTATGGGTTCGTCGTCGTCTTCTTCATCACTGCGTCGCTCTATGGAGGGCTCTCTAGGGGACCGATGGGGTGGTGCGGGACTGCCCGGGTCTAGGTCTGGAGACGGCGTACGTCTCGCCTGAGCATAGTATCCTAGGGCCCCCAAGGCTGGGGCCCCGAGGGAACCGAGGTGCGCTGACGGCCCGGGCAGCCCGAGGCCTAAAGGTGGAACGCCCGCTAGAGGCGCGCCTGGGTACAACCTGTAAATATTTTTGATATTGAATATCCAAAAAGTCGATTCAGTATGCTATATCTTAATTTGGACGGAAATCGGCATGAATATTATAAAACTTTCAAGTATTTTCATCTTTACCATTTACAAGAAGCGATACCTAGTATATTAGATGTTGTACATAGTAGAAAATTAAGTATGATGTAGAAAGAGTGTCCTCAATAAATTCTTCGGGATGAAGACAATTATTACTGTAGTGATTGTGGCTGTAAAAACAAAAAATAGTGGCATAAAGAGAATGGTGTGTGATAGAGTACCTACCTAACGTGTTTAAGGAAAACTTATTTTCTTTTAATTTAAATTTAATATAATCTCCGTAGATCCACAACGAAATTATATACCTACTCGTAAATGAGCGTAGCCGTCTTCCTTCTGTCCGTTATAATTACAATAAGCTTGTCTCGGAGAAGGATGACGGATATATCTCCTGAATTCTGGATATTTTTCAGGACCATGACGGTTGTCAAAACTTTCCCAAAATTTTTCAAGATTTTTTAAGCACTTAAAATCACGCGGATTAAAAGTATATGACAACTCAGGCAGTAATGGTAGGCCTACAAGGCGGGGACATCACTGCTTGCAGAAAGGAGGGGTTTTTAGCCGGTACGAGTCCGGCACTATCCGATTCGGAGTCGGATGTCCATGAGGATTTTCCCCTCCTAAACGAAAAAAAAAAGGTATATGACAACTCAAACTCACCGATATGGTAACGGTTTCTGCAAGGTATTGGCTGAGGCAGAGGCAGCCGCAGCAGCGGTAGCAGCGGCCTGCCTGTAGTACAGGTCCGCAGTAGGTGCAGGTTGCGCGGGGTAGGCAGGCACTCCCGCCCAGTACCCGCCGTATAGCCGCTGCAATGCTGCGTAGTTGCCCGCCTCAGCTAGCAACTCCAGTCCAACTGCTGTCTGGCGTTTCCATTTCGTCCTGAGCAGAAAAACTTGAAATTAGTTTTGAAAACGCCAGAAACTATCCATAAATATATTTATAAATGGGAAAGTGTGTCAGTTTGTTGTCTGTATTTCACGGCCCATCCGCTTAAACGATTTTGACGTTTGGTATAGGTAAAGATAGCTTGCATACAGAGGCTACTTTTTAATTTTTATCGCGGAGAAACAAATACTCCCAGTAGTTTATTTAAAAAAAACTTGAGAGGTGTCAAGGGACACCCGGATGGTACGAAGTTCCTTTTGATTAATTAGTAAAGGAATTGTAATATTTTTTTTTTTTAATTTTAATTTTTCTTTTATTATTAACAAATATACACAATATTTAATAAAAAATAATCGTCGCGACACCACACTGTTCAATGCGAAATAGAAAGACGAAACGAAAATAACTGGCTTGCTTTCTATGAGAGAGAGAGAAAGAGAGACAAACAGAGAAATACGCGCACGCCGCACGGCTTACAACTATAGCAAAAAGTGTCGTTACAACTTTTGGTCTTAATTTTTTCCGTCTAGCCCCCTTTCGCAACGCACGATAAGGAACTTCGTTCCAAAAAACTGATCTAAACGAATGAAGTCTCAAGCATCATCTGGTATAAGTAACTATTTTTTAACACATAGGGCAACCACTTCCCATACCAGTAGGTACAACACAACATAGAACTATAATAAGCAGATTCCCTATTCTTTGGCCCATACTTTGCAAATTTTGAGAAATTTCCCCTTGTTTAATTCCTAGATGAGAGAGTTATATGCTTTGGTGGAGCAACTATGATCTCAGTTCTTAATTAGAATCTAAAGTTGTTTTGTTCGAGCGCATTTCATTTATTAAATTAGTAAACAAATTCAGTCCCTGATCGCTATTTTAATGTAGGTATAATCAACTCTTAGAATCATAATAATTCATAATTCACGTGCGATAACCTTACCTATAATGTTTTCAGTGATTATTATCCTTTATTACTTCAATCGAGCAGAAAATGATTAAACTAGTTTCATACCGAGAAATTCTACGTTACGAACATAACACATTTTTTTTTATTGACGTTTATAAAGACTCGTAATTGCGGACCATTTCAAAGATTTCTTCAACTGTTAATGGATCATTGGATCGTCTAATAGATAGCTTGCAATCATGCGAATACCACATGAAACCATCTGTACCAGAACCATTTATATGTCGTATTAAAAAAACTTAAATCGAGTCTAAAATGTTGGAAACTGTCGTTTACGAAACCCATAACTATAGATCACTAACCCTAATACACATTGTGACCCCAATCGTCATCGAATTTGTCACAGACCACTCGAAATTACAAAGAGGATGGCACAATAGAGTAAGTAATAAAAAAATATAAATAAAATAATAAATTTGACAAAACGTCTTGGGCACTCGTGTGTTCACCAGAGCGTGATGCAGTGCTTTAATTTGATTTATTTGATTCTCTCGGAAAGGGTGAGCTGGTATAAATTACAAGATATTGCTATGGGGATCTGACAGATTTTTAAACCGCTCTATTTCGTATTTCCCAAGTAGCGATTTAGGAAGAGTTAAGAGATAAGTTGACAAATTGTAATAACGTTTCATAATCGAGTTTATTGGCTTTTTTATTTATGATCGGAATTGGTAAACCAATGATGCGGTTATTTCAAAGAAATGGTTACTAAAAGCAATTTCAAAAGTGTTTAAAATATTGCAAGTCGGTATTTTCGAAATTAATTCGTCTGTATAACAATAATATATTTTTATACGAAATAATATAGCTGTAGGTACTTGGGAGCAAGTAGTGATTTTGGAAGAGATATGAGGTAGGTAAGCTGTTGACAAATTGAAATTAGGTACATTCTATCCAAATCTAAACTAATATAATAAAGAGGAAAGATTTGATTGTTTGACTGTATGGATAAACTCAAAAACTACTCCACCGATTTTAAAAATGCTTTCATCTTTAGAAAGCAACATTATCAGAAAGTAACATAGGGTATATTTTATTTTCAAAAAATTAGAGATCCTTACGAAAATTGGAATAATGTAAGTCGGGAAAATCGTCTCGTAATTTATTAATTACGAGACATTACCGCCTTTATCATAGCATTTACTAACTAACGTAGCGTTTACTTGATCAATCTAAAATTAAATAAGCAAAATTATATACTTAGGTACCTAAAATACAATAAAAAAAATTGACAGTCATAGGGACTGCCGATAGAAGTGAAAACGAAAAAACTATTTTTTTTTAATAAAAAAATATATAAACCTCAACACTAAGGCATTAAAGTTTAATTTCAAATGTAGTTTATTTATATTTAAGACCTTTTGTCTTCGTAACAAGGCGAGCATGTCGGTGTTCGCGAGCATGTCGATCACGCGAATCCACATTTTTACCCCCTGCCAAAAAGTGCTCAACGCGGCTAAAGAAGTTTTCACTTCAATAAAATGCAAATTGCAAATAAATAATATGTCGAACGAAAGAAGAGGATCTAAATAAACCTATCTACATTACCCCTGATAGTAAAATTTAATTTCGCTCAGTTCTCGATTAGGCAGTTCAAGAGCGGTATTGTCATTGGGTGAGGTTTTTATTAATTCGAAGGGAGCTATTGCAATGCATTATCATTGTTATTATTAATTCAGTTTATTTTCGTGGGGAAGACGCCATTGTGTGCGGTCGGGCTGCGGTTGTTAGACACCGCTTCACTGGATAGCTTGTTAATTAATTTCTCTAAATGGATCATTTAATTTTATTAAATGTAAATGAGGGGGAGTTCGTGATGTTTTGTTGCTCGTCTTCCGAATTATTTATGATACGTCATTAATTATGTTATAAAAAATATACCTACCTACTTGGGTGGTAGTGTACAGTTATTTGAAATTTTAATTTGAATCATAGTTTCAATTCGTACTTTTGTAGTTAGTTTAAAAAAGATTTAGTAGACTCCTTAGTACCTACCTTTATAAATATAGTAATACCAGCCTTAAAATTAGGTTTAGATTGGTTGAACACTATGTTTTTGTTGTTTTTGAAATAGGTTAGTAGGTACGTAGCAAAGAAACAGCACCTGTAGAGATAATAATTATCCCAGCCTCATTACCTTACATACGTAATAACGAGTAAGTATAAACGTAACTTGGTATGTATATGTCACCGTAAAATTGCAAAAACCGTCAGATTGCAATCTAACGCTTTTTTCTCGATAGATTGTCAACTGTCGCCAGATTGTGAACCGTTCAATGTTCTGAGTGTCAATTTTTGAAATATTCATTGTATTTACGTTTTCTTGTCTCTTTCTTGTAGGTTAGGTTAGGGTTCGACATAAATAACCAATACCTGATAATAATAATAATACCTGGTTATCTAGGTTCTATCGAGTTAATATACCTAACAGATTACAATCTATCGAAAAATATTGCGTTAAATTGTAATCTTTCGACAGTTTACAATTTCGCTAAAAAGATTACAACCTAACGGTTTTCACAATCTTACGGTGACAACTATATAACATCTTTATTATAACGTACCTACTTATCATATTTAAAATAATAAAAAAATCAGTTCTACAAAATACCAACTAATTGACGCCGCAGGTAATACAAGCTGAGTTGAGCGTTGTTTTGTTTTAAATACCACTCCGCAATTATCAGTAGCCGACATTTGATCGATAGAAAGCGTCTCTGTACACATTAATCATGCTTTATGACGGGCTATTCACAGGAGTGAACATTCAAGAGCACTTATTTAATTGTCAAGTGCTGAATGAGGCAATCTGCCCAGTGACACTATTCTTTTTATTATTGCCGCGAGCGACGAACAAAAAGCTCCGAGCGAGCACTTAAATTCGGCGCGCCATCTCAAGACCTCACAACAAACGATGCTTTTTCTCTTTCCCACATCTACAAAGCGTCGTAAGAACGAGTTTTCTTTATCTCTGTTCCCCGCATCCCCCGGCGGAGTCTGACTACGCTCCGCCCAGTGGTTTAGTGATTTGATGCTGCGTGAACTGATTCAATTGTAGTCCGTGAACGTTCGTTCTGAAATAGTCTCTAAGTGTTTTGGGTAAAGGCGAAAATCGACCGGTAAAACGGTAGCGCTTACGACCTCTCCGAGGAAGACTTAGTTTATCTCGATTTAAGTTTTTGGAAGACGTGATGCGAATTCCGCTTGTATAGTCGACAAACAAGGAATACATTCATCGATCTGAAATGTTTGCGTTTACACTTGGTGCTTAAGCTTCTTAGGATGTGGGGCGTTGGGCTCAATTCGAGTGTTGTTCGTACGTTACTTATACGCCGTTTAGAAACTTTGAAACGTTTGGAGTGTATTCTTATGGGAATTGGAGCGACTTTGTCGAGATGAGGGGGGTATCTTATAGGAATTCGGATTTAAGCAATAATGCTCAGCGTATTGCTTACTTAGATGTGATTGCGTAATAAGTGAATTATGGGCGAATGACGAAATTACCATCAGACCAGAGTGGTCATTAATAATTATAACTAGAAATATAGACAAAGAAAGGAAGGAAATAGGTTCAGGTGGGACTTCTGATAGATTAAAAGAAGTTCTGAAAAAAGTGAAACGACATGAAGAATAATAATCTTCAAGAAGTGATCCTATAGGTACTTAGGTATCTTTGGGAAGATAAAGTGAAAAAAAATCTGTACTTATACGCAGACGAAGTGCTTGTAGGTAGGTTCATAGATATTCATATTTAGGATAATTACTTACTAATTATGTTAAATGTATATTATATTTAGTACTTACTACTTAGAACCCCAAGTAGAATTTTTCAAAATAAAGAAGAATGAAGTCTAGTTGACGCCTAGACTTAAAATAGAATATATACCTATTATACAAGTCATGGGTAGACAACTAGGTAACGTCCCCTCGTTAACAACTAGCAATAATAAAAAACGCTAGGTCAGAGATGACTTTAGTTTCTTTGTTAGACTTCACAAAAAATGACATTTTGACCGTCTATCTACTTATTGGTAAGGACCAATAAATCCAACGGCACAAGTCATTCAAATAAATATCTACAAATTATAACTCTTATTCATGACTCCATTGAGATACAGACCGTATTCGGTCACAAATGTCTGATACTAAAATTAACGTTTTGGCCCCATACCAAAAATGGAACGATAAATTATATACTGCGAATTAAAAGGATGCAAAATCCTCTATTAAAAACCGAAGTTGAAATGGCATCTGCGGCTTAATGATTAGTTTCTAAATGATAAAGCAGGCGACCTACGCGTCCTTGGTAGGATTCCCGTGTCTCTGGACGTGCAATTTGGTGGTTCGCTATAAACGATTAGCCTTCTTGGTAGCTCTCGCGGAACCCTGACATTATGTCATTAGGGACGTGCAGTCACACGTATGGAATTTTCGCTTGAAAAACTATTGTTGTTCGCAAGGAAAATGTTTAACTTAATTCAAAATTAAAACGATTTCCCTGGCGAAGTGGTGGATGTTGTTTATTTTTTAGGTAGGAGCTCTCTGAGTTGTCAACCTATAACTTATACTAATACTTATAATAAATGCGAAAGTTTGGATGGATGGATGTTTGTTACTCAATCACGCCTGAACGGCTGAACGGATCTGGATGAAATTTGGCACCGAAATAGATTAAGTATAGTCTGGAATAACACATAGGCTACTTTGTGTCCCGGGAAATAAAGAGTTCTCTTGGGAACTAAAAACCCACAATCCACGCGAACGGGCATAGCTAGTAATTTTTTCTGTATTTACGCGCTGTAGTACTGATACCGTACATAAGTGTACTAACTACCGGTAGGTCGCAGCTTAGAAAACAGGGGTACGGCTTTTCCCCTTCTACGAGTATCTCATCGTAGATTGCATCATCACTTGCCAATAGGTAAGCACAGTCAGAGACTAGCGTGTATTTATATACCTCTATAAAAATTACAAAAAAGATTATACTATTTATTGGTCGGTAACAATTATATTATGCATGGAGTATCAGGGTAATTCCGACATTTTCATTACTTCGTCACTACAAGTAACAATTAAGTTTTTTTTGTTGTATCTAGGTATTTAAAAACCAACCTTGCTCTATAATTTGTCGTATCGTCAACTCACGAGCAAAAAACAATAGGGTAGATTAGAATAATAAAGTTTCTATAAACCGTTGTAGGTACTTCCTGGGGAGCAATTTTCATATTTTCAATAATAATGTTATTTTTTTTTTTCACCTCGTGTGTTTACGTCCCCACAGTCACATTTTTAAAGGTAGAAAGGAGCTAATGTATTTCCAAATAATTGACTCATGTTCGTTAAGCCCTCTGCCCTCTGGCTTCAGAACAGAAGTTCCTTTAACATCAGAAGTTTGCTAAAAAAAAGTTTCTTGTTGATTTAATTCATTGTATAGACTAGTTAACCTGACCCGACTTTGCACGTGTGGCAATCAATACATATTTACAAAAGATCTCCTAGAGAAGTAATAGGAACCTCCATTACACTTAATTGTGGCTCTAATCTCTATTTCTATCTCATAAATGAAAACTTAATTAAGTTATAATCCTGAAGGAGTTTTTGAGAATAACCTTTTCTTTATTTCCTTTTAAGTAAGCACCTATTAACACAGATTAAAAACGATACGTAAATTATAATAGTTGTAATACCTATTACCTACCTACATACATATTATTATATTGCCAACAAAGCGGATGAATACCGTTAAACCAATTTCAATACGAAAAAAGCCTCTGAAACCATACAAGAGACTTAATGCTCGTACAATGAGGTGTTTTGTTCGCGATTGTACACTGATCCGTGTGTCATTATGCAATGCTTCATTAGGTAATCAGCACGGATTACACACCACCGACACTAAACGGCACTAAACGATATTCGCCGACAGCCAGCTATTTACCTTGGGTAGCTATCATCATGTTTGAGGAATCAAAGTGCTGTAAGGGTGAACCGTATAGAATTTACATAGGAAAATGTGAACTCTAAGGTGACACTGCACCTGAAAACGCTGGGTTGGGACACTGGTAATATAACATGGGAATCCAGCATCTAGATGTATAATCTAGATGCTGGATTCTGGCAGTGGCGTTTTGATCCCAAGGTGCCGCGTTTCAGCGCCTTACAGCTTGAAAATTTATTACTATGTATTGACGTCTCATTTTTTCGGCCTATATGGCCCCAACAGGAGTTTGGGTCCCAAGGAGCTACGCTATAACGCTGCATACCATTGTCTTACATCCTGAAAACGCAGCGTTATTTTTCCCCGGGGTTTAAAATACCTATAGTCCGCGCGCGAGCTCTGAGGAATCCTATGGAATGTTAAAGTAATGACCTAGAGATTTTGAGTTTTTTTGGCTAAGCCTAAGCTTACCTCAGTCTTAGCTTTTTTCAGTAAATTTCATCACTTTCGCATTTATAATACTAGATAAAGTCCGCGAGTTAGTCTTCTCGCTTTTTTAAATTCCCAGCTTAAAATTGGTTAAAGTACCAAAAATTCATTAACATCGGTTGAAAAGATGAAAAAGTTAAAGCGTAGCAGACAAACATGTAGACCAACACGTCACTTTCGGATTTATAATATAAGTATGGATTGGTAGATATGGGTTTGGAACAGTGAGAATTTTAACAAACCACAAAAATGCAACTGCGGGATAAAAATAGGAACTCTTCACCCCACTCAAACCGTACCTGACAAGTATACCAGTAATCGCTTCTCCTACATTCATATTCAAATGTTTTTTTATTCAAATAAACTTTTGCAAGTACTTTTGAATCGTCAAGTGAATCTAACACTGGTTCGGAATGCCATTCCTACCGAGAAGAACCAGCAAGAAACTCGGTGGTTGCTCTTTTTAAATAAATATTTCATTTACAATTATTATATCAATGTATGCATAAGTAACCGCTGTCATAAGCATTGCTGGAGTGATCAGAACATGCTCCTCTATCATTTACATAATCTTCAACAGTATAATAAGCTTTTTTCAAGAGCATACTTTTAATAGATTTCTTAAATATGTGTATATAGGCAAGTTTAAAATAGGTTGTGGAATTTTGTTATAGAAAAGAATGCTCATTCCCACGAATGACCTTCTGACTTTTTTGAGGCGGAGCGATGGAGTCACGAGCCTAATACGGCCTCTAGTTTGCCTGTCGTGCAGATCGCAATTTTTTTTGTAAATATGGATGTGCTGTTTTACAAAAATTATATTACTATAAATATATTTCGAGGCTACAGTTACAATACCAATTTCTTTAAATTTCTCTTTATGGGAATCACGCGATTTTAAATTATAAATTGCACGTATTTCCCTTTTTTGTAGTACAATTTTTTTTTGAATATCTGCCGCTTTACACCACAGTAAGATTCCGTAAGACATAATGCTATGAAAATAAGCAAAATATACAATCCTGGCAGTTTCGATGTCAGTTAAGTGTCTTATCTTTCTGACAGCGTAAGCAGCAGAACTAAGCTTGCCATCAAGTGCTGATATATGGGTGCCCCATTGAAGCTTTGCGTCTAAGGTCACCCCCAGGAACACAGGATCTTCTATTTTCAATACATCATTATTTACTATTAGTTTTATATCACTTGTGGATCTGGCATAGTCCTATTTATGGGATCACTGAGCCCATAGCATGTTCTTACATCTATAAGGCTTTTAGCTTGTCATTATACAGTGATCCAAGGATCATTACACAATGCGTCATTAGATAGGACTTAATCGACGTGGATTACACATCGCCGCTACTAAACGCCGATAAACGATGTTCACCAACAGCCTCGGGCTTATTATGCATTTACGACTGGACAATCGTACGACCATTTCGAATTTAATGAGTATGTTATGTTTCCCATCGATTGTTGGTTCGTTTTAGCACAAGTCGCAGCGGCTCGACTTCTGTGTACCTAAATTAAGTTAAAACTATCAAAAAAATTAATTATCTATAAGATAATTAATTTTTTATTATAATAAATATAATAATATAAATAATAAATATAAATTAGTTCACCGTGAATTTAAGTGAGAAAGTCTGAGGCGAAAATACACTAAGGTTAAAAAACTGTTATATAAAGCTGCACATACTACCGCGACAGGACAATGTATCATTCCCTTCCAACGCGGATGTTTCGCGCAGAAATTTGACCGGTTCGGTTCCTAACTTGTGTTTTCGCTCTAAATGAAATAAAAATTCAAAGAAAATGCTCTTAAAATCAGACAGTACCTGGCGCCAGTGGCACGTTTTACTGAACCGTAACATCCGCCCGTTAAGTTAATCGTCATGTCCACTAAGTATTGGTCTAAGTTTTTATTATTTTTCCACATATTCCATGTATCGGAAACTATCTGTGTAGTTAGTCGTAGCAGATAATTAATATGGCGAAGCGAGTCTATGCTAAATGGCAACCCCATTAACATTGAATTTGACTCCATTACTACTAATATTATGAGTGTGTCTTGTCGGTCTTTCTTTTTGTACCTAACCTTTTCACGACTTTAGCAAAATTTTATAGAAAGTTTGCATACCGCACGTGAATACTATCGCAGGTTACTTTGTATTCATGATCATTTTGATTTAATGAATGTAGAGTTGATTTAGAATCGACGAATATTGCATGAAAGTGAACCCCGATTATTCTCTTAAAGTTGTAAGGTATCGGTATGAATTCTTGTAATACACGGCTACGTATTATGGACTCTTATACTTAGCTAATTAAAACTTACAAAACATAGTCTTGAACGAGCCTGCTACTTATTAAAAACTTCAATAGCATTCGTTTAACAAAAGTAGCATACGAATTATCACTTCAATACTCTTCAATATCATCACACAATGAATTATTTTAAAACAATTAAATAAATAAACTATTGAATGATGTTAAAAAAGTATCAATTTGGTCGGCGGTAGCTTTATAATAAACGGCACTGCGGCGCCGGCGAGGCCGTGACTTGCAGACGCTTTGGTCAAGTGCCGACGTTGATTCACACGTAACAACAATCTGTTATCCAAATCCGAGTTAAGGCTTTGTTCCGAGCTTTATTCAGTATTGTAATAGGCAGCTGCATAGGACATCTACCTCGTTACATGACTGCCTCGTTGGTCTAGTAGTTATCATGTTTGACTGGGGCCGACGAGGTCCCGGGTTCGATTCCCGGGTCGGGCCATAATTAAGTTTTGGGGTTTTCTGATCAGAAATTCTCAATACTAGCCCGGAGTTAGGAAGTTGGCGGTGTTTCACCCACGTGCCTCGGAGAGCACGTTAAGCCGTCGGTCCCGGTTATTATCACTAACATGATAATAGGCGTTAAAGCCCGCCAACCCGCATTGAAGCAGCGTGGATGGTCTATGTTCTAATTCCCCTTCTCCTATGAGAGTGGAGGCCTGTGCCCAGCAGTAGGACGTTAATGGGATGGTAGTGGATAGGAAATCTTGGCGCAAAAGGTAATTGTACATTTTTAACCGACGTATTTTATTTCAGTATTATTACAGCGTATTTTTTTTCAGTCGATAGAGGAAGCTCTAGAGGTGGTCCCATAAAAAATTCTGACTCCAAATCCTCAACTCTGACACTAAAAAGTTATAAATTAAAATTCTTTCCAAAAATCCGCCTAACAAAGCCACTGTAAAGTAAAAAATTATTTTGATTTCTACACACTATGTTGAAGTCGGGCGGGTATAACAAGGATAATCAAAGTTGACGCATCAAATTATGTTCTTCCCCGGGATACAACCTATCCCTATCATAGCAGACAGACAGACAGACGGACGGACAGACACATTTTCTTATCAATTTTTATATTAGTATGTATGTTTCGCACTCATTTATCCTCCGACAAGAGACCTTTTTAAAGCGAATTTTGCTCTGAATAGGTGCCAGCTGAATTGTATGTAGTATACTAATGTTTTTTTCTTGTGTGTGTTTTTTGCCATGTATGTGTGAGTATGTATTCAGTCCTGAGTGCTCCGTTAATTGTTAAAATGTTAAAATAATTCATAAAATATTAAAATATACAATACATGCATTTTTTTTTATATATGATGTTAGTGTTTCTTCCTTATAATATAACATTTAAGATTGTAATTCATAAAATGTTAAAATATTTCATTATAATTCCAACATTTCAATTAACTCAAGTTTCAATAAAACATATAATTCAATAAATAATTAACGTAAGCTCATATAATATTGCCTAAAAAATTATAGCCGTGTATAACGTTGCTATTGCATCTTAAAAATTAAAATTAATAACATGCTTGCCAAAATTTTTATTAATAACACCTGTGAATAAACATGTACGTACGTATACGTATTTACACATTAAATCTCAATTTTAAACGAGAAACCTTATCTCGATGTAAGTTTTTGTGAGGTAATTACGGCAAATTATCTTTGCTTAGTAGACTTGTTGAATTTCAGAAAATTAACTAAGTATAATAACATAAACTATTTTAATGCATTTGATAAAAACAATTAAGTATATTTAAGATAGGTAAGTAGGTATAATGATGAATTCATAGACAAACATTAGGGGGCAAAGTTTACATAATATGCTATTATTATTACGTTTTAGCTACTTTGCAAATGACAAGGGCAATTCTTCTTTTATAAATACTTATTATAGAAACGTAAGACGCTTTTGATTATTATTTTTACCCATTTTAACCCATGATTATGATGACCCATTTACAGTAGGTACTTACTACCTACGTCTAGATACCATTTTCAATTTTGTGGTATACGATTGCCATTAAACAGAAAAAGATATAAATAGGTAGTCTAGTCAAAAAATCTAAATATCATTATAAGGTTATTCAAGTATTAATTAAACAAGAAAGAAGTAAATAAGGAAAAATATCCAATACATTGTTCAGTTAAACATTCAACGTGTGCTCGACAACAGAGGAAAATTACCGCGCACAAAACATTACAAAAGCTATTAAATCCCCCAATTAACTCCGATTTCACACCCTTTCACGAACCGAAAAATCGAAGCCCAAACATTAGTTTAACCGAAATTATAGAAAACCAACAAAAACGATCGTAAAAAAACTGTGGTAGGTAGGTAGGAAAAAGCCCCAGACGGGGCGGGCGACACCTTGTGCGGCGCCTGTGTTGCTTCCACCACTATAATTATTTCTGCGACTCATGTTCCCGCTAATTAAATTGAAATTATTCCTGTAGATAAGTAGGTAATTGTAATCTATGCAACCTGCAACAATCTGGTGGCAAACCAACTTATCTTCAGGGCGAGCACCCTTTCCACATTTTTTGTCAATAACTTCCTACTGCAGTTACAGTTACAGATCCGCAGTGAAATGGTTTTCACATTTCACACAGTTGCTAAAACCCTAGAGTTTCTACATATACATACCTACCTACGAGAGTGTAGGTACCTACCTAGTCCTAGAGTTCTCTCATCAATTTATGGACTGAAACAGTAAGCGAAATAAGTGTTTTAAACACTGTTTTTGAAACTTTTATAGAACAAAAACACTTATAACAGAAACAGAAACGATACTGTAACCCAATCAATCTGTTACCGTTTATTTTTATCAATAATTGTTTTTATCTGCTACTTGCACTAACAAATTGCACGGTGTGACAGCGCGGTCTTTTCACTTCATTGGACTTTACACACACTGACACAAAATTGGCCACGTCTTTTAAAACAATTGACAGAGAAACAGAGTAAGCATTATTTAAGTAGGATTCTTTTTACTGGTCGGTCGTAACGTAAAATGAGCTTTGAATTATAACTACAGGGTAAGCAGAGTTTTTATGCATGTATGACTTGCACGCCACTACGCGTGCCCCGGGGATCGAACCTCCGTCCCAGTACGTACAGAGGAGGTCGGCTATCGCCTCTTCCTAGAGTCATAAGTTATAAACCATATTAATATTTTAAATGCAAAAGTGTGTTGATCTGTCTGATACGTTTTGTTCGACCGATTTTGACGAAATTTCACGGGCATCATTATCTAGTATATCCTTAATATTCGCTATCGCATTTAATTTACACCATCGTAGAATTAGGTAAACTTCCTATTACTGGAATCCATGATTATTTTTATACGACTTTCACTCATATTGATAATGGACAATGAGAGACAAAATAGATGATACACAGAACAGACAATTCCACAGTTAATAGACTTTTTCTCACCGTTTATAGTAGCAAAAACTATTGAATAGATTTTGATATTAGGTAAGTATTTTTAACTGTCACGTAGCTTAGCAATATCTATAGATTCGACTATAAATAGGTATGATTCAACTATAAATCTATTGTATCCAGGTGCACATAGCCAATTAGATCCAGAGATAAGACCATACTTGAACAAACACACTTACAATATGTATTTCTTTATGATATTGATATAGATTTTGACATTAAAAAACATCAATTGCGTTGCATGGGTATAGTTGAGAATGAGGACCTGGAGAGTCACTTAAGTTAATAACATATTGAGAATAATTTATCCGACATCTCATAATATGGTTAGATAGATATACGTTACCGAGACCCAATATGTTACTTTTTTTTAAATTGTCTGTCTGTACCCTGTATATCCGGGACGGATAGGGCCGTGGGCTAAAGCTATAATAATACGGCAATAGAAATACTGAGGTAGTCGAAGTTTTTTGGTCAGTCAGTTTTTATGGAGCATCTAGACGGTGGCGTGGTCGGCGGCGGCAAAGGTCTAATTATTGACGTTTGTTTTTAAAATAACCGCTTTGGGTACAGTCGATGACGAACCTTGTTAAGTGATTCATAATGAGTTACCTCTTCCTAATAGTTGGGTGCAATCGAATAAGTGGGAGATGCGAATTAGTTGCTTTTGTCAGCTTTAGAACAGCATTCATAGATTTTACCTACGATGAATAAATTATTCCAAGTATAAAGAACTACCCGCGGTTTCGATGCTTGCTATCTAAACTTAATTTTTTTATATAAGTAATAACAGGAAAAGGTGACTGACTGATTAATTGACTGATTTATCAGGTCAAACCACTGAACGGATCGAGCAAAATTTGGCATAGAGATAGCTTTTATGACCAATACTGTAAGAAAGGATTAATAAAAGGGTAAAATTAGGTTATGAATTTGTATGAAAATCGAACTTAATGTGAGCAAAGCTGCGGGCAAAAGCTAGTTATATCATAAATGCGAAAGTGTGTCTGTTTGCTACGCTTTCACGACCTATCTGTGCAACCCGAACAATTCATTCGGGTACAGTATAGGTTGCATCCTAGGAAATAACAATAACTCTTTTCTAACCCTGAAAATCGAAGTGTTTCTACGGGATTTTTCTAAACCATATCAACGCGGACGAGGTCGAGACCATCACCTATAGTTTATAATATTTGATTCCAAGCTATCCATTTTCATGAGATAAGGCTTAGGACCTGTTCCGCAGTAGCCTAAGTTCCTCTCCAGAATATTTAGGTACAGCGACGCGCAACGTTGGAACGATGACACCGACGACTTTTTATTGATTCAGCTGCTAGTCTAGGCAATAAAGCTAGTCGACCCCAACAATAATTCCTCAGGCGACGAAACTTTACAGTACGATAAAGTATCATGAGTTAAACATATATTATAAATATCCAATAAAAATCAGAAAGGAACTAAGGGTTTTTATGCTATACCTAATTGTTAAAGCAGGAAAGTACATTATCGTGTAAACGCATTTTGGGTTTGATAATATAATCGGTTTAAATATCGATGTTCTGCATGATTATTTGATATTTCTGTTTTGAGTTTAAATATACTACCTACTATTATTTTAAAAAGAAATCGATTTAATATACAGCAATAAATATTAAGTTTTAGCTATAAATACCTAACTTCCGGATTTTTTGTTTGATATTTTTCTAAGTATTGGTTCATACCAAACTACAACCCTGCTAAGTTTCAACGACGGAGGATTTAATGCGGGGGTCTCCATACAACAAACCGAACCATTGTCTAGGCCCTAGACTATGCTGTCTATTTAATTAATCCAGTTGCAAACATAGACACTATAATACGGCTAACCGAGACGCGCAGTAGCAGTATTACTGGAGATGCTGACTCAGCGCGCCCTGTGAGACTGCCGACTATCTCACGAAACTACGTCATGAATGAGCGCTACCGTAATTCAATGACTTGGGCGTCTATATAATATTATTTAGTGTAAGTCTTTTGACTGGAACATCAGACAGAAAGCATAAGCTAAAACAGACGATGTCGACGTGTATACGTAGACGTGTATACGTAGACGTGTAAACAAATGTTTATTTCATAAACAAGCTTCTGAAAAGCTGAAAATCCTTTCTTTATGGTAGTCTGCAATATTTATGTGTTTTCGCCCTGATTTTTATAGGGGAAAAAGATAAGATTTTCAAAATGTATCACTTCCATTCACAAAATAATATGTAAAAATAAACGGTGACCTACAGTTGAGATCCTAACTCTTAGAAAGCGAAATGGGCTCGTCCGCGTCGTGACGAAACCGGAAATTCAAAAAGGCACATTGGAAAGGGAGCACTATAGGAGCGCTTGATCTCTAGCGATCTAACTACGCAGCTTAGGAACGTGGCACATCTCTGATGGAAACGCATCCTTAAGCTCAGTGTGATGATTTTTTCTGCTGGGTATTGTACACTTGCAATGCCGGGATAAGTCACCAGATTGTACATAAATAAAAAATGGATTTTTTATTCGTCTTTCTCTTCGTACCTACCTACATTTCTTAACATCGCGGTACGCTTGTGTCTTAAATCGCAGTGGAGTAGTATTCGATAATTGCTTTCTTCATTCGAATCGTCTTACACGTATTCAGTCTTATAAACCCATTACGGCGTGGGAGGTAGAATACTTAATGGCATTTCTACACAATTTTCATGTAAACTAAAGGGAATTTAATATCAGAGAGAGAGTTTCTCTAAGAATCACACTTATGGATTTTAGATAGTATGCCATCGGTGATAAAAGCTTAGCATTTACAGCCTACTTAGGTGCCTATTTTTCACTTATACCTCGCTTTAAAATCTCTATCTATAGGCAAATTTATTAAAAAGGATTCCTTATCTCCCTACCGGAAAAGACCAGCCGCCAAGAATTTACTCACGTACACACTCGAAGCGTTTCGCTACGATGCTGCGTAGAAAGCGATTTTGAGTATCGGTTTCCAATCCTATCAGATAACCCTTAAATAGGATTTCACTCATACTAAAGTCAGCAAATAAAGTCAGCAAGATTACTTCTCTTTAAATAAAATAATAACATACTAATCTGATAAAGTTCTTGCAATTAACGACTGCGCGTGGTTCATGGTTGTGTTAAAATCATATTTGTATTCTTTTGTATACGTGTATACTTAAGTGTGCGTGTACGTGATTGTGCTAACCACTCCGAGAGGTGCAAAGTTCACGCACGTTCATGAATTGCAAGAACTATACTGCTAGATAAAATAAGGGCTAATGTAACATAAAGCATCTCACCGTCTATTTTGATACCAAGTTTTGACTTGGGTGTCCGTAAGGCCTAATTTCGCGGCTAGCTCCATGCGGTCTTGCACGCTAAGGTACTTCTGTCTCTCGAAGGACTTCTCTAGGGTTTGCAGCTGGTGGTCCGTGAAGGCTGTTCTCGCCTTCCTCTGCTTCTTCGCGAGGGCCGAGGCGTCGCCCCCGCAGGATTTACTTGAAACGTCGTCTGAGTCATCTTTTACACCTGTGACAACAAAAGAAAATATTTAGAAAAACAAATTATTATTGCTATTTTTTGTCTGTTGATGTTTTTTTTTCAAAGGCTTTATAATTATTTCTTGTAAACAATACAATAGAACCTAAAGCTAGCTATCCTTACCTAAAGTTTTTTGTTACAATCTGATAAAAATTAACAAAGTCGATCCTCATATAACTAATTTTTAGATCTTCATTAAATCTCTGATTATACAATAAATAAAGTCGGTGAGTAGACATAGGTCGGTAGTGGTCGCGGATCCGATCTCCAAGCACGCACCTCTACTTTTCGGAAATAATAAAACGTCGCTTTAAACGGTGAAGAAAACATCGTGAGGAAACCTGCATGCCTGAGAGTTCTTTATAATGTTCACGAAGGTGTGTGAAATTTGCCAATCTGCACTTTGCCAGCGTGGTGGACTATGGCCAAACCTTTCTCATTCCGAGAAGAGAGAAGGGTTTGGTCAAACAAGGATTTTTCTGACATCAGATAATATACTTATACCCATGTGAGTCAGCTGATATCCTTGTAAATTTAAAAAAATAAAGCAATTTTAGATATTTTAAGAATTATTGTCAGACGTTTTTTTCTATTTATTTTCGATTGCCTTGTCCGCCATGTTGAATTTGTCAAGACGACATAATAATAAAGCTTATTGGTACGTTCAAAAAAACAACCCAAGTAGTTGGTACGTAGGTCGGTAGGTATAAAATTATTATCGGTGTAGACTGTAGTTGGTTTAGTCACAAATCTTACATTATGATAAAATCATTGATAGATCCATGCCAGAAACGTAAGCAATCAAGTGAGTAGCGTAAGGATGCGTCGACCGCAGGAGCCAGGAAGCCCTTCAATAAGGCTTCGCTCTGGCCGGCCGCCTCGCATATAAGTAAAGCCAAGACTTGAGTTACAAAGCTGTTACACAGCTTGTGTAGCGAGTATTACCACATATTACCACCTTCTTATGTTTATTGATCTATTCGTAAGCGAGTATCTATCAGATACCTACGTCGGTTAATTACATGTGATAGACTTCGCTCAATCCAGTAATCAATATTAAATTATCACAAGTGAGTAATATGATAAATGCGAATGTGTGTCTGTCTCTTACTAACGATGCGAAAGCTGAACTGATTGATATTTACAAAATTTTGCACCGAGATACATATTTTGCATCATTAGAGACGGATATACATATAGTACATTTATCCCGGACATTGAAAGAGTTACCACTGGAATTGAAAGAAGTAAATCCACACGGACGAAACCGCGGATAATACGCTAGTGGGTTAGTTCTAATAAAAATATTTAGTGCAAAAATTGGTGAGTACAGATTTTGGGATTGGGTGGGTACCTATTGTAATGATTTTTGTAATAAGTTTATGCTTATATATTATGACATAAGAGTACCTAATGATACCTAGTTGTAATGTAATAAAATTTGGAAATCTCAAATCCACTTAATTTTATTAGGGTTGGTAGATACCGTTCAATTCATTTAATAAAAATATGATGATATCTCATTAATATATATGTACCTATTTCAATAATAAGTACCTACATAGGAATATCGATAATACAATAAGCGAAATTATACCCATGGCAAAAATCCTATCCAATCAAACGAATTAACATGTTTATCGGAATATGAGTTTATTAAAGTGCTTTTTTATATCCAACCAGATAATTTTGCAATGAGTTAAAAGCAAAAATTACGTACGCGATAAAGAACAAAAAAATTAACACTTATCGTTGGGACTGTCATATGTTAACCCTTAATTATATTAATGACTAGCTTTTATCTTTGGCTTCGAATTCAAATCAGTAAATATGAATCTTATGACGTCAGATTTTCAATAAAACATGGAGCAAAAAGGTTGACTAAAAACGGTTCACACTACCTACATTATTCATAATTTATTATCACATGTTAGACATGTGATGGCTGATAAAATGTTGGTAATTATAACCACATAAGCGTAGAGTTGCCACTGCACAAGAGGTATATCCTGACTTCAGTTACTGATTTATACAGAATGTATCATTCAAACTCAGCCCTCAATTACATCGTCAGCGTTAAAAGCCAGTCGTAGGTATTTTTTACCTACCCCAGAATACAGAAATACTTCTTGAAATTTTAGGTCATCTCCGGAAATGTGACTCTGTGTGACGTCTGTGACACATTACTACGTCTGTGATACTGCAAACGCCTAAAGCCATATTTTATTTTGTTTCATTATTGTTGACTTTCGCGTTTTAGAATTATGATCCTTATTTTAGGAACGAATTAAATAGAATAGCTAGATAGCTAATAGCTCAAGAATTGCTATAAGCGTTGACAGTAAGGCCACAAATGTTCTCAAATCATAACTCAGAAGTTAGAACATACTCGATGAAATCATCTTTCAAACAATTAAAAAACATCCGTCATCCGTTTGGGAGCTGCGATGCCAAACGTTAATATTATAGCACCCTCTTGTTTTCAAATTGGGCTATCTAGGGAGACATTGTGTTCTCGACGCTACTACTACATAAACACGCCTAGGGCAATTAGACTGCGTTTAAAAGTTGGCAACGTTGTCGTTCACATAAGTACGTAAATACTACACGGGATTATAGGTATAATGCGGAGGGAATTAGCGCAGCCGAGTGTACGCGTTGCGGTTTGCCACCCACGCACTAAGCGCTCACTGCAGACACGATGCCGTACCTGCAGCCTCCTGCATACATAAGCGTCACTATGACAAATTATTACGAGATGTTTGCATTCTTTATCAGTTTTATATTGCCAAATTGACTCTTTAAAAATGCGCGGTCGGTCAACCAGCCAGATACCTAATATAATGAAGGACAAATCAGAGAGAACACAATCCAAAATGGCCTACTAGGTAATCAAATGTCACTGAGTGATCGACCCAGTGGTTAAAGTAATTCACTGCGAGCGTTGCGAATGGCGACCCCGTACTGCTAGGCATTGATTGACCCCCACTAGATGGAATGTCGACATCAAACGAGTCACACGGTAGCATGTGGAAGTCCCTATAGTTCCACCAACTTATCTGGCCCGGTGGTAATATATACTAGCAACGCCAACCGGTGCCACGGTCCCACAAGTCACGGGGTCAGATAACTTTGTGAGACAACATACCTGTCGATCACTTTGCCTATGCAGTGGGACGTCTATCAGTTGACGACGACTCTATTTTCCCTCTCACATTAATCTCTCACCAAAAATTTACTTACCTGTGGCTAACAAAACTGGCAAGCCATTTCTCTGTATTCAAGTTAAAACAAACTATTTTCGAGTTAGCAGTTTAGATCAAAAGCGGTATTGATAAGGTTAATGGCAGCTTGACGTTTTAGAGTAACATTATTGCTCACTAATGATAATAATTTTCACGGTCGAACAAATGCAGTTGGCAGTTGGACCTTATTACAATAAATTAATGGCGGCGGGGGCTAATGGGCCCCGGTCGGTCATAATTACACTCGATGTAACAAACTGGAGGGGTGTTGAAAATATCGCCACCTTCGTAGAGTTCCAACATTTTTAAGTCAAGGTTGTATTTGGAAGGGATTTAGGAATTTATTTACAAGGAAAACTACTCATGATAATATCGTTGAAACAAAATTTTACATAAGTTTTTCCATTTTGTATTCTTTAAAAGTTTTTCTGAGTAGAACCTTAATTACGATTTAGAAAAAAAAAACTTGAGTAAGATGACAATGAAACAGACCGAAAAACGCTATCAATTACAGCTGATAAACATTGAAGGCAAAGATAAAAGTTATATTTTGTAGTTCTTCTTTTAAAAGTTATATTTTGTAGTTTTTTTATCAACTTCAAGTTAGCCCTTGACTGCGATCTCATCTAATGGTAAGTGATGCTGCAGTCCAAGATCGTAGCGGGCTAACCTGTTAGGGGTATGGGAGTTATATTAAACTCATACCCGTACGGCGGCACGTGTTTGCTTGTTGGATGGTAACTAGCGACAGCCGAACCAGGCCAGACCAGGAAATTTTTAAATTATAAATTCCCAAATTGACCGGGATTGAATCCGGGGCTTCCGCACGTTAAGACAACAGCGCTTAACACTGCGCCATGGAGGTCGTCAACAGTAATTTTTAAGTAGGTATGAGGGATATTTAATTCTCATAGCAACTTCTGCATCCATCCCTCCATCAGTCTGTAAGAATCCACTGCTAGACATAGTCAGGCCTTTTCTGCATCTATCCATCCATCCATCAGCCCGTATACATCCACTGCAAGATATAGGCCTTTTCACCAAACACGGCCCTGCGCCGAAATACTTCTGCATGTGGTTTAAAAATTACTAGGTGTACTTACCAGTGATTTTTATGTACAGTATTTTCAAGACTTTGTTCAAAATGATACTTATAATTTATATACCTACCATATTTCGCAGTATCAGTGAAATATTACTAGAAGACGTGCTGCCAAGCGTGCGTTTCGGTACGAAGCTGTATGGATACCGATTAGGAGTATGCCATGCCCCTAATAGGTTAGCCCGCTACCATCATCACTTACCATCAGGTGAGATCGCAGTCAAAGGATAATTTGTAGTGAATTAAAAAAAAAATATTAATATTTGGAGAACAAAACAAACCTATGAAAACGACTCGAATGAATCCGTAAATTAATATAAGTTATATTAGTGCCACTGTTTTAAGTGAGCTACCTATTATAATAAGTTTTACGACCCACAAATTGGGTCTTTAAGTTTTTTCATCCTGGCCAAGGATTAAAAACGATAATGAATACTTACAATACACGTGTTAGAGTGTCTAATGTATTTATAATAATACGAGTATAGGGAGCTGGTGGCCGTTCCAGCATAGGTATTTTTTAGTTGCTCGTTGAGGCGTGAAAGCTTTTAAAGGAGATTTGAAGCAATTTCACTCCTAGAGCCATACTGCCAACGCTTAAAGCAATAGGTACTTATATATTATATAATTTAGCAATATTACTTAAAATGTCAATTTTATGTCACGTATCTTGACGTTCCTAAAATAAGGATCATAATCATGACTAAATCGTGTTTTAATTGATTAAAACACGATTTAGTCAACAATAATTTCTTACTAATATTATGAATCGAAAGTTTGGATGGATGTATGTATGTTTGTTACTCAATCACGCCCCAATGGCTGAACGGATCTGGCTGAAATTTGGCACAGAGATAGATTATAGTCTGGAATAGCACATAGGCTAAAAATCCCGGAAAATTAAAGAGTTCCCGCGGGAACCAAAATACCTCAAACCACGCAGACGAAGTCGCGGGCATTCGCTAGTTAAACAATATGGCTTTAAGCATTGGCAGTATGGCCCAAGATATTGGCATTATTTTCACAAGCAAAGTTTCACTATTGCCAATTTCTGTTACACACACTAATGATTTAATCCACGTATAATAGTTTCGACCACCATCTCGGAACTTATCAGGCGTGAGTGGCCTCGTTCGTTTGTCACCGCAATAGGTACCTCGGAAAGGACATCCCACGTATATCTATTAGATATGTTAAGCCGTTAATTGAATATTAAGTTACTTAGGAGCGCTTGATTGATTCAGAGAATATTTAATTGATTAATAAACACTCGAATCGGTACAAGAATAAATCTGTACGATTAAGGTCACCACTTGGGCTTTAGGTAGATACAAGTACCTACTTAGCTACTTCAGTAACTATATTGATATTTTTCCTTTAAGAATAAAAATAGCTGACCGCTCGGGTGGCAAAATTCTGAGGGTGCTTAATTACCCAATTTTATCTGAAAGTTAAAATTAAAATTGTGAGACCTTAAGAGCCTATGCACACGGCGTTTATATGACGAGCGACGCGATACGAAGTACACACGCGATCCTAACGCAAACTACTATAGTTTGCATTACTTGAAAAAGCACAGACTTTCATGCCATCCCTTTTTTAACCCTCTTTGTGTAGTACTTCTAAAAATCCTTTCTTAGTATAATCATATTTATTTAAGATATTAGCGAATGCCCGCGACCTCGTCCGCGTGGATGGAGGTTTTTCGGTTCCCGCGGGAATTGTTTAATTTTCCGGGATAACAAGTAGCCTATGTGTTATTCCAGACTATAATCTATCTCTGTGCCAAATTTCATCTAGATCCGTTCAGCCGTTGGGGCGTGATTGAGTAACAAACATCCATCGACACATCCATACATCCATCCAAACTTTCGCATTTATAATATTAGTATAGAAGTATAGATTATAAGGTAAGTATGTATCTACCTACAAAAATTGTTAGCCGTTAATTGGAATAAATTTTTGACTGTTGGAGTATCAGCTATTGTTACATTGCATTATAGCTCCTATATTGTTTACACTAGGACGCTGATTTAAATAAGCAGTTTTTTTACCAAAGCAGGTTACAGTGTAGTATCTAAATATTTTAACTTTTATCGTCTACGCATACTTATACCTAATTATTTAATTTTGTATGAGATATTGTATACCAAAGTCACATGTGTATCAATATTTATGCTTGTGTGTTTGTTGGTTTGTCCTACAATCACGCCGCAACGGAGCAACGTGTTTTTTCTATGGAAAAAAGTTATAGTTGTGGAACTGCTGAGTAGGTAATATTGTTTATATCCCCTGAAGTCAAGAAGTGGTTTTTAATACCCGCATCTACGTGGAGTTGCAGTCAACAACATCATCTAGTGTTTTTATAAAACTACGACTGATCAAATTAAAAAAAAAACAAAGAAATAATTTCATAATCAGACCAAAAACTTATGATTACTAAATATAATATTGTGTACAAGGAACCGGTAGCGAGGCGAGTTAAATGGTACAAAATTGCGGCGTGCCGTTATAAGGTTTCAGTGTGGTAACTTTTTTGTAACTGAGCCGTTGGAGTTGTGAGCTGTGACGGGCAATAGCCATCTATTTATAATCCACCCGTGTGCAAAGCTCAATCATTATATAAGTTTTAGGAAATAAACAGTTGCGACAAATTGCCCAAGGATGTTAAGGTGTCAAGCTCAGTAAATCAGTTCAAGAAGATTATTGGACTGGATAATTACTTGAAGTCGAAGCACAAAATATGATACAGGCTCATCGACGAAAGCTGTCTTATCTTAATAAAACTCCACTCAAAGAGAACCATGAAGAAAACTCTTTCGGGATACAAAGCTGTATTAGTACAAAATTTCGACAAAATCTTTTAAGTGGATGAGCCCTGAAAAGTTAATAGAAAGTCAATTTCTAATATGGTAAGGCTATTTTCAATCCCGGAAAATTAAAGAGTTCCCGTGCGACTAATAAACCTCAGACAAAGTCGCAGTCGCAGGGTATCAGCTAGTAATAGTAGGTATAAATGTGAAAGTGTGTTTATTTATTGGTTTGTCTTTCAGTCATGCCGCAACAGAGCAACAAATTGGCGTGTTTTTTTTGCATGAGTATAGCTTTTAAAGACCTGACATACGCTACTTTCCATCCCGGAAAATTTAGAAGCTCCGTGTGAAAAAAAATAATTCCACCCGGACGAAGTTGCGAGCATCAGCTAGTTTTAAATAATATTAGTAAGAATGTAAAATAATTAGCTAATATTATCAAAACAATTGCTAAACTTTTATCACGGTCCAATAGCTTTTGTAATTAGACGCATGATCGACCTTCGCATAGGTGCCGAATTGATTTAATAGAGCTGCTCCAAAGGCGACCTCATGAATAGATATCAATTTATTGAATTTAAATCCTTTCATAGTTTCGTTGTCTTAACCGTGAAGGTTATTATAGAAAGAATCATTTAGCAATTTAATATTAATGCCGCTCAGAGTTGTTACATTTTTTCTCTTTCCCTGCTCTAACTTATATACATAAGTCTTGCAATTCAATTCAAAGATCATAAAGATCTATAATTAGACCTATCATTCATACAAATATAATATTATAAATGCGAAAGTGGGTTTGTTTGTGGGTTTGTCCTTCGATCACGCCGCAACGGAGCAACGGATCGACGTGATTTTTGGCATGGGTATAGTTGAGGACCTGGAGAGTGACATAGGCTTATAGCATATCCCGGAAATTTAAGGAGTTCCCACGGGAATTAAAAAAAAATGCACGCGGACGAAGTGCCGGGCATCAGCTATGTAGATTGATTAAATCTTCAATTTTTAGTTTATCTTTTAGTTTTTGATTATATACTTTATAAAAACATCATGCAACAAACTTACCATGAATTCTATACTAAATAAATATCAATGTATTTAATTATTCTTTTTGTATGTATTCGTTTTGCTAAAAGCTAGTTATTTTAACAATACCTAGGTACGTGCGTCATAGTAGGTACTCAATTATAAAGATTTGTTCAAGTAGTTCATAGTTTATATGCGGTGAATATGATAAAAACTTATTAGCCTTTACTAAGACGTCATACTTTTAACTTAGGTAGGGTTCAGTTACCTTACTATTCTATAACTTTCTTGGAATGGCTAGGTCTATTAGAACTCGGTATTTTGTTTGAAGACATCTTACTCTAAAAAACCTAATTAATGACTTGAGTCGACATCTTTAATTTAAGATCAAGTTAAAAAGTATATTATTTTTTCTACAAAATGGGGTATTAATGACGTTACGTTACGTGTTTCCGTAGGTACGCAGGCGCAAACCATAGTTCTAGGTACCTACGCCGCACTGTCGAGTGTCGACGTGAAGACGTTATATCATAAATGTTTCATAACACTCTTAAAGCTGTCCATAAAAATGGTCATTTTTATAAGTTCAAGTTCAAAACCATTATTTCTGCCTGCAGAACACAAAAAGATGACAAAAAGCTTTCCCACCCTTTAGTTTTTCCTAGCCATTCACTTTCCACCAACCTCTTTATAACACCCCACGCTATGCTTACTTACTTGTACCTACCTGCGCGGTCTCCTAGAACTTTCCGGCTCCAGTGGCCATCGTTGTTACAAGCACAGAATAGTTTATAGTGCTACAAGGCCTATAAGTATGGTCTGCCGATTAACTATTTTATAGACATTATAAATTTTTATTTCTATGTTTCTTTTACTCATCAAAGAGATATTTTTGTATTGAGATTTTATTATAGGTAGTTTAAATGTTACCGTATTGAAATACCTTTATTAAAATTACTAAACTTTAGTAAACAATCATAAATAATAATAAAGTTTGTATCATAAATAATAAAAAATAAAAAAAACACTTTACATAATCTGTATTTATTTACCTAGGTTAGGAAATTAGCTTTATAAAATTGAATAGGTAAAGTTCACAGTATATATTGACGCTGCTTACCATAGCACTGTAACCATATTTATAAAATATAGTAAGTAAAGTATCAGAAATTTCCCGCAATTAGTGATTGCATCCACTTATAATAATTATAAAACAATACTAGAACACGGTGCACGATTTTTACCACGATAGCAATTAGAAAATCTAAGTAAGTAATTATATTGTGTTTACGTAAACAGATTACAATACGATTTCTTTAATTGTTAATGACTATCACTAAGGGTGGCTCCAAACTATGATGCTGATTATAGTTTCCTAATTAGATAAACGATTGTTTATGATTTGATTTATGTTGAAAGACAAGGTCCGTATTAATAAACCGACATCAGCAAAGAACAAGTTCTCAAGTATCGGTCAATCTATGGCAAGATCGGTCTTAAGCATAGATTGCCCAGTAGATACTAAAAACAGGCTTAGACTTTTTTTAGGTATTTGATAAATAGTGAAATCAGCAACTTCAAACCTCGAAACGCGTCCTTGGGATTTATATGAAATTCTGAACTGTAACGTCATTAAAATTAACTTTTTTACATAATTCGATTGTTTTAAATGATTATTCGACAAAAAATTATCAGGAGACGTGGATATTACGAATTTTGGGAGATCCTCTATTTAATAATCACTAAAAAATAATTTATTTGAATAGTAGTCAAATACTCAATTTCGTTTAGTCCAATTTGGCTGATGGCTATTTTGCAAGTTATTATGACCAAAATACCAATTTTTTTTTAAATAATCTTTTGATATTTAATACCTCACAGGCTTTTCCAGACCACTATCTTAAAATATGTACAGTCAAAGTAACCTAACTACTTCATTCCAAAAAGTAACCTACCTAATAGTGCTTGATAAACTGTACAAGGAAATCACACAATATTTACTTAATGTATCGTATAACGGTATAGCTCAGGACACTCCCACTTGGTTCCCGACTTTTAGGATTCCTATTGAGATGAAATAGCACGGAAAATTATGAATTTTCCGTTACTTTTAGAGGACCCGTTCAACTGGATATTTAGATTTCAGAGATATTACACGGTATCTTCACTCCCATTTGCATTAACACAATTTCTGCATTTGAATATTGCCTTAGCTACGTAAGTAAGTAAAAACACTTTATTACACACAAACAAAAACTCTGTGTACTCTGGTTTTAAACTATCATAGATTTATTTCATCACTGTTGGTCAGATCGGGCAAATCGTGAATTTTATTTATTTTACACATACCGGTACAAGAGAGCAGACCCAAATATATGTTATCTTCATAGTCAAAAGGAAAGCTATGTACTAAATATAGATTCTATTCTTAAAGTTAACATAGTACTAAATAACAGAGATGTTTTGATATTTTATTTTAAATATTTCGTTCAGTAATCAAACCAGTGGCTTGACAATTTCAACATTAGTACAACAAAATCAAACTGTAAATAATCCCCATCGAAAAAAATCAAATCACAAAGGTCTTAAGACGAACCTTTATATTTTTAATCGAACTCAATTTCACAGCTCACAGCGCCTGTCAAAAACGACACAAAGCCGCGAATAGGAGCCGTATTATGGGAGAATTCAAACTGGGCCTATTTATTTCATTAATCTATTTATTGTCACAACTAAAGTTTTGATTTTATCACTTGGTGCGATGAAAGAATTGTCACCTCTCGCTTATCGAGATGCCAAAAGTCACGATCATACTTTCTGAGCCAATTTATTCCTTGCCGTCTATATCATAAAGTTCATTTCAAGTTGAACCGATTCGATGGTAAACAAGGTATGCTAAGCAGCTTAGCCGATGGTGCACGCTTGAGGTTACGTTGACGTTTCAAGTAACGAACCAGTGGCTTCGTAACCGTACAGTTCAGAACAAAAATGTTTTGAATTGCAAAGTTTATGTTCTCCATATTATCAGGTATTTTATTTAATTATTTCTGAGAAGTGAGAATTCAATGATTCTCTTTCCCAACACTTTATTCAAGGTATCTTTAAGAGTCAGAATCACGTAGGTTCGAAAGGTTGTTGCCTTCATGTCGGAGAAAAAAAGCATATGTACACATTTTATGGTAAGCGCCTGTAACCTAATTTTCGGATCCATTCAATTAATTATTGTTTTACATTTATGCGGAAACTATTATGCAAATAAAGTATAGAAAATCGTCAAGCAAATCGGTGTTATTATGTAGCGGTAAAAACAAAGTAATTGGTTGTTTGAATTGTACTAAGTAATCGATTTAATTGTGCGACCGCGACTCCACTGTTAACCATAGATAAATAACTTTTATGAAATGTCAGTGGGGTTTATATTATGAACACTAATTGCTATAAACGCTGTATTTTTCACATTCTCGTTAAATGGGTTTTTTTAATTACAACGCGAGAAGCTTTGTAGTATTTACAGTTGTGGGTAGGTACGTAGACGTTTTAATTGCAGCTAGCGGAGGTTGTGTACAGTAATTGACAGGTTAAAATCATTAGTCAAGGTATATAGTCGGAAAGATTAAATTTATTAACAATGTACATGGGTATTACCAATTTATGTACCTATTTATTTGTAGTTTTTAATAGCTTTTATGAAGTCTTTCTTCAGTATGACCCAGAGTTTTTATAGTTTTTAGCTTTTTCATATACCTACATTTACATTTCTTAAATGTTCTTATTTAAAAAAATAACCTCTTGTGCAATTATTTTTGATAATTTGAGCTTAGTCAGGTAACCCAAACATTTGTGATTCTTGGTCTAAATATATTTCTGAAATGTATAATTTCTGAACATAGAGTTTGACATTCTTTTTATAATTGAGAAGAACTAAGTAACCCAGTAGGTAAGCTCCTATGTTTGCTCCTAATTTCGCCAACATTTAAATTATAAAACTTTAGTACGCAACGGTACTGCGAACTGCCGCGTTAAACATTCACGAATTAGGTGAGCTATTTAAACTTTAAAAAGCGAACTTAACTTGACATTTGACAAAAAGCTGATTATGACGTCATTTTTTCCCGCTCAACGAAGAGCCCTTTCAGGCAGGATTAATATGGCCCGTTTTATAAGGGCTTACTTATCTCGAACCGAGTGTACGAACGGGTTTATTTATCGTGCCCATTATAAGTTTTATTATTTAATTTATTTAACGCTTCGAGTTTATCGGCTTGTCTATTAAATCGTCGGCGGGATAATGCGATTGAAACTTAAACATTCACTCAAGATATTTTGAGAGTTGCTTATAAATTACTATAGCTTTTACGCGTGGATTGTGGCACGAATAGTAATTAATTTTCATCATCGGTTAATAAGAATGACAAAAATAAATTAACTAATAATATAAGTGTTCTACAGAACATTTCGTTATATCTCTTGAGAACACTCAAGGTATAGGTATATAGGTATACCTAACGAAATTCGGCCAAGAGCGTGTCGGGCCACGCGCAGTGTAGAGTTCCATAGTTGCCCGTCACAATATTTGTATTTCGGACATTTTATACGTTGGTCAACTACCTATTACTCGTTAACATGTAAAGACTGCTTAGCTGTGATAGTTTGCTTTTTAATTTCGTGTTCTTGTATATAGGGTGGACAAAAGCGGACATGAAGCGAAAGTAGTTACCTACTTTAATATTGAAGATATCAAATTTCACTCAAAGGAAACATTATTTTATTAAATAAAAATATCTACATTCAATCATTTCTTTAAAAGCTCACCTGAGGAGGCAATTGAACCAACAAAAAATACAAAAAATAGACAGTCACTATTTCAATGAACCATTTGATATTGATTTGGATAAATCTCTCCAACATTGTATCGTACAATAATTAAAGAAGATATGAAATCAAACAATTCGTATTTAATAATATTATTTATTTATCAATTCTATAATTAATTGTTGGTACCCTAATTATTTAATAAAACAATTCGTTCATAATATTATCTTCTCTCGCTCACATCCTTACCAGTAATAAAAAAATAAACAGTGTATTTTCAATTATTTTTTTAATCATTCACTTAGAAAAAATAATTTATGAAATACCTAAAAAAATTGCCAATCTAGCGAAAAAAAGCCTAAATAGCCAATAATCCAAACAAAACAAAACCAAAAAAATGGGATTTCGCCTTAACAAGGTCACACAATTTAAAACTAAAAAAAATTGCAAAAGTTTTAATTGCCTATTTAAATACTCAAACAAAAAATTATAAGAGATGCTAAACATGAGGCATGAAAATTAATTTGAGATAGAGATCTTTTCTTAGTGTAGGTACTACAATTAGTGCTCAGCTCGGAAAAATTAAAAATTAATGAGATGTTACAGCTCCGTGAAGATTATATGCGGAGTTTTTATTTATTAAAGAAGATTGTATGCTATGTTCCTTTTAAAGACAACCATAATTGTAATAAGTAATAGGCGATAAATATTATATAGTCACACTTAACTTTAATTCATGTATGTCTTAATGATAAAGTTGCATAGAAGCAATCTACTTTGCATTCAGCTGCCCATAAAACCCTTGTCCTTTCCCGGGACATAATCTATATACAGTCTCTACCAAATTTCATCAAAATTCGTTGAAAAGATGGTCCGAGAAAGCCTCAAAGAAACAAACTCACATTCGCATTAAAATTTAACTGTTTTTGCCTTATCCCGAATGTGTCGACCTAAATAGTATATAGTATAGTACCTAGTAGTAGTGTTGCACCAAAAATATTAACTGTGCACCATAATATGCGCATCGAGAGAAAACAAACACAACATCTAATGCATCATGCCAAACTATCAAAATTTGCAATGCTCGTCTGAATGCACACATATTATTTAATGTTTGTGCAGCATTAAAAAGGAATAGCAAGTTTATTAAGAGAGCCATATCAATAAATAACATTTTCAAACTAAAGTGACTCAGATCTTGTAATTATTTATTTTAACGCAAAATTAATTGAGATAAAAATAAATTTATAAATGATTAATTTGGCAGCAGAAGACCCAAGAATCAATTTTTTTTAAAAATCTTATGCCAGAAAAGCTGTTTTGCCATATCTCAAGTTTAGTAAGTCTCGTTCAGGGCCTCTAGCGCGAGTTGCTGGCTTTGTTTTGTACGAATGCAAAGGGGTAGGACAGACCAAATCATGTGAAGTCCGATAATCGCATTATCTTCTGCAACTAAACTAATTTGAGTACACTAGGAATATACAAAGACTTTTTGACGTCCTTCTTTGTTCGTTAGCTTTTTTCGTTAGTTAGTAGTTATGTAAATTTTGATAGTCAATTGTTTTACTTTTTACGTAGTCAATTAGTCATATAGTAATTGGTGTTAAAGTGGTTTATGGTGGACATGTAGATGTGCGTTATTTTTTTTGGGGCGAACTCAAATATTTCTCTTCTATATTATATATCTACTATCTATTCTAATAATTATTAACAGTTGCTGCTGGATTATAGACAGACTCGATTTGCCATTTCAAAGGCTTTTGTTGAATAACCCAGAAAGGAAAGTAAAGGAAGACTAGATAAATAGGTAGGTAAGTATGTTTTCTTACAGCCATAGTGTGTCAACCCAAAACAAAAACGGGCTTTAATTTTAGGAAGGTAACCTAAAATTAAACCAACCAACTGTACCGTTAACTAGACGATGCCCACGACTTCGTCCGCGTGGATTAATTCCCGCGGGAATTCTTTAGTTTCCCGGGATAAAAATCTGCCTACGTCTTTCCCCGGCGCGTAACTCTTTTCAAATTTCATCAAAATCGGTGAACAAGAATTGCCGTGAAAGCGTAGTAGACGGACAGTCAGACAGATACTTTCACATTTGTAGTATTAGTATATGGATTAACTTGCGCGAATACCTAAAAAGTATTTCTTTAACATTCAAATTATACCTAGTGACGAAGTTTTGAAAGCGTAAAATATCAGTAGAGAATTTTTATGTCAGAATAATCAGTCAATTTGTTCGCCATTCACTCTAATGGACAGCTTTTTAACGACCATTAACATTTATACAGAGACATTATTTTAAAACATTTTGTATCTATATTATATTGCTAAGCCTAGCTGCATTTTAAAAATAAGGTAGATACCACTTCACCTCACTTCACTTAGTTGAAAAAAAAAATCTGAAAAATACTCTAAATTTAGTTTTTTGTTTCCAGGAAAAAATATAGGAAAAAACAAATGTTTAATTAAGGTATTTTTATAATTTCTTACATTTTACTAAAATTACAAATCGAATTAAGGATTTAACTGCGCTCTAACAAACATAGACCGAACGAGGATTTCCTAGTGCGCAGCTTGAATGTTGCCAACATATTCATTTAAAGTTGGTACTATTCAACCAAAAAGTTATGGTAGATTTAAAAATAAACTCTCGACTAAAATCGACTCTTAATTCTCTTCGAAATCTGCCCCCCGATCATGTAAGGAAATCGTAATCGTAATCGTCTGTCAAACGTATAACTCGACCTGTTTATGGAGGTCATAGATGCTTGCACGTCAAAACGCATGTATGTACTCCTTAAAAAGTTCGAGTTATACGAGCTGTCAAATGAATACGATTGGCTTCGACAATAGGGCCTCTGTACTGTTAAAAACAACTGCTCAGAATAAAAACGTGTTTTTTTATGTTTTTTTCTTCAACGTTTTTTTGCAGTACTAGATATGCCACCTGTATCGGTAATAGGGTTAGCCGACGGTTCGTCGCATTGAAAAAGATGCCTGATATACTTTTGTTTTAAGATTTATATTTTCCGACCTTCGAAAGGTCAAGCGACACCGGGTGCGGACGTAACATGATCCGAAACGTTTTTGTTACACCGGTCAGCGAATCAGCGGGTGTTACAAATTTTGTGTGACTTTTATTCACGGGTATTAGTTCTAATACGATTGATACCTACGTAGTTCGGTGATCGATTGCACATTTTTTTTTGTTTCATTAGGTAGGTGAGACGGTACGTTAGGTTAGCTAACTATATAAGCTATAACCCAATCCATATGCAATAAGGAGGGTAAAAATAGGTTTATCTCTTTTCCTCTAATGATTACAATTACCGTCACTCGAGAGAAAATAATAGAATGCTTATTATCATTTGTCATCCTGATAGCATCTTGATATGATTTCACATTTTCGTTCTTTCAACTCTCTGGAAATGTACCTCGATTCAGAAAGATCTAACTCTATAATTTATTTAACTTAAGAATATTAGACAAGCCAGCGAATTCTAATACTTCTAACAAAATCAGGTTTCAAGGCCCAAAAAAGTGTTCAATGTTTCATTTTCAATAAATAGCTCCCCAGGATTCAATAATCCTTTAGGTAATAATTAACTCATCTCAACCGCACCAGAAGAAGTTTTTCACTTCAATAATTAATTTTTATTCAATGCAAAATTATTGTTTATTTGAATAGTGTAAACGATTCACAGTTATGAATAATAATTTATAATAGATTAAATCTATTTAGAGCCTGTTCTATTTAAGCATTACGTGATAAATATCGTTCAATACTTTAATAGCTGCTCGAAGAAGTGCCATTGTTCAACTAATTATTGAATCAATGGGTACTTTTCTGTCACTTATTAAAGCCTTAAACAGACAACGCGCGCCGGTTACGCTTTGCGACGGTACATTTTTTACGAGATGTTACATTGAATGTAAGAATGTGTGTAATAAATTGAATTTAATGTATGAAGCACATCAAACTGCAATGCAACGCTAATGCAAAAGCCTTCTTTTCGTCATTTGCGTAGAAATGTATAAAAAAAATATCCACTGAGTTGTCAATTTACTTAAAATCATGACACTAGTCATCAAGACGTTATAATCAAAGGCTTTTGTAGTCATCTGTTTTTTTTTATTTCAAATTACTAGTTTTTCAAAAAATATATTATATCAAAAAAGTCTTATTTTATGTAAACTTCTCTCCATAGTTCTGTTGGGGGTTCCAATAAAAAAAATTTAAATCTTTGTTTCCTTTACACATCCTACAACTTCTAGAAGCCGAAGTAAAGACTTTCGCGCATTCTGTACGTTTCAGGCTTAAAATCTAAAATCGCGTGACTGATCGGTGTCGCCGTTCCCAGTATTATCAGTAATCATACTAGTTTTGAATATCAAATAATTAGAATATTCAACCATTAGCGCTGTATTAATAACTAATAAATGTGTCTAGGCCGTTTTATTAGAAGGCAAGACAAATAAAATGCCCTTTGTTAATTAGTAAGATTAGTTGCCACATTTTTTCTGAATACCACTTTTGCATTTTAGACTTCGCACGGGTAAGTCTGTTAGTTGTAATTAATTACATAATCAATGGAATATAATGTGAATGGATAACAAATACCTCGGTAGGTACAAATCTCCCTCGCGCCTATAATAATAATCCTTATTTTAGGTGGATGTCATTAAAATAGTTTTTTTAAATAATACTCCTTTGAGCGATGGTAGTATAGTGGTATGTCCCCAGCACCTACTGATTAGAAAAAAAAGCCCTCCATATTATTATCCAAAAATACCTCAATGATTGAGATTAATGGAACGAGGTCACGACTCTCAGCAATAAGGGATACGATGAAGGGAAACACGGATAGGCATTTATTAACAACTAATAGTTAAGTAGGTATGTATTAATAAAGTATAAACATACTAAAAGCAACACGAAATATCAGTTATCAAGTTTTTAAAAAAAATCACATGCATATTCTATCATCTTATGTAGGAATAATTCCTAAATTATGCAGAAAGACATATTATAAAACATGAAAATACCTATAGCAAGAACAACTTACCAGTTTACTAGATTAATTTTTATTTGCTTGTAATCAAAAGAAAGCGTTACTATAATTACATATTCTTATTGAAAAAGAAAAGGTTTAAAGCGACTTGAGTCTCGTTGATGTCTTTTCTTAGACAGAACCCTATAATTACTCTAGTTTATATTGCAAAAGAGTAAATTTTTAACTTTACCATGTTTTGATAATACGGTGTTTTTACGCATTGCATAAATTAAAATTAAGAATAATTATATAACATTTAGAAGATTAAAATAATATGTACTCTATTGCCTCAATATGTATAGATTTGCTTTACCGTAATATCCTCATAATCGTATTGGGTGAAGTTTTAATTCAGCATTTAGTAGCACCAATGTCAAGAGAGCTAACAAAATTATTATTACATTAAAACCACAACCACTACCTATTCACCTACATACCTACTTAACCAAATTATTGATTAAAAACATTAAGTACAATCATACTCTTCGTCACTGCGAATATAATTTAGGATTTTGGTCCACTAACATACGGTCCTTCCATAGAACTACCACCACAAATAACAATCACCTACCTACCCAGTTTAGTGTATTGAGTTTCAGTAAACAAAATTACAAACATGGCGGTTGTTTTAAAACTAGTCTACCTTACCCTGCTTATGCAGGATACCTATTATGAAGGGTTTTAATTGACTGACCACCGTATTTTTATACGACTGCCTGAAAAAAGGAGTATATTGTTTTCAGGGTTCATGTATGTATGTATGTATGTATGTGAGTTTGTATATTCCACCATAACTTCTATACGCCTGAACCGATTTTGATAAATGAGGTATTGTTAGAATCCCTAGCTTATTCCGGGTGACACAGGCTAGCAATTTTTTTTTAAAAATTGATGGGTGACCATGGTCCCGCGTTAAAGATCAAAATTGAAAAAAAAAAAAACGAAAATAAGATTAACTATATAATCATCATCTAGAAAATGATGAGTAGATTCCAAAAATATATAACACTATAGTTCAATATTTAGTGATTCACAAAAAAAACATCATTTAATAAAAAATGTGAATAAGATTCCAAAGGCTATATATGCAAATTGCTACTTATGGAGGTAAACTCCAAAAATAATATGGCTGGGTAGTCGTATTTTTTTATTCGTTAAATTAATTTCACTTGTTTTATATCCCGTCTTCTGCGGAGCGGCGGATAACGCTTTGTAATACGACCTTCGGACTGCCGCTCCGCAGTTACTCAGTAACTGTCAAAGGCAGTTAGACTGTCGCTCCGCAGTCAACAAAGGGATATTAGTCTACCTAACCCTGCTTATAGGATTTTGGTTCACTGACCTGGTGAGTCCGTAGCAGATCTATCGGAGTCGGAATCCCTGTGGGCGCTGAGGTCCCTCGGCGCCGCGTCGAGGATGTCCGTGATCATGAACCGCGTCCGGGGCGCGCGCGCGTCGCGCTCCTCCCGCTGCACCGTCATCGCCACGGCGCCGGGGCCCGCGCCCGCCGCCGTCGCTCCTGCTGCATCCAGCGCCCGCGCGCGCCAGCCGCCCACCACCTGCACCTCGCTCGCCCCCAGCGCGCCGACCGGCCCGTCCGACGTCCGACACGACGCCCGTCACCGCAACTGACACATCACACAAACCCGCCTCGCCGCGATCAGCTTCCGACTGCACAGTCTCTCATCACGAGCTGCGACTGACCACAAAAAGTACCACCGCAACTTAAAATCTGTTCACACGTCGATCGCTTGAAATCGTTCACTGTCTCGAATTAATGTCAAATTGTCACACAGAACTCGAATTTATTGTGTAAATAGAGAAATTCACGGATGTTCTCCGGCGTGATTGAGCGAGCGCGTGGTTAAGGGTGCTCGGGGAGAAGAGAGCGATCGCGCAGGCGTTCGGGCCGAGGTGTCGGCAGCGACTGAGGCGGCGGGCGGCGCGGCGGCGCGCGAGGGCGGGCCGGCGGTGGGCGCGGACCCGGCGGCCAACGGCGCGGCGGCGCTCGCGGGGCGTGCCGAAGCCATGTTGCTGAGAGCAGGCCTGCCCGCGGTAATGCTCTTTTTGCCGCGGGAGAAAGCTCCGCGCGGATTTAAGCTTTTATACGTGGATAAAACGCTTTTATGGGAAAATAAAGCGTTCTCGCCGCGGGATATCGCGCTTTACGACGCGTTTTACTGAAAGTTGGCGACACTATATGCTCGTAATTGGTTCGCTTCGGCCAAATCGGGGCTAGCGTGTCGCAGACTGCTATTTAACAGAGATACGGATGCAGTTTGACTTATTTGAATGACGTATGGGTATGTTAAAGTGACTTTATAAATTCTATAATGTACTTTGTTAAAATGGTTTGCGTAGGTACCAAGGTACCTAAACCTTATTTTCAACTAAGTAAGTTTTTCTTCTTATTCATGACTCTTGTGTAGCTTGATAGCTACTACCTAACCTATCTTTCTTGCCGGTTCTTCTCAGTAAACTTTTTTTCCGAACCGGTTGTAGAGTCAAAACATGAGACAGCTTAATATAAGAGACACTCGTGTGTCCCACGTGAAAGAAATAAATTGAGTAGGTACTTGATAAACATCTACCCACGTATCTGCATAAATGGGATAAAATAGGTATCTACCTAGTGATAAATTGAAAAATTGAAAAGCACTTTAAACGAGGTATTTAGATATGTCTGACGGGACCACCCCACCATCTTCTTATTATAAATGCGAAAGTTTGGATGGATGGATGTATGGATGTATCGGATCAGAAGAACGGCTGAACGGAACTACATGAAATTTGGCACAGAGAAAGATTATAGTCTGGAATAGGCTAAATTTTATCCCTGAAAATTAAGTAAGACGACACAAGCAGCATATGGCCTTCCTTGTGATACAACCTATCCCTGTACCAAATTTCATCAAAATCGGTTGAACAGATGGGCCGTGAAGCCGTAGCAGATAGACAGGCAGGCAAACACACTTTCGCATTTATAATATTAGTATGGATAGTATGGATATGGATTTTAGGGTCAAGATACGTGGCTTATAGCTGTGATAGAGATAACTTGTAATAAAAAGGATCGCCTGTTAATTTTTGTATTTTTTTTTCTGCAGTTCAAGGCTAGGTTAGGTGATAGGTCACATAACTACATTTCTTCATTTTTTTCTGTTTTAGGTAAGTAGCCCTCTAGAAATTTCGTAGTACTTTGTAGAACCTTTCATGGTTCTATTCGAGAGCTTAAGGTAGACATAGGTAGGTAGGTAGGTACCTACCTATATTTTTTCTTGACTTATTGTCCCGATTTTCCTCGGTGCTAGTCAACCTTGAATGTGGCAATTGGCATATGTTAATATCCTGGTGTAAAATGATGTGGGTCTATAAATATAAATACCTAAAAAACATGCCACATTCATCATCATAAAGCATTTTTTTTGTTCTAGCCAGGTTTTTCCATATTATTATATTCTCATCAAATTCTTGAATCAGATTTCCTGATTTAGGTGGGTTTTAGAGATTTTTAAGTTAAAATTAACTCTATAAGATTCCTCGCAAAATAGCTCTACAATGACATTTTTTTAATAGCATTTTAATATGTTATGCACGTTTCTAATAATTAATATACTATTAGAGGATATAGTAGCGTAGAATTTACCTATTCGATATAGTAGTTAATTTTATTGGATAGAAATTAGAACTGTACGTGGTATTAATGATCCTTTGTAGTAGTTTTTGTAGATATATATCACTTTATTTTTTAATTTATTTTTTATCCACTACAAGTTAGCCCTTGACTGCGATCTCACCTGATGGTAAGCGAAGATGCAGTCTCAGATGGTAGCGGGCTAACCTGTTAGGGGCATGGCAGTTATATTAAACCCATACCCCTATTCGGTATCTACACGGCATCGTACCGGAACGCTAAATCACTTGGCGGCACGTCTTTTACCGGTAGGGTGGTAACTAGCCACGGCCGAAGCTTCCCACCAGACCAAATTTGCTATTAAACTATAGTTTTTTAATAGTCGTACTAGCTTGCAGCTACGTTATTTTCCGTGGTATCAATTGATTAAGGATGAAAATCAGCGCTGTATGCTTTTGTGCTTGCACTTGACATACAGCATTATGCTGAGCCTGGACCATTTTTCAGGTTGTGCCATACGTAATTCAGTTCATTCATGTGCCTCTTCGCTGTAGTTTAGATTCTATATCTTTTCTAGATCGTTGAGGTGCAGGGGTAATCTATCTCTTTGGGTATGCTGTTTATGTGTGGCACAATTTTGGAAATAAATATTTTTTCCTTCTTTCTTTTCTTTCGTAATTAGTATTATACGCATAAGAAGCAAATAAGCTTTTAATTCTAACGCTCCTATAGATTTCTTCTTCTTTGGACTCTTTCTCTTTCGCTAAGTCTGACTAAATTACGTTAATAATGTAAAAAAGTCTAGCTCTACCACACAATGGAGAAATTTCATGATGTTGTTAATATCATATTTGACGCAACGGAATAAAAGTATAGATCAAAACTATTAGTTTTGATCTATACTTTTATGTTTTTTTAAATCCATCAATAAATTACTGAGATATTAATTAATAAGATTAACACACCGATCGCTGCCTCTTACTCGGGTGAGACAATATGATTTAACCTTGCCGAGTTTAAATACTTGCATCAAAATTATCTACATACACATACCTATTTAGTGCTTTTTATCCAATTAAGTGACGCCTAATTGAAATGGTGTAAAAGTACACCATTTCTTTCTTTCCTCGGCTTTATAAAGTCGGTTGTTATGGTCGTGTGATGTCACACGACCGTAATGAAATTATTCTTGCAAGCGCAACTTTAAAGTTCCATATTTTTTTCTTTTGTTGAGATATTTTAATGATGCTTTCATATTTTGTTTTATTTTGTCTTAATTTTCGAAATAAATTTTTAAAAAATAATGGAAACTGCTCCGTTAGTATTTTTAAAAGTCAACGGGAAACTTCTTACTGTAATAGTGCCTTGCTTGTTACCCGCCAAACCTGTCCAAGGTTCAGTCTTAAACTAGTTGGCGATTTGCAGCTCGATACTAAATGCAAGGTTTCGTTAAAACCAAAACATGGATGAAACAAACACATGATTAATACCAACATTTTGTGTAAGTAGTACGTACTTAGATACTACCTTACCTATAATTATATTACCTTTCTGTTATTATTTAGCTTTGTGTAAGGCTAACGACTTATTTTCAAACATAAAGTATTTTACCTTTAGGTACCTACCTATCTTAACAGACCATAAAACTTGTAATAAAAAACAGCTAGAGTTCCAGAATGTTATAGGCATATAACCCGGTGATAGCATAGTTAGTAGATATTATGAAAAACAAAATAAACGCACAAACTAAAGCATCAAAATTAAATTAGTTCCAATTTTGACCACCGCGCCACATAACACATTTGTTTTATCGCTGAGTTATTATTATCAATTCATATATTAATAATGAAATATTTAGCAATCCGCTACTACAATAATCATATAGGTAGAAAAGTTAATTTATAATAAATAACTATATTGAACTCGATCTTAAAATATTAAGTTGACATACCTATTTATTTAATTTTAATATTGTATTTTTAATGTTAATGTTAATTCAAATGTTTTAAATTAAAATAAGTGTACTCCATTGCAATGCCCTGACGAGGCCTCATGTAATTATTGTTATGTACATGAATGCATTAAGTAATAAATGAATGAATAAATGAAGTTAGGTACACCACAATTTCTTCGTATCACAAAATTTAAGAAAATAAAGGACATGACCAGTAATTGCCCTCCGATTCGGGACAATGCACAGGATTTCCGTTTTTACAGTAAGGTGTAAAAATTCAAAACGAAATTATTATGGATTTATTATTCCAAATAAGGTCAGGGTTCAAATGACAAAAAAAAACAGTACGTTTATTGTTTAAATCTTGAGCGTCCGCTTTCCTCTTTAAGCACTACTCCATTTTGACGTTCCATTATATCCATGCCTAATAATAATCTTGTAACCCTACATGAATACCATTTAAGTACCTTAGTCATTATATTATGAATGATTTATTTTTGATCAATTAAATAGTAATGAAAAGGAAATGTATGTTTTGTTTATAATTATTTTTATTTTTTGACAAGTCTCAAACTAATAGATCGAACAAAGCATTTCAAAATGCTTTCAAAATACTGCGTTTAAAGGAACGCCCTTTCACATTGCATATGCCGCCATCTGTGGTCGAATAGTTAAACTGGAACGCCCTTTCACATTGCATATGCTGCCATCTGGTGTCGAATAGTTGAACTTGTTAACTAAAAGTAGTGAGCAATACTTAAAAATATTTTCTAGACTCACCACAATACATAGCGCCATCTAGTGTGGGAAAGCAGTTTTTGGTGAAACTTTTTTAATTTATTTTCTCAGTTTTCAGAGCCTTCAGACTCCTGAAACTTTTTTATTTGAAAACTATAAAATATAACAATTACAATAAAGAAATAATACTTGAAAATATTTTTTTAGACTCGCTCAACACAATAAATAGCGCCATCTAGCGTGGGAAAGCAGTCTTTTGGTGAAACTTTTTTTGTTCATTTTCGCAGTTTTCCGAGCCTTCAGACTCCTGAAACTTTTTTATCTGAAAACAGTGAAATATAACAATTACAATAATAAAGAAATCATTGCTGAACATTGATTTTTGACACCTAGGCAAGCTGCCATAGTTCCACCGGTCAAGTCCATTAATTGTTGTTCATAAATGGGCCTAATAAGAATTTTTCATTTCACGCTCGCGTAGGCCTTTAATCGTATACTTAATTGCGAAATTATATTTCTTGTTCTACAGTAAGTATAGTATTAAATACGTAAAAGGATATAGACTATAGTAGAATAAATACCTAGGTAGGTATAGTTGTTAGTAAAAAGGCGAACACTTACTTCTGCATCGGCGGTAATTTCACGGTCGCCGACGACGCTGATCGCTGAAAAACTCTAATCATGCCCGTTTAATGGCGACTCTTTGCAATTTATATTGTACAAATATGATAATTTTGAATCATAATAAAATTATTATCTGCCTCGCACTCGGCAAACTGAACGTTTATCGCGCGTTTCCGTTCCTGGTATCGATGTAATGTTTTTTAATATCGATTTCTAGGGAATATAGTAATAACTAATTATAACGTCTCTGCACTTTCCGGCGGTGTCGGTCTTTTAATTTAGCGTTTGTCAAATGTTGTAACAATTCTTAGAAGCTTTATCTGGGACGGTATTTTTGTAACATTATATTTTTAAATATTTTAATATGGGCAACGACATTAAAACAGTTATTAACACTCAGTTTCCTTTTAACATGAAAACATTTTTATAACGCCAATCTGCATTTTTTGAATTTACACCTATCCATAATTATGCTGTATTTTTCTTTTCCATTTACATAGGTAGGGACACGTGGCCAAGACGTTTAACTGATGTTGATTAAATCTTGGTACAGAGATAGCTTATGAAAGCTATCTGCTTCAGGAATATGCAGCTTCTGTAACGTTCCAGAGACGGAATTTGTATGCGGGGAAATCAAAGTTTTTCCACGGGGTTTTTAAAAACTTATAGTTCGCGCACGAGTGGAATGAATGTATGGTGACATATATATTTACTCTGCATTCAAATCGCGCGCAAACTGTACATATCATGTATTTACTGGTCTAATATTATTCGGACGATTTACTGATGTGATCATTAATCGGCTTTGTTATGTGATGTGTACGATGTAGGACCACAGAATAGATAATAGTACCTATCATAGAATAGGTAATAGTAGTATAGTACGGTAGGACGAAGGTACTAGGTAGGTAAATATAGATACTGTGATGTTCCATTCTCAGGGAATCCAACGGGATTAAAGGGATCACCAAATAAAACACGTTAGCTGACTTCATTCAAAAACTATAATGTACTAGCTGATGCCCGTGACTTCGTTCGCGTGAATTGAGGTTTTTTGGTGCCCGCGGGAATTCTTTATTTTTCAGGGATAAATATTATTCCTATGTGTTATTCGGCCTACGTGACTATTCCAGACTATCTATGTACCAAATTTCACCCAGATCCGTTCAGCTATTTTGGCGTGATTGAGTAACAAACATCCATGCATCCATCCATACATCCAAACTTTCACATTTAACTGTGGTTTATGTCATACATCACAGATACCGTCCACCTTACAGGTCACCTCACCAGTCTGCTTACAGCTACCCATGCCCTAAAATTTATTAAACTTTAAGTAAATGCTATTGACAGATATAGATAGTACAACTGATATTATTCCCATGATAAATATATAATCGTTTGGATGACATAATTCGCCCCCTCTAGATCTTCTCAGGTACAGTTGTTTTGTACAGATAGCATAGTTAGTTTTATTTTGTTTTTTTTTCAAAACTTAAGTTTATACAAAGTACCTAGGTACTTAGATAGGTACTCTTTGTGCATAGGACGTAGGTACTACCTACCTAGGTAGTTAATTCGAAAAAAACAGAAAGACCATTTTATATATTTATACTTCTGTACCTACCTAAAGATTTTTTACCACAGATAGGGTTTAACTCACATCTGCTATAGTCCAGTCATTTGGTAGTTTTACCTGGAAAGTTTTCCGGGAGTTTTGAAAATTGGTGATTTCATAGATTTTCAAGGGCTCTTCTCGAATTTTCACTTTGACACCACGTATCACCGACATAATGGAAAAATGGCGCCAAAAATAATGGTTTTATACAACATCTCCTTTCCGACTCATTTTATGACGAAAATAGTTGTATAATAAATAAAACTAGAGAAAATTTCCTGCAGTACCTTTTCTTGCTGTAGAATCAATAGTTATAGCGTACGACAGCCGCAAATCAAAACATAAATTCACCTTCCACAGTTTAAGACAGTTTCCACAGTTAATAAGACGTACTGGCAAGCGATTTAGCGTTCCGGTACGGTTCGAACCGGAACGTTAAATCGCTTGCCGGAATCTACAAGTAAGTACGATACCTTGTAGAAATGGGCGTATGCATGCCTATTAGGGGTATGGGTTTAATATAACTGCCGTATCCCTAACAGGTTAACCCGCTACCATCTTAGACTGCATCTTTGCTTACCATCAGGTATAGGATCAGTTAAGGGCTAACTTGTAGTGGAATAAAATAAAACATATTTCGTTTCGCTTTCTCAGGTTTCAGTACGTACCTAAATAATGAGTCAAGCTATATGAAAGTTATAACACTTACATAAAGCTAAAATTAATAAAACGAACGTAGGTAATAATTATAAAGCGGGTAATTATTTAGTAAAATTAATGATTAAAATGCGCTTGTTATTAGAATAAAATGCGGACCGTACTCTAATTGCAATAATTACTCATTATCAGGAAGCATGGCGTACATTAATTTCGTGCCGTTTTTACTCGCGCTTAACAAATACTTATTTAATTGCCCTGCTCTTTGTTCCACCTAGATTGTTATGTGGATGATGCAACCGTGGGTACAGACATGGATCAAACAGTTTTGATCGTTGCGCAAGCGCATTTAGGGCTGTCACAAACATTTGGCAGATGTTTGTACCTACCAAGGTACGGCATATTGTGTGCTTTGCGACGTGGTACGACCTTTAAGGTAATAATGTGCTCTTCTTACACAACCAATCAGCCCCGGATCTAGGGGGGGGCAAGCCGGGGCCCATGCCCCGGGCGGCACCCGTATACCCCGGGCGGCACCCGTACCCCGGGCGGCACCCATGCCCCGAGCGGCAAATTAAAACTTGGCAGCTCAACACACACAATTCATCATTAACTTTGACCACTGAGACGACCAGTAGGTAATTTATGGACAATAAGTTATATAAAATTAAATATTTTTCGCTTTCGCGGGGCTATAAAGAGGAAAGATTTGTTTGTTTGTTTGTAATGGATAAACTCAAACACTACACGACCGATTTTAAAAATTCTTTCACTTATAGATAGCTACTTTATCAGCGAGTAACATAGGCTATCTTCTATTTACAAAAAATTGGAGATCCTTACGAAAATTGCAATAATATGAATGAAGTCGGAAAAACTCCTCTCATCTGAGAGCTTTTGTGGCGTGCGCTGCGTAAATAGTAAAAGTTACACGAAAACAATGTAATGTGGAATTGTTCCCCTCAAAAGTTCAAAAAAAAACCCCGATAGCATCTTTTAAGCTATCTTTTAAGATTGCCTCACAATAACCATTTTTAAGATTTTATAATTTACAACAAAGCTTTACTTTCGAAGGTGTTTTTACTGACTTTGTTTTAATCCTTATCAAAATAAAATGGTTGGTCATCTCGAGTATTTAATATTAACCAAATTCACTCTTTACACCATTTCATTCCGATGAATATCTTAGAAGATATCATAGAAATAAATTCACGCGCAAGAGAAATAGGGGCGGCCGGCCGGGCGGAGATACCACAGTGCTAATGTAAAGCCTGATGTGCTGACTGCTGCCCAATGTCGACTGGCTATTATTGGGTATGAACTATTATGATGATTAGTGCTACACGTGCGCAGCCGGGGCGGAGCGCTAGATGAAATACAGATAAAGAACAATATTTTTCAACTTAAAACTACGAAATATATTAAAATCTAAATTAAAAACTACACATTAAGAGGCCGGTGATCGCCGCTCGCAATTTCTATTCAACCCGCAAATATAAATTTGCCGGTATATTGCTATCTCTATTTGGCTGATGACACATGATCGCGTGCAAACGCGATAGCAATATGAGCGTACAGAATTTGTTGTACGTTTAGTCTTGTTCCGTAAATACCAAAAATGATGAATGATAACTTGTTGTGTTTTTCACTTCGTGTTGTTATTCGGTAACTTGACAATATAGGCTATGCTCCTGTTCAGTTAGTACGTAACATATCGTCGGTTTTAATATGATACAAATAAGGAGAAAACATGTTATTCATGTCGTAAAAACAATCAAAACGCTATGCGCTTACATTTAATTTTGGGAAAATATTTTGAAAACATAATTATCCAGGGGCCTAGATAAATACTAGTTCAATCTTAATAATCGCATAATCTGGTGGAAATATTCTCGAATTACGAATCATTTTGGTATTACGTTTGTATGGGCAATTCACCCTCCGCTGGCACCTTAAGTTCAAAAGAATTTTATTGGCCGCAATTTTTTTTTAATAAAGAAATATGATGGTAATTAAAATACCTATTGAGAAGTTATCAAATAAAATTAGTATGTATGTAGACAAACTGAAGCAAACTAGAAGTTTCTATCACTAATATTAGGTCCTTACATATGAAATTGTCGTTTTGTCGTACTGGCCACTTTGATCTCAAATATCTCCTCTTTGGTTAAGAATTTCAATTTCAAATTGATACAGCTATTTCTCAAAACTCATGCTTTTGTGTTTTTAAAACCCCTATTCATTTGTTTTTTCCTCTTTTGGTTTTTTCTTTGCGTAACTCAGTTTACAAAATGGAAAAGTTGAAATATCGCGTTATTTACGAGTACGAGTTCCATCGTGGTACCAGTGTTGCAGAAACGGCTCGAAGGATTAATGATGTGTATGGCGGCGGTGTCGCAAAAGAAAACACAGTGCGTTTTTGATTCCAACGTTTTCGTTCTGGAAATTTCGACCTGCAGAACAAGCCCCGTGGACGGCCGGAGGCCAAAGTGAAGAATGAAGAATTGAAGGCTATTGTGGAAGCGGATCCATCGCAAACCACGTCCGAGCTAGCGGCAGGTTGCGGTGTTAGTGATAAAACTGTTTTAATCCACTTGAAGCAAATTGGGAAGGTGAAAAAGCTTGAAAGGTAGGCCTCATGAATTGAGTGCAGCAAACCGACAAACGCGCGTCGACTGCTGCGTTACATTACTCAACCCGCACAATAATGAAGGGATTTTAAATCGAATTATTACCTGTGATGAAAAGTGGATCCTGTACGATAATCGGAAACGCTAATCGCAATGATTGAACCCTGGCGAACCAGCCAAATTCTGCCTCAAGCGAAAATTGACTCAAAAAAAATTACTTGTGAGCGTTTGGTGGACTAGTGCCGGTGTCGTTCACTACAGCTTTCTTAAATCTGGCCAGACGATTACGGCGGATGTCTATTGTCAGCAACTGCAAACCATGATGGAAAAGCTAGTTGCTAAACAACCGAGGCTCGTCAATCGCTCTAGGCCACTGCTGCTTCAGGACAACGCTAGACCACACACTGCACAACAGACGGCTACCAAATTAGAGGAGCTTCAATTGGAATGTCTAAGACATCCACCGTACTCCCCGGACCTTGCTCCAACAGATTACCATTTTTTTCTAAATTTGGGTAACTTCTTGCTAGGGAAAAAATTCAACTCCGATGGGGCAGTCCAATGCGCCTTCAAAGATTTTATTGATTCCCGTCCGAATGGTTTTTTAGTAAAGGGATCAATGAACCTATGAGATGGCAAAAGTACATACATAGATAGCAATGGTACATACTTTGATTAAATAAATATATTATATTTAAAAAAAATCGACTATATGTCCCTCCCTTACAAAACGGCAATTTCATACGTAAAGACCTATTAGAAACAAAAAAAAAATAAGAAAAGTGCTGACGCGAGCATTTCGGCCGCGCGCTGATAAACAAAAGGCAGCTGTAACTCAGAAAAAAATCAATAATTTGATATACCTACAAGGACAAAAATTGGCCAGATAGAAAAAAAAATTGAATTTTAATTAAAAATAAACTGAAAATCAGTTTTTAATAAAAAAATTGCAAATATAAAAAAATTGTAAACATGAGAATCAAAGGCGGGGGCGGCATTTTTCAGTTTTTGCCCCGTCTCTAAAAAATTGAAGATCCGGGGCTGCAACCAATACAGATTTGTGAAAATGTATCTACCTAAGAAAAATCCCTCTTATTCCTCCCGCTTAAAAAAGTGAAAATTACACACTTAATTGGGTATTTGACAAATGGTCAAATCAGCAACTTTTTTCAAACGTGTAAACGCGTCCTATGTATGGGATTTATATAAAATTTTAAAATGTGACGTCATTAAAGTTCGACGCACTTTTTTACTTTAATCGATTGTTTAAAATCGCTATTCAACATAAAACTATCAGGGGGCGTCCCCTGATAGTTTCCCTGATAGTAGGATCTCCCAAAAGTCGTAATATCCACGTGGATATTACGACTTTTGGGAGACACTCTATTTAATTACAATTACACTCTATTTAATAATAACAAAAAATATTTATTTGAATATATTTAGTTGTAGTCAAATTTCCAAATATGTTTCAATCATCATCCTACCTACTTAAACGTATGGCTAAGTAACTACGAATATAACCCCTGATTTCGTATTAAATAATGAAAATAAGGTTAAAAAGCTCGATGTCAAGGTCAAGATAGGAAAGTTCAAAATGGTTTGAAATAATTGACGCCAAGATGCTTATTAAAGTAGGTAATAGTTAGTACATACTAACTGCAATGGTGAATTTTAGAGAAAAATTCAAACATAACCTTAATTCAATCTGTTGTGTAAATCTAGTCCGCGTAGACACTAGGGAAATGAACGACAGCCCTATTTATGTTATCTCAAGTGAATAAAAAGTAAAGTCTTTATAACTGGTACGGGTTGGCGTGCTTAACGTTTAATCAGATTTTTCTCGTGATTAGAGCAACTATCAGTATTGTGGCGTAGGAAACATTGTTGATGTTACCGAACCGGCAATTTGTGTAACTACTTAACTGTATTATTTGAGTTCTCTTGCACTTTTCTGCTGATCTCATACTGTCGATCTGCAAAAGCTGCCTACCTATATAAGTCTATGCCTTCACATAAGCCTTTTGAAATTCGAATGCTCAGGGGGCATACTGCCATCACTTAAAGCCGTATTGTTTTAATATATTGTGTTTAAATATTGTTAACGGTCCTATTTTAGAATTATTATAATCCTTGTCACGTCGTCGTGACGTAAAACTCGTCATTTAGCTTTAAGCGATGGTAGTAACCCACCTGATTGTGATATTGTTTCAGACATGTTTCAGTATTCCGTCATCAGACAGCCATGGAGCATAATAAAGACTTCAAACTCTCCTCTCTTTTGCGTTAAGGTACATTTACAGGTAAAGCTCCCGTATTACTAACAGCAGATATAACGAGTAAATATGGAAAACATGGTCCTTTGCCTACTCATAGCCAAAAAGCACACCTTGTATCTATCGCTGTCGCCATTTTGCGAGTCTTTATTGCCTATCTACCATAGAGTGTTATGACAACTGACTAAAATTGGGTAAGTATAATAATTAATGAAAAATAATTTCCTGCTATGAATTATCTACTAAAACACTCATCACTCATATCCTTACTAATAAATTATTCTATTAGGAACACATAAATAAATCAGCCAATATATACATATTGATGCACCTTCCATAGATAGGTACACTAAAAAAATGCATACAGACAACAAAGAACCCCAATATGTTCCTTTTTCCTCCAGATAAATTGATATTTGTTCACGTCAGTTTCATTGCATGCAATTTTAATTCGAAGCGGTAAAAAGTTAATGATAAGTCATTTCTCTGCTTGGCCAATTTGCTAATAAAGCGCGCTCAAGAACTGATAAATTTGTTCCATTAAAAGTAACGTTGTGTGGTATATCATTCGGCATACAACTTCTGTGGAGTATTTTGGAAAGCACCATTAAAAATTGAGTAAGGTATGCACCTACTCGTATATTTTAGATCACTAACATTTTTGTTCTCTTGGCTCTCTCATTAGGTAATAAACTCATACACTTTTACCGTAGCACTCAATGGCTCAATTTACATAAAGGCATTTACCATGTTATGCATTTTTTTTTTGTACGTAAGTGGTTCACATCTATCTGTAAAAGTGTACTTATCCAATCTACACTTAACTACCCTTACAAGATCAAAGGCGACGGCTATATATTATGACATGGGTACTGAAAAAATATGTCATAATCACGTGTAATCATGGCTTCAATGTACATTATTGTGATTAGCTAAATTTGTGGCATCCTATGGCAAAGGATTTTGTCTAATAGCTATCGAAATAGAAATAGGTACTGAAATTATACATCAATGCTAATGGCAAAACATTAGTGTATTTCAGTGTTAGTGTAAGTTAGTATCAGTGATCCATGGTGATTGTGATCGACTCGTACCTACCTAACTATCGACGACCGAAGTCCCGGGTTCTATCCCCGGCAGGGTCAATTTGGAAATTTATAATTACTGGATTATTTCTTATCTGGCCTGATGAGAGCCTTCGGCCGTGGCTAGTTACTATTCTACCGGCGAAGATGTACCGCCAAGCGATTTAGCGTTCCAGTACGATGCCGTGTAGAAATGCCGGGGGGTATTGCTTTATTATAACTTCCGTACTTCCGCAAGGTTAGCCCTCTATCAGCTTAGACTACATCATCACTTACCCTCAGTTGAGATTGCATGAGTCAAAGGCTAACTTTTAGTGGCGTAAAAAGGTGGTCATTTTACCGTAATCGCTCTGCCGAGAACAGGTTTTTGATTTTCCCTATATCTATCTTTACCTACTAATAATATAAATGTGAAAGTTTGCGGATGGATGGATGTTTGTAACTAAATCACGCCAGAACGGCTGAACAGATCTGGATGAAATTTGGCACCGTGAGAGATTATAGTCTGGAATTAAACATAGGCTAGTATCTCCGAGTAAATTAAAGAGTTCCCGCGGGTAACGAAAAACCTCAATCTGCGCGGACGTAGTCGCGGGAATCAGCTAGTAAGTATCTATATTCTAATACACACTGGCTTGAAACTTGAAAGTGGAGGGCTAATAACTCAGTCACTTTCAGTTGCTACAAATATTGCACAACCGAGATTTATCACCACGAACATGAATTCGAATGGCGTTGGGCAATCGGACGTCTTCGAGCGTGAAAATATAATGGTAGCAGAGTGGTGGGCATACCGATTCCGTAGACCGTAGACGGATAATTGCTTCCATTTAGTCTACTTACCGGGTTATAGTCTAGTGCTAAGGCTGCTTAATAGATGCTAGAATTATTAATTTATATAATTTTAATCAAATACAACTTAAGCTATGTAAACTAACAATTTTTTTAATCATCCTTGTTTAAGGTTAGGTCATAAAGTATAAAAACCAACCTTTATTACTACAGTCAAACCGCTAGATCAGAGAACTTGATATAAATATTTAATTGTACCAACGTTTTCTGTAGATACACGTGCCTAGACTAGAAAGAGAAGTAGAACAGATTTCCAAAAAATCCATCTAGCTATCAGATAGGTAATAATTTTGACCAATTAATTTCAATATTCACTCATCTTAATTACTTAATTGATTTAATAATAATATTATATATATCAGTAAGTTAACACAACGTCTTAATTTTCGTTATGGAATACAAATCTAAATTGTACTTATTTATGGGTTTTTTGAATGACCTACTTGGCAATTTTATCTCAAATCTTGTCTTATGGTTTCTTAGATTTTCATGCATAGTCTTGGTATGCAGTAAATATGCACCATCTCAGTTAACCATTTAAAAGTGAGTCCGTGCTTACTCTTACATTAATCTCGAACATTAATTATCTTACTTAATTCATAAAAGAGATGATCGGTCCTTTGACGTATCTATAACTACTAGGTTCAAGGTTAAAGTTCTTTTTACTAGTGCCAACTGTATCCGTGTCACGTATAAGTCCAGCGAAAATTAGTAGAACTATTTATTACATTCTATTCCATAAACATGCAGTGTAAACATGCGACTATTTAGCGCTGCCCCTAGGACACTTCTCACGTAACACGGATAATACAGCGATATTTTAAAACTAATTTATGGTCCTGGAATCTCTACGTCACAGATTGCTTACATTATTTTCTAACTGTACATAATAAATACTACTTAACTGTTTAGTAGAAATAGGCCTACTCATGTTAATGAGATAGAGCGCTAAGCAAACCGTTAAATTATTCATACGTTGGTTTTAATTCACATCAAAGAGGGGTATCGTTCAAAGAATAGGTGCGTCGTTACTTTAATATTACCCATTAGACTGCGTTAAGAATGAGAATGAGTAGATTGTATTATTTATCTACATTTTAAATTGAACATTAGAACTTGCATTATTTTTATCATTGGAAATATTATTAAAAACTATAGAGAAGGATCACGATTATGATAGTCAAATTAGTCATTAAAAAAAGTAGGCCAACCGAAAACCAAGAGCGACAAAGGCAATTTTATAATTAAAAGAAAATGGCTATTTAAAAATTAGGTACCTAACTTATGTTTGCCAAGTTTTCATTTGTTTTCTTTTATTAAGTACGTATAATGACCAAGTCAATGCCTCAATGACAAAAAAAAGAATGCTATAACCACAAGGTTACGCACGGAGTATAGGTAAATCATCATCATCAGCACTTTAGGTTGGACGAATCATCTGAATCAGGTTAGCAGGAGAACTTTTGCATCTCTTAGCTCTCTGCGTCGTCTGCGATCTTTTCTTCCAATTCCTACAAAAATTATGTTAGCACAGACTCTACTGCTTCCTGTTCTTGATTATGCTGACGCAAGCTATATTAACCTGACTGAAGATCAGTTAAATAAACTTGAGAGACTTCAAAATATTAGCATTCGGTTCATATTTGGATTGCGCAAATATGACATGTATCTCAATTTCGTTCTCGTCTCAAGTGGTTACCCATCCGTCTTCGCCGGAACTTGCATATCCTTTCTATTCTGTACTGTGTGTTATTTAATCCTTCATCTCCTGCTTATTTAAAGGAGAAGTTTGAATTCGTAGGCCGTCCACGAGAACATTTACGTACTACAAGGAAACTTGTTTGAAGGACGCCTACTCATAATTCCTCTTTCTTCCATAAATCCTTTTCTGTACAAGCTGTTAAGTTGTGGAATGCACTGCCTCTTGATATCAGAGAGGCTCAATCGATAAATATCTTTAAAAGACTTGTAAAGAAATACTATTTGTCACAATAATATTATTTACCTTGTAGTTTATTTTTAGATATTTTGGTACCTATTGTTTCTTTCTTTTTTTTGTTTTTGAGGTTAACGTTTATTTATTTATATTTTTGTTTATTTGTGAGTATATATAAGTATGTATGTTTATATATTATATGTGTAGTATTTATGGTTTTTATTTAGTATATTATATTTTATTTATTTTGTTATACTTAGTATATATATGTATATGTATTATAATTTGTAGCTTTATATCAATACTTTATTTTATTTTATTATTTCTGCACCATCTACCGGTTGTTTCTGTAGCTATGTTCTTTTAAACCATTGGTTGCCTGGAAGAGATCGCTGTGAAGCGATAAGGCCGCCAAATTGTATACTTCCTTTGTTATTAGCTAAGTTTACTGTTGTTATTGTTTTTTGGTGTACAATAAAAGTATATTCATTCATTCATTCATTCATTCATTCATTCATCATAATCATCTCAGCCTGCGGACGTTCACAGCTGAACATAGGCCTTTCCCAAAGAACGCCGCCACACCCGGTCCTTAGCCTTCCTCATCCAGCCACTTTCCACCAGCCCTTTAATGTCGTCGGTCCATCGCGCTGGTGGGCGCCCCACATTACGCTTACTTGTACGCGGTCTCCACTCTAAAACTTTCCTGCTCCAGCGGCCATCGCTCCTTCGACAGACATGGCCTGCCCACTGGCACTTCAGCTTGCTAATGGTTTGGGCTATGTCAGTGACCCTAGTTCTCTTACGGATCTCTTCATTTTGGATCTAGTCCTTTAGAGAAACTCCTAACATAGCCCTCTCCATTGCTCTCTGAGTGACTTTAAATATGTGGATCAAGCCTTTTGTTAGTGTCCACGTTTCAACGCCATAAGTGAGGACGGGAAGGACACACTGATTATATAGACTTTCGTCTTCAGGCATTGAGGTATTGACGATGAGAAGACCTGACTTAATTTTCCAAATGCTGCCCAGCCGTATTCTTCTGTTGGCTTTTTCGTCGAAATTGTTTCTACCCAGTTGAATGATCTGGCCAAGGTAGTTGTATTCAGAAACAATTTCGATACCAACATTTTTTACGTTTATGGGTATCGGGACAACATGTTGGTTGAACATAACCTTGGTTTTGTCCATGTTTATCCCGATACCGACTCGTCTAGAAGAGCGACGTACCTATAGGTAAGTGCTGTAAATCAATATTATAATAGCTGATATTTACTTACTTAAATAGGAAGGCTAAAGTAACTTAACTTTGCCTACTGCTGCCTGTGTTATCTTCGTGTTAAAAGTTACTAAATTGGTGGTACGTTTTGAGAATTCTAAAATTGTATACATTTTCTTAATTAATTCGTATTATACGTCATTAAGAGCCCACAGGGTAAACTCCAAAATTTATTATGTACTTATCTATAATCTAATTGAGCAAATAGTCTAGGCAATAAAGCTAGTAGACCCCAACAATAATTAATCAGGTGACCAAACTTTATAGTATGATAATAAAGTATCATCAGTAAAACGTATATTATAAATATCCAGTAAAAATCAGAAAGGAAGTAAGGTTTTTTATGCTATACCCAATTGTTAAAGCATTATGGTACATTATCGCGTAAACGCAATTTGTATTTCATCATAAAATCGGTTTAAATATCGATGTTCTGTATGATTATTTCATTTGATATTTCGGTTTTGAGTGTAAATGTCTCCGTAAAATTGTAAAAACCGTTAGATTATAATCTAACTAGGGATATTGTAAACTGTCGAAAGAATGTGAACCGTTTAATGTTCTGAGTGTCAATTTTTGAAATATTAATTGTATTTACGTTTTCTTGTCTCTTTCTCTTGTAGGTTAGGTTAGGGTTCGACATAAATAATCAGGTAGTGGTATGTAGGTTTTATCGGGTTAATATACCTAACAGATTACAATCTACCGAAAAATAATGCGTTAAATTATAATATTTCGACAGTTTACAATGTCGCTAGTTAGATTATAATCTAACGGTTTTTACAATTTTACGGTGTCATAAATATACTACCTACTATTATTTTAAAAAGAAATCGAATCTTCCTGATGTTTTTTTTTGTTGGATATTTTTGTGTAAGTTAAGGATCATCCAATACTAAAACCCAGACAAGATTCATCGACTGAGGATTTAATGCGGAGGTCTCCATACAACGGACCGCCCCATTGCCTAGACTAAAACTTTATCAGCCTTCGCCAATTATTATCTCTCTAACTAATTATAATAAACAAGGTGAAAAATAACGATATGTCTTTCCATTCAACATCGTCAAGTATAATAAATTCAAAGTTAAATTTCAAAATGCGCTCACATGAGTTGAAACAATCGCATGACCATAAAATTACTGTTTGAACCCAGCGAGACCGGAAACTTAACAGACACGTAGTCGCAACAAAATAATGAAGCAAAGTCATTATAAGCGAGATGGGCACGATAAGTCGGCTGTTAGAGTAAACGCGCTTTTTTACGTTAATTAAACTTACTTTTGTAAACGATGATGGTCTCATTATCTGCATTAGGCAGCGCCCGCCACTCAGCGTAGTGCTTTTTACGCAACGCTGCGCGCGTCGGACGACCTGTGTACGGAAAAGCCTCATAGATTATGTGGCTCATAGTTTTCTAGAGACGCCATATGTTTGAAACTTTTATGAGTAAAGGTAAATAGTGAGTACAGTGCCATTTCATCATCTAATAAACTGGTTAAACTTACGAGCTGCAAATCACGAAGGATATGGGCATACAATCCTAAATACAGTTAACTATTTAGGATTCAGACCCAACCACCCACGAAAATGGCCAAATTATTACTTAGTTAGTTTTCTAGTAAGTGAGTATATTATAGATTATTGTGTGGTTTTGTAGGCTTTTTAGAAATAAAATTGAAATTGAAAATTGAAATGAAGTCTACATTTTCATAGTATTTTAGAATGATCAAAACACGAATAAAATAGCGAAATGAATAATCAATTTATCTGGAATCTGATGATAATTTGTTACATAGTAACGTTGATTTTGTCAAGAAAGTCTATAGATTTTTGGTAATAATCAAAAATGTATGGACTTTCATTTGCCAAAAATGTGAGTGTTTGACTAGGTAATACCTTTTCTTTATAACTTATTAATAAGTAGGTGACCTGACACAGACCAATCACAGAATAATGCGTTACTTTTAAATTTTATTATTAATAGAATGGAACTTTGTACTTTCTTATTTCTGCAATCAGAGTCGCTTAGTCATTACTTATGGATCATTCTTTAAGGATTATGCGACTGAGTGCCGCAGTTAGAAAGTAAAGACCTGTTTTCTAATAAAAAATGTAAGTTTAAAAGTACCTACTCACAGTTAAGTATATTGAGAATTCCTGATATAACAAAATCTAAAACACGGGAAACGGAATGATATCTGAGATTAATAGTATCATTTTGAATTCTATGAAATTTAAACTTTAAGAACTTATTATTATTATATTCCTGATTAAGTTATTAATTCTTATTTATTTCCTTTATGTTGTGTACACTTTTATTAAAGTACCTATTCTATTTCCTGCCTCATCAGTCTATTGATTAGTAGTTAGTCGAGTACGTGATGTCTGTTAAGGTAAGAAAGCCGTTTCCCTGATGCGTGGTTGGTACATTGTACGCAATAAGTTTTTAAATTTATTAATTTTTCCAAAAAGTTTTAAAAATTTCCCTCCAAATAATACTGTTGCCTTGCTGTTTCAGAAAATACCTAGGTTGGTACCTACTGCAACTGCTGTCGCTAGGTATATTTTTAGAATTCAAAGATGTTGACACATCTTCATTTGCTTAATCTTTGGCGATGTCGTGATCTGTGGTAATAAATTTTGTATAAATTAAATAAAGTATAACTTATCGGCAATTAATAGATAAATGCATAGGTATTTATCGTTAAGTACATGCAACTGCATAAAATCTACATGTAAAGTTATCATTTATTGTAACTACTTACTGATGTAGGTACCTACTTAGCAATACAAAATGCAGTTAAATCTTAATTCAATAAAGAAATGTCGAACGAACACTTATTATAAATACATTGCTTGAGCACAGCTACACAGCTTTTCCCACTTGACTATGTTTTGTATAGCAAAAATAAATTTAAAAAATTTATAAGCAAATCCCTAAATTATTGTTTCTAAGTTTTTTTTGTCCAATACAAGTTAGCCCTTGACTGCGATCTCACCTGATGGTAAGTGATGATGCAATTCTAAGATAGTAGCGGGCTAACCTGTTAGGGGCATAGCAGTTATATTTAAGACCTATACCCCTATTCGGTTTTTATACGGCATCGTACCGGAACGCTAAATCGCTTGGCGGCACGTCTTTACCGGTAGGGTGGTAACTAGCCACGGCCGAAGCCTCCCGCCAGGCCAGACCAGGGAAAATTCAGAAATTATAAATTTTCAAACCCTGCCGGGGGTCGAACCCAGGACCCCCGCACGTCAAGGCAACAGCGCTCAACACTGCGCCACGGAGGTCGTCAAAATATATATTTTTGTTATACATATATTAGAATAATTTTGTGAATATGTGTAGATACACATATTCACAAAATTATTAATAATTTCGTTTAGTTTTCGTAACATATTACTATTGCTTTTGATTTAACCTGAAACACTGTACACTGTACAACAGTTTTTAACTTTTGCAGAATTATCGTTCGTATGTTTTTTAAGTCCTGAGTTAATGTTTCGGAATGAAAAGTTTATTATTATTAATAATTATTAAGTACCCAGTAGATACCTAACCTAACCCATTTTTCTCAAAAACTTTTACAAAAAATAATTTACCTTTTTTCAAAGATTAGTCTATACCTACCTAGATTTTCATACGTCTGATGTCACTTCTACAGTCGTGATTTAAGTATTAATCTAAAGGACTCACGTTTATTTAGAATACAACTTAGTACCTTTAGTTACCGACAGCGTAATGTAGCTTAATAACCACACCAAAGGACAGATGGCAAAAACAGCCCATCATCCTATGACAATATTATGTGCATTTATAATGCTATTAGATAATAAAATAATAGCCCGTTAGGACATTAAACATAATTCAGCAAATAAATGAACGTTGAATGTTATTTTATTAGCAAAAAATTGCTCTGATGGTTCGGTATTTTTTTCGTAAAAGCAGTATTTATTTTTACATTATAGTCTGCGATAAGCAACCGCTGTGAGGCTTGGTTTTTGCAATTAAGCAGAAAGAACTGAGTTAACTAGGTTTTTGTTCGTATAAAATAATAAGTTAGTAATCCCTAGATGAATTTATTTTGAATCGCATAATTTAAGAATGATGTAGAGTTGTTTTCTAATATTCGACCAAACTCACACTCACTTATTGCACTTTACCTAATAGGATTCTTCCGCGAAAGTAGATTGCAAATCTCTGTGGAGATTGGCCGCCACCAAAACTCAGTCGGGAGGACAATAATTTTATTAATATTCATTAATTCATGATATAACAAATCATAATTTATTCAACTAGGCATCTGAAACATGGGTTAAAAAAATATAAGTTAATACAAGGTTGACCGATTCTGAAGTGGCATAGAATTCAGCTTAACATAAAGAGCACCTTTAATTTTTTTTATTATGTTTCATATTTAAATTTATTCATGATAAACTCCAACCTCCAAAAACAACAAAAAATTATCTCGAAAATAAATCTTAATGAATCCTAAAATGATCTTTAATTTAATGGCTTCTTAATTACAGAAACGAACAAGTGATCATTAGTAAAATCTATTTAGAGTTGAGCTCGTATTGTTATGATATAAGATTAAATACACTCATTCTAATGCGCAATTTGTTCTATCCGTTTGTCCTTTAAAAATGATATAGTAAATAATCTCCTGTAAATATTTACTAAGTAATTAGTGATTATACGAATTTACCTGTATGTGAAGTTCTATCATAATTATATGAGTCGCTTCATTCGAAGATAAATAACTATGCCGTTTTTCAGATGGCAACAATAGGGCAACATAGAGTTTTCCATTTTACTCAAATGGAAATGCTAAGATAAGAAATAATTGTGACGAAACCAAATTAAATGTTTTGTAGAAAAAAATAATAGTATAATTATATAAAACTTATTTAAAATGTAAGTCGAATACCGTCTTTAAGCGTGTCAATGCTACGCGTGCAACTGTATTATTGGTAGACACGTTAGTAGTGTATACTTACATACTATACTTACCAGAAACTTTCACACAAGTGCCAACAACAACTATACGAAGCTCAAATGTTCAAGCCAAATCGGATGAACGATGTGCGAACGCGGATTTAATCTTGCATGTTCCTATTATTTATAAACAGCGTTAGGTTAAATTCTTATTCCATATTCGATTGGCCCAAGTTTTATTTGTATGAAGGTACTAGGTAGTTTGTTTTATTTGAGCTATGCATAATTCTAGAGCATAAAGGAAAATCAGTCACTTTACAATTCCAAATATGATTCAAATCCAGATTGCATTCTCGATTCGCAATTTGTAAGCCGAAGCGTCGTTTATGTATAGCTCATAATGCAGAGCCCTCGCCGTCCCAGCCCATGCATACTAACGCGGCTCGTAATACGACCGAGGCCATGTTTATCCCTGCTTGTAGCCGAACTAGGAATTGAACTAGGTACTTGATAACTGTATCGTGAAATTTCCCTTTTTAACTTCAGCGCTGAAAACATATTCTTTTTAATACAAGTTGCTAAAATGCACTTTTAAAGGCAGAATAAACATAGTAATTTTTTGCACCTTTTTTGGCAACTTTAATTGCAATTAATTTAACGAATTAAAAAATACGACTGCCCTGCCATATTATTTTTGGAGTTTACCTCCTTATGAAGCGATTTGCATATATAGCATTTGGAATCTTTTTCACATTTTTTTATTAAATGATATTTTTTGTGAATCACTAAATATTGAACTATAGTGTTATATATTTTTGGAATCTGCTCATCATTTTCTAGATGACGATTATATAGTTAATGTTATTTTCGTTTTTTTTTTTTCAATTTTGGTTTTTAATGCGGGACCATGGTCACACCATCAATTTTTTTTTTTAATTTACTAGCCTATGTCACCCGGAATAAGCTAGGGATTCTAACGATACCTCATTTATCAAAATCGGTTCAGGCGTATAGAAGTTATGGTGGAATATACAGAATATACAAACTCACATACATACATACATATATACATATATACATACATACATACATACATACATACATGAACCCTGAAGACAATATACTCCTTTTTTCAGGCAGTCGTATAATTAAAAAGGTTACCGCAAGGTACCATATATACCGCAAGGTACCAGGTATTTAACCATTTTCAATTTAATTTAAGTTTTTTCTTTTATATAAATTTGTACCTACCTACATACCTATTCTAGTTTTATTTCCATGTTTTCTCACAAATATATTGAAAAATCACAAACTACTGTACTATTACTTATTCTGTGCCTACAGCGCAAACACATACTTTGTGTCTGCCGAACAGACCCTTACGTAAGAGAGACCTTATAAATGTATACCTACCATATAAATGTACTGTTTATTACAAATTAAAAAAAAAATAGAAAATTATATGCCATGTATAATATTAACTAAGTATCAAATAACCGTAATTGCCTTTTCTGATATCACAAAAACGTTCTAATACATAATTACAAAACGAGACATTTTTTACGTAAGAAAAAACTATGAGGAATAGAATGACATTCCAACGTTTTCTCAGGGACATTTCCCCAAATTAGCCTATTATTAGTTGCCGATCACGTCGTAGGATGCTTTTAATATTGAATTAGGGAACCCTGTAGTTAGCTCGCCCTTAATCGGCCCTGTGGCTGCGGTTCTCGTATTAACGTCATATCCACAGACGTGTAATGGCATAAGTAATATTAAAGTTCCAAATGACACAAAATATTGTCAAATTATAGGCTCTGAAAGCATGAGTAACCACTTACAGGGTCTGCTGTTCATCCCTGGCGTACCGTCCGCATAAACATTAAATTGTTCTGAAAAATATTTTTTTTTAATAAGGGCCCATGACTGACCCGTAAAATCAAAGAGATTTTTTTTTTATCCACTACTAGTTAGCCCTTGGCTGTGATCTCACCTCGTGAGTGATGATGCAGTCTAAGATGGCAGCGAGCTAACCTATTAGGGGTATGGCAGTTATATTAAACCCATACCCCTAATCGGTTTCTACACGGCATCGTACCGGAACGCTTAATCGCTTGGCGGCACGTCTTTGTCGGTAGGGTAATAACTAGCCACGGCCAAAACCACCAGGACAGACCAGAGAAAATTCAGAAGTTATAAATTCCCTAATTGACCCTGCCGGGATCGAACCCGGGACCTCCCGCGTTAAGATAGCAGCTCTCAACACTGCGCCAAGGAGGTCGTCAACAGTTCGTACGGAACTTTGAAAAATATTAATTCACCTGTATGCATGAATTCGTCGGCATCAGCTAGTTTGTTTGTTGGTTTGTCCTTCAATCACGCAGCAACAGAGTAATGGATTGACGTGATTTTTGCATGGATACCTGGAAGGTGACAGACTACTTTGCATCCCGGAAAATCGGTGTTCCACCGGGACTTAAAAAAACTTAAGCCAAGCGGACGAAGTCGCGGGCATCAGATAGTATTGTATAAAACCTCAAATAAATCAGACTTAATCATATGCTCCTATCTTACTAATATTATACATGCGAAAGTTTGAATGGATGTCTGGATGTATGGATGTATGGATGTATGGATGTTTGTTACTCAATCACGCCCCAACGGTCTGCCGTTGGGGCGTGACGGATCTGACTGAAATTTGGCACATAGATAGATTATAGTCTGAAATAGCACAAAGGCTACTTTTATCCCGGAAAATTAAAGAGTTCCCGCGGGAACCAAAAACCTCAATCCACGCAGACGAAGTCGCGGGCATTCGCTTGTGAGCTTTTAAACTAAAAATATTTTTCCAATGCTTTGCTCGCAGGTTAGTATTTCCCTGCGAACCTTACAAGATAATTATGACTATATCAACAGTACCCTCACAGGCTTTGAAAACGGCTGTGTCATATTATTTTAGTGGATGACGCCGATCGCATATCTAACAGCTGCAACAAGTCCTTGATTGTAGTGTTTATCCACGATTCGAATCGATTACATACGATTTATTCCGAATGATCTAATCGTAAGCTAATAGAAGCGATCTCGAAATATTTTTGGCTGACCACTGATTTAGATGCTACGTGATGTGCTTACGTGGAAAATTAATCGTTTGGTTCGCATTATGGCCATTCGAATTATTAAATGGCCGATTGCTCGATACTGTGAGAATTTCTGATGAACCAAACATGATGGAATGTAAAATTTGAGATACCTAATAAGTTTGGATTCGTATTTAACTATAATTTCTAGTTTTGAGTTTTAACTTGATAGTCATAATTTTTTTTTAATTTAAAATGGTCTGTATACTTAATACACATAATAATATTAAGAAAGTATGTAGTTTAAAAGAACTTAATGACCATGATAGTACATTCATGACATCAAAAGGGGCCAGCGACGGCACTAGCTATAGGTTTTTATAATCCACTACAAGTTAGCCCTTGACTGCGATCTTACCTGATGGTAAGTGATAATGCAGTCTCCGACGGTAGCGGGTTAACCTGTTAGGGGCATGGCATACCCCTTATCGGTTTCTACACGTCATCGTACCGGAACGCTAAATCGCTTGGCGCCACGTCTTTGCCTGTAGGGATGGTAACTAGCCACGGCCGCAGCCTCCTCCCACCACCAGGTACGCCTCGCTGGTTGCGATGGGGATTTACAATTTAGAATAGGTATGGTTTATAAGTATTTAAGAAAGAAAATTGTCATTATACAGGTACCTATGATGAATTCATGACTAAATAGAAAGTTTTTTTAATTTCAATTTGAAATCGAAACAAAATACCTACCATTCCTATGGGATATTTCTCTCAATTAGCAGAGTTAGAAATTTCTAAAGGCCTCGCTGCGACAATATTTGCCACCCCATTAAATGTATCAAAATGAACAGTTTGCCTCAACATTTTACAAACGGGTGTCAACTATCAAGAAATGGCAACGAAATCTGAAAATAAATAATATTTTTTAAAGGTTTACTTAAGAAATTAGGTAGTTAAAAGTAAACCTTGCCGATTTATCGTCAGCATGTAAATCATCACTAGGTACATGCATTTACTAGATGATGGCCGCGACTTCGCCCGTTTGTTTAAGAGTTTTGATTCGCGCGGGAACTCTTTAATTTTCCGGGATAAAAAGTATCAAATTCAAACTATTCTATACCAATTTTCATAAAAATCGCCCTAACAGATGGACCATGTAAGCGTAGCAGGCAGATAGACACACTTCCGCACTTATAATAGGTATTCGTATAGATTTTCCTAGGTACCTACCTTACAAAATAATATTATCCAATTCCTATATCAATCTGGCTTGATACATTTTAATCGTAAGCAAATGTAAATAATAACAGATTATAAAGTCAGTTATTAGAACTACTGAAGTGCAAGACGACTAGTAAAAACGCCATTTAGATCATCGCTCGATGATCCCACACTACATTTGCCTAGACGTGGCCTCAATCTATAATTTCTAATGGATTAATTATGAATAGATAAGTACTAATCGCACTGCCTCGTTGGTCTAGTGGTTAGAATGTTCGACTGCGGCCGACGAGGTCCCGGGTTCGGGTCCCGGGTCGGGCCATAATTAAGTATTGGGTTTCTCTGACTAGAAATTCTCAGTAGGTACTTTCCCGGAGTTAGGAACTTCCTAACTCCAGGCAAGTACTGAGAATTTCTAGTCAGAAAAACCAATAGGAAGTTGGCGATGTTTCACTCCCGTGCCTCGGAAAGGACGTTAAGCCGTCGCGTCGGTCCCGGTTATCACTAAAATTATAATAGTCGTTAAAGCCCGCCAACACCCATTGGAGCAGCGTGGTGGGTCTAAGCTCTAATTCCCTCTCTCCTATGGGAGTGGAGGCCTGTACCCAGCAGGTTGTAGTGAAAGTACTAGTTATATTTTGAATTCATTCAAGTTCAAACATTTTGAATCGTTGGTCTTCGTCGTACTTATATTTTTTTCATAAAAAAATTCTACAACTTGTACTGTTGTGTTGATAATTTTAATTAGTTAAGTAAGTGTAATTATTGTACACGTATTTTTCAGTAATATTATATACTGTTAGCGCCGCTCGATGACTACAGGTGGCGCTGTACCTGAGGCAGCAAAGCAGTCGTTATGCGAGGTTTCCGCCAATCAGAGGAGTTTCCGCCAATCAGAGAAGTTCCGGCAGCTATGTTTAATGGCGTGACGTCATGATTTCTAGAATATTACATTATAACAACTTCAGTGTTCTCTACCCATTCGATACTCAGATTTGCCTCGAGTACCAAGTATTCTAGAAAGTAGACCTATCTATACCTTGGTTGCGAGTAGTTTTGGATCTAGTTGTTGTTATATTACAATGAACTTAATATATCTAATGTGTTCATATGATTCTTCCTACATAAATGACCGAGTCTGTGTATTATATATTGTGAGTTTGCATTTTAAAAACCATCCATCACCACACGCAAGTAGGTCTGCTAATAATACCAACCTACACACATATCAAGTTAATCAAAACAATTTGTTTTCCTGCTTTACTTTCTATATTCCAAGAATATCAAAATGAAATTGTTAGAAAAACTTTGAGTTCATTGCCATTAGCCCACACAATTACAAACCGTTTTACGTGAAAAACTAACTACTAACTAACAAAGGTAATTTTAAAATGGAACTCAATGACCACGTCTTTTAACACCGGAAATGATTCGCTAAATAAATCAAAATTGCACTATTATAATAGACGAACGCCCACCAAAACTAAAGGGACCGACAGTGGTGTACTATTCATTAGGATAACGATTTGATGTGCCAAAGACAGACCATAATAATTTCTGACCAATTTCCTTTCCTACTCTGAAATCTGTCTACGATAATAATTTGCGAAAGCGTTCGAGGATACAGGCTGCTCCATTCATAAATGATATCTAGAAGGTATAGTTAACATCAGAATTATCTTAGGTTGCAGACCAACAGTCTGCAAAGTCAAAAGTAAGGCAAAGTAAACAGGAAATGTAGGTAGCTTCTACATTCTAAATTCAAAATATTGCAAAGATCAATAGTAGGTATCAAACTTGGTGACGAGGATGATAAACGACGACTCAAGAACAGAAAATGGGTAGATAAGTATGAACCAATTTGCAGTTCAGAATCATACTTCATAGTTCATACAAATATTATAAATGCGAAAGTGTGTCGGTTTGTTGATTTATTGGTTTGTCACGTCGATCCGTAGTTTAGTTGCGGCGTGATTCCTTCAATCAAACTACGGCTCCAAGTTAAGAACTTGGAGAGCGACATAGGCTACTTTTTATCCCGGAAAACTATGGAGCTCCCGCGGGCATCAAAAACACATAAACCACGCGGACGAAGTCGCGGGCATCTGCTAGTCGGATATAAATACTGCCCAAACTTATTGGCATAATAAATCTGCCGCTGACTGTACGACCCGCAAAGTAATGGCACCAGTGAGCTCAGGTCAACAGCCCAAAAGAAATATTTAGTCAGAAAGAAATCGACACAAGTGTACCTTTTATCAGAATTCGTTTACCGACGTTTAAACACGACTTAGCATTTTATAAGCTCGAAAGTAATAAATACGAAAGCGTCTGCAAATGTCCATTCCATTCCACGAACCGGTGATATTGCTCCTCACTGTCAACTCCGACATTTTGGTGACAGAACTTTCAAATATTCGTTTTATGCTATTCATAAAATGCTAATGTGACTCTTTCCGGATTTGTTCTTGCTAAATTTATAGCTTGCGGCATTAGAGCCGGTGCAATGGCGCATGTATTTAACACTAATTAGCACCTGACAAAAACTTAACACATACCAGAATTTACATACACGAAAAATAGAAACGAGAAAAAATAAAAATTGGAAAAACCAAAGAGCACATTATAATCACTACGTTAAAAACGTTATTCTATTGTATGAATATAAACGAATAGACTTTATCAGATTAGGTGCTAATGGAGGTATCTTTAAAGGCTCATCAATCTATCGAGCCTACAAGACTCGGTAACGTTGTGAAATGAAAACAGATATTTAAGTCTGGTACAATAAAACGCTTAGGGCCAATAGGTTTATCAGACTCACTTCCTATGGTCGCGCTAATAACCAAAACAAACAATCACGATGGACACAAAGCGGGGCAAATAAGCCTAAAAAGCGCTAATATAAAAAAGTGTGCCCGTTTTTATAAAGCCACGAGCAAGTGTGAGGTCGAGGCGAGGAATGTTGGCGCCTGTCTGAGTACGTATACCTGTCCGTTTATCAATGGACCGTGGACAATAAGACGAAAAAGAAACGAGAAAAAATACCCAAAAAGCGCTTCATCAATCCATTGCGTCCGGCAAGGGTTGTCGCCTTCACTTACTACGGCGATAGCCTATCTCACTACGTTTGCACATTACAGTCTTATCACACCTTTCCATTTACAAATTATGCTTTATGTTCTTGGTTAGCGAACGTTTATCTAGGACAATAAACCTCGTTCTATACCAGCCGATCACTATTCACATCACCTGCGATATTTCGCTTGCCACGAGAACTTTCTTATCCCATATTAAAACAGCATTGAAGGAGGCATTCTGTAGTCTGCTAGCGCGTATAGGTAATAAGTTTTCAACATTGTCACACGTAGGCTCGCCACCCCGGCGCGGAGCGACGTAAATATCCCGAGTAAAGCCTAACAACTCAAGATGAACACGACAAAACTGATAAGAACCGCCGCACCTCGCCCGAGACATCCCAATTTAGTGCCGGCCCACAGATAACGCTATTATACAGCTTTTAACTATACTGGCGATACGCTAAATGTATTTAAAATCACCTTATTGTGGGGGTTTTACGATAAAAGAATGTGTTAGTGGGTTGGGATATCTGTCGATTACTCATTTAATTCGAAATACAGAAAGATGCATTGCGTATGGATGTACCAAATAGGTATGAATATAGGTTTGCCCGATTACGTAGGCGTGTGTTTTTTGATAGTGGAAGCTGTTGCGGTGAAGAAAATTATAAATTTGCCTGCGCTGTCAATACAACCCATTCGCCTACACGGTGCAGCTTACAACAACTGAAACAACGTCCGCAGAACACACAGTTATGATATTTATGTGAATATAATGTAAAATCTGTGCGATGTTGCTTTTGATATAATCTTGATGGAATACAAGTTTGACATAAATTTAAATATACATACCAACTCAATATTTTAATAATTATTGATACAGTAAGGTACTTTGGATCATTGCGAGGCTTTAAATATGACCATCGTTAAACATTTAGATAGGCCATTTGAAAGGTTAGAAATTTGGAGACCAGTTATTGTTGTTGTTGTTTTCACTATAAGTACTTACTACTTACGTAAACTTTTATATAATTTACTAGAAACTAAAGTTATCAAGGAATCTGCAAACGTACTGTATCTGTAAACAACTTTTGGTATTTCAATAATTGTTGTTACTCCAAAGTAGAATAGTGTGGGTAGGTAAGGTCTTTGTTTAGAGCATGGTTTGGCTTAGCTTAACTTAGCTTTTGTCTGTCAGTGGGCTATCTCCTGAAACCTACCTAGGTAGACAGTTTAAAATTTCACAGTGTGTATTTTTCTATTGCCACTATAACAAAAAATAATAAATAATAAAAATTAAATTAAAATCAAAAAAGGACCGCCACATTCATTGAAGCTGTTGTCGATGGACAAACACTAAATTTGTTACATTGAACAACCTCTAGCTCTTTTCCTTTATGCCGTTGTACTAAAAACCGATCTATTATTTCTGGACATATATACTTAATTTCTGGACATGAGACCACAGAACGTCAGAATGATTATTGTATTAAAAAGTTTATGACGAAAAGAGCAACATAATTACGATTTTGATGATACAAAGACTTAGACGCCGTGTGCGTCCGGCCCGATCCGTTTTCCGTTTAACTAATTGAGCGAAAACGACACAACACGCCATTCAGCGTCGAACTAATGAATGACCCACGAAAAAGCCAATTTGTAGTTTTTTTAACGCTTCAATTTGTGCCGTAAACCCAAAAAGTCCGGCCCGAAACCACAATCGAATTAGTGTCCCATGTTCCGGAGATTACAGGACTGTCCGTCTGTTATCTCGGTCGTTCGTTATTTTATTGGCTTGTAGAGAGTAAGACGATAAACACGGCGCATAATGGCCCATAATGAATCGTCCCCGCTAGAGATTTGACTAATCATAAAGGTTTTATGGGTGACGTTTCCGAATACTCGACCCGTGACGTTATTAACTGCTTTTTAATATCACAGCTTAGAGGCCAAGGTTTTTATAATAGACTGAGGCCCCCTACTTCTTCTGCATATGGATTTGTGATTTCAACAAGTCCTAAAATCCCAAAAATAATTACCTATGTAGTAATGTTTTACAATCACAGGTGAAATTATGGTGAACTAGATAATGCGTGCAACTTCGTCCGCGTGGATTAAGGTTTTGAAAAATCCCTAAACTCTGTGATCTTTTATAAAAAGTAGCCTATGTCTTTCCCTGGGATAAAAACTCTGTACCAACTTTCGTCTAAGCCTGACTGGTGGGCCGTGTTAGCGTAACAAAGAGACAGACAGGTAGATATATACAGATACCTACTAGTCGTCACTAAAGACCATTTGGATAATTTTACCAATAGAACTCTCAAGTAAGTAGTAATAACTTATTAATTTACTACAATTAATTTTGTTTCATTATTTTTATGAACTCTACAATCGGTAGGTATCCGTATACTTAATAATACCTACATAGATACTAAACAAAATATAATAAATACTAGCCTACATCCAATAAAACATTATACTCTAATAGAGCTGCTTAGCCAAATAGTTAAACGTAACAAGCTACGCTCCAAAAAATTTTTATTCCAAATTGCTTCTAACTCGTGTCAGTTCCAAATTTCATTATGTATATCAACAACGAAATAACAGTAGATAATCGTCCAAATTCTACCCACATAATATAACGAGCTATATGAATTTAATATTAATGAACAAAATGATACAAACAGCATAAAAGTCCATTCATGAGGCGAATTAAAAGTGAATTAAAATGTCTAAAATGTCAAATTGCGAGGACAAATGGCTTATTAGTGGCAGCTATTTGCGACTGTCCATTACAACGTTTTGTAACACTTCGTTTTTATCTATATTTATATTATAAATGCGAAAGTTTGGATGGATGGACGTATGGATGACAAAACGGCTGAACGGATCTGGATGAAATTTGGCACAGAGATAGATTATATTCTGGAATAACACATAGGCTACTTTTATTTATATTATTTATTATTTATTTATTTATTATTTACTATTATTTATAGCCCGGAAAATTAAAGAGTTCCCGCGAGAACCAAGAAACCTCAATCCACGGAGACGACGGGCATCAGCTAGTTTCCTATAATATATGCATTAATCTGTTAAATGCGGAAATTATAGTATTCTTTTGATATCGCAAATATCCAGTTCATTACATGTTGGTTAGATATTAAATAAAGTAGTGATATCTATTATGTTAATTTAATATAATCAATCATACTAATATTATAAATGCAAAAGTGTGTTTGGTTTGACCTTCAATCACGCCGCAACATCAGTTGAGGACCCTTTTATCCCAGAAAATTAAGGAGTTCCCGTGGGAATTAAAAAAACTCTTTCCACGCGGACGCGGCGCGGTAATTTGTAAAAAAAATAATATGTGGAGTATCTTATCTTTCTCTTTGTTTCTTAATTTTAACATTAAGCATGTACGACAGAAAAGCTTTTGCACCCGATGTTTTAAATTAATTGCTTCAAGCCTAAAATCTAAATAAAATACCTTTAGTGCTGTCAGATGTCATCACTAAGCCTATGCTTGTGTAGTTGTTTTTACAATAGCTGCACTCTCACACCCTATTTCTTAAATAAGGGTAATCTTAATTTAAAAAGCACATATGGAATTGGCCTGACTGATACCGTTCTTTAACATAATATAAAGGCGTCTAGTTAAACAGCTGTCTCCTGCCATAACGGTGTGAGAGACGGTCGCGCCATGAAAACATCCCACTGTTGTGAAATAGATACTGGTCGTTTCACCACTAATGACTTCCCGTGTTTTTCTATACGCCAATTATTCCCCGTGGGTGAACATATAAGACATAGATAAGTATGAAAAATATATTTATAACTTGGTTTAAATTACTAAAATAATACGACTTTATTTTGAAGACAACTTGTTCATAAGATTGCCAATTTGAAAAGGCAATCTTAGGTCCAATTGTCTAAGCAAATCGTAAACATTTGACAGCTTAAAAAGTTTTACTCGAACTGTTTAAAGAGTTCATACACGCTTTTCGACGTGCCGCATCTATGAACCCATTAAACAGGTCGGATTAGGTACCTATCCTTTTGACAAACTATTACGATTACGATTTCCTTACACAATCGTGGGGCTTGTTCCGCTCTTTTTAACAATGGCTGGTTTGGGCTTGACTGCGATTTAGTGATACGTGTCATGATCACAGATAAATGATGATGACTGATTCCATTTGTTGCCTCGTATGATTTACGGTTTGAGCTCATAATCCAAGTTTACAGCAGGCAACAGCAACAGCTGCCAGAAGCCCACCTGGTCCAATGGAGCTTACTTACTTCCTTCGGCGCTACAACCCCTTGTGGGCCTTTACCTGATTTACGGTTTCACTCCACACAGCTGTATCCTTTGCCTCTTTCCTCCATGAAGCTTTCCAAGTTTCTGCAGATCTTATTCTACACAATAAATCCGCCTTTTTCGCAGTTTTCCTTTGGGTCGTTTGTGTTCTGGTGTCCCATTGTGATATCACTTATAGGCCGAATACAATGCCTTAGCGTAAGATCTTACTGAAATCAGCAATGGGCATGGGAAAAATAGAGTATACCTTCAGATTTTCGTTGTCGTCAACAAATAGTCAATAGACGTCCACGTCCACGTATGTTGGACAAAGATCTCATATAAGGACTTAGTTTAATTTTGTCTTGGCAATACTTCTATACTAATATTATAAATGCGAAAGTTTGGATGGATGGATGGATGGACGGATGTTTGTTTGTTACTCAATCACACCAGAACAGCTGAACAGAACTGGATGAAATTTGGCACAGGGATGAATTATAGTCTGCAATAACAAATAGGCTACTTTTTATCCCGGAAAATTAAAGAGTTCTTGCGGGAACCAAAAAACCTCAACCCACGCGGACGAAGTCGCGGGCATCGGCTAGTAGTTTATAAATGACCATATTTAGAGGATTATTATCCACTCAGACGGAGTTGCAGACGTCTATTAGTTATTTCATAATGTATACGTACTCCTTTATCTTTTGGCATCGTTCTTTAACTTATAGAGTGAGCGGCCATCGTAGTCGCTGTGTGGGCGGCTACATGTCCAGACCATTTGTTCCGATGACGTCTCGCGTTTTATTATAATTCATTTACCATGTTCACGGGACGTTGCATAAACTCATGAGCAGTAAGGTGTTATAATAGTACCCGTATTGAATAGCGATTAGTCCATCCGGGTGGCATTTACTGTATTCAGGTACCACTCCCGTCTGTTATCTTTTGGTATCAATATGGATATGGGAAAGTCTTTCTGTCTGTCTGCTACGCTTTCACAACCCATCTGTTCAACCGACATTGACGAAATTTGGTACAGAGATAGGTGTAGGTGTATCCTGAGGAAGGTCAGAACTCAGCTAATTTTTATCCCGGAAAATTAAAAAGTTTTCCTCTCTTCGCATCGTATTCCTCATTACCGAGGGTCGTGACTCCTTTCCATTAATCATATAATGGTAGGAGTTTTCTTGTGATAATAATGCGGTGGGTTCCTACGTCCTTCCGCATACGACTCGACAAAGAATATTAAACTCTTAAGTTTTTAAAACGATTATGATAATAACCGAGACCGACGGCTCTCCGAGGCAAGGAGGAAACGAAAAGGCCATACTTGAACCTCCAAATTCGGTCACCCATCCAGTTACCGACTTGGGTCAACGTTGCTTAACAATCGCAATCGACTGATATGCGTTGTCAAAACTAGACCACTCGTCTTCGTCGAATAAGTTCCCACGTGATCACCAAAACGCGCGAAAGGAGTCACAGACGTTATTCTAGTCTATGTAAAACCTACAAATTTAATGGAGTAAGCGCAAATAGTAATCAATGTTAAGGTTCCTAAATGGATATTCCCATTTCATTAGCAAATCGTATACGAGCAATAGTTATAACAGCCTAGTATAAACACAGCTAAGGCAATTATGAAAATTAACCAATTAAGTACTTACCTTTGTCCAAAAAGACCCCGAGCCGCGGAAGACGTATGGTTCAAGGAAACGTAAAATTATTAAATGACACAATATAACCTGTAATAATAATTTAACTACAGATATATGAGTAAAGAGTTAAACAATCATGGCTGTATGTACTTTGCAAATAAAAAGTTGCAAAGTGACTCATATCGTACCTACTTAGGAACCTATTGCCAAAAAGGGACTATTATTACATTGTATACCTTCAAGAAAACTCTATCAGCAAACTTATATTAGGTATATTTTAACTAGAGTTAAGATAGAGAGAAGAGAGACGTAAGATTTAAGTTAGTTTAACAAATCGATAAATATATCCCATATAATAAACTAGATGATTCCCGCGGGAACTATTTAATTTTAAAAAAGTTGCCTATGTCCTTCCCCGGGATACAGTCTACCCCTGTACCAAATTTCATCAAAATCGGTTGAGCAGATGGGTCGTAAGCGTACGAGACAGACAGACAGACACACTTGCGCATTTATAATATTAGTATGGATTGGTAGATAGTATATTTCTTCAGTGTGGAACACTATTTCAGCTTCCAAAAAATGGATTAAGCTTAAACATCAATGGGAACGTACTGAGCCTAACAAGGCAAAGTCGGAGATATCGCCTAGTGTATTAACCATAATTAGGTCCTTAGTAGAATTATTTACGAAGCGTAGTGCCCAAATAACTGCACTTTGTTCTTGCCATTTAAGGGCGGAGAAAACCGCAAACAATTACGGTTTATTGTTGAATAATACGAAAATAATCGTATGTGGTTAATTTGAATTGCTATGCCAAATGGTTGGAAACGAATTATTCTTGCTTATATCCGAATTTTAAATAAGTTGTGGTGTAACCTGAATTTTTCTTGCGCTGGGCTTTTGACGTTTTCCTTTTCTTCTAAACTTTCAGATAAGGCAAAAGGCTTCGTTACAAAATCATCTTTTGATTATTAAAAATGTATTGAGAGTAAATATACTACGTACCAGACCGGGAAAAACGTTTGACCTGTCCGCTCCGGTAGTGTATTGGCCCTAGGAAAATCGCGTGAAAAAAGTTTTTGGGGCTTTAAATTGAGACAGGCATTCATCTGTACAAGTCTCATCATCTTATCAACCCATTGCCGGCTCCCTAGTCACGAGCCTCTTCTGAAAGAAGGGTTTGGATGTAGTTCACCACGCTGGCCAAGCGCTTATTGGCAGACTTCACACACCTTGACACATAACCTCGATATGTTCGAAATGTTGCAGGTCGAATCCCGGGAATCGAACCTGCGACCCTGTACAGGAGATTGCATGTCTTAACCAGGTCTATCACCTAGGGAATGGTATTTCAATGTGGGAAATAGCGGACATCTGCAAGCATTACTAAGTGCTGTAAGTAGTTGCTATATAGCCACTAGCTATTCGGTATAATTGGGTATAATAATATTGTGCTCGCACTACCTGGAGGCATACTACCATCGCTTAAATCCGTATTGTTTTAATATTGATGACGTTCGTGTTTTAGAATTATAATCTTTATTATAGGGACGTCAAGGTACGTGTCATAAAACTGCCATTTAGAAGTAATACAGCTTGAAGCAATGGTAGCCCCTTGTGTGCCTACGCATGTGACATTTGGCGCGACAGTTCCGGACCACTTTCATACAATTTGGACTAAACCGCAATAATGCACTTCCAATATAATTATTTAAATATCTTGTAATGACTTCCTAAGTTACCTTTCTTTTAACGATGAGATCATGCCGATTCGTGTCTACCCACTTAAACCGCGAGGACTTTGGTCCTGCCGATTCTGCCTCGGTCTGACAAAGTCCCGGGTTCGAGTCCCGGGTCGGGCCATCATTAAGTATTGGGGTTTTCTGACTAGAAATTCTGAGTACTAGCCCGGAATTAGGAAGTTGACGGTGTTTCAACTCGTGCATCGGAGAGCAAGTTATTATCACTAACATGATAATAGTCGTTAAAGCTCGCCAACCTGCATTGGAGCAGCGTGGTAGCTCTAAGCTCTAATTTCCTCCCTTTTATGAGAATGGAGACCTGTGCCCAACAGTGGGACGTTAATGGGCTGTAGTGGTGGTGAGTGCTGGATTGTGCATAGATATTGTGACTATCGGCTATACCTAGGTATTTGTAAGATTGCAAAAACCGTTACATTGTAATCTAACTAGCAAAATTGTAAACTGTCACTACAAAGCTTTGTAACAATACTCCAGGTTCCAAATTCCCAACTTCCATGCTGCAACACTTGCAGACTTAGATACTTCACAGGTATCACCTCAGAGCAGGTTCATAAAGAGAAATGTTTTCAAGTTATAGGCCAACAAGTAGTGCTACAGTTCGCTGTGGATTATTATTATTATTATTTACATGAATTTAACTCTCACACCCGCATACAAAATAAATAAATACATTCATAAGGCCAAAAGAGGTACAATAAACTTACGTAAATAAATAGAAATAAACAAACTTATACACAAAATACACAAATAAATAGTTGTAAGTTGTAGCGGGCGGAGGATTACACCCGGCAGGGGAGACCAGACGGCCGGGGATCAGGGGGACAGGTTGATAAACAGTGGCGTGCAGTTCATAGAGGCATAAAAGCACTGTTCACCCAATTGGAAAAACGTCACTGTTCATTTTAGTTATAACAGTCAGTAAATAGGTATTCTGACTAACTAATGCCTACCCTAGCTTCAAGCCCTGTGCACGCCACTGTTGAGAAACCGGCGGACTATCCTAGCCGAGTCTAGCAACACCGCTTTATTATTATTTATTGTTATTAATCTTATAAAATGGACATAAAATTGTGTTACATAAAGTGCCACAAAAACCAGAGTCGGTTTTACTGTGCACCGTGTTAATATGATAGGTAACATATAAAACAATTAAGTGCTTATATGCCTATTACACTGCACTTTTTACAGTTTTACAGGGCCCTGAGGTAAGGGTGGGCGTGGCCGCTAATTAGAGCATTGCTTATTACAAAGCAATAAGGAGCGGTTTAGGGACCCTAACTCCCTAAATCTTATAGCACTACACTGGTTCAAGAGTAAGGGTCCCTGTGAAAAGTGCAGTGTAATAAGCCTATTATAGCTAAGAAATGAAACAAGCATGAGACAAACTTAAAACACAGAATAATATAATAGTACTGACGCTTAAAATACATATAGTGAGTAGGTTACAAAATCTACAGCTCGGCGTTTAGTAACATCGCTCGTTTATACATTAGAAAAATTTAATCTTGTGTTAGTACTTTATTGGAATATATTACCTACATCTAGGAAATTCAATTATTGTGTTCAAGTCATCTTAACCTTAGGCAACAATTTACACGAATAGGTACATAGCTATTATGTGCATTGAAATAATGAGCGTCCGCACACATGGCGCGTTTAATGCCCACCAAGTACCGGCTTTGAAGGATACACTGAGGCACGTACGAGTAAATGAATAAAATCCAGCCATACCTACTGACGATTGGTGGTACGTGCTCGAGTACCCGTAATCTAGGGATAATAGTCCGGCACTGGGTACGACGCGGATGTTCGTGTGACACATTGGATGCAATTTATATGGAAAATTGAGAATTATATAGTACACAGACGTTCGCCTTCCCCGAATGTTTAAAGTTTAATACTAGCTAAAGTTTAACTTTGGTCTGTCTCCTAAAGGATCGGTTATATAGAAACTAACTGGCTTTTTTAGTTCCCGCGGGAGTCTTTAATCTTTGGGATAAAAAGGTGCCTTTATATATAAAGTAGTTATTCCAGACTACAATCTATCTCTGTGCCAATTTTCATCCAGATCCGTTAAGACGTTCTGGCATGATTGAGTAACAAGCATCCGTCTATCCATCCATCCAAACTTTCGCATTCATAATAAATTATAATATAGATGATTCGAAGATATGTAACATTATATGTTCAATGTGGTTTTATCTCAATGTGGTATTCATATCATTCATCCACCGCGCCTCACGCCGGCCCACTACGGAGCACGAGCTTTCCTTCAGAATGAGGATTGAATCTATAATGTTCTTCAGAATATCTAATAGCAGTATCTATACTAAAGTACTTATTAATGACAAAGTTGCATGGAAGCAACCGGCCTCGCATCCAGTGACCCACAAGTCAGTGTAATACTCGTAACGTATGTGTTGTGTTGTCTACATATTGTAACCTTTTCTTTTTTATGAAAACAGCAACTGCTGAGTTTCTTGCCGGCTCTTCTCAGTAGAGTCAGCTTTCCGAACCGGTGGTAGTCTTAACGTTTCATAAGTGACACAAGTTGTCCTACTTGAAATAAATAAATCATTTATCATTAAGTACCTAACAGTTTTTTGCCATTATGTAAGTCGGCTGCCGCCTGCCTATTTCATACAGCCTCAAGTTCTCTCCTAACTTTTAAGTTCTTACAATGACTTTTATGTTTAAAATGTTAAGGGAAAAGTCACCGCCGTAGATATAAGTCATCAGCATCAGCTAATGGAGAGATACGTAATTCTAAAGATACCATGTTGATCAAAAGCACGAGAAAAATGATTAGTTAACCTGAAACTTTGACCACGGACAGTCCCCAGACGTAGGTCTATTTTTCGAATTAAAACCCCAATTTTATGTCCATATCACGTTTCCTCGGTGGTCGGTTGAACAATTATTACGTATAATCTATCATAAGATTTTTCGATTGAGGAATAGCCACGCCTTCCGAATCGAGGCATAATAACAACCGTGAACTTTTTGAATGGGTAACGGTTTGAGTGACTTTCAAAGCTTAACATCTGAAAAATAGAGGATTACAGTGGAATAGCAATCACCGTTTGCCGTTGAAGTATAATTAGCTTATCGTCTGCGGATCACCTAACGACGAGGATCGTGCGCGCGCGCATTGGAGATCGCTGCGCCAATCGCCGTGCGCCGATCAACAATCGTTAGACTATCGATTCTTTTTGGTTATTACAATAATTCCAACACGAATGCGTCTAATTGCGCTGGTTTCCAACGATCGTGGAACACAAAGCAGATCTGATACGACTATATACCTAACATGAATACCCCGATTGTTTTTAATACTTCGCAATTATTGGGAAATCGATCCTTGTTGTGGAGATTGTATCACGTCTGTTATAATCTTAATGTTATGTTGCTAGATATTATTTTGCCGGACGTGTTTTCCGTGCATCATTTGTTTTAGGTGTCTAAATGACTAGCTACTAGGAGCACATGAGAAGCTGGTACGGCGAAGTCGGTAATTGCTATTGATGTAAAGCTCTGAGATTATCCAGCGTCAAAGGAGCCAAGGGCGTCCACGCTAATTAAGTATGTGCCGGGAGTCCGCAAACTGCCAAAGTGCCATCAGACTGGAACTCAAGTAAACTTGCATGACAAACTCTTGTGAATTAACTATGATGCAGATAATAAACTACCTATGATGAAAATTTTACACACTAACGATCCCTTATTTACATACTTATCGTTTGAAAGATGTGCTTCATCATAATTTGTACTTTGCATCAAAAAGTAGCGACACGTGCAACCAGCTTCCTAAATTGTAACAATGGCTCTTAATATCAACGTCAATTTAGCAACGGAAGCTCAAAAACTACCATCCACAAAGGTTATAGTAATGTTTTTACCGGCGTTTTATAGCCACACCGCTAGATGGAATGGAACCGACGTACATAATCAAACCACATGCGGGGCAGTAATTGCCTCCACATTCAAAGACCCGCTCACATCACGCCGTATAATGACAAAAATAGTCCAAAAAATGCCTCCGCATATGAGGTATTTTTTTCATGAGTTCGCGCGCTCGCACGGAGCTAAATTACGAAATAAAAGATTAACTTAAAAGATCAATAAACTTAATAAATGATCTCAATAATTGTTGTATTACGGACACAATGGTGCGGCGTCGTGAAACGTCATTAAGGCGCGAACATCATTAATTTTATTCGCGGCTCTCCGACGTAAAGGCAATGGCGTCTGTCAGATTTGAAAAGCGGCATTGCTGCCACCTGTTGGTAGCGCGGTGAATTAGACATTGAACCCTGCTGAGTTCCACTTGATACTGCCACTGGAATGACTCGCCTAAAAATACCTTTTGAATTTACTAATAAACGCGCCTCTTAAATATCTCACTAATTAAAGAACCCGATACAATAATACTAATATATTTATTAATTTTGCAGCTGAATCTAATTAGTACGAATTTAAAAGCTTTTAAATTCGTTCGAATTAGATGATCAAATTTTTTAAAGTCGTAAAAAAATCGTCTCTAGGTAGTTGACAAGTAGGTATAGAGATACCATCGAATAAAAATAATAATTATTCGTCAATGTTCTGTCTATCACATGACGAAGGCTTTGTGTATCTAATCTTTGTTCCAAATTTTCATCATATGAGCCGTCAAAGTGGAACGTACATACCAAAAAATGGAGCTGCCAAAAAAATTTAGCCGCCTCTTCGGATTAGATTTCTTTTTGGTAGCTAATTGCGTTTTATCAAATTAAAGGCAAATCCGCCCGCGGCGCTGCTCGAGTGATTGATAATGTTTGACGTGGAAGCGTTCCCACTAGTTTTACAGAATAAACTGTTTCAATTTATACTAATACTCCTCATTTGTTCAGACATTTATGATAAACTTCTTTATTTGGATTTTTAATATGGAAATATCTACCTACACAAATATATGTTAATGAATAACCTACATACATAAAGAAACATTAGAACAAAAGTTTAAAAAAATGTTTAACTTAAACTTTTATTTAAATTTGAAAAGCTTTGGTAATACTTAACTTATTTAACATAGAACCAAACATAGTATTCCAGTTAAAACAAAAATGTGAGATGGATAGATTATATTATTTAGTGTAGGAACGAGAAAGATATACCTACCTAAAAGGGATGATGACAACTCAATCAAATCAGCAACTCTTTAACAAACTCAAAAACGCGCTTCTAAGGAAGTTTGTATGAAATACACAGTTGTGAGTCTTGTGACGTCATAAAATTTCAACGCACTTTTATTCTATAATCTATAGTTTAAAATGGTATCAAACTCAAAACTAACAGAGGATGTGAATTTTACATCTTTTGGAAGACTCCCTATTTAATAATCAATAAAAAAGAATTTATTTTAGACATACTTTTTCGCATACTCAGTTACTCTTGTATCTCACTGCCTCGGGACGACTTGCTGAAATTCCGAATGAACTGCGTAGCACTGCTTTCAATAAGATGTATCAATGGTATTGGTAACGTTTAGTTGCATTAAAGGGGTTAATGTGTTCTTGCGCCTTACTCCTCGACGCACGTACCAACCTATCTGAAGATCCGTCATTTCAATCATTAAGAATTCGGCGGCGGACTCAAAGCAGTGATTGATGCAGCGTTTACCGGTCGCAGTGGCACCGAATAAAAAAGGAACGCTTAATTAACTCGTTTGGCACCGCCGCTCATTAGAATTATTAATCAAACCGAGGCGGGGCGATAGCGAGTATGATGTATTGAGCTTTGATTACATTAATGTATTCGGTGGAGTAATTAAAAGCACGCCGGGACGTCTGCGCCCGAACACAACAAAAGCTTGGTTCTTCTAACGCACTATGAGCATCGCTAATGATGTATAATGAAATATTGTTTTGCTAATTTTCACGCAGGTGCGAACGAGACATAAAATAAAAATGATAAAATTAGTTACCCTACAATTACCTATCTGTGAAAAGATTACGTCGAAATAGTAGATGTTATTGCACCTGCAGTGTTCGAGTCAACAATTATCTAAAATAACTGGATTAGATAATAACTTCGTACAATATAATAAATATACCTACCTACAATATAATTACCAACAATCATTCAGAACAAATTAAAATCTAAAAGCTTGATATTGGAAGTAAAGAAAAGCTGTCAACGTAGGTATCCGCCCGCCCAATACCTTTATGTTCTTAAAATATGATAACTACCGTGCTCAGGCGGAATTGGCATTTAAAGTACCATCATTTTTAATGGTTGATTTGTTAATATTCTCATAAGTTTCTATTAACATGTCTTTGCCTCAAAACCCGATGATGTTTTTTTTTACTAAAGTTTCTAGCGGCCATAGTCTTTAGGTACCTAGGATAGATATGATATCCTTATCCTTACTTCCTTACTAATATTATAAACGCGAAAGTTGTATGTCTGGATGTTTGTTACTCTTCCACACCAGAACGGCTAAACGGATCTGAATGGAATTTGGCACAATAAATTATAGTCTGGAATAACACATAGGCTACTTTTTATCCCAGAAAATTGAAGAGATCCCGTGGGAACCAAAAAACCTCAATCCACGCGGAACAAGTCGCGGGCATCAGCTAGTCCTTAATAATATCCTGTAAGGTACTTTGCGCTAATATTATAAATACGAAAGTCTGTATCTGTAGGTATGTCTATTCAAAGGTTAGGTGTATTCCGAGATACGACATAGGCTACTTTTTACCCCAGAAAAACAACACGAGCGAATCTACGTAGCAATGCCTAAACTCAAACTCAAAACTATACAACACTTTCACCTCGAACAACTTTTATGACTTAAATCATACATGTTTTTTTATATATAATACTAGCGAATGCCCGCGACTTCGTCTGCGTGGTTTGATTTTTTTTTGGTTCCCGCGGGAACTCTTTTAATTTTCCGGGTTAAAATTCCAGACTATAATCTATCTCTGTGCCAAATTTCAGCCAGATCCGTTCAGCCACTGGGGCGTGATTGAGTAAAAAACATCCATACATCCATACATCCATACGTCCATACATCCACCCAAACTTTCGCATTTATAGTATTACGTAAAATAGTAAAATAAAATTGTCTTGGACTCTATCACTGGTTCACAAAGCACATAGTAAATTTCATTTTCTTTTTGAACTAACATGTAGATACTTACATTCTTAAATATTCGAAAAAATGTACAGCGCAGAGCGTTGCACTCTGGTTTATGCGAGTGGGTTATCTGGAGGAGATTAGGCCGTGCCATATCTCAGCACCATGGACGCCCACCGCTGGTGAACATGCTCCGAGCCTATAATATAAACGTCGTCTGTTTGTTTATTATACGTGTTAGCAACTGTAGTGCAGTTTCACGTAGAGCTTTTCAAATGTACCCTTCGGACTTGGATCGACTGCCTCGTTGGTCTAGCGGTTAGCGTAGTCGACTGCGGATCACGAGGTCCTTGGTTCGATTCCCGGTCGGGCATAAAAATTGTTAGGTATTGGGTTTTTCAATTAAGAAATTCTCAGTGCCAGCCCGGAGTTGGAAGTTGGCGGTGTGTCATCCCCGTGCCTCGGAGAGCACGTTAAGCCGTCGGTCCCGGTTATTATCACTAACATCATAATAGTCCTTAAAGGAGAGAGGGTTGGCGGACCCGCATTGGAGCAGCGTGGTGGGTCTAAGCTCTAATTCCCTCTCTCCTATGAGAGTGGAGGCCTGTGCCCAGCAGCGGGACGTTAATAGGCTGTAGTGGTGGAACTTGAATCGCAAATACCTACAAATGCAATGGTTGCTTTATCATATACACAATTAGGTATACATATATAATAGTTAGGTGCCTACCTAAGGCCACTATTATTGTAGCTTACGCGAGAAACGTACGATGAATTTGCTCAGATAATTGAAGATAAGTAACGTACCTAAGCTACGATTAAAACTTACTTGTAAAATTGCGGCCTAAATAAATAATCACAGAATACTTTCATTAATATTTGTGTACTCAATGACGTGAGTTTTACATTTTTTTTATTTCCCACCTGCAGATGTCCTAGAATCATTAAAGCTTAATTATTTGTCTACTATCAGGTGGCTTTAGTCATCTTGATACAATCAAAAAAGGGAATGATCATCATTTACATTTACATTAAAAGAAATCACAAAAACGAACAATCAGTAGGTGCCTTCTGCCTACCTATATCTACTCCTTGTTTCATTGTCTTTGCAAGTAGGCTTTAAGTTTTAACGTAATTGTTTATTGAGGAAAGAAGTTTTAAATCAAAGGGGCGACAGGTGCACTAAATTGTACCCTGTAATAAAAGACCTCGAACAATCAATACGAGAAGCGCGTGCGTTGCTAAACCACAACTCCTTGGTGTAAGGTCATTTCACACGAACGTCGTACCAATATCAAAGGCTAGCTGATGCCCGAGACTTCGTCCGCGTGGATCGATGTTCCTTGGTTCCCGCGGGAACTCTTTAATTTTGCGGTATAAAAAGTAGCCTATGTGTTATTCCAGACTATAATCTATCTCTATGCCAAATTTCATACAGATCCGTTCAGCCGTTCTGGCGCGATTGAGTGACAAACATACATCCATCCATCTAAACCATAGCATTTTTAATATTAAAATAGATTACTAAATATGTATTATAAATACGACGCGATGCTAAGTCAGCTCTAGAAATTAAGAAACTTTAAATCGCAAAATGTTGTGACCAATGAGGATAATACGGAATAGACAAAGGAGCTCAATTTATACTCGTAGTTTGTAAATGCCTGAGGTAAATGCGGAAATATGTCTGTCTTTCAACTGTCTTTCTGCTATGCCCAGCTGTTCAACCGATTTTGACGAAAGGTACAAAATTAGGTTGCACCCCGTAAAAGAACATTTAGTCGTGCTATCCCGGAAAGTTAAAGAATTCTGGCTTCTAACTCTACGGTTTCTGGCTTCAAACTAATGGCCGTTCAAATACCTACTGAGTCTCTGAAGCAAACATTTGAAATGATCTCAATGATAGGTATTATATTGTTTTGTCTTAGTGCGTACATACGTAAGCCAAATGTCTAAAGAATAATCACTGAATATTACATAAGAAGCCCACCTACTATAACATGTCTGTATTGGGCAGTCTATATATACTCCCCATAATAAATATGTTCTTTGGTCTATACCTACATTGAAAATCCAAGTAGGTCACATTACGAAAATTCTGCGCATCACGCAGTCACTATCGAAAAACGCTAGTTTGTTATAGCCCTAAAAACATATTCAAGGGTAAAAAACGAGTTCGTCCTTTGACTTAAGACACAATTTTGTTCAAAATTTGTTCGTAATAAAAATTAAAAACATTTAGTACATAAGACGACAAAGACAAAAAGGGCCTCGGCTAACCACACAGGACGTTAAAAAGGTGTTGCGGTTTTATATACCTACCTATATAAAATATTTTATGTAATACGAGACACTCGTGTGTACCTACACTGTTTCCTACCTACTTAGGTTTGTAATTATTTTAAACTCACTACAAGTTAGCCCATCACTGCAATCTCACCTGATAGTAAGCCATGATGCAGTCTAAGATGGTAGCGGGTTAACCTTATGGCAGTTATATTAAACTCATATCACTAATCGGTTTCTACACGGCATCGTACCGGAACGCTTAATCGCTTAGCGGCACGTCTTTGCCGGTAGGGTGGTAAGTGATAACTAGTCACGGTCGAAGCCTCCCCGACCAGCAGCCCGATTCTGTAACTCAGTGGTTATCAAAAAATTAAAGCCATTGACTTATATTTTTTATCCATTGAAGATTTACTATGAAATGTTCTTTCATTTTTTCATAGTAAACCTTCAATGCAAAGAAAAATATATATGTCAGTGGCTTTCATTGAGTTTTCACTGAGTTACAGAATAGGGGAGCAGGCCAGACCAGGGAAAATTCAGAAATTATAAATTCTCAAATTAACCCTGCCGGGAATCGAACCTGGGGTCTCCGCACGTCAAGGCAAAAGCGCTCAATTACTGCGCCAGGGAGGTTGTCATTTAGCGACTCCATTACATTATTAAAAAGATGATACCCGCGACTTCGTCTGTGTGGGTTTAATTTTTAAAATCCTGTAGGACTATGATTGTCCGGTATAAAAAGTAGCCTATGTCACTTTTCTCGAGTTTTCTTGTCACGAGTCTATTTAACTAGAGTCATGCAAAAAATCTGGTCGATCCGTTGCTCCGTTGTTGGTAACATTTTCGAAAGACAAATCAACACACTTTCGCTTTTATTATTAGGGTTTATATGGGTAGACTAAGTTGTGATCAGAGGCTCAATTGTCTAAGCCAATCGTATTCATTTGACAGTTCATAACGTATAACTCGAACTTTTAAAGGAGTACATACATGCGTTTAGACACAGGTTTAGACGTGCAAGCATCTATGACCTCCATAAACAGGTCGAATTATACGTTTGACAGACGTTTACGATTACGATTTCCTTACATAATTGGGGGGCAGATGCCTAATTGTCTAAGCAAATCGTAATCAAATGTCAGCTTAAAACGTATTACTCGAACTGCTTAAAGAGTTCATACATGCTTTTTGACGCGCAAGCATCTATGAACTCCTTAAACAGGTCGAGTTATGCGATTGACAAACGATTACGATTACGATTTCCATATACAATCGGGGGGCAGAACCCACTTTAATGACAGCACGCACCCCATTCAATTTCATAAATGACTCTAGAAATTAAACCTCATGATAAAAAGTATAGGTAGTAATTATGTTTTTCGTCGCCAACGTATGTTCATTTCTTGCAAAGAAATACTTAAAAACTCTATTAGATGATACCGCCTGGCTTCTTATCAGAAAGTTTTTTGCGGAACGCCTTTTGTAGGTACTTTTATTAAATTTCCAAGAATAGACCACGTATCCATATAATATTCAAAAAACGAGTAAGTATATCACATTTTTAGTTATGAATGGAAAACTTATAAAAAAAAAAACAAATAGCGATACCGCTAAGCGATTTAACGTTCCGGTACGATGACTCATGCAGTGTAGAAACCGATTAGTGGTACTTATGGTTTTAATATATCTGCTATTTCCCTAACAGGTTAGCCCGCTACCATCTTAGACTGCATCATCACTTACCATCATATCAGATCGCAGTCAAGGGCTAACTTGTGGTTGATAAAAAAACTCTTGCTCGAGCAAGTCAAATCCACGCTCTTTTATCGTTTACATAATCTTCAGCAGTACTGATAATAAGCATAAATTACTTTTAATGGACTTTTTAAACTTGTGTAAAGGCGACTTGCCTTGGAAAATGTATTGTGGAATTTTATTAATAAGTAATTAATACCTCTACCTCCTCTATCTTATGTTTGTAACTAACTACACTATACAATGACACTGGTCATAAAGTTAGTATAGTCATGTAAGTTTAATTGCAGAGATTGGGTAATTTTAAAAGGAAATTAAAATAAGAATATTATAATATTTTAAGCATAGATAAAACTATCCCATGTATAACGCAGAACTTTTTATAGCTAGAACATTTCAGCAGTCCTCATCAAATCTCTATTTACTACTTACATAAATAGGTAACCAACTTACCTAGGTATATCGTGAACTACGCATTTAATATACCAACAATTACATAAACTAATCTTCTATAAACAAATCTGTTAAAGCTCGGTAATTATTTCATCAAAAGTATGCGCAATTGTTATTTCGTGAATCGCAGGAGGACACTGGGCAGGATGTAGCAGATTATTCAGTTTACCGTGCTCTCAACGTCTACTTCGACGCACTTACAACGATTGACGAAAAGTTGGAGCAGACCGAAATATTACGATTTTTAAAAGCTCTGTGAGTTATAAAAGTTTGAATTTTCTATAAAATTGATACTGTCCTTATTAATTAAGAGGATTCCGCACCAACGTCTCTATTCTCCAAGAGCTTGGCATTAAATGACGGCTTTCAGCGTTGGTACAGAGACGCATACTAAAATATTTTGGAGACGTCTCCCGTCGTGAGAATGACTCGATCGAGCGCCTCGTCGTGAGAGCAAGGTGGAGGCCACCAGAGGGCGAGGAAGGTCACCCATGCGATGGACCGACCAAATTAAGTCGGCTGTTGGCGGTTCATTGCTCGAGTGTACCAGGCCAGCAGGGAGAAATGGCGGTTGCTCGAAGAGAGAGAGAGAGAGTTGTTCAAAACGGCTATAAAACCATGGCCACGCTACAGGCTATAAAATAGAATTTTTTAGCATGCTTTTAAATATGCTATGCTATAGCACGCAAGAAAGCATATGACGTACGCTCACACCAGGCGCGTTACGCGAGACTAACGGACAACGGTCGGCCAGCCCGCTACCGGCAGGCGGGCGCCGCTACAGGCGCTACTAGTGCTACGTAACGAACTACGAAGCACCTCGCGCGCTCGCGCGTCATAGCACTGTAGCAACATAGAGGCTCTTCGGATGGCATGCTGTCCGTGCTATGGAAAAAAAGCGTGCTATGCTTTTGCGCTACGTGCTTTATCAACCACCTCTACTGCCAAGTGCCACTAAAGCCGTCACTTCTTGATGACCACGTCCATGTTAAAAGGGTAACGACGAATAAGAAGTCTTTATTAATATTATTATAATAAAAGCTGAAAAGAAATATATTAACCAATGCGAAAGTATTTTGTCTCTCTATCTGTCTGTTACCTTTTTACGGGCGTATTGCGTAATTTGGTACCTAGAGAGATAACTAATAACTTGCATAGCTCCGAGATAGATATCTAGGTTATACCTGCTTCAGGTACCTTATTTGGAATAAAAATAACCGGCCAAGTGCGTGCTTCCATAGGTAAAAAAATCTTAATAAATTTTATTTGTATTGTATACCTATGTGAAATTACAGTTTTCTAGTAAAATCAGCCTCTGAGCTAAGCCGCGGACAGACGAATGGACGAACATGGCTAAACTTTGGGTTCATTGTTGACCACGAAACACAAAAAATCTAAATTCAGATGGAATTTAAAAAACAATTCACACGGATGGAGTCGTTGGCTTTACCTTTTACTAGATATAAATAATAATGTTATGAACATAATATGCATAGTATAAATATGTACATATTTCTATCTTGTAGACTATACTGAGCTTCTATCTTTTAGACTTTAGTGAGCTTAAGTCTAGCTGGCTCTTAAGGGGCTGCACTAAATAATAAGATTAAGATTATTTTATTCTTTCAAGTGCAAACGTGCAATATGATATAAGAGAAAGTTATGCAACAGAAAAATCTCTAAGAGAAAAATTCATTAAATTGTTGTAATGTAATTGTAAAGGTTTATTTTATGGTAGCATTGATCATTTAATTTCAAGTGGATTTATATAGAAAATACACCATTTTCTATAAAAACAGAATGATGTTTGGAGCAAAATCCATTAAATTTATTCACGTTAATTTTTTAGTAAACCATTAATATGACTCACATCTCGTTTACCACCTTCTCCAAACAAACATAGCTCGTGGAGGGTTCGTTCGTTAATACTGTTATCCTTTCGACACAGCTAATCATGTCATTCAGTTCATTACATCTCACGTTCTCTCTCAAGCCTCAACATGTTTATCGTGTCGCCGGCTTTACTTCTTCTGGCTCTTGGTTTGAACTTTTCTACTTTTACTGTTCCTTTCGAATTTTAAACTACTTAAACTTTTTTTTAATATAGCACATACTTAATTTTCTATTTTAGTTGTAAATGGATTAATCACACCTGACGGAAAGTCAAGTGGTCAAAATAATTCGCGCTTTCTTTTAATTTTATCCTTTTTTTCACGTACCTATCTCACTAGCTGATGCAGCTCACAACTTCCACAAACACACTTTTTATGTATTTATAACATTAGTATGATTTAGTATCTAAAGTTTGGCGATTGTAAAATCTACCCTTGTTTAAGTTCCGCTATTTCATTAGGTATAGGCAGTTAGGAGATTCTGTAATAGGAGAAAAATCAAATGCTTTTTAAAATGATAATGCTCTATTTTTACTCTCAACGCTCAGCTGTGTGAACTTTCGAAATTTTCGTATGTTTCGGAAAGGAGTTTCGTATGTTTACTGTAAAACCACTTCATATTATTTTTTCCTTACAGCATTACTACACACAGCAGTATACGCCAAATCGCACGACAAGCCCAGTGGCCCTAACTGCCAGACCTTCTCTCAAGGAGTCACGTTCAATGACACAGAGGCGATAGGCTCCTGGCATCTCCTGCACTTCAGGACGGAGAAAACCAAAGGCTCCGGTGATCCTCATTGTGTAGAATTCACTACTGTCACAGAAGAGGTAAAAATAACCACATTTTTTAATTCAGATACATATCGCACCTTCTGTAAAACAAAGGCACAATTATTGTAGAAAATTGCAAAAATTAGTTAAGTATGCCAAAATACTTGCCAAAACGCACCCTTTCAACTGGTGGAACAAAGACATTCATTAAGTCCCTTCAAAAACCGCCCGGGGGAAAATAGTGGATTTGTCTTATTCGCGCCTTTTTTTTTACTCTCTTGGTGCGACAAAGTGTCATTGGTCAGTTGCGCCGTCGGTGCAACAGAATGTGGCAGTCGTTACCTGCTGCGCTAACGCCGTAAAGGTGAATATGCCCTTTAATGTTTTTGATTTCTGGAACAACTAGAAACAACGACATTGGAGGGACAAAGTCGTTCAGACAGTTGTGCCCTTGTCTGTACAATACGTTGGTGGAACAAGGGCACAAGTGCACCCCTTCCTTGAAAAAAAAACTAAAAGTTTTAATTGATAACTACTTGCCTCTAAAAATATAGTATTAAGTTTATGTCATGTTAAGAAGAACTACTTTAGTGCAATATTAACAGACCAAGACCATATAGAATGCAAAAAATATCTTAAAATGGCTCTCCTGTAAAATTGCAAAAACTGTGGACTTAGATCCCACTGCATGATTGTTACATGTATCAAGTATGTGATCAAAAACTTATTTTGATGTATAAGTATAAATTGAGGAATATAATATATTTGCCAGGGTGCCAATCAAAAAGTGGCCGCTAGTATTTTAAATTAAAATATTTTTTGCGTCTTAGTTAATTTAGTTTACTTTGTCCACCTAGATGGCACAACGTGTACCTACTCTGCCTTGCGTTTAGCGAGAGACTTATGTACTACATAAATACTACATATACACATACCTACTCGATACATGTAGGTAACAATCATGCGTGTTCTACCGATGGTGCGATATAAACTCGCCGGCATATTTAGCGGAACATAAAAAAAGGTCGCTCGTACCGTACGCTCACTTACGGTTACACCCCGCACTGCTTCTATTCTTTCATTTTGTTTCTATGCAGGATAATGCTCGGCCGCATACCGTTCGGGTAACTCAAGCTTATCTTAATGATATGAATATCACTGTTATGGAGTGGCCGGCGAGATCACCGGATATAAACCCAATAGAGCACGTTTGGGACTTGCTGAAAAGAAAAGTTAAGTCCAGAATTCCAGCTCCTGCCAACGTGGGAGAACTGCGAATCGCCGTAGTTGAGGAATGGCGGAGACTATCCCAGGAGACCATCGATAACATCATTCTCAGTATGCCTAGACGGGTAGAAACTTTAATAAGAGCACGTAGAGGAAATACGCGATATTAATCACCATTTTTCTAATTTAATTAATTGTTATTTCAATATTAAATTTCACTTTTCCCGGTTACATGAAAAGTTCAAAAATGTACCATTTTTCACAAATAGCCTTTACTCGCAAAATCTGTTCTTAATGTGATCTCATTTTAAGTAAAACAAATGAAACTTTAAATAACAAAAGAAGTGTAGTAAGAAGATTTTAAAATAAAACCATATTTTTTTAATTACGGACCTTTTTTTTATGTTCCGCTAAATATGCCGGCGAGTTTATATGTCACCGTAAGATTGTAAAAACCGTTAAGTAGATTATAATCTAACTCGCGAAATTCTAAACTGATTGTAAACTGTTCACTTGTTCAACTGCGGCCGGGCACTACTTCATCTTTGTCCTCTACAAGTTAGCGCTTGACTGCTATCTCACCCGGCAAAGCAAACACAGAGACAATTTTTCAAATATTTATTTAAACATAAATAAACAATTATTATATTCAGCTCAATGTCAACTAGGCGCGACAGTCTTTATTAAAATGAAGACTTACTTTAAATTGGAGTAGTGTCACGGCTGGACAAAGGTCGCGGGGACATAGGTCCAACAAGTAGAGGTCTTCGGCTTCCGGGAGAATTAATCTAACTTATGGGGAAATTGATACAATAACTGGATTTTATCCTTCAGAACATCAATGAGTTGCACTGAACGATAATCACCAGTAATTTACCTTTTAATTTCAGGAAAGGAAGAACATAGAAGAACTCATCGGCAAATACATAGAGAACCTCAATTGGGAGACGCTTTCTCTCAAAATGCAGATCCCCTGTAAAACTAGCGATTCTAATAAAACGAGGGACTATTACCTGGAGAAGCTAGAAGGCAACGGCTCCTACAGGACTCTACAAATGCCTCCTCCCAAAGGTAAATCGATGGTTTTGTCTTTCATGAGTATATTTATGAGAAGGTATTAGGTTGATTGATTGACCATTATAAGATTGACCAATAAATAAGAAATTTCTGAACATGAATATAAATATTTTGCCAACCTTACCTACATATAGATACTCAGTAAGACGTATTCTAACTTTGGTAGATAGTAGATACCTAGCCTTTTTCATTAGATTTCGATTATCCGTGCAATGAGGATCTGCCAACGCTGTGTTTTCCGGTGCGAGGTCTCAATACCAGCATCTACTTACCTAATATTGTACATACTTAGTTGTTGAGGAAAAGTGGATATAATTTTAAAATGAAGTAAAAGGTTTTCACTCACAATTCACAGCAAAACTTGACATAACTGGATTCAACCGCTACCCAATGCGAATGAAGATCATCGAGGGACAATACCTGGCCATGATGGACTGCCATGAGAAATTCGTGTTCATCCTGGGCAAGCAGCCGCCTGAAGGGAAAGAAACTGATGACCGATTCAAGAAGATGATCGAACTTTACTGGCCAGAACAAATTTAAATCTCTATTGATCTGTATAGTTATATCATTATACCTAAGTACGGTAATGCAAGATATTTTTTAGCTTTTAGTGTAAGGTATTTTCTGGTTTTAAATCATTAAATTTAGACATTATTATTAAAAATTAAAAACTTGAATCAAATATACGTTTTATTTATTTTTAGCTAAAATAATTATCACAGAGCACTGTCGTGCCCCCCGATACTTTGTGAAGGATAAAATAAGAAGAATATGCAAGATACCCTAATTGAGTAAATTATCATACTAATATTATAACTGCGAAAGTGTGTTTGTTGGTGACATGGGCTACTTTTTGTCCCGGAAAATTCTTACACCGTTCTGAAGTCGCGGGCATTAGCTAGTCTACTATAAGACTTAAGGAACTTGGAATACATTTGATTTTCAACAACTTTGCCTGATTTTTTAGCTAGATATGTAACCTAAAAGTTCAATGTTTTTGTATGAAATATTATTAAGATAAATAAGCTAATGCCTACCTAACTAGGTAAATCTTAAGTACGTTTGAAAAATATCCCCAGTTCGTTACTTGAAGAACTTTTAAGTAAAGTACTTAAGGCAACTTACGTAAGATAACAATGTCTTATTCTACTGGGGGGAAACTGAGGACTTGGTTACAAAACATATCAGCCTCAGGATTCTATGTACGTATCTACTTACAATCATGCAAATAAATATATTCTATTCTATTTTATTCAAAAAAAACCCCTACTCGTACCTCTATACAATTTGCTGACCAAACATTGGACTTATTTAAACTTTGATTTAAACATTAGATTTGTGCGTAACTTAGCAACGAAATTGAAACAAACAAAAAGCATTCAAAGTTGTCATTATTTGGATTGTTACATATTCCACAAAGTTAAATGACGCAAATGAGCAATTAAAGTGTAATTTTCCCTCTATACAATAAAAGCTGGGGTGCGAGCTGCGAGCTAAGGGCGTACAGCTGTAATTTGTATTAGAGAACACAGAAAGACACAAGTTTACTGTATTTATGAAGATAACCGACATTTGACTAAAAATCTGCATTTTTTTACAGATTTGAAAGAAATGTACCTACCTAACAATTTTAGTAGTTATAGTAGTAGTTATAGGTTTTTTATATAGTTACGTATTTTTCTTGCAAGTAAAATTATTATATCCTTACACTTATTAGTAGGAGTAGAACGTGAAAATTCCTACGTTGTTGGTTTTTAAGGGTCAGGGTGGGTTTTTATTGAAGCATGGACGAACAAAGATGTTAACGAACGGACTTGAAATCAGGTTTACTGTATATCCTTCTTCACCTTTCTCCTTTTTAGTCGATGAGCAATAAAATTTATACGGTTTCCGTTGGCTATCGTTCGAATTTTATAAGAGGAGTTTTTGATCTGCTAAGAGTAAGACCTCTTTCTCCCACTTTCTGTCTCTTTTGGTTGCAGAAAAGAGGTTCAGTGATTTTTGAACAAAATCCGAATTTTCCTCATTTCTTGGCCAGAAACCACGTCATAACGTTCGCTCTTAACTCTACTTGGTCTCGTACCTTAATAATTTAAATCTCGTACCTGGGTAAGTACGGGGTAGATACCTACTTCTGTCATACGATATACTTATGTGATTGCCATTTGGGACCAAATATATACCTAGGTACCTTAACTTAGCAGCTGCCTAAACCAAAAGTCAACACTAATTATCGAAATATTACGTTCCAATTACAACACTTCCGGTGCAAGATACGTAGGTAAGTACAAATATCAAATAATCGTAAAATCAAGTGAACCATTACTTTCCACCCCATCGCAACCCCTAACCACTCAAATTAAGTGTGGCTCGATCAACAGTCATTTTCGGTTACAATTAACCACACATTTGAGTGAAAAGTCAACCACCCACTCCAATTGATTTATTGTGTTCTACGAGTTCCGCCATTGTACGGAACTTTTATTGTATTTCACACGAACTTATGCATTGCTGGAAGGGCGATATTATCTAACCCAAATAAACTAAACTCACGGTAAGTAACTTTATGTATATGTGTAATATCTACCTACTAATAAATCAACGCTCAGTGGCACAGCCTAAACTAGAGGCTAGCAGTCAACCTTTCCAGAGTACCTAGGTTCCTTTCATGACGTAGGCTGATTACCTAATTCCTAGCCCCCAGACAGGGGAGTTGGTGGAGTATCACTCCCTGCCTCGGAGAGCATGTTAAGCCGTCGAATCTGCGACTGATCTCTCTCCGGTCTTGTCAGATTTACGAAGGCAAGGCAAAACGAGTGCATATCTGTGTTTGCGCATAAACTTGTGCACTTGGCAAAACAAATCGTAAATTATGGTATCTCAAAACTAAAGCTACGAGGGTTCAAAACGCGCCCGGTCTGAGAACAACCCACAACAAACTCAGCTGGGTTTTTTTTACGTTGTAGGTATGTACTATTCGGTATCCACCGTCCATTCCAGTAATTCTCACTTTGTACTCGCACTGTATTAATGTACGATGGCGTGTGCCATCAAGGGTGCAACGTTGTTCATTTGTCTAAAGTTTCTAAACGCAGTAGCGTTTTGAAGGGCCCTCCATCGCGCTCTACCGACAGTCCACACCCCACATCAGGGACTGGGAAAGTGTTGCACTTTACAAAAAGTTAAAACGTTTCAAGTATCCGACTCTTCACTAGTCGTTTCGTTAACCGCCGCGCTTGCCCTTTCTTTGTTGTAATGTTTTAATTGATGATTTCACGATTAGAATACCTACTTATGCCTATACATCACATTTTTTATTTCACTACACGTTAGCACTTAAGAGCGATGGTTAGTGATGGTGCAATCTAAGATGGTAGTGGGCTAACCAGATAGGGGTAAGTATGCCAGTTATATTAAACCCATTCCTACCCCAAATCGGTTTATTCACCGTATATCGCATCGTACCTACCGGGACGCTCAATGATCAATCGCTTGGGGGTACATCTAAACATCTTTGACGTTAGGGTGGTAACTAGCCAAAACCGAAGCCTCATACCAAACTGCCTATAGTTGTAAGTATTGGTTTTCTTCTACAATTTGTAGCGAAAAATTGTAACTGTTTCTTGATTCCGTGGTAAGCTAGGAATCCACAAGTAAATTGAGAGAGTATCCGCGTTTTGGATACTCTCTCAATTTTTAAAAGAATCTGCATTTGCACAAGAGCAATTATTGAAGGTACCCTAACACTTTGAACCACAGACAAATATAACACACGTCTCTGCCATGAAAGTTTCATCACATAATACTGTGGCTTAGGTAGGTCTAGTACAGTACAAATAAAATAAATGTCTTAGACCGTTTCTAACTTTCTAGGGCAGGTGGAAAACGGTCGATTGTTTTAGCTCAATAATCCGGTTATTTTCAATTTATCAACACACATTGTTATCGTTTTTGACTTCAAATTTTTACTTCCTATACAATGTATGTATATCAGTATATTTTTTTAGAATTAAATTGACCATTAATTGACCTTAATATGTGCCCATGACAAATTTTCGCCACCCTAGAAACAGAACATCTAATAAACGATCCTAATTATATAAGAACCAAGTCACAGGGCATCAGCTGTCAGAGGCAATAATCATGATAGAACTGCAATTAAGTACATTACCAATCAGGTACTTACTTTATCATCCACATATTTATCCCGAAACAACGAAAAAGGTATTTCATTGGGCTTATTTAAGTATAAATAAATATATGCTAAATCACAATATACTTACAATGTAACTTTTTAAATTATGGTTTCGAGTGCCATTAAGTCAGGAATTCTATACAATTACAAAAACTTCATGGCCGACTGAGTATTAAAAGTTCGAATTATAACTTATCTGCTTAAAGTGATATGAATCTGGACGAAGAAATCACAAAAAGTGGGTTTGGTTTGGTATCTACTTTAAGTTCTACGTCGGGCGATAAAAAGTTTTTCAATTAGATTCATATTAGAATCATATAAGAAAGAAAATATGAGCGTTCAGCTTTAACAAACTTTATTCTACTTGAGGGATATAATTATCTACGACTTCGTTTTAGGGTTCCGTACCTCAAGAGGAAGAAAAGTCTGTCTGTCTGTCTGTCAATCACCTTTTTCTCTTGAACGCGTGGAGGTACCAAGTTGAAATTAATATCAAATACTTAGTTTTATGGCCCCTTGGAGCTGTAAAATCGAGCTTCTAAGTCAACGCAATCAAAAGATATGGCCGTTTATGCCGCATATTTTGCATATTTCGATACTCGCCAATAAATCAAAACCTTAGTAAGGGTATTTCCGTAGACCTAGAATCATAAAATGTAAGAATTTGGCACGGTGTCACAGCACAAGTATAATAATAAATCTGAAAATCGATAATTAGGGTTCCGTACTCATAGGGTGTCTAATAGTTTGTCATTTGCTACTAGTTTAGTGCCATGAGTGAGCCAGCTGTTATTTCACAGCTGATTACGTGTTGTTATGACATTTTTCTTGTTACCTAAAAGAATTTAGTCTGACTCGCACTTGACCGGTGTTTAAATAGCTAAGGTCAAACTCAGGCAAGAGACTGCGGGTAGATATTAGGATAATAACGACGCTATAGGCTGACTTAAACCGTTTCAGAAATAAATTGGTAAGGATCGCTAAAGGACTTAGCATTTTGTCCATGAGACAGATTATCTACTTTCGTTGATTTCTTGATTTATTAAAAACTATAATTAGCCCTAGCAAAAATCAAACTGAGAAGCTAAAAATATCCATCTTCAACAGTAGTATAAAAAGTGTGCAGTTTCCAAAAGACTAGAACAAAACCGGCCATGTGCGAGTCCGACTCGACAGCCGAGGATTCCTTAAAGTCCATACTAAAAGGCAGACTAGACCTCCGGAGACAAGGAGAAGCATTCACTGAATGATGTCACTGGTTCCTTTTATGTAGTTATTGTTACAAATAAGTGTGAATAAAAATCGGATTAGCAGGTAATAAGACTGCGGCTATATTTTTTTTTGATATTTTACTGGAATCATGAGCAAAATATGGATCTGATATTATGCAAAGATTGACTAAGTATACCTACCTACACCTCTACTTACGACCTATTATGCGAGCACAAAAAAGCAGGACTTTCGACTGCGCTCCTACTGCTTACTGAAAATATTTCGGCCTGATTTAGGATTTCAGGGTCAGATCGACAAAATCCCATGAAAATCATCAGGTGAGATCGCAGTCAAGGGCTAACTTGTAGTAGGTGAAAAAACGGTCCCTAAGTGTTCCTTTTACTTATCATTTTGATACGGAACCCTAACAACAGCTCACTAGGTCGGTAAAGAAATTAAAAAAGCGTTTTAAACAGCTGTTCGCGGCGGACGTGATTGGTGTAGTGAACCGACGTTTAATGTTGCACACCTGTAATTACAGGTAGTAATGTAACCTCACGCTAATTGTTGGGAGAATTCAGACGCGACACAACAAGCGAGGGTGACTTTTTGACTTGTGGGAACTCGCCTATTGCTAATTAAATGAGACAGCTTGCCTAATTATGATAATCCCATCAAAAACATAAATGTAAAATGAGAGCCAAGTTCAAAATTGTGATATATATGCCTTGGTTGTTGACTTCAGCGACAAAAGAAGTGAGATCTAAATGGGTGCCAAGTTCAATGGTCAGTCCTGAAATTTATTTATAACAACATATAATATTTTATAACAACTTATAATATCATTTCTTCTTATAACTTAGTATAAAATGTTGAAGACTAAGGCTTTGGCTTGGCTAGTTTCCATATACGAATTATTATTAAGTAGGTACCTAAAAGTACAGTTTCTACCAGCAAGCCAAATTTTCGGAAGAATAAAATAAGAATTTACAGCTTTACCACTTGTGAAGGCTATAATTCATATATGAATACTAGCCAACCCAAAGCCTTAGTCTTCAAGATTTTATACTAAGTTATAAGAAGAAATGATATTTTAAGTTGTTATAAAATGTTATATGTTATTATAAATAAATTTCAGGACTGACCATTGAACTTGGCACCCATTTAGATCTCACTTCTTTTGTCGCTGAAGTCAACAACCAAGGCATATATATCACAATTTTGAACTTGGCTCTCATTTTACATTTATGTTTTTGATGGGATATCATTACTTTTTGTACAGAAATTATTGAACTCAATCTCAAACTCAAAACATATTTATTCAAAATATGTTTTGAGCCTACAAAGTGTTAAACCTACAAAGTACACCTTCTGAACGTCATGCTTACAGAGCATAAGACGTGATGGTGATAATTAACAACGGTATCTTAAAACTAAAGCTACGAGGGTTACAAACGTGCCCTGGTCTGAGAAGAGCCCGCAATAAACTCAGCTGTGTTTTTTTTATTATCACCATCTCACAAATATTTGAAATTATATGTATGTACTTATAATATAACATTACATAATCAGCCGCTGTAACAATTCATACTCATGCCTTGCTATCATTCAAATAATCCTTTACACTGTAATAGGACTTTTCTATTAGTTTAGTTTACGTTTTACATTAGTAGGTACTAGGTACTTATTATTCGGTGTAAGGTCAGTGTGTCACCCACCAGTAATTCTATTGTACGACTCATTGTACAAGATAATTAAGGCTTTAAGAGATGACAAACTGCCTCAGTATATTAGGATGTTTAAGTCAAATTGTCTTAATAACTGATAGTTGAATCCGTAAAGAAAAAATATGTAACGGAAGATATAGGCTTAATAAACATTTCTACTGTAAAAAATGTTTACTTTTTTCAAACCCTCTTTCAGAAAAAAATCCCCAAAGAGTATCTACTTTTGTCATGCTTTGAAAATTTTCTGCAAAACGGCACAAGCTTTTTAATTAGTTCTTGCACACAAAAATAGGTCTTAAAAATTACAATATTTTTAACGGCGAGTTTTATTTTTACTCCCTATAACATTCGTGTAAAGTAATTTTCCCCCGAAATTTAAGTATATTAGTGAGAACGTGGCTGCTCCGTCGCCCTGTAAACACCCGCGAGCCCTTCGGCAGTCCGTTTCGGGACATTGTCGAAGGTAGGAGCGAATTTTTTAAAGTTAATTTTCGATTTTGAAGGGTTTATACTCATTTGTACATATTTAAAATTTTAGAAATACTTAGTTCAGTATTTATCTGTAAATTAGTAGGTGTAAATATATTTTTTTTAAGAATTTAATTTTTTAAGTGTGCAGAGTAGGTGCAAAGACTAAATAAGGTTCTGTAGTGACAAGTGATTGTAAAAATTCAAATCAAGATGATTTTAACGAGGAACAACCTACCTGCACCCGCTACTTAAATTTTGATTGTTTTTAAAGCTAATAAGCTTTAATTTGAATAAATAACTTGCACAATGTAATGGTTGTTTTGATTTTTTTCCTCCGACCCGACGGAATAGCAAAATCATTTTGTCTGCGACTGAGAGACTGCGGAAAAGCAAGCATTATAATTTCAGCGTGTATAATATGTATGTATGTACGTATGTATATTCTTTATTGTACACCACAAAAAACACAAAAGAAAAAGAACAAACATGAAAACCTAAAATGTAGGTACAATAAGGCGGTCTTATCGCTAACCTGCGATCTCTTCGAGACAACCTTATCGATAATATCATAATATGGAATCGAAATTTGTGATGACAAGCTGGGAACACCTGCACTCCTATTCTCTAACTCCGTGGCTATCATCATATATTAATTACCATATATTTTATATTCATCAAAATACATTACATAGTCATGGAAACATAATAACAACATGAATTTCAAAATGGCGCTAACTTTGTTAAATTTTGGTAACAGTTTCCTGTTTTGTGATCCCAGTAGGTCTAGGATGCGCACAACGAGATTATCTCGCGACGAGAGAGAGAGATATTGTCGTTGCCGGCAAATTTTTCATTTACCCTAACATGCACAAAATGCAGTATATTACAAGAAAAAAGTAGTCGACATGTAAAGGCTCGTAGAGAAAAATACCACAGATTAGAAATATTACTTTTATCTCTACTTTTGACGTAACGAGACAAGTAACCATGTTAGCTTCGGTAGACAGAGAGAGATAACGGGTAGATATAATTTGACTCCGCATGCTAGCCGTGCTGAAAGCCGTAAATATCGATTTTGAACGAAATCGGTTATTTAACAAAGAATTTCAATATGGCGCTGACTTTTTTTTAAGTGACTCTGTGCTGAGACCTGCGCATGACGTAGTACTGCACATAAATTTTCATACCACAGGCTCATACATATGAAAATTGATTCTAAAGGAATAAACTCACAAAAAAACTACGCAGCTCCGGCAAGTGGGGTTTATTGTGAGCAGTTAGTACCTGATTCTCTATCTCCTCTCCCTGTACCCCACTCATCCCTCGGTGGAGGTAGCACGTTTCAAAACTTTTAGCTTGATGTCAACTATCGATAGTTCTGCAACACTAACTTGAACTACCTACATTTTAGCATTGATCCAATACGAAATATTACTTGTACCCATACCTAAATCTGTGCCTACTACAAGCGCAAACAATATTTAGTATCGGACACGATATCGAACATTTCATGGCAACGTTTCAAGGTAAAGCTAAAGGTAGGTATTAAAGAAAGTTAACGTATTTGTGACCTATGATATTTATGCGCAAACATAAACATAGGCATTATCCCATAAAATAGGACTTGTTCCCTCTGCAGTCTATAGTCTTTGGCCTAGTTTGCGTAGTTCCGGGCGTGGCCGCTATACGGCATTACCGTCGGCAAAAGTCCCGCTGGTCTGCGTTTCGTCAAGGTCATTCGGCCTTCATAACCCCATAAAGACGAGAATTCTCAAGAAAAATATATAGTGTACCTAGAGTTACACTGACATTGATAGATTACATCTATGGTCAGACTACCTCTACAGCACATTTCTACATAAAATGCAGTTTCAGCAATACTTACGTACCTACCTATCTTAAATGCAGCCAATTACAATAAATGAGAAGATTTGTAGGTGGACCAAGGGAACATTGGTATATTTGTTGTTCCTGGTTGTTGTTGATCAAATACGGAACCCCAAACTGGTACTCTTTTTAAATACGAAATACGTGTTGTACAATATACAGTACACACCGTACACTACCTATACTTACCCAACGAAGTAGGTAGATATTAATTAGTCGGATTAATATCTACTTGCTACTTTAAAGCCAAAGCTCACAAATCGCAAGAATTCGGCAGGGCGTGATGGTAGGACATCCACTGAAAACGCACATCCTATGCATTTAAGACTGCACCTTTCAGGTTGACAAGTTTCCAATGGACCTATGAGTACTTAAGTAAGTACTAAAAGTAAAAGCTCATTCCAGGATGTTCAGTACGTATAATATGTATGTTCCATATTATAGCCTTCAAAGCATCCATAACGCACGATTCGTCCTGTAGGCTGTAGGTCATATTTTATGAGTAGATATTTACCAGAAACCATTTTGATTTGCATACGTAAGTAATCAGTGCAGTTATACACCGCGAGGAATATGTGCTACCACTTCCAATGATTTATAAACATTAAATTGCACCAATTATCTTTATTAGCCCACAGGAGTACGGAAGTGTACCGTTTGTTAGGAGCTAAACTGTTTATAGGCACCTTACTCTACTGTATAATTTCCAATTTGTACTAGGTAGATACCTACCTAGTACTTAAGCGAGACCGAGACCAGCGCCCTGGTCCATCAGCACATTAGTCCCGGGTGAAAGGACCTCGGGGTTGCGAGCGGCTGTAATGGGGGCTACGGTCGCTCTTTTTCCATCTATGTGCAACCCTGGGAAGACGACAGCTTGCCGTGGCACAAGCTGCCGTACCAAGTCGATAAAGGGATCATATCCCCAAGGACGAGCCCAATAGGCGTCGCGCAAGCGAAGCTCCGGCGCATGTTTTTAGGAGTTCCCGCAGCTTCTCATTACGTGCACAGGCTGACCGCACCGAGGGGGTTTTAGTGGGTAGGAATCCCACATAACCTTCCCCCAGAGATTGGGTATCTCAAGATTTCACCCCCGTCAACAAAAAAAAGGTAGGTACCTACCTACCTACTTTGCATAGATCGGCTAGTTGATCTATGAAAGTGGCTTCGATACCTACTTACAACGTTTTAGGGTAGAGAGTAGAGACACGCGATGAAAACTTGTCCAGCGCGACTCCAATGGCGCAATGGACTTAGGACCGCTGTCGTAAAAATATAACTGCTAATTTTTATATCCCAAATTGATCACGAGTACGCGCTCGTTTAATGTAACATAATGCCGTGGAGCATCGCACTTCCAACTTCCAATTCTTCTTATTTCCCTACTAAGTACCAAGGAACCTAAATTAAAATAGACCTGTGGATTTATGATTTTTATTAAGAGATTTTCGTTCTAAGCTTTGATTTTCAATTGGTGCACTTAGTAGTTATAAGACTTACCTACCTACCACATTAATTACGATAATTACGACCTATAGAATAGTTAACTAGCCGAAACTAAGTGCAGACGAATAGATTCCTCTGGTTGTCTGCGGCCATTAGGGAGAGATACGCAGGCGATAGAATTACGGGCCACTGAATAATTTAATACGAGAAATGATTGATACAACAATCACACATATTTAGGGATACCACGCGCCTTATTTTACTCGGACGTTTAAATCTAATCCAGAAAATGTTGACTAGGTATCTGAATACTGGGAAATGCTAGTTTTTCCATGGCGCTGTATCCATGGCTTGCATTACAGTTGCCGTATGTTACGGCTTAGGTACAATATGGAGGTATCTAATCACAGCGAGTACCTAATAATACCTAATTTAATCATCGTACTTAATTATTAATGAACCCAAATGAAATAAATAATATAAATTGCACAACACACGCTTCGTCACAGTTTTCCATCAGAGGCGACATCTGTTTTTGAAATTGTAAAAAGCTTTATTTTAACACGCCTTTCAGCTCGAAATGCTGGATCTTTAAACTTGAGAGCTTTCATCAGAGTGTAGCCCAGGCGGTTAGTTTCAAGTGGCCAGAAAGTTATAAACATTCTGGCATATCCACATGGTTACCCTACTGGTAATCAGAATCGTGCTAGTGCGATTAAGCCCCTGTGAGACGGCCGCCACAGGACCCAACAATTGCTCATCGAGCGACGATTTAATCAAGACTTCCTAATAGCCTTTCTTCATTAAATCGTAATAATGGATAATGGACACTTTTTGTCTGCGGCTTACAGGGCGTGTCGGTAGATGAACGTTGTACGTACTATATCGGGATTTATTTTTAAAACATATAGGCACCTTACTCTACCATTTATTTTTAACGCTTTTTATATATTATACCTAATGTAGGTACTTACTTAAAAAAATATTTTTAACGTTTTCTCGGTTTATTTCATAATCTAGTTAAGTAGGTAGCAAATGTAGTAATGGACTTTCGGGCGCAAGGCAAATGGAGATAACATAGAAGACTAAACTTCACCAAATCATATACCTACCGGCTAGCCATTTACCAAATCAACGCTATTTTGTTAAAAGTAATACGGCGAAAATTTTATATTTACCGTATAGAATGGAATATAATTCCATCCAACGGTAATAATAAAATACACCTCACTGATTATGTTTCTACTAGCCGTTATTGCAGACTATAATCTATCGCTGTGCCAAATTTCACCCAGATCCGTTCAGCCGTTCAGGCGTGATTGAGTAACAAACATCCATCCATACGTTCACCCATCCATCCAAACTTTCACATTTACAATATTAGTATAGATGTTATTCTATGGTATAGGTATACTTAGTAAGATCGGGTCATTCCAATGTATCGGCAAAGACGTGTCGCCAAGCGATCTAGCGTTCGTACCGGAAAATTCGTATGTCGTGTGGTTTTAACACGAAAAAAGTACAGAAATTTAAACAAGAAATTTTAAATACTTTACCTACGCTCGATTTTACACAGGGTGGTCTGGATGAACTCTATAACACCTTCTTTGATCTGTTAAATTCTCAATTTAATTCCATCTTTAAAATAGTAGAAAAAAAAATTTTTAAGAACCTTAAAAGTGACTGGGCTACTGTTGGCATTTATAAAAGTAGAAACAAGTTGTTTGATTTGTATGCCGAAAAGCAATATAATTACACCCCCACATTTGCACATTTGTTAAATATGACGTATTTAAAAACGTTACGTGACGTAAATTATTCAAAATTATTTAGAAATATGTGCATACAACAAGCAAAGTCGCTTCATATAAAACAAAAAATATTAATTCAGATAACAAAATTAAAGCAGTTTGGGAAATAATCTCGCATGAAATTGGGAAACATAAAGTGGACGACAATAAACTAGAGATAAAAATTAGCGACCGTATTATTGACTGCAAAACGGAAATCGCAAACACATTTGAGATTTTTTTTCGAAATATTCCAGTCACCACTACTTGTTCCCTTAACTCCTCGCCAACGGAAGCCCATAAACTTCTCAAGGATAATGTAACCGAATGCAGTGTGCTGTTTAAGTTTAGACATGTGACCCCATATGGTATTATTAAAGTATTTAAATCTTTGCAACTTAAAAAACCGGAGACCTATGGGGGATATCCGTAAAAATTATCGGCAATATTACTGATGTTATTACACCATATCGTGCTCTAGTTTTTAATGCGTCTGTAGATTCAGGATCCTTTCCAGACCTAATGAAGTGTAGCAAATTGATTCCAATTTTTAAATCGGGTAAGCGACAAAAGCGATCCAAATAATTACAGACCAATCCTGGTGTACATTAATGATTTGCCATATTTTGTCCGTAACACTTGCGATATTGTACTATTTGCTGATGATACGTCCTTGATTTTTAAAGTCGATAAACATAAGGACAACTTTGACGACGTAAATACTGCAATTTTTCAACTCACGAACTGGTTTACGGTAAACAATCTACTTTTAAATACAAAAACAAGTAAATGTGTTGAGTTCGCATTGCCGAATGTCAGATCCACAAGTGATATAAAACAAAATAAATAAATAAATAAAAGTTTATTGACCAGCACTAAAATTCAATATATACTTAGTATAGTATAGTACTAATGGTTGATATGTTGAAAATAGAAGATACTATTGTGTTCCTGGGGGTGACCTTAGACGCAAAGCTTCAATGGGGCACCCATACTCAACACTCGCTGGCAAGCTTAGTTCTGCTGCTTACGCTGTCAGAAAGATTCGACAGTTAACTGACATCGAAACTGCCAGGATTGTATAATTTGCTTATTTTCATAGCATTAGGTAGGTACCTATGTCTTACGGAATCTTACTGTGGGGTAAAGCGGCAGATATTCAAATAAAATTTGTACTACAAAAAAGGGCAATACGTGCAATTTATAATTTAAAACCGCGTGATTCCCTTGTAGCCTCGCAATATATTTACAGTAATATAATTTTTGTAAAACAGCACATCCATATTTACAAAAAAAAACGTGCGATCTGCAGGACAGGCAAACTAAAGGCCTTAATAGGCTCGTGACTCCATCGCTCCGCCTCAAGTCAGAAAGTGAGAAGGTCATTCGTGAGAATGAGCATTCTTTTCTATAACAAAATTCCACAACCTATTTTAACTTGCCTATACACAAATTTAAGAAATCTATTAAAAGTATGCTCCTGAAAAAAGCTTATTAGCTATAATGTTGAAGATTATGTAAATGATAGAGGAGCATGGACTTGAGCACTCCAGCAATGCTAAGGACAGCGGTTATTTATGTATACATTGATATAATAATTGTAAATGATATATTTATTTAAAAAGAGCAACCACCGAGTTTCCTGCTGGTTCTTCTCAGTAGGAATGCCATTCCGAAGTGGTAGATTCACTTGACGATTCAAAAGTACTTGTAAAAGTTTATTTGAATAAAAAACATTTGAATTTGAATTTAATATAACTGTCATACCCCTAACTGATTAGCTCGCTACCATCTTAGACTGCATAATCACTTACCATCAGGTGAGATCGCAGTCAAGGGCTAATTTGTAGTGAATAAAAAACTTAGATATCAGATACCTGCGCTGAAAGCGTCGCTTTGGGTTGTCATTACCATAAATTATGATCGCTATCCATCACGAGGACCATAGGCTTCTGAATGAATGAAAATCCAATATAATTTGTATTATATACATATTTATTAGAGTTCGCATACACAAGTACACAACATATAAACAGGTTCAAAGTATTTTTTTACATTTATATACATTTAGGTATTACTAAGGTACATAAATCTGCCGCGCAAACTTTGGCCTAAGGAATGTGTGGATAGGTACCTACAATAGGTACTTAAAAGCTCTCCTAAAGTCCAGATTATATTGCTAACTGGTAAGTACAAAGTATTCTCTGGTAGGTGACTTACATTCATTATTATTTTATTGATGTCAATTACTAATATACTTAATAAAAAATTGATTGATTGGTATAAAAAAAAAGAAAATCAAACAATGAAGATCAACTAGCAACATTTTTTTTTTGTGAAAAGGCATTCCTTTCACAATTTCATATTTTTATAAATATTTAAATGCGGCAGTACGAGTTAAATGCCATAATAAAACAAGTAGATTAATTTATATATTAAGTAAAGCAATCTCATGGAGGCGCATCGTTAATCAATAAAACCACCTCCTACATAATTATCACAAACATCTTCTAATCGAACTAATAAGATTTTCGACTACCAAATAATATCTTTTGAATATTTTGTATTAAATACTTATTACACTAACTAAGTATAACTGATTTCACTATTTCATCGACATGCCAAAAAGCTGCAAGCTACCTATTTTATAAGATTTTTTACAATTTTACATTTATTATATTATACACATTTAAAGTATACTATTGTCACGTTAACAAAATTATATTGTCAAGTTAATCTATCATATTTATACATCTTTATAATGCAATGAAATGCAAATTTAGTTATTAGGTACGAAAACATTAGTAGTAGTTCGTAACCCCATTAAAGCAAATTTTAACTTTTTATTATTTTAAAATTTCTTGACTTCGCATGAATCAACACAGACCAAGTAATGTCCTTCACTTCGCACAAATTATTCCAAAGTAACACATACCTACGGGAAGAAGTACTATGTACAGACTAAAAACAGCTTATCACAAAATGGCGGCGGAATCTCGTTCAAAACGGCCGTCCGTTCTGCGGTCGCTCTGGCAGCCTTGGCGGCATATTAGGCATCGGGCGGCTAATAACATAATAAAATATATTAATTGAAATAATTAAAAACGTTTTTTACATTTACATGTAGCTATTAATAAAAAATGTTGAAATTATGGTCATAATATTTAGGTATATCAAAGTGCATTAATAATAATTGTTAAGCCTGCAATAATGTGAAGACGAATACACGATATAAGAACAAACCACTAATAGTGATACATGTACTTTGAACACTACAACATGCAATACTACGCACAAAGCATAAATAAGTTGCAATATAAAACTATGTACCTAATGATAAAGAGGCCAATTCTGTTGTACATAATCTCTAAACTTAACTAAAATGACAGCTTTTTATATTTGTATCCCTTTCATAATACTCCCTGCAGAAAGGGAATGCACTAGATGTAGAGATGTCATTTTAGTACATAATTGTGCTAAGCAGAATTGGCCACAAAGTGTGGAAAATATAAAGACCGACGAGAAAGCACTAGACTGCACAGAAGTGAACAATATGTCCGAAACATGCTACCTAAAACCGTACTGTGAAAACATAATTTTTTCAAGCTTGTAATAGCAATATAACTTTAAAAAAAATTAATTCATGCGATATAATCAATTATTTTGGGCATGCTATTATATATATAACTTATAATTTAGATAATCTATATATCAAAAAGATTACACAAATAACGAATCTTTATATATTTGCGTAGCATAGCATTAAATTTTATACGTACGTATCTAATAAAAAATGTTTTACTTTTTCTCATTTATCATTTATTTTATTAGGTACGTTATACTACGTACCACATATTGTAAAAACTAGTTCACCTGTAGTTGAAATATAATATGTTAATATATTCGAGTCTACAAATTACATGCGAAACTAGGCACTTAACAAAAGAAATGATAAAAATATCAGCTTCATAATCTTTTTGAAATATAACGTTATATTAAAAATTCGCTTACCTAATCTTCTGCGGAGTACTTTGTTAAAAATATTATTGTTAATTACGCAAAACCTACTGGATCAAATCAAAACGCCTTAGTACACATATAGCCTTTAATTATTCTATTTATACAGCATAAGATTAACAATATTCATAAACTATATCAAATCCAACAATCTCTGCCTATACATTTTTTTCCGATGATACTAAATTCTATTAACAAGAGAGCAAAACTTTATGTTGTGATTATTTCCATTTTAATTTCGGTAATAGAAATGAGAAAAATGAGATGGCTAGAGCGTTAATTTTGCGTAGGAACTATATAATATTATGACGATATTATATTTATACTTCTTTCAGTATACCCAGTCAATATTTTCAGACATATACTAGTAAAAGATTGAACCAGCGTCTGATTTAAGTATAATAAATTAAAAAAATATATCTTTTCATGATTTATGAATGAAGACACTGCGTAGCTAATGAACGATTAAATGATTGGTCGTTTAAATTTATGACATAATTTGTAACATAAATAAGCGTGAATTCTGTGCGATGACGATAATTCTCAAGATTAAATTTCTATTTTTTTATATGTAATACGTATATAATAACAATTTCATAATGCATCACGATGACCACCAATGAAACATTCTAGTAATTGACCAAAGGTATTGCCAACAGCAACATTATAAGAGAACTGCTTTGGTCTAAGCCATTTATAAGTACATTAAATTTTACATACAAATTTTGTATATTCAACAGTTCGTGATTAATTACACCTGCAATACATGTATTCCCTAAAATTATATTGTAGCTAATTCTGTTGTACGCAAACTGACGGGTTCAAATATATATTGTTTTCCCTTTCATAAAGCTCGGTGCGGATATGGATGGCAGTATATTTAGACCTGTCCATCTAGTTTAGAGATTGTTTACGGCAGAATTAGCCACACTGATCCAAAAAATTTAATATACGATAACAGACAAGCTTGAATAATTTATATTGATCGAGTAAATGCATCAAATTCATATTATTTTAGGTCACTACAAGAGACTGAAAGACGAAGTTTGCGAGTGTTAGTACCTAAGCTAATGAAACACCTAGACACAGAGGTGAACGTTGAATTCTGCTACGTAGCTAAAACTACGACAAATCGTCTGGTGCAGCAACATCAACAAACATATGATTGAGTCTTAAGAATACAACCCTAGATTTTAAAAACAAACTATGATATGCACAGTAAGATCATCTGATGCTATCCGGAATGCCTTGACGTCACGCAAACTATTGTATTAACATTTACAATCCATAATACACTTTAGGGTGAATTTTCACAAATGCAATCCATACAGATATGCCGCCGATCTGATCCAAATTTCAATCCAAACAAATCGATACAGAAATATTTTTACTATGAAAAACATGTCGTTCCCAAGAGATACCTTTATAGCATCGTAATTCGTATGGAAAAGCAATTAGGCAAATTCACCTTAACAGCTGCAACTTTAGCCGCAAAATCTGTACAGTTAACCTCACAAAGTAAACTTTACACAATCCCGATATAAAATGGGAATCTTCTTAAATATTATCCAGTAAAGTATCAACATCGTATATTTCGTAATAATATCCTAAAGCACTGCAAAGAAGACATTTGCAGTTAATACTGAAAATTTTACAGATATCATATTTCTTTTAATAACAGATTCGAATAGTTTTGGCTTCAAACACTAGTTTTAAATTTAAACATTTAATTAGAATATTCATTGATGCGAAATCCAAATTCCAATTAAGTAAAAACATTATTGTGCCATTCTTTACACACCTACTTTTAAAAAGATTTCAGCTAGAGATATTGTTTATTTTTAAAATGACCTTTCTAATAACGTTATTTATGTAAATAGTAAATACCATATTTAATCTATCATATTGAATTCTACAATTTGAATCAATTACCGCATCTCTAGCCTTGTAACAATAGTTGTATCTAAATTGTGTGTGATCTTCAAAGGTTCTAAGAAATTCTCAGTAACGAGGACGTAAAATTACCGAATTTACCTCTCATTTTGCATTGAAAACATTTTAAATTAATCATACACAAATCAAACAATACATTGAATACAATAAAATATTTACATAAATAGCCTACCACTAAAGATTTATATTTACAGAAAATGAACACCGCCCAAGAGACCATTAAAGGGCATGGTGCCCAATAACACCGTTCAAGAAGCCATTAATGGGCATGGTGCCCAAGGCCTGTGCCCCTTCTTCGCACAATGGCCAAAAATATTGAAGGTCGAGAAAAAAACAACATATCCAACTCCTTCCATCATCTTTAGAGCAACGTAGCAACAAGTGTATAGGTTTTAGGGACCTACCCAACGTATTTTATATCTGTATTGTATGAAATTGCATCCCACCGTTGTTTGCCATAAACGTAATATTCGAAAACTATAATTTTATCATTAACACTATGGTAACGTTGTGATTTGGATACCACATTAGCTTCATGCTACCTAGTCAAAAAAGTTTATTATATCTAATAAACTGATCTTAGTATAGACCCCTAAAAAAAATTATACATTCGTAACATGTAAAGTGCAATAAACATAACAATAATAAGTATTAATAATTAAAACCGATAAACGAAGCGAAATAGAATTAGACCTCTTCGTGATTAAAACTTTAGAAAGCACACTAATAAGTTGACAAACATAATGTAGAGTTAGAGTTATAATATTAGTCAGTAATTAAGAATACACAGCTGTAGTGTTACGTTTATAAAGTTTGAAGATACAAATTTTAGGGCATTAGGCGAAAGCACACTCTCCAAAAGTATTTCATCCTTTCGGTTTTGTTTCTTGATACATTTGCCTAAATTCGATGTTTTGGCAACGTAATTTTTTTTTTGTATTCATAAAGCTATATTCTGAGGGCCGCTTGCACAAGGAAATCTAAACTGATGTAGTAAAATTTTGTAATGCTGTCCCTTTTTGGCAAATGCACACTGTAGTTAAAATATTTAACTAAATCAATTTAGGAGTCCTTGTGCAAGTGGGCCTGAGTGTCTATATTAATTTGTATTCAGTAACCGAGCGAGCGATGAACTTTCATATCATACTTTAAAATTGTAGGTTATAACAAGTTCGCAAAGTGTAGACGATGTTATTTAAAGTATTGGCTTCTCTGCCTTGTCTAGTTTATTAGGTCATCTTGGTTTCTTGATCAAAACATTAAACAATTTAAAATGGTGTATGGCTACTGAAAGACCTTAGTCTCTTAGACCTAGATCTCTATGGTATTGCAAATGTATCAAGAAGCCTAACCCTCAGATCAAAGTGCGCAGGTCCAGAACATTGTATTTCTTTACTTGAATCTGGCGAACGCGGAGCTGAGTTCATTGATGGCAGCGTTGGTGACCGCCTGTCCCACCGCCTGGTTTATCTGCTGCCTCATTTGCGGTGGCATCTGGTTCATAGCTCCGACCGCCACTCCCGCAGCTGAACCCGGTCGCCTAGTGTGTATTGTTTTATATTATATTCAAAAAATTACTGCCTCGTTGGTCTAGTGGTTAGCATGTTTGACTGCGGCCGACGGTCCCTGGTTCGAGTCCCGGGTCGGGCCATAATTATGTATCGGATTTTTCGGATTAGAAATTCCCAGTACTAGCCCGAAGTTAGGAAGTTGGCGGTGTGTCACCCCCGTACCTCGGAGAGCACGTTAAGCCGTAGGTCCCGGTTATTATCATTAACATGATAATAGTCATTAAAGCCCGCCAACCCGCATTGGAACAGCGTGGTGGGTCTAAGCTCTAATTCCCTCTCTCCTATGAGAGTGGAGGCCTGTGCCCAGCAGTGGGACGTTAATGGGCTATAGTGTAGTGATATTCAAATCCCCAGGAATTACTAAAGTTTGCGAAAAAACACGATACATCATATTATATATATTATATATAGTGTTTTAAAGGCGCGAACACATTAACTAAATGTATAAAAGGAAAAGGTGTCTGACTGATCTATAAACGCACAGCTCAAACCACTGGACGGTATTTGTAAAACCGAGTGAACTTTAAAAAAAAAATTACCTATATCATTTTACACATAAATTGTACATAGTAGTTTCTATCAAAAATGCTGACATTTCGTCAAAGAAATTATCAATTCTATGAACAGAAGTTTACTTCTTTTAAAAAAAATTCTCACAGCTTCTCTGTAAGATTTTTCAGAGTAATGTAACTGCCATAAATACAAAAATAATAAATAAATCATTCGCAAATGTATTCTTACAGGGTAACTGTGAATAAAGAAATAACAAATTTCTTGGTGTCATTATTTAGTAGAAACAGAAGACATTTAAAGTAAATTCTAATTGAATACCACACACAAATTAGAGACAACATACATGCAGTGCTTCTAAGCTTACTCTTTAAGTTTTAACTCATATTATAAGCAAATTATCATTCTATCAGTGTACAGATAATGAACATTTTAGTTACAAAACAATATAACAAAATATCTCATTTACTTTATATTAATAAGCTAATTTATTACAATTACAATAATTAATTATTTTTCAAACGTGTTAAGTGCTTTCAATTGTACATCTACAATAAATAGTTTATATTAAGATGTTTGTCATTCCACAGGCAGCCTTCGATGATTGTACAACCTTATTACAATAATAATTTAAAGAAATCTAAGCAATTCGAACAATTTTCAAACATTACCCTATAGTTTATGTTGGAAAATCGATGAAAAAATAATATACAATAGAAAACACAAATTTGTTTGGTTATATAGAATATACTAATATAGGTAGGACAAATTTAATGGTTGACTAATTTATTAAAACAAGAATATCCCAAAAAAATATCCAGCGTCCGAAGGCTAGGTTTCTTTTTTCTATTAAATTCTGAACATAAGCACAGAAAACATAATAGTATATAAGTCTGTCATTATGCTTATATAAACTTTTCGTTTAAACGTGGCTGCCCGTAGTATAACTAAGCAATCAGTTAATATACTTGTAAAGACTACATTAAATGACTATGTATTTTAAAATTTTGGAAGCAACGTTCTTTCAGGCGCATCATAAGTATTCATGGATTAAATGACTAATATTGTATATATAACATTTTGTATAAATATTTTTAACCTTGCAGTACGATTTGTTAACTTATTACAATTCATACCGTGGAATATTAATCACATGACCGCATTTTATATACCATATCACGTAAATAATAAAAGATATATAACCAATGCGAAATAAAAAATGTGAATTGTAATCTAACCCAATATCAAGACGTATACTTAAAAATTTAAAGCAAAATAAAATCATATAATTATGATAAATCATTGTCGATACGGCTCCTTAAGTAAGTTTGGGAATGATTTTCAATGACAGATATTAAATTATTGGATTAGATCAGTCATGTTTCATGTGTTTCTTAAGAAGCGTCACAGCGTAACTTATGTATTTTTAATTCTTAACTCGCGTAAACCGAGACGTTCCTCATCAATGCAATATTTTGTTTTTTTCGTCAAACATTAAAAAAAAAGCTTTGCCTGAGAATGCCTTCAAATTGTTGAACCGTCCGTTATATGTAAGCATCACAGTAGCAAATTTGTTTACTAGGCTGCAAGGCTTTCCTCTCCATCCACTGAAGGAATGCAAAACATTGTGTGTAGAACCCGCAAATCGAATGGTATAATTTTTACAATCTATTTAATTTTTGATTTTATAGTAAATAAAGTAAGTTGTCGCGTATATCCTTACTAGAAAGGCAAATTGACGGACGAATCAACTCTAACATTTGTTACTGCTCAAGAGCATTTTCTACATAAAACAAGTGTCAAAAAAAAACATTAAGCGTTTGGAATGCTCTAAAATACGTGAGTACAATGTTATCTACACCGAGCTACACTGTGGTGTTCCTTAACTAATATTTGGTGATGTCACGTATGAAAAATAATTCGGTAACACCGCATACTGCACTAAGTTATCATGCTCATAAGTTAGTACCTCGCGTTTGTAAGTAACTTAAGTTAGTACACGCCGACACCGCTTAACGCCGTCTGCGAACAACCATACATACTATTTCTAAGCCTTTGCTATTATTTACTAACTACAATATTTAGTGTTTTATTTATTTACGACAGTATGAGGAAACCTCTATTAGCCGAAATTAATGATCGATCATCTGTAATCTGACGATTAGTTACTTGACAACGTTTTTTATTTGGCATAAATTGAATGCTCTTTACAGAATAAATAACTATTTAACGTATCGATTGAATAAAAAGGGGTTCGAAAATTAATGGCCAAGTTCCAGCCGCCATCTTGAATTTTCAACAAAAGTGGTGTTGCAATCTGTAACCTATATAATGGAGTATAATATCAAGATAATCAAAAATAATATATTATTATATTAGGTTATTTTGTCGTTATATCGCCACATATAAAGATACAATTACATAAGATAAGATTTATCACAATACGATAAAACTTTGCCATGAAATATCAATGAAACTGGAGCTTAAAGCCTCGTATTTGCTAGGAGACAAATGTCGTGCGATATGTGTCCCTAGAGATGTCGGACGATATTGAGCGATGTCGCCAGACATAGTCTTACGACTTTTCACATCGCACAAGTCTGACAACAGGCATCACAATGCAAAAGCATTACAATGCCCTGACGGGACCTCATGTAATGATTATTAAATAAAGAATAAAGAATAAAGAATCAACAGTCATTGATGCTTGTGCGGTGTCGGGCTAAGTCGACCAATGTCGCCCGACATCTCTAGCGACACATTTGTCTCCTAGTAGTGAATACGAGGATTCAAACACTAAATGATTTATATTTTATCACAAGCGATCTAGCGATTGATGAAGATGCTCTAAGATGAGACAGCGACATTTAAAAAATCGTACTAAAATCTTCAAACCCCTTCGGCCGATAGATCGCAAGAGCTTTAAATGTCTTTTCCTTGTAAGTAAATAATTAAGTGTTTCTCAATGACAAAGACGTACCAATTTGATTTATGCCACTATTGCATACAAAGAACGGGTGTAAAAAAGTCCTTTAGCGACTGAGACAATCTTATGTGAAGTATTTTTGCTTACTAACTTCGGTATATATTTATATTCAGCCGTCAGACATTTTTCTGTAACTCTATACGTTTAACAATTCCCCATACCATCCCACATAAATAACACACACTGAATCGAAATATTGCAATATATAAATACTTATTATTCAAACAATATATTACGTTAGAGAACATAATATATAAATACAGACTTTTAGCAAATAAATACATAGCTTGATACGGTATATTAGCAAAGGAGTGTAAATAGTTAAATTTCCTGACTATTCGTTTCTGTAGAGAGAAATTTGTTACTGGAAATGAGCCAAATATTACGTTACTTATAGACATACACAAAGAGTACCAGGCCCACACTCATTATATGCAGTTATGGCTGTTACATCACCCAGTTTTTATTATTTATATAAAATAAGCAAAGCTGATTATTCAGACAAATACATGTAATATCAAATCGAAACAAAACACACGTGTAAATATTAAAACAAACTTGAAATATATAGCAATATAAAACGGCATATCGAAGGTAATATATTGAATGTAAAATGATCGTATTATTTCAAAATTTAATATTGATAATTTAATTCCAAAAAAACGTAAATTCAGGAACCAATCGTACGTGACCCAAAATTGTGTATCAAAGTTCAAACCACGTCGGATTGATAATATTCAGCTTTTATGATCGGATTTATCCGACAATCTGTTTCTAAAACAGTCAATCTATTATGATAGACTGATAGATAAACTGTGTGTAGGGCACCTATTTCACCTCACGCACAACACCCCCATAGGGTTTGTAACTTTGTTGTTTGTATATGAGCTTACATCTCACCAAAGTGAATAAAATCCGAATGTCGAAACACTTTAGGGTTAAAGTTAAACGCACCCTAACGGCTCTGTGCTAAAGCTCAATTCCATCCTGGCATCTACAGCTCTCGGTTGTGTCTTCACAACCTGTAAGCGATTCTGACAAAATTTTGAGCAGAAAAGTACACTGTATTCATTATTCCACTCATGTTAAAAGATATAAAAAACTTAAGACAGTTTGTCTTGTAATTTCTCCTAGATCATTTAGATTAATCTAAAAAAAAATGCAGCCAGGTCCATTATCCATTTTTCACTGGATATTTCACATCATAATTCGAAGCCCTACTTTTTGAATTCTATCTACTTATAAGATCTCATACTAACCCTCTTTAATTAGAGCTTAAAATCGACTTCATAGTTGTAACGTTGGTGGCTATCGCTATACAGTAAGTGTGTTGGGGTACTCACGTGGGTATGAGGGGCGCGGGCAGGCCCTGCGAGGGCGCGGGGCGGCCGGCGGGGGGCGCAGGCCCGGAGCCGCCGGGCCTCGACGGCAGAGGGGGCGCCGGTCGCCCCGCCCCGCCGCCGGGCACGGGCGGCGCTCCTCGCTGACCCATGGAACCTGTCGCATACACAAAAAATGCTGTATGAATGTGAATTAGCAAGGATTTGACAGCGGAATGTGGAATGACTGTTCTTATACGAAAGGTTGACTGAAGAAACAATGCGAAGCAGCACTTCTCCACCGGCCCTGGCCATGGCCACGTCGCCGATGATCCGCAGCGCCTCTGTGCACGCGCTGTACGCGGCAGGCGATGTGAGTACAACGCACCTTGTTGCGCAGGCGCGGCTCGTCGCGGGCCGCCGGGCGAGGGCGGCGAGAGGCGCGGGTTGGAGTCGAGGCGGCTCTCGAGCCAGTCGTTCTTGACGGGCGGCGGCACGGGCGTGCTGACTGTGGCCATGGACACGTCGCCGATGATCCGCAGCGCCTCTGTGCACGCGCTGTACGCGGCAGGCGATGTGAGTACAACGCACCTTGTTGCGCAGGCGCGGCTCGTCGCGGGCCGCCGGGCGAGGGCGGCGAGAGGCGCGGGTTGGAGTCGAGGCGGCTCTCGAGCCAGTCGTTCTTGACGGGCGGCGGCACGGGCGTGCTGACTGTGGCCATGGACACGTCGCCGATGATCCGCAGCGCCTCTGTGCACGCGCTGTACGCGGCAGGCGATGTGAGTACAACGCACCTTGTTGCGCAGGCGCGGCTCGTCGCGGGCCGCCGGGCGAGGGCGGCGAGAGGCGCGGGTTGGAGTCGAGGCGGCTCTCGAGCCAGTCGTTCTTGACGGGCGGCGGCACGGGCGTGCTGACTGTGGCCATGGACACGTCGCCGATGATCCGCAGCGCCTCTGTGCACGCGCTGTACGCGGCAGGCGATGTGAGTACAACGCACCTTGTTGCGCAGGCGCGGCTCGTCGCGGGCCGCCGGGCGAGGGCGGCGAGAGGCGCGGGTTGGAGTCGAGGCGGCTCTCGAGCCAGTCGTTCTTGACGGGCGGCGGCACGGGCGTGCTGACTGTGGCCATGGACACGTCGCCGATGATCCGAAGCGCCTCTTTGCACGCGTGGTACATACGAAGCATCTCCTCGCGCTTGAGAGCCTCCTCCGGGGACTCCTCCATCATTTGCGACTGTTGAACAACACAATGATACTTGTGGAATCTTTTCGTCAAATTAATTTTAACCACATGAGATGATGTTTCACGTGCAAGTGGATGGTTTAGCACGTTCGCTTTGTAAACAGCGGTACGAAGAGTGCAAGTACGAAAAATATGTTTACATGTATGTGTGTACCAATTACCTGATCGCCAGAGGCGTACAAATGCGCAAGGAGCTCCCCATTAATAAAGTCTTTGGCATTGTTGATGATCATCATCATGATCGTCTTCGGCACCAGGTCGCGTGTGGTCTTCGTAACGATACGCATGTATGAGTCTACCAGGTTGCGGATAGTCTCCACTTGCCGCTCCAACTGGGGGTCCATACTGCTCGTACCTGACGTATCTGAGCTCTGAAAACAAAGTAGCACCTCATTAGTTTTAAACTCCAACAATTAAAATACCAGAGTTTAGTGGGCATGCGGGTTCCAGTATTAAGCTTTTATTCTGATGACTATTACAGTCCGCGAGGCGTAAGTTGAGCTTTACATTTGTATGAGCGTTCACTCCGACCGAAGTATAGAGTGACAGCACTGTCACGCACACAAATACAGTGACACGTCCCACGCACGCATTAAACCGATTTGTGCTTTTAACTCACTCAAAACACAACACACACAAATGCAAAGCTGAGCTTACGCCTCACGAACTTTACTGCAGGCTGATTCTATAACTTTATTTGACATGTCGCGACCAACGCGTCGTGTAATCAGCAATGAGCAAACCCAATTCGATTATTTATTGATAGATGAGAAAAATAGGGTGATGCCTATATCAAAAATAAATTATTTATAACTGATTGTTAAATAGAGAGTCTTCCGTAAGACCTAAAATTCACATGCTCGATTAGTTTTAAGTTTGACAACCATATTAAAATTTAGATTAAAGAAAAAAAAGTGCATTGAAATTTGATTACGTCACAACTGTGAATTTCATACAACTTCCAGTTTGATAAAAAGTACTTTTTCCAAGTAGAGTTTTCCAACACAAAGTTTGATAAAGAGTTGCTGATTTGATTGTGTTGTCATCATCCCTATTATGTCATTTATCAATAATCTCATTGATCTGCTGAACACTAGAGAAAAATCATTAGAATTCAGAAGCATTAGAGGAACACGCATGTCTAATAAACGCTAGTATAATACAGGCTATATTGACGAGGTTGATATTTTAGCTTGTTCTAAATCATGCTATGCTTGATTTATTCAATGACCATGTTATGACCCATAACCAAGTTTTTTATTTTTTTATTGTAACCATATTGTATTTGCTGTTAAACTGCAAAAGGTACTTGCGAAATCAGTAATAACATTATTATAACTTACGAGGTATCAGATGCTAATTGGTTACTTTATGCTTCAAAAGTCTAAGCGTTTTCTGAAGTTCCTTTTGCAATGCATCTCCGAGTATTTGTTATGCATATGTAAAGTTATGTTTTACTGAATTCTGTATGTTGACTAGTTACAAAATAATGTAGTTGTGTTGAAATAGTATTTGTTATCGTATAATTGGTTTATTGAAATATCTAAAAGCGTCTAACGTAATAGCTATGGAGGAGTCTATTATAAAACAGCTGATGAAAAGATGACAATCAGTCGGAACATTTATCTATGAATATGATTCAAAAAGCTAGATTTTCTGTTCATGTAAAAGAGACATGCAAATTGCATACATCATTAGTAATAGCCTGAAATAGCAAAAAAACGCCTAACCTAATAATCATTAATCATCTAATTTTGTTAGCTATGTTTTACCTACTCACCATCTCCAAATATTATTTCACTAAATTAAATAACCCTCAAAAACACTAAATATTTGTGCAAATGAACCAAACCCAAGTAGTTTCGAGTTACAACGTCACACAAAACTGTCAAATTGTCTTCAAGCCTTATTTAAACGCCAATTCCCATGCAAGTATAGTGAATACCCAACCCGTCCGAGGTCGTACCTACAAATATATTCAATCGCATTTTTTTTCTATATACAGTACCAAATCCAGCACACAAGCTTCAAAACTCTTATTTGACTTACACTCTTATTTCCACCCAACCCCGGAAAAGGCGGAAATAACTAAAAATAAAGAAACACAAAACGTAAAACACAAAACTAAAAGTAGTATTACATAAAAAAAGAACTACAAGCCAGGATGTAAAGAAAAAATAATAATGAATGTACATTTCTTTACACACCATATTAAATCTACGAAAGCCGTCTAACAATGAATGTTTATTTTATTTGTGTTTACTAGCTGTTCAGAAGAATTATAAAGACGTGAAAGTAAAACCATTACTGGCTATATTACTTTCAAGATTTATGAAATAGGCTTTTGAGTATAATTTGTTACATAATATTATGTAGTACAGAGTGGTGTTACATGCGTGTAAACTGGTGTTAGTGAGTATAGGTATATTGCGAACACACACAGTTTAGCGTGATACAAAACAACTCCAAACATTATTTTTTAATTAGTTAACTACATGCCTCATGCTACATTTTAATTTAACGTAAATGTATTTCAAGAAAATAAGACAAGGTACACACCAATTTCTTATATTTTAATTTCAAATGGAAACAAATGATTTTGAGAATATATTCTTGAAATTCACTCTTGGAATAATTAATCGCTTATGATTTATAAATATTATTATATAAAATGAGATTGTGACTTATGTGAACACCTAGTACCAAAAAAGCCTTATTTTGACAAACCTCATTTCCGTCGCTCTGTATTGCATGACAAAACAACAAATCATACTGAATATACTGTACTTACATAATACACTGTATAAAAACGTATTTGTAAATATACCAATAAAAAATATAAACTCCATACTATTTCCAATATTATGAAGCAATACACTGCTTAAACAGACTAGTTTTTACATGACGAAATAAAAAATAAGAATATAAGGAAAAGAAAAGAACAGGCAAAAGAAAAGAATGCATGAATTATACACGAACCTCGTCTCCGTTCGCTGCTTCAGAAGTCTTCTCGGGATAAACTCCGGCCCTGAGGAAGGACGCTTTCCAAGAGTCTACGTCGTCTTGATTTTCGCAAGATAACTCTAACTGCTTGTAATCCTAGAACAAAATTAATATTCGTAAACATCACTGGTAGGTATACCACCTCATAGTCTAAGTCTAATATTTATAATTCAAATAAACTTTTACAAGTGCGTTTGAATGGAGTTGTACAATAATTACTAGTAATTCTGCCACTGGTTCGGATGCCATTCCTACCGCGTCTTAGCCAGCAACAAACACGTTGATTGCTTTTTCTTTAACAAACAGGAGAGGCAACGTCCTCAGACGTTGCCTCTTCGAGCCGCAGAGATTTTACCTCCTGTGAGGCTCAGACCTCGGCTTAGGATGACGTTGTTGGTCGTCTTGCACGATATGACGTTGAAGCCAAAGTTAAAAGTATTAATGTTAACCTGGATGACCGAGCTATTCTCGTTTTTTTTTTTTGGTAAATCGTTTTTTTTTAAATTATCGTGACGGGGGACCGCTCGATATGTTATTAGCTATTATAACCTTGTAGGTGGTGGCGTTTACCTTCGTATTCTAATGATATTGTAGCAGTTTTCCATTGCCTGAAAACACGGATAGAACGACATTTTCTAAAAATGAATGATGCTAGATCGATTTATCGCCCCCGAAAACCCCCGCATACTAAATTTCATGAAATTTTTTGCAGTTTCCGAGATTATACAATAAGTACCATATATAATACCAAAAGTGCTCGTTTAAAGGTGTTAGATACTTAAAAGCTGTTTGCGTGGCCTGAGACGGCCCACGTCAATATCTGAAGGCTGCCAAGTGAAGCTTCGCTTGGATTTTTGTAATTCTTATTCCAACTGAGATAACTGCCGTGAACTGAGAAGGTACAATACCTTGTACACGTTGCGCCCCTCCGGGTTGAAGAGCGCGAACATGTGTCGCCGCGACATGAAGCCCTGCTCGAGGTCGCGCAGTTTGAGGCCGTCGAGAGGCAGCATGTATTTCAACTGTACCTTGTACACGTTGCGCCCCTCCGGGTTGAAGAGCGCGAACATGTGTCGCCGCGACATGAAGCCCTGCTCGAGGTCGCGCAGTTTGAGGCCGTCGAGAGGCAGCATGTATTTCAACTGTACCTTGTACACGTTGCGCCCCTCCGGGTTGAAGAGCGCGAACATGTGTCGCCGCGACATGAAGCCCTGCTCGAGGTCGCGCAGTTTGAGGCCGTCGAGAGGCAACATGTATTTCAACTGTACCTTGTACACGTTCCGTCCCTCCGGGTTGAAGAGCGCGAACATGTGTCGCCGCGACATGAAGCCCTGCTCGAGGTCGCGCAGTTTGAGGCCGTCGAGAGGCAACATGTATTTCAACTGTACCTTGTACACGTTCCGTCCCTCCGGGTTGAAGAGCGCGAACATGTGTCGCCGCGACATGAAGCCCTGCTCGAGGTCGCGCAGTTTGAGGCCGTCGAGAGGCAACATGTATTTCAACTGTACCTTGTACACGTTCCGTCCCTCCGGGTTGAAGAGCGCGAACATGTGTCGCCGCGACATGAAGCCCTGCTCGAGGTCGCGCAGTTTGAGGCCGTCGAGAGGCAGCATGTATTTCTTCTCGCGCTCCTCCTCATCCTTGAACCATGAGATGCTCTCCGACGTCAGTACGAACCAGTAGTCCCGGGAACCACCTACCAATTAAAAACAAAATTTGGCTGAAAATACAGACAGGATAAGAACCAGCGGCCCTATCTTAGTGAGTATCAAAAAAAAATAGAGTTACCGACATATATTTTTTAACAATACAAGGTTTCCTATGAAATGTTATTTTGAATTTTTATATAATTTTCTTTCATCTGTTGATGTCATGATTTTGAATTTTAGATAATAGGGGGCTGGAGAGTATTATTGCCACTTTTTATTCTGAATCAAACAATTCCCACAGGGTTGTTTAAAATCAAAACCATTATTATTATTTGACAAAATTACCTTTCATTATTCCTAAATTGTGTATGCACATGTACCCCTTCCTGATGACCTGATTCCCAAGGGAGCGTTGGCCCGATTTATTTGCATTCTCCGATTGGTTCTGTGCACTGTAAAACAAAACCAAAGTTTAAAATCTTCGGAACAGTTCCCTGATTCTCGGTCAGTCATGGCTGATCAACTGTCCTGTCGCAAGTAATTTAGCTATTGGGTACCATATCGTATAATACTAAAGTTGCTTCATATTATGATATCTTCTTTGAAGCAGACTAACTTGTGCTCACAGCTTCGCTAATGTTCGATTTTCATACAAATTACAAATGCCTATCTTGAATTTTCAAAAATACTTTCTTAGCTGATAAACGCTATCCAATTACCGCTATCAAATTTCATCCCGATCCTTCAACTTAAGGACATAGGACATTAACACACTCTTCATACCACAATAACGACGTTGGATGAGGTCCAAGGGTGTAGATTCTAATCGCTCGAGATAGCGCAACACTGTAAACACCCTCTGTCGACATAGGATATCAACACACTCTTCATATCACAATAACGACGTTGGATGAGGTCCAAGGGTGTAGATTCTAATCGCTCGAGATAGCGCAACACTGTAAACGCCAACTTTCGACATAGGACATTAACACACTCTTCATATCATAACACTTGGCGAAATCAATGAAGTCCACGTTATGATGCGCTCCGTCTCCTCGCGCAGCCGCGGGTAGCGTGACATCTGACCGAGTGGCAATACAGGACAAGCACTCACTTGGCGAAACCAATGAAGTCCTCGTGGTTGGTGTTCATGTAGGCGAGCTCGCAGTCGATGAGCAGGATGAGCTGGTCCTTGCACTGCTGCTCGCGCGAGCGCACGTGCGACATGATGATGCGCTCCGTCTCCTTGCGCAGCCGCGGGTAGCGTGACATCTGACCGAGTGGCAATACAGGACAAGCACTCACTTGGCGAAACCAATGAAGTCCTCGTGGTTGGTGTTCATGTAGGCGAGCTCGCAGTCGATGAGCAGGATGAGCTGGTCCTTGCACTGCTGCTCGCGCGAGCGCACGTGCGACATGATGATGCGCTCCGTCTCCTCGCGCAGCCGAGGGTAGCGTGACATCTGTCCGAGTGGCAATACAGGACAAGCACTCACTTGGCGAAACCAATGAAGTCCTCGTGGTTGGTGTTCATGTAGGCGAGCTCGCAGTCGATGAGCAGGATGAGCTGGTCCTTGCACTGCTGCTCGCGCGAGCGCACGTGCGACATGATGATGCGCTCCGTCTCCTTGCGCAGCCGCGGGTAGCGTGACATCTGACCGAGTGGCAATACAGGACAAGCACTCACTTGGCGAAACCAATGAAGTCCTCGTGGTTGGTGTTCATGTAGGCGAGCTCGCAGTCGATGAGCAGGATGAGCTGGTCCTTGCACTGCTGCTCGCGCGAGCGCACGTGCGACATGATGATGCGCTCCGTCTCCTTGCGCAGCCGCGGGTAGCGTGACATCTGACCGAGTGGCAATACAGGACAAGCACTCACTTGGCGAAACCAATGAAGTCCTCGTGGTTGGTGTTCATGTAGGCGAGCTCGCAGTCGATGAGCAGGATGAGCTGGTCCTTGCACTGCTGCTCGCGCGAGCGCACGTGCGACATGATGATGCGCTCCGTCTCCTTGCGCAGCCGCGGGTAGCGTGACATCTAACCGAGTGGCAATACAGGACAAGCACTCACTTGGCGAAACCAATGAAGTCCTCGTGGTTGGTGTTCATGTAGGCGAGCTCGCAGTCGATGAGCAGGATGAGCTGGTCCTTGCACTGCTGCTCGCGCGAGCGCACGTGCGACATGATGATGCGCTCCGTCTCCTTGCGCAGCCGCGGGTAGCGTGACATCTGACCGAGTGGCAATACAGGACAAGCACTCACTTGGCGAAACCAATGAAGTCCTCGTGGTTGGTGTTCATGTAGGCGAGCTCGCAGTCGATGAGCAGGATGAGCTGGTCCTTGCACTGCTGCTCGCGCGAGCGCACGTGCGACATGATGATGCGCTCCGTCTCCTTGCGCAGCCGCGGGTAGCGTGACATCTGACCGAGTGGCAATACAGGACAAGCACTCACTTGGCGAAACCAATGAAGTCCTCGTGGTTGGTGTTCATGTAGGCGAGCTCGCAGTCGATGAGCAGGATGAGCTGGTCCTTGCACTGCTGCTCGCGCGAGCGCACGTGCGACATGATGATGCGCTCCGTCTCCTCGCGCAGCCGCGGGTAGCGTGACATCTGACCGAGTGGCAATACAGGACAAGCACTCACTTGGCGAAACCAATGAAGTCCTCGTGGTTGGTGTTCATGTAGGCGAGCTCGCAGTCGATGAGCAGGATGAGCTGGTCCTTGCACTGCTGCTCGCGCGAGCGCACGTGCGACATGATGATGCGCTCCGTCTCCTCGCGCAGCCGAGGGTAGCGTGACATCTGACAATAATAGTAAACTTGTCAATTGTCACGCGGAGCGATCTATCGCGAGGGCTTGGGTATCAGTCGCAGCTACTTCACAGTGTGAGACCACTGGCGCCCGCGCACTGCAATGTGATTCGTCGCTGAAAGTCGCGCGATATTTTAGGCACGTTGCAGAAGCCCTCACTCGTATGAGCATTGATATAAATAAAAATTTATCCTTATTATTTAGTGATTATTATGACTCTTGTACTCTGTCTCTAACACTCATAAGCAACAATGCGTGCCGACCCAACCCAATGAGCTTGCCCTACGTCACGCATGACAATTCCCCTTTTCCCAATTTCGGTCCCAATCTCGAACGTGAGAATGCTAAGCTTTACTTATACTATACATGTCTCAAAAAGTTCTTTTTATTATGAAGTTTAGTAAAATTGAGAAGTCGGTATCTCAGAGAGGTTACATAAAATTGTAGAGATACAGAGGGCAGTTAGTTTAATTTTAATTTTTCATCGCTTGAATAGGGATACAGTTTGGTAATAACATCAAAGTAAAATCGACTTAAACAGCCTTGTTTTAGCCTGAACTTTATTATAAGGGTTAATTTTATAGGTACAAAAGTCTACAATCGAACTTACTCACCCTTTCTGTGCAAACACGGACAACGTTCGATAATTCTTGAACAACAAGATCCACGCACTTCAGAGTGGGTTCCTTTAGTCGAGCGATTTGCTTCTTTACTATCGCTTCGAAAGCCATGTCTGGAGTGAACAGACCCACCTTTGAGAAAAAAAATGTAATAAAATTTCAAATAAGCCATGATTCAAGCAGCAACTAATCTCTGTGAAAAGACGCAAAACTCTGACTGAACATTACTTGATAATTTATCTCGAATTCGGGTTTTTTTATAAGTGAAGCTAGACAGTATTGAAATATGGTTAACATAATATATTGTATGTCGTAACATATAGACAGAGAAACACACTTGCATTTACAGTGTTAGTATGGACAACATTCATTGCAATACAAAATGTAATTCCAATCTCAACTTCAAGTTACATAGACGGGCCCTGTCAAACAAAGAATGTGAACTTATTGTACTAACGCCATCTATCCTGAAAAGCAAGACAGCGCTATTGGCGGGGACAAGGACAGGGTTATACAGTGAGGGGCACGGCTTACAAGTCGGACGTCCAACTATTTTCTATGTAAGGGCCCATCTAGTACCTAAATAAATATATGTATATCGATGTTCCAATCCAATTACCATGTCGCAGGTTAAAAATACTATTTTAAGAAACAAATCTCAAACATGATTTATGGGTGTGAAAATTTTGCTTACCCTGATACCATGGATATTTCTAATGGCGAACGCGATTTCTCTGCGCAGTTCCTTTTCATCGAATTCCATTTTAACGATTTCGAAGGGGAATCTTTCGTGGAACAGCCTGTTGATTTTGGCACCACCCGACAACTCATTGGTGTTAATCTGTGCCGATCCCGAACCCTCGATAGTCCGCTCGAAGTCTGTCTGTAGAGTCTGGATCATCCTATCGAAAATATGAACATGGTTATTAAAAGTATATAAATACGATAATTACATTTACTACCGATGAACTTGTTACTGTACTATTGTAGTAAGTATTAGTCACGTACTATGCACTGGATTGACAGTTCTAAACAAGAATTTTGATAAATCACTTATTAGCAGCTTTTATGGATTTGAATGCATTTAAAGTTTGTTCGAATCTATTGTAATAGTACTTGATGAAAGACAGTTTTGATTTGTTTGACATTTAATTCAATAATTAAAACGAGGTTTTAGAACTTGCATATTACGATAAATCGCATGAGTAACTCTTAGCTTTACATGTGCACTAATAATTTCAAGGCATTACTGAAGCAAAAATACCTAACGAAGTAAGTTAAAGATGTTGAACTTTAATCCGCCACAGTAAGTAAATCCATCCATACAGCATGTATCCTTGCACTTATAGCTTGCGATATTCACCACACCACACAAACCATCCAAATCACTCACATCTTCAGGAAATGTTAACTCGACAATGCACAATTGTAAACTTCTATCCAATATTTGAAGTAAGAAAGACTCACTGTAGCATAGCCTTGGTCTTGATAGAGGGGTCGTCGGGCCTAAAGTGCTTGTACTGGTCGACATCCTTCTCGAGTGTTAGCAGCTGCTTCTGAAGCTTATCCCGCAAGCCGGGCAGCGTGTCGCGGATGTGGTTGGTCAGCTGTTGGTTCAGCACGCGCTGCAAGTAAGGGGTGCCAAGCCGGTCCGCGAGGTGCCGGTAGGAGGGATGGCTGAAATTGTATCGAAGTGAAAACTTCTTTAGGCGCGTCGAGTACTTCTTGGTAGGGGGTAAAAATGATGAACGGTGTCGGTCACGCGACACCATTCTACTTAAGACAAAAGGTCTTAAGTATAAAAATAGTGCATTCGTAATTAAACTTTAATGCCTTCGTTTTAAGGTTTATCCTTTTTTTTTTGAAGTGAGTACTTCTTTAGGCGCGTTGAGCACTTTTTGAATAAGAAAAAAATTCATTAAAAACAAATAAGTAAATATTCGTTTCTATCGGCTGTCCCTATAACTGCCAATTCTTTGGTTAGCTTAATAACGTCAGTTATTCAATCTCTGCAATATAATGATAAGCTCCTTCACGTTTACTAACGTTCGTTTTCTATATTCAATCTATATGCAATTTGTTGATACGTTCCTTATTGCACTGCACTTATTCAGGGACCCTTTCCTGAATTAGATTAGTGTAATAGAACTCAGGGAGGAAGGGTCCCTGATTAGGGAAATCGGGTGGTCCCGGTCTGCCTAGCTGCCTATGCGCTCTGCAGACCGGGTAATGTGGGGGTAATGTGTAACATACAGGGTGGTTAGGGAGCTCAGTCGTCGCACGACCAGCGTAAAGTAGTCGTCTCTCTGGCTCGCGATTGAGTAAGTAATATCCAAACTTTCGTATGTATAATATTATATATATAAGTACAATATAGACTAGATGATACCCGCGACTTCGTTCACGTGGATAACGTTTTTTTTATTCCCGGGGAAACTCCATAATTTTCCGGGATAAAAAGTAGCCTACGTCCTTCTCCGGGACGTAACCTACCGCCGTACGAAATTTCATCAATATTGTTTGAATAGATGGGCCTTGAAATCGTAGCAGACAGACAGACATACAGACACACTCGCATCCATACTAATATTATAAACGCGATCTACGCGGACGAAGTCGCTGGAATCATCTAGTTTATAATATTAGTATGGATACAACTTTTTTCGCATCGATAACATGGGTGCTATAATCATGGTGCTATAAACATATTAATGACAGACTGTGTCAGGGCCCGATAGCCAGTGCAGTGTAATAGGCCTATTAGTCACTTTTGACAAAAAGAACAACGTTGTGTTGTATTGTTTGTATTTTGATGCAAACGTGCAATATACACGCAAAAATCATTAGGTACTTTTGGTGCAATAGGGAAAAACATGCAAAGCGTTTCACTGCACCTCAAGAGGATATCGGATAGCAATAAATTACTCATATCGCAACAAGAGCACAAGATAAATTAATGTAATGTTACGTAAATTAATTTTCTAACTACGCCTTCTCTGCATACGAATAATGATAAAAAACAAATACGACAAATTATGTAGATATTCAGCCGCTGTATATATTTCAAATAAAATAGGAGCTATTTTAAATCAGCGCATTCAATTGGTATGCGCCATAACGAGATACGTCCTCCCGGGTAATGATCGTCGCATGATTATTGTTATAACAAATATAATATTCTTTAGCGAAAATCAGCAAAGCTGTACTTTCTTCTCTCAAACCTTCACATGCAAGTACCATTTTTGTACAAAATAAAATTAAGTCAAGAAAAATTATTGTCAAGACTGAACAGTTTATTTATAGTCAGGTGGGTGATTAAACCTAGTTCTCGGAACAGAGGGTTCTAGGAGATTTAGAAATAGCTACCAAAATTAAAACATACCTAAGAAAGAACTTCCTTTCAGCGGCCATCGCGGCCTGAATGTCCTTTCGGCCTTCGATGTCCTTCTGTGAGCGGTTCACCACGCCGATGTATCCACGTCTCAACGGCAGTAGCTTGTTCTCGAGGATATCCCGAGCGTCAGTCCCTTCGTCCATGAGATCCAGCTTTGTGATAACACCGATGGTGCGCACACCTTGAAATCAATGAACATTAGAACACATAACACAACAACAACAACAACAGATAAGTCCTTACGAGTAGGTGCATGAGATAGCCAAAGCAAGAACGTCGATAGAGATGGAGTTACTCGAGCTTTATGTCGGGCCAGCCAAGTTAGATTGCGCGAATTGGGATAAAGAATGACATTGGTTATGTATTCGAATCTTCTGATGGACGAATAGGATGGAGGCCAACAAATAAACATAACGTTTCATCTAAAACCAACGATCATTGGATGTCATCGTTGGCGCTAATGTGAAATGATCAGAAATTTTGCAGTCCATATAATTTGAATTGGTGGACTCAAGGAGATTAAAAATTCAAATATTTTTGAAGAAACATTTCCTTCCTACTAATGTATGTTCATTTAACTAGTACATCATGGGTAATTCTAATAACTGCGATCACAGCAAAAAATAAAACAGTAGACACGTGTAAGTTTAAAGAAACCTTATAAGAGAGGAATTAATCCATTAACAAGACCATTGCCAACCCTAGAGACATTTATATTATCTACTATCTCATTAGATGATTGTAAGTATAGTTTTCATACCTTGCGGGTCCACTTCTTTGGCAAGTTTGAGGGCATCGCTGTTGGCCAAGTCGGTGTTGGCTGGGGTCACAGCAAGTATGAGGCATGACTCGCGTCGTATGAACTGGAAGATCATGCCTTTGATCTGTTGCTCGATGTCTATCGGCTGGTCACCGATTGGCACCTTGGTCAGACCCGGCAAGTCGATGAGTGTCAGGTTGAGTACTGCAAATGTAAATTCCAGTCAGCATACCATTAATTCTAAGTACCCACAAATATATTTGGGGTCCCAAAGGGTAGAATAGCGACCTCGCTTGATAGTAGATAGCGCCGTCGAATAAGTCGCAGAAAGGGCAACGTAGAGTGTGGAAATGCCTAAAAGAGTCCTGTTTCAGCGGGTATATCGATTGACGACGACATGTTAGTATAACCATACTAATTATTTGACGCAAAATGTTGACCTGTGCTCATGTGTGACCTGCCCAATGAAGTGAGGCGATACAAGGCCGCGGAAGGAGGAATATCTTCATAGTCCTACGAAATACCTACAAAATTTCGGTTTAAAAGAGTACGGAGTATTGTTATTACTCTCGCTGACTGCAATGTTTTACAATAGGCAACCATCTGTAAGCGCTAATGAACTAAAATTGGATTGAAGTTTGGAAAAGGTGTTCTGAGAATTATTTTCTAAAAGAGGGCTCTTTTAGAAATAAGATGCAGAGCACCCGACTTATAGAATACAATGACTATACAATTAAGTATATTATTTAGGCAACTACCCGTCACATAGTCTTTGTGACAATATAATGATTGATTGATTCATAACAATTCATGATAATTGGCAGCTAATTTCTGAAAATGTTTTGTATTTATCTTTGAATAACGAGTAGCTACAAATGATTGTTTGAGCTGACTGCTGAGTCATAGGAAAACGACCGTTACGTATTGTTTCCAAAACTTAACCAGACGACTTTGACCTTGACGGAGCACCGAAATTACTTCTTTTAACTAAATTATAAAAGTGCGTGTACTCCGCGTACCCCGTTCAAATGCTAATAGTGACCTTGACAAATTTCTATTTGACATATTATATTTGTAAAAGAAATAAGCTGCAGTGAAGGTTATCTTTTCAGCTTTTGGGTGGGGTAATATCGTAATTTTCATTCATCCATATCGATACTAATATTATAAATGCGAAAGTCTGTCTGTCTGCTACGCTTTAACGGCTCATCCGTTCAATCGATTTCGATGAAATTTAGTATAGGTTGTATCCCGGGGAAGGACATAGGCTACTTTTTATCCCGGAAAATTAAAGAGTTCCCTCGGGAATCAAAAATCTTAATCCACACAGACGAAGTCGCGGGCATCATCTAGTGAAATTATATGTAGAGGCATCGATCTTACTCTTGTGCTCAAACAATACTCCAATATAAGTTCTATTTGCCTCCATTCTCTTATGACCCTTAAAGAGTCTTGACAAGAACCTTGATCTTAAGAGATTGCGACCTCTTGACTTAATGTCTAAGTTTGTACATAAGGGCTCTTCGCAATTCCACGAATTGTTGGAAATTGTTTCTTATCAAAATAAAATACTACGCATTCTAAATATTACGCATTAAGATTAGATATGCAACGCTAAAACAAGATTACTATTTTTGGATTGAGATAATAATATTATTAATTTTGGAATAGGTCACAACCTATTTAAATAAATTATTTATCAGTCATTGTCCTAACGCACACTTTTACAAAACTCTAATTGCATGATAAAACGCATAATTATTATTTATCATCATTAAAATTCATAAGATTAAATAGGGCATTGTGGGCATCATTTTGTGTGCCCTACAATAAAAAACAACCGTGTGGAATTTAACAAGTCGTTAGAAAAAATTAATTAATTAACAAATTGTGGAGATCGGTGAAAGAAATATTAGATCCTATAAGAGTTTAACAAAGATAGATATATAAAGATAGTATAACAAACATACAAAGAAGACAGTTAAAATTGCTATTCAATTTCAATGTAAGGTATTATAAGATTTTCTTGGTGAAGAAATGCATTCTAATGCATTCTTAGTGAAGTAGAATTTTGAACATTACATCGTTGCTCAAAATTTATTTTCTATTAAAAAAACATTATTTAATAAGTGTTCTACATATTACAAAGTACTCAAACACATGCATGAATCAGGAGAGCAAACTTTGATAAGATAGTCTAGGAATTACATCGCCTTATTAAAAAGATTTATAACTATACGCTAATATGACTACAACAGGTCTTAAAAGATATTGGTACTGCATCCATAGGTTCAGGCTTAAAATTAACTATTTTCATCAACCTAAATACCTACGGCCCAAAACCTTACAAGTACTCAATGCACGTATAGATTCTAGTGTGCAGTTTCTAAAACTTTCTTGTAGAAGAAAGGGATTAAACTGATGATGTAGTAATGCGAGGGCTTTAGAACAGAGTGACTACTTATTTTCCTTTTTCTATAACTACACTTTATCTTACCAAAATCCAATAATAAATAAAAACTAGTAACCATAGCATCCAAGTTCATACCATATCTTCTTAACATGAGTAAATTTCTTTGAGTGGTATTTGCACCTACGACCTTTCGAATTTCAGTCCACCTCTTAACCACTGAGCCTAGGCAAGCCATATGAATCTATTCTGAGACAATAACAATAAATGACGTACAGTGACGTCGCTGAATAGAAAGTGGTTTTCATTCAAGTCACAAACTGGGCTTATGCATGTCATGGCATAGCAAATAATTATATGTATTAATCTTTCACTATCTCATTACCGCAAGTAGCGTAAGGGAAGGTCTAAATAATACTTACCATGAGACATGAACTAGTGCAAGTACAACCTTTTATTTCTTCTTCTAGCAACTAGGAAAAGAATCTAGTTATTTTTATTAGGAATGCCATAACTAACACGCAAATAGGGTTTAATATTCAAATCGTCTATTCGTTTACTAACATCAGATTATATTCAATAGATTTATTTATTACGAATGACGATAGACGCCCTACTGGTGAACCGCTCTCTTTGAGAATCCTTGCAAGTCTTGTCCCTTGCAAAGATTCTTGAAACTCCTACGGAAAATGGTGTAGTGCTTGCGCGCATTACCACTTCAATTTAGCGGCTTGTTGAGCTACATGACGTGCCAGTTAATATTCAAGAGAAAATTCTGAATAGTTTGCTTGTTTAGAATTAAGACTTGAACCTGTTTTTTGCGAATTACTCATAGTTGCGCTAGTTTTCACACGCACTTCAAATTATTGTTTAACGCACAGACAGATCAGTTGTTATTAGAACAATTAGTGACGTTTTTGACGTAACGGCGTAGCTTCTTGTCATACCTATATTTCAAATACTACTGTGGAAGCACTTCTCAAAGCTAAACAAGTGGCTTTTTTTCGAACACTCCCGACGCCATTAATACTCATAATATTATCAGTATTTAAAAAAAAATATAGCAACACACTTGTATACGAGTTGTAACATTCATCGAACGCTCATACATAGATATTCTTATCAATGATAAAATCTGTAGGTAGCCACATAACATATCACAATGTTCTACAATATATCCATAGTTAGACTCGGGATTATTATAATAATCAATAGGTAAACAGACAACAACTTATCTCAATTATTCAGCACTGACTCACTATATATGTCATCACGATTCACAATTCCGTCATTATGAATCGTCACTATTAGATGCATCATTTTTAGGGATCGGTACCAAAATGGAAAGAATGGAATCCATATAGTGCAAACCGTCTTTCGTACCTGCTTGCTTGGTGATTAGTAGATTAAATATAAAAAAACGAATAAAAAAGTCGAATTAATGTAAAACCTGCATCAATAATAATTGTTGATGCAACTATGGATTTCGGCTAATAGGGGAAGTGTGTTAACCAATCTTAGGTGATTGCGATCGTTGCACAGTATCAAAAAAAATACATAATAAGGCCCCTGAACAACCAATACTCTCTCTCTTTCTCTCTTTGCGTCCTATTCCTCGTGGCTGAAGGTCGGGTCACGAATCGCGATTTCATTACCACGTCATAATGGTAGGGGTTTTCAGGTCGTAAAATGTTGGTAGGTACATGTAATGGGGAGCTTTATGGATGTCACACTTTTAATACTAAGTGAAAAAATTTATCACCATTTCCTAGTTATTACTTAGGTGTAATTTTACTATAACACCATGGAACTTTCACCTTTTCCATGGAACTTTACCGCCAAATACGTAATACGTATGTATCAAAGTGCATGAGAACAAAATCATAAAGTTGTAAAATATCAAAATTATAATTTTATGATTTGGACTTAATCAAAGAAACCAACTAATTACTTATCGATTTCCAGCATAAAAAATTGCAGAGAAATATTTAAGAAAACAAGTATATAGTTAAACTGTTTACATAAAATACGCGTGCTCACGCATCTACAGCAAGTAAGTACTGTACACAATGTTTTTTATCCGGCAATTAAAATGCCTATTTGCTCTTTTGATTTCTCAACATCCTTTCAACTTCCAGGAAATATTAAAGATAAAGTTGCCTTCTCGTGTTTACAACCAACTAATTGTAGAGTATCTCTGAAACTGAAGTCCTGTCTCTAGTCCTGTCCCTATCCCAATTCCGAAGGAAGCAAGGTCGCATTGAAGAACTATTATTGACGTCAGGCTTTGGCATATTACTATCAGATGCGCTCATTTCGAATAGATATTATAATATGGTTTTCAGATGGTATAATGTTCTCCTTTTAAAAGGTCGCTCGCACGTACGTACGTTACCACTAATAATTAAATATTTGGTCTATTATCCTCCTCTTAACTGGCAAGCGACCGGCAAATGGTTGCTAAATACGTAGACTGAGTCTGTTCAATAATCTAATATTTTGATCTGCTGTCCGAAACAGGCCCACCAATATACAGGGCTCATATAATATGGTGAAGGTACTCTACAGGGTCCGAAGAATCCCCCTTTATATTAATCTGCCGCGCTGGAGTAAATCCAAAAATCCCCTTTTGGGCTCCCCTACTCTTTGTTTGATTCACCGGTGATTCTTTCAGTGTTGCTTTGTACTATTTTTCAATTACCTTATAATTTACCCATGTGAACTGACTTATTGAACAGACTCTAACAGTAACATACACGCCCTCTGCTAAGCACGGTTGTGGAAGATTTTTATATCTTAGAACATAACTTTGATCTAAAATAGGAAGATCTGGAAAATATTATGTAAGTAACAAATAAAACTTTAAGAAATCGTATTATTATTTCTGTATATCCATTTTTTTCTAAAATCCTTTTTTCGAAGTACCTCTAGTACTTCTAAAAATCTGCTCTACTTTTCCATTTTTCCTTTTGGTAACCCTACTTTGGACTTGCTCTGAAGACTCTTTCTAACCTTTCCATCTCATACAGAGTTCCGTAGCAGATAATAATTAATCCGTCAAACACTGAGAACTTTGCTCAGGTTCATACTTTATTTGCTTAAAAGAAACACATTTAATGTGTTAACAATGTGACAATAATAATATTGTGCACCATTTATGAGTAAAAATCAACGAGTCATAGATATTGGTGCCCATAAAATAACGTGGGAAAAAGTGTACATAATTACGTACGTACGTATGTTTGATCACGAGTATTTTTCTATCGACTTAAACAAATTAAAAACTAAAGTACAAAGGCAAATATGAATAAATAGCTTGAATCTTCTCAGCAGAACTCCTTTCCGAACAGGTGGTAGATTCAAAACATGGCGTAACATGTATATGTCCTACATGTTATAAATAAATAAAGTTTATTGAGAATCATCATTTTTACCTATATACTTATATAATAAATTAGTCCTATCCCTAATCACATAAGCATCAAATTTTGTTAGTATAGATTCAATGTGTAACTATTTTTATCATAGCCCAAGATTCTGAATTAACATTCCGATTGGAGGATCGTTCTAAAACATCCAACAATCTTATTTATAATAAATCATTGTAGAACTTTGTAAACAGAGCATTCCTATGCGATTAGCGATCCCAGTTTCTGTGGAGATATTTCATAAGTACAAAATAACTGCATAATGTATGTTTTTGTACTGTCACGTATCGAAGGCATTTTACCTGCATCTACAAGGACAGCCTTACAGGAAACGATTATATCGTCATTTCCTACTCTACGGAAGCCAGTAGTGCGTTTGACCTTGGATATTTTTACACGTACGATCAGTGATCATAATTCAATGGGCTAAGCTTTCGGATATACCTAATAAGTAGTAGTAATATTATGGCTATTCACGTCTGTTCGTTATAATAATTTATCGTACTACTGTGGCTAATTCTGTGGTACATATTATATTATCTTAACGAAACTTAAGGCGCCGCGAAAACAGACACTTTTGTGTTGTGTCGAATACAAGCTTCCATTGAATATCTTGTTTTCAATATTTGGAGGTTTATTTTTTTTTGGTAAATCGTGTTATTTATTGAATTTTTTTAAAATAAAATATTATATTATATTTAAAAAAAGGGAAAAAAATAATTGGACTAGTGCCATCTGTACTCGAACCGAGGTCTTCTCTCATTTTCCGCTCATTTTCCCAACTGAGCTATTATAACTTTGTAGGTGGTGGCGAAATTTATCTTCGTATTCTAATGATATTGATATTGATAATGAATCCTAGCTAGATCGATTTATCGCTCCCGAAACCGCCTGCATATAAAGTTTCATGAAAAACTTTCGAGCCGTTTCCGAGATTCAGATTATATATGTTATGGACCAGGTGATTAATTCGGGCATTATTTATAATGCACGAGCATTATGAATAATGTCTATGCTTTATCGGGCTAACTGATTAATTACTATCTTAACTTCATTATTTATCACATTGCACGGTCATTATTATATTGATACATGACAATCGGGCAATTTGATAATAAAGCTATATTTAATGCGGTGCGAGGGCGGGGAAGGAAGTACGCATGACGTGACACGCTTTGACCAATCAGAGACCGCCATTCAGCGTTAGGCTCGTGCGGCGGACTTCAAGCGCTGTTGTTATGTTTAGTTTTGCATTGTAAGCGAATACGGGCGGACGCGAATGGGTTTTACTTTACGGTTATAACGCGAGCGTGTTAGCGAACTATAGTGAAATAGCTGTTAGTGTTTATTCCTTAAGTTTTAAATGCAAAACTAGTGGATTTTTAAGGTAGAAGTCCTTGGTAATTAATCCAAATAATGAGTCTGATTATTTAAGTTGTTTAATATTTAGTTATATGACAATAACAATAAAAAAATAGTAATTAAATATGTTTGTATTACTCTGCCTAAAAAGTGATGGGCAATATGTATAATGCCCGGTCAATTTGATTATTTGAATAATTATTATCAAATTGCACTCTCATATTGGGCATTTTTCATAATGACCGGGCATTATTTATACTGCCCATTTTATCACTTGGTCCATAACATATATATGTCACCGTAAGATTATAAAAACCGTTAGATTATAATCTAACTCGCGAAATTGTAAACTATCGAAAGATTGTAAGCCGTTCAATGTTCTGAGTGTCAATTTTTGAAATATTCATTGTATTTACGTTTACTTGTCTGTTTCTTGAAGGTTAGGTTAGGGTTCGAAATAAATAACCAGGTAGTGCCCTTAGGTTTTATCGGGTTAATATACCTAACAGATTACAATTAACCGAAAAATAATGCGTTAAATTGTAATCTTTCGACAGTTTGCAATTTCGCGAGTTAGATTATAATCTAACGGTTTTAACAATCTTACGGTGACCTAAATAAGAATTGCGCGTTTAAAGGTATTAAAATCAATATGAAATCAAACAACTGCGCAAACGTTCACTGTTTGTGTCGTTACTTCCACTAGACACTCAAGAAATTGTGTCAGCAGAATTAGCCACACTGGGGCTGATTCTGTAGTGCACAATCTCTAAACTAAACTAAAATTAGAGCATTATAAATATTGCTAACCTTTTCATAATACTCCCTACGGAAAGGGACAGAACTAGATTTAAAGCTGCCATTTTAGTTTAGTTTAGAGATGTTACATTACAGAATCGGCACCATTGTCTCCTTATTTGATCAGTACCAGTATCTTATTTTGAAGAACTGATCAAGCCTCATGTAATTGGTGATTCTTTTACCATGACAAAATAACACCATATATGGGTAAAATGGCTCAAAAATATTAGGAGTAAAGTTCGGGCATAATTATACACTATATATAGCTTTAAAAGTTATCAGCATGGGGTTTAAGGGTAAGTATAAGATGTCTGTACTCTGTACATCTCTTAGTAAAACTTAGGACTAGGCTTCAGTTTGAGAAACATACTTGTTTACGAGTGTCCCTTTTAACTTTTTCCTTAAAAGTGTCATTAAAAAAAACTTACCATTAGGCGAGTAAACACGCAAGTTGATAGGCACAGGGGAGATGCCCTTGTTAGAGCCGGTGATGCGATCAGTCTCCGCCTCGATTTCTCCGCGCACTTCATTGAAGTCTGTGAACTTCTTGCCCTTGCAGTGGAGAAATTCCGCATATTCTATGGAGGAACAAAACGATTTTACTATGACTTCTCAAAAATAAATCAAAATCTGGATGAAAACATGGTTTAGGGATAGGATTATAAGGAAAAGAACTCCGGATAGAAGTAGCCTTGAGAAGATATGAAAAGACAGCAGCATGACAGAAATAATACAAAAGAGAGCAGAGAAATGCGGATTAGATTATTTAAGACCACTAAAGTCATTTCAAGTCATTTACAAAGGGCATAATTTGATAAGATGTGGGCCACCCTCCAAGAGAAAGGCAAGAGAAGAAGTCCTGGATAAGGTAGCTGCAAAGAAATGTCTTTAGGGCTCCGTGCGCGGCTGAGCATAGAGTTCGAGTGCTCTCGCGTTCACGCATGACAAACGATGATGAGTCATGCGTGGACGGCTTATCTTTCTCTTTTGGTTTTCCACAAGAGATGGTTAAGCATAAAATTGACATATATACCAAAGTACCTATAAATAAACAAATTATGAACAACTCAATGATGCTTGTGACAACAGAAACGCTTTGATTTTCCACTGTCGGGATAAATCTCCAGGATGTAATATCTTTGCAATAAATTTTGTTCTTAACCGGCAGACCTACTATCCGAAAGAGAAAGTGTATTAGTAAATTGCATGAAAATATTTGCATCAGCATTAACAAAATGGTTTTATTGTGGAACTCAAAGTCCCTATGCCAAGTTTGTGTGTGAATTTGTTTTTCTCAAATAGTTCTTTCACACTATCTGACCTGCCCAGGCTTCTCTTGTATGGAGGGGCAGGTCAGCAAAAGTTATATCTGTAACTTGTGTAATAATACACTTCTGCAAGTTAGAGCGGCCATACAGACAGACAGCTTGAGCAGTCATAGTCAACCACTTCAAGCTACCCTTGATAACGCGCTGCCAACTGCCCGAAGCAGTCACAACTGCTCAAGCGGTTCCATATATGTGTGTACGTAGAAGACTGAAGTTCACTATGCAGTCGCAGCTTGAAGCAGTCCATTCTGACTGCTTCAAGCTGTCCGTGTATCTGAGGCCTTAGAGATATAACAAATTATTATTTGACTACTACAACAAAGGATGGGAGTAATTAAGTTAATCCCAAATGGCAATTAGATGTTTTAACATTCAAATTGTTAACGGTTAGCAGCAAATTTGGTCATGGACACAAAGCTGAATATTTTTACTTGAATGATATATTTTTGCCAAATTGTCTGTCTTTTTAGTGTATGGAGTGAAGTACCCTAAATTGGAGTAAACTCAAGAATTGTTTGTAATTAAATCAAATAATCAATATATTATTTTTATATTTTTGTACAAATAGTCTTAGCTAAATTTTATACGTAAAGAAATCTATCTCTTACTCTACCTGCATTTCCATTGATAAGTTGCAAAATTAGGGGGCGCCGAGTAACTATACCAGAGCCGCGGGGCAAAAAGTCCCTGTAACAAAAAATAGCATCAAGTCAAGACTGTTTCTTTTTTTTTTGTTATTTGTACTCTATCTGCAATCAGTTTAGATTTTAACCATTCTAAAAACAAAATACCTAAAAGCATTGTATTTATACTTAAGTATAGTACATTTTTCTTTGTGTTTTTAAATACTCAATTACAAGTTATTTTAAAATACTTAAAATAAAAGAAAGTCATGTTAGTTACACTATTTATAACTCAAGAACGTCTGAACCGATTTGGCTGAAAATTGGTGGGGAGGTAGCTTAGAACCAGGAGATACTTTAGAACATGGGATACTTTTATCCTGGAAAATTAAAGAGTTCCTGCAGGAACTAAAAACCCTCAATCCATGTGGACGAAATCGCTGGAATTGGCTAATATATTTTAAATAGCTAAGTACTATGATTGCATTACACACTCCATCCATAAATTCATTCACATACATCATGATTCATCCAAGGATACAATAATAATTATTGTTTTCCTTCGATTTGAAAGTATATAGGTATAGGCATTTCCTCATTAAACTTCATCCTTAAACCATATAGTTAACTTATATTTCCCACATCAGTGCCTCATAGGTATTTTTTAACATTGACTTTCCGTCAATAATCTCAATATTACTAACTGTAGAGTGAAACTTTGCAATGAACAATTAACCATAAGGATCACAGCTGATGGAAACAAGTGATCTGTTTGAGTTTGGGAACTGTCTCCACTTTTCATTCAAATTAATAATACTCCCATAAACATGTTTACTATTTTAGAAACTATAATATAAAACAGCATTGAAACCAAACAGACCCTGATAACATTTAAGTGGTATCAGTTTCTTAAATTATCTTTAATATATGTTGATAAAGTTATACCTTTAAGCATTTAAAGGTTGTTAAACACCTATTCCATCAACTTACTCCGAATGTGAATTTAACAAAATAGTAATAGAAAATAGTAATTTAAAGTCATTTTTGCTGAAGTTGCTTTTGTCATATCAAATGAACAAAAGTATTTGAATTCTCAAAGGAATTAAGCCATTAAACAATTATTTTCATCTAAAAAAAATATTTAGTATTGTCTGGGTCAGGTAAACTGATCATCCTTACAAGAACTACATATATGGACAAAGGTCCTAGACAAATTGCAGAATATTGTAAGATAATAAAATTTTAGCAAGCAAGTGATGTTCAACTGTAAACAATGGATTACAGCTTATGTATCTAATTAAAGTACGACTGATAGCGTTATTTCATACGCATTTTCATACTTTTTATGGTCAAAACGCTCACCTGCCGACAAAATTCTCTAGCACCGAACTTTTTCCAGCGGATTGACCACCCACAACAGCAATTTGCGGAAGATCTAAGGACATGTGCACGCCCATTTGAACAAATGCATCCTGCAATTTGTTCACTATGGGTATTAATTGCTGCATCCCGAAATTTCCAGCCATTTTTACTGATATACATCAATTTTCACACCACAAAATTACTTAGTACTTGCTCATACTTCACATCATCGATAAACTAATTTATTTTTCAATATGGTGGTTGGTGGGTGGTTATGGTAACGCTACGTTCCGTTTTTCGTATGTCAGATGTCAAGCTGATAACAGCAGCGCCCAGGCGGCGCGCGGCTTTCAATCGAAAGCCAAGCGTGCATGAGGTGCATTATTCAAAGTCGGATTAAATATTGTATATTATGCTTATTGATGCCTCTTCACACATACATATAATCATGAATAAATTACTAGCTACACATAATATTATAGGCATGGTGTTGTATGAAATATATATACGCAGAAATAAAAATGTTTCATTTAAAGATTTACAAAATCAATACTGCGTGACATGCGCACTAAATATAGGGCACTTGTACGTTACTATTATGACAAGACACTAAAGTATAGCAAATACTTCACGAGATTTTTAGCCAAAAATATTAAAATTATTTAATATTATGTCAAATTGATTTAATCATTACGTGTCTCGTTTTGTAGTTTTTGTTTGTAAACTCTAGGATTTGAACATGATATATAAACGATTTTTTATGCTTTATAAACGCTATATTATATTAAATTATTATAGTTTCAATGCACAAATTATACATGTTATACTCTACTTGAATAAAATAGAATAACTTCTGAGGTATAGCTTGTGAAAAAAATAAAACTTGTTTTATTATACTATAATTATTATAAAGAGTTAGGGCTTACTTACTTGCCAACGAAGTTTTCTAACACTGAACTCTTTCCGGCTGATTGACCACCCACGACAGCTATTTGTGGTAGGTCTAGCTGCATATGCACTCCCAGTTGTGTGAAAGCATCTTGCAACTTATTTACAATTGGTATCAATTGCTCCATTCCCATATTCCCGGCCATGGCTGCCGGTTTCTTCTGATACTCCTCGTTTTATGAACTTCGTCTTCGCTGGTCGTCGACTTCTGATTTTCTTTCATCAATACGATACGGATATTAAATGCGCATGCCTAGAGTAACAAACTGAAATATCTATATACATCCGTCTCAAGCTAGATAATATTGAACATATTTTGTACTAGCTGATGCCCACGACTTCATCCGCGGGGATTGAGGTTTTTTGGTTCCCGTGGGAACTCTTTAATTTTCCGGGATAAAAAATAGCCTATGTGTTATTCCAGACTATAATCTTTTCAACAACCTTTTATAAACTTTTTCAACGAAAAATTTATTTCGATGTCTAGAAGTATGCAATTTTGCACAGAAGTTGATTATTTAACGTATCTTGTTGTACTAAAAAAATATACAAAAAATAAATACTATATTATTGAAAATTCATTGCTTTTATTAGTTAAATTACGCGATTAAAACTTGTATATTTAAAAAAATGAACGGAAACACCGACTTCTCGATTTCTCTCCACAACTATCAAATTTCTCTACTCGTGGTTAACAGTGATTTATTTTCTCATCCTATTCCTATCGGCTATTCAGATTTGGGCTTTGTAGCTCTTATTCTATTTTACTCCTTTTTTTTAAATAGTATATTTATTTAAAAGTATATAATATATTTATTTATCAATTTATGTGTGTGTATTTCCAGTAATATCAATTTTATCAAAATGAACTTGAACATAATATGTGTATTTTTAGAGTAGTTCAAACTTTATTTATCTTTCTTTCGCGGTGTAGAAAGTGGATATCTAATCTGCAAAACGAAATGGATTACCAGGGAATCTAGAGACAACAAAACTATTAAAGTACCGATACTACTCCATGCATCCCGTTTCCATAATAGTCAATGTTTGTTACAATATTTGACGCGTTGTCACAAATATTGGCCAAACAATAACAATAATATTGATCAATAATTTAATTTACTTTTTGAATCTATGTATGTAACTACATGAAAAACACTTTATTGTTTACAAACTTACCAAAAAAAGATATTCCCTCTGAAGTTTTAGGTTTTTAATATATAACCAAAGGGGTTTTGTTATGTTGGCTATTGCTGGCCCATACTAATGTCAACTAAGAGCACTTACGTATTTTTTGCTGTAATTTTTGGGACCCATTTTTGAAGCGCTAATATAGGTGCTCAAATTCTACATCAATGCTTCATCAATGCCGCTAATCGGAAAGTTAGTATACGTAGTAGGTACTAAAATTATACATGAATAATTGTACCAATAGTTTTATTAGCAAATGAGGAGTATGTATTTATTTTGTTTTCATAGACATGTGGGGTATTATTTCGCATTTATATTTTTACTACAAAAATTGAACATTTGGGAGCCTATCAAAATCATTAATTTTTATCCAATAAGACTGCAGGGGTCTATCTCGAAACCTATGTTTCTCCTATAGGTATAATTTCAGGCTGTAGTTAAATGTGTGAAATTATTATGGGTCTGTATGGAACAGACTAAATTCTATATTAATCTAACGAAAAATATTAGAAAATATCATACCTCTTTAAAATGTAAAAAAATAGGTTAATGTACTTCTAGTAGACTAGAGGTAGGTACATTAACCTATTTTGCCTAGAGGCAAGACCCCCGAATTAAATCCTCACTCAATGAAATTTGTCTGGGTTTTAGAATTGGATGATCCAAAACTTACACAAAAATATCCAACAAAAAAAACATCCGGAAGTTAGATATTTATACATAAAACTAACTATTTATGACTGAATATTTTCTAGATTTCTTTTTAAAATAATAGCAGGTAGTATATTAACACTTAAAACTGAAATATCAAATGAAATAATCTTGCAGAACATCAATATTTAAACCGATTTTATGAAATGAAATGTACTTTAACAATTGGGTATAGGTTAAAAAACCTTATTTCCCTTCTGATTTTTTAGTGGATATTTATAATATACGTTTATCTAAGATATTTTGTCATACTATAAAGTTTCGTCGCCTGAAGAATTATTGTTGGGGTCTACTAGCTTATTGCCTAGACTACTCCTGTGAACTCTTCGAATACGAGGTCTAGTTCTGGACAAGCTATTAGTCTGTCTTAAACAGAAGTGTTTTTGATGCTGCATTGAGATTGGCCTGCATAGCCGAAATTCGGCCAACTTATTTTGGTACTTTCTATAAGTGTAGCGCTGTCATAATATGAGTACTTTGATGTTTGAACGCATCCATTGAAAGTTTTCCTCGTTTGCCTGCAGAGAGCGCTATGTCGCGTCTTTGTGACGTCACGCTATTGATTGTGAAAAGGAGATCGTCTTTTGGAGACGCCATCTTAAAATAAAGTGATATAAGTTTTGGTAGTGTAGAATAGAGATAAAATCTAAAGTAATCCTCCTTGTTAAATTTAGCAATTGAGCTTAGATAATTCTTAATTATTAATTCCTAGTGTAACGGACCAAGGTACTACTCTATTTTGCTTTTGTTATTTCCATAAGCGAAGAAATTTACTTTGTTATTTACCGTTTCTTAGCTTGTAATCTGTTAGTACCGTTATTTCGGATTGCATATATCGTTCCCAGTGTGAAGAGTTAACAGTTAGGAGTGCATTAATTTCTAAGAGTAAAATTGGGAGTCATCGATCCAGCGTCCGTTCAACCTACGGATGTAACACGTCAATATACTTCTGAGGGCTGGGCTCCAAGATTCAGTGTCCAGTGATGTGAAAGTGTTTTTACCGAAGTGTTCCGTGAGACGAAGTTTAGTGTTGTGTACTATTGTAAATTATTAAAACACCGTAGGTGTTGAAATAGCTTAGTGAAACTAAATAGTTTGCGACAAGTCGTTCATTCGAAGGACAGTTCTTTGTTGATATTAATTCTGTTTTTATTGAGTGGTTTAACTGTGATTAGTGAAGGTTGTACTGGTTTACAGTTTTTGGTCGGTGAGAGGGTGACCTCCTGATGGTGTGTACATCGCAGCATGTCTGCACTCTCGACGCCGGGCGGCGGAGGCACTACGGCGCAGAGCAAGCCGACGTCCGGCAAGCAGAAGTTTCAGAAATTGGACATCAATAGTCTGTACTGCGCTAACAGGGTAAGTTCAATAGTAAAACTTGTTTAAATCTCTCATCAATTTATTGCACAAGCTAGTTGGTTATTTAGGTATACATCAGGCTCTTATACATTAGTAAACATTTATGCTTTTGTATTCATTAAAACTGCTCTAAGTAGTTGTCACAAAATCTGCTTTTATTTCCTTGCATATTTTTTACTAATAACCCTAAAATATCTATATTTTTATTAATAAATATGTTAACTGTAAACTGTTTTGTGATTATTACAAGAAGTTTCTTTAAAAAAGTAAAACTAAACTGCATCATATTGATAAGTTACTTATACCTGCACTAATAGCTGACCTTCACTTCATAAAAGTCTAGTTAATAAGAGTTGAGTTTATCATTGACATTGCTCACTTCCTTGTTACAAAAACTAATCATTAGTTATATGCAAAGCCAGTTCTTGTTGTCTGAAATATACATAAAATATATTCTTTGTTAAAGGAGAGTCAATGACCTCATAAACATACCTATGTATTGTTTTCTAGACTTATTATTGATTTTAGAGTGGAGATAATTGCTTCTATTATAAAATCAATACTGAATTAATATTGTAGTTGGAAATATTAATTACTTATATAGTAGGAGATATTCATTTTTATTTGTACGTAAAATAGAAAGTTAATATCAGTATTGATAATATAATGTACCCATTTTTATTTTATTTCCCAGTCATTTGAGTGTCTTTTTACTCATCAATCAAAGCAATAGCTTGTATGAACAAGCAAACACTTGTTTCATAGCTTATAATACCTGGTTATGGTTTATTCATCATTATTATTGGCACTACAGCCCTTTATTCGGTTATTTCGGTATATTCGATTTGGGCCTGCTACAGAGGATATCTCCATCTTCTCTATCATTTGTGCTTGTTCTCCAGCTTCTTACACCAATCGTTTAGACAAGATGTCCAACCCCATCCAAACATCAAAGTTTTGGTCGACCAATACTTCTAATGGGTTGGTCAAAAGCTTTGTTGCTGCTGGTAGATTGAGCGTATGCACATTCCACTTGCATTGCTTAATAACTAAATCCTTTTTTTGTTTGCCTGCTATATTGTGAAAGCAAAACATGATTTTTGGACCAATAATACTCAACAACCAGGCAAACGAAAAAGGTATTGTTATTTATTAAATAAATAATTAATTAATGTTAATGTCAAAGTATGTTTGTTTGTTCTTTAATCACACTGCAACAGATCAACATGTTTTTTGCGTGGGCATAATTGAGGACCTTGAGTGACATAGGCTACTTTCTGTCCTGGAAAATGAATGGGTTCCATGGAAATAAGAAATGTATGAAGTCACGGGCATCAGCTAGTAATTATTGTTATTAATAATTCTTAGTAATGAATAATATAAATTTAATAAAAATAATACGTGGACAAAAATAAAATAGTTTATTGTGTCATTTCATGTTTTTTTATAGTACAATGGGGCAAAAAAATTTAGTTTTAGAGGTTCGCTTCAATATTAATAATAATAGTACTTAATAAATATTTATTTTCTTTTGTAAAATGTTGATTTACAAAAGTGTATGTACCCTGAATTGCAAATATGCACATATAATGTGAGATCCCTCTCTACAACTGAAATATATCTTGAACTTACATATGCTCTTGAAAATGTTAACTTCGACATTTTAGGTCTTTCCGAAGTTAGAAGAACAGGTTGCAATATAGAGGAATACAAAGACTACATTCTATGCTACATGGGAGAAACCAAGGGAAAACACGGGGTTGGCTTTTTACTGAAGAAAACATTTAAAAACAAAATAATTAATTTCACAGGACTGTCAGAAAGGGTTGCTCTGCTAAAATTGAAACTAGAAAACTGGCACATCTCACTAGTACAAGTCTATGCACCCACAGAAAAAGCGAGTGAAGAAGAGATACATACATTCTACAACACCATCACAGAAGCACTTTCTAAAGCTGACGACAAAGTTATATTAATGGGCGACTTTAACGCGAAAATAGGACATCCCAAAGAAGGCGAGAACTTAATAATGGGTCAGTACGGATATGGCGAACGAAATGACCGGGGCGACCTACTGATCGACTTTGCTTTAGAACACAAGCTGTCTATAATGAATACATATTTTAAGAAAAGGGAAAACAGGCGATGGACATGGATTTCACCTGACCAAAAAACAACAAATGAAATAGATTTCATACTAACAAGCCACCCCCAACTCATCACAAACACAGAAGTACTCAACAATATAAAATTCCCCTCCGATCACAGACTTCTAAGAGCCTCCCTCGATTTAAAACAGCCACGAAAAGACAGGAAAAACTACAAACCTTCAGTTTCAAGTCTAAAAACTGATAATGAAATTAAAAGCTATAAGAATAGCCTGCATTCACATCTAGAAAACAATTTTAAAGAGACTCTGAGCATCCAAAACTATTACAACACTTTAGAGGAATCCGTGGTACACAGTTTAAGCACAAGTAACCAAGAGAGAAAACAACAAAAAATATTTAGTAAAGAAACTGAGGAACTAATAAAGAAACGTACTGAACTAATAAGAACAAAACCTAAAGATAATATCATAAGAAAAGAACTAAGTGAAGTGTTCAAAACTACCAACAAATCTATTAGTCAAGACTATAAAAAGCACAGACAGGACATAATCACAAGAAACCTTACAAATCATAGAAGTACAAAAAGAGCATTTAAAGACCTGAAACTACAAAAAACGTGGATACAGAAGTTAGAAGACAACACAAGGGAAACAAAAACGAGAAAAGATATTATTAACCATGCTACACATTTTTACAGAGAAATGTACAAGAGACAGATACATAAGGACACCCCACAAACACAAGATTATAGTAATTCTAAAACAGCAGTAGACCCAATTACTGAAAGTGAAGTGTATGACCACATTAGAAAGCTAAAAAATGAAAAAAGCCCAGGACCCGACGGTATAACTAACGAAGCTATTAAATTAGGGGCACCTGTTCTACTACACCATTTCACAAAGCTCTTCAACATGATATTAGATGCTGAGATAGTGCCACAACAATGGTGCACTTCAGAAATAACACTTATTTATAAAAAAGGAAATCCATTAGATATAGGCAATTACAGGCCAATCAGTCTGATGACAAGTACATATAAATTATTCGCATCTATCATGCTAAGTAGAATAGCACCTACAATTGATGATTCACAACCAATAGAACAAGCAGGTTTCCGATCGGGTTTTAGTACAACTGACCATCTACAGGCACTAGAACAAACAATGGAGAAGTACAAGGAATTTAACAAATCTCTATATCTAGGATTCATCGATTACAGTAAGGCTTTCGATACAATTAGTCATAACTCAATCTGGGAAGCACTGAAACTCTTCAACGTCGATATAAAATACATAAACATTCTAAAGAACATATATGCTAACAGTACTAGTAAGGTAAAACTGGAAACAAGAGGTGATCCAATCAAGATTGAAAGAGGCGTGAGACAAGGAGACCCCATCTCACCAAAACTCTTCATAGCTGTTTTGGAAACCATCTTTAGGAAGCTGGACTGGGATCACAAAGGTATTAAAATAGGCAAGAGATACCTAAACCATCTAAGGTTCGCAGACGATATTGTCATACTGGCTGAAACACCAAACACACTACAGGAACTAATACGCTCATTAGCCAACGAAAGCTCCAAGATAGGCCTGGAAATGAATGCAAACAAGACTAGAGTAATGACGAATAGTTATGAAAAACCAATATGGGTCAAGGGCAAATGCATAGAATATGTTAAAACTTATACATATTTAGGAAAACAAGTGACATTTAGCAATACAAATAACGAAGAGGAAATACAAAGGAGAGCAAACATCGCATGGCAAAAATATTGGTCACTTAAAGAAATCCTAAAAGGCCACTACTCCCTAAATCTCAAGAAAGTAGTAATGGACACTTGTATACTACCCTGCCTATTATACGGCTGCCAAACATGGGTTTACACTAACAGAACCAAACAAAAAATTACAACTACCCAGAGAGCAATGGAGCGGAGCATATTAGGAATAAGAAAAATTCACAAAGTGCGAAGTACAAAAATTAGGGAAAAGACAATGCTGACAGATGCTCTAACACAAGCACTAGCACTAAAGTGGCAATGGGCAGGACATATCGCAAGACTCACTGACGACAGATGGACGATACAAATTACTAACTGGAAAGGACCACCAGGGAAAAGAAAGGTCGGGAGACCATACAAGCGGTGGGCGGACGACGTAGCCCAGACTGCTGGCACAAACTGGCTGACCCTTGCCAAAGACCGGGAGCATTGGAAGCAGATGGAGGAGGCCTTTACCCGATATGGGACTACATCTCCAACAAATACTGCAACAAATAACAATACTAACTAGAATAAGACAAACACTAACACAACTAACACTTATTTCATATATAAAGTAGTAATATACAATTGTAATTACCAGGGGATTAGAAATAAAAGGCTTATTATTATTATTATTATTATTATTATTATGTACCCTGAATTGAAAACATCCTTCATTGTCTTTTATCTTTTTTCAGAACGAAAGCTCTGAACCATCCTTGGCAAAATCTCAACTCAGCCGTAAACATGGAATGCAAAGCCTTGGAAAAGTACCTTCAGCTAGACGCCCACCAGCCAATCTTCCTTCTTTGAGAACTGAAACTGGTCAAGATCCTAACACAAAGTAAGATCTTAAACAGTCAAATGTTCATCGTGATATTGTAGTTCATAAGGCTATATAGAGCCAACATCTGAATTCCATACTTTGTTATGAAAAGAAAACTGAACTGAATATACAAAAGCAGCTTAAGGTAACATCTGCATCTACTCCTAATTTATACTATCATAAAGTGAATGACATGAAACATAATTTGTATGGATATGACTGCAGGAATCCTGTATTTCAGGATTATGATTCCGCATTTACTATTAAGTACCTGCTAGATTTCTCTTTATATATATTTGAATTGCGTAAATTACATATTTTACTAATCCTAACCTTATGGGATTTAATGGCATATCCATATTAAGATTATGTTATGAAATCCCTCAAAATTGCACTACCTATTCCGATCATTGATCATGACCAGACAGGAGTTTGACAGCTATATTGTGTAATCATTAATTTAACCTTTGATTTGTGATTCAGCCATTGAGATTGTTGAAACGTAATCATACATTTTGTGCAATGGGGGCTGGCAATGCATGAAGATGTGTTTCCAAGCATCTTGTCTCAGCATAGAATCTATGCTATGCTATGCCATAGAATTAGATGATATTATTATCACTAAGTACAGACTATATTCAAAGAACTTAATTAAAAATGTGTCAGCTCACATTTTCTTGAAATGTGTTTTTCCCTTTCAATCTACAACAGTCTGGTGCAGTGACTTCTAGCTATTGGAATTATCTGAATTTAAATCTATTTTTATTTAGCCTTTCTGAGTTGCATTACTTAATTTACAATGATAGATATTTTTGTTTTCAGTTCTGTCTCTACTGTAACTACAACTGTATCTACTGCAGCAACATGCACCTCTCAGACTATAGTATGTACTTTGACTTACTTAGTAAATACTTTGGTCACTTTGATCATGTATGAAAATATAACATATGTTTTTAAAAAATAAAATTATATATTGCACACTAGCAAAAAATAAAGAACTAAACTCGCCGGCATATTTAGAGGAACATAAAAAAAGGTCCATAATTAAAAAAATATGGTTTTATTGTAAAATCTACTTACTACACTTCTTTTCTTTAAAGTTTCATTTGTTTTACTTAAAATGAGATCACATTAAGAACAGATTTTGCGAGTAAAGGCTATTTGTGAAAAATGGTAGATTTTTGAACTTTTCATGTAACCGGGAAAAGTTAAATTTAATATTAAAATAACAATTAATTAAATTAGAAAAATGGTGATTAATATCGCGTATTTCCTCCACGTGCTCTTATTAAAGTTCTACCCGTCTAGGCATACTGAGAATGATGTTATCGATGTTCTCCTGGGATAGTCTCCGCCATTCCTCAACTACGGCGATTCGCAGTTCTCCCACGTTGGCAGGAGCTGGAATTCTGGACTTAACTTTTCTTTTCAGCAAGTCCCAAACGTGCTCTATTGGGTTCATATCCGGTGATCTCGCCGGCCACTCCATAACAGTGATATTTATATCACTAAGATAAGCTTGAGTTACCCGAGCGGTATGCGGCCGAGCATTATCCTGCATAAAAACAAAATCTTCACCGATATATGGGGCAAACGGTACGACATTTTCTTCTAAAACTTCTCTGATATAGCGGTCTGCAGTCAGACTCCCTCTGTCAATCACTACCAAGTCTGTGCGAACTCCCAAACAAATGCCCGCCCAAACCATTATTGATCCACCACCGTATGCAACTGTAGTTTCAAAATTTGTCTGAATGTATCGTTCTCCTTTACGTCTGTATATTCTTTGCCTGCCGTCAATTTGATTTAAGAGAATTCTGCACTCATCACTAAACAATACCTTACTCCATTGGTCCGCGTTCCAAAGTCGATGTTCCTGAGCAAAAGTTAACCTGTTTCTATGATGATTTACCTCGAGCCTTGGAGCCTTGCCGGGCACAAATGAACCCAAACCAGCTTCTTCGAGCCTTCTTCGTACCGTACGCTCACTTACGGTTACACCCCGCACTGCTTCTAACTCATGTCGGTCAAACGGGGGTTCCTACGTACACGAAGCCGAATGAAACGATCATCCCTACTCGACGTGCGTCTTTTTCTGCCTTGTCCTGCTCTTCTCACATAAGTACCGGTTTCCCTGAACCGTTGGATACTGCGATGGATCGTTGAAACTGGTCGACGAAGATCTCTGGATATCACTCTGTAGGTTTGACCATTTCTTCGCATTTCGAGTGCCCTGGCAATCTCCGTTGGGGCTACGTCAGGCATAATTCAGTCATCAACTCCAGAAAGATACGCGATTAAAAAAAACTAACAAAAAACAGTATTTCAATGAAATTTTAAATCAAACTCAGAAGGAAGAAATACTCGAAGTTCGCTCCAGATAAGATGTATTTGAATAAAATTAAAACAATTGCATAAAATGTGATGTTCAGTTGTTTTCTTAATTTGAAAATATTTCTTTTTAAATTAAATGACGTTTAAACCAGCCAGCAACCTTATATTATGATACTGATATCAAACCTTTTTTTTATGTTCCCCTAAATATGCCGGCGAGTTTATTTTGTTCATCAGAACCAGGATTCTGGTAAATTTTATCTTATTATCTTATGTAATTAAAATATCTTACATCTTCTATACATATTAAAGGATAAACTGCCTATCATATTATTAAACATACCTGGGCATACTGGGTCTAGAAACTTGAGATTTGACATGAAGATTTTCTATATAATATTATAGACCTCCAAGTTATCCAAAATAGCACAGAAACATAGCTGGGTCCAGATCCCGCTACTATTGATTCAAGTTTTTGGTGTGCTGACTGTGTAACCACCCCAGGGTGGCTGACACTATCTTTGTAAAGCCCCTTGTGGAGGTGTGACATTTGGTAGAGTCCTGTCTTATGTAAGATAACTTATTCCATACATGATAAGATGTGTTATTTAATTTTTTCCAGACGACAGTATCAAACAGTGGTGTGGTTGCGGGCACAGGCTCAGCGGGATGGGTCCCACTGCCCCCACCTTCCTCCCCACATTTCCGCACAGAGTTTCCATCACTGGAGGCTGCAGCTCAACCCTCACACCGTTCTTCAGATCATTCTGTACCCCAACCACAGCTCAGACCACAAAGTTAGTATTTGCTTATAAAGTGCAAACCACACTAAATATGCAGTGAAGTGAAGCTTAGACGCAGCATCTTTTTTTGATAAAAACCCTTATTTAATAAATAAAGCCTTTATTGTGTTATAGTCTTGTTTTCTAATACCATTTGTACATATTGGACATGGGCAGCAATACTCAGTGCTAATTTTCTGTTTGCTCCAGAGAAGCAATTTTTAAACAATTTAGGTACTTTGCACTAGTAAAAAAATATTTGCAGATTTTTGTTTTAAGAGAGGGTGAATTTCATATTTTAAACAAAAATGATCATAAAGTACTTGTGACATTAAAAATATAATTATTAGTCTTTATTTTAAACATATTGAAAAGCAGACTAATTTGCCCCCGTTTTAGCGGAAGGCAGCTGGACGTGCGGTGGCACGGCCGGCGCGCGGCCCGAGGCTACATCTTCACCCGTCGCCGCGCCCGCCTCCACGCCTGCCGCACAGCCAACACCCGCTTACCGTGCTATTCTGCCGTCCTTCGTGCGTATACCGTCCTAATGTGATGAGCTTCCCTGCCATAGTGGTAGAAGCTAATCGAATATTTCTTGTGCAGCTGATGAAAGGTAGCAGCGGTACCGGGCTCGGCTTGGGAACTTTGAGCTCACTTCGGGATAATAGAAACAATGCCGGCAGCGGAAGCGGCAACTCTAATAATAATAACGCGCCGGGCCCGAGACAGGCGCCGCGAGTGCCCGTCACTCCCCGAGCTGTGGAGGTTCTGACGGCGCGACCCATTCTACGCGAGGAAGAAATATCTTCACTTGACGAGATCTCTCGTGATGCCGGATGGGCACAACACGATGATATTGATTACGAGTGAGTATTTTAAAAATTACAAATGTATTCTTTTAGATAATTTTAAGTAAAAAAATGATTTGTCCATTTCTATTTACAGCCAAAAACTTGACTTCTCTGATGGTGAACCGTCAACTCCGACCATGAAGGGTGGCAATAAAAACAATAACCGGACCAGTATTGACAACGATCGTATGGATCCTAAAATCCTGGATCCTGACGAGGAGCAGCTATGGGCGGAACGCCGAAAAAAGCAAAATAACGAAGTGGCCCAAGCAGTTGCCCGCGCGCGCCAACGTAAGGAAGAGGAGCAGCGGCGACAAATGCGGGACTCACGCGACTCGCGGGACTCTCGGGACTCACGTGACTCTCGGGACTCACGTGACCCTCGGGAATCGCGCGACTCACGGGACCCTCGAGACTCGCGGGACTCTGCGGCCGCGCAACCGCCCAAGGGAGAGCGAAATGACCGCGATCGCAATGACAATCGCGAAAGAGATTTAGATGCGAGGGAAAAAGACAGAATCGATAATAGAGACAAAGATAGGGCAGATAATAAAGACAAAGATCGCAATGATTATCGTGAAAGGGACACGAGAGACAAGGATCGGTTAGATAATAGGGAAAGAGATCGAGATCGATTCGATAACAGAGACAGAGATCGCGAACGTGAAAAAGACAGACCAATAGACAAAGACAGAACACGTTCAGATAACAGAGATCGTTCTGACAGCGAAAAAGATAGGGACGTGCGAGATAGGGAGCGTAACGATATCAGGGATCGTAACGATAACAGGGATCGTAACGATAACAGGGACCGTAACGATAATAGAGACCGGAACGATAACAGAGACCGGAACGATAATAGAGACCGGAACGATAGAGATCGCCGGGACGGGGATAGGTACGACAGAGAAAGAGAGCGAAATGATAGGGACGGGCGCGATCGAGCCGAACGAGAAAGAGGAGATCGTGATCGTGGACGCGATTTTAGAGACAGAGACCGTGAAAGAGATTATGCGCGTGATCGTGATCAACCCAACTCTACTCCATTTTCTAAAACTTTTCAACAAACCTTGCCTCCGCGTTTCTTGAAGCAACAACAAAATCGACAACAAGATGATCAACACAAAGCATGGGCTTTTCCAAGCAAACCAGTGCCGCGAAGTCAAGAACCGCACCAATACAATGCTCCTCCGAGACACAATGCGAACCACAGTAGTAATCGTCGCTCTTATTCCAGGTAAGGTTTTATTTTACTACTATTATAAATGAGAAAGTATCTGTCTGTCTGCTACGTTTTCACGGCCCATCTGTTGTACACATTTTGACGAAATTTGTACAGAGATTTGGTGTATTAAGGGGGCATTGACTTTTTGTTACCCGTTGTTGTGCAGGCGCGGGCATCATCTAGTTTTGTAATTTTTCTATTTATCTCTTCCTATTCAAAATAATTAATTAAGAAAAATTGTAAATTACAGAGATTATTCAGACCGGGAAGATGATGTTAGAAGAGATAGAGATGGGACTGGTCCTCAATGGAGATCAGAAATGCAAGATTACGATAGACCTGGGCGAGACTTGGATAGGTCCAACTCTAAAGATTCATACAAAGAATTTAACGATTTCAAGGATAGAAGAAATGATCCAGAGAAAAAATCAATAGAGACCACCATTGAGCATAGCAGTAGAACTGCTGCAGATAAATTAACAGAAGTTTTTGAGAGAAAAAGTATAGGACTGACTGAGCCATTTGCTTCTGTTGATTCATCTACACAACCTCAAGTTACGGAAAGGCGGACATCGCCACCGTCACATGCTGTGCAGTCGCAACGGGAGTCGTTTGAAAAAGATTTTAGTAAAACATCATGGGCTGAAGTTACACAGGAGGAACAGAGTAACACAATTGCAGCAAAACTTTCCTCTGAAAAAGATGGGTCTCTAAAACAAAGTGAACACCAAAACAGTGAGCTCATAAATAAAGAAAAATCTGACATGGCAACATCACAGCTAAACTCATCTGCTACTCATGTAAATGTTAAAACACAAAATCAACCCAACAATTATCATAATAATCACACCATATCTAATGTTCAACCTGTTTCTCATCATTCTGGTCAGAATCAACAAGCTAATATAACTAATTCTCAAATTAATATTCAAACTCCAATATCTTCTGCTAATCAATCTCAAACCTCAGTATTTACGGATTCTCACTCTATTTCTAAGTCTATTATCAATCAACCTCCTCCAAAATCCGTCAGTTCAAGTGAACTACTTTCCACTCCTCAAATAAATAAGCAACCAATTCAGGAACAGACTTCTCTAGCCACAGCAAAACCAACTATTACTGTGCAAAAACCAGAAAAAGAATCGTCGGAATCTGAATCAATTGCTTCAAAATCAAGCACTGATCCATCTGCAATATTAGGAAATAACCAAATTGATTCAAATTCTGCCGAAAATATTCAAGACTCTCAAAAAAGGCCTTTGGATGATAAAAAGAATGAAAGGTTTAATGTTGAGCAAATGAATAAAATTCCAATAAAAGAACCAGTTGAACGGAAATCTAGTGGCTCTGGATCTGAAAAGAAAGGCCGAGGGTATGGTAGTGGAGGTTATAATGTTTATGGTAGGGGTTGGGGATCCAGGGAATCTCGTGGAAGACGTTCCCACAGAAGCTCACGTTCAAATAATAGAGCAAGTGAATCCGATGGCTCCACAGATGGAACTAATGTAGAACGCAAAGAAAGACGCAAAGCCCCGCGCAGTCCTCGTGGTCTCAAGAAACAAGACAGACTGGATGACAATCAGGCAGGTATTGAGCAAGGACCACTGAACACAGATGGCTTAGAAAATAGAGAACCATTTGCGCCGCGGGGTCAACCTTCTCGTCGTGGAAGAGGCGGATTTGCAGGTGCTGGAGGTACTAATAGACCTCCAGCTCCTGCAAAGCGTTTGGCTGGATATGGGCCACCTCATACGAAAAGTCCTTTTAGCCAAGCTAACAGAGCCGTTAAAGATCACGACGAAAGTAAGGAAAACCTTCAAGATGAAAAGGATGGTAAAAGCAATAAATCGCGTACTGGTTCGTCGTCCAGAAGAGGGCGCGATCGTCGCACAAAAGGCGTTGGTGGTCCCAACAGTGGCGAGGACGAAAATTGGGAGACCACTTCAGAACATTCCGAAAGCGGTGGTCACCATCGCTCGGCTGGAGGGAGGCAGTCGGCGCAATCATTCAAGGGACAAAGCAGTGGGCGTAATCAGAACTCCAACAACCGACAAAATAATAATCGTAACCAACAGGCAGCTAAAAAGGAAGGAGACAAGAGTACTGATATTACAGAGGCTAATAGTGATTTTAAGATATCCACTGCAAAGAAAGATGAAGTTGTTGATGATGGATTCCAAGAAGTTCGTAACAAAAAGAATTCTAAAGAAACCAGAGGGCCTACCAATGCTGTAAAGGATGAAAAGCAACCGAGATCTCGTTCGAATCAAGGTGGTGGTAGAAATGGTTCTTCTACAAGAAGTTCCAATGACAAATCAACAACTCGTGGATCAGCCCCTGTTTCTGGAAAACCGACTTCACAGTATGATCGCCCACGTCAAGCCAATTTGGCTCCGAGATTTGTTAAACAGAGGCAGAAACAACAAATGGGATTGATAACCAGTTTTGGTCCTGATACAAGCGCCGCTCCGCCGCCGCCTCTAGTGAATGCATGGGACAAGCCCATTGCACAGACGTTGCGCGGCAGTGTTGAAGAGCCCCCAGAAGTTGTGGATACCAAGTCAAGCCAGTCAAGCCAACGCAGCACTCCCGGTGATGCACCCGCCGAGGTGAAGCCTATAGCAACACCGTGTGCGGTTGTATCTGATAAAACTGGAGTTCTTGACGGTACAACGCCTCCTGTTGAAACAATTATATTTGAGAATACTAATTATAAAACTGCCCCACCTGCTGAGGCCTTAAAACAAAAATATCAACCAAGTGCAGCCACTGCAAAGCCTCAAGGAGAAGAGATTCAAACCGAAATGGACGCGAGACCTTTGGCATTCAATGGAGATATGAGAGATGTTAGAGCGCGTCCTAGGTCAATTCAAGAACTTATGGCTGAAACTGGCAGACCTGTAACTGAAGCAGAAGGTTCACTCGGTCTGCAGATGTCCTTTGACACATCTCAAAAAGCTGAAGAATCTGATATGAAACTTGATTTTGCCTTTGATTCTGATCTCGGACAACTCACTGAAGACAAATCGGCGAAAACATTAGGAATGCCACGAGGCACACACATGAGCACTTCTAACACTATTTCGGCGGCAGATCTCAATTTAAAAATCGCCAGTGTCAAGAAGGTTTGGGAAGTGCCTGCAGTAGTGGAAGGTGGTGAGGAATTACAGTTTGCTGGGCTTGAAGAAACCAATACAGACACTGGTGCTCCTCCCAATGTTTGTAAAGTGAAGCCAACGCAACAGTTGCAGTCGCCGCCGCCATCGCACTACAACCACGTGAGCTACCAGGGAGGCTACGGTGGCCTGTCTGTTCCATCGCCTCCAGCTGTTCTGTTTAACTCCACCCAACCAATGATTAACTCTTCTCAGCAACTTCAGCAGCAAGGCGGTTTATATGGTGCCTTTTTAGATCAAACACGTACACAGTTTGGAGGGTTTCCTGGAACACCATATGGCGCTGGTTCAGCAACTCCTTACAATTATCAACCTCCACCAGACATGTTTCAGAGCCTTCCAAGTCAATACCGCATGGTGAGTAATATAAAATTTTCTATTGTCTTGTCTATTAAACCTTATTGTTTATGCATGTATTGTACCTATTGAAAATTATAATATTTCATATTGGGCTATTGTATAATCTTAGTTGGAAATTTTTCAGGGTCCAGCGGGCAGTGGTGCAGCATTTGGGCAATCAGCACAATTAGGAAACAGCCCAAGCACCGTCCTCATTTCAAGCACTACCAACACGCATATGTCTACGGTTAAACCTTCGACTCAACAGATCGGCGCTATTGGTTAGTTTAAGCACCTTTTTACAGTAAATTATTTATTAAGATACTTTTATAATATGAGGTTTTTTCTATCAAAAGGACGGGACTCTCAAAAACAAATTACATACCAATCATTGCAATTTACTTGAAAATTAAAATGTATTTCAAATCTGTGATCAAATTTAAGACACATTGGTTGGAATCATACATATTGTGCAGAGACGGTTCCTTTTTAAGAGTCAGTAGCTTAGGCTGTGCTGAGATTTCATATACTGCTTGGATGGGTGGGAATAGATTGCTCTCCTAGAACATTGAAATCATTTGATTAGGATTTTTTAATTTAATAATTTTTTTTGCTAATAGGAAGTAAAGGCGGCGGCGTAGGCGGCGTGGGAGGGGTGGGTGGCGTGAACACGTTCCAGCAACAGTACCTGGGCTACTCGGGCCCTGAGGCACAGTACTCTTTGACGGGGCTGCTGCCGCGGCCGGCGCCGCCCGCCACGTCATACTACTCGCCTTACCAGCCGCCCGCGGCCCCGGCGCCCACCTACCCTCTGCAGTTCACGCAGCCCGCGGTGCAGCAGTCCAGCGCGTTCGGCTCCCAGTTCCTTTCCTCTCAACTGCACGCCGCAGCGGCCGCGGCCGTGCAGCAGATGCAGGTCAGTGATACAGCTGCTCTGTCCGCCACGTCCAATTTATTACACGCCTGTATGGAGAAGCGACGGGTCTGTGCCGGTGTTCTATTGTCGATCCGTCAGTCAACCTTTTGCTACCGGCGCTATACGAAAGTACAACATTCAGTCACATTTTTATGTTACACTAGGGCTGATGCTGACTACAGCATCAGCCCTAGTGTAACATAAAAATGTGATATATTCGTTCTATCTATCTCGTCTATCTATCTATTTCGTATAGTGTACTAACACAATCTCTAAACTAAAATTACAGCATTAGAAATATTGCTAACCCTTTCATAATACTCGCTGCAGAAAGGGACAGAACTAGATTTAAAGCTGACATTTTAGTATCGCTGAGAGATTGTGCTATACAGATTTGACCACAATATTTCTGTATTGAGATTCTAAAAATTCTAAATTGTAAACCGATTTTTTAAAATTATATTTCTGTTCAGCTACTTTTTATTTGTAACTTAAAACTAAATCTACAAACGTAATCGACGATCGATTAAATTTTATTGTTGTTATAGCAACAGTACCGGGCGCCTCCGCTACAGACGCAATACGCGCCGCCGCAGCCGCGGCCGCCGCCACAACAACAGCTGAAGAGCCCCCTGCACGAGCACGCCAACGGTTTCGCGCCCCTGTGCGACTCCGGCTCGCCCACGCCCAAGGGAGCGTCGAAGCCCCAGAAGCCGCCGCACTCGCCGCCGCACAAGTACCACGCGCCGCCGCCGCACCAGCAGCACGTGCAGCACCCGCCGCCCTCGCACACGCCCCACCAGCACCATCAGCAGCACGTGCAGCACCCGCACCAGCAGCACCAGCAACACCAGCAGCACCAGCAGGTACACCACACCGCCTCAAAACAGAGGTACCCTAATTAGTTATTTAGTTTGTGTGAGTAGTATGTAATTTCTTATTTAATTATATAATTAACTAGATGATACCCGCGACTTCGTCTGCGTCGATTAAGGCTATAAATTAAGATGTAAGCTATTCTATCTTTCAAGTTGGATCAAACTGCACATGGTGTGCAAAGTTAATTTAATATCGGTTAAGTAGTTTAGGAGTCCATCGCGGGCAAACAACGTGACACGTGATTTATATATATTAAGATAGTATATCAAATTTTTTTTAAAAGTAAATATTGAAGTTTTTTTTTAATTCCAATAAAAAAATACATTTTTGTACCTATACCACATAACAATTTCACCTTACTCATTTTCAAGGAAGGCTGGAAGAGATTTCTTTTTAGAGATAAGCTTTACCTTTGTCCACTTTTTTAAAATTAGTTTAAAGACAATATTTTGTACAAAAATAATAAAAATAAAAATAAATAAATACCCTACACATAAGTGTACTTTGTTCTTTATATTTCATAGCTCTGATCAATACTACCAGATATAGACGGGTTCTCGGTATTGCATTTCATTAGATATGTATGTCACCGTAAGATTATAATCTAACTCGCGAAATCGCAATGTGTCGAAAGATTACAATTTAACGCATTATTTTCCGGTAGATTGTAATCTGTTAGGTTTATTAACCCGATATAAACTGATTATTTACCGAACCTAAACTAAACTAACCTACATGAGAGAGACAAGAAAACGTAAACACGATGAATATTTCAAAAATTGACACTCAGAACATTGAATGGTTCACAATTTTTCGACAGTTTATAATTTACCGGTTTTTACAATCTTACGGTGACATGTAAATATTATTATTTGTTCTGTTGTGACTGTTCTTCTAATTTATACTAGAGGTCGCCCTCATACAACTTCTGATTTCCTATGAATATGGAATTTTCCCGCTGCCTATATATCTAAGTATATAGCTTATTCAGGGTTTTATTATTTAAAACATATAACCTACATGCTGATTTTCATGTCTACTTCAAAAACATAGGACTTTTATACTAACTTCCAAAATCCAATTTCGATTGGATTTTCGTAAAATTGCTTTTATACCCTTTATTATAATTTAAAACTAAGCTAAATTCCGATTTTCAAGTCTCTATATTCAAAAACTTCTTCCAACCCCTTTTTCACCCCCTTTGGGGTAGATTTTTGTAAAACTACTTATACAGATTTTTATTATTAAAACTATTAATAAAATGCTGTTTTCATGTCTCTAACTACAAAAATATAGGACTTTCATACAAACTTCTAACCCCCATTTCACCCCCTAGGCGTGAATTTTCTCAAAACCGCTTCTTAACTGATGTCTATGTCACCGTAAGATTGTAAAAACCGTTAGATTATAATCTAACTCGCGAAATTCTAAACTGTCGAAAGATTGTAAACTGTTCAATGTTCTGAGGGTCAATTTTTGAAATATTCATTTTATTTACGTTTTCTTGTCTCTTTCTTGTAGGTTAGGTCAGGGTTTGACATAAACAATCAAGTAGTAAGCACTTAGGTTTTATCGGGTTTAAAAACTTATCAGATTACAATCTACCGGAAAATAATGCGTTAAATTCTAATCTTTCGACAGTTTAGAATTTCGCGAGTTAGATTATAATCTAACGGTTTTTACAATCTTACGGTGACATCTACACAACAGAAATCTATCTTCTAAATTTTAAGTTTGTATATTTTACAGTTTTTGAAACATTGTGATTAGTCAGTGAGTGGTATTTTTCGCTTTTATATACAGAATGATATAATTTCTGCTTACTAGGCGGTGAATATTGCAAGCTACATGTTATACAGATATCTGTGTGGTAAAGAGCTACAAGGATTTAGAGGATAAGAAGGATAGCGAATTAAACTTCTAGTTCCTTCATTATCAGGGATTTCCATAAAGTAACGCGTGCTTCTAACCAACAATGTAAACTCAATACTTTGTTTTTATTTAGTGTTCTATGATTCACAAACAACACTATTCTTGATTTCAGCAACTAGTGGGTGGCGGAAACAACGGGCGTGGTAATGGAGCGGGAGGCAACGGCAACGCGATGAACCGTGGCGGTATGATCGCGCCGCGGTACCCTGCACCCATCCAGCGTCCGCACGCGCCCGCGCTGCCGCTGTACCGCGCGCCGCCCGCACAGGCGCCGCGCACACACCACGCGCCGCGCCCCCACCTGTACTACCACCACCATCAGCGCAGTGAGTCACACTTCTACTACGCTAGACCCTTCTAATACTGAGCGATGGCGGTATGGTCGCGCCGCGGTACCCTGCACCCATCCAGCGTCCGCACGCGCCCGCGCTGCCGCTGTACCGCGCGCCGCCCGCACAGGCGCCGCGCACACACCACGCGCCGCGCCCCCACCTGTACTACCACCACCATCAGCGCAGTGAGTTACACTTCTACTACGCTAGACCCTTCTAATACTGAGCGATGGCGGTATGGTCGCGCCGCGGTACCCTGCGCCCATCCAGCGTCCGCACGCGCCCGCGCTGCCGCTGTACCGCGCGCCGCCCGCACAGGCGCCGCGCACACACCACGCGCCGCGCCCCCACCTGTACTACCACCACCATCAGCGCAGTGAGTCACACTTCTACTACGCTAGACCCTTCTAATACTGAGCGATGGCGGTATGGTCGCGCCGCGGTACCCTGCGCCCATCCAGCGTCCGCACGCGCCCGCGCTGCCGCTGTACCGCGCGCCGCCCGCACAGGCGCCGCGCACACACCACGCGCCGCGCCCCCACCTGTACTACCACCACCATCAGCGCAGTGAGTCACACTTCTACTACACTAGACCCTTCTAATACTGAGCGATGGCGGGTACGGGGTACCCTGCACCCACACAGCGTCCGGACGCGCCCGCGCACACTTCACGCGCCGCGCCCCCACCTGTACTACCACCACCATCAGCGCAGTGAGTCACACTTCTACTACGCTAGACCCTTCTAATACTGAGCGATGGCGGTATGGTCGCGCCGCGGTACCCTGCGCCCATCCAGCGTCTGCACGCGCCCGCACAAGCGCCGCGCCCCCACCTGTACTACCACCACCATCAGCGCAGTGAGTCACACTTCTACTACGCTAGACCCTTCTAATACTGAGCGATGGCGGTATGGTCGCGCCGCGGTACCCTGCGCCCATCCAGCGTCCGCACGCGCCCGCGCTGCCGCTGTACCGCGCGCCGCCCGCACAGGCGCCGCGCACACACCACGCGCCGCGCCCCCACCTGTACTACCACCACCATCAGCGCAGTGAGTCACACTTCTACTACACTAGACCCTTCTAATACTGAGCGATGGCGGGTACGGGGTACCCTGCACCCACACAGCGTCCGGACGCGCCCGCGCACACTTCACGCGCCGCGCCCCCACCTGTACTACCACCACCATCAGCGCAGTGAGTCACACTTCTACTACGCTAGACCCTTCTAATACTGAGCGATGGCGGTATGGTCGCGCCGCGGTACCCTGCGCCCATCCAGCGTCCGCACGCGCCCGCGCTGCCGCTGTACCGCGCGCCGCCCGCACAGGCGCCGCGCACACACCACGCGCCGCGCCCCCACCTGTACTACCACCACCATCAGCGCAGTGAGTCACACTTCTACTACGCTAGACCCTTCTAATACTGAGCGATGGCGGTATGGTCGCGCCGCGGTACCCTGCACCCATCCAGCGTCCGCACGCGCCCGCGCTGCCGCTGTACCGCGCGCCGCCCGCACAGGCGCCGCGCACACACCACGCGCCGCGCCCCCACCTGTACTACCACCACCATCAGCGCAGTGAGTTACACTTCTACTACGCTAGACCCTTCTAATACTGAGCGATGGCGGTATGGTCGCGCCGCGGTACCCTGCACCCATCCAGCGTCCGCACGCGCCCGCGCTGCCGCTGTACCGCGCGCCGCCCGCACAGGCGCCGCGCACACACCACGCGCCGCGCCCCCACCTGTACTACCACCACCATCAGCGCAGTGAGTCACACTTCTACTACGCTAGACCCTTCTAATACTGAGCGATGGCGGTATGATCGCGCCGCGGTACCCTGCACCCATCCAGCGTCCGCACGCGCCCGCGCTGCCGCTGTACCGCGCGCCGCCCGCACAGGCGCCGCGCACACACCACGCGCCGCGCCCCCACCTGTACTACCACCACCATCAGCGCAGTGAGTCACACTTCTACTACGCTAGACCCTTCTAATACTGAGCGATGGCGGTATGGTCGCGCCGCGGTACCCTGCACCCATCCAGCGTCCGCACGCGCCCGCGCTGCCGCTGTACCGCGCGCCGCCCGCACAGGCGCCGCGCACACACCACGCGCCGCGCCCCCACCTGTACTACCACCACCATCAGCGCAGTGAGTCACACTTCTACTACGCTAGACCCTTCTAATACTGAGCGATGGCGGTATGGTCGCGCCGCGGTACCCTGCACCCATCCAGCGTCCGCACGCGCCCGCGCTGCCGCTGTACCGCGCGCCGCCCGCACAGGCGCCGCGCACACACCACGCGCCGCGCCCCCACCTGTACTACCACCACCATCAGCGCAGTGAGTCACACTTCTACTACGCTAGACCCTTCTAATACTGAGCGATGGCGGTATGGTCGCGCCGCGGTACCCTGCACCCATCCAGCGTCCGCACGCGCCCGCGCTGCCGCTGGACCGCGCGCCGCCCGCACAGGCGCCGCGCACACACCACGCGCCGCGCCCCCACCTGTACTACCACCACCATCAGCGCAGTGAGTCACACTTCTACTACGCTAGACCCTTCTAATACTGAGCGATGGCGGTATGGTCGCGCCGCGGTACCCTGCGCCCATCCAGCGTCCGCACGCGCCCGCACAAGCGCCGCGCCCCCACCTGTACTACCACCACCATCAGCGCAGTGAGTCACACTTCTACTACGCTAGACCCTTCTAATACTGAGCGATGGCGGTATGATCGCGCCGCGGTACCCTGCACCCATCCAGCGTCCGCACGCGCCCGCGCTGCCGCTGTACCGCGCGCCGCCCGCACAGGCGCCGCGCACACACCACGCGCCGCGCCCCCACCTGTACTACCACCACCATCAGCGCAGTGAGTCACACTTCTACTACGCTAGACCCTTCTAATACTGAGCGATGGCGGTATGGTCGCGCCGCGGTACCCTGCGCCCATCCAGCGTCCGCACGCGCCCGCGCTGCCGCTGTACCGCGCGCCGCCCGCACAGGCGCCGCGCACACACCACGCGCCGCGCCCCCACCTGTACTACCACCACCATCAGCGCAGTGAGTCACACTTCTACTACGCTAGACCCTTCTAATACTGAGCGATGGCGGTATGGTCGCGCCGCGGTACCCTGCACCCATCCAGCGTCCGCACGCGCCCGCGCTGCCGCTGTACCGCGCGCCGCCCGCACAGGCGCCGCGCACACACCACGCGCCGCGCCCCCACCTGTACTACCACCACCATCAGCGCAGTGAGTCACACTTCTACTACGCTAGACCCTTCTAATACTGAGCGATGGCGGTATGGTCGCGCCGCGGTACCCTGCACCCATCCAGCGTCCGCACGCGCCCGCGCTGCCGCTGTACCGCGCGCCGCCCGCACAGGCGCCGCGCACACACCACGCGCCGCGCCCCCACCTGTACTACCACCACCATCAGCGCAGTGAGTTACACTTCTACTACGCTAGACCCTTCTAATACTGAGCGATGGCGGTATGGTCGCGCCGCGGTACCCTGCACCCATCCAGCGTCCGCACGCGCCCGCGCTGCCGCTGTACCGCGCGCCGCCCGCACAGGCGCCGCGCACACACCACGCGCCGCGCCCCCACCTGTACTACCACCACCATCAGCGCAGTGAGTCACACTTCTACTACGCTAGACCCTTCTAATACTGAGCGATGGCGGTATGGTCGCGCCGCGGTACCCTGCACCCATCCAGCGTCCGCACGCGCCCGCGCTGCCGCTGTACCGCGCGCCGCCCGCACAGGCGCCGCGCACACACCACGCGCCGCGCCCCCACCTGTACTACCACCACCATCAGCGCAGTGAGTCACACTTCTACTACGCTAGACCCTTCTAATACTGAGCGATGGCGGTATGGTCGCGCCGCGGTACCCTGCACCCATCCAGCGTCCGCACGCGCCCGCGCTGCCGCTGTACCGCGCGCCGCCCGCACAGGCGCCGCGCACACACCACGCGCCGCGCCCCCACCTGTACTACCACCACCATCAGCGCAGTGAGTCACACTTCTACTACGCTAGACCCTTCTAATACTGAGCGATGGCGGTATGGTCGCGCCGCGGTACCCTGCACCCATCCAGCGTCCGCACGCGCCCGCGCTGCCGCTGTACCGCGCGCCGCCCGCACAGGCGCCGCGCACACACCACGCGCCGCGCCCCCACCTGTACTACCACCACCATCAGCGCAGTGAGTCACACTTCTACTACGCTAGACCCTTCTAATACTGAGCGATGGCGGTATGGTCGCGCCGCGGTACCCTGCACCCATCCAGCGTCCGCACGCGCCCGCGCTGCCGCTGTACCGCGCGCCGCCCGCACAGGCGCCGCGCACACACCACGCGCCGCGCCCCCACCTGTACTACCACCACCATCAGCGCAGTGAGTCACACTTCTACTACGCTAGACCCTTCTAATACTGAGCGATGGCGGTATGGTCGCGCCGCGGTACCCTGCACCCATCCAGCGTCCGCACGCGCCCGCGCTGCCGCTGTACCGCGCGCCGCCCGCACAGGCGCCGCGCACACACCACGCGCCGCGCCCCCACCTGTACTACCACCACCATCAGCGCAGTGAGTCACACTTCTACTACGCTAGACCCTTCTAATACTGAGCGATGGCGGTATGGTCGCGCCGCGGTACCCTGCGCCCATCCAGCGTCTGCACGCGCCCGCACAAGCGCCGCGCCCCCACCTGTACTACCACCAGCATCATAGCATAGTGACGCGTAGTCTTACGCGTGAAGATATTCCCTTCCCGAACGGGGTGACAGTGGCATGGTCGCGCAGCGCCCTGACCCATCCAACGCCTGTGTTGCCGCATGGATGAAACTGTATGTGTTAAACGTGTGAACTGTGAACTACACTAACAAGTTTGATTTTTAACCGACTTCCAAAAAGCAGATTATCAAGCCGGCGCGTATTTTGTTGATTTCATTTTCAACACTTTTCAAGATTATATCAACGAAAAGCCCAAACTTAATTAAAAATTTAAATGACCTCAAACTCCCTTTCCCCCAGATGGTGGAGGTGTTTCAGAACGAGTAACGGAAGGAGTGGAGGTTGTGGCCAGCGTCGAGGAGGCGGGCGACGGTGTGCCCGCGGGCGAGGCGCCCGTCCCCGCAGAGGTGAAGGCCGAGTGAGCGGCCACCCTAATGGCGCCCAACTAGCGTCGCAAGACTTAGGTTCTCGGTATTTTAAGTCGTAAATTATGGAAGTGTTTTGATGATTCGTACGAACTGATTCGCCCCCGCCGCTGCGGCCGACCGGTCTGCGCGACTTTCCGCGGGCGGCGTTTCGTTGTATGTAAATAAATCGGACTGACATCCCGCTGTCTAATTGACTGTTATGTTTTAAGTATATATGTATAAAAAGCGATGGGTCGGCGGCCTCGCTGCGCACTTCACACACATAGCAAGATATTCACAAGGTCGGCGTCTTTACTAATAGGTGAAAACCAGCGCGCGTTCGTACGGCAATATCAAATGAAATCGAACTGTCCCCAAAGAAGAAGTGGCACTGTGAACTTTGCTTGAGATTGCCCTACGATCGCAACTTTGAGAGCGCACACTGGTTTGCAATTTTATCACAGAAGCGACCTTGTGTGTAATATCTGTTTCGTGTTACCGCTGTATCGCGGGGACCGCGCGTCGAATTGACCGATGCTGCCTCGAGACCTCTCACTAGTGAATATGTAGCCACTGTTTTGCATAACGAATGTTGATGCAATATAAATAAATAAATGATAATAATAATAATAATAATGTAATTCGGAGCGAAGATGACCGTGTGGCGATCGGCGTCCACTGACCGGTGCGCGTTAGCGTTCCATGTATCATAATCAATAATTATTATATGCGATTAAAATTATTATGACCGATCATATTTATATCATTTACACCCTTGTTCCTCCTTGTTCTATAGAAGCATAGATAGATATAGTACTTGCAAAAGAATAGATTCTACTGCCTGTGCAGTATAGAAGAGACAAAAATTATTGAATCAAAAATTATTCCTCGATTTCGAAACTTGTAAATATTTCAACGTCTTTGGCACTAGCTATTACAGTCTCAAAGTTACAAGACGAATTCTACGTAGGTGTATGGCTCTTGTCAAATTCCTTACAGCAAATCCTAAAAGCTCCACTCAGATGCAGTGGAATATCCGAACAAAGCCGAAAAATACTTGAAAATCCTATAGGACACACTGGTTCAACCAAACATTGGAATAACTCACTACCTCCCAAGGCTGTATTATATAGTATTCATATGTTCAATGTTAGTCTTGTGTAATGTGTTATCATGTTTTAGTCGATAAGTGAAGGACAGAAACGACGTTTCTACCAGGTTTCTACAACGTGAAGTTGCTGCTAAATCTTTTGAATAAAATTCTCGTGTCACAATGTTAGTTACCATCGTGGTTACCACAGAGTACAATATATATGTGGTTACCATACTCCTCCGAAATGGCTTGGTCGATTTTTATGAAATTTTATATGCATTTTCAATAGGTCTGAGAATCGGCTACTATCTCATACCCCTAAAACACCTTAATCCACGCGGACGGAGTCGCTGGCATCAGCTAGTTATATTTAATAACTAATAAAGGTCGATGTGTATTGTGTAATCACCTGTACTTTGTCTGCTATACTTATGAGATACTAGTATGAGAAAACATCAAGCTATAGTTTACAATTACAGCGAACCCCCTGCTGGCATGGCGCCATAGCCAAAGTACGTTAGGGTGGGGACGCCACATTGGCGCCTAAACTTCCTATCAATTGACTCCCACTGTTCAATAATTTTGTGCCTGATGCCTACGAATATGGTATCGGTAGATAAACTTTATATAGACGTATTTTTAATGTTTTAAGAAACTAATTTAAAATCATTGGTTTAAATGACTTGGAATTGAATTACAGATTGGATGGGAATGACGGTTACGGACAAGTTATTTTTGATTTGATTAAAAATGTGACGATACGCAATCTTCGCATCTTTCCGTTTTCATCATTGCAATCTTTCATATTTAAAAAAAAGGTTATCATGTAGGTAGTTACTAAACAAAAAAGAAACCCGACTATTCAAAAGCCTAAACAAATAATTGCACTTCAGTGCTAAAGAGTATCTCAGCACAAACATAACCGGGGACATACAAAACCATAAACTGTTGACTGGTTGTTATACATGTCTCCGCGTGCGACATTGTTTAGCATAAGTTACTTATTAATTTTTTAAGCATTTTTCTTTCTCGAGTTTTTCCACAAAAATACAACCCACACAGACAAAAATCTATATATCTAGACTTGTTACCCGTTGAGTTCCGCCCTCCAAACTACTTACTCATCTTCACGAAATTCACATGTGACCAAAGATTTGGCGAAACTATGGAGTAAAATCTACATAATCACCCTTATCCCGACAGAACCTTTTTGTTTATTGGAATAAAGTCATAATATGTTAATTTATCCTATGTAAGTCAACTTGCATTTGATAATGACAAAAAATAATTTCTCAAATAAATATGTACCTAATTGAATTTTTCAGTCAGACAAGAGGTTCCTCCAACTATAAAAGAAAATTAAGGAATCTTACCATTATAAAAATAGGTACTTATTCAGATAAATAAAATAAAACCCCTAAGTGAAAGGGGTTCCGATTTCGAAATATCAATTTAAATGAGGTTTATCGAATATACCTCGCATAATATGACAGATAGTACCCAGAGCCTTTTGCTACTAATCTATTTCTAAGAATTATTTTATTCTCATATTATCTTCCTATCTAACGGGTTTTCCCCAAAACAATCAGCCTTTATGATCACCCAAATAAAGATAGTTTAAGTAAAACTGATTCGTTTACAGTAAAGACTTAATCGCGCGCAAGTATTCTGCATTTAACTCGCGCGCGAACCCTAAATGTCACCGTAAAATTGCAAAACCGTTAGATTGTAATCTAACAAGCGAAATTGTAAACTGTCGACAGATTACAATTTAACGCATTATTTTTCGGTAAATTGTAATCTGTTAGGTATATTAATCCGATAAAACCTAGTAGGTACCAACCAGCCTAGTAGGTAGAAATCAGGTATTGCAAGGCCATAGGCCGGGCACTACCTGGGTTATTTATGTCGACCTATCCTAACCTACAAAAACGAGGCAAGAAAACGTAAATACAATAAATATTTAAAAAATTGACACTCAGAACATTGAACGGTTCACAATATGTCAATATACAATCTAACGGTTTTTGCAATCTTACGGTGACATAACGGCGAGATATTTATACACCACCTCCACCTATTCCTAATTGTAAGATCTAATTATCTCTATTCAATGTAATAATTAAGGTAAGTAAGTACTGTACCTTTATAATAATTAGTTTATTCGCAATTAAATGTTTCATTGATTACAGGCTGCAAGGTTGCTATATAAAAAATCAATAAGAGTAGATATCATACAATACATAAATAGAAGTTTATTTCAAGCAGTCCGCGTGGATTTACTCAGGTTTTTTTGAATGTTTTGGGAAATCTCTTTAATTTTCCGGGATACCTACTAATGAGGGATGTCCGTCTTGCATGCGAATAATTATCTCTGTTCCTTTCGAGTTTCGGACTAAATCGGTTAAACAGATGGGCCGTAAAAAGGTAACAGACAGACACTTTCACAAATTCACATCTAGGTATATAAATATTACAAATGCGAAAGTTTGGATGGATGCATAGATGTTTATTTCTCAATCACGGTTGAACGAATCTGGCTGAAATTTGACACACAGATAGATTATAGTCTGGAATAGCACATATACTTTTTTTATCCCAGAAAATTAAAGGGTTCCCGCGGGAAATAAATAATCTAAAACCACGCAGACGAAGTCGCGGGCATATATATATATATGGCTTCTTCACCAGCTGCAAACTTGAAATATACCTAACGGCAGTCCAGCCTGCTAACTAACATTACTCTGAACAGAGTACCGGAGATACCTCCTATAAATTTTTTTACGCTGCGCCGCGCCGTTTTGCTTCCATAATATTTTACAGCTTTGACCTTTAGTACAGGGAGAGGTGGTATCCCGGGGAAGGACATAGGCTAGAGTTCTCGCGGGAATCAAAAATCTTTAACAAGAAAAACTTACAATTATTTTGCTATAATGCGCCAACAGAAAAAAAACTATGGTCAAGCATGCAGTTACAAGCGAAACACCGTTTACCTTCCCAACCAAGAAAGAAAGCCAAGTTCAAATGCCACCACCACTCACATGCACCACCACACAATGCTTGTCCATACATAATTTTTTCTGTTGGCGGATTATAGCAAAATAATTGTAATTTTCTTGCTAAATCATGAACTTTCGCAAAGTAACGCCTGATTCTATCCAATATTCAAAAATCTTTAATCCGCGCCGTCGATGTCGCGGGCATCATCTAGTAAGTAGGAACATTATATTCCCTGTTGCAATGTTACCGATCCTTCTTATTCTTAATAAAATTTATTAGAAATTGCCAAAAGTTAAAAGTGACCCAAGAATGACTGTCAATTGAAGTGGAGTACCATAACAGGGTCATCTAGGGGCTAGGGCTCATCAGATTCCTGACGGGTGACACCAGCCCCGGATCTAGGGGGGGGCAAGCCGGGGCCCATGCCCCGGGCGGCACCCGTACTCCGGGGCGGCACCCATACCTCGAGCGGCAAATTCAAACTTGGCAGCTCAACACACACACACACACACACAAATCATCATTAACTTTGACCACTGTGACGTCCAGTACTTTAAGGACAATAAGTTATATGAAATAAATTATTTTTCGCGGGGCTATAAAGAGTAAAGACTTGTTTGTTTGTTTGTAATGGATAAACTCAAAAACTACTCGACCGATTTTAAAAATTCTTTCACTTATAGATAGCTAGTTTATCAGCGAGTGACAGGCTATCTTTTATTTACAAAAAATTACAGAAAAATCCTTACGAAAATTGCAATGATGTGAATGAAGTCGGAAAAAATCCTCTCATCTGAGTGTTTTCGTGGCGTGCGCTGCGTTAATAGTAAAAGTTACACGAAAACACTGTAATGTGGAATTGTTCCCGTCAAAAAGTTCTAAAAAAAAAGTCCGCGATAGCATCTTTTAAGGTTGTCTCACAATAACCTTTTTATACGACTGCCTGAAAAAAGGAGTATATTGTTTTCAGGGTTCATGTGTGTATGTATGTATGTATGTATGTATGTGAGTTTGTATATTCCACCATAACTTCTATACGCCTGAACCGATTTTGATAAATGAGGTATCGTTAGAATCCCTAGCTTATTCTGGGTGGCATAGGCTAGTAAAAATTTAAAAAAAATTGATGGGGTGACCATAGTCCCGCATTAAAGACCAAAATTGAAAAAAAAAACGAAAATAAGATTAACTATATAATCATCATCTAGAAAATGAGTAGATTCTAAAAATATATAACACTATAGTTCAATATTTAGTGATTCACAAAAAAATATCATTTAATAAAAAATGTGAATAAGATTCCAAAGGCTTTATATGCAAATCGCTTCTTATGGAAGTAAACTCCAAAAATAATATGGCAGGGCAGTTGTATTTTTTATTCGTTAAATTAATTTCACTTGTTATGATTTTATAATTTACAAAAAAGCTTCACTTTCGAAGGTGTTTTTACTGACATTGTTTTAATCCTTTAAATCCTCTAAAATTTAATATAAACCAAATTCACTCGTTACACCATTTCATTCCGATGAATGTCTTAGAAGATATCATAGAAATAAATTAACGCGCAACAGAATTATGGGCGGCCGGCAGGGTGGAGATACCACAGTGCTAATGTAAAACCTGTTGTGCTGACTGTTGCCCAATGTCGACTGGCTATTATTGGGTATGAACTATTATGATGATTAGTGCTACACGGGCGAAGCCGGGGCGGAGCGCTAGATAAAATACAGATAAAGAACAATATTTTTTCAACTTAAAACTACGAAATATATAAAACATTAAAAACTAAACATTAAGTTCAAAAGAATTTAAAAAAGAATGATTTAATTTTATTGGCCGCAATTTTTTTTTTTATAAAAAAATAAGATGGTAATTAAAATATCTATTGAGAAGTTATGAAATCAAATTAGTATGTATGTAGGCAAACTGAAGCAAACTAGAAGTTTCACTCTCACTGAAAGAAACAGAAAAAAATTAAGATAAGTGCTGACGCGAGCATTTCGTCCGCGCGCTGATAAACAAAAGGCAGCTGTAACTCAGCAAACAAGTGAAATTAATTTAACGAATTAAAAAATACGACTGCCCTGCCATATTATTTTTGGAGTTTACCTCCATAAGGAGCGATTTGCATATATAGCCTATGGAATCTCATTCACATTTTTTATTAAATGATATTTTTTTGTGAATCACTAAATATTGAACTATAGTGTTATATATTTCTGGAATCTACTCATCTTTCTAGATGATGATTATATAGTTATCTTATTTTCGATTTTTTTTTTCAATTTTGGTCTTTAATGCGGGGCCATGGTCACCCCATCAATTTTTTTTAAAATTTTACTAGCCTATGTCACCCGGAATAAGCTAGGGATTCTAACGATACCTCATTTATCAAAATCGGTTCAGGCGTATAGAAGTTATGGTGGAATATACAAACTCACATACATACACACATACATACATACATACATACATACATACATACATACATACATACATACATACATACATACATACATATATACATACATACATACATACATACATACATACATGAACCCTGAAAACGATATACTCCTTTTTTCAGGCAGTCGTATAAAAATCAATATTTTGATATACCTACCAGGAATAAAATTGGCCAGATAGAAAAAAAAATTTGAATTTTAATTAAAAATAAACTGAAAATCAGTTTTTAAATTAAAAAATAGCAAATATAAAAAAATGATAAACATGAGAATCAAAGGTAATCAAAATATAGACTGGCGAGGGCGGCATTTTTCAGTTTTTGCCCCGCCTTGAAAAAATTGAAGATCCGGGGCTGGGTGACACGAAAAAAATATCGCGTCATCGATCAACAATCCGATTGGTCTGCCCAACACATCACCGTTCCGCCACAGTAAACAGATGTTTACTGTGGTTCCGCTCTGCTTCAATGGACATTGGACAGGCACTCTATGAATGGCTCTACTGCTATGTGATCTGCCACGTACCAGCTTAATGCATTGAATTCGATAAATAGCCACGCTCGAAGACTCATTAGTGAGTACAGTAATATTAAGTATGTTACTTTTATATAGAAACTAAGTACTAGGTATCTAGGCACGTAGACGACTGTATTTATAATTTTAAATCAAGTCTAAATACATTATAGACAGGTGTTCGTTGAACTGTGCTGAACGCAGGTCAACAGCCAGACAGGGATGTCTCTTTGTTCTACAGCCCAGTCCGCAGACGCGCCATCCTGGGACGTTTACCCCACGTAGACCCTTTACTACTCAACTTACAAAATATTACATATAATATTCATTTTTAGTATTTTTAGCCTTGGAAAGGATGACGACCTCATGCAAACAACGGAAGCTGTAGTTGCACTACGTATTTTTATATTTTTGTATTCGTTTCAACCATATGACGTATTATATATACATATTTCTCTACTCAGTGCAATGGTTCCTTTCTACTAGGAAGAAAACCGCCATATTTTTCATTTATTATTTTGTACCTCGTTACCTTGAATTTTAATTCTAATTTAGAACTTATGTAAAATAATAGTAGATTGTTTACCAAGTGACTAAAATGAGCCATTTCAAACGAGATGTTTAGCTAGCGAGATGCTATAGAATCGAGTAGAATGGCTAGCCGTGAAAGCGTAGCAGACAGACAGACCGACAGGACACACTTTCGCATTTATTATATTAATATGGATGTCTGGTTAAAAACCTACTGTTTACTAAGCTATTACACTGATTGCGAGCAATGCAATTTACTCTTATCCATTGAGGAGTTCCGTTCGCCATGTCCGAAAATATTCATCAGATCTTCACCAAATTTATATGGGCCCACCTCTGAAGTATGATCTATCAAACAAAAAAAGAATCATGAAAATTGATTCATAATTGGCGGAGTAATCGCGTAACAAACATACAAATACATACAGTCGAATTAATAACCTCCTCCTTTTTTTTAAGTGGGTTAAAAATAAGTAGTAGGGTCACGTACAATTTAAGCAGATTCCTAGTTCCATGGGTACAATATCACTAGGTAAGGTACGATAATATTAGTAGGTAGGTGGTAAGGTAAGGTACATTATTGCAAAATTTTGATTCATCGATAGTCAATTAAGTATCACGTAAGTACGAGTAGTTAGATTACAAGGTAAAGGTAAGATAACGTTAATTAAAGTATCAACCTTATCTGGTAAGTGGTGACACACCACCCACTTATCAGCACTCATTTACGGTCACAATAATACAATACACATCGGCGTTGAGTGCTTTAAAAACCCCAACGTGTTTGTAAACTTTGCGACTGCAGTCTGAAATTATATCGCAGCGACAAATTATGCACGTCAAGCAAAATGAATTATTGATAACTTTTAAACATTGAAATATATATACACAGAGGTTATTGCAGCATTTATTAATAACTTAATCGGAGGTCCATTACGCCCGTGAGGGTGGCCATCAAGAGGGTTTAAGTGGTAAGAACCCCCACATAACCTGATCTCTCTATCTCTCTCTCTGAAATAAGGTTTGGTGCAGTACCTATGAAGAGTTTCGACGCGCAGTCTACGCGAACTACAGCAGCGAGTAAGAGAAGCGAGCAGAACAGTAATGTTCTGCAGTCTGCTAGCATGTGAACGCGCGTTCTGCATCAGAACAGTTGGTGCTGTTTTATTACGGGGTTTCATACATTATTTTGTTGGTGTCACCTGTCGCTTAAGAATTGGTGAATTAGCGATGATAACACGTATGGAATAGATACCTACCATCATTCGTTTTATTTACTTCAAGCTAAGATAAGTCGATAGATTAAATACATACTAATTATTACTGGAATGCTGACTAAACTTAAATCGCATATTCATGTACTTAAGTACTGTATTATTATTGACACTTGTCTGAAAGATAGCAGAATTAGCAGTCTAATAATAATATTTATTACATATTTTATCAATGATAGAGAAATAATAATAATATACTACATTAAGTGTTCCTTTTTATCGTTTATCGAACGGATATTACCGAATAATTAGGTATATTAGTAACACGTACTGCCCAAAAATCACGATAAGCTAACCATTCGCACGACGTAAATATATGTATAAGGTACTAGCTGATGCCCGCGACTTCATCCGCGTGGTTTACGGTTTATCGATTCCGCGGGAACTCCTTAATTTTCCGGTATAAAAGTAGCGTATGTCCGTTTCTTCATTGCGGCGTGATTGAAGGACAAACCAACAAACAAACACTTTTGCATTTATAATATTAGTATGATTTCTTGTGAAATTTTACCACGAAAATACCGTACCTAATATCACAGTAAACAGTTTGCATCTGTTTACTGTGCTAATATGGAGGGTAGAGTAGAGGACTAACATTAAAAAGTGTCCGTCGAAATGCATTAAATTGGGTACACACATGGCCACATTAGCATCAGGGTAAATTTAAATGAAAATATTATTAGAGTAGGTTTGAGAAATAAGGAAAGAAAACATTCATCATTATTTTTTACAACGTAAGTTGTTTAAAATTTCACTACTTGTTTATTCGACAATAATATATTTTTTCTAACTCTGCATACTTCACTTCAATTTACAATTGCTACATTCATACCATATCCTTTGCTACACCAGCGCCACTGTGGAAGGTTTTTGAACGATTATTTATAGCAACCACTGGACACTTTCAACTTTTTTCCCGAGATGTTACTCCTCTACTCTACCCTCCATACACCTAAGAACGGTCTATGAGCCAGTTGTTTAAACACCTAACCAGGCCATCAGAATCTAGGGACTTACGTTACGTTTATCCACCTTTTAGGACACCTTTGGAAGTCAATAAAAGCTAGGTATATTTATGCGAACAAGTCAAGTTTTATCTTTGGAGTTGGGACTGAGATTTTTCCCATAGGAGTAGAATTGATTTTTCCTTTATGACGGCTATGCTATGAGTATTTTCTTTTGTCACTTTTTTGGTGGACGAAATTCAACCGCAGGATCAGCCGTAGGTAGTGCACTGTTAAGTCATTATAACCGTTTGAAATTCAAGTAGGTTTACAAATATCAAGTATCCTATACAGCTTCTAAGCTATACGAAAAGATTGTGTACTAGTTACTACTTATGTACCTAGCTACCAAGTTAGATATATTCTACCGACATGTTGACTAGGAAGACCTCGGTATCTGTTAGCTATTGCTAACAGATAGCTAATTGGGATTACCCAACTGATGTCTACATCCTCCATAGTCCGTAGGTACTCTTTAATTAAAATCATTGTAGGTACTTACTCTAGATAAGGCGCGGTTGCTATTTACACGGTACAGTGGTACAGTCAACGCAATCCGTACACCAGAGAGTCCTTTGTGTTTATACCATTCAGTACGAGTATGATTCACAATTTACAACTCGGAATATATTCACTATTCAGTCGCCGTCGGCCTTCGTCTGGTGATAGACGGTTGCTACACCTCAACAAAACTTTCACTTTCGTAACAACGTAAACAAACTGAAACTTTAAGAGTTACCCATGCCGTTTATATAACAATTGATGGAACCGTTTCAAATCCCTTCAATTCATCACAATTCAAGGTAGTGATTTTAAATTTACATAAAGATGAAAGTGATAATCGTTTGGTAATTATGGTGTTTTCCATGTTCGCGTCAGTTTGAAAATATAATCTCCGACGTGTAGTGTGACCGGAGTTCTTTTTTGAGCATTGTGTATCTACTAAGGGAGGACTGTGAGAAATTGCATCTTTAAAATCGGTGAGCCGCGGGAATAGCTATTTAGTTCATCAAAATGGGTAAAGACTACGGTGAGTTTAATTGTTATCCTCTAAATCTTTTTTGTCCACGTAGGTATCTAGGTACTCATACTAAGTATCGGTGATTAACTACACTTTTATGCGACGATTGTTTAGGATCGAGTATTAAGTAAATATCTAAGTTAACTATTCAATGGATAATTAACTAGGTATACCTACCTGAAACACTTTTAGCTGAAAAATAAACAGGTACTTATTTTGATTAAAAATTAACTTTGAAAATTGAGGGTATTGCATAACATATAAAGCTATATCACTGAAATTTATTTTTAAAACACTGTAAGTACGTAAGTACAGCATTCAAAAATAAAAAAACACAACTTCTTGTTTTTTCTTCTACAACAATAAACCTACCTAAGACCTATTTAAAAATACCTATTACTTCTTAAATTTGAACAGTCGTATTATTTCCACAAAACAGACAATGGGACTAGTCCATTGAAATGTTACATTTTTTAGGCCTTACCTTGCGTTTTTTAGAGGACGCAATTTTATTTTTTTGATGTGTAGGGGGGGTCAGTGTAAAGCTAAAAACAAGTTTGTGGGGTCGCAACCCTTGTCCCAAAGTCGCCATCTTGAAAATAGGGGTTGAAATGGTTTTTACGATATATCTCTTATACTATTTATTTGATAAAAAAAATTAGTGAACATTTTTTGTTGCAAATTAAATTCTCTACAACTTTAGTCCAGCAACTTTTTGTCGTAGAACTATAAATAAGTTATAGGCGAAAATCTTCAGAAATTCGAGAAAAAAATTTATATTTTTCGATGTAACTTTTTTTTATCATTTTACGAAAAAATGATATCTGACCATTTTTGTAGATCGTTTTTTGAGGAACAACTTTTATTCGCATCATTTTTTCATTAAGTCAATAGCTAAGGTTTTAGAGCGCTCCGAAGTGAGTACTATTTTGAAGTACTCTTAACTATACCTATATTATACGTGTGTACCTACTAATAATATGTCATCAGTTATTGTTTTTTTTTATTTTGTTATTATAACTTTTTTAATTACAAATTCTGCAATATTATTAATAATTAATTATTGACTCTTTTCCCCACCACCCACGAGGTAGAGTCTATGGGCGCGTTTTTTTTACGTGGTATCCCCAACCCTGATGTCGCAGGAACAAAGTCTTGGAAACGTTTGCGCCGCACGAAAAAACACCAGTCGACAGAAGTAAAATTTGACAAGAACACCATACCGACATTATCACAAGAGAAATTTCTTGGTAATGAGAAGAACAAATCTAACTTTATTATACTTCTTAAAACTGTATTCTCGGAAATGGGTTTCACTGTTGACCAAGCAGAATCAGACGCAGACGCTCTTATCGTTCTCACTGCTCTTGCTGCATCTCCATTATTTAATACCGTTACTATTGTAGCTGAAGATATTGACATACTGATATTGCTCACAGCACTTGGCAGAAAACAAGCAAATGTATTTTTTTTAAAACCATCAAAAGGACGAACAGCAGAACAATTATATAGTGCGTCAGGTTTTATGTACGGAGATGTCATTGCGGATAACTTGCTGTTTCTTCATGCTTTTTCCGGATGTGACACAACTTCAGCTCCTTACAATATCGGTAAAATGAAATTTGTGAAAACCCTGGAGAAACATTTAATGTTTTCAAGTGGAACGGCTTTGTTTCTCAACAAGAGAGTTGACCCTGCTTTGCTCACTGGAATTGGTGAACGTTTTTTTATCTCTTTATATGGTGGTAATAAAGATGATAATTCTCTTGACAGCCTAAGATACAAACAATTCGCCAAGGCAGTGACAAAAAGTACATTTAACTTATCTTCACTTCCTCCAACACAAGACACAACTCGCTTTCATACTTTCCGAGTCTACCATCAGGTCCAGTCGTGGCTTGGTAATTATAATGATCCTGAAGACTGGGGCTGGAAAAGATGTCGAATTTCTGAAGATTTTCGGTAATAACTTTTTTGTTTATAGTTCTACGACAAAAAGTTGCTGGACCAAAGTTGTAGAGAATTTAATTTGCAACAAAAAATGTCACAATTTTTTTTAATCAAATAAATAGTTTAAGAGATATATCGTAAAAACCATATCAATCCCTATTTTCAAGATGGCGGCCGTGGGACAAGGGTGGCGACCCCACAAACTTGGTTTTAACTTTACACTGACCCCCCCTACACATCAAAAAAATAAAATTGCGTCCTCTAAAAAACGCAACCCCAAATGTAACTTTTCAATGGACTAGTCCATTGATATGTTACATTTTTTAGGCCTTACCTTGCGTTTTTTAGAGGACGCAATTTTATTTTTTTGATGTGTAGGGGGGGTCAGTGTAAAGCTAAAAACAAGTTTGTGGGGTCGCAACCCTTGTCCCACGGCCGCCATCTTGAAAATAGGGGTTGAAATGGTTTTTACGATATATCTCTTAAACTATTTATTTGATTAAAAAAAATTGTGACATTTTTTGTTGCAAATTAAATTCTCTACAACTTTGGTCCAGCAACTTTTTGTCGTAGAACTATAAACAAAAAAGTTATAAGCGAAAATATTCAGAAATTCGAGAAAAGAAATTATATTTTTCGATGTAACTTTTTTTTGAATCATTTTACGAAAAAATTATATCTGACCATTTTTGTAGATCGTTTTTTTGAGGAACAACTTTTATTCGTTTGACTTTGAAGTTTGTGGACTGGCCTCGATGTCCGTGTCCACGTTTTGGCACTGTAAGTCATAACCGGTAGGACGCACTGATTGAAGACTTTTGTCTTCAGGCATAGGCGACGAAAAGACACGACGCAGTTTGCCATAATATGCTACCCACCCAAGTGAAGAAAAGAAATGTGCTCTCCGTCCTCGTTGATGCCTTTTCCATTCCAGTCGAGCGTTTTAAAAACATCTTCCAGAGCATTCAGAGACAGTTGCAGTTTCAAAAAAAAAAAAACTATAACTGATGACATATTATTAGTGCACACGTATAATATAGGTATAGTTAAGAGTACTTCAAAATAGTACTCACTTCGGAGCACTGTAAAACCTTAGCTATTGACTTAATGAAAAAATGATGCGAATAAAAGTTGTTCCTCAAAAAACTATCTACAAAAATGGTCACATATCATTTTTTCGTAAAATGAAAAAAAAAAGTTACATCGAATAATATAAATTTTCTCTCGAATTTCTGAAGACTTATAACTTTTTTATTTATAGTTCTACGACAAAAAGTTGCTGGACCAAAGTTGTAGAGAATTTAATTTGCAACAAAAAATGTTAACAATGTTTTTTATCAAATAAATAGTTTAAGAGATATATCGTAAAAACCATTTCAACCCCTATTTTCAAGATGGCGGCCGTGGGACAAGAGTGGCGACCCCACAAACTTGGTTTTAACTTTACACTGACCCCCCCTACACATCAAAAAAATAAAATTGCGTCCTCTAAAAAACGCAACCCCAAATGTAACTTTTCAATGGACTATCGGCTAGTTTTCACATAAGTAGGTACAAGGAATTAATTATATTAATTCCATACTAATATTATAAATGTGAAAGTGTGTCTGTCTCTCTGTCCGTCTGTTTGTCTGTCTGTCTGCGCTTTAGGTACGCTTTCACGGCCTACTTGTTTGACCGATTTTGATGAAATTTTGTACAGGGATAGTTTTCATCCCGGAAAATTGAGAAGTTCCTGCGGGTATCGAAAATACTTAATCCACGCAAACGGAGACTCATCATCTAGTCTTATAATATTTGGCTAATCAACTAAATTTTTATGTTATACCTACGCAAGTTTGAATTTATACCTATTGTAATGTCCACACATTATTATAATCTTACTTACCTATCTAAATATTTATTTTGCTGGTAAAACGGTAAACACAGATTACAGATTTAGATCGGAACAAACATTTCAATAACTTTGAACTGACAATTAAATTTGAACGTTAGTCGGTTAACCAACCTTCCTATCTACCTAGGTACCTACCTATAATATAATTACCTACCTACTTATTGCCTGAGAAAACGTAGGTAGATAGGTACTTATCTATTGTGTTATACTGACCTGGACCTACTTACTGTGTTAACTGAAATAATCACAGTTATAAACAGACAGACAAACGCATTACTTAACATAATTTATCGCACATTTTCGTATTGCCCTTGACAAATAAATGATGACCGAATTTTGAAACGATATACCGGATACACCATAACACCACGTTTACTGTGATAACACCTACCGTAAAACAAGTAGGTATAATTTATCATTTATCTACTCATCTAGTAGCTTCTTACCCTGGCTTCTTCTTAACGTTTTATGAAGCTATTAAACTGTTGGTATGTATGTGGAGTTCGGCCCACCATATTATTTTAACTAATAAGTAAGATCTCCAACGTGGAACCAACCAAACGGATAGCGTAAATTTTGTAAGGAAAAATGATTGTCAAAATCGGTTCTTGACGGAATTACATACCTAGGAAGCTAATAATCCTATCTCGAAGATAAGATACCTACTTCGTGCCACGCTCCAGGAGCTTTAAACTTTTGAAATAATAACATGAAGCTTATCTAACATATAATCTTATTGAATATACCTAGTAGAGTAGGTACACAACACATTATAAAATAATATAGATGTAAGTATACGCACAGTGAATATATAAATTTCATAAATAAGTAGGCACATATAACTAAGTTGGTTCATTTAATTTCAAACTAAATACCTACCTAGGCAAGTAGGACTAATTCCAGCTCAGTTAAAACAAAAAACCTACAAATAATAAGAAAAATATATTGATTGGGCTTGCAAGCACGAAGCAGGATTTTTCTGCACACTCCTAAATTAAACGTGAATATTAAAGATATGAGAGATATTATTACAAAGACTGACAGGCGACAGTGGCTTGCTGGTTTTCATTGGGTAGGTAGTTTCGTTTCAATTGAGATGACGATATAGGAAGTGCAATGCCCTTAAGCCTAATAGCATTTAACGTTTCACCTCTTATGCTTAGCTTTATTTGTGTAGCTACCAATGCCTACCAATGACCACGCTCGTAGCATAGTTTTCTAGTATACATAGGTTACTTATACGAGTGTCCTCCATCCATCGTCAACCTCACTGTTGAGGGTCGTGATCTTTGACACGAGATATACGAGTGGAATACAGTCAAAAGTTTGTCTTCTGTTATCCGTACCACCGTAACAAATGTCACATAGAGATGATACAATGATATAGCTAAAGTAAACAAAATATGTAGTCCGTTTTTTTCACAGAATAGGTACATGTTACTATGGTATCTATTTTGAACCAGAACCGATTTCAAAAAAGGAAGAGGTTCTCAATTCGACGCGTTTTTTTTGACGATGTTACTCCATGACTGTCAAATCTGAACCGATTTCAATATTTTTTCTGAGTGAAACTTCTATCGTTGTCATTTGAAAATTCGATGAAACGAAAAAGCGACACCAAAAGGAGACAAACTTCTTTAGGCGCGTTGAGCACTTTTTGGTAGGGGGTAAAAATGTGAATACGCCTGATCGACACCATTCTTCTTTAGACAAAAGGTCTTAAGTATATTAATATAGTACATTAAGAAATAAGTATTTTTATTATTACTTTTTTTTAAATTAGAAAAAATAATAATTAAATTTCGTTTTCACTTTTATCGGCATGTACTATGTAGGTGAAGTCGGTTTTTATGTATAAAAAAAACTATAGGTAGTTCCGTTATGATAACGCCTGACATTTTGCATTATTTTCTTGTCACTAGGTAACTTAAGTCAGTATTGGTGTTATTTGCTTCGAAGGTTTAACCAGTTGCTAATACTTCTCGGAAATGTACCTACCTACCTAATTGGATTGTCAGTTCGCGCTAATCGGCTTCACTCTGTGTTCTGACTCTGTAAATACCTATTCAATCTAGGCACATTTCTAGTACTCATTCTAGGAGGTAGAAAAGTCCTGTAAAATGATTGCATAAAGTTGATAAGTATCTTCATATTATTTTATAATGATCTTAACCACCTTGTGTATCTAAGCTAGCCATCATAACTTCAAAGTAAATAAATCTTTAAAGTAAATTTAAAAAATCTAATTCTATCAGGTTTGAGGCCTTTTTTTTCGTTGTGAACCCTATTACCTACAACCTAACCGAGTCAAGAAATTAGAGATTTTATATACGTAGAAAGACCCATATGTGCTCTGAGAAAACTCCAACGGAGCTTTTAACCGCTTCATTTCACGCGGACGAAGTCAGGTAAATTTTATTTGCGTTAGATACCTATGTACTAATAAGTTTTTACTTTGTGATAAGTTTCTAGATATATATTTTAAGGTCAAAGTTGAGCACGCTGCACTGCAATCGTGATTTTTATTGTTTTTACTATGTCAGCATGTTTCTGAACAACTATGCGGCAAGTATGTTGTTTTAGAAATGTTTTGCTTCTGAGAAGGTTCTTAGATATTTTTACAGCCGTAGTTCACCAAGCTACGCTCGCTGCAAGCGTGATTTTTATTGTTTTATATGTTGTTTCTTAAAAAGCATTGGGTAGACTTAGATGCGGTTTTATGCATAAGACATGTATAACTTCTGAGAAGGTTCTTAGATTTTTATTTAGCCCATAGTCCACCACGTTCGCCAATCCCCCGAGGCCCTCCGATCGTGATTACCAATTTACTTAAAAACTAGTGGGCCGACATATATTAGTTTTTTGGTTTTAGATATTTATACTCCTGAGAACTTCTAATTATTGTTTCAAAGTTTAGGCCACAAAAGAGCGCTGCAGTTCGTCGAGGGTTTTTCTAAATTTTTAATTTTATTATTACTTGTTATTGTTTGAGTTTGAATCACGCTGTAAGCAATGATGCTTGCAGGAGAAGTATATTTTCACAACAACCTGTCATTTCGTAGGGTTGTCTAAAAATGTTGCCTAATTCATTCAGAGGAAGATTTCGCTACACATTAAGTATAAACGCTATTGAGTTCACCTACTTATTTTATGTAGCTATAGCTATATTACAAATGCAAACGGTTGTTTATCTGTTGCCTTTTCCCGGTCCATCCGCTCAACCAATTTTGTCGTTTGGCAGGTACAACTTTTTTATCCCTAAAATCAAAGACGAAGCCGCGGGCACCATTCGGTTATTAAAATATTACTTATTATCAGTAATATTTTAATCAATCCTCCATTCAATTTTAATGCATGTATCAAGAAAAATATAAAAATAACAAATAGACGTATTTCGACCGCATTTTCGGGTAATAAAGCTTAATAAAGTAATCTAAAAAATTATCAAGCGGGTGAATGAGGAAGGCGAAGGACCGTGTTTGGTGGCGCGTGCTCGAAAAGGCCTATGTCCAGCTGTGGATGCATACAGGCTGATGGATGGATGGATGAAAGCTTAATAGAACCTAGGTACGTATCTTTTGTTGGACAACCCTGTTGAAGACAATAATAATTCCTTATACTGAGTAGGAAGGACGACCTCCTATTGCATGCCTTACGAGCACGTACGTTCGTATGTAGGTTAATACCTAAGTAACTAATACACGTTCTTTATTATACAGAGTACCACTCCAGTGTCTACATATATATAAATTGACAGATATATAGTCATTTTTTATCTTGTACCTGAGGAATAAGCATAATATCAGTCGATTGCGATTTTTAAGCAATGTTGACCCAAGTCGGAAACTGGATGGGTGACCGAATTTGGAAGTCTGAATTTGGCCTTATCATTTCCTCCGTGCCTCAGAGAGCACGTTAAACCGTCGGTCCCGGTTATTATCACTATCATCTGATAATAACCGTTAGTAACCTGAGAGTTGAAATACTAGTATTAGCCTAGTCGTATGTGGAAAGCCCTGGGAACCCTCCGCATTATTTTCGCAATAAAACCTGCCATTGTTTGATTCAATGCATTGGATCCTCAGCAATGAGGAATACGACGCAGAGAGAGAAGCAAAACTTATGCTTAGTAGCTGCACGTAACGTAAATTAATTTGATCATCAACTACGTGTACCTTTTAAATATTGACCAAGGACTTAACTTCCGTTTCGAGATAAATCAAGATAAACAAAAAATCACGTAGGCTCTTACGGAAAATATTTTAGAGTAAGGCTTGTATTTTCCTGTCAAAATTCACCGAGCAAAGTCGATCTTCTTTATCAATAGCCATTTTATTCATGATAAGCAACTGACCAATCCAAACAGCAATTATATCTCAAAATCAGCACGTTTATCACTAAGCGTGAACAAAAAATCACCATAGACAATCAAACATTTGAGTACATCTAAATGTACATGTACATGTACATCTCTTATGTATGCCTCTTTACGGTCATTATGTGAATACGTTACGTGATTTGTGAATTCTAAGTGAAACATAATGGGTTGCTGTGATAGTTGCACTGTGCCGTCTAAAGATTCCAGTAAGTGTTCGTCATTATCCAATGCGTTGATATTTTTGTTAGACGACCTTGTTTCAATCTTCATATCATATTTTTTCCCTTTCTCTCTCTTCAGTCGGTCTCTCTTGAATGAGGATCGTGTTCACCATTACATGCAGTAAGCTTGCGGTGAAGTAAATGTCTGCACCGATTTCTATCGCTGGCCTATATGGATCAGATGATTGGATATCTCCCTCGTTGCCTTTTTCCTTCCTGCGCTCAACACAACAACTGTTTCCCACAACTATTGTCTTCGGTTTATCCCTATTATTTTAATCTTTTGTGCCTAATTATTAACGATTGTTTTGGTAGTTTGTTTCAGCGTGCTTGTTACTCGTCTCAATTGACGCTTGTTAGTCAACCAGGCACAGTCAATTCAAGTCCTTTATAAATAAATATTATTGTTAGCGGTTGAACACAATTTATCTTAAGACTAAATAAAAAATAAAACTAACAACAAAACAATTGGAGACAACCTCAGCATTGCCGTGCCTTGGCAACAATGCTCAGCGCTGGTTTTCAGTTTGCTCCATTCCAGAAAAAAAAACCTGTATTTTGCACCGCGCCCTCTGCTTTATATATATTTCTTTAAACTATTTATAACTTAATCCACAGTATATCTTATTATATTTTTATTCCTTCCTGGTATTCCTTGTCTCAACTGGTTAAATCATCATCATAATCATATCATCAGCCATAATGCATCTACTGTTGGACATAGGCCTCTTTCAAGTAGCGCCAACGTGCTCTTTTCTCGGCTTTTCGCAGGAAATATAAAATATTTATTTCCTACAAGCCTGTTCTCAACTTACTAGCTGGATCACTCTAATTTTTAATCTATAAGTATCGACAAATTTACCGTTAATTACAAATAGACGGAAAACCGTTATAAGCCGTAAATCCGTCAATTAATACGATTAGTATTCAAAGTCAAGTTTATATCGTGCTTTTTTATTTTGTTTCTGTATGCCTATATTTTGCGCCATATACATATTAATTCCTGAAGATTGGGTACCCTTTCTATATAACTGGGTATTCCTGAGATAAAAATTTAAAACAATGTTCCAGATCTTTCTGTGTAGGTACGACTCGATTGTGATTACAACTCTTGGTTCCAACGGTTTTCTGATAATAACTGGGACCGATAGATCCGTCTGAAATGGAGGAAGCAAGAAGTCCAAATTCATCCATCCAACCTACAACAAACACACAACCTACTTATTCAATACCAACTCATTTTGCAGGGGAGCCGATACGATACGACCCCAACTTCAACGGCCCAATCCACAACCGCTCTTGCACAGACATCTTATGGCTAATTATCTTCATCCTCTTCCTTGGAGCATGGGGCTACATTGGATACTACAGTAAGTTACTTAACAGAAAAATACTACGTTCTTTACATGAAAACCAAGATGACCTTGTATTTCCGGAAGGAGAGTTCCGTAAAGATAATCGTGTTGTTTGTTTACAGGCATGACGAAAGGAAGTGTCGACAAACTATTAGCACCCATCGATTCAAGGGGACGAAGGTGCGGATTGGACTCCGGCCTTGAGAATAAAAAGTACCTGATCTTCTTTAATATCGCAAAGTGTCTTTCCCCAGGGACTCCTATAACCGGATGTCCTACCACGCAAGTTGGTACTTTTACATAATATAAACATTTTTTATACGAGCAAGCGAAATAAAATCTCCAAATAAACAATATATTTGTTATTTCACAGGTGTGTGTAAATCAATGCCCGGAAAAAACTCTGCTATTTAAAAAGGAGTTAGAACAAAACCCCAGTTCATTTCAAGAATTAAAATCGCGTATGGTTTGCACCGAAGATGTAGACATGCAGACAATGGAGTATGCTCAAGCGCTCCAATACATCCAAGAAGAGAAGTGTGCCAGTTTTATATTGCAGAGCCAACCAGGTAATTAGCACATTTTTTTGTGGTATGTCTAAACTCAAGTGTGAAAATACTAATATTTGGTCCGTGAAATACCCAAGAGATTTTAAATGCTAAACGTGTGGCATGATAACTGTGCCTCCTAGTCTAAAACGAATGCCATTAGTTAAATTGATCCCGCTTCAGTGTTGTACCGCTGCATCGGGGACCTTTCAAGCCTGCAATGCAAAGATACGACAAAGAAGACGACCGCATGGATTGAGAATAGAAATAACGGGGAAACCTGCGTCCGCAACCCGGAAGACGCCCAGAAGTCATTATTTAATCGTGCAACAGCACTCGACTCGTACGTGGGCTGGATCGCTGCGAGCTGGGTTACGTTCTTCACAAGGAATGAGCGAGAAACACACGTTGTACGTAGTGGCACGGCTCCATGCATGTTCTTAGCTTCCTTATTAATCAAATTATCTAGCATGTGTATCGTGCACCGTGTCACTTTTAACCTGTACGTTAATCGTAGCTTGTCATAATTCATAATTGTAAGCGAATTTTACTATTCATTAATATGAAGAGTAAAATTTTCTAGTACTAACGGTGTCTCAAATGTGATAAATTGAAACATTCTCTAGGTTGGTCTGGACTCGCGACAGATTGAGTCTTGAGGGGGAGACGCGTCAACTATTTATAGCAGTTATGCATATTCAACTGAAAAATCGATTAAAACTGGAGCGACACTCGACATGTACGCATGGCTTGTACAACTAGATTTCACACTGAAAATCCCTATAAAATAAATGATTATGCAAAATCTTTAGGATTTATTTTACAATGAGGATCCTTCCATCATAAGTATTGCATTTGGGGGAACTTGTTTCAGTGACATTTCCTTGTACATAAACTTATAGAGATAAAACCAATTAAAATAAAACTAGTTTTTGAGACGTGGAAAATCAGTGCCTACTGAATGTCATAGGACTTCGAGCATTTAAACGCTTAATTTATTTAACCTAATACTCAAAGGGCTACTATTACTATACTAAGTATTTCGTAATGTAAGTTCGTCTCGTCGTTTTAGACTTCAAAGATATTGAAATGTAAATAATAGGCTCCGATAATTTCAACGCTTAGAATGGGGTCCAGATTCTTGTTTCGACTGATACATTAATATTTAACATTAGACGCTTTAAGTCCACGAACTTACTAATCCATGCTTGGTACACGCAACAGTGTTGGGTCGGTGCTTTGTAAACGTCACAGCAGCTACAGAGGTGTTGCGCGAGGTCACCAATGGTACGCTCGACATGGCGGAGAACGAGGTGCTCGAACAACTCACCAACTTGTTTAGATTTAACCAGGTAGAGTACAATAGCTTGTTTAGAACCCAAGTAATCAACTTCATATTCTTTGGACGTCCATGATATCTACTCTGAATATCATCAACTATACCTACATAGATCATGCCTGAGACTTAATCCGCGTGGATTTATATATTTGAAAGAACTTCATTTATAATATTACTTTAGAATGGACTATCCCTCACGTACCTACGTATATAACAATAATTACGTGTAAGAACTACACAAAGGTATAAGGCGCATGCGCATGTAAATACTCATTATTGACTTGAATCAACTGTTTATGGGCATGGGCACTTCTATTACTTTCTTAATGATGTATAAATCTTCTATTTCGTTTCTAAAATACTAGCAGTATTGTCAAGTAGTTTCTAGATCGGTACCTAGAAGTAGGTAAGTAGTTATACGATGCCGAGATGATTTTCGAAGTAAACAGATTTATTCCATTCAAGTAGAAACATAAAATAAATCTGAGTTAGAAGTTGGACACAGCACGATGAAAATTAGAACGCACGACTGCAACTTTTTAGACACGGTTTTAGATTTTAGAGGTATTCAATACTTTCTGTAGTAGGTAGGTATTTTGTTGATTTCTTTTATAAAGTTTAAATTATACCTACAAATTATTATTTCTCTCATTTAAAATTTCACGAATTGTAGAACTGATAAAAATTGTGCACCGATTAGGAAATAAAATATAATAATGTTTATTATGTGAGCAGTTGTCATCGCAAATAGTTCAAGATCTGGTCCAGTCCCGATGGTATATGGCAGGAGCCTTAGTCGCCGTTGTTTTGCTGTGCTTCATCTACATACTCCTGTTGCGATGGGTGATCACACCAGTAGTGTGGGTTTCAATCGCAGGCTTGTTCGCTCTAATGGGATTTGGTGAGTTATTTTTACCCCGTTTACAAGCTAAAGCTTTAAAGTATTATTCACTATATTACAATTTCAATATAATATATGTATAGTTACCAGACCAAGAAGTCCGGAAACTTATTTTTGTTTTACAATTTAGAGGGATTTGATTCACTAATGTGTATTAATGTCGTATGTTCCCCCAGTGGGGCAGAGGGTCTACAGTGTTGCGCCATCTCGAGCGGTTAGAACTTAAAAGCTACACCCTTGACATATTCCCACGTCGTCCCTATCCTCGCGACCTCCGCCAGAAACGTACGCCGCAAAGTTTGTTTGGGTCGACCACGCTTTCTTTTTAGAGTTCCGTACCTCAAAAGGAAAAAACGGAACCCTTATAGGATCACTTTGTTGTCCGTCCGTCTGTCTGCCTGTCTGTTAAGACCCTTCTACTCAGGAACGCATGCAGGTATCAAGCTATCGAGCTGAAATTCATTTCAAATACTCAGGTCTACTGTCCCTTGGAGTTGAGAAAAAATCAAACTTCAAAGCCAACGCAATCAAAAGATACATGGTTTATGCTGCAAATTTTCGACACTCGCAAGGGAATTAAAACCTACAGGGTAGGTTTTTCCCGTGAACTCAGAATCTTGAAATTTGGTACTTATCAACGCCCTATACCACTGATAAAGGAAAATTGCGTAGACAAAAAGCATAAATTTTTAGTTTGATATAACTAAAAATGTATGCTTTTTTATAATAAAAATATTTTTAATTTTTTTAAACTCACTACAGGTTTGTACGGAACCCTCGGTGCGCGAGTCCGACTCGCGCTTGGCCGGTTTTCCCTGAGGATTTTAGTCGAGAGTTTGCTTTGCGATATTGCCTGGCTCTCTACGTAAAGTGTGGCCGATCCAGTTCCATTTGCATCGTTTAATTTGTTCGTCTATTGGAGCTTCGGCCTAAGAAATCGATGTTACTGATTTTCATTAATAAAGAGATTTGATTCACTAATAAACACTGCAAAATGATCAGCCATCTGACAGAATCCTGCCAAACCGCCGCCGAAACCGTGATTCTAGAGTGTAACATTATTATTTTTCAGCAACTTACTTGTGTTACAAGAATTATGAGTACTACAAAGCAAACCCCGCCGGTCTCTACCAAACAACCAACTTGAAAGGATACGCGCAATCTATTTTTGCCAAAAGCGAGACCTGGCTCGTGATCCTTATAGCATTAGCCGTGCTACTACTTATCTTGTTCTTGGTAGTAGTTTTCTTGCGAAGTCGGATAACTATTGCTATTGCGCTCATACGTGAAGGAAGCAAGTAAGTTTTCGATTGAAGGTACATTCAATATTAAGGTTCTTATGAGATCATTACATAATAAGGGCATCTTTATGAGATCCGTGACCATGAGACTTCTGCACCTCTAAAGAATAAACATATCTCCAAAGATAATGCTCTATCTTCAGTCATCCCTTAGTCATATTATTAATGACACATTATTGAAAACCGTGGCCCTGGCGAGATCCCAGCCTCGAGTGGTTCAGCTGATTTCTATGTCATTTTTTCGTTCGATATTCGTTTTTTTTTCTTATATGTATACATAAATAATAATAATAATAATAATGTCCTCCCGACCGAATTTCGGCCACAGCGGACAATCTCAGGAGAGATTAGCCATCTCCGCGGGAGATATTATAGTGCACAAGTGTGTGCGCATACACAGGTGCACTCTCTGTTCCTTTACTCTCATAGCCCGATGGGACGGAAATCTGACATGACCGGAGAGAGATCAGGCGCAGGACCGACGGCTTTACGTGCTCTCCGAGGCACGGGGGTGTAACACCGCCAACTTCCTAACTCCGGGCTAGTACTGGGAATTTCTTGCCAGAAAAACCCAATACTTGTTATGGCCCGACCCGGGACTCGAATCCGGGACCTCGTCGGTCGCAGTCGAACATGCTAACCACTAGACCAACGAGGCAGTTATATACATATACACATATCTTATATACATATATACATAGCGAGCACACGAGCAGGCGTGTCACCTGATGGTAAGTGATTACCGCCGCCCATGAACATTTGCAGCACCAGAGGAACCGCCAATGCGTTGCTGGTTTTTGAGATATTTTTTTATCCGCCCTTTGAAGAGCCCCATATTATAATCATGAGGAAACACAGAAGATGGAAGCTGGTTCCATAATTTGCAGATACGTGGCAGAAATGACCTAGAATAACAGGTTTTCTGGCAATCTCATAGACTTTTCAAGAAAATGAGGAAAATTCCCTCAATTGATCACACCAATTTGTTGGTGAGCGTCCTCTCGCTCTCCTGTTATAAATAATGCTGATTCATTGATGCTGCACATTCAAACAGTCCAAAGTTCCTTTCCTAAATTTGCAAGTTTTGTTTTAAACCCGAAAACATAGATAACATTTGGTTTTTTGCAGGGCAGTTACATCGATAAAATCGACGATATTGTTCCCTATATTCCCATGGATATTTCAATGTGCAATCATTGCTTATGGGATTTTAGTTCTTATGTTTTTGCTTTCGATTGGAGAAGAAGCATTCCGTGTTGTGGACCTACGCAATGATACGACTTGCAGCTGTGGCGGGGTTTACACGGAGGTAGGCTATATTCTCTTCATTAAGTCAATAACAAATTTCATACAAAAATATGTATAAAAATATGACTGGACAAGATGGATAGATGGATCTAAGTTTATTTTAAGTACTGATCGATCGTCTTTTTCGACGTTGACTTTTGCAAACTTCGCGTCCCTTTTTGATCAACAACTGTACCTAATTTATTTATAATGAATTCACTTTCAGGATGGAGCCTCATGCAATCCTCTAACGTTTGTACAGAAATGTCACGATACAAGCTCCATCAGTGGACTTTCGCCGTGTCGATTGGCTTCTTGTCACTTTACCGGCATCGACAATCCACATAACGTGATATACATGCATCGTAAGAAAATACTACTATCATAATAATATGTATAAAAAAACTAGATGATGCCTACGACTTCATACGGGTGGTTTTAGGTTTTTGAAGAAACCCGTGGGAATTTGGATTTTCTTTTGATTGACAGACCGACACACTTTCAAATCTATATATAATCAATTTCAAAGGTCACTCACTGATTCATCACGATAACTCAGGAACTATAAAGCATACAGACTTGAAATTTGGAAGATACGATAGAAGGATCTATGGTGTAGACGTCAGATAAGAAACGGTTTTGAGAAAATTCACCCCTAAAGGGTGTGAAATTGGGGTTGGAAGCTTGCATGTAGGTTATAAGATTTTAAAATAGGCTTATTTAGGTTATTAGTTTTAGCCGCTTAGGTATATGTACCTAGGCTTTTTGCAACGGGAAAATCTCATAGGAAATCAGAAAAATTTTCGCGGACGAAGTCGCGGGCGCCCTCTAGTATTATACCCGTATCCATATCCAGATCCGAAATTTCATATCCATAACTTCCCTGGTATTAATACGTCGTCTGGAGTGCCGGAGGTGCTACTTACAGGTTCGCGCCCTAGTTGACATCTTCCATACTCTGCATCCCGGGGAAGTAAGTACGTAAGCTACTTTTAATCCATAAAGTTTCCACGGAATTTTCGAAAACCTAAACCCAAGCGGGCGAAGTCCCGGTCATCCTCCAGTATTTTATAATATTACCTTACATTGACAATATACTAGGTAGCTCAATCAATCATCGATATCAGTTTGATGCTATGGTTTCAGTTGTCAACCTCTTGGGCTTTTTCTGGGCGATGTTTTTCATCAGTGGAGTGGCGGACATGATGTTAGCGAGTACATTCTCAACGTGGTATTGGACCTTCCATAAGAATGACTTGCCTTTTTTCACTCTCACCTCAGGAATTTACAGAACAATCCGGTAAGTACCACAGTCTATGCAAGCAACATAGAATCATATTAGTAGGGCATGCTGAATGCCTATTATAAGTAAGCATCCAATTAGCTTCAGCAAACATCCCTGAAGCGTCGCAGAAACAGGCCATCAGAGCCCAAAAACGTTACTCGATTGCACACGAAGGACGCCGTTTGCTTTTTTCGTAAGTGATGTACCTACAATAATATATCTTTATACAATAAACCGCTTTTTTTTCAGGTATCACTTAGGGACTGTGGCATTTGGAGCTCTAATCATTGCTATAGTCAGAGTTATCAGGGTAATTCTGGAGTACATCGACCACAAAGTTAAAAAATTTGATAATCCATGTACAAAATGCATAATGTGCTTCTGTAAATGTATGTTTTGGTGTTTGGAGAACTTTTTGAAGTTCGTGAATAAGAACGCCTACATCATGTGTGCTGTTCACGGGAAGAACTTTTGCAGGAGCGCGAATGACGCGTTTTCATTGCTCATGAGGAATATTATTAGAGTCGTCGTGTTGGATAAGGTAGCTGTATTCTTATTTCTTTATAGCTGTTTATCTTTAGCACTTCTCTATTCAAGCATTTTATCATTATAAAGAGCAATCCTGCCATCCACTTCACTTTTACCGAATATGATTACGTCCTTGCGATATTAAATTATTTCTTAGTTTATCAAAAAGCTTACGTACTTTTCATTCGCTTCGTCTATACAATTTTTTTGGTGATTTCCAGGTTGCCGATTTTATATTTTTCCTCTCGAAGCTATTGATTTCCATTGGAGTGGGTTTCGCCGTGTACTACCTGCTCGAATGGAACTACGTGTACGAAGTGACGAAGGGCGAACGCTTGCACTACAACTACGTGCCTGCGGTGATACTGAGCGTCGCCACGTACCTTATATGCACCATATTCTTCAACGTCTATTCGATGGCTGTAGACACACTGTTCCTATGTTTCTGTAAGTACCTAATGTTACTTTACCTACATGCAGTTAAACACCGATTAATGACATAAAGGCTGTCCAAAGCAACACTTTTCCTTGCCAACAGTAATTTTCAAGACACTTTCTTATTCTTACTTTTTTGAATGCATTATAGCTAAAAGGCATTGGGATTGGCAACGCTGTCGTGCCGTGTCACAGCATCAGTGTGTTAATAGTTACGTTATCAGCTAGATAAAATCTAGGCCCCTTAACGACAGCTCTAATAAGGTTTCATTTGTTCCAGTGGAAGACTGCGAGCGAAACGACGGCTCTCCGGAAAAACCCTACTTCATGTCGAAAAACCTAATGAAAATTCTCGGCAAGAGAAACAAAAAGATAAAATAAAATCGATCTAAACTACCAAAGAAATAGCTTTAACTAAGCCAGAGTACTGCAAGCATCGTGAACTTGTGAGAACTTGTTGAATCTACTTATTTGATTATCTATAATTATAACGTTTTGTATTTTAATATTAAGGGGCAAGCATTTAATGTCTGCTATAACCCTGTCAGGTTATCCAGCTCATCTTACACTGCATCATCAGTCATCACTTCTCAGCCTGGTGAGAATGCAGTCAAAGGGTTTGAAAAAATTAAACTCGGTACTTTTTTCATGTACCTACTCCCAAGGGCGGCGTAAGGTCACGTTCCGATGACAATCGTTCAGCGCACGTTCGCTTTTTTATAGTGTTCGCATGGTGCGCGTTTGCGGCTTCAGGCGTTAAACGCGCGTTGCCTCGGCCGCCTTGGTTCAGTTTCAGTTCTACATGGACGTAAAAACAGTTTTAACGGTGATTTTATACGACGGCAGAAACGACGCGACAGAAGACGGAGATAATGGGTTTACCCAATTTTATCATACAGGGCAATTTTGAAAGCCAGTAGATAATTTTGTATCCTAAGTAAAGGCAATTACGACCCAATTTTTTTAACTACTTCAGAATGTCAACGTTACTGGTCATGTCCCATACCGCAGGACGTTTCTCTATTTCATCTTTAAATAATTCGGTATTAAAAGCTTCCGTTTCCATTTTGGACGATTTCTGGTTGAACTGAGTGAAACCTAAAATACATTTATGCGCGTCAAAAGCGCGCGCTCAACTGAACGGTAACATAGAAAATCAATGATCTCAAAGCGCTGACAATAGTCGAGCGCTAGCGCACCATTCAACGCGCGCTTTATTACAACGCCCGTCAGCATGTGGACGGTAACGCTTTTTAGCATACAAAATGCATGTAGTTGTAAGCGCGCGTTACCAAAACGCGCGTTAAGCGATTGTCATGGGAACGTGGCCTAAAAGCTAATTAGCTAGTTAGCTTTCTTAAATAGCGCCCAAAGTTTTTTTGTTCTTTTCGTATTTTGGTAGACAAAACTTACTTTACTTTCGTATGCGCCGCCCTTACCTACTTAAATAGTTGATTTCAAATTTTAAAGTGACTATGTAAATGCAAAGGCCAAATAATAATGTACCTTAGAAATTTTAGTCTTTAAGGTTATGAACTTAAGGCTTATGGATAGGTATTATTATTGACACATTGAAACAATAATTTACCTTATGAGAGTTTTTGAAGACTTTATTATTCGTAGAATTTGATGTTTGTATTCATATATTTTCTAAGATTTTATTATGTGTGTGATTATCTATGACTGTTATTGATGATTGAATGTGCCAAGGAAGTACCTACCTATTGTAATAATTCCTATTTACCTATCTTATTATTTTTAATACTATCGTACTGTGAAATTTATACATTTCTATGTCTTTATCAACTATTTTCTATTAAATAATTGAATTTCGATTAAAAAAGGAAGTTTATTAAAATAATTTTGTAAAACTGAATCTGTGTTGTTTCAATTTTAATTTGCAGCTTTTGCATTTTGAGGATTTATAATGTCTGCTCCACACTATCATCCAACTGTCCAACACTTCACATGACTCCAACGTGTCTCAAACCCACAATCGATCCAAAGAGGCTCTCCCACACATACGTTCCAACTTTCAACCTCAGTCACAGTCAGTAGGGGAGGCAATGATTTACTCGAGCGTCGTGGAGACCTAATGGATTTTGAAGATTAGATAAAAGAAATAAAAAAAGGTTATATGATGTATATCCTTTCACCGGGGGAGCGTCTACAGGCTTTTTTTTTCAAATCATCAGAATAAGAAATTTCCTCGAAATCATCGTCAGATTATGGGTCAGCGTTTGGGACATGAAGTTGAACACTCTGTATAATAATCTGACACGCTCGAGTATTTCGAAACTTTTTTTTTGCATTTTCAAAAAACCGCAGTTACTTTACGTTACGTCAGAATCGTCAGTCTTTTGAATAGGAGCATCCTTTGGGTCCACTTAGGGCATCGAAACTCGGTTCAATTTTAAAAACCCGGGTTTTCGGGTCTAAGAGTAATCAAAACCCGGGTAGTCCGGTTTTTTCGAGCATTTCGATCTTTTTATTGTAATTTTTTTAAATACACTAATCGGCGTTTATATATCGATTTCTTACAATGAATATAAAATATAAAGGATGAGGAAGAATTTAAATAAATGAAACATCACTTTACAAATATGAAAACCAGTTTTAATGTTTAAAAAAGTGTTAAAGATTTATTTTTTCTTTAGAATATCTTAAAACTTAGTAAGTAATCTAGTATTTTTAATCACAGACTTGCAGAGATTAGTTTTAACAATAAATGAATTATTTTGGTAACATATACTTATTGTATTTAAAAGCTAATAAAAATAATATCTGAAATAGACATTTTTGTAGTATCACAAATAAATAAATAAAAATAAATAATAAATACATGCCGGCGGCCGCCGCCGGCATGTATTTTTATTTTAATTTCATGATATCTTTTGAATGGAATGTCCGATTTCAATAATTCAAAAAGTAATCATCAGGTATTGAGACAGTCTTGAATATTAAATTATTTATTTGGATAAAAATTTATAAATGGTATGGATAACACGGTCTGATTTTGATCGGCATTTCTATCAATTTGTTAAATGTAAAAAAGTAGTTACAGTGACGTAACTACAATAGTTAGACACATGGTCTCGTGAAGTTTTTTGTAGATATTGATATATTCTATAATATTGTCGAGCATTTTTTTGTTCTATCATTAATACTCTTCGCAGCGTATGCGATGAAAGACATTTTATGGCTAATATTTTTACACCTTCGGTTGGTTTTAATAGGAATTTCTAAAGATTTCTATAGTAATCTAGTACTAAATATAGCCTATGTTACTCAGTGATAATGTAGCTTTCTAATGAAAAAAGATTTATTAAAATCGGTCCAGTACTTTTTGAGTTTATTCGTTACATACAAAAATACAAATCTTTCCTCTTTATAATATTAGTGTAGAAAAAACCGAAAAACCCGACCCGGGGTTAAAAATCAAACCCGGGTTTTTTTGTAATCCTCAGAACCGGGAAAACCCGGGTTTTTTCGGTCCGGGTAAACCCGGGCTCGATGCCCTAGGTCCACTTAACATCTCCTCTGAATATCTGACGCACTCGAATATATTTTTTAGCAATTTTTACTTCCGTATGGCCAACCGCACCATGTAAACCGGCAGATTAACATACATCCGATAACAGAGACACATGGGGCGTATACGCTATCAAAATCTGACGCGCTGGAGTAAATCCCAAAAACCCCTCTTGGGCTCCCCTACTACTATGGAAAACGTTGAAGTGATAGGTGCAGGTGGATGCAAAGTATACATAGGAATAGAATAAGGTAAACAGGTTAGCCCGCTACCATCTTAGACTGCATCATCACTTACCATCAGGTGAGATGGCAGTCAAGGGCTAACTTGTAGTGGGTTTAAAAAAAAAAACATCTTATCTTGGTTTAGTAGCCTAAGTGAAGCGACCAGTGACCACACTGATGTGTGGGGGGTCTGTTTATGTGAGTTGACTAACTCCTTTGATCTTGGTACGATTTATCGCCATCGGAGCGCTCGCGCGCCAACACGGTCCAACATCGTCAAACATGAACGAACTATCTCTCTACACCTTGACTGTTGGACAAACAGTTGGACTGTTGGATGATAGTGTGGAGATAAATCTCTCCAGTCTTTAGTAGTTGGTGTTGAGCATAATATGATTCCAGACACACATATGAATGAACTTGTATTGATATTTATTTTGTTGGTAACATTTGAGGGAATAAACTGTTTAAACAGGGAAAGGTGTACTCACATAGACAGAATCAATCCAGTTAATCACTGTGTTCCTAGAAGTTTTAATAATTCAAATATTTTTCTTGTTTGGTTTTTAAACTATAATATACTGCACTAAATATCACTCTTCCATAATATTATTTAGTCTATGTTGTGTTAGGAATGCTATATCAAGCATGGCTTCAGGGTCTAAAAGCTCCTTTACTTCCTCATACTTGAGGCTCTCCTCAAATGCAAACATTATGCTAGTGTCATCGAGCATCATTTTAGAAGCCACAAGTGCTGCTATACAGTTCTTCACTCGTGCTAATATTTCTCTATCGGATCTGTCTACTGGCTGTCAACAAAAATATTAACAATTAAGACCTACGAGTTATGCTGAGTTGCACAAAACAAATTCAAAAATTAAAGTCATGAATAGGCTTATTTAATCACAAGGACTGTATGGAATCTAAGGATTAAATTAGTTGAATCTTTTAAATTTGTCTTGTGCAACTCAGCATTAATATCTAATACCTAATAGGCCTATTACACTGCACTTTTTACAGGGCCCTGTGTTAAGGGTGGCCGCGGGTTAGAGCGTCGCTTATTACACAACAATAAGGACCAATTTAGGAACCCTTTCTCCCTAATTCTTATTACACTACACTGATTCAAGTGTAAAGGTCCCTGTGAAAAGTGCAGTGTAATAGGCCTATAAAGATAGAGGGCTTTCAATGAGTATTTAATTTTCATTTCAATGTATCCTCAGAAACAAAAGCTTCAAGCTGTTAAGTACAGACTACTAGATTAATAGATTAATAGTTTGTAATACTACTAGATTAATAGAATAGAATAGTTATACTACTAGATTAATAGTTTGCATTTGGTACTATAATAAATATTACCCAGTATTAAAAAAAATTTAAACTAACCTGCATCTCATAGTTGGTAATTTCATCATTATTCCCTTCGGTCAACACAACCGGTGGCTGAGGGCTTATCCATATGAATCCGTTGTTTCCAATTATAATTGATACTCCACATGGCAGATTGTGAAAGTGATTCTTTCGACGCTTGATCAATGATGGAAATACTTTGACTAAAACACCTTGGGATAGCTGTAACAAGCAATTTGTAAAAATTATAACATGAGACTAAGTAGCAAATTTATGGCAGATACAAAAAATGATATTGAAAGTTTCTTTATGAAGTTGGTGAGTGTGGGTACTTGAGTAGGTAAGTATGTGGCTCATGGTAATGCTTACAGCATGCATGCCATTGTGAAATGCCATTAGTTATTGTAAAAACAGTAATTTTTTGAATCTGTTAATTCTTCAATCTCAAATTCGTCTGGCAGAAGTCTTTGACATGCACATCAAGAGATTCATTGCAATTTTATACCACATAGAAAACATATAAGTGTGGGTATAACAACATAAACATTTACCACCAGGGTGAGATTAATCCCTTGCTCGATTCTCCTCTTTCTGTGTACTCCATGAATTATTATTTATTGATAAGTGTGCGAAAGATGTCTAGGGCATCATTTGCAAGTGTGCGAGGGTGGTGTAAGGACTATGGACTGCTTTGACTCTGTAGGCAAATTTCAGGTGAGTACTATATTTACTTACTTTGCCATACTTCAAGCTTCTAGTGTGCAATGACAGTGAGCCATCTGTGAACACACTCTGGACCTCAGCACTGATCAGATCACCTTCTTTTAAATGTTTCCTCATCATCTGTTCATCTTCAGCAGATCTGCGACGCTGTCAACATTTTTACAATGTTTACTTTTAACTAAATTCTATATGATTTTTATAAACATAATTGTGGAATAATTGGTAGCTTTTGTTAATAAATTTCAGTTTTTTTATACCTAAATTCGAAAAATCTAATATTTTAAGCAATTCTCTCTAATCCAAACTTTCTACTGCATTGTGTGTGTTTTGTGTCAACACTGAGACAATATAAGTATGTATATGGCACATGGCAAATCTTTCCGCATTGAATAAAACTATCCCCTAAACTTTGATTGCCAACAATCTTGTTCCAACCACATCATTTACAGGAGGCAAACAAAACTTCTAAGACTTTCCCAAGATCATACTGTCTACACATACTGTCATCAATCCATCTTATGAATGAGATCCGTCATAAATAATATGGATTGATAAAGAGATGACCAGTAAATTTTAGAAAAATGAAATAATATTAACCAACTCTCCACCGGGCAAATTCACTGAGGATAACTGCAGTATTGAATCCAATCGGGAATTAGTTTCCACTTTCCATCTTTTCTGCTGCACTTCGAGCACTCGGCCAACCACAACATCGCCAATCTCACCCACATACCGACTCTTCAAGGGGCGTACACAAATCAATTTGTTAACTTTTTGCATCACACCTGCAACTGAGGACTTGATGCAATCATCTTCAACGTAGGTTCCATGGCCACTGAAAGGAAGTGAAAATTATAGACAAAGCCCTTTTATTTACATTGTAGTACTAAGAGTTAACATTAGGATTTTTTGTCAGCTCAACTTCTGACTCCTTGACCTAGACTAACTTTCACACAAAGATCCCTTGCACCCTGGAAGTGGACATACCGGTACAACATAAGTTCTCAAGAAATTTTTTAAATCTAAGGGAACGAAGTCTCGGAAAATGCTACTTGAACGATTCAATACATACCGCATGAAATCTTGCATTCCAGTTATAACCTCTCCTGGCGTATAGAACCTGGGTGTATCATTGCTTGAGGCAACGCAATGATTCACTCGTTCAGATGCCAGTCTTATGGAAACGTGGCCCGTCATATTTTTGCCTACTTAAATTGTTGTTTGATAATTCATGAATAAAATGTAAACAATAAATTCAAATTTCAGCCCCCCCAATTTAAAAATAGCAGATCACAGAACATTACATAAACCATTTTTTTAGCTGGCTTTCCAGCTCAGAGTGTCAGCTCTTCTGAGTAGCAGATACCATTTTTTTTTGATTAACTGGCTTTACGGCTCCGGGTTCCAGCTCTTCTGAGAAGCAGATCTTTTCAAAGCACCAGCAGGGCGACCGCGTATCTTCTGCATCAATCATTGTTACAGTATCAATTGTTGTGATTGGCTGAATTTATGGTATTCTTGCTGCGTCAATGGATTTTATCCAATAGTGGAAGAGTGTTATCCAATCAGAGATGATTGCGATCGTTACACTGTAGCTGTCAGAGATACGCGGTCGCCCAGCCGGATCAGAGACAAGTTGACAGGATGATCTATCATCTACAGTCGCTTCCAATTGGCAGAGTAAATCATGTAAACAAAACATACCAGTCACGACATTTCAACTTTGCTAACAATATTTTCACTGTTGTGTATTGCAAATCACTCACAAATGTCTTATTTCCTGAAGTAAAACATTTATATTTCTTAGTATACTGAAAAGTAATTCAATTTATGCACTAAGAAGCTATTAATCTAACAAATAACTTGCAAGAATCCCAAAATAGAAACACAGACTAATGACTTAATGGGTGTTTGACATAAAGAAATTGAATGATTCCATAGAGATGTGACATGAAAAGTAAACCATAGACTGAATGATATGAGCGGGTTTAGTCGATTGTAAAAATGGAATATCGTTATATTAGGTTCGCAGATCTTTAATCTCTTTATTACGACAAGCAGTCAGCGGCCGCGCCGGCAAAATAAAATCCGGTCTCGCTGCTTCTATTGATGTTGTACGTTTCGGGTGTTCTCTGGTGATTTTTAGTTTTTATTTTCAACGACTTGGCTTTATTAACGGATTTTTGTTTGCTCTACGATTGGACTGTGTTAAACTTTGGACTGACGACCATTTGCTATTCTTCAAGGACATCGTTTTTGCATAAGAATTGGATTATTCGGAATTTATTTTGTTTAGACAAGGTATGTAACTTATTTTATATTAAGTACCTATTAGTAATCAATGAAATTTTCAATATTTCATAATTTATTTAACTTTTAGATATTTCGGATACATTGTTTTTAACGTGTTTAGGTGCTGTTTCCGTGAAGTGAAATTTTCTATTTACAACCTACATACAAATACAAATTATTGCATGCATACAAATTATACAAATTATTTTATTTATTGTATTACCTTTTTATTACTAGGTTGGCTAGGTTATCTGCTTTACCAATTTGAACCAAAGGAATTTTTGGACAATCCCAGCAATTTCGACTGTCTAATAGTAGGTGGGTTGGCGGGCTTTGACGACTATTATCAAGTAAGTGATAAGATGTTAGTGAAAGGTTTAATTATAATATCTTCTTCAACATCACAAGGTTATTTCGTAATCATAGTGTGTGGTAATCGATTTCAGAATGTATTCATTCAATCGTTCATTCACAACTAGTCTGTCAATGTTCGCATCACTATATGTCCAATGACAATTTTAATCACGTGACCTGAAGCCATATTTGATTACATTAATTCCTTCGCTTCGTGAAATCGACTATAATAAAACCGATAAACCAGAGACAAGTTAACCAGAAATTGCGATAAACCTGAATAAAAAAAATAGTTGATCTTTTTACATTAATTACAGTGTACATTTCTTTATACTCTGAAAATAAATATTATTTACTACATACTGTTACTAGTTAGTTGGATATTTGTTCATATTTTTACAGTTTATAGTGATTTTGTTTCCTAAAATTAGGGTATATATAAAGTAAAAGTAAAAATTTATATTTTCTTATTGTTTCTCATCTTCGCAGTACTTGGTTACAAAAATAAAGATGCGTTGCAAAGTCCCAAGAACAATGTTTTTCATTTTGTTCAAATTGTTTTGTTTGTTTTATTGAGGCTTAAATAAAATCCTAACCTACCAACTTACAACCACTATCTTCCAGATTGGAAAATGAACCAAAGTATCTTCATAGAATCTTCCTCAAATAGCTGAAAACATCAGCTAGTGACAACTTTTTGGTAAATCGCGGAGCACCACACAATGGCAGTCAATGCACCTCCCATGACTGCAACAGACAGCTTATCTCAAGCAGTGAAAGCAAACATAATTCACAATCAGGAATACTTATTGCAGGTTACTAGTTGTAACATCTACTACTTCTATAGACTAATGTGAATGAGACCCACTTAGGTATTATAAACCTTCCTAGTTAAATGATGGGTGATCTTCTTTTACATGGTCTATAGAGATGAAAATAATTTCTTGTTATGTATAGTTAATTTAGAAAGATAGACTTCATTGTCTGTTTGTCTAACTTATCAAAGTAATTAATTGATAACCGACAAGTTGATTCTACAAGTTCATCATCAGCTAATAAATATTCCACTGTTTGACAAAGGCCTTCTCTTTTAAAAGAGATATTATGCTAATTGGGTGCCCCATGGTGCCTTAGCGTGAGTTTGTGAACTATGTATCTTAAAAAGATAATCCTTATCACAATAGTTGTAATCTGTAGAGCAATGTTTAACAATGCAAGGACCACAATCACCTTTGATGGGCTCTTAATATTCAAATCCAAATTTTATGTAGGTTATTAGATTCTAAAGTATACTTGCTATTAACTTTAACTGCCAAGAAACACTACTAAGTTACTCTTTTCAAAACCTGTGTGACTAAGTTACAACTAGCTGATGCCTGTGACTTTGTTCGGGTTGATTTAGGATTTTTGTTCCTGCATGAACTCTTTAATTTTCCAGGATAAAAAAGTAGCCTATGTGTTATTCCAGAGTATTCTATCTCTGTGCCAAATTTCATCCAGATCCATTCAGCTGGTTTGGAGTAATTGAGTAACAAACATCCATCCAAGATGCACCATTTCTAAACTCAAAATGTTAGTATTACTTTAAAATAATTATTATGCAATAGCTTCAATTGCACAAGTGTCATAAAGAAAATAAGAGAACTACAGAAAAGAACACACTTACTTCATTTCAGGTATAATTATTTACTTTACAATTACAAATTGAATGCATTCAGGCCCTGAGTTAAACCATTGAGCATGGTGCTGTAAAGCATACCTCTCTTACACTTCTGCAAAGTGATATTGTAGACATCATCATGCATTAATTATTCATAATAAGTGGTTCTTGGAGCAGATTGCAGATAGAAAAAGGTTCTCACAATCTTTTTTCACTTTTTTCCTACTATAAAAAATTACCCTTAATCATATTTCAGGGTTCAGTTTTGGATTCAGCTGTTGAAGTGTTACTTCACAGGCTGCGTGGGCTGTGTGACAATGTTGATGCTGGTCCTGAGACCTTTGACGATCAAGAAGTTTGCTTTATATTGAGGGATCCCAATCAACAGGTAAACTTATTACTTTCACATACTTATACTATTTTCAATGGTACATAATGCTTACAGTGACTAGTGAGTCATCATCATTGATATTTGCAGAGAAGCCTGCCTTTCAGTCATAACACCCTACAAACCTAACCCACTAGTAAGCAAAATAATAATTGATTAAAGTTTGCACTGCCGGTCGCCTCTCCGCTCTGTCTAAATATCCCTATAAACCATCTTATTACTCACGACAGAACGGAGACAGACATGTGTTTGCTCTAAGAGGTTGTGCATTTGTTTGTTTGTTTTTGAGGTATCTTTAGGTGTGGTAGGTAAATAGCCTGGCCTAGGCCTGGCCCCTATTTAATAAAAGTTACAATCAGTCAAATTTGTAAAAAAGTTAAATAGTCAAATTGTATGACATTTCTGTATGAGATTAGTAGTACAATTTTGCGACTATGTCACTTTTTGCCAGATTGTAATAATTTTTAAATAGGGACCTTTTTTAAAATCAAGGTTCCATTGACTGTGATCCCGCCTGATGGTAAGTGAAGTGAACAAACAAACTTTAGTTTTTCTAATGTTTATGTTTAATATGGACATCTTTTTAGGCACTGCCCTCAATGTTGCGAGTACGAAAAGCGTTAGATGCAAGAGACATGCCTTACCAGTTGAGGTACATTGGCCAAGCAGACGGTGAAAAGAACAGGCCAACAGTGCTGAGGAGTGTCCTAGATATTGCATGCAGTGGGATGCTGTTTGAATTCCTCAATGAATTGGGCTGTAGAATCGAATATGAATATAGTGTCAAAGGTAAAGTCAATAAATTTATTGAAGTGAAACTTCTTTAGAATCATTGTGATTTGAAAATTCGATGAAACTGATGTTGTCGCCACGGTACAAGTGGCGCCACCGGAAGAACGTATATGTCACCGTAAGATTGTAAAAACCGTTAAATTATATTATCTAACTCGCGAAATTGCAAACTGTCGAAAGATTACAATTTAACGCATTCTTTTTCGGTAGATTGTAATCTGTTAGGTATATTAACCCGATAAAACCTTAATGGTTATATTTTATGTCGAACCCTAACCTAACCTACAAGAAACAGACAAGAAAACGTAAATACAATGAATATTTCAAAAATTGATACTCAGAACATTGAACGGTTCACAATCTTTCGACAGTTTACAATTTCGCGAGTTAGATTATAATCTAACGGTTTTTACAATCTTACGGTGACATACAATGCGTTCAAGTTTGATTGTTTAAATGTTGCAGTAGAAAGTCTGATTTGTTAATTGCTTCATTTTAATCCATCTCTGGTTGAATAAACAAAAAAGTGGCACCAAAAAGAGAAACATATTGATAATGGGATTTTAGCCTGCGAGGGAATGAGATTGAATACAAGTTATATTTTACTCATTATCCCATAGGATACTTTTCTGAAGTTCCACTTCTGATGTGTGTGAATTGCACACACACACCTTTTTGTAGGATTCTGTAACTCAAAAGGAAAAAACGGACCCCTATTAGGATCACTTTGTTGTCCGTCCATCTGTATGTCCAGACCATTTTTCTCAGGAACGCATGGAGGTATCAAGCTGAAATTCATATCAAATACTCAAGTCTACTGTCCCCTGGAGCTGTGAAAAAATCAAACTTCTAAGCCAATGCAATCAAAAGATACAGTCGTTTATGCTGCAAATTTTCGACACTCGTACTTCTCGTGAACTCAGAATCTTGAAATTTGGTACCAAGCAACGTCTTATAGCACAGATAAAGGAAAAATTGCGAAAAGCATAAATTTTAGTTACATCATATAATAAAAATATTTTTAATAATTTTAAACTTACTACAGGTTTGTACGGAACCTTCGGTGCGCGAGTCCGACTCGCACTTGGCCGGTTTTTTATCACCACAATACTTGTATTTTAATACTTGTTAATTAAGTATTGGGTTTTTCTGACTAGAAATTCTCTGTACCAGCCCGGAGTTAGGAAGTTCACCCCCGTGCCTCGGAGAGCACGTTAAGCCGTCGGTTCCGGTTATTATCACTAACATGATAATAGTCGTCAAAGCCCGCCACCCCGTATTGGAGCAAAAGGTGTGGTGGGTCTGAGCTCTGATTCCCTCCCTCCTATGAGAGTGGTGGCCTGTGCCCATGGCTGGGCACAGGCCTCCACTCTCAGCCGTTTATGGACTGTAGTGGTATATATTTCAAATATTTGTGCAGGTTACATGTTCAGGAAGGGTCGGATGAAGATCACAGTGGCAAAGGTGTTCAAGATACCACAGAGCTCTATGGCCCCTGAACCCATATCACAAAGCTATCTAGTGGAGTTGTCGGTAATTATTATCTTTTATTTTTGTGTACATATTTATGTAACTAAAGTCCATTATACATTCTGAGGTGCGATTGAGTAAAAATTGCCGATCAAATCGTCAAGTTCGGCATCAAAGTAAAATAAACCATAACGGCATTGAATTAGAGCTCCATTTCGTGTATCCATTTAGGTATGTACAATACCCTAAACGGATGAGAATGAACGGATGCCATCCATCCATCCAAACATTCGCATTTATAATACATATATGTATATATATATATATATACTCATATATATATATATATATATATGTATATATATATGAGTATAAGTATAGATCTATTTAGTTTTTATTTTTTGTATGGATTTGTAGGTGCTGGCTCCCACAGGCCAGGATGCGATAGGAGAGGATATGCGAGCCTTCGCCGACCAGCTGAGGCCTCTAGTGCAACTGGACAAGATTGACTACAAGCGGTTGAGCCACATGGCCGGCACATAGCCCATGCTCCTCACTTAGGCTGCCTTTGTACATATTACTACACAGTACTACACGCAGCGGATCTACGGGGCCCTGCGTGTACAGTACAACAATGTGCTGAGGAAGCCTCGGGTGGATGTCTTCCACGCAAGCGCAAGCGTGCCGCGTCCATAATGAGCAGGCTAATGACTAGCTCCAACACCCTCCTTGGCACATTGACTACTAAGTTACAATGAGCTGAGGAAGCCTCGACACTGCAGTCGGTAATGTTTCCGGAAGCTCGGGTGGATGTCTTCCACGCGATCGTACGCAAGCGTGCCGCGTCCATAATGAGCAGGCTAATGACTAGCTCCAACACCCTCCTTGGCACATTGACTACTAAGTTACAATGAGCTGAGGAAGCCTCGACACTGCAGTCGGTAATGTTTCCGGAAGCTCGGGTGGATGTCTTCCACGCGATCGTACGCAAGCGTGCCGTGTCCATAATGAGCAGGCTAATGAGTAGCTCCAACACCCTCCTTGGCACATTGACTACTAAGTTACAATGAGCTGAGGAAGCCTCGACACTGCAGTCGGTAATGTTTCCGGAAGCTCGGGTGGAAGTCTTCCACGCGATCGTACGCAAGCGTGCCGCGTCCATAATGAGCAGGCTAATGACTAGCTCCAACACCCTCCTTGGCACATTGACTACTAAGTTACAATGAGCTGAGGAAGCCTCGACACTGCAGTCGGTAATGTTTCCGGAAGCTCGGGTGGATGTCTTCCACGCGATCGTACGCAAGCGTGCCGTGTCCATAATGAGCAGGCTAATGAGTAGCTCCAACACCCTCCTTGGCACATTGACTACTAAGTTACAATGAGCTGAGGAAGCCTCGACACTGCAGTCGGTAATGTTTCCGGAAGCTCGGGTGGATGTCTTCCACGCGATCGTACGCAAGCGTGCCGTGTCCATAATGAGCAGGCTAATGAGTAGCTCCAACACCCTCCTTGGCACATTGACTACTAAGTTACAATGAGCTGAGGAAGCCTCGACACTGCAGTCGGTAATGTTTCCGGAAGCTCGGGTGGAAGTCTTCCACGCAAGCGTAAGCGTGCCGCGTCCATAATGAGCAGGCTAATGAGTAGCTCCAACACCCTCCTTGGCACATTGACTACTAAGTTACAATGAGCTGAGGAAGCCTCGACACTGCAGTCGGTAATGTTTCCGGAAGCTCGGGTGGAAGTCTTCCACGCAAGCGCAAGCGTGCCGCGTCCATAATGAGCAGGCTAATGAGTAGCTCCAACACCCTCCTTGGCACATTGACTACTAAGTTACAATGAGCTGAGGAAGCCTCGACACTGCAGTCGGTAATGTTTCCGGAAGCTCGGGTGGATGTCTTCCACGCGATCGTACGCAAGCGTGCCGCGTCCATAATGAGCAGGCTAATGAGTAGCTCCAACACCCTCCTTGGCACATTGACTACTAAGTTACAATGAGCTGAGGAAGCCTCGACACTGCAGTCGGTAATGTTTCCGGAAGCTCGGGTGGAAGTCTTCCACGCAAGCGTAAGCGTGCCGCGTCCATAATGAGCAGGCTAATGAGTAGCTCCAACACCCTCCTTGGCACATTGACTACTAAGTTACAATGAGCTGAGGAAGCCTCGACACTGCAGTCGGTAATGTTTCCGGAAGCTCGGGTGGAAGTCTTCCACGCAAGCGCAAGCGTGCCGCGTCCATAATGAGCAGGCTAATGAGTAGCTCCAACACCCTCCTTGGCACATTGACTACTAAGTTACAATGAGCTGAGGAAGCCTCGACACTGCAGTCGGTAATGTTTCCGGAAGCTCGGGTGGATGTCTTCCACGCGATCGTACGCAAGCGTGCCGCGTCCATAATGAGCAGGCTAATGAGTAGCTCCAACACCCTCCTTGGCACATTGACTACTAAGTTACAATGAGCTGAGGAAGCCTCGACACTGCAGTCGGTAATGTTTCCGGAAGCTCGGGTGGATGTCTTCCACGCGATCGTACGCAAGCGTGCCGTGTCCATAATGAGCAGGCTAATGAGTAGCTCCAACACCCTCCTTGGCACATTGACTACTAAGTTACAATGAGCTGAGGAAGCCTCGACACTGCAGTCGGTAATGTTTCCGGAAGCTCGGGTGGAAGTCTTCCACGCGAGCGTAAGCGTGCCGCGTCCATAATGAGCAGGCTAATGAGTAGCTCCAACACCCTCCTTGGCATATTGACTACTAAGTTACAATGTGCTGAGGAAGCCTCGACACTGCAGTCGGTAATGTTTCCGGAAGCTCGGGTGGAAGTCTTCCACGCAAGCGCAAGCGTGCCGCGTCCATAATGAGCAGGCTAATGAGTAGCTCCAACACCCTCCTTGGCACATTGACTACTAAGTTACAATGAGCTGAGGAAGCCTCGACACTGCAGTCGGTAATGTTTGCGGAAGCTCGGGTGGATGTCTTCCACGCGATCGTACGCAAGCGTGCCGCGTCCATAATGAGCAGGCTAATGAGTAGCTCCAACACCCTCTTTGGCACATTGGCTACTAAGCTAGACAACCCTCTCTGGAGGTGCTGGAACGGTGGACACGTTAAGCCGTCGGTCCTGCGCCTGACCTCTCACCGGTCGTGTCGGATTTTCCGTCCCATCGGGTAAAGTAAAGGAACAGAGAGTGCACCTGTGTATGCGCACACACTTGTGCACTATAATATCTGCCGTGCAGATGACTAATCTCTCTGGAGATAGGCCGCCAAGGCCGAAATTCGGTCGGGAGGACATTATTATTATTATTTACTAACATAGGTTAAGTGATTGTTTACTAATAAGATATGGGCAAGATTGCCCGAAATAAAAATTATATTATATACATTACGACTTGCGCGAAATCATCGTTATAAATATACATATAGGTACTATAGATGGGCCCTTTCATAGAAAAAAGTTGGGCGTCCGACTTGAAGTGCATGCCCCACACTATACAAGTGAGGGGCATGCACATTCTTTGTTTGACAGGGCCCGTCTATGTAAATTGAGGTCGTTGGCGCGAAATCATCGATTTTGGTATTTGGACGTACGGTCGGTACACTGCGATACGTTGAATATGCCATTTTTTTAACGACAAATAATCGAAGTCCACCCGAATTGCAGACCATAGATAGCTTTAAATAAAAAAATGGTAAAAAAACATACAATGGGGCTGATTCTGTTGTTCACAATCTCTAAACTAAAATGACAGCATTAAAAATATTGCTAACCATTTCATAGTATTCCCTACAGAAAAGGACAGAACTAGAGTTAAAGCTGTCATTTTAGAGTTTAAGAGTTTGTGTTATACATAGTTTGCCTATGTGCTTTTATAATTATATTATATGCCATGGACGTCGACGGTAATATCGTCACGTTAAACACTATAAAAGAGCATATTCAAGAAACTTACGTTCTATTAGGACATATGTACTGTGTACAGCTACACACTGTAGGTACGCGAATTAGAGTAATCTTCGCGAAGTACGTTTTCTTACGTTTTCTTGTGTGTACAAAGGCTGCTTCGGTGAATACAATTAAAGTCAAGCGGTTCGGTTCGGAATCTTTCAAAAAGACTGTTTATGTGTACTAAATATATAAATAAAAATAATTAATTTTCATTTAAGTATATATGTGGGAATTACTTTTGAAGTCAATAGTTATAAAATCGATAAATGTTTTTTCAAAATGTTTCCAGTCATAATCATAACTTTATATTTTTACATACCGAACCATTTTCTTTGTTTAAGATATTCAGATTGTTTAAGATAATCATAAACTCGTCAGCACATGTATTGAAGTTGAATTGTAAGCTTAATAAAATACATCAGAATTATTTTGTATTTTTCTTTTAAATATACCTACTTACATATAAAAGCAAGTTATCCTCTCAATTTAACTTTGAATATATAATCTTCAGCGCACAAAATCTGGATTCTTTTTTGAATGTATCATAGTTAAATGGTCTTCCCCATAGTCGTAATCTTCATGTTTTAGTCCATGCACATAAGCAAAGTTTCCAAAGTACAGGCAATTTTCATAGTTCATCTTAATGAAATCTGAAAAGATAGGAATCGTCAAATTATTTGCTTAGCCGTGTGCTCTCATAGTTTTCTTAGTATGAGGTTCCGGGCCGATCAATTTTAAAATTCGCTCAGGACTAGGTACTCTGCTCTGGGTCTCGCTAAGGATAAAGTCGTCAGTACTTATTCTAGTTATTTATTCTGGTACGATTCTGTTGAACCGATGTAGGTACCCTTTATAGCTTAGCGCGCTTCCAAGTTCCCTCTAAAGAGATGATCCACGTAAGATCTTATTATAGGTACCTATGCCTTACAAAGGCTGGTCTGCAGCAAAAAGCAACGCAATGCATTGCATAAATAAAAATCCTGAATTTATAAACCATCGCTGTCTCCAGTAAGACGTATCCTAAACCTATACTCTCTACAGACTAACTAAAAAAGATAAAAAAAATACAATAATTACACTAACCTGTACCATGAATGCAATTAAATAAATCCATAACGCAAATATTGTCAAAAATATAGGTCTGATTAGTCTGGAAGTCGAATCCGCACAGCTTCTGCATGTATGTCGGACATATTCCGCACCTGAAAAAAACGCATCAAATAGAAAACATACACTATTTCACTTAGAACCACTATAAATAACCAGGAAAAAGCGTTTGATATTTTTCGTTTCAGTCCCTTTGACTCAGTGATGACAGTGGGCTTGCCATCGAGAGATCTGGAATTCTATTTCTGATTGACTTGCTTAATAGACCGGCTCAGAGATCCAAAGATGATCTTATCCCTCGACACTAGAAGCTATAGAACCGTGCTTTTTCCTATCCTGTACCGCTTCACGCCAATCGGGTCGTCCGAGGGCTTGTTTCGTCAAACCAGCGTCCAACGGCGTTTGTGCCCCAAGTACCTAAGTATGATAGGCTTATAGGCCTATTACACCGCACTTTTCATCAGGCCCTGTGGGCAGATTCAGTGTAGTGTAATAAGGTTCAGGGAGGAAGGGTCCCTGATTAGGGAGAACAGGTGGTCCCGGTCTGCCTAAATGCCTGATCGCTCTGCAGACCGGGTAGTATAATAACATCCAGGGCGGTTAGGGACCTCACTCGTCGCACGACCAGCCTATAGAGTAGTTGTCTCTATATGGCTCGCGCGTGCATTTTGTCAATATATCGTGTACTAAACTATAATATAAAATATTATATATTTATCTATACTATAGAATAATATAGTAATTTACTATACTAGATGGACTACTAGCTACTGCCCGTGACTTCGCCCGCGTGTATTGAGGGTTTTTTGGTTCCCGCGGGAACTCATTAATTTTCCGGAATAAAAAGTATGTCCTTCTCCGGGACGTAACCTACCGCCTGTACCAAATTTCATCAAAATTGTTTGAAAAGATGGGCCTTGAAATCGTAGCATATACTAATACTATTAACGTAATCCACGCGGACAAAGTCGCGGGAATCATCTAGTTTATAATATTAGTATGGATACTACTTTTTTTGCATCGATAGCATGGGTGCCATAATCAGTGAATAAGAATAAACATACTAAGATACACGTCCAACTCTCTTGACGTTCTCGTTCATACTGAGTTAGGGCCCGGTAGTCAATGCAGTGTAATAGCGACGCCAAAACTAACGCCCACGCCAACCCTTACCACAGGGCCCGGTGACAAGTGCGGTGTGTAAGGCCTATTAAAAAAAGTAAGAGAACTTCTACCTATGACTTTAGGATTTCTTACCTATGACCTTCAGTTGGCTGCCTTTTAAACTCTAAGCCTGTTTCATCATCATACGTGACACCTTTGCATATAGCTTTGAAATGAAAAATTAAAGTTCAGTTAGTGTTATGTACGTGGTACGTAGTGTAAGAAAAAAATTAAAATAAAATAATATGGAAGAGATTAAGGAAATCCTGCCTTTGCAGTGTACAAACTCTTACATCTCTATTTTCCATATCATATTATCACCTTATCGTTGGACGATACCAACTCATATAAACAGCTTCTTTTGAGCCCATTAGCATAGAGGCATCAGTATAATGTTAGGTTCATGGAATATTGGCACCTAAATAATATTATGATAGGTACCGTTAAAGTTGCTAAAACCGTTAATGTTGACATTAACAAGGTAATGCCAAAGATCATCATCAAATCATCTTAACCCTAAAATGTCGAACTCTTACATATCGAAAACGGGCGTCAGTGGTAACAAAAACTGGTAGATTAAACGCGGGGCGTTTTAAAAAATGGCATTTGACGACCTCCCTGGCTCAGTCTTAATTGGGAAGTCCCGGGTTGGATCCCCGGCGGTGTAAATTTTTGAGATTTATGTCTGAGGCCCAGACATTATTATTATTAATAATTATAATAATGTCTGAGGCCCAATTGTCTAAGCAAATCGTAACATTTGACAGCTTAAAACGTGTAGCTCGGACAGTTACATGTATATGTTTTGATGTGCAGGCATCTATGAACTCCATAAAATTTATGGAGCCCTATTTAATAGGGCGAATTATACGTTTGACAAACGATTACGATGACAATTTCTTTACACAATCAGGTGGCTGGTCGGTGGGAGCCTTCGGCCGTGGCTGACAAACAATTTAGCGTTGAGGTAAGATGTCGTATTATAGAAACCGATTCGGGTATCCTCTTAAGTATTTCTATAATCTGGGTTATGGAATATAACAAGATAGCCCGCTACCATCGTAGACTGCATTATCACTTACCACCAAGTAATAAGCAGTAGGTAAACGGCTAATTTGTATTGGAATAAAAAAATACCTACTGATTTGCTGAATGTAAATTAAGTATATCTAAAGGAAAAACAAAATTTTTGCTTACAAAACACAATAGCAAGAATCCAAAGATTGTTAACAAACATGGCTTAGCATATAGGTGCGAAACTTATGTTTCCTTATCTTTTAATTAATTTAATTTTATCATATCGTTAGAAAGCCATAACGTTTTGCTATTAAATACATAGTTAACTGCATAGTTTACATCCTATACTAATATTATAAATGCGAAAGTGTGTCTGTCTGTCTGGTAGGCTTTCACGGCCCTCCTGTTCGAACGATTTTGCCAAAAATGTTATTTTTTATTTTTGCCTGTCTGTCCGTCTCCGTAATAGCTCCGCACACCTCCATTAGCTCCGCCCACCATCACTTATACTTTTAGCTCCGTCCACCACCAATACTCAATAGCTCCGAAGAAAGGATTTTCAGAAATCCTATTCGTACCCGAGCACAGTTCAGGGTCATCTTAAGTTTTTTTTTATAATTATTAGATTTACGTAAACTATACTTAATGTAAACCTTCACACAAATACAATAGGTGCACAAAACGGTGCGGACGCAAATGCTTATTCGGTGCTTATGATTCACGATGCGTACGTAGACCCCGTCGTAGCAGACACGTAGACAGTGGACTGTGTGGCTGACGTGGGTGTAGTCTACACCTGTAAGGCTGTCACTTATCACTTACGGTTCACATCTACTTAAACCGGTCACTAACTTAATATAGGCTAGATTAATAAGATCAAATATATTATATGAACTAGCAGACCCGCGCCTGCTTTGCATGGGTACCTTTCATTACCTAGTTACTACAGCAGGTAATATTATGTATATCTATGTCTTATACATACATGGTTAGGTTTTCACGGTTCATCCTTTTAAAACAGAATTGAGGAGACGGAAATTGTGTAGACTTTAGCCTAAGTACTCTTCGAACTGTTCCCGAGGGATTTTAAAACACCCTAAACCCACGCGGACGAAGTCGCGGCATATGTTTCGTTAGCCGTCGCCGTGGGTCATACGCAATGTCTATTTACACAACCACAACGTCCCACTGCTGGGTACAGGCCTCCACTTTCATAGGAGAGAGGGAATTAGAGCTTAGACCCACCACGCTGCGGGTTGGCGGGCTTTAACGACTATTATCAATACGCAATGTACTAGTATAATTATAATTTATATGCATAACAATATGTCGGCTGTCGCTCTAGACGCCGTGGCGTTGAGTTGAGCCACCCGTTCACCTTGAATAATAAATAATCTATATTCCAATTTCCATTCACTTTGCGGAAAAACCAACAATCTGGTTACTAGGTATTACATATTTATTAATATTTTATTCGGGATAGAAAGCGACACAGAAAAAAATCGGTCTCCCACCAAGGTATCACTGCTTCTTCTAAAAATAGTAGGTACCTACTAAGTAGGTATAGGTACCATTAGGGCAACTACTCTGCATACCTAATACGCCATATAAAAACGCTAAAAACATTTCCAAAATATTGGTCATTATACGAACATTATAACAAACATTATAAGAACCTGTGATGTTGTAAGACTATGCACTTAGTCGTATATCGACCAAAGACTTCATGTCGAAGTCCACCGGCGGCGCAGGCTGCACTACGCTATTTTAGCGCAAACTGCGCCATCAATTCAAACATTTTTAGTTTTTATTGAATTTTTGTTTTTATTTACTTAATCTGCAGGGCGACCGCGTATCTTCTGCATCAATCATTGTTTCAGTATCAATTGTTGTGATTGGCTGAATTTATGGTATTCTTGCTGCGTGAATGGATTTTGTCCAATAGTGGAAGAGTGTTATATCCAATCAAAGGTGATTGCGATCGTTACACTGTAGCTGTCAGAGATACGCGGTCGCCCAGCAGTATTTCCAAAAGTCGTTCAGCAAAAGTGGTTCGGTATTATTCAATTCTCTAAGGGTATTATGAAGGACGAGTGGCCAGTGGCATAGTTGCGACAACGCATATCAGTAGAGTTATCACTAACATTTGATAGTTAAACCTAAGAGTTGAAATAGAAAGTATCCAAAGAAAAACCCAACCATTATGTGATTAATGGAATGAGGTCACGACCCGCAATGAGGAACATGACGCAGAGAGAGAAGGCTATAATGACCCTAGTTTAGATTTAAGTTATTAGTATTTATGAATTAACTAGCGAATGCCCTAGACTTCGTCCGATTTTCCGGGATAAAAAGTAGCCTATGTATTATTCCAGACTGTAATTCTCAAACACAGGAACACTCTCTGTTCCTCTACTCTCATAGCCCGATGGGACGGAAAATCCGACACGAACGGAGAGAGATCAGGCGCAGGACCTACTGAAAATTTCTGATCGACTCGGGACACCTATAGAATGTGTCATCGACTCCTCACTCAGTGTATGACATAAGATTGCATCAGAATTCAGAGAGCCGACCTAACGGAAATACCATTGCAATAACGAATAATAAACGAAATACCTACTGTTAGAGGATTTTCGCATTATGTGAATAATATTGAGACAGTACATAAGCTTTTCTAAAAAAGAACTAATAAGTGTGGGACCACCGACACCGACACACTTTTATCCCCTATCCCGAAGGAACCTTTTTGGGATAAATAATATCCTACATATTATGTTAAACAAGAGCTAGGTAGGTATGTGTGCCATGTTTCATTGAAAGTCTGCGGAAATATAAAATTTTGGATCTGGATATGCATGCGGCAGTGGCGATTTCTGGTGGTCAATCTTAGGTTTGCGCTAGCTGATGGTTAGGTATTTCTACAGTAAAATACATTTACCAAAATCTATACTTAATATTATAAATGCGAAATGAAGGAACCAGAAATTTAATTCGCTATACCTAATCCGCGACAACAGGAAAATCTATCTGGTACAGTGGTTCTCACCACACCACAGAAATTCCCCAAAAACTACCATCAACGTAAGTTTCACTCCGATACCGGAGCATCTTCAGGAGATGTTGCCTCAACAATGCACGATTGTGCATTGTTCGTGCAGGTGGGTGATGATGTAAGTAGGTACTCTAAGATGGTAGCGGGCTTACCTATTAGGGATATGGCAGTTACACCCCTAATCAGTGAATTATTCCATCACCTTAAAACAGTTAAATATCTTGAGATAGGAATGTTTGTTAGTTGTGTACATCCTATCCCTTAAGGAGGCAAGGTCAGTTGTTTACATTGCAGATAAAGCGAGCTGCTTGAGTGGAATTAACAAGTGACGAACGCTATTGAATAAGTATTAGGTAAGTATGTGAATAGATACATAGGTAGGTACATAATATTGCGCTCTGTATCCTTCCTATCCTTGCGACGTGGACCCCTGTATCGGCATTAAACCGATCATCCTGAAGGATCATTAAGTGTTTCATGATTTCGGAAAGCATCAAGGTACTGTAAACGCCTCCTCCAATAAAACGTCAAATACTGTTTATTTATTAATGTATAATTACTGAAATTCACTCTATTACACTTAATTCTCTTTTTCCAAACTTTTACTAACAGAAAACTAATTTAACCAATATATCCGCTCGACCATCTCGACCGAATGAATCAACCTCCCGAATGTACCCACATTAACGTCTCGTTTTCTCGAACTTTATTTTAAAATACCCTCGGAAAAAATAATAAAAATCTCATAAAATAATTGAACCTTACACTCGGTAGGCCCATCCGTGTAGTCTTGAATAAGCAATACATTTCGGTTAATTTGTACAATATTACCTTATAAATATATTTATCAAGTATATTATGTAATCTACATTATAACGAATAATGGCTTTTTTATTTTGTAGATAGTAACAACATGGAATCAATAAACTCCCAAAACAAATGTAATCCTTTGATTTGTCATCCTCAAACCAATCTATTCTTGAGAGCATACAACAATCCATATAAAATATATACTCACTGAACCATTCCAATTTATCTGAGTATCGTATTCTTTACATTATAAGGCATAACGCTATTCAATATTTTGATTGTAAATGTAACATATCATGAAATTTTATTTACTTAATTTAATTTATAATAGGTTTACTAACAATCACTTACACATTACGAATAATAAAAAATCTGCCTATGATACAAGCTAAGTGTAGTGATTACTTATAAGTAAACATAACATGGACGAAAACAAAAGCAACAACTAAAAAGATATAATAATTATAGAATTAATGTTTCCATAAGAAATTTCAGAATTTTGTGGGTAGAATATTATTAACTTCCTGTTTCTAAAAGGATTAGCAGGTAAAACTAAATAATTAAATAAACTTCCGAAGTAAATTAACTCCTTTGAATTGTAATTCTCAAACCAATCCTATACATCATAATACAATCATTAGCCTCTTTAACCAAACTATAGATCAAATAAAGCAGCTAGCATAGCTAATTATCTATTAGCCTCGAACCCATCCATTCTCGAGGACTGGCTGTGGCTGTTTCATTTAAATTGGGTAACGAACCCATCCATTCTCGTCCCCAAAACTAAATAAAAGCAGCTTACAACAACCATGTAAAATATAGATCAACCCTAGCATAGTAATTGCAATTCTTAAACCCATCCATTCTCGAGGACTGGCTGCGCTTGTTCCATTTATACTGAGTAACGAACCCATCAATTCTCGTTCCCAATACTAAATCAAACAAGCTTACAGCAACAATATAACTTAATCAGCTGGTGGCGAACCCATCCATTCTCGCTCTTATCTTCATTGAGTCAATCGAAAATAATTAGTATGTAGCCAAGAAGCGAACCCATCCATTCTCGTTCTTGACCTGAAACAATTCATATAGTATTAGATATGTAGCAAAATCATCAAAACGTTGTATAACTAAATTTATCTGTCAACCAAATCTAATCTACGATTTCGTGATCACTATTAATCATCCATAGACTCTTAGTATCTTCGTTGCCAACGTCAAGCTCCTGCTACGTGAATCCACTTCCACAGTTGCATCTGATCTGATACAACACGTGTTTTCCGCCGATTTTCCATTCCTTCAAACCCGGAAATAAGCGCAACCTTATATCTATCATTACCTAAAACTTGACAACCCATAACGGACCTTCGTACGTGTTTACAAGTGTAGTGCTTTTGGAAGTTTTACTATTAAGTCTCCTTTTATATAAACACGTGCCCACTGATACGAAAAGGGTAAGGTTTTTGATTTTCTCGCTCACGGTCCTTTTCTTAATTTACTCCCACTTTTATCAATTTGACCTTTAAAAATAAAATAAAACCATATCTTGCTCTTAAATGCTCATGCAACCAAACTTACTAACTCATAGACCAGGAAACCAATCAACTTAAGAATACTTTTAATGCCTCTGAGGATGTATAACCGCGAATAAAAACTTAAAATTAGAAAAATGCTCAAATGATGAATCAACCACTCAAATGAGCTGCATTGTGCATTGCATTGCATGCACAATGCAGCTCGCAATGGATTGCATGCACAATGCAGCTCGCAATGCATTGCATGTGTGCATTTGCCTGGTGGGAGGCTTCGGCCGTGGCTAGTTACCACCCTACCGGCAAAGACGTGCCGCCAAGCGATTTAGCGTTCCGGTACGATGCTTTGTAGACACCGAATAGGGGTATGGGTTTAATATAACTGCCATGCCCCTACAGGTTAGCCCGCTACCATCTTAGACTGCATCATCACTTACCATCAGGTGAGATCGCAGTCAAGGGCTAACTTGTAGTGGATAAAAAAAAATGCATTTTAGTAAAATACTGTAGGTATACGTATCACATCCACACAAGCGGATGACGATTGACGTCATCAGATTCGGTGCATTTTAATGCGTACGGTGCAGTAAAGAAGATGCGGGCGGCGCAAATTACCTAATTCTTATTCGTTTCAAGATCGGTTCCCTGAGCGCACGTATTTACGAGTTTTGATGTAGGTAGTACTGCTCGAAACCATGAGAACCAACTGCGGCTCATGCGGTACGTCTCGGTGCGCGTTCACCTTAAAATCTTACGATGTATTTTAGGTTAGCTTATTAATACCATCTTGCGTCGAGAAGTGGTACTAATTTACTTTGACATAATATTTGTTGATTCCTAAGTAATTGTTAAATAATTGTTATTTTACGTTTGTTCATTATACCTAATGTAAACTGATTATTACCGCCACCTTGCGTTGAATAGTAGTGCTGATATTTAAGCTATAAATTAACATACAGATATTAAGTTGGCGCATGTAGTTTTTAACCAAGTAGGTATAATTATTAATTATACACTGAAACTATCTTATGGATACCGCGAGGTCTCAGTTCGGGGCGAACCACTAGTTTACATCGCAATCACTTCTATGAGAGCCCCCTGACATAAAGATTTTTATAACTTTTTAAGCCATATTCGGCTGGAGGCTATCGGTTTACATATTATATTTAAATTTGAAGAATTACGTTCAGTAACTCAGAAGTTATAAGGCAGACAGCCCCGGATCTAGGGGGGGGCAAGCCGGGGCCCATGCCCCGGGCGGCACCCATATACCCCGGGCGGCACCCGTACCCCGGGCGGCACCCGTACCCCGGGCGGCACCCGTACCCCGGGCGGCACCCGTACCCCGGGCGGCACCCGTACCCCGGGCGGCACCCGTACCCCGGGTGGCACCCATACCCCGAGCGGCAAATTAAAACTTGGCAGCTCAACACACACAATTCATCATTAACTTTGACCACTGAGACGACCAGTAGGTAATTTATGGACAATAAGTTATATAAAATTAAATATTTTTCGCTTTCGCGGGGCTATAAAGAGGAAAGATTTGTTTGTTTGTTTGTAATGAATATACTCAAAAACTACACGACCGATTTTAAAAATTCTTTCACTTATAGATAGCTACTTTATCAGCGAGTAACATAGGCTATCTTCTATTTACAAAAAATTGGAGATCCTTACGAAAATTGCAATAATATGAATGAAATCGGAAAAACTCCTCTCATCTGAGAGCTTTTGTGGCGTGCGCTGCGTAAATAGTAAAAGTTACACGAAAACAATGTAATGTGGAATTGTTCCCCTCAAAAGTTAAAAAAAAATCCCCGATAGCATCTTTTAAGCTATCTTTTAAGATTGCCTCACAATAACCATTTTTAAGATTTTATAATTTACAACAAAGCTTTACTTTCGAAGGTGTTTTTACTGACATTGTTTTAATCCTTATCAAAATAAAATGGTTGGTCATCTCGAGTATTTAATATTAACCAAATTCACTCTTTACACCATTTCATTCCGATGAATATCTTAGAAGATATCATAGAAATAAATTCACGCGCAAGAGAAATAGGGGCGGCCGGCCGGGCGGAGATACCACAGTGCTAATGTAAAGCCTGATGTGCTGACTGCTACCCAATGTCGACTGGCTATTATTGGGTATGAACTATTATGATGATTAGTGCTACACGTGCGCAGCCGGGGCGGAGCGCTAGATGAAATACAGATAAAGAACAATATGAAAAATATTGTTCTTTATCTGTATTAAACTACTTAAAACTACGAAATATATTAAAATCTAAATTAAAAACTACACATTAAGAGGCCGGTGATCGCCGCTCGCAATTTCTATTCAACCCGCAAATATAAATTTGCCGGTATATTGCTATCTCTATTGGGCTGCTGACACATGATCGCGTGCAAACGCGATAGCAATATGAGCATACAGAATTTGTTGTACGTTTAGTCTTGTTCCGTAAATACCAAAAATGATGAATGATAACTTGTTGTGATTTTCACTTCGTGTTGTTATGCGGTAACTTGACAATATAGGCTATGCTCCTGTTCAGTTAGTACGTAACATATCGTCGGTTTTAATATGATACAAATAAGGAGAAAACATGTCATTCATGTCGTAAAAACAAGCAAAACGCTATGCGCTTACATTTAATTTTGGGAAAATATTTTGAAAACATAATTATCCAGGGGTCTAGATAAATACTAGTTCAATCTTAATAATCGCATAATCTGATGGAAATATTCTCGAATTACGAATCATTTTGGTATTACGTTTGTATGGGCAATTCACCCTCCGCTGGCACCTTAAATTCAAAAGAATTTTATTGGCCGCAATTTTTTTTTAATAAAGAAATATGATGGTAATTAAAATATCTATTGAGAAGTTATCAAATAAAATTAGTATGTATGTAGACAAACTGAAGCAAACTAGAAGTTTCTATCACTAATATTAGGTCCTTACATATGAAATTGTCGTTTTGTCGTACTGGCCACTTTGATCTCAAATATCTCCTCTTTGGTTAAGAATTTCAATTTCAAATTGATACAGCTATTTCTCAAAACTCATGCTTTTGTGTTTTTAAAACCCCTATTCATTTGTTTTTTCCTCTTTTGGTTTTTTCTTTGCGTAACTCAGTTTACAAAATGGAAAAGTTGAAATATCGCGTTATTTACGAGTACGAGTTCCATCGTGGTACCAGTGCTGCAGAAACGGCTCGAAGGATTAATGATGTGTATGGCGGCGGTGTCGCAAAAGAAAACACAGTGCGTTTTTGATTCCAACGTTTTCGTTCTGGAAATTTCGACCTGCAGAACAAGCCCCGTGGACGGCCGGAGGCCAAAGTTGATAATGAAGAATTGAAGGCTATTGTGGAAGCGGATCCATCGCAAACCACGTCCGAGCTAGCGTGAGGTTGCGGTGCTAGTGATAAAACTGTTTTAATCCACTTGAAGCAAATTGGGAAGGTGAAAAAGCTTGAAAGGTAGGCCTCATGAATTGAGTGCAGCAAACCGACAAACGCGCGTCGACTGCTGCGTTACATTACTCAACCCGCACAATAATGAAGGGATTTTAAATCGAATTATTACCTGTGATGAAAAGTGGATCCTGTACGATAATCGGAAACGCTAATCGCAATGATTGAACCCTGGTGAACCAGCCAAATTCTGCCTCAAGCGAAAATTTACTCAAAAAAAATTACTTGTGAGCGTTTAGTGGACTAGTGCCGGTGTCGTTCACTACAGCTTTTCTTAAATCTGGCCAGACGATTACGGCGGATGTCTATTGTCAGCAACTGCAAAACATGATGGAAAAGCTAGCTGCTAAACAACGTCAATCGCTCTAGGCCACTGCTGCTTCAGGACAACGCTAGACCACACACTGCACAACAGACGGCTACCAAATTAGAGGAGCTTCAATTGGAATGTCTAAGACATCCACCGTACTCCCCGGACCTTGCTCCAACAGATTACCATTTTTTTCTAAATTTGGGTAACTTCTTGCTAGGGAAAAAATTCAACTCCGATGGGGCAGTCCAATGCGCCTTCAAAGATTTTATTGATTCCCGTCCGAATGGTTTTTTTAGTAAAGGGATCAATGAACCTATGAGATGGCAAAAGTACATAGATAGCAATGGTACATACTTTGATTAAATAAATATATTATATTTTAAAAAAATCGACTATATGTCCCTCCCTTACAAAACGGCAATTTCATAGGTAAAGACCTATTAGAAACAAAAAAAAAATAAGAAAAGTGCTGACGCGAGCATTTCGTTCGCGCGCTGATAAACAAAAGGCAGCTGTAACTCAGCAAAAAATCAATAATTTGATATACCTACAAGGACAAAAATTGGCCGATAGAAAAAAAAATTGAATTTTAATTAAAAATAAACGAAAAACAGTTTTTAATAAAAAAATAGCAAATATAAAAAAATTGTAAACATGAGAATCAAAGGCGGGGGCGGCATTTTTCAGTTTTTGCCCCGCCTCGAAAAAATTGAAGATCCGGGGCTGAAGGCAGACTGACAGACGGACGGACGGACAAGTGCAAATTCACTCAAGTAGACTCAGAGACCTTCGCTTCGCTCGGTCAATAAATATAATATGGTAATATTAAAAAACCAGTCCCACATTGTCAGCATACTATTAAATCTGGCCTATTATACAGGAAAGCGTGCCGAGTATCGACGCAACACGCATTGTGCCAGATCCTTAAACGACCACTCATTATTCAGTAGAAACTTAGGCCCAGATTTATACAGTGAATTGGACAAGTCTCCATATAAAGTGTGACCCACCTCCCCAGACGATAGCCTAGCCACTACGGACCACGGAGTAAAGGATGGAAAAATTAAATGAAGCACAGCTCTACTTTTAATAGATAAGTATTAATTAATTTACTAGGTGTTGAGAAATCGATTCATTTTCCAAAATAAAGATTGTTCATCAAAATGAAAACATAGATGTTTGAAAAAAAGGGTGTGTGTGCAATTCACACATGGCAGAAGAAGTTCAGAAAAGTAGCCGACGAGATAATAAGATAAATATACCTTGTATTCTAATCTCATTCTCTCGCAGGCTAAATCCTATTATGAATATGTTTGTCTCTTTTTGGTCTCGCTTTTTCGTTTCATCGAATTTTCAAATCAGTATACGATTCTAAAGATGTTTCACTAAGTACATAAAAATATTTTACTTAAAATAATAGGTAGGTATGTCATGTGACATTTTAATGTAGACGAATGGAGACGGCTTGTTTAGGTACAACTTAAACTAAAATCGATTTTACCTATTAGAAACATTAATAATTGTTCTGTAGTCTACTGGTTACCAGTTGCCACTGTACGAAGCAGCCAAATGATACTCGCCAATAAATTATTATCTACGCACACGAGCTCGATGACGACCTCACGGGCCACGGCTGACGGCTCACATCCAGTCGAACAAAGCCTTACCATTTGAGTGTGCACATATACATCCTACTCTATGTGTGCACTCACACTACGCACACACGTCTTGTTACTTGTAAAATGTGTGAATCTGTGCTCACGATCAGGCGCATATTTCCTTTGTACCTAGATGATTAATGATTATTCATAGCACATTCATGTTATCTTTGCAGTAGGCACGCTCAATAATAAATTATTCCAACAATCTCTACGTGTAGATACCTATTGGGTGCTTATGTTCGATATACATGTGTTAGATAAATAATAACTATTATATATAGTACCTACTATCAGACATGTTATGTAGCTCTGTAATCTGTAATACCAACAACAATCTAAAATAATAATAATAAATCTTTCAACGGCAACCGAATCTTATAGGTAGGTAGATAGAATAATTTCGAATAGGAACGGAGTCTTTTATGAGACACTTTATGACATATTCGCCCGGCCGAGCCGATTTAATGTGATTGTAGTACCAACGTACTATTATCTATTAAGTGGTAGTACGAAATAATAACCTAGAAATAAAGTCAAATCATTACCTACTTATTTACTATACCTACATAATATGTTACCTACTCGACTAGAAATAAAGGCAACAATTCACAGCGGAGAAGTGGACGTAACTGGTACGAACATCAACGTAGAAGGATTTCGGGCATGTCTTTGCATAGGTATGGTAGAGTTAATATACTTAGTATTCCTGTTTCATTATTTTTACTCTTCAAGGTTATTTGTTTATAAAATAAAATAAATTTTCTTTATGCTTTTATTTTTGCGGTCTGGTAGGCAGTCAATTATATAGTTACACAGTTTTTAGCTAAGTACCTAGATAAAGGACCTACTTCATACTAATTATTTACATTCTAAAAAACCTAAGCTAACGTCAAGCAAATCACAAAATTAAAATACAGTCCAAGCGATATTTCACCTTCTGTGGTTAAACTGTGTGCGTCAAAGTATCCCTGCTCTTCGTAAATCGTATGGTTTGGATATGGTATCATTTTTCCGAGAAACAGCAGCGCAGGCGCAGAGCGTCAAGATCATAATGTGCCTGTGTATAGGATGCTTTATTTATTTGCGACTAGCTAACTAGTAAGTACTAAGTAGTATCCTGTGTTGTCATTTGGTAAGTAAATACTTTTTCTCCTACTTGCTCGGAAATTGCTTCATTATTTTAAAAAAGAATGCCTACGGACTTTGGCTCTTTTCTGGCCGCGAACCAGCATTTTCCAATCCGCAAGACGAAAATAGAAGACTTTGCTGGACAGTAAACACAACAATAGTTAACAAAAATTGCTGGACAGTTGCGAAGTTTTTACTCTTCGCAAGACTATAATAGAAATTGATAGTCAGTTAGGTTTTTTTTAATGAAAACGTGAATTAGGTGATGTGCTGTGCAAGACTCTTTTATCAATTTTTTTCATTGCTTTTCTTTCAATTTTTTGTTGTTTTGTTTGTTGCGGGCTCTTCTCAGACCAGGGCGCATTGGGAACCCTCGTAGCTTTAGTTTTAAAATACCGTAACTGAGTCTCGGCTGGGGTTTCGTTCGTTCAAAATCACTTGTAAAGTCTTCGGCTTCGCCTCCTTCCAGTATTAGGTAGTCAGCCGTAAATTGCTCTATTTCCGGCCTGGGCAGTAATGTACTATTAATACAGTATTTGTTGATTTGGCAGTTATGTACTTAGAAAATTCCCCGTTTAGGTCAGTAGGTATATCTAATATTATATTGAAATTGATTTTCCTCTAGCCTGATCGATCCAAAAAATTAAGCTGCGTCGATTTACCTTAATGTACAAGCTAGTTTCAATCAGAGAAATTACCACCTGACCTTTTCCTTCTAAAAGCGTTGCCTTTCAAGAGCGAGAATTTCCCTTTTATTGAGTAGATATTATAGAAAGGTGTAGTTTTAAAATTGCATATTCCGAAACAAAGAAAGCAAAAGTTGTCCCTTTGGAAGGAGAAAATCAGAAGTCACGTCTGAATAAATTCTCTTAGCGTTAAATAAATCTCACTTACCAATATTTCCTGTTGTTTTCCTGTATCTAATTGCATTTGTTTTCAATATTGTCCTAAATAAACACACGCTGTAGAGCGCGCGGAAGTATACAGAGGACGTGAAGAGGCGGAGGGGGCGGAGGTGACGGGCGCCTGCCAGACAACTTGTCGCTGACTCCATCCAAGCCGCAATACCAACTGCGTCCCATCTATGCTCAAGTAGAGATTTACAAAATCGGTATTTTATATTAGGTAGGTACAATTTAAACGTTACTTTAACGATTGTAATAAGTACTTCGGTACTTACTTTTTAAAAAAATAGTAGATACAAAATAGGGCTTCCAATACCGGTCATTTTTCATCCGTTTTCCATACCGGTATTGAAATGTCTAATACCGGGATACCGGTATTGGTGACACTATAAACGAAACAGTGACTATTGCATATATTTCTTGGTACATGCCACTGTTTTTATTCGGCTAAGTTTAAAACTTGTATCTTAAGCACATTAGCCCAATAAGAGCACTTTTATTGCTTTAAACCAGTGAAGAAAAGTCATTTCTGATCATTCAGAGGGAAAAATTAGTGTTTGAATTTAGAACCCTGTGGCTTGGGCATTTATATTTCATTGACTCACGAAACGATCAGAAATCTGTTTTGTATCTCATGCAATATTTTATTATGATTTATTTTATTTTAAAAAATAACTATTGAATTTTTAATTAATTTTTGTTTTGACTAAACTATGTATTTATACGAGTAAAAAATGGCATTTCTTCATTGAATTTAAGCAGAAAAGTGCTCTTTTGGAGTTAATGTGGTGGTTTTACGTTCCGTGATCCCGGTATTGAAAAAAATCTTTCCGGTATTAATACCGGTATTTAAAAAAACGGTACTCGATGGTAAAAAGCTCTGTTAAAGGACTCACCCACTACACGCCACGATAGATTAAGAATTAATTTGGCACGAAGGAAGGTCTTGTGGCCATCTTGTGGCACATGTGATGGATTTTTACTCGACAGTCATTTTGATAAGATATCTATAAATTTGGTACGAAAGTCACCCAGAGGAGGAAAAGAACTTACCTATTTACAAGAACTGATCAAAATCAGTCATAAAAATGAAATATCTAATAATATGGAATTTATGACATAATATACCTATCTACGAACCAAAAATATATTTAAATAAGCATATTATAATAATATAAGATCCTGAGAAGGCTCCTTTCCACATAAAATGTGGATGTGGTAATTATATTATAATTTGTATTTCACGGTAGGTAGGCACTATAGGTAGATAGGTAGCATGCATCTGTTTACCGTCGGTCGGTCGGAGTCATGTTCGTTTAATCTAAAGTAAACAACAGTTTCATATTACTCACGTCGCATTCGCAGTGCAATATCTGCTTTAAATGTAGAACGTAACCCTACATAGTGCATTCCACAGTCACAAGAGCTTGACTCACTCTTTGTTCGTGAGCGTGAAGTGGGTCATCTACTTTACGAGGATTTTGCAACTATTAAACAGTTTATGGCGGAAATAATTTTGGTCTTATTGATCGTACGTACTGGTATCTGCCGCACCTACATTTAGATTGGCTAATGGAAATTTGGACAAATGAATTTTACCAAGAGTGATCGCGTCGTCTTTGGAAAATGTTCTACCTATATACCCTTTGAAACCAAAGTTTCAGCGCTAGAATCTTACATTTCTCTACTCAGTGACCGCCAAAGTAAAGATTGTGATGAATTTGGTTAGTACTCCCATGTTGTGTGCTGACTTGTGCGTTATATGACAGAATTTTCACTACATGTAACTGCATAGGTACTTCTGAGTTTTTTTTACGTTGTCGATCGCGGTAAAGTAAACTACCATTTATATAGAGTTGATCGAGCACCAGCTGTCAAAGGAATTGACAATTCCATACTAATCGTAGTTAACGTTGACGCGATCGCATGCGAAGAAAATCTCCCACTAGGAACTCTGTACTGGTTAGGTTAGAGCAAAGACTACATAATAGTGGTAAGAGTCGATGAATTTTCCTATTCGTCCCGAAGTTTTCTCTTTTCTAGATAGGTACCTACTTACTTAACTCTGAAGTCTGACTTTCATTGTTAAAGAGTATCCATAACGGCGTAGCAGCTGTAATATTTAAAATATTGGTGTTAATAATAGAAATGACTCATTTTTTATTATGATTTAAGGGGCAGCAAGAATAGTAGGTAAATATTATCTTTCGTGTAAATCAACAGCACTGCTATAAGTATGTTATCTACTAGTTATACGAGATTTAACAAAAGGGGATAAGAAAAGTTAAACAGAACGCCGCGTGCTACGCTATCAGCGTTTCTGGCTTATCAAAGCTTAAAACACTGTGAGGACGGAGGATGATCCCCATTGCGCCACAGATATTTACGACATCGATTACTCGCAGCTCTCGGGTGGTCCATACACTCGGGTGGCCTACAATCGTGAAAAGTTTATAGAGAGGCCAACCGCCAAAACCGCAGGGAAATCCGATATAATGAGCTCAAGTTGAAACAAAACGCACACAGCTGAGATGAATTAAGACATTTTCGCATGTCGCTAACATTGTATTTTTGACTTGGCAATTCATATATATAAGCAGGTGCCTGTTAACAATGAGTACACATAGGAAAATAGTTGAGTGACTTGCTTACCTTGGCAATGGGTTTGCTTACGTCACTCTGGATTTTCACGAACTCGGTTGGGATAGTACGACTTTGAAATAATAACAGGATACTGCCTATTTTATGCGAAATGGTAATTTTTGCGAATCATGTCGGCGGAAGTAGGCAGGTAGCAGGTACCTATCAGGGAGATAGGCTAATCCATCATGTGGCCTAGTCAAACGTAGTCGAATAGGATAAAGGATTAACATAAAGGTAACCTATGTGTGACCTAACGTGTGAAACCCTTTGGGTTTTTGAAAATTACTGTGGTTGCCAGATATTATGACCATGACGATGATAATGCTTTAGTTAAAGTTGTTCGATATTTGAAGCACAAGTACTTAATCGTGAATGTTGAAAAACTAAAAAAAAAACGCTGGTGTGCATTGTGAATTGTGATACACTGGCGCGACTATAGATTTTCTTTCTTGTCGAGCGCTTCTTGTTGTCTAGTCATGATTTCATATTAAGTGTAGTATTCATAGAATGCACATTGCACACCAAACGTGGCGCCTTAGCAGGTAGAGTAGGTACCTACCCTGTAACTACTCAGATTCTAACGAAATTGGGCTCTGAAGTCTGAGACAATGAATCTTTGATCTAAAGTTCAGCAAAATAAAAGATCTACCTACTTACTTAATGACTCGTTGGCGCCTATGTTTAGTGATTAGATTCCTACCTAGTACCTAACTACTCGTCAAAAATAAATATAGGTATTAGCTTTACCTCATACCTACTTGCATGATAACTTACATAATTTGTGGTCGGTCCCAGCTATTTTAAAAGTTGAGGATCACACCTCAGCTCATGTGATGAGGTAAGGCGCTTGCCGCAGATATTTCAGTCTTGGCACCCGAGAATATTCTTAGTGTGAAAAACAAAAGGCGTGAACAAATTTCTTAATTCAGCGGCAGCTGATGGAGTGACTGTTCATTTTCTTCGCTCGAAACAAATTTTACGTCATGGCCGGTCATCGGTATTGACTTCTCTTATTATACATTTCATTCCACTAAACAATATCGACAGTGAGATCTCCTTCATTGACCGAGATGACAAGTGTTTGAATTCTGCCAGCCACCGAACAAAAAATTCTCCATACAAGGAGAAATTCTCCATACACTTAATTCTTTCTTCACTTTGAATGAAACTTTTTTACCTGAAACAAAAATTAGATCCTGAAACAAAAAATGTTCAATAACTTCGACCGTTTGGTGAACCGGTGAAAAAAAGATGGCCTTATAAAATTTATTTTAAATTTTCGATTTCATTTTGTGTGGAACTTTTCTTGTTCATTTGCCTTTCAGAAAAATGAGAAACATCATGAAAGTAAAAATCTATTGGTTATAGAGGTATACTGTATGATCTTGGAACAAAAAATGTACAAGACCTTTGGTCAGCCGGTGCAAAAGTTATCAAGGAACAAGAAATCAAATCTTCCAAATTACTCTCAACGTACCTAAGTACGTTTCACTCGGACACCCAAGCATCCTCATCAGGAAATGTAGACTCAACAATGTAGGTACGATTGTAAATGTAAAGTTCTCCGGGCTCACTATAGTTTCGAATACCTATATTGCACATTTGCAATAAACAGGTCTATAATGTCGTACATAAATATTTATTTGGTTTTAATATCTACGTTTCATTTAATACTTATACCTACTTATTAAAACTTGATTAGCAGGAATTTAAATCTAAAGTGGCGCATAAGGTTACAGACCTTGGCTATAACCGGGATACCTAATATTGTAAACTTACAAGCGATAGAAGAATCTATAAACAACAGGACTGCATCCTGCATTGCTAATATGATATGGCTGTGTGCCCTGCCCTGGTATACCTATTACCTACTTGCTTATTTAATAGGATTCATGAGTATTAGTAGTATTTCTTATGATCGATTTTATTTATCTAATTATTTGATCTGCTGTCCTACACAGACCCACCAATATACAGGGCTCATATATGGTTAAGGTACTCTACAGGGTCCAAAGAATCCCCCTTTATAATAATCTGCCGCGCTGGAGTAAATCCAAAAATTCCCTCTTGGCCTCCCCTACTATTACAAGCCATATGATTTTAAAGTTCATTATTTATCTTAGGCTATATCATTGACGTTCGCATCGAAAGGCGGTCACTGAAAATCAGCGTTGGGACACCTGGCACCTCAGATGCGAGTCCTGACGGCATCGCCAGTTTTAAGTCTGAGAGGCCAGGAGCCCCTACACAAGCTGAGTGACTCACCTGTTGGTAGCGTTACACTGCTGTACAAACTTACATTTTATAATATGTATGTAACTCATTTTTAATTTTGATTTATTTTGTGCATCTGTGTTTATTGCTGCCAATAAAGATTTTTCTATTCTATTCTATTCTATTCTATTTATTTTAATTCGCTAAGCATGTCAGGTTTGTGTCATCTACCTAACACAAACCTTCAGTACCTACATTAATTATCCTAGAATTTGCCCATAAAGACAACCGCAATTTTAAAGAAACTTAATTGGTGTTTTCTATAAAATAGAGTGCTAATCAGCGCTATCTCTAGCTACTCGGCCGGTGTCAAAGGGCGTTGTATAAGTCACCTTGCTTGTTTGCGAACATTCGTCTACAATACGGCACCGACGCTTCTGATCTTACCGATCCCTTTCGTATCAATTAAAAGAAACGAGGCGGCATCCATTTATGATAACCGGAATATCAACTATAACGTTGATAAATATAATTTATCGCACGGACTATCACAATTCTGCGAATGCATGCATATGCAGATTTTGCTATGTGAAACGTACTCATTTGCTACAGATACATGAGCGGTCAGTGACGTGGACGATGCGGGCTTGCAGCTTATTATAATTAGTCGAAGCCAGAGCGGAGTGAGTAATGGTGTCGGAAATAACACGCGGACGGCGTTGGCGCCAAGCGGAGCGGCCATCGCATCGGTGTTGCTTACTTATCTACATTCCTTAGCCCAATTATTCTGATTATAAATATAAGTCACGAATATACGTATTTATGCCACATAAGCTGCTATGCTAACATGAAATAATAGTTATTTAACTAAACTCGCCGTCATATTTAGCGGAACATAAAAAAAAAGGTTTGTTAACAGTATTATATAAGGTTGCTGGCTGGTTTATACGTCATTTAATTTAAAAAGAAATATTTTCAAATTAAGAAAACAACTGAACATCACATTTTATGCAATTGTTTTAATTTTATTCAAATACACCCTATCTGGAGCGAACTTCGAGTATTTCTTCCTTCTGAGTTTGATTTAAAATTTCATTGAAATACTGTTTTTTGTTAGTTTTTTTTAATCGCGTATCTTTCTGGAGTTGATGACTGAATTATGCCTGACTTAGCCCCAACGGAGATTGCCAGGGCACTCGAAATGCGAAGAAATGGTCAAACCTACAGAGTGATATCCAGAGATCTTCGTCGACCAGTTTCAACGATCCATCGCAGTATCCAACGGTTAAGGGAGACCGGTACTTATGTGAGAAGAGCAGGACAAAGCAGAAAAAGACGCACTTCGAGTAGGGATGATCGTTTCATTCGGCTTCGTGTACGTAGGAACCCCCGTTTGACGGCCGTCCAAGCCCGACATGAGTTAGAAGCAGTGCGGGGTGTAACCGTAAGTGAGCGTACGGTACGAAGAAGGCTCGAAGAAGCTGGTTTGGGTTCATTTGTGCCCGCCAAGGCTCCAAGGCTCGAGGTAAATCATCGTAGAAACAGGTTAACTTTTGCTCAGGAACATCGACTTTGGAACGCGGACCAATGGAGTAAGGTATTGTTTAGTGATGAGTGCAGAATTCTCTTAAATCAAATTGACGGCAGGTAAAGAATATACAGACGCAAAGGAGAACGATACATTCAGACAAATTTTGAAACTACAGTTGCATACGGTGGTGGATCAATAATCGTTTGGGCGGGCATTTGTTTGGGAGTTCGCACAGACTTGGTAGTGCTTGACAGAGGGAGTCTGACTGCAGACCGCTATATCAGAGAAGTTTTAGAAGAAAATGTCGTACCGTTTGCCCCATATATCGGTGAAGATTTTGTTTTTAAGCAGGATAATGCTCGGCCGCATACCGCTCGGGTAACTCAAGCTTATCTTAATGATATGAATATCACTGTTATGGAGTGTCCGGCGAGATCACCGGATATGAACCCAATAGAGCACGTTTGGGACTTGCTGAAAAGAAAAGTTAAGTCCAGAATTCCAGCTCCTGCCAACGCGGGAGAACTGCGAATCGCCGTAGTTGAGGAATGGCGGAGACTATCCCAGGAGACCATCGATAACATCATTCTCAGTATGCCTAGACGGGTAGAAACTTTAATAAGAGCACGTGGAGGAAATACGCGATATTAATCACCATTTTTCTAATTTAATTAATTGTTATTTTAATATTAAGTTTCACTTTTCCCGGTTACATTAAAAGTTCATAAATGTACCATTTTTCACAAATAGCCTTTACTCGCAGTATCTGTTCTTAATGTGATCTCATTTTAAGTAAAACAAATGAAACTTTAAATAACAAAAGAAGTGTAGTAAGTAGATTTTTAAATAAAACCATATTTTTTTAATTATGGACCTTTTTTTATGTTCCGCTAAATATGCCGGCGAGTTTAAGTGCAGTATGATGAAAATTGAGTTGTAGGCGCATACTTGAAAGCTTGAGCCGAACGCGAAGACAGTAACTAGTGTTGAGAGTTTAATTTTCAATGCGCACGTCTACCATACAACTTTTTCTTTAATTTTGAGAGTAAAAACTATACACAAAATGTAAAAAATGCCATTTTCGATACAAAAAAACTACAAAGGCACACAAGATTGCAGTCTTGAAAACATGGCAGCAAGATTTACTTTTAGGTCCATACTAAGAATTCAAGTATCGGTCACTCATTGTTCAAAACCGGTCTTTATCATAAACTGACGGATACTTGAGAATAGCTGATTTCAATTTATTATTATTTAATAGTATGTCATCGTCATGTAGTTTGTTAGAAAAGGGTTATTATATTTTATCTTACTAAATAAGTACGTACGGCAGCCTTGGAACAAAAGTACCTAGAAATAGATGGCGGGGCAGTGATCCTTTATATTATCAAAAATTAATATTAGGTGCTGCACGGCTTTGTAGCGTGTTACATATAGAAGTCTCTAAGATTATACTAAACTTATGTCATAAAAAATCTAATGACAGAAAAACAGTAGAAAAATATTAATTTTCATATCTTTTAGTCAAATTAACATCAATAACTAGCAACACTGCCCGCGGTCGGTGATAGCTCGGCCGCCGCGCCACTGCGTCTGTCTCATGACTCGATCTATTTACGACGCTACCAACTGCTAAATAAATAATTTTGCACCTCCTAGTCCTAAACGTTATAAATATATAGCACATTATTTAGGGGTCAAGACTCAAGTCACTAATCGTCCATCTTTAACGTATCTGTTCAAAATTCAGCCCGTATTGATATTCCTACTATCCGATCATATTTAAAACTACTATAATGGCACGTTCATAATTCATAATTTCAAAGTCCCAGTCAACATTCGACGTACCTAAGTACATTTTTCTGCGGAAAAATATATTCCGCCATCTTGAATTATTTTCCTGTTTTTTAAGAAAACCTTCAGGTCCTGATAATTTTTTGCAGAGAAACCACTCTTCCATCTTTTATACTCTCCAAGACAGACTGTTTTCAACTTACCGCCAATTGGATGAGGTTTCGAGTGATATTTGTTCGAGCACCCCCCACCTATCTTCAATACCCTGTCTGTGCTCTTCATCCGTCTTTGAAATCCTCAATCATCAGCTCTCCGTATTTTTCCTCCGAATGAATTTTGTCTTCTATACGAAACATAAAATTTTTCATACAAAATTTTACAGGAGAGTTGATCAATGAGTCACTCAGCACGTACAGTATATATTAAAATCTAACGGTTTTTACAATCTTACGGTGGCATTTATAAAACAAAGACGTGTTTGTTCGAACACATACTCGTATAACTCTTGAACGGCTGGACGGATCTGGATGAAATTTGGCACAGAGACAAATTATAGTCTGGAATAGGCTACTTTTTGTCCCGGAAAATGATAAGAGAACGCGCGGGAACTAAAAAAACCTCAATCCACGCGGACGAAGTCGCGGGCATCAGCTAGTTTATAATATTAACTAGTGGACCCAGCAGACATTGTCCTGCCCTGAACCTAGAACCCGATTGCAGCACCCCCTACCGGGTTCAATTATGAATATAAACCAGCCCTGGATCCACTCAAACACACACAAAAAATTCCATCTAAATCGGCCCAGCCGTTCTTGAGTTTTAGCGAGACAAACGAACAGCAATTGATTTCTATAGATGTTGCTTGAGTGCGCGGGCCACAGAAATGGCCCGCGGACAAACAGAGTTGGTTTTTTAAATGCAAGTAGGTACCTATTGTCGTTATAGATATTCGATATAAGTAGTTTATGACAATCTGGGCCTTGATATTCGCATTTTTCGGCACCATTTGTATCAATTTTGAATTCATAGATTTTCATAATTTTTCAAAGTTTAGTAGGTAAGATAAGTATGGAAAACACAGCTAATTTGAAATTTATTGCACACCCATCAATCAGCGATAAATGTATCTTGGTATCCACTGTTTTCATTGGATCACCAAAGGTTTGACATTATTTTGACTTGATGTATACTATAACTAGTATGAAATCAGTTTTACCGAAAATGTATGAGGATTGAGGACCGAGTATTTTATATAGGCAAAATTTTAGTGACCACTGGCCATCTATTTTTCACCGGCTCACCACGAAAAAATTTTTTATTCCAAGATCATACCTGCCTAAAGATGAAACCCTATCTACCATTAGGTATGTTCAAACATATTTTCCGCAGTACTGCCATATGGTACTGCCACTGTGAAGTGCTTAGGCAGGTACCTACTGTACCTAACTATGTGTTTATACGGCTTCAATTGATAGAGTTACAGAGCAATAGGAAATTCACTGCATAGCATTGTTTGCTTATAAGGAAATTACCTACAGATAAAATACCTATGTACTTACCAACTAACAACTTCTAAGAAAAATCCTTATTTACCTACTAGGTAGTTGGTACTGAGAAAGTAATAAATACCTATTCAATACTATTTTACACACAATATAAACCTCGCAAGTGAGAAGAATACCTACTACATTTTTAATGACCCATAACGCACAGTCGCCTTCGGATGTGTGCCAAAAATACACTTGACATCATCTCTACTGTTTTGCTTTCAGCCTGGGCTTTATGAGCCATCACTGTCGTCCGGGGAACGTAAATAAATATCACTGCAGATGCAAGTGCAACAGTGCAGAATGCAAGAGGAGCTGTGATATAACAGCACATTGTCGTAGGTTAAGACGAGAGCTGAGAATTGAGATATGGGATAATAAACAGATGAGCCAAAGTTTATTTTCAGGGCGCACGTACTTACCGACTAGGTACATGGTACATGGTCGTGCCGACTACTTTATCCTATGGAAGATACCTATTATGTCAAGTCCAAACACCTAAATCGCCCCTCGATACGAGGTGCGTTGGGCGTTAACTAGCTAATCATCTAGCAAATAAATTAAAGGCTAGTTACGGCACTACCTAGGTGTTATGGTACATAGGGATATGATGAACTACTGAAGAGTGCACAGTGCAGTTGTGGTTTAAATTTTAATAAATATGCACCAGTTAAGAATAAAAACATAACAAAGATTGAGGTAAGTATTTAAAAGTAAGTACCTAGGTATTATAAAAAAAATTGCAATATTATCCATCTATTATAAAATATGGGTTAGTTATAAACAAAAGTGGGATAAATAATATTTATATTAGGTAGGTACATAGGTATAGACGCAGACAGTTTTAAAGCCTGTTTGAAGCACTTTTCCTACTACTTATTTTGGCGCTCTGCGCTCCCACGAACAAAACCTGGAACTGTAAACTTGTAACGAGGACGCGAACAGTGCCAATAAATGTTTGGTTTTATTTCCTGTTATTAATGATTATTACCTAAAAATATTTCTTCTACCTACTAGGTAGGTATGTATACGGTAAAAAATCTTGACACCTATAATATACCTAAATATTGATATTTTGTGGTAATACCTAGGTAGGTACCTATATGTATTTTGTAATATCAGCGATTGAAGTAGGTAGGTAGCAGAATGGTAAAAAATAATATATACCTAAGTAAACAAAACGAGTAGGTAGGTACTAGGTAAGTACCTAGTAAAGCACTTCCTGTGTTAAATGCTATTTTGATAGGTATTATAATTATTTAATTAATGCAGCTCATTCTACTCCTAAGTCCTAATACAAATTTACTTGCCTCTTCTATACTTAGGTTTAGTGCTGCTGTTCACGTCAAACCCATTATTATCTCTAGAACGAGCTAGAACGGCGAATCGGCTTATTGCCTATTGGGTTGCTGCCAGCGCTTCAATTTCCGTTATTTTTGATCAAACGATTAGTGTTAGATCATCAAAGTTATACCTATTTTACCACTCTCTCTGCGTCGTAGTTAAAATATTTTCATTATCTTATCCATGCAAAAGCAAGTATGAGACCACAGAATCATACAAATATTATAAACGCGAAAGTGTTTGTTTGTTGGTTTGTCCATCAATCACGCCGGAACGGAGCAACGGGTCGAATTATTTTTGGCATGGGTATAGTTGAAGACCTGGAGACTCGGAGAGTGACATAGGCTACTTTTTATCCCGGAAAATTGAGCAGTTCCCGGGGGCATTAAAAATCTTATTCCACGCGGTCGAAGTCGCGGGCAATAGCTAGTAGGTAATAAAGAGACAAGAAATGATCGCGATGTCGAAGTGTGCTGTGTGAGGCTGATTTAAAACCGGTGGTAGTCGGGGAGATTATGCATTTAGAAGAGAAAGTTTGGAAGCTGCCTCGCGGTCTCTCATGTTAATAAACGGGTCGATCTGATACGATCTTGGTTTTATCATATTTTATAATACAGTTAAACAAACCTGCCTCTGGCCTATAGACTCATCTATTCAGTCATGCCGAGAACAGCAATAAAATAATGCTAAAACTTTTCAAAGCACATAAAGTTACGAAGTTAGACGGCCAACTCACGCCTACCTAAAATTGCAGCTTTTACAGGTAATTATTTCACATTTTACGGTAGTATTATTTCATCGAAATATTATTATATTATCGTTATTAGTCTAAGTATTATTTCTACAAATATGTAGTCCAAACCTACCTACCTATCTATTAGTTAAACTCAACTCAATCTTTTCATGTTCACCATGACCATAATAGGAGTTTAATTTATGAAATTGCCATTCATGAGTACTTTGGCCAGTGGCCACTTTGAATTAAAATTGAACCTCCACGCAGGTTTAATTTTAATTAGATGTTTTAAATTAACAGAGTGAAACTTTTTTCGCATAATGTAATGATGGTGTAAGCCGACCCGTTGATGCCCCGTTGGAACCATACCGCTGATTCCTTGGTAGTTATCAAACTAGCAAGGAATCAGCGGTATGGTTCCACGGTCGGTTGGTTTAACATTAGCATACCCACAATATTTGTCCCATTTGTGGCAAAACGATAAAATGAAAAACTTGAAAAACGGGTGCCTCTTGTTGTGACTGATTTGCAGAGTGCACTTTGAAGCTTGCCTTACATTGTTAACCGGTACCTACAGAAATGAGGGGACTTAGGACCGAATTGTGACGTCTGACGACGAGTGGATTATTTTCGATAAACGCAAGCGCACAATGCAGTGGCTGACATCAGGTCAAACGCCACAATGCCCTAAAGCGAAGCTTACAGTGTAAAAAGGTGATGATAACTGTTTGGTAGTCACTGCATGGTGTAGTTCACTACAACGTCCTCAGGTCCGGCCGATGCAGATGTCACTCTGCAGAACTCCGAACAATGATGGCGTAATTCGCAGGAAGACTGCCCGGATTCGACAATCGATCTTCTCTATTATTTTTCCATGATAACGCAACGCCTCACACTGTAAACAGTTTTACTTTCAACACTACAAGAGCTGCGATACGAAACGTTCTGACGACTTCCAGCCTCCCGTACAAGCCGGGTTCTGAAAAGGTTTTAGTACCGTAGACCACATACATACGCTGCGGCAGGTTATACAGAAGCAGTGGTGTGCACAAGGCGGTATGGTAGGCATTAGTTAGTCAGAAAACCTATTTACTGACTGTTATAAAGAAATGAGCATTGACGTATTTTCATTTGGGTAAGCATGTTTTTTAAGCCTCTATGATTTGCACGCCACTTTACAGAAGACAGAAGAGTATAACCGGCCACTTTGTTTGGCGTCTGTGAACTGTGAGAAAGCCTTCGATTCGGTGGAAACTTGGGCAGTGTTGGGGTCTCTACAGAGATGTCAGATTGACTATCGGTACATCCAGGTGTTGAAGTGCTTGTACGAAAACGCCACTATGTCAGTCCGTATACAAGACCAGACTTCGGGATCCCGGGGCTTTGGGCAGCGTTCGGGAAACTCCGCGACATCTTCTCGTACTAAATCCCTTAGTGCCTGAAGACGAAAGTTTTTGAACAGTGCGTGTTGCCAGTGATGACTTACGGCTCCGATACATGGTCGCTAACTATGGACCTCATAAGAAGGCTCAGGGTCACTCAGTGGGCGATGGAGAGAGCTATGCTTGGAGTATCTCTGCGTGATCAAATCACATGTGAGGAGATCCGTAGGCGAACCAGAGTAACCGACATAGCTCATAGAGTCGCCAAGCTCAAGTGGCAATGGGCGGTGCACATAGTTAAATAAGCATAATAGCACAAATAAGCTAAAGATGCCGTCCAGCCGCACGAAATTCTATGATAACTCTTTCACGAGGAATTGTGTCAGGTTGTGGAATTGTCTCCCCGCTGACATACGTCAGGCAAAATCCCTACATATCTTCAAACGTTGTCTGAAAAACTACTATCTATCTATGTAATGGAGTAGAATGTAGTATATTATATGTTATGTATAAATAGTTATTTATGATAGATATTTATATGTGTATTATTAGTATGTAGTGTTTATGTAGTCTATCTTATTCTAGGAAAACTAAATTGCTTGCCACGCAACCCATGATTTCTCCAATCCAATCACCAAAGGTTGTCTGGGAGAGATCGCTTTAGCGATAAGACCGCCTTTGCACGCTTCACTACGATTAAGCTTCTCTTTTTGTAATTATATATTTCTATTTATTTCTTGTGTGCAATAAAGAATACAATAATAATAATAGTTCGTAGAACTGATAGGCGTTGGGGTCCCAAAGAGCTCGAATGGCGACCTCGCACCGGGAAGCGCAGCGTTGGACGACCTCTCACTAAGTGGACGGATGATCTCAAGCGTGCAGCTGGGAGCCGCTGGGTACAAGCGGCACAAGACCGTGCTCTGTGGCGATCCATGCAGGAGACCTTCGTCCAGCAGTGGACGTCTATAGGTTGAGACGACGACGACGACGACGAAACGCCAATCTCATAATCCATAATAATATTATCCCCCAAATCGGTTTCTAGATCAGGGTATTGAATACTTAGGTTTGTAAGTATATTAACAATTTTGCGACATTTTTGAAAATACAAATTTAACTTTGATACCTACTTATTACTTATTTCATTACCTATATATTTTTGGGATCCAATCACGATTTTCAATTTTGTCGATATGTTTTGTTCGTTTCTTCAGTCATAGGGACTCCGATAGAAGTGAAAACGATGTTTTTTTTTAATTTTTTAATTTTAATTAAAATTATTAAACAATATACCTTAACAGTAATGCATTAAAGTTTAATTTCGAATGTACTTAGTATATTTATATGTTCGCGAGCATGTCGGTCACAGTCACGCGAATTCATCTACATTTTTACCCCCTACCAAAAGTGCTCAAAGTGTTCAATCTAATGAGATTGTTATTAGCACTTCATTGGCATTAGGGATTAATCAAGGCTGGTTATTGTAGAATTAAAATGATAATCACCGGGCAAAGAGGAGGGTGAAAGGAAGGCAAAAGGCCATTTAAGCTATTAAAACAATAATAAGCCTATTACACTGGTCTTTCCACAGGACCTGTGTTAAGGGTGGGCGTGGCCGCTAGTTGGAGCGTGGCTTATTACACAGCAATAAGGATCAAATTAGGGACCCTTTCTCCCTAAACCTTATTACACTACACTTGTTCAACTGTTACCGGGTCCCTGAGAGAAGTGCAGTGTAATAGGCCTATTAGTGTGGTTCCGTCTAGTGGACGGTTATGAATGACTTTATGAGCGTATGCACGGTGCACCAACTCAAGTGTCGATGTCGGTAAACCCGGCGACGCGCAGTCTGGCTCGGCCATTGCGCTAAACCTTATTACGCTACACTTGTTCAACTGTTACCGGGTCCCTGAGAGAAGTGCAGTGTAATAGGCCTATTAGTGTGGTTCCGTCTAGTGGACGGTTATGAATGACTTTATGAGCGTATGCACGGTGCACCAACTCAAGTGTCGATGTCGGTAAACCCGGCGACGCGCAGTCTGGCTCGGCCATTGCGCTAAACCTTATTACGCTACACTGATTCAACTGTAAGGGTCCCTCAGAAAAGTGCAGTGTAATAGGCCTATTACACTGCTCTTTTCACTTTAGGGATTAAGTGTCCCTAATGTGATCCATATTGCTGTGTAATAAGCGACGCTCTAAATAGCGGCCACGCCCACCCTTACCACAGGGCCCTGTGGGAAGTGCAGTGTAATAGGCCTATTAGTGTGGTTCCGTCTAGTGGACTGTTATGAATGACTTTATGAGCGTATGCACGGTGCACCAACTCAAGTGTCGATGTCGGTAAACCCGGCGACGCGCAGTCTGGCTCGGCCATTGCGCTAAACCTTATTACGCTACACTGATTCAACTGTAAGGGTCCCTCAGAAAAGTGCAGTGTAATAGGCCTATTACACTGCTCTTTTCACTTTAGGGATTAAGTGTCCCTAATGTGATCCATATTGCTGTGTAATAAGCGACGCTCTAAATAGCGGCCACGCCCACCCTTACCACAGGGCCCTGTGGGAAGTGCAGTTATAAGGGTCCCTCAGAAAAGTGCAGTGTAATAGGCCTATTACACTGCTCTTTTCACTTTAGGGATTAAGGGTCCCTAATGTGATCCATATTGCTGTGTAATAAGCGACGCTCTAAATAGCGGCCACGCCCACCCTCACCACAGGACCCTGTGGGAAGTGCAGTGTAATAGGGCTATTAGTGTGGTTCCGTCTAGTGGACGGTTATGAATGACTTTATGAGCGTATGCACGGTGCACCAACTCAAGTGTCGATGTCGGTAAACCCGGCGACGCGCAGTCTGGCTCGGCCATTGCGCTAAACCTTATTACGCTACACTGATTCAACTGTAAGGGTCCCTCAGAAAAGTGCAGTGTAATAGGCCTATTACACTGCTCTTTTCACTTTAGGGATTAAGTGTCCCTAATGTGATCCATATTGCTGTGTAATAAGCGACGCTCTAAATAGCGGCCACGCCCACCCTTACCACAGGGCCCTGTGGGAAGTGCAGTGTAATAGGCCTATTAGTGTGGTTCCGTCTAGTGGACTGTTATGAATGACTTTATGAGCGTATGCACGGTGCACCAACTCAAGTGTCGATGTCGGTAAACCCGGCGACGCGCAGTCTGGCTCGGCCATTGCGCTAAACCTTATTACGCTACACTGATTCAACTGTAAGGGTCCCTCAGAAAAGTGCAGTGTAATAGGCCTATTACACTGCTCTTTTCACTTTAGGGATTAAGTGTCCCTAATGTGATCCATATTGCTGTGTAATAAGCGACGCTCTAAATAACGGCCACGCCCACCCTTACCTCAGGGCCCTGTGGGAAGTGCAGTGTAATAGGCCTATTAGTGTGGTTCCGTCTAGTGGACGGTTATGAATGACTTTATGAGCGTATGCACGGTGCACCAACTCAAGTGTCGATGTCGGTAAACCCGGCGACGCGCAGTCTGGCTCGGCCATTGCGCTAAACCTTATTACGCTACACTGATTCAACTATAAGGGTCCCTCAGAAAAGTGCAGTGTAATAGGCCTATTACACTGCTCTTTTCACTTTAGGGATTAAGGGTCCCTAATGTGATCCATATTGCTGTGTAATAAGCGACGCTCTAAATAGCGGCCACGCCCACCCTCACCACAGGACCCTGTGGGAAGTGCAGTGTAATAGGGCTATTAGTGTGGTTCCGTCTAGTGGACGGTTATGAATGACTTTATGAGCGTATGCACGGTGCACCAACTCAAGTGTCGATGTCGGTAAACCCGGCGACGCGCAGTCTGGCTCGGCCATTGCGCGACGTCAAGTCTACTTCACCATGTCATTTGATATTGCTTACGATATTTATGTTTTCTTATGTTCTTATGATAATGCAGCTTGCAGGTGTCTTTGATGTTCTATTGACACAATACGAACCGTATTTACGTGAATGGATCGCTGTATGAAATGATCAGATGTAGTCAATATCTAAGTAATAAGTATGTACTTATTTATACCTAAACAACCCATGTCATCATATAAAAAGAACTAATCTGTACATACTTTTGTGGCGACTGCGGTTGGCTCAGAACCATAGTATTAATCATTCTTTTATCTTTGATCTCATATCAATATTCCGAACGCAGTCGTCACTGTCAAGTGTCAACAAAAATTGACAACTGTTGGCGCGAAAGTGCCCGCTTTTTTTGGTACTGTCTGTCATTGTGAACAAGTAACAACAACTATTGTATTCTGGTACTATTTATAAAACTTTTATATTATTAGTGAATACATCAGTACATAACGGAGCTACCATTGTTATTATTGGACTCCAGGGTCCGCCGCCAAATTGGTGACCCCGACGAGCGAATCGGAATAACACTGTTGGATTGTTTTTTTTGCCCCGTCGTCGACGCTAGTAAGCAGGCCCCCGCATTGTTCCGCCACATGTCTAAACTAGTATGTGGAGTCACTAACAGATAGTGGACAAGTGATTGACATCGCCTTTCACTACCTAGTGACCTGCGCCTCGCTTCGTGCCTGGATACCTGCTTGGCTAAAAGCCGGGCAACTGCCTGGTTAGCAGCCCTTAGCCTTCCTGGTTTGCATGTAGACTTCGGTGATATGTGCCTTGTGTTGTGTATAGTGATTCCCACTCTCATGTAAATAAAAGAAACCCCCAACTAATAAGTGACTAATAACTAACATCTTAGAACTAACAAACTTTTAACCAACTATTATATTATAACTAAACTTTATTTTTAGTACTACTAAGGTGATTAAAAAGGACTCTAATGTTTGTATATAAATGACTAGTGTTTTTTTTTTTATATATATAGGACTCTAATTGGTAAGTTTAATAGCTATTTTGCTTAGCATGTTTTGTTATACTTTTTACAACTGTTAGTTATTTTTGTAATTGTGTTTGTGTTCTACATATAGTTACTTGCATAAATTAACTTAATATTTAATTTTCTAAACATAATTACTAATATTGGGAGATTAAGGATAGATTTATTTGTTCAGTTTACCTTATGGTTTGAACGGGGAATACTTAACCATTAACATAACTAAATACATTTTAACAGTATGGAGGAGGAACTAAAAAGACTTTCGGAGGAGAATGCTGCTCTGCAAGCCAGACTTGGGGAAAAATCCCAAGTCTGTAAAGTCTCAGCGAAAATACCTCCTTTCTGGGCCCACAAGCCTATTATATGGTTTGCAACCGTAGAGGCTCAATTCGAAATAGCTGGAATCGTGACTGACAGCACTAAATATAGCTATGTACTGGGTCATTTAGACCAAAAATACTCTCAAGAGGTTGAGGACATTATCACAAATCCTCCCCCAGTTGGTCAACGTTACACCAGACTTAAAGAGGAACTAATAAGACGTCTCTCCATGTCCGAGGAAGAGAGAGTGAGACAGCTGATCTCAGATGAAGAACTTGGGGACCGCAAGCCGTCCCAGTTCCTTAGACATCTGCGCTCGTTAGCCGGATCAGCCTTGTCAGATGAGAACATTCTCCGGCAATTATGGATGAGGCGTCTTCCCCAACAAGTGCAGGTCGTAATTACCTCTCAGCTAGAACTGCCCTTAGATAAGTTGGCAGAGTTAGCAGATAGAGTCACTGAACTTGTAAACCCTAAACAAGTTTTAGCCTGCGCCACTCCACCAGCATCCACCTCTATTCTGGATACCCTTATGGAGAAGGTGGAAGAGCTGTCAAAACAGGTTGCAAGTTTGACAACCTCACATCATGTTTGTTCTCGCAGTACCAGTAGAGCAAGACGTTACAGAAATTCCAGAGAAGGCACTCCAACCAAACTGTGTTGGTATCATAGGAAATTTTCAACCAAGGCCAGCAAGTGCATTAAGCCTTGCAATTGGCCGGGAAATGTGACCAACAGTCAGTAAAGGCGGCAACTGACTGTTCCACAAGTAGCTCTAGCCGTCGATTATTTGTAACAGACAAGTCTACTAATATCCGGTACCTAATTGATACAGGATCAGATTTGTGTTGTTATCCTCGACGCCTTATAAAACATAAATTATCTTCAGCAGATTATAACCTTAGTGCTGCAAATGGTACAACAATTAAAACTTATGGTACCATTCAATTAGATTTAAATTTAGGATTAAGGCGTCCATTTCGGTGGAATTTTATTATAGCTGATGTTGGACTACCAATAATTGGTTCTGACTTCCTAAGCCATTACAACTTGTTACCAGACTGCCGGAACAGTCGTGTTATAGATGGGAACACCAAACTAACTATCTGTGCGGTTATAGCAGATACGGAGGAAACTAGTATTAAAGCTGTTTCTTCTTACTTGCACAGTACACAATTTGCTGACATACTGGCTGGGTTCCCGGACATAACACGACCTCCGGGATTACCTAGATTTGTAAAGCACACCACTGTGCATTACATCAAAACCACAGATGGCAGTCCGGTGTCATGCAGACCGCGTCGTCTTGCACCTCATAAGCTCATTGCTGCGAAGAAGGAGTTTGAGAGCATGGTGCAATGTGGCACTGCAAGACCCTCAAAAAGTTCATGGGCTTCTCCCCTGCATTTAACAACTAAAAAGGATAAAACCTGGCGTCCATGCGGCGATTATCGCGCCCTGAACGCCAGGACTATACCAGACAGGTACCCGGTGAGGCATATCAACGATTTCGCCAATAGTCTTACTGGTGCAACTGTTTTTAGCACCATAGACTTAATAAAGGCGTATCACCAAATACCAGTTCATGAGGATGACATACAGAAGACAGCCATCATTACCCCGTTTGGCCTTTTTGAATTCCCATTCATGACCTTTGGTCTGCGCAATGCGGGTCAAACTTTTCAGAGATTTATAGATGAGGTCACACGGGGTCTTGATTTCTGTTTTCCATACATTGATGATGTATTAATTTTCTCCCCAGATGTTGAGAGCCACAAGGAACATCTTAGTATTCTTTTTAAAAGATTTCAAGAGTACGGAGTGGTAATTAACCCATCCAAGTGTGTTCTGGGCGCAAAAGAAGTATTATTTCTCGGTTATATCATCAATGCTCAAGGTACCCGTCCCCCTCAGGAACGTGTCCAAAATTTACTAGATTTTCCACCACCTGAAACAGTGCAGGCCATGAGGAGGTTCCTTGGCATGTTAAACTTTTATCGCAGGTTTATTCCTCATGCTGCACGGTTTCAGGCCCCATTAATTGACGCTCTTGTTTCCACTAACAGCAAAGGTGCAAAACCATTTCCATGGACACCCGAGCTGTTGAAACAATTTGAAGAGTGTAAGAAAAATCTATGCGATGCAACACTCCTACAACATCCTGTAGATGGTGCAGAATTAGGCCTTTTTACTGACGCATCTAGTATACACATTGGTTCCTGCTTACAACAGCAAGTTAACGGAGAATGGGTTCCTCTCGCTTTCTTTAGCAAGAAACTCACTCCTAACCAGTCAGAATGGCCAGCCTACTATAGGGAACTTTTGGCGGTGTACGAAAGTGTACAGCATTTCCGTCATATTCTCGAGGTTCAGCATTGCACAATCTACACGGATCATAAGCCGTTATTGTACGCTTTCGTACAACGTCGAGAGAAACTCCCTCCCGCGCAACTTAACCAGTTATCTTTTATCAGCCAGTTTACTACTGATATTAGATACATAAAAGGTGAGGACAACGTGGTGGCTGACGCCTTTTCACGAATTGATGCCATCAGCCTTGAGCAAGAGTATGAAGCTCTTGCCAAAGCTCAGGAAGCTGACCAAGAGCTGCAACAACTTTTGCGCTCTAATTCATCCAGCCTTAAATTGACAAATGTCAAAGCACCTGGCACGGATATAACTTTGGTTTGCGATGAATCAACTGGCAAATTTCGTCCTTATGTCCCACCTAATTCCCGTCGTATAATATTTTCTAAATTGCACAACTTGAGCCATCCAGGTGCGAGAGCGACTGTTCGCCTCGTATCTGATCGATATGTTTGGCCATCAGTGAATAAGGATTGTCGAGAGTGGTCTCGCTCTTGCGGTGCTTGCCAGCGAAGTAAAGTGTCAAGACACAATTCTGCTCCGCTGGGCAATTTCGATACACCGACTGGGCGATTTTTGCATGTCCACATGGACATAGTGGGACCTTTGCCTGTCTCTGACGATTATCGATACTGTCTTACGGCAATTGATAGAGTAACACGGTGGCCGGAAGTTTGGCCTATGCGAACTACTACCGCGGAGGAGGTTGCCTCTACGTTCACGCGTGAGTGGGTATCCCGTTTTGGCGTGCCTTCGGTCATTACAACAGATCGAGGAACTCAATTTGAGTCCGATTTGTTTCGCCGATTAATGCACAGTTTCGCCACCAAGCGGGTTAGGACCACGGCTTATCACCCTGCCGCTAATGGCATGATAGAACGCGTGCACCGGCAATTAAAAGCCTCTTTAATGTGCCATGGTGATTCTTGGACGAAAGCTCTTCCCTTAGTACTTTTAGGAATGCGTTCAGCTTTTAAAGCTGATCTTAAAGCTACTGCTGCAGAGCTGGTATACGGAGAGACACTCCGTCTTCCAGGAGAGATTGTGGTTGCGGTTCCAGAACCACCCGGTTCTCAGGATTTAGCCGATTTTGTTTCGCAATTGCGACAGCATATGTCGAACGTTCGACCGGTGCCAGCATCGCGGCATTCTCAACCGAAGTCTTTTCTGTTCAAGAATCTAGATGAGTCTTCACATATACTTTTAAGAGATGATGCTGTGCGTCGTCCATTACAGCCTCCATACACAGGTCCTTACAAAGTTCTGGAAAGAGCCGCAGACATGAAAACGGTCACTATAGACTTTAAAGGTAAACCAGTCGTAGTTACTATGGACCGAGTAAAGCCGTACTTCCAAGAGGAAATACCCTTAACAGATTGTCCGTCACCGGGACCATCGGTAGATTATCCAGTACCGGTATCGGTACCAGCAATACCACGGAAGGAAGTCGGTATTCCTGATACAGATTACAGGACCCGTTCAGGTCGTACGGTGCGTTTCACAAAACCATTTGATTTGTAAATAATTGTATGACTTACTTTAGTATTTTGTTTTTTTTTTGTACCTATTTTTCTCCGTAGGGGGGTGGTGTGGCGACTGCGGTTGGCTCAGAACCATAGTATTAATCATTCTTTTATCTTTGATCTCATATCAATATTCCGAACGCAGTCGTCACTGTCAAGTGTCAACAAAAATTGACAACTGTTGGCGCGAAAGTGCCCGCTTTTTTTGGTACTGTCTGTCATTGTGAACAAGTAACAACAACTATTGTATTCTGGTACTATTTATAAAACTTTTATATTATTAGTGAATACATCAGTACATAACGGAGCTACCATTGTTATTATTGGACTCCAGGGTCCGCCGCCAAACTTTAAAAATCTAAATACCTGGGTTCTAATCTACAAAGCTACGTTACGTAAGTTACGTGTACAAAAATTAAAAACCTAACGTGAAATGGACGTCATTCATAGGTATTTCAATAAAAGTTACATATATTCTTTTTTGCTACATACCTATATATTTACACAGAGAAACATATAAATAAAATCAGTCATGCGTAGTTGACGTCCAATCTGCTCGAACGAAACGGTTTTACTTTACGTTTTCGATACGAACCGCTCGCGCTGGTGACGTGTGACCTTCCAGTGCAAGTATTTCCTGCCACGTTTAACTTAGTAGCTTCAAGACGTGTTGTTATGACATCTTTTTTGTATTACCTAAAAATAATTTATATTGTGTGGTGGTATAAGGAACCCTTTGTGCGCGGGTCTGACTCGCACTTGACCGGTTTTTTCTTTGGACCACCCTATGCCAACAGCAAGGATAGATATATCTAATATTTTATCATTAGTTCACTCTGTAACTAGGTATCAAGTGCTCCTTGTTTTACGGAGTGTACCTAATGGTTGTGATTGGGCATTTTTTTAAATTATACTATTCTTAACAAAGTTCTTAAACCTTTAGATATATGACATAATACAGCCTACATAGACCGTATATTCTCTATTAGCTATCTCTAACTTGCAATCCTGATTCTCTTGGTTTATACAATAGCCAAGTATAAACTTTTTTAATAGTATAAGTAGAAAACTACCTAGTGTAAGCGACAATCCAGAAGAAGGTATTATTGAGACACTTTTGATATATTTGTACTCTCATTTTGAACTTGCACGAGTAAATGGTTAAACGTAGGGGTTTCACGAGATAATAAAAAAATAATAATTGGATAAAAGTTAGCTGAACTTTTATCTGGCCACGATTGCATTTGTTAAACTCTAAACCAAATTGCGATCTAAACACGAGAGTATACAATAAGCGCTGAGTCTGCCTGCAGGAGACTGACTTACCATCGTTCAAACACTCATATTTATACTAACTATTTTCAATATGGCGTCCGTATCCGCAGATTAAATCGAATGACATGAAACGAGTCAAATTGACAGATATTATACTTCCTGTTTCCATGAGAGATAATGATGTCGTCGTAAGATCGCAAAAACCGTTAGATTGTAATCTAACTAGCGAAATTGTAAACTGTCGACAGATTGTGAACCGTTCAATATTCTGAGTGTCAATTTTTGAAATATTCATTGTATTTACGTTTTCTTGTCTCTTTCTTGTAGGTTAGGTTAGGGTTCGACACAAACAATCAGAAACAAACACTTTGATTTTATCGGGTTAATATACCTAACAGATTACAATCTACCGAAAAATAATGCGTTAAATTGTAATCTGTCGACACGCTAGTTAGATTACAATCTAACGGTTTTACAATCTTGTGGTGACAATGACAAACAATCATAATGCTTACACTAGAATAGTATCGCTTCTACGATATAGTTGAAACTGGGAACGTGAACGGGTTCTAGTTCTAGGCTGTAAGCGAAGACACAATTGCGCAATTGGACTTGATTGGCATGCGCAATCACAATATACAAAATAATTAATAGCCATTGTTATCAATTGCACACTTAAGGAGTTATTATTTACATACCTACTTACATGACGAATGCTGGGAATGTACTTATATGGAGGAAAACTCTACAATGGAATGTTACATTTTTTTTTGCCTACTACGCGTATTAGACTAATTAGTTACCCTATTTACTTGAGTGAATAGTGAAGTAGGTACGTCCAAATAATTGCCTCTTTACAGTTATAATAGGTATGTAATATCTAGAGATACCTACCTACCTACTTTGCGCTGGACTACAACCACCCTCGAATCGATGAAAAGCATTGATCATTCAAATGGAAAATTCAAAATACACAACTGGTGGTTTTTAATTATTTATATTAATATTTTGTTTTTCACCATAAAAATAAAAAATAGATGGGTACAAGCCGTAATACCATAGACAGCTACATTACGGCAGCGGCCAGCAAAACAGGCATTGAAGGACGAACGTGTAAGTGTGGGCCGAGGCAAAGCCGAGGCACACAATACGTAAGTCCATCAATGCCTAGTTGTGGCCAAGGCTTGTATAGTAATTTTCTCAAAAAATGCGCGGACAGAAGACACCTAGACAGAAGTTTTTATTTAAAAATATTTTTCTTTCGATTTTGGCGGTCACAAGTTTTCTATTACAGCTCTTGCCGCCGCTTGAATTTCAGATGGTGTTAAAGTATGATGGTGTTCATCGCACTCATTGTTTTCACTTGAACTCATTTTGTCAAATACATTTCAAGGTTCATTTGTTTTTTTTTTTCAAATAAACAGCTTTCTATTTGCAAGCTAGTTCAAAATTTAAATAAAACCTTTGATAAGTTACCTCCTTGGTTGCCATGTTTCGGAGTAAAAGATCGCTCCATTTTTAAATTACACGATAGATATGAATTTACTATGTAATTTATTTGGCCGTTAAACCACGACAGATATGGATTTTCAAGGATTTTCATACAACTTTTGCCGGCCGCTGCTCGCATGTATTTGGCCAGTATGGCAATTTCGATTTATCTCGAAGATGGTTGTCAAAATAATGCTCAAATTTCCAAGCATGTTTGAGAAAATAATATTATTTACTACCGTGGTACAACTTACGACGTCATGAAAATGTATTATAGGAATATGTTTTAGGAATTTTGGTAGAGAATTATTGGGATTACGGAATATAAAAAGTACCTAGATAGGTGCTTACTACGTATCGGTGTGCCGTGTGTCAAATTGAAATCTAATCTATAAGTCCCTATATTAACTACGTCGTATGACCTATACAAAATAATAAGAAGGTTTCTCTATAATCTGCTACAGTAAACAAATCTGTGTGGTACAGTGCGTCAAGGGCTTTCGAATACCGGTTTCCTTCAATACCGGTATTAATACCGGAAAAAATATAATGGACGTAGATGTTTTTTTTAACTTAAAACTAGCATTTTCTGAAGCAAACGGCACCATAAAAAACAGTTTTTCATTATTTTTAAATTCACCAAATTAACTCAAAATGGGCGCATTTTTTGCTTAAATTCAATGAAGAATAGATTTATTTGTTTTTTGAGTATTGAGATATTTATTTATGCTTTGACTTAATTCTTACAAATATCGTTTGTTTCAAGTATTAGGTGAAAATTACGGACCACGTAACGGTTCGAAAATCCATCACATCATTTTTATATACAATGTTATTAATACTTATATTATTGTCAAATAATTAATTTCTTAATAATATTCTTATTAATAATCAGTATGTAAACTGTATGATTTTTACAATAGAACTATTTTGGATAAATTCTTACAAAAACATATATGTTTAACCTCCATTGAATTTGGATCTTTCAATATAACTTTCAATATACCACTATCCTCGTCGTTGCTTCAACCTATAGACGTCCACTGCTGGACGAAGGTCTCCTGCATGGATCGCCACAGAGCAAGGTCTTGAGATCGCCCATTTACCTAGTGGGCGGTCGTCCAAAATTGTGCTTCCCAGTACGAGGCCGCCATTCAAGCCCTTTCGGTTCCTACGTCTATCGGTTCTACGAACTATGTGCCCCGCCAATTCGCGACTCTTCGAACTACGTTGGTTACTCTGGTTCGCCTACGGGTCTCGTCATTTCTGATTTGATCACGCAGGGATATTCCAAGCATAGCTCTCTCCATCGCCTGCCGAGTGACTCTGAGCCTTCTTATCAGGCCCATAGTTAGCGACCATGTTTCGGAGCCGTAAGTCATCACTGGCAACACGCACTGTTCGAATACTTTCGTCTTCAGGCACGGAGGAATGTTGATCGAGATGTCGCGTAGAATTTCCCGAACGCTTTCCAGTTCGAGAAAGAGGTCAATTCGAGGTTCATTTCGAGAAAGAGGTCAACCACTGAACTCTGTTCGGTGGTTGACCTCTTTCTCGAAATTGGGCCTACCTAAATAGGCTGTATGTCCCAGGTATATGTACTCATCAACAATTTCGAGTGCAGAGTTCTCAACTAATACTGGATGGGCTGAACGTGTGCATTAGTCATGATCTTCGTCTGCTGAGGTCGTTGAGCGTTAAACCACTATTGTAAAATGTATTGTGAGTTGTGACTACTAAATGTGTAAACTAAGTGATTAAACGATATTTTTGTAAGAAGTCGATCGAAGTCGATGAAAACGATAGTTTAGTCAAAACCCAAATTAATATAAAATGTAATAGTTTCAAAGAAAATACATCATAATTAAATATGCATTACTTATAAAACAGATTTCTAAACGTTTTGAGAGACAATAAAATAGAAATGCCAAGCAAGCCACAGGGATCTAAATTCAAACACAAATTTTTCCCTCGGAGTGAACAAAAACGACTTTTCTTCAATGGTTTTATGCAATAAAGGTGCAGTTTTTGAGCTAATGTGCTTAAGATACAAGTTTTAATCTCAGCCGAATAACAGTGGCATGTACCAAGAAATATATGCAAAAGTCACTGTTTTGTTTGTAGTGTCACCAATACCGGTATCCCGGTATTAGACATTTCAATACCGGTATTGAAAACCGGCGAAAAAAGTCCGGGATCCCGGTATTAGCCAATACCGGGATCCCGGTAAACCGGTATTGGAAGCCCTACGTCACTCTTTCACCTGTAGCATGCCACACCCACCACCCAGCAATTCGCACAGGCACACAAATCCACAAAATCACTCTCAACGTAAGTTTCACTCCGACACCGGAACATCTTCAGGAGATTCGAGAATGCACGATTGTAAAGCAATGCACGACTATATAAAATATCGTTCTCTCTGAAACACTACAAAGCTAGGTAGATGAATGTTTAAATACAAAATATACAGGTATTTAAGGAAAGTACCTATTGTGTATGTTGGTGACAGTCAATTCCCAATCGGAGTGCGTACACCATCAGTAACGGATAGGATTTTGAATTTGTATGCATGCGTCATTCCAGCGCGTCAACTCAAGTGAGTAAGTGACGGTTATTCTCCGTCCAATCATTTATTTTACTTTTGGCAGATGGAGTCATTGATGTTCTAACGCGCTGATTCGATTTTTGATAACAATCGACTTTCTGTATGAAGAAGATTTAAATTATTTGACACATTGATATTTATCTTTGCTCAATATTTTTTATTGTTTTAACATACCCAAGGGTTTAAATGACTAAGTAAGTATATTAATACATGTATTAAAATAAATCATTGATGTGAAATATTAGGTACATTAAATGTGCATGAACCTGTAAGGTCATAGAAACCATCCATCGCCAAAGATACAAACATGAGAGCTTGCGTTGCAGCTTCGTGCCTATTTTGAAAAATAAATAGGTATATACTATTAATTACTACGTCGCTTCACTATTGTAAAAAATATTCTGAGTCTATGAAGTATTGCCTTTTTTTCGATGGTTGCCTGACAATTTTTATGAAACTTCATAGGCGTGCTTATGTCAAAAGTAAAATAAATGGTTGGACCGATATAGTGAATATCTACTCACGTAGATAGGTATATGTATACTCACTCACTAAAAAGGAATTAGGTACTTAGGTACCTACTTACTCCAGGATGTGTTGGTACTCGGTAGAGTCAAGTGTCCAACAATGAAACACTAAAAATTCAAAGTCTCATAAACCTTTTGTTTAATTTTAAGTAGTTATGCAATTTTATAGGTAACGAATGTCATTTATAGTTTTTTTTATTAATGTGTAATCAATCAGCAAAAAATTAAAAACCTAAAATGGGAAATGTTTCATTGTGTCCGCAGTGGTGTACACAATTTCAACAATGAAACATAATAATTCATAGTGTCTGTAGAGTAGATAGTACAAAAATGCTGGAGTTTAATAAAAAAGGTTTTTTTCTTAATTTCACTTTATTTTGGTTTGCGCTTTCCAGTCCGTGAATGAGCCTTCAATGGAGTTATAACTTCCTTCTTCGGTTGCCTGTCTGATTACCGAAGGTTGGCAGTCAGCTTGGTATATTCCCATCTGTTCTTCATGGTGCGAAACAATTCGGGGGTACTTGCAATTTCGGTGCACTTAAGTCAACAAGTCGGCAAGTCCACTTAACACAAAACTCAAACTCAAATGCTTTTTGAGTTTGGGTTTTGGGTCCCACTGGTTCAGAATGCCATTTCTATGTATGTTGCGAAGCCAAGACTTTCTTCTGCGACCAACGCCTGTCTTTACAGCAACTTTTCCCATCATGATGAGAAATAGGAGTTCGTATCTGTCGTGCGTGAATACATGCCCCAAATACTCCTACAAGAGGAGTCCTCTCTCTAAACAGTGATTTAGAACCAGATTCGTTAGACTTCCTCGTGGGAATTTCGACATCCTGTACACCACACGCAGCTTCGTTGACCTGTTCGGGAGACTTACAGTGCGTTAAACATCTGAAGGAGTTGAATAAATAAATTTATAAAAATTTAAATTATTTTTCCTCGGGTAAACAAGGGCTCTTTCTTTGTCCGTGCATTAGAATAGCGCGAAGCATATTTTCCCCTGAATGATAAACTTTCTTTCTTTTTAGAGTTTAATATTCTAGCCACAAAAAAATATTAATTTGCACGGGAAGTAGGTATAATATGAATCTATATGGTACGCAATGAAACAGTACTGTTTCATTGTGTCAATTGTGCAACTGTTTCATCGTTGACTACCTAGGGTTTATTTTACTAACCTCGAAATTTATTCCACAAAATTGTAACACTAGGTATAACTTATTATGATCCATTCCACAAGAGAGTTATAATGCGATATAGTGCACGGTCCGGCAGCGCAGCATTTCAGAAATATCACAATGTTTTATTGTTGGACACTTAACCCTACATGTTTTTATAATACCTAGGTATTATAAAGAAATAGATAAGTACTTAACACTAGTTATTATATGAGGTACATTATACACTTTGTGTAGCTATTATAGCTAATAGCTATAGGTAATTAGAATATACCTTTATTGCGTAAAGTTACAATATCCGTTCGAATTGAATGAATGCCTAATACTATCGTCTTTTTAGGGTTCCGTAGTCAACAAGGAACATTTATCGTTTCGCCATACCCGTCCGTCTGTGTTTCTGTCTTAGGACTCTTACTGTGTTCAGAGGCTCTTAATAGATACTAGAAAGCCGTTATTTGGCATGGGCATTGGTATGGGTATAAAATCACGCCGACAAAGTGGTAAAATAAAATGTTGTAAAAAAAATGGGGGTAGGTACGTGATACGTCTCCTACACGTAAATCGGGGATATTTTTTTCTCGTCTATCCCATGGTGTAGGATATCGTTAGATAGGTCGTTCAAAATTATTTGTGGGCGTGGGAAAGCACTACTTTTTGTTATTATTAGTACTACCTACCACTACTAGTTTGACTACCTCCGTGGCGCAGTGTGTAGCGCTGTTATCTTAACGTGCGGAGGCCTCGGGTTCGATCCCCGGCAGGGTCAATTTGGGAATTTATAATTTCTGAATTTACCCTGGTCTGGCCTGGTGGGAGGCTTCGGCCGTGGCTAGTTACCACCCTACCGGCAAAGACGTTCCGCCAAGCGATTACACGTTCGTGTAGAAACCAAATAGGGGTATGGGTTTCATATAACTGCCACGCCCCTAACAGGTTAGCCCGCTACCATTTTAGACTGCATCATCACTTACCATCAGGTGAGATCGCAGTCAAGGGCTAACTTGTAGTAGATAAAACGAGTACGTAATAAATAGGTAGTCGAGCAACTTATAAAATGTCCGAATACTGTGAGGGGCAACTACGAATTTACGGAGCCCTACACTTCGCTGGTTTTTTATTCAAAATATTTTTTTTTAAGCTCATTAGTCTATATTCCATACTATAGCTTCCAGCAATTAAAATTTTGACAAAATATATTTACTTATTGTATAGCATCGACCAGTATTTTAATAGATAAATGTAATATTACATTATGTAGTTATACCAAAATACCTAGATATTTACACAGTATTTAATTTAGGTATTTAACTCATGTATTCATTTTACCATAAGTAGGTACGAGCATTTGGAAACAGACATTAAAGATACAGTATGTACAGATTAATTAAAAGCTTGCCCAATTCCGAGCGCCTTGTTTCGCGACGAGACAAGGGGTAAGTCTGTACGCGGTGAAACGAGGCGCGCCGCATTTGTCGAAAATCATCCACACACTCGCCAATATCGAAGAGTAGCAATAATCTACAATTTGTATTTCAAGCATAATATTACTATTAGTACCAAAGAAAAGAAGGATGGATTGTGTGAAAGAGGATATGCGTATAAAAGGGGTAAATAAGAGGTTGACGGATAACAGAAGTGAGTGGAAGAAGAAAACATGTGCCGACCCCACATAACGTGGGAAAAGGGCAAGAAGAAGAAGATTACTATTAGTACATAATAGATGAACATTGATTATGATAATTAATAGTTTTTATTAAAATATATATATTGATAAATTAACCAAATAAACAAAATATCGATTCTCGATGCGGTGAATTGAGTGAATGGTGATTAGGTAGGTAGGTATGCGAGCATGTCTGGACTTTTTTTTTGTGAATGCAACCTTTTTTTAGTTTATTCCTTAAGCCTGTAGGTACTTAAAATATAATAATTATTTATATGTATCTAATAATTGTATTTAACCTTATATTGTATAGGTATGTATTAGTAGTTTGTGATATAGGAGCGGTAAATAGGTTTTTACATACGAGTTGACTAATGTCAGCCCGATGACGCCAGTCGAGGGCTGACCATCGTCACGCTTATGTAGGTAGAAACCTTAACGCCTGTGTATCACACAATATTTTTCAATACATTTGTGAGAAAACTTGAAAATTATAGTAGAGTGGGTAGGCATTAGGTACTCACTAGAAAATGGTTTTTCACGTCCATACTTATTTCGAGATTTTTGGCGGCTATTATAAGTGCGGTTTTTTTCTCAGATCTAAAATACCTAATTTTTGATTTAATTTTATGATTCCACATCACATGTACCACTCATATTTTTATTGACAATTTTTATGAAAAAATTTTAAAAATAAAACTCTTTTTAAAAATAGCGCGCACAGATTAAAGATTTAGACTACGGTGCGATGTTGTAATTGCGTTTTTTTTATTAGATTCATGGCTCTAGGTTCTGGTTCTTAGCTCCCAGCCTGGACTATTCAGCCTTCACTTTTTTGATTTATAAAACTTAAAACAATTATAATTAATTATATTATGTACAATTTTTTATTTTATGAATTAATTTCATCAATTTACATCTAAATGTCATTATTTTTTAAGTTTTCTACATACAAAGTCAATATCATTAAGAACCTTCTTGCAAGAAAACTTTTTATTTAAAAGTAACGTGGACTTACAAAAATTAAAAAAAAAACTGCAAATTTACTGCACGAGGGCAGTAAATATTTACTGCACGCGGGCAGTAAATTTAACTTATAAGCCCTGTTTACTGCCTCTGTAAGTGCATTTTTCGAGCAAGTGTATTGAAAAAATAATTAATGTAATTGGCCTGTGCCGTTCTAGTTATTACCTATCAATAAAAATAAATATCAGTTTTCTTTTTTTATTTTATTTCAGAATTTTAGGAAAGACATATGATCATTATTTAATGTTACCTATCAAACCTATTCTGAATCTCTCTTTGTAGGTAAATTTTAAGTTATCAATTTAGTGTAAAGGACTAGGTACTTAGTAAAATGTTATTAGGTACCTACCTATTTCATTCGCAAACGGATTATCACCGAGCTCCGGGGTGACGTGTTCACTTTATTATATAGTTAGTGATAGCTACATAATGACTTCAACAGGTTCTCACAAGTTTTCTTATACAAAAAAGGAATGGAAAATTTTGTGTCAAATGTGTAATTTTTGTTAATCGTGATTCCTTGTTGCAGTTTTATTGGAATTCACTTTAAATACCATCCTATTAACTATGTATTTTTAATTAGAGCATCTTTTACTAACGACTTTTAATAATAATAATTATTATTTAACGTGTCTTTTATCTCTTGCAAGAGTGCTTGAATGAAGGTCGTTATGGTAGCGCAACACAATAGGGATTAAAACAGGTAGGGTAGGCGTTTGGCGCCGGCGCTACCTGCTCAACACAGAAAGCGGGCGCGAGGAAAACAAAGCTTAGTAAACAACTCTCTTTATTAATATAATAATAATAAATGTTATATCATTTTAATCTGCATAAATGTAGGTACGCTTTATAAACCCCACATATAAAAATACATTCTTATTCTTATAACTATACTCAAAAATAGATTGTCATTTCTTAATGACGGCATAATGCACTATGGCGACGTGTACGTTAAGGCACGGTGTTGTAGGGCTACGCCCCGGGCGGCGCCAAGCGGGCGTCGACGACTAGATCACAGAACAGGGGAACGGCCCCGGTGGCGTCTTCTCATCTTAGCGGGGCCGAGAAAGACGGCGCAGGCGGGCACCAGCGTGGTGCGGAGTACGCGGCAAGCGAACAGCCCGCCGCGCTCTGCACCGGTACGAAGGCAGACACGTGCACTCCGTGCGACACTGGCAGCGACGCTAGCGAAGGCCGCTTCTCCTCCTCGTCCAGTAAATACGGTCTGAACAACTTGAAAGGCTTGCGTGGCTGAGGTGGCTCCGGAAACGTTGATGGCGCATACGACAACACGGATACAGGTGCTGACGATAACCGACGCATCGACAAGTCAATGGGCTCCGTCGTTGGCGGTATCACTGGGATCGGCGCTGGTAATGGCGTGGGTAACGTAACCGTTTTGGGTAAGTTGGTCGGTACTGGCGGGGGTGATGGAAGCCGAGCACTCTCCGGAGATCCGACGGAATAAGGCGGAGGCGATGGTGCTGGTTGTGGCGCTCGCCTCAAGAGCGCTGCTCGAAGAGCTGGTTCGGCTTGTAGCCACTTCTGAATTTGGCGGCGGTGAATTCCGAACTTTCTGGCTGTGGCGCGTTGATTTCCTCGACATTGCGTGTCGCGTCTGTAGGCGTCGAGAACTTGGAGTTTGAATTGCGGTGGGAATATACGGCGGGATCCAGCCCGGGTCTCAGAGCGGCGCTCGGAGGGAGCGGGGGCCGAGTGCGTGGTTGCTGCGGCCATGTTTAGCGGACGTCTGCGCGGGATGGGTGTCGGCGCCGAACTGACTGCCGCGCGGTGAGTCGGTCGAGTCGAAGCGGCGGCGGGATGTTGGAGGCGCGCTCGCTAGCAACGCATACTGCTCCGACATGAGCGCGCGACGTGAGCCGCGTATATCCATTAAGATTTGGTCACATTGATTTATAAAATATTTATAACATACAAATAGAATAAATCGTATGAAACTTACTTAGGGTTCATATGGGTGACCTTTTTTTATCACGAACTCGACTCAACTGTTGATTTATCAACATCGATAGATTAACAGCTAGATACCTATCTATATTTCTTTGTGTTGAATAATCATCAGCAGTAATAATTTCATATTCATTCTTATTTACCTACCTATAAAACAATCAAACATCAAAAAGTTCATTTTGACTCAAAATTCTAGGTATTCTAACTTACCTAGCTAGTAAAAATACCACCGATTTGTATCTTTTAAGTAGGTAGGTATGTATGATATAAGACTTTTACATTTCTTTAATATTCAGCCTGAAACTAAAAACTGGGTCTGCTACAACAACCTTTTAATATCGTAGGTATATTATGCTTATTATTAGATAGAGTCTATCTATAATAACTGTATCTACAATAACTAACTTAGTTTAACTTACTGACTGTGACTTAGTTTAACAGTAATAGTCTTAGTATTTAAGGATTCACGGTTGATAGAAAATGACTGCAAATTTATTTTAAATAAAGAATATCATTTCTATTATGAACTAGACTTTAGGCATTAATCTCGCCTCATTCTCGGCGTGAAAAAATGCCGCAAGTGGGAGCCGATAGCACGTAGCGCCACCATCGCTATCTCGTTTCTACTCATTGAATGCTAAAAGAATGAATAGGAGAGAACTATTGCCCTGCCTCGGTCGCTGCCACATCCGTTTACGAAACAAGTTTTCATGCGACGTTGCCGCTGCGTGAGCGCGGGCGGCTCATGAGGTTGTGGGACGCGAGGAAGGGGCGCGGGCGGACAAGAATGCACACGGAGCGGCAACTTCGCCGTCCGCGGCAGACAGGGTGTCGCCGGCTCGCCAGCGTAGACAGGCCGTCGCTCAGCGGCGCTAGTTGCCTCGTCGCCCACTCCACCGCGCGCGCACCCGATCTCGCCCGCACCGCCGCAACGAACATCAACAAGTTATTTCGGCCTGGCCTTTCGCAAGCACAAGAGTAAAACTTGTCCACGGTTTAAAAGCGGTTATGACATTTTGGTTTCGTACAGTATCTTAGCGCCATCGCCGTTTCGAGGAAAGTTGTTTATTTTTTGTGAGCGCGGCCGCCTGCCATGCCTGCCTCGCGTCCGCCGACCATGAAAACGGCGACTGAGCTCCCCTTGCGTACATTTTATAACATTCATAATGTCCACGTGTTTTAAATTAAATACCTAGGCGCTAATAATGAAATGACCGTAAGCTACCTTTAATATAAATTTAATCTCGGTTCCTATTCCTATAGAAACTGAAGTAAACTAAATAGGTACCTACTTGAGTAGGTAATTAGGTATTACCATCTTGTGTGTAGGTATAATACCTACATATGCAAGTCATTATTAAGTACTTATAGGCCTATCACACTGCACTTTCCACAGGGTCCTGAGGAAGGGTGGGCGTGGCCGCTATTTAGAGCGTCACTTATTGCACAGCAATAAGGATCAGACTAGGGACCCTTTTTCCATAAATCTTATTACACTACACTGAGTCAAAGGTAAGGATCCCTGTGAAAAGTCCAGTGTAATAGGCCTAGGTAGGTTTTACCAATAGGAAAACATCAATAATTATTTTCCCTTCTTTACACCTTCTTTACTTAATCATAGTTTTTATGTAAATAGGTACTTACCTACTTATTATTTAATCCTAATAATGCCTACAAGAATTTACTTGATTTTCAACATAATAAAGTTCTTCACAAATCACAATGCTCATTAAAATCTTGTAGAAATTAAATAAGTAAACCGTGATAATAATATGTGCTTATCACTATTGATTGAACCAAGTAGGTACTAACATAATTAAATTACGTAGGTACAAATACAATTAATTACACAGAACAAAATATAAGTACTTATGGGATATACCTACCTACATACTTACTTATAATATATTTTTTGGTATATAATTAATTACCTACTAACAAAAAGTAACTACAAAATAAATCAATAAAATCAATGCATGTAAATCACATTTTCATTTAGTGAGCACCTATAGGTATATTATTCTAAGAAATCAATATATTAATATTACTTTGTATGATTGTATATATTTGTATAAAATACCTACATTTATGTAGGCATTTTATGTTACATAACTTAACCAAGGTAATGTTGGAAGTGTAAACGAACCATTATTATAAAATTACTGTACTGGTCGTTAGTCTATGGTTTGTTAATTGTCAAACGTCACATAGAATGATAGATTTGTCATCTCTATCTTTGCCTAGACTGACAGACCGGTGAACATATAATTTCAAGTGCTCCTTATATACAATCCAAATTAATCAGTTTCCTTGTTTGATTTCCACGGCCTATCCCTTCAGGTAAAAATACGTACCTGATATGCACTTAATAAATAAATGAAATAATTTGTTATTTGAACGAAAATGTTATCAACAGATTTTTGTAGAAACACGCTTTGCTGTAGGTACGGCTTGTAGCTGACTAGCAACTCTTACCTCAAGTACCAACGTACTGTTAAAAAAACATTATATAAACTAACAACAATTTCTAAGGTGATGTAGGTACCTAATTGTTGACGGAGACCTGCCCTTGGCCCTACATTAGCCGTAGGTAGGTAGGTACTAATGTTGGCTTCAGCCCGTTGAGGTTGCGGCATACATTGGACGCTTACCAACAATAATCACCTCCTATAATACCTAAATAAATTATGATTTTAAACTCTAACGATCTGCTATTATATAATTATGCTTCTAAAATTAATTAGGTAGGCATTTATATAATATGTAGGTACATACTACTTAGCTCCTATATTAGTGCATTGCTATTTGCCTACAAAAAAAATAGGTACCTACCTACTTGGGCTGCCAATAGGGATCCCGGGATCCCGGTATTGAAAAAAATATACTTACATTATAATATTATTTAGTACCAGTAAAAATAAATATTTTTTACAATATTATTTAGTACCTACTTAGGTAGATAGTAGTTGGGCTTTCGAATACCGGAAAGTTTTTTTTCAATGCCGGGATCCCGGGATCCCGCTATTGGGAAAAACTTAAAATTTGATAAATTGTTTTTAAGTTAAAACTAGTCTTTTCTGAAGGAAAATGCACCTTAAAAAACAGTTTATCGGTATAAAATATTTTTTCACCACATTAAGAGCACTTTTCTGCTTAAATTCAATGAAGAAATGCCATTTTTTCACTCGTTAAAATACAAACAAGTCAAAGCACAAATTAATTAATAATGCAATAGTAATTTTTTAAAAGAAAATAAATCATAATAAAATATTGCATTGGTTATACAACAGATTTCTGAACGTTTCGTGAGCCAATGAAATAGAAATGCCAAACCATAGGGTTCCAAATTCAAACATTTTTTCCCTTTGAGTGATCACAATGACTTTTTCCAGTGAAACCAGTGTTATATGCAATAAAGGTGCTCTTTTTGAGCTAATGTGCTTAAATTACAAGTTTTAAACTTAGCCGAATAAAAACAGTAGCATGCACCAAGAAATATATGCAATTGTCACTGTTTCGTTTATAGTGTCACCAATACCGGTATCCCGGTATTAGACATTTCAATACCGGCATTGACAACTGACGAAATACCGGGATCCCGGTATTGGCTAATACCGGAAGCCCTAGTTAGTAGGTACTAATTATTAACCACTTTAGATTTAGGGTGATTTAGGTTAGTGGTGATAGCCCTATGGTTACGCCTATAGCCAATTCAGGTGGTCGGGGGTTATTCCAACTTTTCTAGAGTTATGTGAGTTATAATAAGGAATTCTTATTAGTAAGGGAAAACATCGTGAGGAGTTATCAAAGGTGTGTGAAGTTTGCCAATCCGAACTCGGCCAGCTTGGTGAACCATAGCCAAACAATTATCATTCTACGAGATAAATAAATATTTACCTAACGATCTAATCCAAATAGGTACCTCTGTAGGTAGGTTCATAGTTAGGTACCTCCTAATTCCTCTGGTAGGTAGCTGCGTAGGAAAGGATTAGGAACTAGGTATACCTAGTAACCTACCAGTTCACATTATGATTAATTATGACATAGGTACTCACCTTACCTACATCTGATATTAGTACAATTACGTGCCTAACAATTTTCAGTAGTTACCTACCCACCTTTTATAATAAATTATAATCATTTGTAGAACAAACGAGTTGTATGATGTAGATACCTATCTGTAGTTATTAATATCAATCATGAATTGTAGGTACATACATGCAAGTGACAAGCAAGGTCATAGCACTCAGTAATTTAATCCACCGTGACATCATGGACTTTGGAAAAAATTCCATGCGGAGTAGCAGTCTTTGCTGTAGCATGTTCAATGTTCATTGATCATACCACCATGTTATATTCAGAGTTCAGACTCAGGGGCGGCCTTAGCCATTGCGAAGCTCTGGGCGGTAAATATTTGCGAGGCGCGAGATTCAAATACGCATTAGTAGTTAGTACCTTTTCTAGTTACGTTTTCGACTTGGATTGTAGCGCTGTTGGGCAAGAGCGCGAGGTGAGACTTCGATCTCACCTGATGGTAAGTGATGATGCAGTCTAAGATGGTAGCGGGCTAACCTGCTAGGGGAATGGCAGTTATATTAAACCCATACCTTATTCTCCTCCATCCTTATTATTACCTTAATCTATCTCTGTGCCAAACAGCCAGATCCGTTCAGCCGTTGGGGCATGATTGAGTAACAAACATCCATACATCCATACATCCATCAAAACTTTCGCATTTATAATATTATATAGAGATATAGATATAGATAGAGAAGTATTGATTATGAATAAAATAAAAACATAAACTAAACGGGCATAAGATGTAAGGTCCAATTTTGACCACCGCGCCGTGCCATATAACATGGCAACCTATACCTACCTAGGTACGTAACTTTTCTGAGAATAAGTAGTAGGTAGGTATAAAGGATAATGTTGCTATTATATAATTAAGTAAGTATATCAAAACCGGTTACATACTTACATAAAACAACCCATTGGTTTTAATGTAAACTGCGACGCGACCTTTTAAATAAGTACAATATACTAACTTATTATTATACTAAATATACTTAGTTGCATAAATATTAAATACATAGCTAGGTATGTGGTATATTTAAAAGAATATTTAATGTGAGAAGAATCAAAAAAATATTAATGCGAAAGTGTGTTTGTTTGTTGGTTTGTTGTAGTGGTTTGTTTTTTTTAATACCGTTTGTTAAACGGTTAGCGGTTAATGGTAGTAAACGATCTTTACTTCTGTGAAAAGAAAACATTGTTTTTTTTAACTACCGTTAACCGTTTAGCGATATGTTAACACCTCTAGTTTGTTGGTTTGTCCTTCAATCACGCCGCAACGGAGCAACGGATGACGTGATTTTTGCCATGGGTATAGGTAGGTAGTTAAGGACCTGGAGAGTGACATAGGCTACTTTTTATCCCGTAAAATTAAGGAGTTCCCGCAGGAATCAAAAAAACTTAAACCACGCGGACGAAGTTGCGGGCATCAGCTAGTAATTATTGTAATACAGAGACAAAGTACCAAAGTACTTATTTACACAATGTGTAGGAATGCTACGACTGTTAAAAGTAGAAAATTAGATACCATCAATTTATAATAAGTATGTACCTATAGTGTATACCTACTTATCTATAGTTTAATAGGTATATAATTTTTTTATGTCTTATTTTCTATACTAATATGAAGAGGTAAAGTTTGTGAGTTTGTAGCGTTGTAGGGGGTAATCTCTGGACCTACTGAACCGATTTTGTAAATTCTGGTACCAATAGAAAACCTCATTATTTGTGTGTCATAGGTAGGCTATATGTATAGGTAGGATCATAAAAATAATAAGGAAGTTCCCGTGTGAATTTAAAAACTTAGGTATTTCACGCGAACGAAGTCGCGGGCAAGTCTGCTATACCTATATTATAATATTAGGCATAAAAATATTATCGACTTGACGCTTTATTGAAAATAATATAATAGAACTTAATGTTAGCTAGCCTAACCTAATTACTATATATAAATCATGCCTACGTGGAATGGTGGCAAGAATGCTGGCTGCATTAGGTATGTTTACTGTGCCATAACTTTCAACTAAAACTGTAAACAATAAATGACTAACATCACTTGGTAAAGGTACAACTACCAATATAGGTAGGTGAGATAGCTAACTACTTATTCAGAAAATTAGTATGCTGTTCTGGTAGGTGCACCAATGACTATAATATATAGAAAGTTCTTGATATGGTTACATATAAATATTTGCATCATGAGTCTGGCACATTGCTCAAGCTGACGAGCAATCCTTGGAACGCTAGCTACCACTTAGTTATAAGGTAAGTACTATTCGTGTCAGCAATCCTTTTAGAATACCTAGGCATAGCTTTCAAAGAAACAAAAGGAACATGATATACCTAGGTAGGATGTAGGTAACTAGTTAACTACTAACTACCGAGAAGCTAGTAAGTATGTGGATAATATCTTACCTTTTCTACGTACTTCTTACTTAGGTATGTTTTTAATGCTACAAAGGTAATTTTTCTACCTAGATATTAAATAAAATAAGTACCTACCTAAGTCACCTCTTACATGCCTCTTACATTTAGGTAAGTAGGTACTAGGTATATTATGTATTTATTAGGAACTAGGTAAAGGGACTGAATTTTAGTATCTAAGTACCTACCTCGCTGTATTTGTTGTAAAAACTCATTCTATTACATAAGTATATTCTTTTTCAAAGTTTCGGTTCAGTCGTCGCGTCGTCGGGAAAATTCGGGATCTCGTAGAAGATCTACGCGCTGAGCCCGGCTACCTGAGTAGGTATACCTACAACATTTACGTGCTTACACGGCGCGAAAAATTTAAAACGGTTAGGTAGGTATTCCTGTTTCTTTTATTTCCGAACGGTTAGTTTGAGTTTCATATTAGGTATAACAAGTCTGTAAAAGTGTTGTGTTCCTAGAATCTTATGGTAGAGCCGTCTTCGAAGTTCGAATGCCTTGAGTTGCGAGTTGAGACCTCCTATGTTTTTATGTGTGTGTTCGTTGAACAGACAAGAGGCCGCCGCGCCGGTCGTAAAATGAGCTAATAAGTCCCACAGACACATCGACGCCGCTGCCTGCTCGCCATACCAATGTTTGCAGCTCAGAATAAGAACGACATAAAGGACATACATCCATACATATACACTCATGTATCTCACCCACATAAGTTTCAAAATACAAAGCAAAGGCCAGTTAGAAACTATAGCCATAGGTACTTCAACCATAATCCCGTATCAATAATGACTGTTGGCACATCCAATACAGAAAATTGATTCTATTTTACACGTGAATAGAGCTGAGAATGAATTGAAGATTGGTGTCCCAGGAGACGCATTGGAGGCTAAGTGTGAAGCACACGTGCGTTCAAACGTCACCCAAATGGGGACCAGTTTTGACTCAACCGTATATTATCTCCTGAGATCGTGGCATTGATATGGGGTTCTCGGGAAATGATCCCTCGCCGGCATCAAATTCCAATTGTTTTAGTCTCTATACCTATTCGTTTCAAGTTTTTTATCCTTGTGGAAATGCTTCGGACAAAGTCAAGAGAAAGAATTATAAAAGAGGCAGAGGAGAGGCAGAGGAGTTTTTACTTTCTAATGAAAGAATAAAATAATGAATAAGTACCTATTTAGAATAAGAAATAGATTTAAGATAGAAATTTAGAATAAGTTCCTTGGTATACCTATAGAGACTCTTTGTCTTCATATTAATTCTTTTTTACTACTGTCATTATGGAAAGTTACAAAATGCTATAAGTAGGTAACTAGGTATTATGTACATTCAATATATTTTTTTAATTAATAAAGTTTAGCTAAGTACATACTTAAGTAGGTACTTAATACTGATATATATAAAATATAAATACATATTCCATTGATGTCGAGATCTGTCTTACACAAAAAATAGATAGCAATCCATACCTATGGGAATCTAGTGTAATTTTTTTGGAAATCTGTTGTAATTTGTATAGGAATGTCACCGTAAGATTGTAAAAACCGTTGGATTATAATCTAACTCGCGAAATTGCAAACTGTCGAAAGATTACAATTTAACGCATTATTTTTCGGTAAATTGTAATCTGTAAATTGTAATATTAATCCGATAGAACCTAAGTGCTCGGCCTGCGGCCGGGCACTACCTAATTATTTATGTCGAACCCTAACTTAACCTACAAGAAAGACAAGAAAACGTAAGTAAATACAATGAATATTTCAAAAATTGACACTCAGAACATTGAACGGTTTACAATATTTCGACAGTTTACAATTTCGCGAGTTAGATTATAATCTTACGATGACATAATATACACTCTACAGCTAGGAACTTATATACATTAAACTAGGTAGGTACCTACTACCTATGGTTATTTTCGGTAGTGCTCCAGCTATTCATTCTTTTAAAATCAAATCAGAAAATGATTGAAAAGTAGGTATGATTAGGTACCAATTAAAAGATATCTTAAGTACATACCTACCTACAAATAAGTTTAGAAGTGAATCAACGTGATGGCGTCGTCGTCGAATCAACCGGTTTGTTCTTTATAGGCATCTCACCTGCCTCCCACTGTCCGCTGTCCACTGCCCAGTCTACAACGACTCTCATTCGCCTTAACAAATTAAGCTTTCTACGACATAATATTATGGGAAAATAGTTGTCTGACGCAAGGCTTTCCAATTCCCATTAATAAAGGTACCGTTAATCATCAAGGTGGGTAATTCGAACCAGGTATTTAAATAATTATATATATTACTTAAGTAAGTAGTTTAAATAAGTAAATTAAGTTATTACGTACTGTCTCTAATTTTGCCATACTAAGTACTAATAGGTTAGACTATAGTTCACGTTCCTTCTGAATTTTGTAATTGACTTGTTTTTGAAAATTGATTCTATTTATGGTAGATAGGTTAAATACATGCAGGCTTATATCATGATTGAATTATGACTTAGGATGAAATACCTACCCTAAAATGGAGCAACATGTGTCAAGCTACCGCCTACCTGCTAACGTGGTGAAATGCGTGTGGGACGCGTTGAGATATAGGGCTGACAAAATATATGATTAGAATCGAAATGATTTATTTATTTCATGTAGGACAACTTGTGTCACTTATGATACGTTAAGACTCTACCACCGGTTCGGAAAACTGATTCTACTGAGAAGAGCCAGCAAGAAACCCAGCACTTGCTCTTTTCTTAAAAAAGAAAAAGGTTACAGAAAGTAAACAATACAACACATACATTACGTTACAATTAGTATTACACTTGTGGGACACTGGATGCGAGGCCGGTTGCTTCCATGCAACTTTGTCATTCAGAAAATCATCGATAGTGTAATAACCTCGACTCAGATGCTGTTTAACGCAGTCTTTAAATGTATGTAATGGCAAATCTGGAAACTCTTTGGGAACCATGTTATGTAAGCGTACATTCGACCCCACAAAGGATTTCTGCACCTTGCGCACACGATATGACGCTGTTATCTAGGCTGTAAGCACTATGCAGGCCATTTCTTGTATTGAAAATATTCTCATCATATTACTTAAAGCACTTAAACTTAAAGCTTTTTAAAAAGTCTAAAGCGGTGATATATCACCTATCAATTTTATCCTTAGCCAATACTCACCCATTGTTGGAAACAGATAAGTAGCTAGTAGTAGTAGTAGTAGTTCTTTTAAGTACCTACCTAGCACAAACGTGCTCTATCTTGGCGTTGCCTGCATCCCTTCGGATACCTATCACCGCTGTCGCTCCTCTTTGTAAGATACGCCCAACACCATACCTACACCCCTTTTGCCAAAACGCGGTCTCTAGTCTCCACCTGACACTGCAGGATATATCGGTTCTCCGACATACTTAATAGCCAGCCCACTGCAGTTTAACGTGTCTTAAGAATCTTAACCTCACTTCGTTTGGAAATTTCGAGCACAGCTTTCACCGTAGCACGCGGTTTAAAGACTTAACCTCGCTGTTACTGTTTACGTTTCAGCATCCCGGAGGCCTAGACCCTAGTGGCTAGTTCATTTACGGTTTGACGGACTTGTCTTCAGGTATTGTGGTATGGGGGACCAAAAACTAGACGAAGTTCACCTAATAATACAGCCCAGCCTAGCTCACTTAGCTGTATGGATACTCCCATGGATCTCCTTCTGAAAATTATTTATCCCAGAGTACATTCTCAGACAGCTTTGAGAACGAGCCTTTTTTGATAGGTAAATAAAAATAAATTATAACTGCAATCAGTTAGTTTATCTGAGAACTAGAACCCAGCAAGGCATCAGGCAGCCCTATTCCGTTGCTGACACGCTGGCCCCGGCGCTCAGCAAGCCAGCAACCGTTACTCAATATGGAGTCGCAGCGCGCCGAGGGCCCAGCCACAGCGGACTACGTGCTACGGGCTACGGAAGCACGCCGATTTAATTATAAGTAACTTAATTATTTATCAGATTTCAATTCATACTACAATACTTACAGAGAGGAAGCTTTCCGTACCTATTCGTAGGTATATTTTTACGAACGAGAATACCTAGGTTATATAGGTAGGTTTTCCTTGGTATGGGTAAGTAGTTCAAAGAAATCTAACCAACCGACCAACATTGACCAAAAACATTGATTTAAATTTTTTTGTTGTAGGAAGAGAAAACCTTTGTTGAGAAAAACTAGGAGAATGAATTGTTCTCGGGAATTGGCTTCACATGATAATGGAAAAACATTTAGTTTTCCGAGCAAATCAATTGGCAATGGGTCCCAGAATATTATTAGGAGATAGAGCTGTACTTTTGGTAACTATCGCCAGAAAGGCTGATTAAGTATTAGGTGGGTGTAGGGCTCTCCACTGATGACAAAAGTGAAGGTCTGCCCGCATGCGGATGACTAAAGGATAAAACTAAAGGAAACAGATGGGAAAACTTTTAAAAATGGAAGTTATTAGCTTCTAGGCCTTTGAAAAAGGGGTACCTTAGCTTCAAAACTGTGAGAAACCCAAAATTATGTTCGAAGGCTACTATTAACAAAGACATTTTAAATGTAAGCGTGACACCATTCAATATAGGTATAACTTGTTACAGATATATTTTATCATCGCACATTTGCAAAGTGGAGCCGAGCGCTTGCATCATCTCTGAATATATCGTTATAGGCAGTACTTATCATAACAGCTAATACTAAAGTAAATAAATAGAAGCTACATTTCCTAAATGTTTACAGTGCATTGCGCTCCCAATAAAGCATAAACATTCTCTTTTAGAGTGAAAAGAGCAATATTCTGCATTCACATTCAATCACCGAGAGATACGAGAGCCAAATCAAAGATCTAAACGTTCGTGTGCGTCAATCGAGTTGTTATATCACACAGTTCGTTGATCGCACATGTGAGTACGTTTCATGAATAAACAATGTAATGTATAGTTAGTCAGTCACAATATCACTTATCAATATATGCAATATCACTTATTATTGCTGATTTCATATTTCGCTGAGTAGGTAGGTATAAAGACGAAGGCGCCTACGTGAGTTTTCGCGCGTTGTCAATAAATGTCATCGACATATTATTCCTTACCTAATCCTAATTAGGTAGGTACTCATCTATAAGCTTTACCTTATAGTCAATTTATATGTGTTTAATAACTCATAACTAGTGGTACGCCCCGAATTGAGACCTCGCGGTATCCTTAAGATACCTACCTACCTAGTTAGTTTTAACTATATGTTGTAATACCTAGGTAACTTTTTTTTTATTCCACATAAGATTGTGCTAACGTCTATTATTAGTAAGCAAAAACGAATAAACTTTTACAGAGCGCCATCTATTGACATCATTGTGAAGTTCAGTTTAAAACACTGAAGCTCATTAAAAATTTAAATAATTTCGTTTCCTTATAATACCTACTTACTTATCTAATTTTAGTATTTGTGCTTCAAGTACAGAATATATTTCAAATAATTGATCAAGTTTCAGGCTCAGCCTTTCAGATAATTGAGAGTTCTGAGGTCATCTTTGGACGTTAGAAAATCTCCACTTTGAAAGCCCCCAATTTCGTCAATTTTACGGAAAACATTAAAAAAAATTTTTTGGACTATAATTAGGAAAATTATCTTTAAAATGCTGTACCGCAACCCTTTGTAACGCTATAAAAATATTTTACTTCGCATTCGCTTCTATGAGAGCCCCCCTGAAATAAAGATTTTAACAACTTTTTAAGCCATATTCTGCTGGAGGCCATTGGTCAACATATTATATTTAAATTAAAAGTAATTACGTTCAGTAATTCAGAAGATATAAGGCTCTGACAGACGGACGGACGGACAAGTGCAAATTCACTCAAGTAGACTCAGAGACCTTCGCTTTTAATTAATAAGTTAAAGATAATAAATATTAAATATCTGTTTCATGATAACAGGCTAAATAACAACCAATCGTTATTTGAGAAATCGTCCATTTGTATTCGTACCTAATTATTTATTTCATGTAGGACAACTTGTGTCACTTATGAAACTTTAAGACTCTACCACTGGTTCGGAAAGATGATTCTACTGAGAGAACTGGCAAGAAACTCAGCAGTTGCTCTTTTCATAGAAAAGAAAAGGTTACAATATGTAGACCACACAACACATACGTTACAAGTATTACACTGACTTGTGGGTCACATGTGGATAGCCACAGTTGACGAAATCATTATAATTTTATTTATTAATTCAACATTTTTTAATTTTTTAATCAGACGAGAATATTTGTTTAAATAGCAAGAAATCAATGTGTAGAATGTTAAAATCAACTTTAGTGACTCTACCTTGATTCTATCTAAGTCATTAACTAAATATTAAATATTATAATAGGTAGGTATAAAGTTTCAAATATTCGAATATAATTCGAATTTTGATAAATCTTAAAGTAAACAAAAGCAGCTTTATGAGTAAAACGCCGTTTAACAAAGCCAAGCTTTAGACAAAGCTTTGCCAGCTGTGGACAAAGTTAGTGCGCTTAGGATACCTACAATATAACAGCTCCTTCCGCATCCTAATGAAGCACCCGCGTTTCTGCAGTGCTAAACCATGTTTGCTGGTGCGACAGTCCCTGACTTTTTCGCCATACTTAGAGCGAGGACGGCTTACTTCTGGGAAAGACTAAGACAAAGTACCAATTCTACCTTGTGTGCCGGCCGCTATCGAGGATTTATGTAATCCGTTTGCTAAACACTGGTCTAACCTGCATCGGTGCGACAACAACACAGTCACTTGATTGTTTTTTATTTAACTTTTTAGTCCGATTTATGTATATTTTTTTTTACATATTTACAATACTATTTTTTTTGTCTCATATTTAACGTTACTGCTCTGTTTCATTTGTCATTCTTTGTCATAATAATAGTTACTATGGGTTGTAATTATTGCCAGAAATAAAAGTTATTTATTTATTTTTATTTTAGATGGCAATAGGAACTTCCTTACCTTTTGCTTGCCACCCAGCCATCTACAAAGGATTAAACCTTTTAATCCCACCATTTTTAGGGTTCCGTACCTCAAAAGGAAAAAACGGACCCTTTTTCTCAGGATATCGATCTGAAATTCATATCAAATACTCAGGTCTACTGTCCCCTAAAGCTGTAAAAAAATCAAAATTCTAAGCCAACGCAATCAAAATATACAGCCGTTTATGCGGCAAATTTTCGACGCTCGCAAGGGAATCAAAACCTACAAGGTACTTCCCGTGAACTCAGAATCTTGGGTAAGAAGCAACTTCTTATAACCCAGAGAAAAGCATAAATTTTTAGTTACATCCTATAATAAAAATATATTTTTAATAATTTTAAACTTACTACCCCTTTCCTCATGAACGCATGGAGGTATTAAATTGAAATTCATATCAAATACTCAGGTCTATAATACCTTTATGCTGTAACAAACTACTGTCCCTTAGAGCTATGAAAAAACAAACTTCTAAGCCAACGAAATCAAAAGATACAGCCGTTCATGCTGCAAATTTCCGACACTCGCAAGGGAACTAAACCCACAGGGTAGGTACTTCCCGTGAACTCAGAATCTTGAAATTTTTTAGGAAGCGACGTCTTATAGGTAGCACAGATATAGGAAAAATTGCGAAAACCATACATTTTTAGTTACATCATATAATAAAAATATTTTAAAAAATTTTGAACTTACTACAGGTTTGTATGGAGCCCTCGGTGCGCGAGTCCGACTCGCACTTGGCCGGTTTATGCAAAGGAACTGGGTGTATACAGTATAGTATCCACTATCCATTCATTAAATATTTGCCTATTTCATTGAATTTTGGTATATTATCATATCAATCATAAAGTAAAATTAGTATTCAGATTATTAGATACTTACCTACGCAGTTAAATTAAATAATATAAAATACGCACGTCTCTACCAAAACCAATACGCGCATGAGAAGTTACAAAGAACCTTTCAGTGTATAATAATTATGTAGGTACTAGGTATTTAAGTACTTACCTACTCTCTTTGACCTTAAAGATCATACATAAATGATAAAATCACATGAAATGTATATGATTGTATAACAGAATTTCTATAGCAGGTAGGTACTAGGCAGATACGTAGGTATGTAGGTATGTATTGAAACGTGTGGTCGTGTTGTGCAAGCGACAGCGTACGAGATCGCGCGAGGTGGCGCCTAGCCAACGCAGCGTATCACGGTCATTTTATTTACAACTGGTTTTTTTACACGATTTCATTCACCTGAACTACTTTTATATGCTTACCTTCACATTTCGATTCCCAGTGTCTAGACAGTGACAATAAAGACGCTAATAGCAAAAGCTTTAACTTTATAAGTAAAAAAAAGCTCTCTTTTTAGGATTGGTCTGGAAGATTGGAGATCAATCCTAAATCTATGCCATACGCATACAAACGCAACAAATGCAAGATATTTAAGTGCTTGGTTTTACAAATTTTTCCGAATGCACGTCATACACGACGGCTCTGGCATAACTATACCTAAAGTAGGTATACAAGGTGTAAGGTAAATGGTATAACATACCGCCGGCTACCTATGTTAGATGGTGTATAGATATACTGGAAAAATATCATGAGACGTGTAGCTCATATCCTGGGGGAGTTATGAGGACCTCAAAATTTTAGCATAAATGTTCAGGTGGCATCCCTTAAAACAGCTGATTCAATATCAATGAACTGCGAATAATACCGTATCTTAAGCCTCGTTGCCAGCGCGAGCGTTGCGATAAAATCCAATAGCGATGCTAAGTAATCATTATTCGGCATGAAATAAAATTCTCAAAGTAAAAGCCAGACTAGAACTCACGTATTTTTGTAAAAAAATGCCCGACTAGTTTCGGACTTCGTAAGTCAAATTCAGTCCCATAATCCTTATTTTTTGAGCCGCCTTTCTCTGTGATTAATTTCTCGACTTACTTCGTTGAAGTTTTGATCAATAATTAATTATTCTGAGTAGTTTGTTTTTTGAATGATTTGTAAATTGTAATGAATTGCCAAATTGCATAACGATACAATAATAATAATTAATATTATCGCTTGTAGTACAGTTCCGACTTAAGTACAATAAGACACCGCCACTGGTGCATTTACGTAAGTAAACTTAATCGAGATACCAGGAAATTATGACTATTAAAGAGATTCAAGTAACCTATTAAATCATTTTAATTCACGAGGTGGGTCCCGTAATTTTCAATTTTAACTAGTTGTTAATGTTTCTAATGGTCTTTGGTAGTACTTTGATCGGCTGCGGGTCTTGGGGTTCCAGATTCGATCGTCAGCCATCAAATCATTAGAATTTGAGTTTTTCTGCCAAGAAATTTTTATTACCAACGAGAAAAGAAACCCGTTCTTCGGTCGATTGAAGAATTTTTCTCCACGATGCTACGGTGGTCCCAGTTATTATCACTTATCAGTACTTAACCTGAAGTCCAAATAATCGTTAGAACCCACCAACCCGCATTGGAGCAGCGTGGAAGGTTTGTTTCTACATCTCTCATGAAAGATTAGGCCTTCAACTCCTACGCAAATTACAATATTTTTTTGATAGCTAGTAAGTACTTAGTTTCTTCGTGACTAAAGATATTTTCATAATTGCAATTATCTTGCAATGGAACCCTAATAATTCGGCCATATTGTCGTAGGGCGGAGTTTAGACGTATTCCTGTGTAACATGTAGGTATTGTCGGTAAATTAAAAAAGCCGAGCTGACGGGCGACGTCTCACGGTACTAGGAACGCATGGAACAAAGTAGATTTTTAGAAAATAAATTTTTGATAGTGTTTTCTTTTCGGAATTTTACCCTAACTTGGGGGAAAAACATAACACAAATTAAACAATAATTTTACAGAACGACTTTGGGTAAAATTGTGAATGCTATGTTTAAATTGTTTAAATTGTTAGGTACCTAACTAAAATAATGAAAATGAAAATATTTATTTCAGCTTAACTGTAAAGTAAAGTTAAGTATTACAAAGAAAAAGTAAAGTTACAAAGAAAATTGTAAAATAAAGTTTACTGACTTTTACATAGTACGTAAAAAAATCCGTTTAAAAAGTACAACTTACAACAAATAGTAAACTTGCCAAATTTAGAAATTTAGATTTTTTTTAGGGTTTTTATAGGATATTTTTTAGTAGGGTAAAATCAAAATCGTCACTGGAAACCCTGTTTTTGAAACGTATTATTTTATTAGTTTTTCGAGATTTCAACAGTTGCGCGTAAACTGTCACGGTGGCAAGTACATAAGTGACAATGAGTTATTCAAATTCAGACTATTTTATGATACGCAGTGGAGTGCAATAGTAGTGAAGAAATGTGCCAAAGAATCCTGGATGCATTTCAGACAGTAACGACCCAAATTGCTTACTAGTGTGATGTGCTCAGTGCTGCGCAGATTGGAATTGTTCACAGAAAAAGCGGGTTCACACATTGAACCCTTTCTGTGAGCAAGCTTACATTTTTTGCTGTATGAAATGTGTCGTACGTGTGTGTGTGTGTGTATGTGTGTGTGTGTGTGTGCATGATCTACGAGGTGTGAGCTGTGCTACTGTCATCTTTCATCAGGATGCTGGTATCTGGATCCCTTTTACGAGTAAGTAGGTAGTACTAGTAGTTAGAAGTACATGCTAAGAAAGTAGGTTCGCGGTGGCTACAGTGGTGACACCGCGGTGTCACCACTGTAGCCACCGCCACCAATACACACCACGCCGCCAGGACTCTGCGCAACACACTCTTAAAGAATGCCCTGTATGGGAACCTGAACGTCGTGTCCTAGTCAGCCACGTGGGAAGTGATCTCTCTCCAACGGCTGCGATAGTGGCAATGGTGTCGGAGGTCGGAGCAAGGAGGGCAGTGGTCTCCTTCTGTGAAACCGTAATGGTTAAGAAGGAGGCCGCTGAGCGAGCCCGTCAGCGAGCTGATCCCGCTCGGAGACGAGGACATTGTTGTGGCGCTGGCCACCACACCGATCCAACAACTCAATAGTCCCAGTCTAAGGGACATCAGGGTCAGGAGCGGCCTGGAGTGGGGGCTCCAGTCGTTTCATCCTTGGACGACCCTTGCCCTTGACTTTGCCCTTGGTAGTCGGCAGCTCGGTTGTGGCCAACACAGCGCTGCGTGGCTACCAAGGAGATTTTAGTGAGTAAAAATGTCACATAACCTGATTTCTCCCCCAAGAAATCAGGTATCTTTTAAAGATTTCCCTCCCGATACCAAAAAAAACTACTAGTACTAACTAGTAACTGTTTATTAAGTAGTTAGGTATCTAGTGGTAGGTAGAAGTATTCAAGTATTCGTAATTAGGTGTAGGTACAACTTACCAAAAAATATCATTCATTTTGCAAAGTCGGTCCGCGGCGCGAGCGGCGGCATCTATCAAAGGCGCGGTGTTTACAAAGAGGATACCGCGTGTTAGTAGGTAGCGTCCATCCGTTCTAGCATGTACCAGGTTTACATAAAATTTTAAGAGATTGTCTGTTGTAGTGAGAAGTTGATTTGGAGACCATTTTGTATTTTTATTAAATATGATGAACTAGCGTACCTACATGTAATGCGTCTGAGTGACCAGTGGTTTACAGGTTTGGTTGCGAATCTCGTAGTCTGGGTTCGATTTCGATTTCGGTCCTATTTCGGTCATAACATTTTTAGGTTTGAGTTTTATGTACAGAATTTCTCATAAGTACCCGGCATCAACAAATAGGCACCTAGGAAATAGGTAGTGATTAAGAGCTAAAATTAGACCTTCTAAGCTCAGAAGTATGTATTAGTACATCCATGCTTCCATGCTGCTCCATTTTAACCCGCGCGTTTGGTGGGTTTAGCGACAAATAGGTAGGATAGGATCTCGTTACTAGTGATAGACGGCTTAACATAATCAACGCCAATTTCGTTACTAACTCAGGTAGGTACTTACCTACTGAGAATTCCTAGTCAATAGTCAAGATTTGAACCGACCCGGGAATCGAACACAAGACCTCGTTATCATCAATGACAACACTACTAGACAGTAAATACCGTCTTCGTCAGCTGGGCGACCGCGTATCTCTGACGGCTACAGTGTAACGATCGCAATCAGCTCTGATTGGACAACACTCTTCCACTATTTGACAAAATCCATTCACGCAACAAGAATACCATAAATTCAGCCAATCACAACAATTGATACTGTAACAATGATTGATGCAGAGGATACGCGGTCGCCCTGCTGGGTCAGGTCGTCAGTGACGTCAAAGTTGCGCGGCGGCATTTCGGACAACAAAAGTTCGTCGACTTAGTCCTTTGTACTAGGGCAATAGAAATTGATGTTGCGTAAGTAATGTATTACGTAATAATAATAGGTATGGGGTTGTTAATCGCCACAGGGTTGCCAAAATTTATTTTCCTTAATTAACTAATTAATTTTGTATGAAAGTTTTAGATAATTAATTTTGAATTTTTAACACCGCCATAGTGTTTATAACGTCAAAATTGCATGGGTAGCCGCCGGTATGTTATACCATTTACCTAACACCTTGTAGTATCGAATATCGATTAGATTAGAGAAGTGTGAAGGACATCTCTGATTGTTATGTCTATTTTTGTAGGTATTATGTGGTATATTTTATCTATGATTCAAAATAAATGGTCACAATATCTTATTAATCGGAGTAGATAAAATAGTACCTACTTAATGAAAATGTTTCGATTAGTTTTACTTACCAACGATTAATTGGTTCACAAATATGAGGAATAATTGTTACCCGCGTTACCCCTTTAGCACCCTTGTGTAGGTAAGCAGGTGTAGGTATAATATTTTTGTGAAGTAGGGGCAAGTCACAGATAACTTATATCCTACACGGTACACCGCGTGGAAAGTGGAAACCCATTTCTTGGTGGGGGCAACGTCTACAAATCTTATTATAGGTACTTAGTATTATTTTATCTTACAGAGATGATGACAACTCAATCAAATCAGCAACTCTTTATCAAACTTAAAAACGCACTTGTAGGGCTTCTAGTATGGAAATTATATGAAATTCATAGTTGTGAGTTGTGACGTCATAAAATTTCAACGCACTTTTTTTTCTTTAATCTATATTTTAAAATGGTCATCAAACTTAAAACTAACCTAAGATGAGAATTTTAGGTGTTTTGGAAGACCCCCTATTTAATAATCAGTTAGAAATAATTTATTTTTGATATAGGCGTCATCCTTATTATCTTTTTAGATTATTGATAGTAGGTACCTACTTGTTTGTGTAAGCTAAAATCCCAAGCTTCTAGATCCTGTGGATTGAGCATACACCTATAAATAAGATATTTCAGAATATTGGAGTGTATATGTCACCGTAAGATTGTAAAAACCGTTAGATTATAATCTAACTCGTGAAATTCTAAACTGTCGAAAGATTACAATTTAACGCATTATTTTCCGGTAAATTGTAATCTGATAGGTATTTAAACCCGATAAAACCTAAGTGCCCGGCCTGCGGCCGGGCTCTACTTGATTATTTATGTCGAACCCTAACCTAACCTACAAGAAAGAGACAAGAAAACGTAAATAAAACGAATATTTCAAAAATTTACACTCAGAACATTGAACAGTTTACAATCTTTCGACAGTTTAGAATTTCGCGAGTTAGATTATAATCTAACGGTTTTTACAATCTTACGGTGACATATACCTATCTAAGCAGATTAGGTAGGTATAAGTCGTCAGTAATTTACTGATTAAACGCGGCCGCGATTTTCCATAGAACATTTTCCTTTCAAGTAGCTACCGGCTACCATTCTAAGAAATTTAAAGCTTATCACCAAAGATTAATGTCGTTAATTTGTAGGTGTGTAGATTTTCTCGCTAGTTTGGGTCAGACACAGCGACAAGTTTCGTGGCGTGGTGGTTCGATGGTGAGAGGGAACCAGTTTGACCGCGCCCGGCTCCGTGGGCGTCTGCCCGCGCCTCACGCGGAACTTGCCTGCCGAGATTGCCTTAAGCTGGAAACACACATGCCTGTACAGCTTACCTTGCACAGTGGAGTTAGTCTTTGATGCTCACTTGCGGTGGTAACTGATGGATTGGACAGTCAGTCTCACGGTAGCGGACAAGCCAGGTTAGAGCCTAGGGGTATAGCATAATGGCAGTTATATTGACACCCCTATTAGTTTTTATGCGGAAGGGCGTGGGAACCCACCGCATAATTTTCCTAAGAAAACTCCTACCATTATGTGAGTAATGGAAAGGGGTCACGACCCTAAGTAATGTAGAATACGACGCAGAGATTAAGTTTTTACGCATCATTGTTCGTGTACCGGAACGCTAAAAAAGCGTGTCAGCCTCGTTCATGACGGGTATACCGTACCTACTGTAGCTGGCATGTGGGATGCCATTTTATGAAAACTGAAAAAAGACACATACTCCCAGAATTACACGTAGCTGGTATTTTATGCAAGTAGGTAAAACTCGCGTGTATTACCAGCCTTAACATCTACATATAGCTACCTTTTACCTACGTGTTCACGCCATGATACCCGAATTGACAAGGCCATCCATTTAGTTTTTGGTTTATTAAAATTCAATGTTTTTTAGGTATTTTAAGTTCTTAGCGTCCCCATTTAAAATTAAAAACCTAGTACCACAGAATAATATAATAGTACTGCTAGTACCTACCTCCTACTGTACCTATGCTGCAGAGCCTAAAAGTCATTTGTACCACAGTTTGTACCTACTACAGGAAAGATTATTTATGCATCCTAGCACCTACATATTATAATTTATGCGAAAATCTGGATGGATGGATGGCTGTTTGTTACTCAACAACGTCAGAACGGCTACTTTTTATCACCAAAAAACCAATAAGTACCAAAATACCTGAATCCACGCAGACGAAGTCGCAGGCATCAGCTAGCCATATATAATTAGTAATTACCTAGGTACTTAAGTTTAGCAGATTTTTGTATCACTGGTACAGCTATGACTAGTGAATAAAGTAGGTACCTAGGTAGGTTTTCTTAACACAAAAAGGGTTACAAAATGACAAAGATATTGCCCCTAATTTATGTTAGGTTTGGTAGTAGGCAGTAGCGCTATTTAATATGTATGTATCTACCTAGATACCACACTGAGAAGCTAGCTAACGAACCTGGGTTCCTAATGGGTACAATTGACAATCAAATTTCCGTGTTAGTTCCGTGTGGTTCCGTGATTGCAAAGCAAATTAAATACTGATAGGTAAATAGACCTTATTAAATATTGTTCGTCTTTTCAATATAAAATAAATAGGTGCCATTGTTTTTAATGTGGCCTGTATTCACAAATAATACAAAATCTCTACCGGCGCAGCGTCAGAACAGGTTGAGATTTTATTGTAGTTCAGGCAGGTCCATTTGAGTGTTCACAAAAAATAAGGTGCCAATAAAAGGACGGAAACCCATTGTTAGATGTCATTCTGGAATCAGGAATTTTTAGAAAAAGGTTCCCTCGTAGGATTGTACCTACACTTCTCTATAGCGTCGGGCGGCGAGGAATACAATAGGCCCTTTGTGCGCAGGCGCCGAACGGTCTGGCGGCGGCCGGAGTGGCGCGCGGCTCAGGCGCACCGGCCATAGAACGCCACGAGGCGACTACGACGCCGCCGCCAACGAGTCTGGCGGGATCGACGGTTGCTTAGGAAGGCTGCACACTTCTATAGTCAAACCCCGTAGCCCTATTATGTAAAACCTGCCTCAATCATTGTTACATTCTCAATAGTTGTAACTGTTTCGCTGCGACAATGGATTTTGGACAATATCGGAAAGTGTTAACAAGTCAGAGGTGATTGCGATCGTTACACTAAGTATAGCAATCATTTTTACGAACCTACATAATGAAACCAATTTTGACTTGTTAACTTAGGCACTTTAAAATAACAGCTACTTAAGTACATTAATCGCTCACACACAGCTACTATGTACTACTGTTGCAGCAAGAATACAATACATTCAGTCAATCACAACTATTGATTAGGTATAGACAATATTATCCCATCAAAAACATAAATGTAAAATGAGAGCCAAGTTCAAAATTGTGATATATATGCCTTGGTTGTTGACTTCAGCGACAAAAGAAGTGAGATCTAAATGGGTGCCAAGTTCAATGGTCAGTCCTGCAATTTATATATCCCATCAAAAACATAAATGTGAAATGAGAGCCAAATTCAAAATTGTGATATATATGCCTTGGTTGTTGACTTCAGCGATAAAAGAAGTGAGATCTAAATGGGTGCCAAGTTCAATGGTCAGTCCTGAAATTTATTTATAACAACATATAATATTTTATAACAACTTAAAATATCATTTCTTCTAATAACGTAGTATAAAATGTCGAAGACTAAGGCTTTGGCTTGGCTAGTTTTCATATACGAATTATAGCGTTCACAAGTTGTAAAGCTGTAAGTTCTTATTTTATTCTTCCGAAAATTTGGCTTGCTGGTAGAAACTGTACTTTTAGGTACCTACTTAATAATAATTCGTATATGGAAACTAGCCAAGCCAAAGCCTTAGTCTTCAACATTTTATACTAAGTTATAAGAAGAAATGATATTTTAAGTTGTTATAAAATATTATATGTTGTTATAAATAAATTTCAGGACTGACCATTGAACTTGGCACCCATTTAGATCTCACTTCTTTTATCGCTGAAGTCAACAACCAAGGCATATATATCACAATTTTGAATTTGGCTCTCATTTCACATTTATGTTTTTGATGGGATATATAAATTGCAGGACTGACCATTGAACTTGGCACCCATTTAGATCTCACTTCTTTTGTCGCTGAAGTCAACAACCAAGGCATATATATCACAATTTTGAACTTGGCTCTCATTTTACATTTATGTTTTTGATGGGATATCATTACTTTTTGTACAGAAATTATTGAACTCAATCTCAAACTCAAAACATATTTATTCAAAATATGTACCTACAAAGTACACCTTCTGAACGTCATGCTTACAGAGCATAAGACGTGATGGTGATAATTAACTACGATATCTTAAAACTAAAGCTACGAGGGTTCCAAACGTGCCCTGGTCTGAGAAGAGCCCGCAATAAACTCCGCTTTTTTTTATTATCACCATCTCACAAATATTTGAAATTATATATATGTACTTATAATATAACATTACATAATCAGCCGTTGTAACAATTCATACCCATGCCTTGCTATCATTCAAATAATCCTTTACACTGTAATAGGACTTTTCTATTAGTTTAGTTTACGTTTTACATTAGTAGGTACTTATTATTTGGTGTAAGGTCAGTGTGTCACCCACCAGTAATTCTATTGTACGACTCATTGTACAAGATAATTAAAGACGAGAATTCTCAAGAAAAATATATAGTGTACCTAGAGTTACACTGACATTGACAGATTACATCTATGGTCAGACTACCTCTACAGCACATTTCTACATCTCATCAATTTTGATTGCAAAAGTTCAAAATCAAAAGTTTTTTGTGAAACATTGAAAACAAGCACGGTAAACAGTCGATATCACTAAAACCACTATAAACAATGAATACAAATCACAATGACTGACAGCTTGAACTGACGACTTCAAATACGTTTCTTCTTCTTTTCTGTCAATGACGTTTCGTTGCACAAAATGTATGAATACGAAGGTAAGGTTTTAATGCAACTATATTATTATTCATTATTATTTACATTAAAATAATAATTATGTGTCATTTTCAATAGTTAAGGAGTTACTACCACCGCTTAAAGCAGTATTGTTTCAAACTAACGGTTGAATGTCACGTACTTTGACGTCCTTAAAATAATGATTATAACACTACAACAGAAACGTCAACAATATTAAAATAATACGGCTTTAAGCAATGGTAGCATGCCTCGTGTCAGAGTTTTGATCTATACCTTTGATCATAAAAATGCCGATTTTTGTACGTTTATATCTAAATAACCATTTGAGGTGTGCTTATGAAATTTGGAGCACATATGTATCTCACGGGTCTCAATATATGCGCCAAATTTGACATGTTTATGTGAAATAGTTTTTGAGTTATGAGGGGGTCAAAAGTGGCTCCAAATGGTTCGTGTAATATTACACACGGTGCTGCTCGCCAGTTTTTTTGAACTTTGGCTGGACACGCTTCCGCGTGTCTTGATTATAATGATTGACAGCAGAATACAAGAGGAATAGGTACAATATTCACAAGTGTTATCTCGAATAATATAGATTAGGTATTATTTAAGTAATTCCCCTTATTAACAAATGCAACTATTTAGTTAGTAGACTCAGAGACACACACAGAGAGAGATAACTAATACAACTAAGTACCTATAAGTACTACCTACTATCAAAATATGGGTTTAAAAAAAGCACAAACTGAACTCGCCGGCAGTAACACCACGGAATACTAAGAAGGAATAATGAATACGAAGGAAGGAATAAATGGAAGTAATTACGTATCTTGTAATACACCGAGAGTACAACGCCAGCAGCGCAGCTCCTGTCTCCTACGTCTTCACACTCGTCTAAGTTAAGACGGCTCGATTTCTCCCTCAAGAAATCGGTTCTCTTGGGATTACACTCTAAAAGTGTATATTATGTAGAGCCCTCGAAAGTGGAAACCAACAAGACACCTAGATCGTGTTATGTACCCACTGCTCACATGCATCACATGCGTAGGTACCTGCCCGACCAACGCTTAGTCTACATTGGCAATACAGCACCATTTTCTGAACTATTTGGTGCCCTAGATCACCTGTTTCATCCAAAATGTGACATCTCAATCTAAATCTCGGTTGATTCTGGAATCTGGTATGAATTCATAGGGCGATGAGCCGCAACAGCGGTCGCACGTACAATTAACTAATGAATCAAGTGTAAAGGATAGTAAAGAAGAAGAATAACCGATCGGTACTGAACAATTTGAAACGGTACAAATAATATCTTCGAAACACAAAACTCGTCCGTGGTAACCCTTATTTGGTCGCACACCCCAATCGGTACATACAAAGGATTGGATTGCCTGCATTTACTTTGCGTTGTGCTCACGCAAGATGTTTTGTTTGTGTCGCCTTATCACAGAGCAAGATTTGTCACGCATTTCCAAGATCTCATGATGAATGAGATTTGCTCTGGTCAGTTAGCATACAACACACGGATCAGGATGCGTCGCGGCAGTACCTACTTATCTACTTACTTGCTAATACAAGAATGTTCGGATGCAAGAAAGCACATGAACCAAGCTCAATAACATACTGTGTCAATAATTTGGTCGTCGTATCGTGTACCTACTTACGATATAATTAATACGAGTAAAATCTATGTCACCGTAAGATTGTGAAAACTGTTAGATTATAATCTAACTCGCGAAATTGTAAACTGTCGAAAGATTGTGAACCGTTCAATGTTCTGAGTGTAAATTTTTGAAATATTCATTATATTTACGTTTTCTTGTCTGTAAACGTAGGTTAGGTTCATGTAGGTTAGGTTAGGGTTCAACATAAATAATTAGGTTCTATCGGGTTGTCAGAGTGATACGGGGTTACCGGACCGTATCGCACGAGGCGGCCTGTGTGCTGGCGGGGACGCCGCCATGGGACCTCGATGCCGAAGTGCTCGCGGCGGCGTATTGGCGTAGGGTGGATGCCCGCATCCGGGGGGAACACCCTACGCCGGCGCAGGATCGCGCCTGGCGGCGGCTGGCGGAGGCCGATCTCGCCGCTCATTGGCGGGACCGACTTCTGGCGCCGACTGCCGGCAGGCGGACGATCGAGGCGATCCGGCCCGTCCTGGAGCTCTGGACCGGCCGGACGCACGGGGCCCTCTCCTTCCGCCTCGTGCAGGTTCTCTCGGGGCACGGCTGCTTCGGGACATACCTGTGCGGGGTGGCGAGACGGGAGCCCAGCGAGGTGTGCCACGAGTGCGGCCACGCGGAGGACACGCTGGAGTCGTGCGCCGAGTGGGCGCCCCAGCGCGCCGCACTCGCGGCAGTGGTGGGGCCGGACCTCTCGCTGCCCGCCGTCGTCCGAGCCATGGTGGGCAGCGAAGAGTCCTGGGACGTCGTCGCCTCCTTCTGTGAGGAGGTGATGTCCCAGAAGGAGGCGGCGGAACGGCTGCGTGAGGCTGCTGCCAACGCAGACCCTCTCCGCCGCCGAAGGGCCGGGCGTAGGAGGCGCGCGCAAGACCGGCGCCTCCCACCCTGACGGAAGCTCCGGGCGGCCAGATCGTCGTCGTCGTCGTCGTTTTCGTCGTCGTCGTCGTCGTTGTCGCCCGTTGAGCCTCAGTCGCGGAGGAACATGAGGGGGAGTCGGGGCAGCATGCCCCCCGCAGGAGGGTCCGCTTGGGCGGACGTCGCTGGCTGGGTCGCGGATGATTGCGTGTTCCCGTAACCCAGCCTTAAGGCGATGCGCAGGAGCGCCGCTGGGTTTTAGTGGGTATTCTGGAGTGCCAGTGAGTCCCACATACCCTCTCGGATAGGAAGCACCGCAGTTTCACACTGCCTGCTTCCGAGAGGGATGCCTAAACGCATAACCCAGCGTCAAAAAAAAAAAAAAAAAGGTTCTATCGGGTTAATAAACCTAACAGATTACAATCTACCGGAAAATAATGCGTTAAATTGTAATTTTTCGACACTTAGCGGTTTCGCGAGTTAGATTATAATCTAACGGTTTTTACATTCTTACGGTAACGTAGACATACGGTCTATATGCCGTTACACGCTTACAGCATTAGACCCTACGCAAAGTAAACAGATGTTTACTGTGCGGTGTGCCCTACGCGCTAAATTCCCGCGCTCCACACAGTGAATGCTAGTATGAATCAGCTAAGTGTATCAGTTACAACTTTAGGAGCTGTCTTGGACATGACATACTGTGCATTATCCTATGTTACCTAGGAAGCTTAGCCTCAATAATTCAACGGTCAAAGCGCAAACTGGAAATCGAAAGGTTGACGTTGCCTTCGGTTCAACTTCAAAGCCTATCTGTAGAACTTTTGTCAAAGACCATGCGTGTGCTTTTATCGTTTTATTTTTTCCTACTCTTAAAAAAAGCATTAAGGTGGAGGGAAAGGAAAATCATAATTTCAAAATTTGAATCACTTCATAGTTCATTCCTCAGTTCTTCACCTAGCCTACTGCGAAGTTGTAAAGCGATGATTGTAATATTCACGACATTTTCTTGTAAGTTTTCATTTCATCTTCAGTGGTATTAATGTCAATAATAATTATTATATATTCACTCATTGTACCTATCTAATACATAATATCTATAGTATGGGTACCTACTGAGCGCGTTATATTGTACCTACAATCGTCTCGATTTGTCTCGTGCAGCATAAAAACTGGCCGTATAAAAACCGTAAGACCAGATTACAAAATTAATCCGATCCCAATGTATAGAAACACAATGAAATTGGAATGTCTGCTGCTACTGGTATTAAATTGTGTACGCTCACAAGTCAAAGCATAGGTTATTAATATTATAGCACAAGACAGGACATCTGTTCAGTGTTCACAATCATAATACGGATATATTGTTTTAATGTTGTATAGAGGAATGCAGTAGGAATATGCATATTGTAGAGCTATTTTTTTAATATATACATATATATGTATAGCGAGTGAACGAGCAGGCGGGTCACCTGATGGTAAGTGATTACCGCCGCCCATGAACATTTGCAGCACCAGAGGAACCGCCAATGGTTGCTGGCTTTTGAGATATTTGTTTATCCGCCCTTTGAAGGCCCCATATTATAATCATGAGGGAACACAGAAGAGCTGACCCCATTCCGTCGCACTCGCAGCTTTGTTGTTTGCAACGAGTTTCGGGAAGGTAGCTAGTTAAGCTACGTCAATACCTATTGGTACGTTAGGTTACGTAGGTACCTAATCTACCAATTTACCAAGAAATTATTATTGCAAGTTCTTCTTCTTCTTAGTTTATTTTTTGGTTTTTATTTGTGCCAATACAGCACACTTTTTGACTTGCCATACCTACCTACTAACTTCCTTCCAAACTTCCAGTGGCCTATACATAAAGTGCAATTTACTATACAATTTTATTTCTTTTACTATAAAATAATAATTTATTATACCTACTTATGTTCTTAATAAATAATTATTATTTGTAGCAAAACATAAATTCCTTAATATAGCAATTGCAAAACATTTAAGAAACAAAGAACGATACAAAATGGCGGTAAGTAGGTATTTACGGTCAAGATGTTTTAGTCAATATTATGAGATATTTTTGCTATTTTTGGTCTCTATAGGGTAAATAAATTGGAAACTGGGGTAAATCCATGGTAAAAGCTCTTAATCATTGTCACCCTCAAACTATGTACCTACTTATATGTATGCCCTCGCTTCGCTCGCGCAAATACTAAGACAAGCATTGTGTGTTAATAGATTTACTATTCCAGACAAACTGTTTTACACAAAAAAAAGTTTAGATAGGCATTAGGCACCTACTACAGAATAATAAATTATAGTCATTTTGGAGATTTATCTTGTTCTAGCACGGTGGATTGATGAATAATTAATAGGTAATTAATAACCTTTTCATAATAGATAAGTGGTCACCGTAAAAGTTTACCCACTATGTACGGTACGTCTATCTAATGGATACTTTTCTATAACAAGTTCAAAAATATAAGAAAAATATTATTATAAAAAGCCCGTTAGCCGGATATCTATAAAAAGCTTAATAAAATAAGATTGCCCGCGGCTAACCAACAACTCGTTTTTCCAGTTAATTCTCATCTAAGCGAGATCATAGAGATGTCTATGATATAGATAAAATCACCGATCTCTATGTCTAGAGCTACCAAAATAAAAATAAAAATATTGCCTATGTCCTTCCCCGGGATACAATCTACTCCTGTACCAAATTTGATCAAAATCGGTTGAGCCGCTGGGCTGTGAAAGCGCAGCAGACAGACAGACAGATGGGCAGACAGACAGACACACTCGCATTTATAATATTAGTATGGATGTACCTAATTTACTTACTTATTCTCAAAAGATTTTGCTCGTTTTTTGGCAGGGCAGTCGTATTTTTAATTAAGACTTGTTTTTTTTTTAATTTTTAATTTGTAGAACCATCTTGTCTTCATTAGGAGGTATCTACTTTTTAGGTTGAATAAAATTAAACCAAATCCTTCCAAGGTACCACTACGCAACCCTCGGTGCGCGAGTCCAACACGCACTTAGCCGGTTTTCTTTTTCTGTAATCGAAGACCTAGTAGAATAGTAGAACCATCAGTTTATAGTTTATCCAGTACCATTATATTCTGTGGTTTTGGTATGAAATAAGACATAATTTAAGAACGTCTACACACCGTAGCAGTGCAGGGTTTATATTTTCCCTAGAGTCACGACTCACGAGTGCATAATGGAAAACTTTATTGAATAAATTAAAAACACAGTAGAATAGTATGCACTATTAGACATGTCAAGTGTTGAGTTGCCATTTTAGTTTTACGTACTTATTAGTCATACCTACATCACGCCACCTCGGCTGTGTGAACGTAGGAATATGTAAATCTAGTGATGTTCGAGGACTGAGGTTGATTTAGAAATCAATAATTATTATTAATACTATCTCAACTAAAAAAAAAATATTGGTTTGTACTGTGCATGGGACAACCAATTTATTTATAGGTAGGTACCTACTTGCCAACCTAATCCTGACTAAGTACGAACATCGTTTTTAATGAAAACTATCTACATGATCCCCGCGACAGACAGACAGGCAGATATTTTTGCATTTATATTATTAGTAAGTACTTGTAGTAGTAGGTATGGATTCTAAATTCCTTACCTTACCTACCTACTTATGTACCTACTTAAAAATAATTTAAATTAAGTATTAGGTAGATAAGTACTTAGGTACAAATTAACCACCTTCCTTTTCGTTAATTTACTTTAATTTACCTACTTACCTAGGTAGGTAAGTAGGTCCTTTAAGCAGACTAGCAGACTTGCCCGCGACTTAAATTTTTTAAATTCCCACGGGTAGTCCCTAATTTTTCGGGTTAATTTATAGCCTATACACTCACAAATAATGTGGCTTTTTATTGGTACCAGAATTTTCAAAATCGGTTCAGTAGATCTAGAGATTAACCCCTACAACCTCACAAACTTTACCTCTATAATATTAGTAGGTATAGATTAATCGCATTGAAAGCTAAACTCGCTCATCACTATTTATAGCTTAGTCATACACGACTGGCAACACGAACTACTAATAAACGAATCCATTCCAATATATTACGTATTTCTTAACGGATGGGAACTTAGTTGACTGCATTATTTATTTTGTCAGCACAGGCAACAGCGACAGAATGGCTGGTAGCAGCGACAAAGATAAAATTCCACGTAACACGTTTTCCTTTTATCTGTCGATAAGCACCAGTTTCAAGTGTTATTCACATAAACCTACTATAAAATGACTGTATAGATGAGTAGGCAGGTAATAAAGTAAAATATACTTTATTGTACACCATACAAAAAATAAAATACAATAGGTAGATACCTCTAATAATCTAATGGACATGGCACAACAGGTATTATGATTCAATAAATAATTATTAAGTAAGTAGGTACTAATACTCAATCATACATATTTAAGCCTTCTAAGGTTTCTACTAACAGTACTGAAAGGTTACTTAAAAAATATTATAGGTATTTTTAACACTTTAGTTAGCATGTACACAGTAAACAGATACAAATCTGTTTACTGTGGCATGTACCTACCTACTTTTAAAAATCTAACTACATTACTACACTAGAAAGCTAGATGCAGGTGGAACTTTATAATGTATAGTACCTACCTACTCTAATAAGTACTACAAGATAGCCCTTGAACTTGACCTACAAGTATAAAGTAAGCAAGTACCTAACCAGTGGTTGATTACGTCCATGGTGTTAGGCTGATAATTAAAACACTAAACCTAAAAGGCCATATTGTATGACGGTTGTGGACACCTTTTCCCTTTACATAATTATTTAGATAATTATAACCCATTACATATTATGTAGTAGCAGGTAAGCATTAGGTATATATTTTCAGCGCCTATATACCTAAACTACGTTAACAGTTGCGCAGACGTTTCTTCCTGTCTGGTCCATAGTGTGTTTTCTTAGATAAAGGCTTTTCAATTGCAAAACAGGTTTACGCTTGACAACAATCGTGCTTAATGCAAAGTAATGAGGTCTAGGTTGGAGTGCGTTTACTTGGATGATGCCTAAGTAATCACAGGCTTTTAAAAATAATGAGTTACCATCGTAAGTAATAAGTACCTAAGTACGGGAACGTTAAATTGCTTGACGCACGTCATCATCATCATGATTTCTACCCATTGCCAGCTCACTGTTGAGTCTCCTCTCGGAATGAGAGTGGCTATAGTCCACCACGCTCGTTAAGTGCGGATTGGCAGAATCACCTTCGAGAACTTTATGAAGAACTTTCGGTCATGCAAGTATCCTCAGTCACGAAGTTTTCCTTCATCGTTTGAAGCAAGTGATAAGTTTTTATTTTATTTTATTGCGTGATGATAGGCTTGCGCTTGTTGACAATCATACTTAGCAAAGCAATGATGAGGTCTAGGTTAGAGCGCGCTTGCCAAGAAGATGCCTATTCACTCTTGTCTTGAAGGTACATAAGTTATACGTGGCAGGAAACACGTGCGCTGGGAGGGTGTTCCACACCCTAGCGGTTCGTATCAAAAACGCTTCGTGCGAGCAAAATGGACGTCAACCACTTAAGTAAGGGTGCTAACGCTGACCGTTCTCGCTGTTCTGTGGTAGAACGGAGAAGGAGGAACAAGGTTGTGTAGTTCCTGAGCACACTTTCCATGGTATATCCGATAAAAAACCGATAAACAAGCGACATTGCGTCGCTGTTGTAGACTGAGCAATTTCGCCTGCGTAAGTGATTGATCGCCAATTATTCTTCGGGCACGGCGATATATCGACTCTAACGTACCGAGTTGGTATTTATTACTATTTATAGTAGAAGTGCAAGTGCATACCCACGGTGATCGAACTCGCGACCCCTATCGAGTCGAGTGTTTACCACTAGGCGTTAGTAGTAGGCACGGAATACGGATTATCTTGTCTATGAAACAAAATATTATATCGAACTGAAGACATCATTCTAGTTCGTAGAAATGCAAGAAAAAAAGTTGAAGTGTCGTCTGCTGTTACTAATTGGATATTTGTAGCGTTGCCGAGACCTTGTATCGTTTATAACGCGGCTTGTACTAATTTGGCGGATGTCTCGACGTTTCCGCTACTGGCGAGGGGAATGCCATTTTTTGTTTATTATATGCACCCAAAGAATGTGCCGCCGCCGGTCGTATCTTAATTCTTAATCCTAACGAGCTTTCAAAAAAAAATTACGTTTTATGTCGGTTCAATACGTATTGTACCGACGTACTTATTTAGAGCAGTAGGAGGCGTCTCTCATAATTTTTATAGTGTCTTATCCTATTTTAGACGAAATCCGCGAGTAAGGCGGGGATTCGCCAAAACTGCCACGAAAGATCTTTCATCTTTCGATTTCTCGGGTTCCCTAACCAAAAGCAAAAGGTGCCAACGAGACCATATTAGGCAGACCGTTGAAATTTTCAGTGTTATAACATTAATATCGATATTAAAAAAATGAAGGCCAATACAACAAATGTGATTTTAGAGCGTCTCTCTTGAGGCACTGAGTTAGAGAACGGATCCGTATGTCATCACTGGCAGCACGCACTGCCACTTCGAAGACTTTCGTCCTCAGATTTTTTAGGTAGGTATTGGTAACTTGACCCAATGCAGCCTTTGCTAAGTCATTGGTTTGATTATCCAGTCTGTGGTTGCGGTTTTATAACGTAACACTAACATGCATGCGGTTTTTTTATAGATAGGTACATTACAATGCGTACATAGTTGCTCTTGGATGAAATAAACATGAGTTGCTAAAACCGTTAATGTTGACATTTACGCGGTAATGTCGAAAAATTGTTTTCGTGCACACATTACCTAGGCCATGTTGACATTTCCTAGATAATATGGAGTCCAACAACCACTTATCCATTAGAGTTGAGTGAATATAATAAATGTTCTTCGTTGAAATTAAAAGTGAATATTCATTCAAATAATAAACTTTAATTTGTCTAATTACTAAAAATAGTACAGTGAATTTAGTTTATACTTTTGTGTTATTAAAACCGCCAAATTTAAGACCAACTTGAGAAAACATTCTGAACTCTGGCTGTATTCCTGCTGAATAGCCAAACTTATACAATTTACTTTTAACTCTTAAATAGGCATGATGACAGTAACCAAGAATCAATGAAATTATGACTTTATCTAATGAAACAGGATTCATGGATTATAAAAAACGTATTTATTTTCCTATTTCGAGTGAGATTTCTATTTATTTTGATAAAATAAATCTATAAAATACACCAATCCTCCATAATGGATGAAACACTAAAAAGCGACTGACGTCACAATTTTTGGTTTCGAGCTTTGACAATCACATCACTGTTTACTGCACACTGCACAGAGTACATCTGTAAAAACAATAGTGACGTCACAAACGACGCCATGACACTCGCGAGCGTTTGAATTGAAATTTGAATTTTAAAATTTAAATTTCTAATGCCCATTTTTCCTACCAAACCTTATTTTTCTGCTGAAATAAGATATTTTATCGAAATAGTAGATTCTTCCGAACACAATCTGACCATTTTTCAAACTGGGGCAATTTTGTGCAGTACAACCTCTAAACTAAACTAAAATGCCACCTCTAAACCTAGTGTAGCCCCTTTCAATAAGCAGTATTATGAAAGGAATAGCAATATAAATAGAGCTGTAATTTTAGTTTAGTTTAGAGAATGTGTTAAACAGAATTGGCCACATTATTGTAATCTCTGTTTTAAAGAGTAACTAGAAGGGTTTTGATTGCATAAAATCACACTTAGGTATAAGCAAATTAAAATATTTATTACATAACTACATATGTGTAACTTAAAAAATATGCTGAATTCATACAACATCCCATACTTCTTCAAAGGCTGTACATAATTTTGCACAAGTTAAAGCAGCTGACAGGGGGTAATTGCTAATTGATATCACATCTTCTGAATAATCTGCCTCCACTTTGCCATGAGCCATAGCCCCCACAATAAGAACTATTGGTTCATCCTTTGGCACCAACTCTCGACAGTTCTGCACCATCTTTGAACTAAATGACATGGTGATCTTCTTCACACCAACTGGTAAATGTGAAGTTACAGGATTTTTGATGACTTTAAGCAACTTCATTGGCCCATCTGATGCTCTTATGGCAAATTTGTGTAACAGTTGGACTGAAAAATAAAAACAATAATTATCTTATCAATTCATACTAATATCAAAACTCAAATTTATATTATTGCTAAAATTAGTAATCCCATTATTTTAAACAACAGCTGATATCAAAATCCATATAAATATTATAAATGCAAAAGTGTGTCTAAATGATTTTTTTATTGAAATAAAACTTTTACAAGTGATTTTGAATCATCAAATAAAACTACATCTGGTAGCTATTCCTATCCAGAAGAGCCAGAAAGGAATTGGTGGTTGCTCTTACTAATAAAATAAAAAAAAAACATAATTCTTGAGTTACATAAGTAACTGTAGTGCTAAGCATAGCTGAAAGGCGTCAAATCCACACTCTTTCATTGTTTACATAATCTTCAACAGAATATTAAGCTGTTATAAGCAGGATACTTTTAATGAACTTTTTAAACTTGTGTACAGGTAAGTCTACTATGGATTGGAATGACCTGGCTCTCTACTACTTTCACTGCCCTATTCATCTGATTTTGATGCAAATTTGTACAGAGATTGGTAAAGAAATTAGTACATCCTGGATTAGTACTTAGGCTTTATATACCGAAAAATTAAAGAGTTGTAAAACCTAAATCCATTTGGTAACAACTTTATCAGCGGTTATTTTATAAAGGGCAGTCTTATCAAAATCTGTCTAGGAAACTATTTCCTGCATAAATTAAAAAACATTAATCCACACACACAAAGTTGTGGGGGGTTTCATCTTACCTATATTTTTTTAAATTATCAACTATATATTATTATTTAATGTCAAGGTTACTTTCATTTCATGTGAAGAGTTATAATTCAATTAAAGTTGCATTACATACCCATTAGGCCAGCAAATCTTTTGAATGTCCTGGGTATTCTTGTCTGAGGATTGATTTCTATAAGGACATTTTTTTCTGTGTGTATATAGACTTGCAGGAGCCCTGCTCGGTTTAGAGGTGAATCCATTAACATGAGCAATGACTGGTGTGTTATGTCTGGCCGACAAGACCCTGGGTCCCGATCGTTCTTGCGCAATATATTGGCGTGGTCATCACAGTTTAGGAGCTCAAAACTGTTCCCACTCTACACATTAAAAAAACACAATTTAATAAAAAGATCATTTGTATACCTACAATACATATATGGGGACAATATACAGAGAATGATGCCAAAAGAGGTATTAGATCTAAAGGGCACTAAGACCAACTCAGTGTAATAGACAAATTAAACAGCTGTACTGCATATAAATATGTCAATATTGCTCAATTCAACAAAGTGTATGAGCAGTCTGATCTTTGATAATGAATTTTTAGAACTCTTTACATTGAGATTTCTGGGGTTATGGTTTGGTATGTGTGCCGCAAGGGACTACCTTATTCCCTCACAGCATCCTTCACACAAATAAGTAGATTTGCATGAATTTCAGGAAAACTAACTTCAAAATGTTGAGATTTTAAAAATGAATTTTTGAAAATTTTATTACGAATCGACGGAAAATATTTTGGCGTTACGTTTATTACAATAATACATTTCTGTAAAAAATATGAACTGCCTACTGCGCGGCACATATACTAAACCAGAGCCACTAACTGTACATTTGCCTGTGTGAATACTTTCACACATAGGCATATACAGTTTGTTAAATAATAAAGTAAAAATATAACTTTAATTTTAAAAATTAAAGTGTCTGTGTATACCTATTAAAAAATAATATTACCTTAACAGTTTCCAATTGAGCATTTTCTAGAATAATTATGAGACGCTTTTCTTGTTTTTTTATATGTGATGTAACCAGATGTCTCGGAATGGGATCATATTCAAAATCATCATTTTTTGGCGCAAGTTTCCTTTTTTTCCCCATTTTCAAGTGAAAATACTACTGCGGACAGCTACTGAAGCGTTACAGTTGAAATGTTTTAAGCCTTTTAGTTAGATTTTATTATTGTTGACTGTATCCTTAGGAATTCACGTAAAAAAATAACTTATCCTATTCGTAAATTTATTTAAATACACACACGTGAAATTAAATATTTTTCAGGTTAATTTTTGTTGTTGTGAACCACAGATTACTTTTTAGTTTGTCAACACCGACCAGAAAAAGAAGAAGACGCGCAAGTCCATAGATTAAAGATAGCTTACTGATGAAGGTCAGACGTTGGGGGAGGCAAGGAATATATATAATTTTGGCCATTGTTAATTTATCTTGTGTCCTGCTTTCTCCTATAACACAATCCATCTCCCCGACGTGATTTCTTTCTAACACTATGTACATATAGAACAAATTTAGAGTGGTGGGAGATCGGAAACGGATGTAGTACCAAGTTTTTTCTGGTGGGGCTCTGGGTTCGAATCGATAATTTAGAAAAACGGTATGCTATTTTGATCGATGCGTACCGATTTTTGTTATTACCGATTTTTACTAGTTACCGGTTTTTTATATTTACTAGTAGCCATAAAATAGATTTAATAGAAAAATAAAACAAAATTAGAAAAGCTTGCAAAATTTACATCAAACTGTTTTATAAAAAACTTGGTTTCTCTAGTAGGGCAACTCGATCAACAATAAATATTATTTCAACACTATTGAGAATGGAAACGGCAACGTTTAAGATAGCTAAAGATAGCAATACATATTAATGTTTTAAATGCGAAAGTGTGTCTTTTTGTCTGTCTGTCCGTCCGTCTGTCGGTCTGCTACGCTTTCACAGCCCATCTATTCAACCGATTTTTATGAAATTTGGTATAAGGATAATTTGTATGCGAAGGAAGGACATAGGCCTTTTAAAGGAGTTCCCGCGGGAATCTAAAAACCTTAATCCAAGCGGACAAAGTCGCGGACAATTGCAAAACAGTAAACTGACAAACACACTTAAATAGTATACAGATATTAATGACTTTGGCGTCGTGAAATTCTATAGCTAGCGCCCTTAGTTACATTTGTCCTTAGCATATCTTCCATTTCCATTCCTTTTTGTCTAGAATCTACATTGTGCATTCTTCTATTGAAGTTAATACACCATTGTCTAACTTGCATTCTAATCATAAATAGCCAAAAGGCTTTCAAAAAATCTGATTTATGCTCATAGCATGTTAAAAAAGATGTATCTAAACATTCAAATTTATTGATTAAATCTGTGTACCGAGATTATAATCTAACCCGCGAAATTCTAAACTGTCGAAAAATTGTACTGTTCAATGTTCTGAGTGTCAATTTTTGAAACATTAATTTTATTTACGTTTTCTTGTCTCTTTCTTGTAGGTTAGGTTAGGGTTCGACATAATAAGCTTTTTATCGGGTTTAACAATCTTACGGTGACATATACAATGCCAAACCAGAGATAAGAGATTATTGGATGGGTAATATAACTTCTTATTACTTGAGTCAAATTCTTTCAATTCTATCAAAGAATGAAATGGTTCAATTTCATTGGACAATAGTGTACTTTAACAATTCTGACAATCACGCTGGCAATTAAGCTTTGGAAATAAATGTTTGCAAATTGCACCAGCAATATAAGACACAGCTTGAGTTTGGAAAACGTTTTCAGAAGGAATACAATTTTCAATGAAATTAAAATTTTGAACATCAGAACTAAAGTTGTTATACTGAATGTCTAATTTTGGTCTATTAATTAAGCGACTAAGAGTACCCAGCATCTTATCATTTTCGGCGGTGCAATTAGCATACAAAGATTGTCCAGTCGTTATATTATTGATTAGCAATGTTTTGAACAATGAAACAAAATTATGACAGTCAGAATGTGTGCTAGCACCACCCTGACCTCTTATTTGAGAGAAAAAAAATCCAGAGGATCCTGGTTCAGATGCTCCAGACTTAAGAATTTAACACCTGGAACTTTTTTTAAACCTACCCAAAGATGCTTATCAGTTTTGAAATTTAGTAACGAGATCGGGATACTTTCTCTAGAATAGAGTAGAGTAGCTTTAAATTTCATTGATTCTCTAAATAAGTTGAATTTAAGGACAAAGAATTAGATAATTCGCCTCTAGTATGGCCAGAACAGTTCAAGCTGTCAAACAAATCGTTTTTGAATAACATGACCTCTGCAGTGAAAAAGTCATTATCAATGTTAACAGACAAAACACAATAATTATGAACTATTTGCAGCTCTTCATATGTCGTCATCTTATTCGTCAAGAAACAGACAAATTTCCCACATGTAGGGGTCTCATTTTTAAATTAACTGAACTCTGAGAACTAAATACAACTTTACATGTGTCTTATGACAAATAGAATGTGATTTTACATGTACTGGAGTGCTCTGTAAAGTAGAAATATCAGAAGGCATGGAATTACATGGAATAGGGCTCAGTTGAGCCGTGGTTGGCTCTAATTTTATAAAATTTTTAACAGGTGTACTTGTATGATAGGGATGTACTAGATTTGTAGTTTTGGAAATAGACTGTACATTAAAATCAGGTTCAGTATTTTCATTCCTCACATAGGACTTGCTTGTTTGTAAGTAAAACAGTCTTGTTGTGTTCAGTAGGATCTGCTCTTATTTTAGAACTCTCACATCACACATGGGACTCATTTGTAGGCAACAAGTCTTATAGTTACAATCAGGTACAGAATTACCTCTTTTTGAGAAGACATACAATGTGGGACTTAATCACTCTTAGATGGATCAGACTGCTTAGTGCATCGAAATAGAATGATAACTAAAATTCTACATCAATGTCTTATTGCCAATCCAATTGAATGGTATCCAACCGTGTCCATCTGCGAGGAGATTAATGGGATCTGATTTAAACTCTTACATCGAGTTGCAAATTCAAGGAATGAATTACGTCTGATGTATCCTGTGATCCTAAAGTTCTACTAATAAATATGGACTTACCTATGGATATTTGCGAAGAAATGGAACTGCTTCATTATGGATAAATTAGGTATTTCAGCACTTCAAAATTCGTAAGTTTAGAAGATCACATTTTAGCAGAATACCAAGCATAAAACATACTATACATCTCTAAATTAAAACAAAATAGAATCAAAATAAAAGCACTCTTTTGGAACTTTGAAATTCTAGCACAAAATTAATTACAGTTCTCGCAACAGAAAAATTGCTTTGCTTTGAATCTCTTTGAGAAAAACGCCATGTTTTTTTATTTTCGTAATGGCTAGCTGGCTTCTTATTGGCAGATTTAAAAAACTTCCTGTTTTCTTATTGGCTGGTTTAAAATTGACTCGACCAATTAGAATTCACATTTGTTAGAAAGAGATGGGACCGGTTATGCCATACAAAATGACAGGGACAGACTGATACATCTGCTTGACCCTCGAGTTTGTACGGCTTGTTTGTCAAGTTACTTGTCTCTGATTTATTTTACATTTTACACAGAATACAAAACATAGAAATGCGTCAGTGTATTTTAGTGCGATATTTTCATAATGTTATTTAAGTATTTTTTTTGTTATTTCTATATTTTGTAGCATTCACTCTTGCATTCATGCGAGTCTTTACAAATATAACCTGTTTTTATCTGTGTCAATCAGGTCAAAATAAGGTTAAAATTGGATAGAAGCAGGCGTTACCATGATAGTGTAAGAACTAGAAATTTAATTCACTAAAAAGTAATCTTTACGATCGTGCAATGTAGATCGTGCAATCAACTGAAGTTGCTCCGGTGTCGGAGAGAAACGTACGTTGAGAATAATTTAGAAGATTTATGTGGTGTGGTGAATATTGCAAGATACACAGTACGTACACACTACCCAAAATTGTAGCCTTACGTATTAGGTTATGATTTCATATTTAGTTCAAGTCGGCTTTTGCAGTCTAACACACAGTAATACACCATCGTCTTTAAGTTAAACCACTTTTTTTTAAGTTAAGGGCAACGTTACTATTAATTGTCCAATTCCGATTTCGTACGAATATGGGCGAATAACAAAAACGACACAGGATTGTTTGACCTAAACTGTCGGATAGGTCAAACAAAAAAATGTGATACGCTAAGCAGACAAGAGAACATTTTCTCGCTCTGTCACTGTTGATGTAGCAGTCTGCAGAGTAGTGGCGTAAGTTTAACTGTAGTCAAAACACATTTGTAATGTAAAATAGATTTATTTTATATTACATAGAAATTGAGATTTACACCATGACAGTAAAAAATTAAGGAAGAACAAAAAAAGGCTATGACAACTCTGTCACATCAAAATACATCGTGTACGGCCAGTCGACATTGAATCTCTTTCAATTGCAATTTGCAACCAACCTTCTTTTACAACAAAAACTTACAGTTTTTGCGGAGTTCTTAGCCCATAACCTGTTGATGTAGCAGACTGCCGAGTAGTGGCGTAAGTTTAACTGTAGTCGACACACATTTGTAATGTAAAATAGATTTATTTTATATTACATAGAAATTGAGATTTACACTATGACAGTAAAAAATTAAGGAACAAAAAACGCTATGACAACTCTGTCATATCAAAATACATCGTGTACGGCCAGTCGACATTGAATCTCTTTCAATTGCAACCAACCTTCTTTTACAACAGTCACTCCTCGGCATTAGCGTATAAACTCATTTCGCTCAGTGTTCCCCTGTGGTATTACTATTACATTGTGGCCAATTCTGTACAACACAATCACTAAACTAAAATGACACCAGTTAATCGAATTCGGTCCCTTTCTGCAGATAGTATTATGAAAGAATCAGCAATATTTTAATGCTGTCATTTTAGTTTAGTTTAGAGATTGTGTACAACAGAATCAGCCCCATTGTCTCCTATTGCTATATTTACTCTATGCGTAAATGTTATCATGAACAGCTTTTTAATCAGAGACCCAATTGTCTAAGCCAATCGAAATCATTTGACAGCTCATAACGTATAGCTCGAACTATAAAAGTTCACACATGCTTTTTGACGTGCAGGCGTCTATGAACTCCTTGAAGTCCAATTATACGTTTGACATGCGATTACGATTACGATTTCCTTACACAATCGGGGGGCTGGTCTTTGATCAACAGCAACATAGTAACGACAGCACGTACAACACTAAGTCTATTTGATGAGGCAAAGTAAAAAATGTAAACAAATATGGCGTCAGATCACGTGATTATAATTGTCATTGTTTTTTTTGATAAATTCGTTAAAATGTGAAACTATAATAATAGAGTGTGTACTTAGTGTGTACGATGTGAAAAACATGAAACTGTGGAATATTTGTTATACATAATGTATATTTTTTGTAATTGAGAATTTAAGAGAAAATAATCAACATGCGTTTCATTTACTAACATCTGAACATCTTTACAGCTGTTTGTGTTTATCGTATAATAATTTATCTTAATTATTACAAGGTCACATAATTCTATAGTTGCAGAAATAAGTGATCTTGTAATAATTATGATAAATTACTATACAATACACTTTGTAATTTAAATAAAGTACTATAGCATTGTGCTATGGTTATATATATATATATATATACATATTTTAGTTGGACAACTTCCCGATAGATGGCGCTGTACACGGAAAGTCGAGTAGCAACTCTATACCAGTATATAATATGTCACCGTAAGATTGTTTTACAATCTTTACAATCATACTTACAAATTCAAAACAGAGATGTGACAGAGATCTCTGTCAAAAGTACAAAAGATCCAAAAGTTATCGCTCATTCTCGTTTGTGGATTAGATATATAAATGAAATAAAATCCGTGGAGATAAAATCAGTTATTTTGTTATTTAATATTGCATATTTGTTGGTATTGTCCAAGGTTTTTGAGAAGACACTTAAAATTTTTAACACCATGGCTAACGACAGAGAAGTTTTACGAGAAATTTGGGATGGGAAGTTACCCATATGCTTTCATCTAGCTCAGGAGGAAATCATGGAAATTCAACAACCGGATGCCTTTTATGTAATGGTGCCGCGATTAAGTTATTTTCCTCTTGTGACTGATAAGGTACCTATCTTTACTAAACACTACTTCGATACATTTATGTGTATGTGCACGACTCGAACTATGCTCATTTGGGAGTATTAATAAAGAGTGCGTCTATTAATACGGGTACTGTACGAAAAATTTATAATTATTAATACAGTTACCGTACGAACAATTTATAATTATTAATACGGGTACTGAACAAACAATTTATTATTCGAAAGATTACAATTTAACGAATTATTTACCGGTAGATTGTAATCTGATAGGTATTTAAACCCGATAAAACCTACTTGATTATTTCTGTCGAACCCCAACCTAACCTACAAGAAGGAGACAAGAAAACGTAAATAAAATGAATATTTAGAATTTCGCGAGTTAGATTATAATCTAACGCGCGAAATTCTAATCTGTCGAAAAAGTACAATTTAACACATTATTTTCCGGTAGATTGTAATCTGATAGGTATTTAAACCCGATAAAACCTAAGTGCCCGGCCTGCTGCCGATTTAGTCAGATGTAAAAAGTCATTAGGGATTGGACATCGAGGAATTATACCAACTAAATGCAAAACATAATTAAGTCACTATTTATTGAACCAATCAATATCAGTCAGTCTACGATGAAGATTATATCTCACAATCAAATGTTGATTTTTAAAAATAAGACTATGAAATCAAAAAAAAATTTAATTATGGGTGAATTTCCATTATTTATGTAAGTTAAATTTTCTATACCTTCCTGTCCTTTTCATGACAACTCAAAAATTAACTAATCAAAATATTTAACTAAAAATCAGTTTAGGCAGTGCTACGCAAGTAGGCCTAAATATTATAAATGCCTGACTATCTGGCTGTTATTTTTATCACAGCTTGTCTCACATCTGTTTAACTGATCATAAAGAAATTAGTTTGCATTCTAGGCACAGACATAGGCTACTTTTCAACTTGGAAAAATCAATGAGTTTGCAGAAAATTTTTAAAAAACAATTCACAGTCAGTTGCAGGCATCATCAAGTAGTCATACTAATATTATAAATGCAAGTGTTTGTTGGTTGGTCCATGATTGAATCATGCAGAAATGGATCAAAGTAATTTTTTGAGTGTCAATGGCTACTTTTTATCCTGGAAAATTATTTAGTTCCTGTGGGAATTTAAAAAACCCATCTTTGTCCTATGGCGACAAAATAAAAATGTAGCTTGTTTTGTAACTAATTTATTTGTTACTTGTTACAGATGAAGAGACATTTTTTGAGGTATATTTCTCAAGAGAATGTAGACAATGAGATGTGGCTAGACTATAATGGACAGCCTCTAAAGTGGCATTACCCAATCGGTTTTCTTTATGATTTGTTCTGTGGGAATGATCCTCAGCTGCCATGGACTTTAACAGTACATTTTACAAAATTCCCTGACACTATTTTATTGCATTGCCCTAATAAGTAAGTATGCAGAATTTTAAATTAAGTCTTAGGTCTTCTGCATGCTGACTGCAAAATTGCAAATGGAACCTCATCTGAACTGCTAAGCAACTTGTTCTTTTCCAGTGCTGCCACCTCTCTGAGGCCAATCGGCGCTAAAAGCGCTTGAAAATAGCGCTAGATTCCGCTAGACTACATAAACAAAAAATAGCACTAGAATCCGCTAGATTGCATGAACAAAAAAAGGCATAAGAAAAAAATATTAATAATATACAAATCGTATCATTACAAAGAAAAAGGCTTAATATTAGACGGTTAGGAAATAACACAATTGTTTTATAAGTTTGCGAACAAAATCACTTTCTCGAAGCAAGGCATGGACAACAATAAGAATAATAAAAAATATTAAAACAAGTGTATAAAGTCGCAGAAAACAAAACTAGGTATTTGACATTCTAAATTCTACTTTATTCTTACTGCATAAAGGCTCATTATTAACAAACAACCAGAAACAATTTATTTTAGTCGGTTTATTCTCGGGGAGTACCCCAAACTTATGGAATGAAAGCTAACGACTTGCGGTGGACCACCGCCGGTTGTGTTGCTGCTTAATTTCAATTTTTTCCCCGAGATTGTGACTTGATTATTACTTAGTTCGGTCTGTCATAAAAACGCGCCATATTTGCCGCTAGGAGTTAATATCGAAATTTCTGTGCTAGGTAACCCAAAAAAGCGCTAGATTTAACTCCGAAAGCGCTAAGGTGGCAGCACTGTTCTTTTCCATTTAAACTGCACGTTTGCAGGTTTGATACAGTTAACAGCCCAATAACTGCAATTTTGCAGTTGGTGTGCAGTCTGTCTGTCTAGACCTTTATGATTTTTTATAGGTCGATGGTCTTAATTAAGTAGTATCCAAACGAAGGTCAATTTCTGACCAAAGCCTATTAAATAGCTATCACCACAAGCAAATTGCAGAAGCGTAAGATTTAATAGGTTTAATTGACTACTGGTGATAGCAGCACTATGCAGTGTGACCGCCTAGCATCATTCATTGTATTTTGTAACAATTAATTCAATTATGGAGCTTACTAGAATCCTTCAGCTTCGGCACAAAAACTTGAACTTTGGCCAAAGCCAAAGTTCAAGCTTCAGTCAAACACTAGTCTTAATTTAGGTCAGAATTTAAACTGTTGGACAGTTTCTCTTGCAGTAACATACATATTTGTTTTAATTTTAGAGAGGTTGTTGAAGCACACTATATGTCAACAGTAAAGGAAGCAGATGTTTTGAAGCACAGAGGGCAAGTCATGTCTACTATGCAAAAAAAAGACCATAATCAGCTGTGGTTGGGATTGCAAAATGGTATTAATTTTTTTAATTATTTTTATATGTCTTAACTTTAAGCCTAAGGCGCAGGATATATACGAAAGGCGCGGCGGCGGTGTCGCCTTGGAAGTATGAAAGCGGCGTCTGTGCCTCGCCGCCCATGCAGACCTGGTGTCCTACTGTTTGCATACATTTTGTATGAAATATGATAGAACCAGCGGCGCGCCTGCACCTTGCTTGCGCACGGCGCCTCTCGTGTATATCCCTTTTATTATCCATAATTATAATAAGTATAAAAGATATTATGTTAGTTAGAATACATGACTGATAGAATAACATAAATTTTAGACAAGTTTGACCAGTTTTGGGCCATAAACAGAAGATTAATGGAATCTCATGGAGACAATGAAGGTTTTAAGCACATACCAATAAGGATATATTCAGATGATGGTGTCTGTTGCCAAAGATTGATTACCCCTAAAAACACTGATGGCAGTCGGAAAACCATGCAGCAACTTTTATCTGAGTTATATCCTGATAAACCTGATGGTGAGTTATATTTTTATTTTAATCTATTACACCATTTTGGTCTATCCATAGTCTTAATAATCAAAATAAGGAATTTTTGTAAACATTTGAATAAATGTTAATTTCCATGTGACTGATTATAATAAATTATTTTTCAGTAAAGTTAAGGACACATGGTGTACTAATACCGTTGGATACACCCCTTCAGTGGCTTTCAGAGCATATGAGTTATCCAGATAATTTCTTACACATTTGTTTGTGCTAACTGACCAGGTTCATTCTTTTTAAGGCTTGGACTAATAGTCCCAGCCACAACTGTACCCTAACTTGATGTGTATCAACACACATCCAATTTCATTAACCAAATAAAAGTTGATGAAGTTTGAGGTCAACTTGAAGTTTTTGTAAGCAAGAGTGTTTGTATAGGGAAACTAGTCTGAGCCTAAGAGTAATTTACTCCATGAATAATATAATTATATTGATATTCAACACAAACTAAGCTTTATTTTAACTATGTAAGTATAAATTAATATATTTCTTATCATTAATATCAATAAAAGCTGCTTAAAATTTCTGTACAAGTGTTTTATTTACAGAATGTGAAATTAAGCTATTTACAAACAAAAGTACATAAAAATAATAAATATTATGGGTAAAAGAATGATGACACAAACAAAACAAGGTGTAAATTTAACTTATTATTATGGATGAGAGATTATATCTCTATGCCTAAGGTAATTATTGCAGGGGTTGCAAAAATTATGCAATACCCTGAGTATGTTAAAACTTGAATATGATCTTTCAGTTTAAGTTTTTACCCAACAATTGTGATTTCATTATGTAATTTACCTATTACAATTTAATAAAACATGATCGCAAGTTTACAAATTGGGTCTATCTGACTATTGGTTTAGGTAAAAATTAAAATGGAAGACTAATTGTCTGATTAATGATTATAAATTATTTCCTGCTGTGGCAATAGCACAAGATTATTGAGATGAAAGTGAGTTTCACTATCTAACAATCTTGTTATTTGAGCCATATTTTAGAACACATATCACATCATAATGTAAAATGTTTATACTTCATCCTTACAGGAAAATAGGTATGTAAAAAATGCAGGTACAGACTGGCCTTAGGGGCTTTATATTTAAAGCCTACTCAAAATATCACAATAAAACCTAAACTAAATTAAAATACAGCACATGTTACAATTCACTTTTATGTTTTTGTATTACGTAAGGCACTTGTTTTGTAAACCTTTTGCAGCCATTATTTGCAAAAATTGGTTGTTCTTCAGTTGGTCCATAAGTAATAACTGACAATGCATCTCTGAAATAAATAACTTTTAAATATGTATTGACAACACATTCCTACTTTAATTTATTTGGTTGTTGTTATTTAATTTAAAAAATATAAAAACTTTGGAACTTTGTCATTAAGAGCTCCTAGATTTAAAAATGCAGAAGTTGAAGTTTCAGTAAAGAGAATGGCTTACGCAATCATTTCATCTGTTGGGTGATAAACACCATGCGCTCTGAACTCTGCCAAAGCGCACATCTCAACATGGTGTTGCTCCAATGGTAGGAATGGAATATAATGGTCAATCAAATGTTGTGCTATAGTTGTTGATTTTTCAAATCCACCTGAAATGAATACTTGAATTCAATTTTTATTATGTGTGTTTTCTTTAACTGGTGTTATTTTCGGGAGCACTCAGTAAGGAGATAAATTTTTAGAGAAAATGTCTATCTATGGAACTTTGGCATTGATTTTAAATAGTTTTAGGTCTTTACCGCTGGGACATATAAGTCTACCTTAGACTATTAAATAATCTAAGGTGGACTTTATATATACTTAGACAAATTTGATCTATACTTAGATGTATCATATTTTCTTCGGGTTTTACAGATGGCTTTTATATATAAGTTAATTAAAATAATCCAAACCTGCTATTCTAAGTAAACATACCAGTGCTGTATGAAATCCTTCGAATAATTGGTTCAAAATTATGAAATTCAACCTCATTTCTCTTTATCCCTTGACTGTAAAGATCCAAGAGATTCATTGCAATTTCTTTGCCCCCAATATTGGACATGAATATAAATATGCTATTTCTGAAAATTCAAATAAGTCATGTAAACAAGCTGTCAGTATTAATTAAAAAACTGTAACCCAAATACAAAAAAAAAATCAGGAGAAGGATGTAACATCCATTATATTGAAATATAATCGAATTGTTTGAAAAAAAATGTAGCCTATGGACCATATTTAGAAATTTTAGAAGCTATGGTAGAACATACCTAAATACAAACTTAGACATAGAACATAGATTGCTAAAATCATAACCTCTTTAGCATTGCTATAGTCAGGTATTATAGTATTATGTATTGCTTTAAATCCTTGCAGCAATTTTTTCAAAATAAAATATTAATGTACAAGTGAAAGTAAATTATAATAGAAAAATGTAAAGTTATGTATTTAAAAAAAAAGAACTATTTTATTATTCATACTCTTATTTATATCTTATACAAAATTTGACTTTGGAGGTGTATCACTATTATGCTGGAAATCAGTCTGAGGTGCGATTGTGTAAGAATTGCCGATCAAATCGTCAAAGTTCGGCGTCAAAGTAGGTAGATAGGTACGATACCCTAAACGTATGGGAATGAATACATGTCACCGTAAGATTGTAAAAACCGTTAGAGTATAATCTAACTCGTGAAATTGCAAACTGTCTAAAGATTACAATTTAACGCATTATTTTTCGGTAGATTGTAATCTGTTATGTATATTAACCCGATAAAACCTAAGTGATTGCTAGGATACCTGATTATTTATATCGAACCCTAACCTAACCTACATGAAACAGTCAAGAAAACATAAATACAATGAATATTTCAAAAACTGATACTCAGAACATTGAACGGTTCACAATCTTTCGACAGTTTACAATTTCGCGAGTTAGATTATAATCTTACGGTATTTACAATCTTACGGTGACAGATACACGAAATTGAGCTCTAATTCAATGATGTTCTGGTTTATTTTACTTTCACGCCGAACTTTGACGATTTTATCGGCTACTTTTAGACAATCGGGGGGCAGGTAAGAACAAGCAGACAGGCAGGATCTCCTTAGTTTAAATCCATTCAATATAAACCTGAAGATGACACCATTGTAACTCCCCCCTATAAGTAAAGAGTTTTAATTTACAGTTAAGATATTTTTTATCTTTGTGGAACCGTCTAAAAGAGTCTTGATGTTGATTTATTCACCAGGGGCTAAAGCTCCAACTATTGTGTGTTTTGACTTTTTATGCAATTTAATATCACTTGCTACAGTGAATATAAACTAGCTGTGAAGGTAAACATCATGAAACCTGTATGCATGAGAGTTCTCCTTATCCATCTCAAAAGTGGGTGATGTCTGAAAACTTCCCCAAGGTGGTGAACTATGGCCTAAACTATTCCCATTCTTAGTGGGAACCAGTGCCTAGTAGCGGCCAGCAATGGTGTGATGATTATGATATATTTTATACCTGTAATCAACTCCATCAACTGCATGGTGGTGGTCTAGCATTGGTTTAATAGCATCCAGAATTGAAGGACACATTTCATGAATCTCATCAAATACTATCAGTGATGTGGGACAGCTTTTGACAATTTCATTAACCTTGGCTATCAATTTTTTCTGTAAACATGAGATTGTTTGTAAAGGAATTTTCTTGTTCTTTGTGATGGTAATGAGAGGGAAGACTCATTAAACAATGTGAGACCACACTGTCACAAACACTACAGGTTTGGTTTTCTAATTACAAGAATAATTAAAAACCACATATTTACCACATAATCAATAGTCAATAACTAATGTATGTAATTAAGCTACTCATAATAATTGTTTTGCTTACCCGAGTTTCCTGTATATCAGAACAATCAAAATCTTTCTTTCCCATAAAAACTTGAACATATTGGCTCTCCATTCCTTTTTCGAAGATCGCTTCAGCTATCATATTAGTAGCATAATTCTTTCCCACTCCAGACCAGCCATGTAAGCTTAGTACAAGCGCTTTCTTGTTTCTCTTATCTTTGTCATATAAGGCCTCTTTGTGAGCTTTTAGGATGTTGATGATTTCATTGACAAGAGGCTGACCAAACATTCTTTGTGAAAAAGATTGTTTGAGTTCTGCAAATTAGAGATATAAATTATAAAACTTATTTATCATTTTTATTAAAAAAAACTCATTGGAATCGCTTTTGTTTTGTGCTGAACAAAAAACTGCAAAAGGAAGAATAATAATTTAAATAATACATGAATTTATCTGTTATCGACAAACTTACTATTCAAATCGAAATTAATGTATTTTTCATCACAACATTCTCTGAAATGGCAATATGTATGCGTTTTTATGGTTTTCCAACCAAATAGACCAGTGGCCGCAATAGCTGTGCCAACAATAGATGCTGCTATAAATTCGGACTGGACACAGTTGGTACTTAATAAAATTGTTATTAAAATAGAGGTAAGCCGGGTTCTCAGCAACATTTTTGTAGCTATACTATTCTTTAATTTTCGTAAGTATAAAACAGCTGCAGCATCAGCTGAGCACCACCGACCAGAGACAACATATCACCACAGCATATCACCGACCATCACCAAAAACAAGTACCTAACTTAGAGGTATGACTACCTTATTTAAATACAATATACTACTTGGGTATGACATCAATGTCGTAATTATAAAAAGACAATGAAAAAAAAAACAGTTTTCACGGCTCTGAATTCTAGCTGTTATGGTCAGCGGCGACCTTTGGTGGCGACAATGATGTTGCTATGTACAGTCTATTTGAAGGGGTAGCGTAAAAAATGAAAATAAAACATACGTCACGACAATTCAACTTTGCTATCAATATTTTCACTGTTGTATTTCACAAATCACTCACAAAAGTCTTATTTCCTGAAGTAAAACATATAAAGTTCTTAATATACTCAATAAAAGTAATTCAATTCAAGCATTATGAAGCTAATAATTTAACAAATATCTAGCACTCCCAAAATAAAAACAAAGACTAATGACCTAATGGGTGTTTGACATCTGGTTAACTTGTCTCTGGTTTGAGATTTAAAAAAATGTTTGTGTCAGCTCCGACGTACGACTGGAGTTTACTCTTTACGAACGACTTTAATAAATGAGGTTAAATGAAAGAATTTTTTATACTTCTGAAAGCAAGCTTGATACATTTATTTAAATTAATTATATAATTTATATTCATCTAAATACATTACATAGTCATGGAAACATAATCAAGTGTTACCATGGAAACATGTACAGAACGTAACGGAGAAAGTTTGAATTCACTTCCCACAAATTTTCATACCCCGGGCTTATATATGAGAAACGATTTACAATCGATAAAACCTGCTCTTATCATTCAGTGTGAGATCTTTATAGAGAATTTTGACTTTGCTTAGACTTAAGACAAGGTTAGAACGAGATTGATATATGTTACTCACGTATGTCCATCTCGTTTTAACTCTTAAGTAGAGTCTGAGCCAAGTCAAAGTAAGCTCTATAGATCTCAGCATCGATTTCAGAATGTATTCATTCATTCGTTCAGTCACAAGCAGTAATCGATTTCAGAATGTATTCATTCAATCGTTCAGTCACAACTAGACAGTCAATGTTTCCATCAATTAAATGTCCAATGACAATTATAATCACGTGATCCGACGCCATATCTGTTTACATGTTTTACTTTGCCCCGTCAAATAGACTGTATTAATGTATCGTAATACAGGGTTCTCAAGTATCGATCAATCCGGTTATAACCGGTCATATGCATAAATTGACCGATGCTTGAGAACGTGTTCTTAACTGATGTCGGATTAATAATACAAGCCCGTATAAAACACGATTTTATTAGCTTTTCTTACAATTTTAGTTAACAACCATTTTTTTAAGTTATACTTCTTTTGGCGCGCTAGGGAAAAATATCAGAGTGAATTTTTACGATGCGCGCAAACACTGACACCCTGAAGTTTCAAATGTATACAGCTATTTACTCATGCTTTTGTGTTTTGAAAACCCCTATTCATTTGTTTTTTCCTCTTTTGGTTTTTTCTTTGCGTCACTCAGTTTACAAAATGGAAAACTTGAAATATCGCGTTATTTACGAGTACGAGTTCCATCGTGGTAACAGTGCTGCAGAAACGGCTCGAAGGATTAATGATGTGTATGGCGGCGGTGTCGCAAAAGAAAACACAGTGCGTTTTTGATTCCAACTTTTTCGTTCTGGAAATTTCGACCTGCAGAACAAGCCCCGTGGACGGCCAAAGACCAAAGTTGATAATGAAGAATTGAAGGCTATTGTGGAAGCGGATCCATCGCAAACCACGTCCGAGCTAGCTGCAGGTTGCGGTGTTAGTGATAAAACTGATTTAATCCACTTGAAGCAAATTGGGAAGGTGAAAAAGCTTGAAATGTGGGTACCTCATGAATTGAGTGCAGCAAACCAACAAACGCGCGTCGACTGCTGCGTTACATTACTTAACCGGCACAATAATGAAGGGATTTTGAATCGAATTATTACCTGTGATGAAAAGTGGATCCAGTACGTTAATCGGAAACGCTAATCGCAATGACTGAACTCTGGCGAACCAGCCAAATCCTGCCCCAAGCGAAAATTGACTCAAAAAAAAATTACTTGTGAGCATTTGGTGGACTAGTGCCGGTGTCGTTCACTACAGCTTTCTTAAATCTGGCCAGACGCTTACGGCGGATGTCTATTGTCAGCAACTGCAAACCATGAAGGAAAAGCTAGCTGCTAAACAGCTGAGGCTCGTCAATCGCTCTAGACCACTGCTGCTTTAGGACAACGCTAGACCACACACTGCACAACAGACGGCTACCAAATTAGAGGAGCTTCAATTGGAATGTTTAAGACATCCACCGTACTCCCCGGACTTTGCTCCAACAGATTACCATTTTTTTTGAAATTTGGATAACTTCTTGCAAGGGAAAAAATTCAACTCCGATGGGGCAGTCCAAAGCACCTTCAAAGATTTTATTGATTCCCGTCCGAATGGTTTTTTAGTAAAGGGATCAATGAACTACCTATGAGATGGCAAAAGTACATAGATAGCAATGGTACATACTTTGATTAAATACATATATTATATTTTTTTAAAAGCGTCTCTAAGTCCCTCCCTTACAAAACGGCAATTTCATAGGTAAAAACCTATTAAAAATACATTTACTGTACGTTGGGTGACAACTGATAACAGCTATATTCAAGATATTTATTATTTGCTATCAAAAACTAAAAAGTATAACTTCTTGCGTGCGTACTTAAGTAAACACACTCTTTTTTTACTTATTTCTTGTTATTTTCATCACCACTCATCACTGTCATCTTCATTGTTGGAAACACGAATTATAAATTTTGGGCTACAACGTGCAAATAGAAGCAGCGAAACGAATGAGGGGGTTTCTTTTTGTCCCAGCCGCCGACCGCTTGCCGTAAAGAGATTAAAGATCCACGTCCCTAATATTACGATTTTCGATTTTTACAATCGAATAAACCCGCTTCTATCATTGAGTCTATGGTTCACATTTCATGTCCTTAAAATCTAAATGAAGTTTAAATGTCGTGACTGATAAGTTTTATTTACATGATTTACTTCGCTCCGTAGAAACGACTGTACGTGGAAATCGATTTCAGAATGTATTCTTTCAATTAATCATTCACAACTAATCTGTCAATGTTAGCATCACTATATACGCCATCTTTGTTTACAAAATTTACTTTGCCCCCAGAGACAGGTTAACCAGTTTGCCCCTCCGAATCTCCGAATCGACTGTAGTCTGTACGTGTACATTAAAATTTTCGATACGACTTATTTATTATATCGATACATCGAAATTTTAGTGAATGCCAGGAAATATATAATCGCATAGAAATATCGTCATTTTTTGTCCAACTTACAAGCCTAAACAGAAAAATATATTAATAACAAGTTAATAACCGACAGTCGACACTCAGGAACATAGATAAATAAATATGAACAACCTGCTCAGGAAACAGCAGGCAGAGCTAAGTCTACTGCAGCTGCAGGAAACTTTCACGGTTTTGAACTGCCCAGGTATATAAGGTCAACTGGCAATGGAGTCAAGCAGAATTAAAATTGAATCAGGAATTCAAATGCTAGCCCGATTGACAAAGAAACCTGGTATAGAAAAGTTTTACCCTGTTATATTTGGAAGTGGACCAAAACAAGGTGACTGTATTGAAGTGTACAGCGATGGGAACACAAGTTTCCTACTTGCTGAATTAATATGTGAAGCATTAATTCCACAAGAGTTAAGTGGTCCAGAGGCAGGAGTAATAATTTTCAAAACTGACGGTATTTTTTGCTATAGCTCCATTTTAAATTTGCTACGAAATAAAATTATGAAACGTATAAATTGTAATAATAATTGTTCATCTAAATATGGTAGCATAAATGTTGATTTGTTAATTAAATCAACTCTTAAAAATTTACATTTAATAGATTTGTTTGATGCTACACAGTTGTATTTAACCATACAAAATTTAGAAAGTCTCTTATCAAAATATCCTAATATATCACTAGTTGTTTTCCACACACTTACTGCATTTTATTGGAGCGAACAAGACTTTAAAATAATAAAAATGGATACATATTTAAAGAAGTTGCTCAGCATTATACAAAAAGTTGTAAAAGATCATAAAACAACTGTACTGTACAGTAGACCAGAATACTTTAGTAGTAGCAAAGAGCCAATTAATAATTTGGAACCATGTTTTCAGCAGGCTACAGAAGAACAAATCAACTATAGAATTCAGATAGTATTTAATAACGATGGCATAAATTTAATTAATGTGAGAACTTGTGATAGTCAATTTCAGAAAGAATTTAATTTAATTGATAATGAAATCACTTGGTTTGATTACTCTGCAATATAATTTAATTTGCTGCTCTAGAACTGTTAAACTCATGCATTAAATTCCACCATCTCTTATGAGGTTTACAACTCAATAGGTACTATTCTTATCTGTGTGATCATACATTTTATTTCACCCAGGGTAATATAAAAAAGAGGAATGGAGTTAAAAGTAATCATTTATTGCAAAAATTTGGCAGTTTCAAGGGGATTTTTTATGGAAATGGTGTTGACATATTTGTGTTTTACAAATAGAAATACTGTATCTGAGTGTTGCATATATTTTTTGTGCAATTGGAAGTAAGTGTAATTACTGTTTTTGTTATATGTACTGAATATGTCACTATTGTACATGGATTAGCAGTTAGCATTATTGTTAGAACAGTAAATATAAATTGTATTGCTGCATAAAAAAGCACAGGCTTGTAAATACATATATAAAATCTATTTTAAATTGAATTGTATAGTAAGTAAATTAAATTTTACTAGGTCAGTTCTTTAGTGCAATGATTGAGATATTGTGTTAACTAAGATACTCTTTACTGGCAGAGGGCATTATTATTATTATTATGGCTAATCAAACTCTTGACACCAGGTAGGTATGGATGGTGTATTATTACTTGAATAATAAATCCTGAACCTTGGGACCCTGTTCTGAGGTGTCTTTCTCCTTGATCCTACTCATTTAAGGATTTAAGTTCAACATAATAATACACCCACCATGTGCTAAACAGTTTTATATTGGATGTTATTACCCCAGCCTTATGTAAAGGGTTTACTACTGACCTAAAAAAGGTTTGTTTATTACATTCAATGTTTAAATAATAATGTACACAAGTATCACAAGAATCTTCCAACAATATACATAATATGTGCATTAAATGCCATTAAATTGTGCAAGTTAAAGTTAGTTCCATAATAGAGTTAATACAGGTATAAAGTTCATATTACATTAACCTAAAGATACACATTGTAAAAAGACTATCTTTGATGAGATTCTTACCATATACTTACTTAATAATTATACTTACTAAATGATTGATACCAACACTTTTATCTTTGATCCATTTGATTTTCGAATAAACTGCATTTCAGTGTCAACCTGTGTTATGCTTAATTATTGATAATTCAGTCAAAGAATGAATTACCAAAGTAAAACCTACCTATCACTATCAGAATATAATATATCCTAATATATCTTTAATCTATGTGTATAGAACAGAAGAAAATTGTGTTCTACACTTTATGAATAAAAATTTACGAGATCATTACTCACAGGTTTTTGAGATTCAAAATCATGTACCTACAAATTAGTTAATCACATCATCAAATATATCACATACATAAAGGCTGCAAGACCATGGCTGAAGTAATTGAGATTTTCCCACTTATTAATAGTATGGTAATAGGAATAACCAGATTCTTGCACTGAAAAGGATGCTTCAAACATCACTCCTAAATAAGCCAAATGAATAGCAGTTATTAGAGAGAACACAGTGTTAACAATAACAGCTAGTAAACTGTTCTTCTTATACTTGTGATCGCATTGTTTAATACAAGGATTGGCTAAACAGCACACTTCCAATGCAGATGCCACTTTATACCGGAAATTATATTCCACATAGGAAAATGTACCTATACTAAGCAGTACAGCTGAAAATTGAAAGTTAAAGCCATGAAGCAAAGATGACACTGCATAGGTTGTAAGTATTGAAATAAATTGACCATATGGTTGGCATGTCTTGAATACATAATTCTTTAACCATTGATGCATTGGAATATTCCAAAAAATAACAACCTGAACAAGAGATCGTGGCAATTCAATTAACATTGGTTTTGTAACATGTATATCAGAATGGCAATCATTTGTTAATCCAAATCCAGCACTAGCCATTGATACAACTGACATACTAGAGACAAAGTAGTGAGACATTCTGAATGCTTGAGCATCACGATAAGCAACTAACCATTTTGTTGCACTTTCATCTATGTACCAAGGTACTATGCAATTAGATAGAATTAAAAATATCATAGACATCACAAGGTTAAAAAAGATTATTTTGATCCACCGGCTACTTAGAAATTTAACTTCCAGGTACTGATTGTAGTTTTGGAATGATATCCACGGTCCTAAGATACAATTTGCTGGACAAAGTACATATCCTCCAAATTCAACTGGATTTAACATTTGCTTAAACAAATCTCGATCTAATTCAATAGCTACAGAAATAATCTTCATTGCTGCTATCATTTGAACACCTCTTATTTGCTGCCACATTTTTGGATTTGTTACATATATTTCGCACAATAATAAAAACAGAATTACACACATAGATACCAAAAATCCTCTCATTTTTTTTGTTAAAACTGATACAACAATAATGGATATATATGCACCAATGGACAGCCCGATTGTCCAAACAAAACTGGACCCAATATTATAATAGAGAAGAAAACTACCGATGATTAGAGACAGACTGTGCCTGACATTGTGAGGCATGGGTACATATTGTATTATCATGCGAAGGCATAGATTAGCCAAAATCAAATCCTTAGCAAACCGCAGTCCTTCATAAAGCGTTGGCTCTCCGCATAAAGATATATATGTCCAAGAGTTCTCAACGTATTCATCGTCTTCATCCATTTTATCAGACTTGCTCACCGGCTGAGTAGTTTCATAGAACCAGCGCTTCAAGTTAAGCTCTTCACTCTCACATATTTTTAAAAACTATTAAGCTCTTTCTAGTAACTTCGCAGCCTAGTATTTCTAGTAAAAATCAAACTTATGATCAAAATCAAATAAAACAAACAATCTCTGCAAACAATCACAACCTCAGACAACGAGCAGAGACAAGTAACATATAGGATATAGACAGGCAACGCCAACTCCCCTGAAGTGAAATAAAAGTGAAGTGAAAACCCCGCGAAATTTTAAAAGATTTTGTGTGCGTAATTAGAGCGAGAGACCAACGGGGGATAAAATGTCAGATGAAAGAGATGGACAACCCGATAAATAACTCTTGGTACCTTGCACTTCGGGACTCGGTAGGGCCGAGATCAACATTGACCAGAGACAAGTTCAGCAGAATTAGGCTCATAGACCATGGATGATATCCAGAGAGTACAGAGATTTCTGAATCCTCATAAAAGTCTGAATCTCAATGAATCTCAGAGATCAGCAGCAGGGCGACCGCGTATCTTCTGCATCAATCATTGTTACAGTATCAATTGTTGTGATTGGCTGAATTTATGGTATTCTTGCTGCGTCAATGGATTTTGTCCAATAGTGGAAGAGTTTTCCAATCAGAGGTGATTGCGATCGTTACACTGTAGATGAATAGAATAAATAGGTTGAGACGTATTAAAAGCTCCTTATTACATACTGAATGTGTAAACCAACCTTTATTCTAATTTAGAAGTGTAGACCTCCTTTATAATATTTTTTGTCTATGGACCATGCCGACACTATTGTAAGAAAAAGGAAGAAAAATAAAGTTTGACATTTTTTGGTTGTGTGTGAACCGAGAAAACCGGCATCTTGTTTTTTTCGCTACTCCTCATAAAATTATATAAAATAAGAAAAACCTGCAAAGGGAATGTAAATACGACCGGCAGCAAAAACCCGGTCACTCCTCACACAATGGAGAAGTTTCATGATAACATTAATATATCATAAACGCAATGGAACTGAAATAAAGATCGAAACTCATAAATCGGTGGTTTTTTAAATCATTCAATAAATGACTGAGCAATTAAACGCACAACGAAAAATGTTAAATTTTACGTAATTTACAACTGTAATATCTTAAACTAATAGCGCCAAAACCGATAGTTTCATACAACAGGACCTCCCACTTAATCGCACTATTTGTGCGTGAGCGTCGTGTATTTACGCTCGACGACACGCACACAAGCGTGTGCATAATGTTGCAAGTAAATTGCATTTTCCCCAAGAAGTAAGGAAATTGGATAGGTAAAAGCTAGGTTGTGTTCAGAATTATGAAATGAATGAATAGGTGTCAGATAAACATGTTAGTTGTCTTTTTCATTAGTCATTGATTACTAGGTGTTGCCCACAACTACGTCTGCTTGGATTAGGGTTTATTGATTCCTATGGGAAGTCGTTTCATGATTGAAAAATTGCCTATGTCCTTTCCCAGGTTTCTACCTATCTTTGTACCAAATTTCATCATAATCGGTTAAACACTCCGTGCGCCGTGACAATGTAGCAAACAGATAGACGGGCAGACACTTTCGCATTCATAATATTCGTATGTTAAGGTGGCCGTTCAGAAAATGCCCAGTAAGTGTTATAAGTTATCTAAAAATTCACTCAGAATAAGTTTGAGTCTTTACATTATGACGACATGGGTTTGGGTAAGTAAAAAATAAAATTAAATCTTGAAATTGTATTAAAATAATAAAAAACTATAAAATAACTTAATACTTTGTAAATAATTTTGATTAATAGGTATTGTAACATTTCATACCTTTCCTTTCATAATCAAAAATGCAAAAAATCAAACAAATCTTTTCTCTTTATAATATTAGTTTAGATATAAAGTATCTCCTGAAATTAAAAAGGAATAGTCGAAGAAATTTTTAGTTTATACATAGTTTATACATATATATATTACATAATCGAGTAACATGTTGTTGAAAACTTATTCAAATGTATTTATAATCATTATAAGGTAAACATTTTTTAGGAAACATTAACCTTCAAAACTAGCACGACTACGAAACCACCTCCATAGGTGTCCTGACAAGTTAAATTGTGAAAATAATTATTCAGTCGTATGTAAATATTTTCGAAATTTCGTTATAAAACTCTAGAATCTAATCAACAAGAAATAAATTTTGAACAACTAATTATAAAATATCGAATTGTCATTATCGATAAATCTTTTGCAAGTTCACTAAGATTTTTTTGCAAACATAAATTTTTTTTCTTTAAACGTGTCAAAAAAAGATTCGATGTCCATGTCGCTCTTTGGAAATATCTGTAAAAAAATTAAAACAATTTTTTTACTACAGTAATATGTGGTCACCGTACTAATATTTGGTCACCCTACTAATATTTAGTCACCCTAATGACACTTAATTGTAATCAATGATTTGAGATTAAAGACAAGTAGATACTTAGACTGAGGAAAATTAAATATGGGGTAAAATATTTCTACCATAGCTAGCCACATTGTCATTGTAATGGCGTCTATTATATTTACAATTCATTATGATGTTTCGAATAATAATTATGTGAAGAATATAAGATTTTTGAAAGTACTTACCCGTGGAATGGAATCTTTAAATGTTTCTGGTGATGGTGTGATGAGTTGTGGTACCCTATAACTGCACTACGTCATTTTTTTAATTAATTGCGCGAGCTCTTCGTTCTATAACTCGGTCTGGAACACTAACGCGTCGACAGGCGTACGTAGCCTTTAAAGGCTACTATAAAACGGTTACACTCCGCGCGCGACTACTGACCTTCTATGCGTAATATTTCGATGTGTAATATTATGTTCGATCATTATATATAAAAAAATCAAAATAAATAAAGACCCTTACCCTAATCACAAACACTAAAAGAATTATTTTTATTTATTACCGAATATATTATATATAGTATTCTGTGCTTGTGGTTATTGAAGTAGTTTTTTTTTAAATTCACAATTCTTAGTGGTCACGTTTTAAAATAATATGCTGTCTGGTTAAAAAACTATTGTTTACTAAGCTATTATACTGATCGTGAGCAATTTACTCTTATCCATTGAGGAGTTCCGTTCTCCATGTCTGAAGATATTAATTTATATGGTACCACCTTTGAAGTATCAAACAAAATTGATTCATAATTTGCGGAGTAATCGCGTAACAAATATACAAAAACACATTCAATCGAATTATGAACCGTCTCCTTATTTTTGAAGTCGGTTAAATATATTGCACATAAAATTCAATCAATAAATGTCAAAAATAGCACGTCAATTTTCGCACATAAAATACGCGTTTCTCGAAATCGGTGCCACATGGGTGCCACTCTTATACAAAAAGTACTCTGTGGATGCCACCCTGCATAAATATCGATACTTTCGCCATTACTCGATACTTTTGTCTCCACAGACTGTAGTCTATACTCCTTCTCTTTCCGATATATAGCGTTCTCTCTCGATGGAGTGATGTAGCTTTCGGGGAAAACCCAATTAAGATTGCATTTGTCTGTGTGACCAGGCAAGTAAAAGTAGCAAGTTTATGGTTATTCTTTAAATTGAATCATTGGCTGCAAAACACCTGAAATTAAAACGTGATTAATTTAGTTAAGTTTTAAAAATAACGTCCATAGACTTGTAGTCATTGAGTAGACAAGTAATAACATAAAAAAATGTAAAAACCCAAGACGAGCTGCAGCGCTCCATTGTGACCTATGACTTTGAAACAAAAATTACAACTTCTAAGAAGCATACATGATATCTTAAACAAAAAACCGCATCTTTGTCGATTTAATAGGTTTTCAGTAAAATGGTAATCACCATTGCAGCGCGATATAAAATCTTCTTAAGTCGTAAAATCGTCGTCTGGGTGGTTTCATCATTGCATAAGCATAAAATTAAACTTACGAACTTGTCAGTGTAAACTGCATTGGTCACAGGTAAAACTAAAAGTAAAAAATTGTGAGTTACATGCAGCGTTGCTATTGCATTTTCATACAAATATGTCCTGCGAAAGCATTGCTGCTCAAAATGCCTAGAACACAGGCGTGCATATTTTTTCAGCTCCCAACGCTTGTCCGGTGGACTCTATCCATAATTTTCTGGCATGAATTTCAGTGTAATAAACAAAAATGGTCACCTGGCATCATTATACTTACCTTTTTAACTTGGGTGGTTGATGTTACAAAATTCGAGTATTTTCTTAATGCTAAATAAGTGTTTTTTTAAATTATTTCTATACTTTGTAGCATTCATGCGAGTCTTTACAAAATATAACCTGTTTTATCTGTAACAATCAAGTAAAAATAAGGTCGAGATTGTAAAGTTACGTAAGCTTTTTGGGTTATATTTTCGTATTTACATTCAGTTCGGCTTTTGCAGCCTAACACAGCAATACACCATCGTCTTTATGTAAAAACCACTTTTTTCGGGAGCTACGAGCACAGTTATCGCTTTTTCTAAGTCTGTTTTCGAACAATTATGGGCGAATAACAAAAACGTCAAAGGATTGTTGGACCTCTACTATCTTAAAGAGCTCCATCAAAAACAAGTAATATGCTGAGCAGGACAAGAAAAGCAATTTTTGTGGTATTATTATTACAATGCCTACTCTTGCTTTATATGCTTACTATAGGGGTTTCATAATGCAGCAGCACCGCGATTGCGTAACTTCTGCTTCAATCATTGTATTGACGCAGAAGAAGTTACGCAATGCCTAATCACAATAATTGATTCACAGTATAAATTATTGTGATTGGCTGAATTAATGGTATTCTTGCTGTTTCAGTGGATTTTGTCCAATAGTGGAAGACTGCATTCAACAAAAACATCTACACAAAACACATTTCGACTACATATTTTTAACGTTTTATGTTTTTGCTTTCCGTTCCTGGAAAACATCTATACATTTCGCCCCGCGGACTGTAGAAAAACCTTTGATTATGTCAGAGTCAGTAGAGCAGGGTTTTTTCATAGAGTAAGTATTATAGGGAGAAAATCAGTTTCTCGCTCTGTCACTCCTTGGTATGAGCGTATATACTCATTTCGCTCACTCGTGGTATTATTATGACAATGTCTCCTCTACCCCTATAGTATACTCTAGTTACTTGTCACTGGTTTGTGGTCTTGTCACAGAGTATAACACTGCATAGTGCATACTGCAGGGCGACCGGCTAAAAATGACAGCTATAGTGTAACGATTACAATCAACTCTGATTGCTTAACACTCTTCCACTATTGGACAAAATCGATTGACGCAGCAAGAATACAATAAATTCAGCCAATCACAGCTCTTGATACTGTAACAATGATTGATGCAGAAGTTACGCAATCGCACTGCTGATGGGCGACCGCGTATCTCTGACAGCTACAGTGTAACTATCGCAATCACCTCTGATGGGATAGCACTCTTCCTCTATTGGACAAAATCCATTGACTCAGCAAGAATACCATAAATTCAGCCAATCACAGTCGCCCTGCTGTTATTTCTACTTGTCAAATTATGTTCAGAGAGAGACAGGCTCTGGAGACAGGTAACATTTATTTGTGTTGTGGAGGAAACGCTGGGAAGCTAGTCTAAATATAATTGCAAATTTAACATTTGCAATGAATGAGTAACGAGCTCGTCTCCAATCTAAGGGTTAATTCGTTTGATTTATTGTAGTATTTGTGTGATACTTTTCAACACCTTCCACACTTCAATACATAGTGACGCGATACAATCCGCCATTATACCGTGATTCATTACAGTTTACCAATCTAATTTAGCAGTGTTTGATATTATGTTCTAAATTATAAAGTCAAGATGGCAAGTCCATCTCCACAGAGTAGCCCTATGCCGCCACCACAAGCGCCCAGTCCCATGGGCCCGCCAACGCAGAGTCCAGCACCGCCGCAGTCCCCGCATAGTCCATACAGCCAACAACACGTAAATGGGCCACCACCTGCACATCCTCCAAGTGCTGTACAACCACCTATGCAAAATCATATGTCGCCTTCAGGTCCACCACACACAATGCCCTCTAATACCAATGGTGGACCACAGCAACATCCTGGAATACCCCCATCTGGACATCAAATGTCGACGCACATGGTTGGGCCACATATGTCTGGACCACCAGGACATCCTATGAGTACACAGGGATCACATCAAGGACCAGGTGGCCCAAATGGTCATTCTAATATGCCTACCAATCCGCAACACCCAAACATGGCAGTACAGGGGCCTCCTCATGGATATATGCAACATCAAATAGGGCATATGCCACCAAATCAGGTCAGTACAGTACATTAATAATTAGTAAACCTCGTAGGAGGATTAATTTAAACAAATAGTTTTAGTGAAATTTCACATTTTTTAGCTTAGTGTGATATCTTGAGACTTAGTTTCAAAGGATTTCTTTTTACCATATTCATGACAGCAATTATTGGAAATATAAATTACTAGTGGGTCTGCCAGACGTTATCCTACCCTATCTTCCTCGCAAATGAACAGCAATTGATTTTTATATATATATAAAGATATAATTATCAAAGTATGAGATATTAAAATATTAGTAAAATTTTGTTCTTTCATTTCTGTATTTCTTTAAGAAAATAATTTTGATCTAAGTTACTTACAAAATATATAACAATAATTGTATTACAAAAATTGTATTAAATAATAAGAAACTCATTACAGCTTCACTTTCATAATTAAATAAAGGTCCATAAATGTCTTTAGTAACAAGTAATGATTCATTTATGATAGAATAAAACTGCTTGCTAATGGTTTTAATGCTTTTGGGATGTGGAAGGACGTTGGCTATATCCTCTAAGTAAACAGTATATACTAGTGGTGTATTTAGTTTTTTCTTTACCCAATCTGCCATATTACCAGTAAAATTGTCTAAAAAAGGATTAACTTTATACATTACACAGGTTCTCACTCATGACATGAAAACTAGAGCTTGGCATGAGCTAATATATATAGTTAGATATAGAACATAGATAATATAAATAGATTTTGATCATGCCAAACTTGGATAGATGCAGTCACTACTTTGCAGAAGTCCATGATAATGAAGAAAGTAGAAGTTTAATTCGGTATAATCTGCCAAAACAACCAAATCTATGTTGTGCAGCATGTACCTTGCACATGTAGCTTTCAATTTTTACTGCTCTGTAAGCCAGCAATTTGCACCAGCAGGAGACAAATGTTCCAAATTATTATCAACATAAGTATTAGGTAATTAATATACCTAATACATATTATGTTTTAGGTAGTTAATTGGATCTTATTTCATAAAGCAATAAATAATTATTTGATTCTTGAACTTACAAAAATAATTTGAAGTTTTTCCTACATCAAAGGTTATATTATGGTTTCTTCTCACTCTAAAGCATGCAGCTTTCAAGATTTCCAACTGTAAATAGAATATTTGAACGGTCAAGGAAAGGCATGTTATTGTCTGTGAACCAAAAAAATGAACATGCAATATAGTAAGTAGCATTTACATGATTAAAATTATACAAATACCTATATTTATTGCCTTATTGTACCTGTATTATAAGTTTACTTGTATCTTTGGTGTTTTTATGGTGTACAATAAAGTATACACATACATACATAAAAAATACAGTCAAAGCTCAAAATCTATTATAACAACATTAAGGGTTCAGAGAATTACAATAGACCCATATCACTTTGTTTACTTTGACCGCTATACTATACTGTGACAAATGTGTGTTACCTACCTACTAAAATAATGTTTGAAACACAGTTGGCGGTTACAATGGATATAATACTCTGAAATTATTACTTAAATATTACTTAAATTTGGCTGCTTAATACAGTACACTTTGCTTTTACAAATTTTTGATATGGGGGCATCAAACCCATGGCCCATGGTTTTATAATCAACTATTAGGCACTAGACTTAGGAACAACACAGTCTGTATCAGGAACTTTTATTGTATCCTCTTAAAAATGCTCCACATACTGAGTCAGTGATTCATATCCTCATTGTATTGCAGCACTATTCATATTCATGTTCGCACAGAAACTGGAATGCATCTATTGGTTTGTTTATTTAAAAATTCAAATCATGTCACTTACTACAATATTATTATTGTTGGTTATGGCAGTCACATCTGCATACGGCACTGTTATGTACCGCCCAAAACCTCTCACATTGATGAATGCAATCATGCTCAGAGCCAAGTTGTTCAGAACATATGATAAACTTTCATTTTCTTCTTCTGAGAGTGGCTTATGCCCAATGTAAACAGATTTGCATTCATCTCCTTTCCCTAAAATGTTATTCAATTCAATTAAGTATTGGTTTTATTTGGCTCACAGTTACACCAACCTGAATCAAATTAGTTACTACATAGTTTATGATCGAGAATTTTTTAGACACTTCATAGAATGATATTTTGTTAGTGTTACTAATAAGAAAAGTATTTATCTAACTCTTCAGTGTCTTTTTAAAAAACCAATTCCGAGCAATGTTGACTCCGATAGGCTCACTATTGCCTTCACATTTGGGCTTAGTGTCAATCATTCGTCTATTTTTGGACCAAAACCTATCCTAAAAAATAGTAGACCATTAATAATTTATTTTCTGATCAATCAAATTATGTAAGTATTTGATCACTAAATTAGATGACTTCTAAACTTAAAAGTATCTGCGAATATACAATCATCTGACTATTTTAGTTAGCATTTTCATGAACTGAATGAAGATAAACAGAACAATAAAAATTTAACAGCATAACTAGAACCTGCATTTTTCTCTTTTTACTTCTTACCAACCTGGTTTTTACTGAAGACAAAGCCATCTGGATTTAAAATTGGCATAAAATAAAAATTATAGTTTGCCATAAGCATTTTTAGTTCATCAGCATTTTCTAAAAAATCATTGAATAAATTTAATATAACAGCTGAAGATATCCAGTCCATTCCTTCTTCTCCTCCGACTATAAAAACGGTAGGATTGTTTCTATTAATTTTTATTTTCAAAAAAAATATATCTCTTTTTTCATAAGTTTTCGCAACAACAATCTTTTCAAACTTATCATTGATTTTTGTGTGGATCCATTTTAATATTTCATCCCAATCATAAAAATTATCAGATATATTGGCAGGTGATACAGCACTATGTTCCTGGTATGTTAATTGTTCTCTGCAAGAAATTTAACAAATAGACTAAACAGAACAAAACAACAGATTTTTCATATAACCTGCACTGAAAATGCGAGTTTCAATGCCACCTGGAACTAGTCACTTTCACTTTTTTATTTCAAACCTTTTTATACGACTGCCTGAAAAAAGGAGTATATTGTTTTCAGGGTTCATGTATGTGAGTTTGTATATTCCACCATAACTTCTATACGCCTGAACCGATTTTGATAAATGAGGTATCGTTAGAATCCCTAGCTTATTCCGGGTGAAATAGGCTAGTAAAATTTTTGAAAAAATTACCATTAAAAACCAAAATTGAAAAAAAAAATCGATAATAACATTAACTATATAATCATCATCTAGAAAATTATGAGTAGATTCCAATAATATATAACACTATAGTTCAATATTTAGTGATTCATAAAAAATATATGCAAATCGCTTCATATGGAGGTAAACTCCAAAAATAATATGGCAGGGCAGTCGTATTTTTTAATTTGATATATTAAGTTCACTTGTTAATTTTCATTTTACTCATCAACTAAACTGACAGATATGATATTTGTAAACAACAACCAATCAACTAAAATAAATAAGAAATATTTTGTTTAATGCAGATTATATGAAAAATAGTATGTGCGCCACTGGATGAAACACGATTTCACATTTCAGGTGATGCCAGCCCTTGATTCGCTCAGGCAGGCAACTTCACCCTCGTCTGAAATCGTCTTGTTTCACCCCTAACCACACAATATAATAATGATGGCTAGACACTAACGTTTTAATTTGTGACACAAGATTATACTGTATACCCAAATTCTGCATACGGCTTTCAAACATATGAAATATTTTTTTATTTACAATCACACTCATAGGAATAGCAGCTTCATTTGACACACCGGTCAAGAAAATTACTGAAGATACTTTTGATTGCAAATTATATAATATAGCTCTTTCACGAGGACTAAAAGCTGTTACTTCATAAAGAACGTAATCACTTTTATGAACTGGTAGAAATATCATAATTAAAAACAGTATTTGCTTCACTGAATTCATTTTATTTAAAAAAATCTATGTGGCTTAAACTTAATAAAATATTGTTTATTTAACTAGATTGAAAAACTTCAATTGTGTCAGTCTCTGTTACTTTTTCCCATCCATTTGTACAGGTACAGAGATAGTGTCCACCTTTGTGGTGGTTGATGGACATATTTGGCTTCTTTTTGCCATGGGAAATAAATGTCTTTTTTCAAGAATATTTATTTATGTATTCATTTAATTCTGGCAATAAGGGACCATATTATAAAATACATAAATATAAATATAATAAATATAAATATAATACTATAAATAGGTAAATACATTATACCTATTTATAGTAGGTATTGTAGTGGATTATATTAATTACTAGATGATTCCCGCGACTTATATGGACTATTTTTGGACTGTCATCATAATTGTACAATGTTTCGATTGATTGATTGATTGATTTATAACATTAAAAAAAAACTAATACTATAATAGGGATTTTTCTCTGGCTTCCCTATAGTGACAGTACACTATGCTTTCAGGCCAAAAGTCCGCACTGATTTTCGCATTAAGTCTGGGACTGTACATATTAAAAGTTCAAAAGATTTTTAAACCCTAACTCCACGTGGATGAAATCGAATCGCGGGTATTGTCTACTACGAATTAATTGAGTTGCCCATAATAGTATTACCTGTGATATCAGTTACCTAATAATAAAAAGTAATCATTTATTCTTCAATGATTTTTTGCAGGGTCAAATGACAATGGGTAGCGGCCCTCCGCCGCCTGGTAATGGAGGACCACCAGGGCCTCCGCTGCCGCTAGGTGGCCCTCCGCCACATGGTGTACATCAAGGAATGCCATCTATGCCCCCGCACCACAGCATGATGGGGTCGCAAGCGGGGTATTCTCACTCTGCGCCGCCCCCAGGGGGTGCGCCGGTTCCCCCCGGAGCGGCGCCCGCAAACCAGCCACCGCCGGGCGGGCCACAGCAGCCCCCCGCGGCGCAGACTCCGCCGCACGGCTCCGCGCAGCCACCTTCCACGTCGGCCAATGGAGCGCCTTCCTCATCTCCAATGCAGGGCTCGCTCGCTGCATCGGGCCCCGACAATCTCAACGCTTTGCAGAGGGCTATTGATTCTATGGAGGAGAAGGGGTTGCAAGAGGACCCGCGATACTCGCAACTGCTGGCCATCCGCGCGCGATCTAATCCACAAGATCCGAATAAGGGGCTCTTTTCCAACAACCAACTGAGCCAATTAAAGTATGTTATCATTTTTGTAAATAATGAATGAATCGACTTCTACCTATATCCGACTTTACTTTTGACATAAGCACGCCTATGAAGTTTCATAATTATTGACAGGCAACCATCGACAAAAAATGCAATACTTCATAGACGCATATTGTTTTCTACAATAGTAAAGCGTCGTGCACTTTTATCCGATATTGCATAACTCTTATAGTAATCTACTAATTACAAGTACAACTTTCCTTTTCAAAATAGTCACGGTGCTGCAACACTAGCTTTCTTGATAGTCGTTTAAGCACCATACATCTTTGGCGATGGATGGTTCCTATGACCTGCCTCATTGCAGTCATTTGTAGCCAAATTCTAAAATGTACATTTACTGTACTGCTTTACTTAAATGATTTATTTTAATACAAAGTCAATTAAACACTGGGGTATGTTTATAAAATGATAAAAATGTTGAGCAAAAATACAATATCGATGTGTCAAATCGATTAAAACTTCTTCATAAAAAAGTCAATAATTGTTATTAAAAATTGAATCAGTAACACATAAGAACATCATGGACTCGAGCTGCCAAAAGATAAATAAATGATTGGACAGATATAGTATGTAATATTCAATAGTAAATATTTATTCGTTTTAGAGCTCAAATAGCGGCATATCGGAAGCTGGCTTGTAACCAACCAATTACACAACAAATTGCTATGATGGCCGCCGGAAAGCGAACTGGAGATACACCGCCCGAGTGTCCCACACCTCCTGCGCAGCCGCCCTCGCCCTATAGCCAGGGGTAAGTAATATGGTGAAAAGACAATAAAACTGGTCCTTATTAGGGTTCCGTACCTCAAAAGGAAAAAACTGAACCCTTATAGGATCATTTTTTTGTCCGTCTGTCTGTCTGTCAAGACCCTTTTTCTCAGGAACGCATGGAGGTATCAAGCTGAAATTCATATCAAATACTCAGGTCTACTGTCCCTTGGAGCTGTGAAAAAATCAAACTTCTAAGCCAATGCAATCAAATGATACAGCGGCTTATGCTGTAAATTTTCGACACTCGCAAGGGAATCAAAACCTACAGGGTAATTGCCGTGAACTCAGAATCTTGAAATTTGGTACGAAGCAACGTCTTATAGCACAGATAAAGGAAAAATTGCGAAAAGCATACATTTTTAGTTTCATAATATATAAAAAAAAAAAAAATTAAAACTTACTGCAGGTTTGTACGGAACCCTCGGTGCGCGAGTCCGACTTGCACTTGGCCGGTTTTTTTAAACTATCAAATGGAAATGGGATGACTGTAGAACAACGTTATAATTTTTAAATCTGACTATCAAATGTCAGGAAATTCACGATACTAGAAATTACATCACTGCTTATAATAAGTGCGGGCATGCAAGCAAGATATTAGTTGGAAGATATAATTAAAAAAAAGAATACTATTATTATTTGCTTATCATTATTATTTATTTATACCTACTGCTTCACTCAAGCTTATAACTTAAAAATTAGTAAATAAATACTCCCTAATATTATTAAAGTATTTTAAAGTTGTTCACATTTTCTTGTCCAGTTCCTCTTACTCCGCCTCTATTAAGACTATAAACTTTTTCCATCCTTGGGCGATTAAATAATACCGCACTTATATGCCTGCAAACAATTACCCACGGTTATATTCCTTTTCGCTCTCGTGCCGTGATATAATGGCCGCTATACAAAACCACAGCTGTTTCGATGCTGCCATATTTTTCCGAAGTATTTTAAAGTAATATATATTATGCCCGCTGATGTCCGCGACTTCGCGTGGATTGAGGTTTTAGGTTCCCGTTGGAACTCTTTAATTTTCCGGGATAAAAGGTATTAACTAGGTCTATGTGCTATTCCAGACTATAATCTATTATTGTGCTATGATACAGACTTTTATAATAGACTATACTCAGTTGCGTGCAATTCATAGAGGCATAAAAGCACCGCCTACCCAAATGGATAAAGGTCAATGCTTATTTTTCATCAAAACAGCAAGTAATAGGTATTCTGACTAACTAATGCCTACCCTAGCTTCAAAATCTGCACAGATGGCATTGGATACCATTCCAACGACTTTTTAATAAGGAACCTTATAATAATAATATACCTTATATAATATCGTACGCTCAACGCAGTGGCTGAACAGAGGGACGTCTTCAGCTGCTCACTGAGCGAGTTCATAAAAACTGTTACATTTGTATTAAGTTAGTTTCATAGTTTTTTGTTGTTAATTAAGTCTATTTTATTGTAAATATTTTTTGTAATGTATAGGTTTATGTTTTTTGTCTTAGTCTATCGCATTAGGTTATAACTGTAATGATAGATTTAAGCTGGAAGATAAAATAAATAAATAATTAATATAAATGTTCAGGCAAGCGCAGGCAGGCGGGCAGGGCGCGGGGCCAGGGGGCGGCAAGGGCGCGGCGGGCGGGGACGCGGCGCGCGGCGGCGGCGGAGCCCCGCCCACGCCGCTGCCCATGACCGGCCAGATGGCGCCGCCCACGCAGCCCACGCCGCCGCTCGTCAACCCGGTACTGAGCACCACCCTTTGTACACATGTGGCCCTTATGAGGGTCTTCGCACACGTCACACTTTTTGTAGGTCCGATAATTGGGCCGACTTTTATCACCGATTTTGTGACCGACTAAATGTCATAAATTCACCGAATTTCGGTGGTTATTTCAAACTTTTTCACACCACTCGCTCGGCAATGCCTTATTACGACCTGTAGTCTAAAGATAAAGTACGTCATTACATTCACAAGGATACGCCGCCCACGCAGTCCACGCCGCCGCTTGTCAACCTGGTACTGAGCACCACCCTTTGTACACATCTGGCCCTTTTGAGGGCCTTCGCCCACGTCACACTTTTTGTAAGTCAGTTGGGCGACCGCGTATCTCTGACAGCTACAGTGTAACGATCGCAATCACCTCTGATTGGATAACACTCTTCCACTATTGGACAAAGTCCATTGACGCAGCAAGAATACCATAAATTCAGCCAATCACAACAAGTGATACTGTAACAATGATTGATGCAGAAGTTACGCGGTCGCCCTGCCGATAAGCTTGTCAACCCGGTACTGAGCACCACCCTTTGTACACATCTGGCCCTTATAAGAGCCTTCGCCTACGTCACACTTTTTGTAGGTCAGCTGGGCGACCGCGTATCTCTGACAGCTACAGTGTAACGATCGCAATCACCTCTGATTGGATAACACTCTTCCACTATTGGACAAAGTCCATTAACGCAGCAAGAATACCATAAATTCAGCCAATCACAACAATTGATACTGTTACAATGATTGATGCAGAAGATACGCGGTCGCCCTGCCGATAATTGGGCCGACTTTTGTCACCGATTTTGTGACCGAATAAATGTCATAAATTCACCGAATTTCGGTGGTTATTTCAAATTTTTTCACACCACTCGCTCGACAATGCCTTATTACAAGACCTGTTGTCTAAAGATAAAGTACGTCATTACATGTACCGCGGGGTTGTAATGTTGGACTGAAATCAATTACCTATTGGTTGTAATGTGATTTGAATTTAGAAAGAACCCACATGATGTGGGTGGCCCACATGTGGGCCACATCCGAAGAAAATACCGTTCATTCAAATGTTGGTCTGTTAATACTACATTTAAAAAAAATTAACTTTCTCTGGAAAGAGTCATTGCTAGCACTTGACTTTCCCCCCAACAATAAGAAAACAAAGAATTAATTACTTTCTGTAATGGGTAACGGGTCTATTTCCTTTAGCCTATAATTGTTTGTTTCATCATACAATAAAAAATGTTTGACAGCCCATGGGGGGAGCGCCTCCACTTCGCGGTCCTCCGCCGTTGCGGCCACCTGGACCCAACACAGGTCCCCCTGCGTCTCAACAGGTATACCATTATTAGATTCAAATAATTTCAATTAATTACGTACTTTTACGATACCTTTTCATTGCTAAATTCTATGAATAAAAATCTTTTTGGATTGTTAATTGTGAAAAATTAAGTCTAATGTTCTCTCAGCCAGGTGTACCAACCCCAGGAGCGAAACAAAATCGCATTACAGCTATACCGAAACCTGTCGGCATCGATCCCCTACAAATACTAAACGAAAGAGAAAACAGGTAAGTAATCAAGTAGTTCAACATATTGTCCATGTGCTATTATAGTAAACACACCTCAAGTTCCATTGGTAATGACCGAAAAATATAAATTTTTTGTTCAACAGAATAGCAGCACGTATCGCTCACCGAATGGAAGTGCTATCCAATTTGCCCGCTAACATATCAGACGACCTTCGCTTACAAGCGCAGATTGAATTGCGGGCACTTCGAGTCCTCAATTTCCAAAAACAACTGCGTGCTGAGGTATTTGTGATAAAAATAATTTACTAGCTTTCTCCATAATATGGGTGTATTTTTAAATTTCGATGAAATCAAACGTTAATAAACCCCTTTCGCTGATATTGTTAGTTAGGTTTTTCGCTATATTTCTGCTCCGCGAACTCCTAATGCGTAATCATAATAATAATTCTCAATCCTCTCTTCTATTATCTGGCACTTACTGTGACTGACCACGAAAAAAGTGAAACATATTTTCAGCTGGTTGCTATTGGTTGTATGTTTTTTTTTGTTTTGAATGTGTGTCCTCTATTTGTTATGATGATCCTTTGATACCTTTGATAGCTGTATGGTTGTATGTTTGTAAATATGGATGCGTTTAACCCTAGGGCATATGTTAACCGGATGGATTGCCTTAGCACGTGTGACCAATTAATATTTTAAAATCATTATAAACATATACATTATACATCACTACCGCAAATAAAGCAATGATTGCGTGTTTATTTTAGTCTTTAATGTTTTCGAATACAATTTTTTTATCATCGGATTAAGTTTCTCTAGGTTGGCGTAAGAGATTTTGGCGATAAGGCTAGGCCACCTATTGTACAGTTGTTTCCTTAATTTCTGTTGTTTATTTGATGTGCAACATAGTGTATTTTCATTTTTCATTTCATTTAATTTGAATACCATATAGGTACAAACTGAACCAACCCTCTTTAATAAATAGAGATTAAAAAAAAAAAAGTACAAATTAATTATTAATGTCTTAAGGTTTATATTTTAATAATTTTAATAAATCAGACTTTCTAGTGCTACGTTTAACCAATACTATTACATTATATTTTTATTCATATTAACAAATTAAAATCTAAATTAAAAACTAAACATTAAAAATATATCTATGCCGCTGCATAGATGATATTAATTAATTAATTATTTATTAATTAGATATTGGGTCAAATCCGCCGCGACACAACTCTGGAGACGGCGGTGAACATCAAAGCGTACAAACGCACCAAGAGGCAAGGCTTGCGGGAAGCGCGCGCCACTGAGAAACTCGAGAAGCAACAGAAGCTGGAGGCGGAGAGGAAACGCAGGCAGAAGCACCAGGAATTCCTGCAGACTGTACTGCAACATGGTAAGTACCTAGTTAAAGAAAAAAAAGTGACTGTCATAATGTCAATACAAGAAATAAGAATAAAATTGTAGTGCTCGCTTCTAGACTTTGTAAAATTAGTAATTCGTTTGTCGGCAACGGAACATACGTTTTGGAAATGTCTCTCAACTAGTTCAAAGTTTTTTTTTTATCCACTACAAGTTAGCCCTTGACTGCGATCTCACCCGATGGTAAGTGATGATGCAGTCTAAGATGGTAGCGGGCTAACCTGTTAGGGGCATGGCAGTCATATTAAACCCATACACCCACTTGGTTTCTACACGGCATCGTACCGGAACGCGTAATCGCTTGGCGGCACATATTTGCCGGTAGGGTGGTAACTAGCCACGGCCGAAGCCTCCCACCAGGCCAGACCAGGGAAAATTCAGAAATTATAAATTCCCAAATTGACCCTGCCGGGGATCGAACCCAGGACCTCCGCACGTTAAGACAACAGCGCTACACACTGCGCCACGGAGGTCTTCATTGTGTTGCGCTGCAAGTCAGCAAGTTTTTGTTAAACGTAAACTAATTGAAAAATCCTATTACAGTGTAAAGGATTATTTAAATGATAAAAAAGCATGGGAATGAATTGTTCCAGCGGCTAATTAATTAAATTGTTAATTATAGTTCTATTAAATATACGATGTTGTGAGATGGAGTGTTGCGGGCTCTTCTCAGACCAACGCGCGTTTAGAACCCTCGTAGCTTTAGTTTTGAGATTAATCATCATCATCGTACTCCTAAGTACCTAAATTTAATAAATAAATATTGATTGATTGGTTTAGTTTAGTTTATTAAATATTCATCTTTAATTTTAATGCGATTAGATGGTGAACTATATGGCTAATTCTGTTGTACACAATCGGTAAACTAAACTAAAATGAGAGCTCTTTATATATTGCTATCCCTTTCATAGCACATCCTCCGGAAAGGGACTTAGCTTAGTTAGCGATTCTGTACAACAGAATTAGCCACAATGAGAACATTCGTTGAAAATAAAAATTAACTATGAAAAATTGCTGCACTGCACTGCCAAAGCAACTTGCAAGTGGCTGGCATTGTCTTATTATAACGGCTGTGGATTTTAATTTCATCGTTTTTCTCTTTAGATGTAAGAGAAATCGTACATTTCCTAATACTTTTGTTTTATTTACAGCAAAGGACTTTAAAGAGTACCATCGCAACAACGTCGCAAAACTGTCGCGTATGAACAAAGCCATCATGAACCACCACGCCAACGCTGAGCGCGAACAGAAGAAAGAGCAGGAACGCATCGAGAAGGAACGTATGCGACGGTATGTTGACTATCCAACACACACACACATACATATATATATATATATATATATATATATATACACACACACACACATGCACCTATGTTGTTATTTTGTGTACTTATATTCACTCATGTGTATGTGTATATTAAATTCATGTGTGTATTCAGTTATATTCATTATTATTATAAATTGTTAGTGTTATTCTTTGTCGATTATTTTTTTCTGAGGTAGGCGATAGTGATTGCGCTTCAGTTTATACTATTGCAACAATTATCGTTCTATGTATTTGTTATCTAAGTATGTTATATATTTGTAATAATATTTTTATAATTATAATAATCAAATTCTCATATTTTTATGATTTGATTTAAAATTACATTGAATTAAATGTCTAAATGGCAGAGACACCGTATTCGTATTACACTGTTCAATATACTACTTACTAGCTGAGCGATTATGAGCGAAGTCGAGGGCTTCGCTTGGGTGGTAACTGGTATTGCTTTTGTAAATATCCCGTGAGAAATCTTTGATTTTCTTATATAGAAAGCTTACCATATGAAATGCAAAAATATGTCTCTGTCTATGTATTACCGTATTATAGCCTATCCGCTTTTAATTAAAACGTAGACAAATAATAATAATAATGATATCCGTTTGCAGTCTTATGGCGGAGGATGAGGAGGGCTACAGAAAGCTGATCGATCAGAAGAAAGACAAGCGACTGGCGTTCCTTCTGTCGCAGACGGACGAATACATCGCCAGTCTCACAGAGATGGTGAAACAGCACAAGCAGGAGCAACGCAAGAAGCAGGCAGAGGAAGAGCGTAGGAAGCGGGTAAGCTCAATTTTTTTTAACACAAACTAGTTTTAGACTAACACAAACTAGTAGTGAACTAGAATTAATATCATATCCATCCAAATAGTTTTCCGATATTTATTATGTGACCTTTTTTTAAGAAACTTTAAAATGGGTATAACAAGTTATCCTTAAAAGATAGACAAATGACATTGCGGTCTTTTCTGTAGACCTATAAAAGAGGAACAATTCCACCATACAATGTTTTGATGAATATCAAGGGGATAGGCAGCGTTTTGCGGGCGTGACGTCACAGCAGTGTCGACCGGCCACACGCCGAACGATTTGGAAACGCAAGGGAAAAGAATCATAATTTCACTTCACTTTAAATAAAAAATCTTCCTTATTGCTGACGGATTTTAACTGATAAGATTTTTAGTATGGTTTTGGCGAAGTTGTTCAACTTTGAATGTATCCCATAACAAAAAAGCCGCGCGGAGCATTTGCGGTGTTGAGTCACGCAGCTCGAAGGCCGCTGTATGGGCCTCGATGGGATGTATTAATTTTGCGATAACTCCTAAGATACTATTTAAAATTGTATGCTTAATTAACGTATTTAATTTGATAAGAATTAATATAATATCCGTCAAAATAGTTTAACCTTTTTTTAAAAAAAATTAAAATGGGTATAATAAGCTATCCTTAAAAGATAGACAAATAACATTGCGGGCTTTTCTGTGGACCTATAAAAGAGGAACAATTCCACCATACAATGTTTTGATGAATATCAAAGGCATAGGCAGCGTTTTGCGGGCGTGACGTCACAGCAGTGTCGACCGGCCACGCGCCGAACGATTTTGAAACGCAAGGGAAAAGAATCATAATTTTTCTTCACTTCACTTGGCAAGCTTAGCTTTATATTTAAAAAAAAAATCTTCCTTATATCCGACAGATTTTAACTGATAAGATTTTTAGTATGGTTTTGGGATTATGGGAAGATTGTTTTTGTAATATATTTTATCTTACCTTACGAACCCTAATTGTATTTGTAATATTATACTAATTCGTTTTTAGGACAGAACCGTAATTCTGTATTTTTCTTTAATTGTTTTTGGAACTGAAATGTAGCCTATGTTTCGGTCCTTATGGCATGCTGATAAAACAAACAAACAAACATAGGTACACACAATCTTACAATCATCCAAGCTTCCACGTTTATAATATTAGTAGTAGAATTGTTTCCAAGGCAAAAAGCAAGTTATCTGTTGTATTGTAACAGAAATCTCGGAAGAAGAAGGTGCTAGAAGGTGGCGAGATAGACGCTCTGGATGACAGCTCACAAACTTCAGACTCACGAGTTAGCGTCATGGATCCTAAAACAGGGGAGGTACAAAGATATTTTTTAAATATATTTTTTTTACAGATAATAATTTTGTTATTTGTTCAGCGATGGCTTAAATTAATGTTATTTATGACTAGCGAATATATTAATAACTAGCAGACTTGCCCGCAACTTCGTTCGCGTGAAATAAGTTTTTCTATTCCCACGGGAACTCCCTTATTTTTCGGGATAATATATAGCCTATGACACTCACAAATAATGAGGCTTTCTATAGGTACCAGAATTTTCACAATCGGTTCAGTAGATCCAGAGATTACCCCCTACAATGTCACAAACTTTACCTCTTTATAATATTAGTTCAATATCCAATAAATAAAGAGATTCGATAAATGCGCGGCGTGAGAAGCCCAGCTTTGTATTTGTATACTATGTCAAAGAAGATCGAACAAGTTTAAATGGTATGCAGGCATAGTACAACACTGGCGTTAGGTGTTTGAAGATAGTGTGCTATCTTCAAACAACTAACGCCTCGCAGTCTGTATCTTACTAATATTAAAAGAAAATACTGGTTATCCACTTAATTATTACTTATTCCTCAATTAAATCTCACAACACGGCCGCCATTTTTCCACTAAACCGATTTCTCTCCAAGCGTTCTCCACCAGTTCTGCCACTCTCGAGAGCTAGAAACAGTATGGCCATGGACGTAATATGTTAATGTTCAGTGTAACACTAAGTATGGGTTAAACATTGGTTAAAGCTTTTGTCTCGAAACAACCTCAAGGCAATGAAATAAAATGAATGATGATGGTCCATTGTTTTATATAGATTCGAATTCATGGTGATTGTTTTATTTTATAGATATTAAGAGGAGAAGAAGCCCCATTGCTGTCTCAGTTTAAGGACTGGATGGAGACCCATCCGGGATGGGAGGTGTTATCTGATTCAGACGATTCTGGAGATGACAGCCAAGATGATGGTAACTATAATTTTTTTGAATAAAGAGAATTTCAACTAAACTTAATGCACAGGTCTCAATGTAGTTGTATCCTTTTCTGTTAGTGTTATTGTGGAAAGGATAGGACCTGTCATTTTGCTTTGAATTTATGTACAGCCTAATTCGATTCAAATAAAAATTCATCTTTTATTATATTAAATAGCAATTCGACGTGATTATGAAGGTAATAATAAATGTATTTTGCTTATAATAGAAAGGAGAGAGAGAAGAGAGCGGCACAGAGATGAGAAAAGTGACAGAGAGAAGACGGAAGAGGAGAAGGCGCGCGAAATGATTAAAAAAGCGAAGGTCGAAGATGACGAGTACAAGACTGAAGAACAAACATATTACAGGTAGGATATCATCTCTATCAGCCTGTGGGCATCCACTATTGCTTAGTTTCTAATGAGAGCCAATTTGTTCAAATTGTAATAATTCCTTATTCTATGTTTATTGAGGGAAAACTTCACAATGTATCAATAACTTGGACTATTATTTATTTAAGGACCTGGGTTATACTGTCTGCTCCAAAACTATTTTAACAAAATTCGAATGATTACATGAAATTGTGTCGTCTTTCAATTTGTTTCTTATTATTGTGTTATTGTTTAGTAATTATTTGTTTATTTTTCAGCATTGCTCACACGGTCCACGAATCTGTCACAGAACAAGCTAGTATATTGGTTAATGGCAAACTTAAAGAGTACCAGATAAAGGTATGTCAGAGTATAAGGTGTTTTTACAATATATACTTTGTCCTTTGTAAACTGATAACATGATGTCCATAAAATGATCCCGCACCATTTATGGGACATCACTCAAATGTACTTTTTTGAGATGTTACCTTTTTTCCTTGGCTTTAATTGGTTTTTCCTTGTAGGGTCTAGAGTGGCTAGTTTCTCTCTTCAACAACAACCTGAATGGAATTCTGGCAGATGAAATGGGTCTCGGCAAAACCATCCAAACTATTGCATTGGTCACCTATCTGATGGAGAAGAAAAAAGTCAACGGGCCATTCCTTATCATTGTACCATTGAGGTAAGCTATAAAGAAATATGTTTCGCAAACTAGGTTAAGACATTCTGTTTTACCAAAAAAAAAAAACCAGTACTGTCTCACTCAATGGCTGACTGATCAATGACCAGTCCAAATCCTAGGACCTAGAGAGCAGAAGGGGGTGTCCTTTATTATGTGGTTAGGGAATGAGGCCCGATTTATCGAACTGCCCACGGGAGCGAAGATGCGGGCGGGTAGATAGTTAAAAAATAAAATAATATATGAAAGCCCGCGACTTCGTCTGCGTGGTTTGAGGTTTTTGGTTCCCGCGGGAACTCTTTAAATTTACTGCGTAAAAACTAGCCTATGTGCCATTCCAGACTATAATCTATATCTGTGCCAAATTTCAGCCAGATCCGTTCAGCATGATTGAGGAACAAACATCCATACATCCATCCAAACTTTCGCATTTATAATATTAGTATAGAATATTGTGTGAATTGTTGTGCAAATAGATGAGACATTTAATAATTGAACTGCATGGCTTGTCCCACGAACATATTATGGCTGAGTGGCTCATAACTATTTACATAATAGTTCCAGCGCTTTAATTTGCCCTGAAATAATGCGTTTATTGAACCTTGTGTTATGTTTATTATTTCGATAGCTATCAATTTGACTTATTTCATCACGTTTCATTAAAGTACACGAATAATTCCTTTAAATACAAACGTTTTAAGATTCATAAGGCAGTCTGGTATGCGTCGCGGGGCGCGGATTGGTGAACAACGATTTTAAAATACTTTGGTGTTTGGGTCGTAATTTGATTTGGTGGTAGCGATTAGGCCCTGGGATTAATTTATTGGATCAAGGTCTTTTGAGTTGTAGCAAATTTCTCCTGTGGGTTTGAATTACAGTACAAAAGTATTAAGGGGGGATTAACTGGTCCCTATTTCTGAAATGTTCCTTGCACTTGCAGTACTCTATCGAATTGGGTGCTCGAGTTCGAGAAGTGGGCACCGACGGTGCAAGTGGTGTCATACAAAGGCTCGCCGGCTTCGCGTCGCCTCGTGCAGACGCAGATGCGCTCCACCAAGTTCAACGTGCTGCTCACTACCTACGAGTACGTCATCAAGGACAAGGGCGTGCTGGCCAAGGTGAGAGACACAAAGGCTCGCCGGCTTCGCGCCGCCTCGAGCAGACGCAGATGCGCTCCACCAAGTTCAACGTGCTGCTCACTACCTACGAGTACGTCATCAAGGACAAGGGCGTGCTGGCCAAGGTGAGAGACACAAAGGCTCGCCGGCTTCGCGCCGCCTCGAGCAGACGCAGATGCGCTCCGCCAAGTTCAACGTGCTGCTCACTACCTACGAGTACGTCATCAAGGACAAGGGCGTGCTGGCCAAGGTAGAGACTGACCGCTAGTTTGTGCAGGGCCGCTGAAAACCTGTGAAAGTGGTGTCTGTTAGTGTAATCTTGTGTAAAGACTGACAAAGATAGGGGGACAAGGAAGGCTACTGCTGCAGTCCTAACTCAAACTCAATTTATTTATAACATGTAGGACATACAGGTGTCTCTTATGTTACGTCATGTTTTGACTCTACCACTAGTTCGGAAAGAAGATTCTGCTGAGAAGAGCCGGCAAGAAACTCAGCAGTTGCTCTTTTTGAGAAACAAGATATTACAATACGTAGGTAGATACATTAAATACCATTAAATACAGTAGTGTAAGTTATCAAGACACGCGGAAGCGTGTCCAGCCAAAGTTCAAAAAAACTGGCGAGCGGCACCGTGTGTAATATTACACGAACCATTTGGAGCCACTTTTGACCCCCTCATAACTCAAAAACTATTTCACATAAACATGTCAAATTTGGCGCATATATTGAGACCCGTGAGATACATATGTGCTCCAAATTTCATAAGCACACCTCAAATGGTTATTTAGATATAAACGTACAAAAATCGTCATTTTTCTGATCTACCTAAGTATAGATCAAAACTCTGACACGGGGCATACTACCATTGCTTAAAGCCGTATTATTTTAATACTGTTGACGTTTATGTTGTAGTGTTATAATCATTATTTTAAGGACGTCAGAGTACGTGACATTCAACCGTTATTTTGAAACAATACTGCTTTAAGCGGTGGTAGTAACTCCTTAACTATTGAAAATGACACATAATTATTATTTTAATGTAAATAATAATGAATAATAATATAGTTGCATTAAAACCTTACCTTCGTATTCATGCATTTTGTGCAACGAAACGTCATTGACAGAAAAGAAGAAGAAACGTATTTGAAGTCGTCAGTTCAAGCTGTCAGTCATTGTGATTTGTATTCATTGTATAGAGTGGTTTTAGTGATATCGACTGTTTACCGTGCTTGTTTTCAATGTTTCACTAAAAACTTTTGATTTTGAACTTTTGCAATCATAATTGATGAGATGTAGAAATGTGCTGTAGAGGTAGTCTGACCATAGATGTAATCTGTCAATGTCAGTGTAACTCTAGGTACACTATCGGCCGGTTTCTGAATTAGGCATTCAAGCAAAAATCAGCTAAGCTTTACTCTAGACTTAAGTTAAGACTTAAGTTTTTTATGTTTCACAAGATAAAATTGGGATTTCCCAAATTGTAATTAGCTAAGTATTTCTTCAATGGTCCCTGAGTATTCTCCAACATTACGTATGCGTTTCGTTACACGTACGAAAACCGGTATTAACCGAAAATAAAATTGTTTTCTAATTTTGTTAAATTTTATTATTAAATATAACTCAAAAAAATAGATTTTGTTCAATTTTATTTAAAGAATAATCCATTTCAAATTTTTCAAGCTTTTATATCATAAAAATCGTTGTTTTTGTCGTCGATTTTAAATCATCGCTTTATAGAATGAAGCGTATCAAATTATGCCAGTTTGACAAACGTCGGTTTTGTATATTATGTCGAATTTGTTTTCTTTTGGCTAATATTCTCGTTAAAATGTATAAAATGGAAAGAAACAAGAAAAAAAGATCTCCCTATTTCAGTTACGAGGAGAAAGCAAATCTTCTTGCATTCGTATAAAAGTAAGTAGTACCTAATATTTTTTAATATATCAACTAGCTTATGCCCGTGACTTTGTCTGCGTGGATTAAGATTTTCTGGTATAAAGTAACCTAGATGTGATATTCCAGACCATCTATCCCTGTGCCAAATTTCATCCAGATCCGTTTAGCCGTTCTGGCGTGAAAGAATAACAAACGTCCATACATCCATACATACAAACTTCCCCGTTTATAATATTAGTAAGGATTCCCTTGTATTGCTCGTAGGCCAGCTTTACTCCGTTTTGGTTCAGTATAATATCTTGTGGATTTCTTTGGCCATAATTCGTAGTTAGTAGGTACGTACTCGTACATGTAACTCTAAAAATAGAGAGTGCATCAAAATTCGTCGAGTATTCTATTCACCTAGTCACAAGACATACTTACCTGACTACTTACAAATTCCATAAAATCCAACCATCAAACTTAGAATAATGTCAATGTTTTCTTTGAATAACAGGCATATTTATGTGTTTTATATTATACTAGCTGATGCCCGCGGCTTTGTCCGCGTGGATTGAGGTATTTCGTGTCCCCGCGTGTTTTTTTAGTATTAATTAGTCATTTACATAATTTATTATTTCAGGACCAAAGCGAAGATGAGCTGATAAGTGAATCTTCACTTATCGCCACAACATCTGGTGATAATGTGATAATGTCATTTTTTAATTTCTACTTAGTAATCCATACTAATATCCATACTAGTAAAGTGTCTGTCTGTCTGCTACGCTTTCACGGCCCATTTGTTCAACCGATTTTGATAAAATTTTGTACAGGGATAGGTTATATCCCGGGGAAGGTCATAGGCTACTTTTTATCCCGGAAAATTTAAGAATTTCCGCGGGAATCAAAGAACCTTATCCACGCGGACGGAGTCGCGGGCATCATCTTGTATCTAGTATTATACTATATTATATTCTGTGTACAATAGTATTAAGTAAAAAAAATCTTTTCAGGCATTTATTTTTGATGAAAATTCGATTAAAGATTTCCTGATGAGAATCCTTTCGATGAAGCAGCTGAATAATTTAGTAAGCACTTCTTACTTGTAGGTACTGTTTAGCATATATTCTGACTTGAAAACCACCTACCTAAATTTATATTGTGTGATGAAAAATAAGCCACATTATTAGTTTTTTTAGGACTCTGTACCCAAAGGTTGCCAACAAGACCCAATTGCTCAGCCTCAGTAGTTTATCTGTCTGTCAGTTTCAATTTTCAGTGCTATATGAACTAATCTGCAAAACGTTTATGCATACAAATCTAAAATTTTGTACATACTCCATAGTATAGGATGACACTTACTTGGAATTAGCTCTGGCCATTTAATTAACATTTAAACCTTAATTTTAAATTTGGTATTTATTGTGTAATGTAACATTTTTTTATAGAAGACATAAGAAAGAATCGTGGAAGATCCAGTGCATTCACAAACGAATACAGTGCCAGAACCAAAAAGTTACTTTTCAAATGAGCTGCGTTCCAGACTGAAGGCATAAAAAAAACAAAGAAGAATGAAGGCAATGTATGCATAAAAAATCTGCAGAGATGCTTAAAAAAAAGAATGAAATTTTAAAATTTAGAAATGAGCAGAAAAGGCATGAAATTCAGATGCAAATATTAAAAATGCAGTTAAGAAAGGTGGAGAGAAAATTAATGTGAAGTACATTTATTTCGATATTCTAATCCTAATTTTGGATGCATTAGATACTTGAAATTTAATTTCGTGATCCTATTATTTATGTTTTAATGACCCTCTAAAGAAATTTTTAAATTTGTTATTTTTTTAATAAAAAAACATTTCAAAAACAAAACTTTTATTTCTATTCAATATTTCTTTATTAAATTAGGCACACGTACTCATATTACTGTCCGAAATTTTAAGCCTATCTGTTATTATAGACAATAATCTCTTTACCAAATTTCATCCACCACTTCAGCCTATTAACGTCCCACTGCTGGGCACAGGTCTCCACTCTCATAGGAGAGAGGGAATTAGGAGCTTAGACCCACCACGCTGCTCCAATGCGGGTTGGCGGGCTTTAACGACTATTATCATGTTGACTCTCCGAGGCACGGGGGTGAAACACCGCCAACTTCCAACTCCGGGCTGGCACTGAGAATTTCATAATTGAAAACCCAATACCTAACAATTTTTATGCCCAACCGGGAATCGAACCCAGGACCTCGTGATCTGCAGCAGACTACGCTAACCGCTAGACCAACGAGGCAGTTTCATCCAGATCCATTCAACTTTTTTGGCGTGATAGAGTAACAAACAAGCATCCTTCCATCCATACATCCATCTTTCGTATTTATAAACCATATATACAAATACTAATATCCAAACTTAATATTATAAATGCGAAAGTGTGTCTGTCGGTCCGTCTGCTATGCTTTCACGGCCCATATGTTCAACCGATTTTGATGAAATTTGGTACAGGCATAGGTTGTATCCGGGGTAAGGACATAGGTTACTTTTTATCCTGGAAAATTTAAGAGTTCCCGCGGGAATCAAGGAACTTTAATCCACGCAGACGAAGTCACGGGCATCATCAGTATTAGTATAAAATCAATCACGGTATCTTAAAACTAAAGAGGGTTCCAAACGCACCCTGATCTGAAAGAGCCCAAAACACACTCAGCCGGGTTTTTTTATTCTCACAAATAAATTACTAATTTTATTATATTTTCCACTACAAAATATAATTACCTGAAGGGTATTAACCGTATGCATTAGTAAAATAAGTTTCTACTAATGCTGATCTTACAGCTAAATTTTGTGCTTGTTGAGCTTGGGACAAAGGTAGAACATCATTTTGCTCTTCAACAAGTACATCTTTACAACAAAATCATCAAGATCTGGGGCCATGTTATGTAAAACTACACATGCTACAATAACCTTGTACACCTTGCCTAATTTAAGCTGCATCCCGGAATGAAGACAGGGGAAACGCCTCTTCAGAACTCCAAAGCATCTCTCAATTGTATTTCTAGTAGTAATCTGTGCTCTGTTAGGTATATGCTTCTTGTGCTGAAGTGGTAGGATGTAAAAATGGCGTCATGATGTACCTTAGACATGGGTATCCACTGTCTCCTAAAATTAGATATGACCCAAATCTTCCATCTTCAAACTGAGCAGCAAGTGGAGAATCATTCCAAATTGTTGTATCATGGACAAAACATGGCCAACGGGCGATGATACTTCTTATTTTCAAATTAGCATCACATATGGCTTGGATATTTATTGAAAAGTTATCTTTTCTATTTCTAAACAATTCTGCCCTGTTGCCACCGAGACCACCACCAATTACTCTAGGGAATCCTGCTATCGCATAAAATCCTGCAGCCACTGTTGATCGTTCTTGAGCAGAAGGCATTTGCACGTATTGTGCCCTTAGCATCGCTATAGCACTGGATACTCTATCGGTTACCCGACACACAGTTGCTTTGCTTACGTTCGCCGTGTCTCCTACGACGGCCTGGAAACTGCCAGTTGCGTAATACCGCAATGCTATTAGAAGTTGTAACATTGGCGGAATGCAGTCGCACCTTTGGATTCTTGCGGGTAATTTGGTCTTTATTTTGCCAAAAACAAATGTTACAGATTCCTTCGAAAAGCGGAATCGGTCGTTAAATTGTTTGTTGTTGAAAGAAACAATGGGCGATTTCTAATAACTTGTCTCCTGTGTGGTTGTCTTTGTACAAGCAAGAATCTTCACTGGACATTGTGCAAAAAATGGATTTTTTTACAAAGGTTCAAACGAGAGTAAAGTTTAAGTAGCTGAAATCCGTCACTCATCTATTACGTTGTCAACTCTGAGAAAGGAGAGCTTTGAGCACTGTCAAATGCGCTCTGAAACGCAATTTTGCTGTTAAGCAGAGATTTAAGTTTCGAAACTGTCAAATTTGAAAATTTGCAAGCTCCAATTCTCAAACCTTACGCAATATCAATTCAGAAACAATAATTTGCCTAAGTCGTTCTTAAGACACACTTAAGAAGTCTTTGAGACCGACTCAACATGAAATTCTCAATTCAGAAACCGGCTGTATATATTTTTCTTGAGAATTCTCGTCTTTAATTATCTTGTACAATGAGTCGTACAATAGAATTACTGGTGGGTGACACACTGACCTTAAACCGAATAATAAGTACCTACTAATGTAAAACGTAAACTAAACTAATAGAAAAGTCCTATTACAGTGTAAAGGATTATTTGAATGATAGCAAGGCATTGGTATGAATTGTTACAGCGGCTGATTATGTAATGTTATATTATAAGTACATATATATAATTTCAAATATTTGTGAGATGGTGATAATAAAAAAAAAGCGGAGTTTATTGCGGGCTCTTCTCAGACCAGGGCACGTTTGGAACCCTCGTAGCTTTAGTTTTAAGATACCGTAGTTAATTATCACCATCACCTCTTATGCTCTGTAAGCATGACGTTCAGAAGGTGTACTTTGTAGGTACATATTTTGAATAAATATGTTTTGAGTTTGAGATTGAGTTCAATAATTTCTGTACAAAAAGTAATGATATCCCATCAAAAACATAAATGCAAAATGAGAGCCAAGTTCAAAATTGTGATAAATATGCCTTGGTTGTTGACTGCAGCGACAAAAGAAGTGAGATCTAAATGGGTGCCAAGTTCAATGGTCAGTCCTGCAATTTATTTATCCCATCAAAAACATAAATGTGAAATGAGAGGCAAATTCAAAATTGTGATATATATGCCTTCGTTGTTGACTTCAGCGACAAAAGAAGTGAGATCTAAATGGGTGCCAAGTTCAATGGTCAGTCCTGAAATTTATTTATAACAACATATAATATTTTATAACAACTTAAAATATCATTTCTTCTTATAACTTAGTATAAAATGTTGAAGACTAAGGCTTTGGCTTGGCTAGTTTCCATATACGAATTATTATTAAGTAGGTACCTAAAAGTACAGTTTCTACCAGCTAGCCAAATTTTCGGAAGAATAAAATAAGAACTTACAGCTTTACAACTTGTGAAAGCTATAATTCGTATATGAAAACTAGCCAAGCCAAAGCCTTAGTCTTCAACATTTTATACTAAGTTATAAGAAGAAATGATATTTTAAGTTGTTATAAAATATTATATGTTGTTATAAATAAATTTCAGGACTGACCATTGAACTTGGCACCCATTTAGATCTCACTTCTTTTGTCGCTGAAGTCAACAACGAAGGCATATATATCACAATTTTGAATTTGCCTCTCATTTCACATTTATGTTTTTGATGGGATAAATAAATTGCAGGACTGACCATTGAACTTGGCACCCATTTAGATCTCACTTCTTTTGTCGCTGCAGTCAACAACCAAGGCATATTTATCACAATTTTGAACTTGGCTCTCATTTTACATTTATGTTTTTGATGGGATTAAACCTACTATCATCCTGTTGGAAGCTGGACCCAAAGTAGATTGCTTCCATACAACTTTGTCATTAAAAAAATTCGTCAATGGAGAAGTTTAATTTTTTTTTTAATTTATTATTAAAATTAAGACAAAATAAAATATGAAATAATCATTAAAATATCTCAACAAATGAAAAGTTGCGATTACAAGAATAATTTCACTACGGTCGTGTGACGTCACGACTAAACAACCGACTTTGAATTAAAGCACTTTATTTGTGTATGAAGAACATTTTGAAGTATTAAATCTCAGCTAGGTACAAACTCACCCACAAAATTTCTCACTCGAGTAAGATCAACAAGTACAGCAGTAAGAGCAATCTGTGTACATTAAATAATTCAACTTATTAAATAATTAATTTATTGACTATATTTTACTCTCGTTGCGTTAAATATGATATTCACAACATATTTTCTCCATTGTATATGTCACCGTAAGATTGTAAAAACCGTTAGATTATATTCTAACTCGCGAAATTCTAAACTGTCGAAAGATTAGAATTTAACGCATTATTTTCCGGTAGATTGTAATCTGATAGGCATTTAAACCCGATACAACCTAAGTGCCCGGCCTGCGGCCGGGCACTACTTGATTATTTGTGTCGAACCCTAACCTAACCTACAAGAAAGTGACAAGAAAACGTAAATATAATGAATATTTCAAAAATTGACACTCAGAACATTGAACAGTTTAGAATTTCGCGAGTCAGATTATAATCTAACGGTTTTTACAATTTTACGGTGACAAGTGTTCCTTTACGGCCTTTTAAATTTGTGTAACGGCAAATCCAAAAGTAATTTTTTGAACCATTTATTAAAATACTCGACCCTACAAAGGATTTCTGCACCTTGCGTAAACGACATAGCGGCATTACTAGTATAAGCCGGTTTCTAGTACGTCGATTTTGTGTATCCCCTCTTTGTCTCTTTGTCTATTTTGTTTCAGAAAGATTATATTATCGTATTTTCTTTAAATTTTTCACGAAGGGACTCACGCGATCCTAGTTTATATATTGATCGAATTGCTCTCTTTTGCAAAACAAAAATTGTTTGTATATCAGCAGCTCTGCCCCACATTAAATCCTCATAATTTCCACAAGGGAATAAAAGTATTAACAATCACTAATAACGGTGTAACTCCACAGGTGCAATGGAAGTACATGATAATAGACGAGGGCCACCGCATGAAGAACCACCACTGCAAGTTAACGCAAGTGCTCAACACGCACTACATCGCGCCGCACCGCCTGCTGCTGACTGGCACGCCGCTGCAGAACAAGCTGCCCGAGCTCTGGGCGCTGCTCAACTTCCTACTGCCCTCCATATTCAAGAGCTGCTCGACTTTCGAGCAGTGGTTCAACGCTCCCTTCGCTACTACTGGAGAGAAGGTAATTCTATTCAAGCAGGACTTTAATACATTATAAAGAACCGTCACTGCAAGTTGACGCAAGTGCTCAACATGCTTTATCGCGCCGCACCGCCTGCTGCTGACTGGCACGCTGCTGCAGAACAAGCTGCCCGAGCTCTGGGCTCTGCTCAACGTTTTACTGCCCTCCATATTCAAGAGCTGCTCGACTTTCGAGCAGTGGTTCAACGCTCCCTTCACTACTACAGGAGAGAAGGTAATTCTATTCAAGCAGGACTTTAATACATTATAAAGAACCGTCACTGCAAGTTGACGCAAGTGCTCAACATGCTTTATCGCGCCGCACCGCCTGCTGCTGACTGGCACGCTGCTGCAGAACAAGCTGCCCGACCTCTGGGCGCTGCTCAACTTCCTACTGCCCTCCATATTCAAGAGCTGCTCGACTTTCGAGCAGTGGTTCAACGCTCCCTTCGTATTGGGTGGAAAATATAGAACCACAAGAATATTAAATTATTATATTATGTAATAATCGACTTGATCACGCGAAATGCGAAAGTGTGTGTCTGTCTATCTGCTACGCTTTCACGGTCCAGCTGTTCAACCGATTTTGATGAAATTTGGTACAGGGATAGGTTGTATCCCAAGGAAGGATATAGGCTACTTTTTATCCCGGAAAATTCAAGAGTTCCCGCGGGAAAAAAATGATCTGTTCAACGGATTTTGATGAAATTTGGCACAGGGATATGTTGTAGTATCCCGGTGAAGGACATAGACTACTTTTTATCCCGGAAAAAAGGAGTTCCCGCGGGAATTTAAAAAACTAAATCCAAGCGGACAAAGTCGCTTACATCATCTAGTGTTAAATAAAAGTAGCTATAATTTCCATGCCTACACTTTTGCATTATTTTTGACGGTCATTATCCTTAGCATTTATTGTAAAAAACTACTTACAAAATGCCTTAAACTTTAAGGTGGAATTAAACGAGGAAGAAACGATCCTGATTATCCGTCGTCTGCACAAAGTGCTGCGACCCTTCCTGCTGCGTCGGCTCAAGAAGGAGGTGGAGAGCCAGCTGCCCGACAAAGTGGAGTACATCATAAAGTGCGACATGAGTGGCCTGCAGCGAGTACTTTACAAGTTAGTCGCATTATACTCTCTTCAAATTGGCATTTGGTGTGTAAAAAATGTGACACTGCAAATAGCTTTATGTTTAATGTAGTTAACAGTAATGTAGGGGGGAATGTACAGTTCCGGTACTGAGCTACGACTACGAACTTACGTCATGCGTGGCGCGAATTGTAGTGATTTAGTTATCCTCATGCGGATGCGGAAGGACATGGGAACCCACCGCATTATTATCCCAAGAAAACTCCTACATTATTTGGTTAATGGAAAGGGGTCACGACCCTCAGTAATGAGGAATACGACGCAAAGAGAGTTAGTTATCTTCATGATATTTTACTTGGGAATCGTAAAAGTTCAGTAGAGTATTTTATTGATCACAACATGATGTTCACGACTTTGTTCTCATATTTTGAAAATAGTGGGGGTTTTCCGGGATAAAAAGTAGCCTTCGTTAATCTCCATTTCCTAAACTATACCCATGCAGATATCACGTCGTCTCGATCTAGTGCTCTATTGCGGCGTGATTGAAGATCAAACCTATGAACCAACAGCAAACCTACTTTCGCATCCATACTAATCCATACAAATATTATAAATGCGAAATTTGTCGGTCTGTCTGTCTGCTACGCTTTCACGGCTCAACTACTTACTGATGAAATTTGGTACAGATACAGGTTACATCCCGGGGAAGGACATAGGCTACTCCTTATCCCGGAAAATTGAAGAGTTCCCGCGGGAATTTAAAAAAACAATCCACGCGGACGAAGTCGCGAGCATCATCTAGTTTATAATACATATATAATATTAATACGGAATAAACGTAATTATTAATACGTTAATAAACATATTATATAATATTAATACGGATTTCCTTGAACCTAAAACTTCAGTTTGCATAAAATAAAATGTCTGTTACAGACACATGCAGTCAAAAGGTGTGCTGCTCACAGATGGGTCGGAGAAGGGCAACAAAGGGAAAGGTGGAGCGAAGGCGCTGATGAATACTATCGTGCAGCTGCGCAAGCTCTGTAATCATCCCTTCATGTTCCAGCACATTGAAGAGAAATTCTGCGACCATCTCGGTGCTGGAAGCGGAGTGGTTAACGGGTAAGATCACTACACAATTACTGTCTGAGGGCCTGCTGCTCATGTTCCAGCACATTGCAGAGAAGTTCTGCGACCATCTCGGCGCTGGAAGCAGAGTGGTTAACGGGTAAGATCACTACACAATTACTCTCTGAGTGCCTGCTGCTCATGTTCCAGCACATTGCAGAGAAGTTCTGCGACCATCTCGACGCTGGAAGCGGAGTGGTTAACGGGTAAGATCACTACACAATTACTGTCTGAGGGCCTGCTGCTCATGGATAGGTTGTAGAAAAGGAAATCGAGGATGGAGGAGGATTTCTGCGACCTTCTTGGAAGCAGAGTGGTTAACAGGTTAAGTTGCCACCTTGGAACTCATGAAGGAAGCCTCGGAGAGGAGGGCTGCTCTGGCTCTGCTCCAGGAACCCTATGTGGGCAGCTTAAGGCGTATGAAAAGCTACAGTGGCGCGAGAATCTTTCAGAGCGTGAATCAGGGAGATGGGACCGTCAAGGCAGCTATCGCTGTCTATGATCAAGAACTGGATGTTATACAATTTCCAAAACTCACTACAAATAACATCGTAGTGGTGGGAATTCGCACACGCGCCTGGGAGATCTCTGTGGTCTCATACTACTTCGAGCCAGATCAGCCCATTGAGCCATACCTGGAGCAGCTCAAGAAAATACAAGAAGAACTTCAGCCTAACCTGTTTATATTAGGTGGCGATGCTAACGCAAAAAATACTTGGTGGGGTGGTGATTTGATAGATCGCAGGGGTGAGGATTTGTCTGGGACCTTGGACGAGATGGGCTTGCAGGTGCTCAACGATGGAGATATTCCCAGTTTTGACACCATCAGGGGCAATAAACGCTATGCCAGTTTCATCGACGTAACGGCCTGCTCTAACGAGATGCTTAACTTGGTACAGGATTGGAGAGTGGACGAAACAATCACAAGTTCGGACCACAACACCTTGATCTTCAGTATCGGACTCATCAAATCGAAAGGCATGAGCATCCAGAGGACGACGAGAGTCTATGGTACGAAAAAGGCCAACTGGACCCAATTTCATGAGAAGCTGGACCAGTTGAAAGAGCAAAGCGCCATAAACCTAGGAAAAGTCCAAACAACTAATAATATAAGGGATTTGGACTCCTTGGCGGAGGGGTATACGACCATTGTCAAGAAGACATGCGAAGATACCCTATCCAAAAAGAAGTCCAAAGAAAAACTTACCTTGCCTTGGATGTCCAAGGAGCTAATGATGCTGAAGAAAGAGGTCCTCACCAGGAAGCGTCGTATCCGAGTTGCAGCCGTGGTCCGGAGGAATAAAGTCATCGATGAGTACCTGCAAATAAAAGAAAAGTATGAGATGGAGGCTAAGACAGCACAAATAGAAAGCTGGAAAGGTTTCTGTGCCAAGCAGGATAAGGAGGGAGTATGGGAAGGCATCTACAGAGTGAAAAGTCTTACCACCAAGAGACAAGAAGATTTGCCCCTGGAAAAGGATGGAAGGACGGGAAATATACGGGACTCAGTAAGATTACTAACTGAGACCTTCTATCCGGATGACTTGAAGGAAAGTGACACAGTGGAGCACAACCTAATTAGAGAGGCGGCTGACCGAGTGAACGAAAGGGATTGTGAAGAGCCTCGGGACCCACCGTTCACGATGGAGGAACTCAGAATCGTAGTGAAAGGCTTCAACCCGAAAAAAGCTCCAGGTTCAGATAGCTTCACTGCCGATATCTGTAGTCACGCAATATCCAACGATCCGGAGTTTTTCCTATCACTGGTCAACAAATGTCTGGAGCTGGAGCACTTCCCGACTCTCTGGAAAGAAGCCACAGTTGTAGTCCTTTGCAAGCCTGGGAAGGAGGACTATACGAACCCCAAAGCTTATAGGCCGATTGGACTGTTGCCAGTGATGGGAAAGATTCTGGAGAAGCTCATCGTAGGTAGACTTAAATGGCATATTCTTCCTAGGATAAGTACTCGCCAATACGGATTCATGCCCCAAAAAAGCACTGAAGACGCCCTCTATGACCTAGTGAGCTATATACGCCGAAAAGTTGCGGCAAAAAAGATTGTGACCATTATTTCACTGGACATAGAGGGAGCCTTTGATAACGCATGGTGGCCTGCAATAAGAGTCCGTTTGGCTGAAGAGAGGTGCCCAATTAATATAAGGAGAATATTAGAAAGCTACCTACGAGATAGAAAAGTCACCGTTCGTTATGGTGGAGAAGAATACACCAAGAGTACCACCAAGGGATGTGTGCAGGGGTCGATTGGCGGACCCATCCTTTGAAATTTACTCCTGGATCCTCTACTCAAAGGGCTAGAACAAAGAGGTGATTATTGTCAAGCGTTCGCAGACGACGTCGTCCTCGTCCTTGACGCGAACACGGGATTGGAGGTCTCAAGACAGGCCAACGCCGCTCTCGCCTATGTGCAGGAGGGGGGAGTAAGAAACAAACTGAAATTTGGGCCACAAAAAACCAAGGCAATGGTCATCACAAACAAATTGAAGTACGACTCCCTGCTCCTGACCATGGGCGGGATCGGCGTTGGGCTGTCCCGGGAAGTTAAGATATTGGGGCTCACCATTGACGAAAAGCTGACTTTCAACACGCACGTCGCAAACACTTGTAAAAAAGTGCAGAACATTTATAAGCATTTGACAAGAGCCGCAAAAGTCAGTTGGGGCCTCCATCCGGAGGTAATAAAGACAATATATACAGCAGTAGTGGAACCAGTGATCCTTTATGCGGCTAGCGCATGGGCACCAGCTGCTAATAAAGTAACAGTGCAGAAACAACTGGGTCGCGTGCAGAGAGGGTTCGCGCTAAAAATATGTAAAGCATACAGAACGGTATCCCTGCACGCAGCGCTAGCCCTGACGGGCCTGCTCCCTCTGGACCTACGTGTCAAGGAAGCGGCGATGCTCTATGAGGCTAAGAGAGGTAAACTGCAGGATAAGTTGGGAGAGAACGAACTAGAGGGGAGGGTCAGATATCTCAAAGCGACACATCCGGCTCAAGAGATGGAAGTCAGTTTCGAATGCTTGCATGACCTCGAAATGGGAACAATTGAAAAACACAAGATCAAGGGGGTGTTGATATTCACGGACGGAAGCAGAATAGAGGAAAAGGTTGGCGCATCACTATCCTGTTGGAATGAAGACCGAGAAATACTGGCAAAAAAGTTTAAACTTTCTGCTTTCTGCACGGTATTTCAAGCCGACCAGGCCACTAAAACTGCCAACACATTAACCGGACGTGAAATCAACATCCTCAGTGACTCAAGGTCAGCCCTTGAGCTCCTTTGTAATACCGGCGTGACTAATCCACTGGCATTTTCTATAAAAGAGATTCTTAAGCATTCAAAAGAAAATGGCAAGACAGTGAAGTTGTTTTGGATAAAAGCGCACATAGGAGTTCAGGGGAATGAAAGAGCGGACGAGCTGGCGAAGCAGGCGGCAAAATATAAGAAAACAGCACCCGACTATGACAAATGTCCTATGTCATACATTAAGAGGCAGATACGACGGGAGACTGTCCAAATTTGGAACGACAGGTATATCATTGGCGAAACAGCAAAAACAACAAAATTATTCTTCCCGGACATAACAACAGCCCACAAAACAATAGGGAAAATGGAGCTTACCCCAATACTTGTGCAGGTGTTAACAGGCCATGGAGGCTTTGCCGAGTACCTGCACAAGTATAAATGTAAAGATAACCCAGATTGTGACTGCGAACCAGGCAAGGGAGAGTCAGTGATCCACTTGTTGGTGGACTGCCCCAAGTTTATCAGATGACGGTTCGAACTAGAGCAGAGAACTGACAAGAGTGTGACTACTGAAAACTTAGTGTCGCTAATCACCAACAAGCTGGATCAAGGACACTTCCTTGAGTTCTGTAAAAAAGTGGCAAACTATGCGATCAAAAGGAACAAAACATAGGTTGGAAATATAGATCGTTAGTATAATGCGTATTATAATAATATGATGAAATACTACGATGAAAATGGCCAACCTATGTGTTGTCCATTTGGTCTTCAATAAAAAATAATGATAAATAAAAAGACGCTAAAAAAGGTCTCCGACCCCAATATCGGAGGTACAGAGTATCAATAATAATAAAAAAAAAAAGCAGGTTAAGTTACAAAACATTATGCAGTCGAAGCATATGCTGCTGATAGATGGGTCAGAGCAGGGCAATAAAGGAAAAGGTGAAGCAAAGAGATAATAAAAAGAGTGACACTCTGAGTGACACACCATATAGAATACTCCTGCAATAAAAATTGCCCGTATTGTGTCCTGTCTGCTGGTCAGTGCTGTTTTATGAAAATTGCAGTATGAGGATGTCACCGATAAATCTAGAATTTCTAACATTGTATAATTATACTGTTTACACTGTACAACTTCATATTGAATAGTGTGATCCAGAACTATTTTCCTTCCTCCTCTCTTAAATTTCTACCTTCAAACCGAGCAGAGGCATTGTGGATTTTTTTATCAGAGTTAATGCTCACCTGAATCTTTATTAACAGAGTTCAATTGATGAAATGACACAGAAATCAACTGTTCTTTTTATTACAGGCCTGATCTATATCGAGTTTCCGGCAAGTTCGAACTGTTGGATCGTATTCTGCCCAAATTGAAGAAGGCAGGGCACAGAGTTCTGATGTTCTGTCAAATGACGCAGTGTATGACTATCATAGAGGACTATTTCTCTTGGAGAGGTTTCCAGTACTTAAGGTGAGTCCGTAATCCGTATTATTATTACAGTTCAAGTCAAACTTAAATGCGTCTCAAGTGAAGTTAGCTCTGTTTGTTCGCGCATTTACAGTCGCGTACTAAATCATTTATAGTGTTCTGTATGTACATAAGATATAGATTCACACAGAATACTTTAAAAGGAATATATTGTTAACAATGTAAGAATATGTCATATAAGATATATATATATATATATATATTTATATAAATATAAATAAATAATATAATAATATTTATATAAATATAAATAAATATATATATATATATATATATATATAACGACTCATGGCAACATAATAATGGTTTTTTGGTTTACTTTTATCCAAAAGTTGTTCTGGTTAAGTTCCGGCAGAGGTTTCGTATCAATTTATAATAACGGCATAATATTACTCAAAGTTCAATAATCAAAAATTAATATTTTCAAAATTAGCAGTAACAAAAATCTTAGAACTTCTTTACACGACTGTACAAACAACGCCAGTGATACGTAGCGGAAGTGAGACGCCAAGTAACCGGCAGGAATGTGGGAGCGGGGCACCGATACCAAACGCTGTACACCTCTCCGTTTTACTCTTAAAATGTGTGTACTGCGCAATCGCAAAGACGAAAATCAGAGGCGCAGATTGAACAGAACTGTACGAAGTCGTAGACTAAAGCTCATAATAATTATGATGTTCAACTTTTGTCATTTGCTATTATAAAAATCTTGCAAAACTTCCAGTCCATTCCTCACCCTGCACTGTGTTGTAAAAGAAACTACCTCCTTTTAGCATAAAAGTTTTATCTTTATATGAATTGCCCCTATATTTTTTATTTTTATCAATTGTGTGTTGTGTTCCTCTTTGCGTCGTATTCCTCATTACTGAAGGTCGTGACCCATTTCCATTAATCACATAATGGTTTTCTTGGGATTATAAATAGTTTTCTTGGGATTATAAATTATAATGCGGTGGGTTCCCACATCCTTCCGCATACGACAGGACTAAGGAGTAAGAATATTAAACTTCAATTATATTATCAGATTTTAGTGATAATAACCGGGATCGACGGCTTAACGTGCTCTCCGAGGCACGGAGGAAACGAAAAGGCCAAATTTGAACCACCAATTTCGTTTACCCATCCGGTTACCGACTTCGGTACTTCGGTCAACGTTGCTTAACAATCGCAACCGACTAATGTGCGTTGTCACAACCAGGTCACTCGTTCCTCGATCATCATCAATGCAGCATCAATGTGTGTACGCGTGTGTTATTACGTCTCGTTGGTCTAGTGGTTAGCACGACTGCGGCCGACGAGGTTCCGGGTTCGAGTCCCGGGTCGGGCAATAATAAAGTATCGGGGTTTTCTGATTAGAAATTCTCATCACTAGCCCAGAGTTAGGAAGTTGGCGGTGTTTCACCCCCGTGCCTCGGAGAGCACGTTAAGCCGTCGGTCCCGGTTATTATCACTAACATGATAATAGTCGTTAAAGCCCGCCAACCCGCATTGGAGCAGCGTGATGGGTCTAAGCTCTAATTCCCTCTCTCCTGTGAGAGTGGAGGCCTGTGCCCAGCAGTGGGACGTTAATGGGCTGCAGTGGTGGTGGTGGTGTGTAATTATTAATAAAAAAATACGCGCCGAATAGAGAACCTCCCCCTTTTTAGGAAGTCTGTTATCTGTGTATTGATGCTTCTGTTTGAATGCGACTCACCTCACGGCACGCGTGTCACAGGTTGGACGGAATGACGAAGGCCGAGGACCGCGGCGAGCTGCTGAAGAAGTTCAACGAGGCGGGCTCGGACTACTTCATATTCCTGCTGTCGACGCGCGCGGGCGGACTCGGCCTCAATCTGCAGAGCGCTGACACCGTCATCATCTTCGACTCCGACTGGAACCCGCATCAGGTATTTTTATACAACTGCCTGAAAAAAGGAGTATATTGTTTTCAGGGTTCATGTATGTATGTATGTATGTATGTGAGTTTGTATATTCCACCATAACTTCTATACGCCTGAACCGATTTTGATAAATGAGATATCGTTAGAATCCGTAGCTTATTCCGGATGACATAGGCTCGTAAATTTTTAAAAAAAAATTGATGGGGTGACCATTAAAGACTAAAATTGAAAAAAAAATCGAAAATAAGTTTAACTATATAATCATCATCTAGAAAATGATGAGTAGATTCCAAAAAAATACCATTTAATAAAAATGTGAATAAAATTCAAATTTTTTGGCAGGGCAGTCGTGTTTTAATTTTTTAAATTATGACTTGTCTTTGTCATTACCGAGTGTTAGACTGACATTGACAGATCTATCTATGGTCCATCTATGGTCTGATTCCCTCTGCAGCACTCTCGACCGGGGCGGGGGATCGGTGCCTTATGTCTAAAATGGCTGTACGGTGTTTGTGTGTAAATTTTTAATAAAGTATGAATAAAATGGCTAACGAGTGTTCCTACTTATTACGAGTTACGTCTTTACAGATTTTCTTGCTGGTTCTTCTCGGTAGGAATGGCATTCCGAACCAGTTTATTCACTTGACGATACAAAAGTACTTGTGAAAGTTTGTTTGAATAAAAGACATTTTAATTTGAAGTGAAAACTTGAGCACTTTTTGGTAGGGGGTAAAAACGTGGAATACGCGAGATCGACACCATTTTTCGACAAAAGGTCTAAGTAGTACATTCGTAATTAAACTTTAATGCCTTAGTTTTAGGGTTTATATTAATAAGTGCTGTGTAACCGTGGGCGACACCTCTCGTTGTTTCGTAGACAAAAGGTCTTAAATATAAATAGAGTACATTCGTAATTAAACAATAAACTTTAATGCCTTACTTTTAGGGTTTATATTTTAATTATTATTAATTTTTTTTGATAAGAAAAAAAATCATTTTCACTTCTATCGGCAGTCCCTATGATTACCGATTTTTTTTAGAGTGAATCTTTTTTAGAATCGTTGTGATTTGAAAATTCAATGAAACGAAAAAGAGACAAACATGGCCTCCCTACCAGGCCATACCAGGGAAAATTCAGAAATTATGAATACCCAAATTAACCCTGCCGGGGATCGAACCAGGGATTTCCGCACATTAAGACAACAGCGCTCAACACTGCACCACGGAGGTCGTCAAAGATCAGAACCCCTCTAACGAGTTTGCACATAGATTCAACAACGAAATGAATAAGTTATTATAGGTTTTTTAGGCAGATTTAAAACCCTTGTCTTGTATGCAGCAGGGGTCTTTGGCCCCTGAGGGCCAAGCGGGGTTATGGTCTTCGAGGCCTGACCTCATTACCCGGGTTGGTTCGGGGTTACTTTGTACCCCCGTGAATTTAGAAAGGTGAATGTAAAAGTACATATTGATAAATCTTGATGGTCTTTCGTGTGCGACTCGCACTTGGCCGAATTGTCTATTTGTCAAAACTCATTTTTGTACTATATTATATGGACCCTTTTTTGTGTAACATCAACAATGATGCTTTCCTCGAATTTCATTGATAAACACGAAGTGTAATTTTTATCTCTACAGGATCTTCAAGCCCAGGATCGTGCGCATCGTATTGGACAGCGCAACGAAGTGCGCGTACTGCGGTTAATGACTGTCAACTCTGTGGAAGAGAGGATATTAGCTGCTGCGAGGTAAGGGCTAGTGCTGACACAAAGACTTAAAATTAAACATTTAAACACATAAAATTAAAAAAAGCCATCCCTTAAAAAAATTCTCAAACCAAAAAAAGACCATCCCTTAAAATTTTAAAAGGTATGACTGTGAATTGAGATTCCACAACCACCTAGAAACAGCTGGTAATCCTCAAATTACAGATCAGATTTTCATCAAACATAGCTAAGAACCATCCCAGATAAACCCGTTTTCGAATAAAAAAAACACTAACATACAAGCAACTTTCATCATGGATTAATAATGCAAGACAGTAAATACTATTTCGTGACTTGGTGCTACTACGCTTATTACATAAGATTCTATTTTCCTTCTCTAGGTACAAATTAAACATGGACGAGAAAGTAATTCAAGCTGGTATGTTCGACCAGAAATCAACCGGTTCAGAACGACAGCAGTTCCTGCAGAGTATCTTGCATCAAGATGGAGATGACGAAGAGGTAACTTATAGACTAAAAATGTCCTTTCCAAATATCAAAAAATCGACAGAGCAAAAACATTGTGTTGTCTATAACATTAATAAAATTAAGCGTCGACATTTTTGTAAGATTTTAAAGTTTCCGCTTTCATCACCTAAGATGAAAATGAGATAGCGATGAATCCTTCGATCTCCCAGATCATTCATGTGGGCATACAGAGTGATGGCACAAATAGATATTTTTCAAATAAAACAATGGTGCCGATTCTGTAATGTAACATCTCTAAACTAAACTAAAATGGCAGCTTTAAATCTAGTTCTGTCCCTTTCCGTAGGGAGTATTATGAAAGGGTTAGCAATATTTATAATGCTCTAATTTTAGTTTAGTTTAGAGATTGTGCACTACAGAATCAGCCCCATTGCCTTCTTCAAGTGTTTAATTTCTTCCATTTATATCACTAGTAAAACGATGCCATTGTGCTTAAAAAGCATAGTGGTACACAATATAAAGATGGTGTCGTTTTGAGTTAGAAACGAAAAAGGAAACGCGAAAATTTACGAAAATAAGCACACCGTTCTTAACAAACTGATACTCAATAAAGCTTTTAGAATACGACATTCACAATAGCGACATCTGGTGTTGATTTTGGAACTATTGAACAAATGCTGCCATACTAGATGATGCCCACGACTTCGTCCAAGCGGGTTAAGTTTTTTTAATTCCCGCGGGAGCTGCCTAATTTTATCGGGATAAAAAGTAGCCTATGTCTTTCCCCGGGATAAAAACTATCCGTGTACCAAATTCATTAAAATCGGTTGAACGGATGGGCCGTGAAAGCGTAGCAGACAGACACTTTTACAATATTAGTGGATTATGGATTAATGATTTAAAATAACAGAAGAGTTTTTTCAAACAATAGGAAGAGAACGAACTCCCGGACGACGACTTGATCAACGAGATGATAGCGCGTTCCGAGGAAGAGATGGAGCTGTTCAAGCAGATGGACATCGAGCGCAAGAAGACGGAGACTCAGTCGCGCCTCATTGATGAGTCTGAGCTGCCCGACTGGCTGGTCAAGAACGATGACGAAGTCGTTTGCAACAAGGTAAAGTAACTTTGTGAGTTAAGATCGCCATTGACGTCAACATTTTTTACCCACTTACCAAGGTAAAAGAACTTTATGAGTTAAGATCGCCATTGACGTCAACATTTTTTACCCACTTACCAAGGTAAAAGAACTTTATGAGTTAAGATCGCCATTGACGTCAACATTTTTTACCCACCTACCAAGGTAAAAGAACTTTATGAGTTAGGATCGCCATTGACGTCAACATTTTTTACCCACTTACCAAGGTAAAAGAACTTTATGAGTTAAGATCGCTATTGACGTCAACATTTTTTACCCACATACCGAGGTAAAAGAATTTTATGAGTTAAGATAGCCATTGACGTCAACATTTTTGCCCACTCGCGGCATCAGTCTAAACGAGTTCATTTCTCGATCGACGTGGCCTCCTTTGAGGTTGTGTACATGGAGTTCGCTCTCACGGTCAAATGTCATGACGCCAAACACTTCAGGCTTTGCACTGTGATCGGCATGGGTTTGCATTGTGCCTAAATTTTGCTTCCAGACAAATTTTGTGTTAATTTCTTCATTTGAGAGCTTAAGGTTCTCTTGATAGATACCTTTACTTTTGAGGCTGCGAGCTTAAGGTTTTCTAATACCTTCCGTTTCGAGGCCTGATTTTTGTAGAATAAATAATTGAGTTAGAGTGTATTTTCGTTCTTGCCGATTATTAGGCAGGCCGCATATCGTACCCTTATTGCAAAAACCGATTATCTGCATTTTTGTACCAAAATTGAGTTAAATATATCAATCGACTCCTCCAGTCACGACGAAGCTACAGGTAAAACCCATTATCTGCTACGACGCTTATTTACGGAGATAGCTAGAGCTAAAAGCAACTATCTTCAAGTATGATTTAATTATCTTCTTAAAAAAAGAACTAAGCTCATTTATTCTGTTAAAACATATTAACTTGCGGTAACTGGTTTTAGCTTTTATGAATTAAAGTAGAATGTGCTGATGTATCTACCAGTAAAACATACTAAACAACATTAGTTGTTTTTTGCAGAAAAAATAACACCATATTTGGTTAAAATGATTGCAGATAAAAAGAACTTAGATAACTATAGCTTACTTTTACTGTATAACTGGGCTACTACGGTTTTCGAATATCTTCAGCAATTATCAATTATCTGTGTTTACTTTTTCCTTTCACTAGGTACATGCGAGACGCTTGCTAGATGAGGTGGGTAAGCTGTTCGAGCGGATCATTGCCGGTCGCCTCAGTGACCACTTGTTCCATAATATTATCGGCCCTGATTTATCTGAAAGCCAGTTTGGTTTCCGGCAGAGCCCATCTACAGTGGACGCGATCCTGTCCGTTCGGACCTTTATGGAGCATTTATGGGCAGTTTCAAAGGGTGGAGTCGCATTGGCAGTGAGTTTGGACATAGTGAATGATTTCAATTCCCTACCTTGGACAGCTATTAGGGAGGGTTGACTCACCACAACGTGCCTCCATACCTGCGGGATATCATTGGGTCGTACCTTTCCAACAGATCTATGCAGTATACTGGGCGAGCTGGTCTCTTTTATACGAGGAAAATAAGTTACGGAGTTCCACAAGGTTCTGTACTGGGACCGCTCTTGTGGAATTTGGCATACGACGCTGTCCTACGTACTAGTCTCTGGTGTCAATATAATCTGCTACGCAGATGTCACTATGGTACTAGTTGAAGGTGATTCTTTTGAGGGAGCGCTGAGACTTGCAGAGGTCGGTGTGTCCCGGGTAGTCTCGGAAATCCAAGTGCTGGGCCTTAGAATAGCACCTCACAAAACTGAAGCCACATGGTTATGGTATGGTTCCACAAGCTTCCCAGGCGAGTGGAACCGCCCAGTTTTTCGCTTCGCGTGGGTAGTACGGACGTCCAGGTTGGCCGGTACCTCAAATACTTAGGTCTGACCTTGGACAGCCGTTGGAGCTTCGAGGAGCATTTTGAGCGCTTGATCCCTCGAATACAGAAAGTAGCAGGTGCAATGCACGGTCTGCTGCCTAATCGCGGGGGTCCGCAAGAAGGAGTCCGCCGACTATATGCGAGTGTAGTGCGAACGATGGCCCTTTACGGGGCACCTGTTTGGTCGCAGAGACTATCTGGTATGCAACGTCTCAGAGCAAAAGTTAACAGCGTTCAACGCAAGATGGCGATAAGGGTCGCGCGGGGATATCGAACTATATCGTTCGAGGCCTCCACTATTCTGGCCCGCTCTCCGCCTTTGGACTAGCCGATATGGATGCAAAAGTGTATGCCGAAATCCATGATGGCCAGAGGAGTGGAGATGGGAGGTGGTAAGACGCCGATCGCACCAGCAGGCAATTGTAAGCTAGCGTACGCGCCTAGAAGAGGGAAGAAACATACGCTAGCGCACTGTTGGTACAATCCTCCCAAATTTTGAGGCCTGGCTGTAAAGAAAGAGTGGCAATATCACCTTTAGACTGACACAGGTACTAACCGGACACGGCTGTTTTTTCACCATGTGGGCAATGACCTCTCCCCAAGAGGCTGAAATAAGGGATATACTGGAAAAAGAGGAAAATTCGAGAGCAGTGGTCTCCTTCTGAGAAACCGTAACGGTTGAGAAGGAGGCTGCTGAGCAGGTCCGAGAGATAGCCGATCCCGCCAGGAGACGAAGGCGCCGAGGCGGTGCCGTTAGCCGGCCAACCCTATCCGGATGGACAGGGTTGGGCGGCTAACGGGACTACGGTTACTACGGGACTATTGGATAATAGTCCCGTAGTAATGGACCTCGAGGTCACGAGCGGCTGGGGTGGGGGCTTCAGTCGTTCCATGTTACATGTCATAAGTGGCCTTGGGAAGATGGCAGTTTGCTGTGGCACAAGCTGCCATAGCTCATAACGAGTGCAGTTTGGGGTATGAGCACCGGGACGAGCCCAACAGGCACTGCGCTAGGGAGGCACCGATGCGTATTTTATGAGATCTCGGAGCCCCCCAATGCATGCAGATGGTGGCCACCGAGGGGGGTTTAGTTGGTACAAAGTTGGGTATCTTAGGAAGATTTCCCCCTCGAAAAAAAAAACTTCTCTCTCCTCTCTGCCAATATCCATAGCAATAAAAGTATAATACCCGAAGAGTATCAGTCGCTGGCTTCTGAAGCTAGCATTGTTGATCGATTGCCAGCTGCAACTCTCTCTGACACTGATGATACATGTTCTCTGACTAGTTCAGAAGACTAAACTGTTTTTTTTTTTAAACTAAACCTATATCTTCACATGGTATAAAACAAAGCCGCTCTCCGGCGTCTGTCTCTCTGTATGTACTGGTATGTATGTATGTACGCTTAGAACTTTTAAACTACGCCACGGATTTTAATGTGGTTTTCATCAATAGATAGCGTGATTCAAGAGGAAGGTTTATATGTACATTATTTCCCGAAATACCCACGGAAATGGGACAAACGCGGGTGAAGCCGCAGAGCACAGCTAGTTTGACTTAATAATAATATTTTAAGCGAATTAGTTTGTTTAAACGCGCTAATCTCGAGAACGGCTGGACCGATTATAACGGAAATTTTACTGGCAAATAGGTAAAAAAGCAATTAAGTATATTTATTTTACACCTGTACTGGATATAGTTGAACTAAAACGATTTTTGTCGGGATGATTATTAATATTCAAAGTGAGAGATTAAATAAAAAATGCCAATAGAGCTACCAGAAGAGTAATTTTGAAGATTTGGTAGTTTTTCTGCATTCAGGAAAAACCTACTAAATGAGCTCCTTACCGGTTATTTTTTTCTTTTTATTGAAAATCTAGAAAGTTTTCTTCAATTATTAATGTACGTAACTATTCTTTAATAGTTTCTTGTTTATAAAAACCACTAGCGTTTAAAAATTGACATCATTATAATTAATTTTTGTGTCGTCAAAGTTTCAAGTACTTATATCTCAAAACTTTTTCGCTCAAATTTTGATGCAGATAATCGGTTTTTGCAATAAGGGTACGATATGTAAGTTTTGACTACCGCAAACGATCGTTATTTTTTTCCGAACGGATATCATTCCGCACGTTTCGAATTCCATGCCACGCTATCGGAGGAACGATTCGTATACTGACGGCAAATAATTCGTCGGCCTCCATTGACGTGATTCCGAATCGGGATATATCGCATTCGGAAAACGTATTCATATTCATTTTTTTTTTTGCATTTCAATACATAGTAATTTACATAATGTCTATAGAATAGTTCTTAATACAATATTGGAACCCCAGTGGGGCACAGCAAAAATCAGTGGTAGTAGAGAGAGGGCTGCCTTATTTTTCTTCTACGTACATTTGCGGCCTACCTAACCATGGCCATATAGCTATATTATACTATATATATTTTATTATATAGGGCCAAGGCTGGAACTACCTTGATGAAGACGAAACCCTGGGTCGCGGGTCCCGGCAGCGCAAAGAAGTGGACTACACTGACTCTCTCACGGAGAAGGAGTGGCTCAAAGCCATTGACGAAGAGTTCGAGGAGGAGGAGGAAGAGGATGATGACGATGAGGTGTTGGATAAGAAGCGGAAGAAAGGGCGCAAGCGACGGTAAGACTCCCAGAAGTAGAAACGTTCAACTGTGCGGCCGTCCGTTGTAATTCAATGATCATGGGTAAACTTTAATTTTTTAAAGATGTTTATGCCCGTCTCCAAAGTCTGATATACAAGCGTTCTATGTACCTTATTTCGTCCAAATTTGAAATTGGTTCAGAATTTCAGAAAGGTGAGCTGACTCACCTTTCTACATCTATAAAAAAAAGCAACTCTAGCTTGGAAATTTTCAGAGAAATATTTAAAAAAAAATCTCTAAGGATACTCAGATTAATGGTTTGTGAATGAATTTCAAAGAGGCCTATAGATTGAATAATCAAATATGCTTTTGAGGAAATCATACTAATATAAGCCGAAAGTGTGTTTGTCCTTCAATCACATCGCAACAGATCAATGGATCGACGTGATTTTTTGCATGGGTATTGTTGAGGATGTAATATAATGTAATCTTCTAGGCATGCATACTTTACCTTAGGGGGCATCACCAATTGCAAGTCTGATTGCAGCCAAGCCCTAGCCTATACTATATTTAAAAAAAGAGGACCTGGGAATGACGTTGGCTACTTTATATTTTTCTTTTATTCTGGAAAATTAAGGAGTTCCCATGGGAATTATAAAACCTATCACACGTGGACGAAGTCGCACGCATCAACTAGTTGGGGAATAAAGATATTTCAGGTTTTAATAATAATCAACTAAACTCGCCGGCATATTTAGCGGAACATAAAAAAAAGGTCCGTAATTAAAAAAATATGGTTTTATTTTAAAATCTTCTTACTACACTTCTTTTGTTATTTAAAGTTTCATTTGTTTTACTTAAAATGAGATCACATTAAGAACAGATTTTGCGAGTAAAGGCTATTTGTGAAAAATGGTACATTTTTGAACTTTTCATGTAACCGGGAAAAGTGAAATTTAATATTAAAATAACAATTAATTAAATTAGAAAAATGGTGATTAATATCGCGTATTTCCTCCACGTGCTCTTATTAAAGTTTCTACCCGTCTAGGCATACTGAGAATGATGTTATCGATGGTCTCCTGGGATAGTCTCCGCCATTCCTCAACTACGGCGATTCGCAGTTCTCCCACGTTGGCAGGAGCTGGAATTCTGGACTTAACTTTTCTTTTCAGCAAGTCCTAAACGTGCTCTATTGGGTTCATATCCGGTGATCTCGCCGGCCACTCCATAACAGTGATATTCATATCATTAAGATAAGCTTGAGTTACCAGAGCGGTATGCGGCCGAGCATTATCCTGCATAAAAACAAAATCTTCACCGATATATGGGGCAAACGGTACGACATTTTCTTCTAAAACTTCTCTGATATAGCGGTCTGCAGTCAGACTCCCTCTGTCAATCACTACCAAGTCTGTGCGAACTCCCAAACAAATGCCCGCCCAAACCATTATTGATCCACCACCATATGCAACTGTAGTTTCAAAATTTGTCTGAATGTATCGTTCTCCTTTGCGTCTGTATATTCTTTCCCTGCCGTCAATTTGATTTAAGAGAATTCTGCACTCATCACTAAACAATACCTTACTCCATTGGTCCGCGTTCCAAAGTCGATGTTCCTGAGCAAAAGTTAACCTGTTTCTACGATGATTTACCTCGAGCCTTGGAGGGCACAAATGAACCCAAACCAGCTTCTTCGAACCGTACGCTCACTTACGGTTACACCCCGCACTGCTTCTAACTCATGTCAGGCTTGGACGGCCGTCAAACGGGGGTTCCTACGTACACGAAGCCGAATGAAACAATCATCCCTACTCGAAGTGCGTCTTTTTCTGCCTTATCCTGCTCTTCTCACATAAGTACCGGTCTCCCTGAACCGTTGGATACTGCGATGGATCGTTGAAACTGGTCGACGAAGATTTCTGGATATCACTCTGTAGGTTTGACCATTTCTTCGCATTTTGAGTGCCCTTGCAATCTCCGTTGGGGCTAAGTCAGGCATAATTCAGTCATCAACTCCAGAAAGATACGCGATTAAAAAAAACTAACAAAAAACAGTATTTCAATGAAATTTTAAATCAAACTCAGAAGGAAGAAATACTCGAAGTTCGCTCCAGATAAGGTGTATTTGAATAAAATTAAAACAATTGCATAAAATGTGATGTTCAGTTGTTTTCTTAATTTGAAAATATTTCTTTTTAAATTAAATGACGTATAAACCAGCCAGCAACCTTATATGATACTGATATCAAACCTTTTTTTATGTTCCGCTAAATATGCCGGCGAGTTTATGAGTACTTAAGGGGTTAAGAAGGCCGAATAACCTTGACGAAACGCAGACCAGCGGGACTTTTGCCGACGGTAATGCCGTATAGCGGCCACGCCCGGAACTACGCAAACTAGGCCAAAGACTATAGACTGCAGAGGGAACAAGTGCTATTTTATGGGATAATGCCTATATTTATGTTTGCGCATAAATATCATAGGTCACAAATACGTAAACTTTCTTTAATACCTACCTTTAGCTTTACCTTGAAACCTTGCCATGAAATGTTCGATATCGTATCCGATACTAAATATTGTTTGCGCTTGTAGTAGGCACAGATTTAGGTATAGGTACAAGTAATATTTCGTATTGGATCAATGCTAAAATGTAGGTAGTTCAAGTTAGTGTTGCAGAACTATCGATAGTTGACATCAAGCTAAAAGTTTTGAAACGTGCTACCTCCGCCGAGGGATGAGTGGGGTACAGGGAGAGGAGATAGAGAATCAGGTACTAACTGCTCACAATAAACCCCACTTGCCGGAGCTGCGTAGGTTTTTTGTGAGTTTACTCCTTTAGAATCAATTTTCATATGTATGAGCCTGTGGTATGAAAATTTATGTGCAGTAGGTACGTCATGCGCAACTCTCAGCACAGAGTCACTTAAAAAAAAGTCAGCGCCATTTTGAAATTCTTTGTTAAATAACCGATTTCGTTCAAAATTGATATTTACGGCTTTCTGGGATCACAAAACAGGAAACTGTTACCAAAATTTAAAAAAGTCGGTGCCATTTTGAAATTCTTTGTTAATTGACCGATTTCGTTCAAAATCGATATTTACGGCTTTCAGCACGGCTAGCATGCGCACTACGAGTAAAATTATGCCTACCCGTTATCTCTCTCTGTCTACCGAAGCTAACATGGTTACTTGTCTCGTTACGTCAAAAGTAGAGATAAAAGTAATATTTCTAATCTGTGGTATTTTTCTCTACGAGCCTTTACATGTCGACTACTTTTTTCTTGTAATATACTGCATTTTGTGCATGTTAGGGTAAATGAAAAATTTGCCGGCAACGACAATATCTCTCTCTCTCTCGCGAGATAATCTCGTTGTGCGCATCCTAGACCTACTGGGATCACAAAACAGGAAACTGTTACCAAAATTTAACAAAGTTAGCGCCATTTTGAAATTCATGTTGTTATTATGTTTATGGAAACATAATAACAACATGAATTTCAAAATGGCGCTAACTTCATGGTCATGGGACTATGTAATGTATTTTGATGAATATTATATATATGGTAATTAATATATGATGATAGCCATGGAGTTAGAGAATAGGAGTGCAGGTGTTCCCAGCTTGTCATCACGAATTTCGATTCCATATTATGATATTATCTATAAGGTTGTCTGGAAGAGATCGCTGGTTAGCGATGAGACCGCCTTATTGTACCTACATTTTAAGTTTTCATGTTTGTTCTTTTTCTTTTGTGTTTTTTGTGGTGTACAATAAAGAATATACATACATACATACATATTATGCACGCTGAAATTATAATGCTTGCTTTTCCACAGTTTCTCAGTCGCAGACAAAATGATTTTGTCTCGGTAGCATAATCGATTTACTAAAACAAAAGTTGTTAGAATTCAGAAATGGCACATTTACATCTGAGAAAGACAGACAGAAAGACACACTTACGCATACATTTTAATTATTATTAGTATGTATTTTAGTTATTAGTAGCATTAATATTATTAGTAAGTAATTTTGCATTAAAAATATTATAATCTATTCCGTCGGGTCGGAGGAAAAAATCAAAAAGTTATTTATTCAAATTAAAGCTTATTAGCTTTAAAAACAATCAAAATTTAAGTAGCGAGTGCAGGTAGGTTGTTCTTCATCAAAATCATCTTGATTTGAATTTTTACAATCGCTTGTCACTACAGAACCTTATTTAGTCTTTGTACCTACTTTGCACACTTAAAAAATTAAATTCTTAAAAAAAATATATTTACACCTACTAATTTACAGATAAATACTGAACTAAGTATTTCTAAAATTTTAAATATGTACAAATGAGTATAAACCCTTCAAAATCGAAAATTAACTTTAAAAAATTCGCTCCGACACCGACGTGCAGTCCACCTTCGACAATGTCCCGAAACGGACTGCCGAAGGGCTCGCGGGTGTTTACAGGGCGACGGAGCAGCCACGTTCTCACTAATATACTTAAATTTCGGGGGAAAATTACTTTACACGACAGTTATATGGAGTAAAAATAAAACTCGCCGTTAAAAATATTGTAATTTTTAAGACCTATTTTTGTGTGCAAGAACTAATTAAAAAGCTTGTGCCGTTTTGCAGAACATTTTCAAAGTATGACAAAAGTAGATACTCTTTGGGGATTTTTTTCTGAAAGAGGGTTTGAAAAAAGTAAACATTTTTTACAGTAGAAATGTTTATTAAGCCTACATCTTCCGTTACATATTTTTTCTTTACGGATTCAACTATCAGTTATTAAGACAATTTGACTTAAACATCCTAATACTGAGGCAGTTTGTCATCTCTTAAAGCCTTAACTCAAGTTTGTGCAAATTGCGCCTAGGGCAGACTAAACTTAACTTAACTTAACCTTTGGATTTGGCTTCTAGTTAATCTTGTTTGTTTATTTCACACAGACGTCAAGAAGATTCAGATGAAGAGGAAGTGCCCTGTTCCTCAAAGAAGAAAAGCAAAACCGAAATCAATATGCTCAAAAAACGCCTCAAGAGTATTATGAAGAAAGTTATAGACTATACTGATGAGTGAGTACCTTTTTCAAGCTCTCTTTAGGTGATTCATTAGCAATTGTTATTACATTATTTCCTGTGTTTCTTCAATATATTATTTATTCGTTTGTTTTTTTTATTTTTGGCATAGAAACGGGCGTGTCTTGTCGGAGCCGTTTATGAAGCTTCCTTCGCGTCGTGAGCTCCCCGATTACTATGACGTCATCAAGAAACCATTGGACATCAAGAAAATTATGAATAGGATTGAAGATGGCAAGGTAATTTAGACTGAAGCAATCCGCTAACGTCAGATCGTCGGTGGCCGGTAATATTTTTTTCAATACACTTGCTCGAAAAATGCACTTACAGAGGCAGTAAACAGGGCTTGTAAGTTAAATTTACTGCCCGCGTGCAGTAAATCTTTACTGCCCTCGTGCAGTAAATTTGCAGTTTTTTTTTTAATTTTTGTAAGTCCATGTTACTTCTGAATAAAAAGTTTTCTTGCAAGAAGGTTCATAATGATAATAACTTTGTACATAGAAAACCTAAAAAATAATGACATTTAAAGCTAAAAAATAATGAATTGACGAAATTAATTCATAAAATAAAAAATTGTATTTAATATAATTAATTAAAATTGTTTTAAGTTTGTGTAAATGAAAAAAGTAAAGGCTGAATAGTCCAGGCTGGGAGCTAAGAACTAGAACCTAGAGCCATGAATCTAATAAAAAAACGCAATTACAACAACTAGTCTAAATCTTTAATCTGTACGCGCTATTTTTAAAAGAGTCATTGAATTTTTCTTATAAATTATCAATAAATATGAGTGATATATGTGATGTGGAATCATAAAATTAAATCAACAATTAGGTATTTTAGATCTGAGAAAAAACCGCGCTTATAATAGCCGCCAAAAATCTTGAAATAAGTATGGGCGTGTAAAACCATTTTCTAGTGAGTACCTAGTGCCTACCTACTCGAATTTTATTTTCAAGTTTTCTCACAAATGTATTGAAAAATATTGTATGACACACGGGCGATAAGGTTTCTACATACTCGTGATGATGGTCAGCCCTCGACTGGGGTCATGGGGCTGACATTAGTCAACTCGTATGTAAAAACCTATTTACCGCTCTTATATCACAAACTACTATTGTGAAGCTAACGGTGATAACGATGAAGAAAAACTTGTGAGGAAACCGGCATGCCTACGTTCTCCAAAACATTCTAATCGTGTGTGAAGTCTCTGCAATCCGCATTTGGTCAGCATGTTGGACTATGAATTATGGCCTTACATTTCAATTTCATGATAAAACACGAGAAAAACGCTAAGGTTTATATTACGTGCCTTGACCGGTGACCCTTAACCGAACAGGGGTATGGGTTTAATATAACTGCCATGCCCCTAACAGGTTAGCCCGCTACCATCTTAGACTGCATCATCCTTAACATCAGGTGAGATCGCCGTAAAGGGCTAACTTGTAGTTGTTTAAAAAAAAACTATGGTTGTTTCCAGTACATGGATATTTCTGACATGGAACGCGATTTCTTCACTCTGTGCGCGAACGCCCAAACCTACAATGAAGAAGCTTCACTGATCTATGAGGACTCCGTGCGGCTGCGTAATGTTTTCATCGAGATTAGACGGCGCTACGAGAACGGACAGAACTCTGAAGAATCTGATGATAATGATAATAATAAAGGTTAGTTGTTGCAATTTTATTGGTTACGGCAATAACATAACAAGTTGTATATTATGCTGTACTTCTTGAGGATGTGGCTATGGAGGGCTCTAATTAGAGACCCAGTATCACTTTGACTATTGCGAATATCTTGTGATCTCCACCATCTATAGTTCCTGACTAATACTAATTGCTGCCAGGAACAGCAGCAACATCTTGGCCTCTTCCGGGTGCACTAGACACTTCCCTAGATAGAGGCTATGTTTCTGCATTTGTGCAGGGCAGTAGCAGATATTGTGTTTCCTCAGCCTCACAGCAGAGCCTACACACTTGTGTCCTGGAGCTTAAGATTAATCAATATGTCTGTTCAACCTGCAATTTGAGGAGCTAGGGAATAAGAGCAATTAGTGTGCAATATGCATTCATAAACTTAATATTTTAAGAAATAGATCCTTTTCAATATTATACCTTAGACTAATTAAATTCAATTCTTAAATAAATCACTGAAGTGGAGTTTTAAACTTGTTACAGAAGAAGACGATTCAGATGGAGAATCAAATCGTTCGGTTAAAATGAAAATCAAACTGAAGAACAAAAGTAAGAGCACTCCTTCCAGGAAACGAAAACAACGAAAATATGTCTCGGATGATGAATACTTTGAGGAAGATTAGGTTAATATTATAGTTTGTAAGCTATATTTAAAGCTCAATGTACTGTGTCCCAAAAACGTTTATTATTATTAATATCTGGAAACCCTTTGGTGGTACATAATATCTTATTATTTGGAACCACAAGAATTTACAATCGCTTAGGATCAGACATTTAGGTTACTGGTTGAAATTGTTGCTTTAATCTCATTCTAATAAATATGAAATATTTCCCATGAATAGTATTTATCATGCTTGCTTGGTATATACGGTGCACAGTTATCAAATTTATTTAAGTAAGAATTTTCATGATGAATCTTTTATTAATTAATTCATTTTTAATTTAATATTTGAATAAGATATAATAATTTTTTTGAATTTAGAATGACTATTTCAGTTATACTTGATATTAAATTCATGATAATATGAAATAATATATTTTTTATTATGATACCTTGGTACTACAGCCATTTTAGCCCTTAGACATTGAATTTTGTGTATTGTAGGTGTTTATGATTAGTAAATAAAACACTCAATATAATCAATAATTTTATTCCTTACCCATAGGAAAACTTGAGTGATTGTTTTCCTTTGACATCTGCCCACCTGAACTTGATGCCATGTACAGTATTCATGTGTTTGTTAAGACTTGTACTATGTGCAAACTTTTGCGCACAAGTTGGACATGGATATGGCTTGTCTCGAGTATGTACACGTGCATGGCGCTGTAGATCTCCATTAGTACAGAAGGAAATTTGACACTGACCACATTTAAAAGATTTATCTCCAGCATGCCTGTAATTTAAGAGACCAAAATTTTAATTATATATTACCTGAATGGCATTTATCTAGTTATATATTATAATTTCATACAGTGTGGGAGTTAAAACATTCACAAAGCCAATGTAATGCGATTTCAAAAGCACAGCACATGGGGTTTCCCTGCACAAATATAATTTAATGTAAAGCTGTATCTAGAAACTTGAGATATTGCATGTAAGTTTTCTTTCATATTCTATATCCCCACTAAGAAATAATTTTCACCAGCAAGATTGAGTGAGTCAGCTGGTATTCTCATAAATAGTTTGGCTCATACCTTTTCAAGTGGGTAATTAAAGTCTTCTTTGTGTGTGTTTTATAGCCACAGAGGTGACACTCTACTTTCTTCACAATACCATGTTTCTTTTTGTGGTTAAGCAGTTCTGAATGTGTGACAAATGTATCTCCACAGTCTTCACAATTGTAATTTCGAATATTATAATGTCGATACATGTGATCTTGCAGAGACTGTCTGGACTTTAATGGCTTATTACAAAGATCACATAAAAACTTTCCAGCCCCATGCACATTAAGATGCTTTTTTAGTGTAAAGGCATGTTTAAATTGTTTACCACAAATGGTACAAGTGAAATATGTTGTGTTACTATGAGTCTTTCTGTGGGCATTCAAGCTAGAGACTTGTGTAAAAGTTTTTCCACAGGGACAACAATAAGGACGGTCTCCGTTGTGTCTTCTTATATGATTCACTAAGGTCTGGCTGTGAGGAGTGCAATAAGAACACTTGGTGCAGTGATAGCGACGTTCAGGCCCAAAACCTGTGACTTTACCCAAATGTTTCCTTTTTTGGTGCATAGACACATTATGCTTGGCCAATGATGTTTCACTTTTGAGTGTCTTATTACAGAGTGTACATAAAAAACTGTCTTTGTTATCATTATAAGTAGCGTCAGATATCTCAGTATTATCTGAAATAGAAATTAATTTTTGTTAATCATGTTAAGATATTATAAATGCGAAAGTTTGGATGGATGTATGGATGTTTGTTACTCAAATCGCACCCCAACAGCTGAATGGATCTGGCTGAAATTTGGCACAGAGAAAGATTATAGTCTGGAATAGCACATAAGCTACTTTTTATTCCGGAAAATTAAAGAGTTCCTGCGGGAACAAAAAAACCTAAAACCACGAATTCCAGAAGTCGCGTGTATTCGCGTTCGCTAATAAAACTATTATAACTGGATGAAGCCTATGACTTGGTCCATGTTTATGGTTAGTTTATGTACTAGCCTATGTCCCGGCAGGGAGGAGGACCCAGGGTATCATATCGTGACTGTACGTGACCGTGGGCCAGACAGACACTTTCACATATATAATATGAGTATGAATTATGATAATTTTATTATTTAGTTAATTAGCCAATATTACCTTCACGAAATATGTTTTCAAACTCTACTTTTTCAGAGATATCCTTCTTGATATGTAGAAATTCTTCAGTATCATTGTCTACATTATTATCAGCTATTTGGAACAGAATAGAATAACGCTCCTCGATGCTAACACATTTTTGGCGAAAATTATAGGCAATATTTAACTCTTCTATACAATGGTCACAAATTACTGATGGTAAGTATTTTTTGTAAGTTAAAGATATCTGAAAACATGAATGAAGCTTATCCAATATATCTTTGGAATCAAATAAATATGTAGTTTTTGGCACTTTTTTTAAACAAATCCTGCAAATATTCGTTTGAATAGTTTCCGGATGAGGTATTGTGTTTTCGACTGTGAAATCCATGATACAATAGGTCAGTATATCTAGTGCAGAGACAAGTAACATATAGGATATAGACAGGCAACTCCATAGACACAATTTGAAGTAGATAACGGACAGTAGTGGGAGTGTCCTTGAACGTAAATTACATCTTTAAAATTCATTCATAAAAAAAACACGTCTCTCACTCTAGCCTGTTACATCTTCCGACGGGTTTCATTCATGACCAGAACGACTCGCTCTAACTTGATATACATAATTAAATTTTGATGACGCAATTAGCGGAACCGGAAGTAGTTAGGGATGGGCAACCTGTGCGAAAAACCGGTAATAGTGATGTGATTTGAACGTATCGGTTTTAGATTTATTTAGCAAATACCGGCTTGCTAGTAATTCAGGATACTATTGAATTTTTCAAAAACAAAATTAAAATAAATTTCAGAGATCAAATTAATTTATTATGAACAAAAATCTTACAACGAAATCATATAAAAAAACTATAATATATAATAATAATAACTATATAATATTTAACTTTGTGTTTGACCCAGCAAAACATACATATTATATAATAACTAGATGTATTCATCTGCTTTTCCAATGTCTTCGATACTTCCATACTGAACAACTGCACAGGAATACAGCATACCTGTAAAATATTGAAATAGTATTTATTTTCGTCATAAATAAAGTAATAAACTAAATAATAAACTTACACAACATACTGCCACTGTACACAATATGTGATATGATTCTATATATAAAATATCTATATGAAATCATAGGTGATACATGTGCACTATATTATTATCTTTTGCATCGTTAGCTAGTTTGGGGTTAAACTTTAGCAACTATAATGTTAATATTATTATACTTACAATACACTACTCTAGCGGCACGCTATGATGGCCGGTTTGACACATTACAATAGTGATGTGGAATGTCAATTTATTCTCGAACAAAAAACAATTAAGTTTTGTTTTTGTACCTGATTAAATAGGTTTAATAAAACAAAAATGTATATGTTTGTTTAATTTATTTGAACGAACTGAATATTTGAACGAAAATGAATATACATACTTTATATGCACACAAGAAACATATGAATACAAAAGATACCAAACAAGGTGCCACAAAAGGCCATAATTAATCAGATTCGTCCATACTACTATTTTCACTGTCGTCACTGCTATCATCACATACATTAATAATTATATGTTCGTTTTCTATAATATTATCTATTTTCACATCTCTTTCATAATCTTCCCTTATTAATTTAACAGTTCTATTCACAACCTTTTCCCAGTCTCCTTTAGTCACATGTTCACAAGCTTCTTCTAATAATTTTAGCATTTTTTTTGTGGTAAATGGGGGTTCTGTATTGTGTCTTGCAGCATATCCCTTAATTTGAGCCCACACCAACTCAATCGCATTATACTCACAATGGTAAGGCGGTAACCGTATAACTCTGTGCCCATGTTCTAATGCTATTTCGTCAATGACGTATCGGATCTTGGTTGGTTTGTTTTCTTTTAAAAGACGTACTAATTCCGCTTTTAACATATTCATGTTTGCATCTACGCCATTTTTACGAAGCCATGCGACGATATCAGCTTTCTTTTGGGATTGGGCAGGTGGCTTGTCAATTTGCATCGAGTGGTATGGGGCGTTGTCCATAATTATAATAGATGGTTCAGGGAGGCTACACAACATTGAGGTAAACCATTCAGTAAACTTTTCTCCATTCATGTCTTCATGATAGTCTCCAGTGGTTTTTGACGCAAAAGCCATGAGAGAACCTTCGACAAACCCGTTGATCGTTCCGGCGTGACAAATTATAAGTCGCGATCCTTTTCCTACAGGAACTTTGGAAGTAGATGCTGCTGTGTCATCGTTCCAAGAACGGCCTACAGTATAGTTAGCATTAAGCCATGTTTCATCCAAGAACACAACATTTTGCCAATTTTTGATTTCTTTCACTTGCCGTAAAAAAGTATACCTTGCCATCGCTATATCAAATCTTTCCATCAATATTTTGCGTTTGTTACATTTTTTGTATCGAAATCCAATGGTCTTCAAAATCTTCGTTAAAGAACTTTCCCCACCGAAGAATAATCCAGCTTCCTTCAGTGAATGCACCAACTTTTTTCTTGTTGGATACTCCTTCTGTAAATAGTAGCCGTAAACATGTCTTCGGATAGCATCGGCATCAAAGCTATCGATGCCTACGACTGGTTTTGCTCGTTTTCTCTTTTTTGGTGTGTGAAGTTTATTTTCTTCTGTGCCAGTCTCGCCATATTTTTTTTTAGTTATCCGTCTAACAGTTCGTTGTCCAATATTAAGCGCATCAGCTACGCGTTCAACCACTGACGTTATAGGTAAAATTGGCCCTCCATTTTGAGCTTCACGATCGAAATAGTTACGAAGGCGTATTACGAACTCACGTGTCTGACTATTTAGAACAGTTCTCTGCGTACGTTCGGTCATATCGACGAAATCCACAACAAAGGGCTTGAACAGAGTCCAAATTAACGAGCAAGGGTCAACAGTAATGCAGTATCAATATTTGAAATCCAAAGCCAGGTCAAAACTATATCACAATCGCATTGCACTGACAGTTTATACTTTTCGAAGCAACGTCAATTCGAAACTGCTTTGTTTTGCATTGAGCATTGACGCGAGTTTGCCGGAGGTAGTAGTTGTGCTAGCCAGCGATCCTATGTGACGATCGTATTAGATTCCATTTTTAAAAATTTATTGATATTTTTTTGCGATTTCAGAGGTTTGTCCACATAGTGAAAATTGTTCATATTCACAAGTACATTCACCCCTTAAATGGTGCAAACTGATTTTTCTACACTTGTATACATTTAAGAAATCAATTTAATAAATAAATTTTGAGTCCTAAACCTAAAACTACATTCGATAAAATTTATGAATCTCTGCACATCACTATCGTCAATAAAGTAATACAATTATTTCCTTCAAAGTCGTTATCAATTAATACGGAACTTCATGAGCGGACAAACGTCAAACCGGCCATCATAGCGTGCCGCTAGTTTAGTGCCAAACTACACTGCATTGTCAAGAATTTGGGTAGTATCTCGGTCCAGAAGCTCTTTCATCTCGCATCTTGTATATTTCTATCTCATGCATGTGTGCTGTGGCATTCATGAAGCACATTCTTCTGAAAATATTTGTTACAAATGTTATAATTACATGTTTTCAAAAGCATGTCTCAAACTACCATTCGGTGTACTGTTTTACATTATTTTCTTCAATGGATAGATCAATTTCACAGGGATCACCAGATAATGCCAACTACTCGTGAATTTAGACTTTCGTAAAATCGAAATATTTCTTTCGGGGAACTCATCACTTAAATTTTCCGAGATAAAGAGTAATCTATGTTACTTTCCAGATCATGAACCATTCCCATGTAAAATCACTTCAATTCTTTGCTCTATTGCAGCTTGATTGAAACGAGAATACAATTGAGACAAACCAACCAACAAAAATACATACCTACCTACTTTCATATTTTAAATTTAAGTGTTCATTATACTTAGTCGCTCAAACGAGTCAAATGAGGATACCTTATTAATATCTTTGATAATTTACCTTTAAATATTAAAAGATTAACCTTACTTACCAATTTTCAAGGGAAAAACAGTCAAACTAACCTCACTAGTCACTTCCAAGAAGTCTGTGTAGGCTTTACACTTTAGACTACGCCTAATCGCTTACCAGTTAAATAACAAAATAAGTAACACAAATCACCGCAATTCATAGTACAAAACATTAAACTTGCCTAAAACAATTTTAATTAATTTTAAGGTTAGGACTTATGATTTTCATTATCATTCTCGGCTTGCGTCGGTTTTTCAGCGAAAATGGCGTCGACCAATAAAAGTGAAGTGAAAACCCCGCGAAATTTAAAAATATTTTGTGTGCGTAATTAGAGCGAGATACCATGGGGAATACAATGCCAGATGAAAGAGATGGACAACCCGATAACTCTTGGTACCTTGCACTTCGGGACTCGATAGGGCCTGATCTAGTGTACTCTGTGCGATAGGTACTGCAGTAGCGCGCTAAACATTACATCAATACACAGACCACACCACAGTATTATGAATTGTATTTGGCAAATCGTGATCGTTTTCTAAAAAGAGTTCTGTTTCCATTACAAATTGTACCAGAGACAAGTAGCATATTGGATTGTACCTCCATGGAGTTTTCAGAGACACGAGTTTTTATTTTTTATTTACTGGTTTAACGGCTCTGGATTCTACATGACCGCGGCTATACGTATCCTATATGTTACTTGTCTCTGGTGCTGATCAACTTGATAACGAGGCTATTTCATGCGGAGATATTGCAGACTATAGACTATTGTAACTCTGCCTATGATTTGTGTACATTACACAGTACATTACCATTAAAAAATAGTGGCTTGGGCCACCTCTAGCTAGTCAAAAGGTAGAACATAGAATATGATTCAAAACTTTGTTCCGTCCAAGCCATGGTTCTCACGTTTGAGGTTGGGCAGGAGGGTGACGTGTATCTTGACGCGTATGCAGTTGGGCCTCGTTTGTTCACCTGTTCAACTGGCAGGAATTGTGGATAGTGATTTGTGTGAATGTGGTGATGTGGGTGACTTGAACCATATATTTTTAACATGCCCAGTATCTATCAGGGCTGCAGTTTACCAGCAGGGCTACCGCGTATCTTCTGCATAAATCATTGTTACAGTATCAATTGTAGTGATTGGCTAAATTTATGGTATTCTTGCTGCGTCAATTGATTTTGTCCAATAGTGGAATAGTGTTATCCAATCAGAGGTGATTGCGATCGTTACACTGTAGCTGTCCAGGATCATAGTCAGTGTCCATATCCCGCTTCCGTTGACATCCTCGACTTGTCCTCTGATGAACCTTGTGTATGTCACCGTAAGATTGTAAAAACCGTTAGATTATAATCTAACATACTGTGTCAATAATTTGGTCGTCGTATCGTGTACCTACTTACGATATAATTAATACGAGTAAAATCTATGTCACCGTAAGATTGTGAAAACTGTTAGATTATAATCTAACTCGCGAAATTGTAAACTGTCGAAAGATTGTGAACCGTTCAATGTTCTGAGTGTAAATTTTTGAAATATTCATTATATTAACGTTTTCTTGTTTGTTTCTTGTAGGTTTGGTTAGGGTCCGACATAAACAATCAGGTATTATTTGGTTTTATCGAGTTAATATACCTAACCGATTACAATTTACCGAAAAATATTGCGTTAAATTGTTATCTTTCGACAGTTTTCAATCTCGCGAGTTAGATTATAATTTAACGGTTTTTACAATCTTACGGTACTTCTTTAAAATGGCGTCACTGGACGAATTTGTAAACAAAGCGTTCCATTTTTGTAATTTTCTGTTTGATTGTTTAAATGTAGCAGTAGTAAGTCAGATGTGTTAATTGTTTTTTATGTTTTATTTTTACCTTGTTAAAACGAAACGAAAAAGCACGATATTATTAAGATTTCGATATCGGTATCGATATATAATATCAAGTATCGCAAATGTACAACTTCGATATATTTTCAATAGCAACACCATTGTCGCCACTGACTAAAACTGCTGGAATTCAGAGCCGTAAAATACTATTTTTGTCATTGTCTATGATATTATAGTCGACGTCTAGTCTCAGGTTTATAGGCCTATTACACTGCACTTTCCTCAGGGCCCTGTGGTAATGGTGCGCGTGGCCGCAAGTTAGAGCGTTGCTTATTACACAGCTTAATGCATCAAAATACTGACCCTAAATCCCTAAATATTATTACACTACACTGGTTAAGTGCAAGGGTCCCTGTAAAAGGTGCAGTGTAATAGGCCTATTAGTACACTACACTATGTTATGGACCCAACCACCGCTATACCATTGAACCAATATAAAATATATTTATTTCATCATACAAAAAAAAAAAAACGAAAAACGAATATTGGCTTCAGAGGATAGCGGGAGCAAAATGTAATTTTTAGGCCCATGGGACTTTTCATTTCTCTGTTCTGATTGGTCCGCGTTCGTGCTTCTGATTGGTGCTTAAACGTATAGGTAATGTCCATACATAGTACGTTGATACTCCTAGCTTTTTCTCATACGTAATGATGAAAAATAGTGTCACTCGCGGCCAAATTTTTTGTTCTCGGGCGACGTATATTGAATTCCTCGCTACGCTCAGGATTCTACTTTAGAATTCTTCACTTCGCTCTGAATTCAAAATAGCGCCCTCAGGGAACAAAAATTTTCTTTGGCCCCATTTAACACAAATAACTATTGCGTCTAGTTTTAGGAAACACGGACGCCGGAATGGCGTTCTAAACCTCAGCGGTTTGTATCAGATATGTGGAACAAATAGGCAATCTAGCAAATTACAAATTAATAAGTAATTAATTACAAAAATGTGGACAAAATACATTCAAGGTTTTTATTTTGAAACCATTCAAGCTTCTGCTTGCAATCTTTTTATGAAAGATTCTTTCTTTTGCTTGATTCTGTTCTTTCTTTCAGCCAATGTCAGCTTGCGCTTGCTCCAGCGTTTTATTTTGCCTGGATCTTTCTTTTCTTCCTTCTTCTTGTGAGATGGATCTGCACGAATTGATTCATGGGCTTTCTTGTACAAGCTTTCAACCTGTTGACAATATTAAGTTTCACAAGTCATCATTAAAATAATTAAAAAAGACACGACTGCCCTGCAAAAAACGAACTAAAATGTTAACAATTTATATCTAGTTAAATTAGAATCTTATTCACATTTTTATTAAATTATGTTTTTTGTGAATCACTCGATATTGAACTATAGTGTTATATATTTTTGGAATCTACTCATCTAGATGTATTTATATAGTTAATCTTATTTTAGAATTCGTTTTTTCAAATTTAGTCTTTAATGCGGGACCATGGTCACCCCATCCATTTTTTTTTAATTTTCCTATGTCACCCCAAACAAGCTAGGGATTCTAATGATACTCATTTCATCAAAATCGGTTCAGGCGTATAAAAGTTATGGTGGAATATACAAACATACATACATGAACCCTGAAAACCTCCTTTATTCAGGCAGTTGTATAAAAATCAATGCAAATACATTTTACTAATTAAATTGTAGCAATAAAAAAAAATCTATGTTGATACATTTATTGTAGCAAAGCTTAAGGTCTTTTATATTTAAAGAATTTAAAAGGACTCAGTACACTGTGCAATTTAGTTTTGTCCAACTTCGACACCACTCTAGTATATGACCATGCAGTAATTTGGTTGGACGTAAATATCTAACAAAAAACATCATACATACAGCGTCTGCAGTGACACCTAATTTGATATATTTGCCAAACTGTCTCTTGAATGAGTCTTCATCTTCTTGTTCAAGGTTTCTCATATATTCTGCTACATGAAGACCAAATATATGTGCTCTAGAACAAAATATAATAACTGTTGTTTATCTAACATATTATACAATATAACAATGTGTGCCTTTGTGATATACACTTGATAATATACACTTTAAAATCCACAATGATATACACTTTAAAATTAGGTTTAGTTAGTTATGTTTTAAATATGTCTGCCACTCTGGTTCAATAAAACTTGGTAAATTTTATTTGACAACCAAAAGAGGTGCATTATCATTTTGCTCCTCAAAAGCTGTTCGATTAATAAATGTGCTATTTTATCGAAGGATGATTGGAGCTTACAGTGCCACCGACTTATCTGTTCAGTGGAACAAAATTGGGTATTTGACTACTAGTGAAATAAATTATGTTTTGGTGATTATTAAATAAAGGATCTCCCATAAGTCGTAATATTGTGGGAGCGAGCTAACCACCAGGCATAAGGTGCGCGCGGCGCCCGCGGCGGACCGGTCTTACTTCGCCCCGCGCGCGCGCGCCCCCCATATAACGGTGCACCAGCCGGCAGCGATACTCGCTTTCGCTCGGACACGAGCAGTGCGCGCCCGACAGTCCCACGCGAAGCCTGTGCCGCTCGCGGCAATTTCTACAGAGCGCTTAACGCAAGAACTATTCCCGATAGGTACCCCGTGCGGCATATTCAAGACTTCTCACATCAACTATCTGGTTGTACTGTTTTTTCGACAATAGATTTAGTGAAAGCCTATAACCAGATTCCGATCCATCCTGACGACATTATGAAGACTGCCATCACTACACCGTTTGGGTTGTATGAATTCCCATTCATGACGTTTGGTTTAAGGAATGCAGCCCAAACGTTCCAGAGGTTCATCGACGAGGTGTTGCATGGTCTCGAGGACTTCGCATATGGATACATTGATGACATAATTATATGGCGTCCTCATAAATACTAACAAGTGTGTTTTAGGTCAACGAGAGGTAACTTTTCTAGGATACCTAGTCTCGGCAGCCGGAACTCAGCCGTTGAAGATTTCTTCGTACCGACATAAGATACCTACCTGGTAAAGAGAACGTTGTTGCTGACACATTATCAAGGATCCAGGAAGTTAGTCAGGATTTTGATTACGAAGGACTCGCACGCTCTCAGGAATGTGATCAAGAGCTACAAAACCTACTACGGAGTGGATCATCTCTCAAGCTGCAAAAGGTCAGAATATCAGATACAGACATTCAAATTTACTGCGACACTTCCAGTCAACCTCCGCGTCCGTATATTACACCAGAGTTCAGGCGGACCGTATTTAACATGCTGCACAATCTGAGTCACCAAGGAAACACAGCTACAGTGCGACTGGTGACACAAAGATTTGTATGGCCAGGGATCCGCCGAAACTGTAGAGAGTGGTCTCGAAAATGCCTACAATGCCAAGGCAGTAAGATAACTCGTCATACCTCAGCCCCACTTTCCAGTTTCCTCGTTCCTTCGTCGAGGTTCTCCCATATCCACCTCGACATCGTCGGACCTTTACCTAGTTCTTCTGATTTCAGGTATTGTCTCACCGTAATCGCGTTGCTGGAAAGACCTCGCTGACCTGGTAACTCGACTTAAAATGCATATGGCCAACCTCGCACCTAGACCTACATCATGGCACAGGAAAGGTCCTTTCTACGTCCCTCAGAGACTCGCTGACTGCACACACGTGTTCCTGCGACAGGATGGCGTACGAAGACCGCTGGAGCCGCCGTATACGGGTCCACATAAAGTCGTGAGCCGCCACCCAAAGCACTACACCGTCTCCCGTCTCCGCCACACCGGTCCCGCCTGAGAAGAGGACGAGGTCAGGAAGGCTCGTCCGTTTCCCAGATTTTTATCGCCCGCAGTAGCGGTCTCAGCGGGGGAGTACTGTGGGAGCGAGCTAACCACCAGGCATAAGGTGCGCGCGGCGCCCGCGGCGGACCGGTCTTACTTCGCCCCGCGCGCGCGCGCCCCCCATATAACGGTGCACCAGCCGGCAGCGATACTCGCTTTCGCTCGGACACGAGCAGTGCGCGCCCGACAGTCCCACGCGAAGCCTGTGCCGCTCGCGGCAATTTCTAACCGCCATCCGCTCCGCTATTGTCGCGTCGTCTTATTTTTCTCTTATAAAATATCTATCCTTTCTTTAATATACAACTTAACTTCAATCTACTGTTTCTCTCAAACTATCCAACTATCTATTTCTACAATATCCACGTCCTTTGGTAGTTTTATTTTGAATAACCATTTTAAACTATCGATTAAAGTAAAAAAAGTGCATCAAACTTTGATGACGTCACAACTTAAAATTTCATACAAAATCCAAGCCAACCAAGCACGCCTTTTGATGTTTGAAAAAAAAGTTGACTAGTTGTCAAATACCCACTTAGAACTAATAGGCCTACTACACTGCACTTATCACAGGGACCCTTACACTTGAATCAGTGAATTGTAATAAGATTTAGGGATTAAGGGTCCTTATTGCTGTGTAATAAGCGACGCTCTAACTAGCGGCCAGGCCCACCCTTACCACAGGGCCCTGAAAAAAGAGCAGTGTAATAGGCCTATAAGGCTATCATTAAAATGCTAAATGACATTATGGTGTGAGTTCTGTCTAGTATGAGTCCTCTATCTTTGATTTTTGCTGTGAAAAGTCTTGCCAGACTATGGAAATATAAAATCACCAAAATAACATGTATTTTGTGAATGATTTGTATGCTGATCAATGAAGATAAACATGCTGAAGAATAAAGTTCTAAAATTTCTACCCCTGTCAAAAAAGAACAAAAAGATACGCTCCAAAATAGAAACTACAGAAAGAGAAACTCAACAAAAATCAGTTTAAATAGGAATGTATACTAATATTCCAAGTTATTTGTTTCCAGTAGACTGGGAAAAGAAAGGCATCCCTATAAGAAACCAGAGACTAGACCAGATGGTTTAGTATAAGATTCGCAGACGATATTATACTTTTCGCCAGTAGCGCCCAAGCTAGAGTAGATGATCCGAAGGTGGAAGGTGGGACTCTAAATGAATACTTCCAAAAACTAAATTAATGACAAACGGATCTGAAACTCCTATCAGCATAGAAGGGAAGAAGATAGAATATGTGAAAGATTACATATATTTGGGAAAGAAAATGTCATTCAATATAAATAATAATGAAGACAAAGTAGATAGAAGGATCCAAAAAAAATCCAAATGCTCTGGAACAGGTTTTGAGATGGAAGTGGAGGTGGGGCGGTTATATTGCAAGGGACCAAAGGTTGACAGTTACTGCCACAAAGTGGAAATGTCCACAGGTAAAAAGAATCGTAGGTCGGCCCAAGACAAGGTGGTTAAGACATTTAAAAAATTTGCTAGAGGTTGGATGCAGGTGGCAAGGGACCGAAGAGCATGGTAGTCCATGGAGGAGGCTTTCACCCAGGATATGGGATCCATTTCAGGCTGAAGTTACTAACTGACTAACATTTACACTTACTTTAAATATGTTTACTAATCCAACTAACAAAACCCACATATATAACAAGTATATTATAAAAAAAAAAAATTGTAACAGATGGAGTAAAGCTTTATTATTATTATACTAATATTATAAATGATGCATGATTACAACTCAATCACACCAGAACGGGTGAACCAATTCGGATGAAATTTGGCACAGATTATAGTCTGGAATAACACAAAGGCAACTTTTTTTCCTGGAAAATTAAAGAGTTCCTGCAGGAACCAAAAATCATCAATCCACAAGGATGAAATTACAGGCATTAGCTAGTTCTTTACATGACAAAACTGAATAGTACAATATAACATTGTTGTGTGAAAAAATAAAAAATTACATCTGGTACAACAGGAAGCTCTCAAATTTCTTGAGATGCTTGAATGAAGAGATCATGTCATGTTTCGTTTGTAAAATAGAAATAGTCTTAAATACCTATGCAAATTTTGCGTTATTTTTAGTTGTGATAAAGCTTTAAAATTTATGCTTTGCAGCTTTTAAATTCTGCATGATATGCTTGACAGACAATTATACATATAGACAGACAAGTTAGGTTGTATGCCTAGTTTATTGTTCATTTTTCTCTGCAAATCTGCTAGGAACCTGCAGAAGACTGGCCTGTAGATTTCGTAACTATTAAAACTTAAGAACACTAACAACTTAACTAAACAAATGAAATAGAGCACCATAACTTGCATAATAATTAATTGTTATGCAAGTTATGTTCACTCACAATTCAGACACAATGCAAAACCTGCCTAGAAGAAAGTAGTTAGTTAGAGATGTTAACTAAAATAATGCAATTCAACTTTGTTCACGTGGATTTCGATTTTTGAAAAATCTGTGAATAACCATGATTTTCTGGGATAAAAATAAGCCTCAAATCTGTTGAACAGAAAGTGAAAGCATAGCAGACACTTTTCCATTTGTAATATTAGTATGGATATTTATATTCACACCTAAGCCACTTAAATGTTCAACATTGTACCTGTGAACTTCTGCATTGAATTTTTTTGCTTCTGCATCATAACCTGGGAATCTCTTGATGGAGTGCGGAACATTAAGACCACCATCAACTGCCCCTTTCATTGCTCCAAATACTCTAGCACCAGTGGTTGTGCGTGCAAGACCAACATCCAAGTAACATCTGAAATGCGATTCAATTATTAGACCCAAAAATAATGGATAAGCTTGTATTATTCATAATATATTCTATAATCAGTCAATTACATTGCAACACAACTGCACTTGTCCCTTATGGTGTGCTTTCTGTCCGCCCGTAATATATCATCATAAAATTCTTTCTACTTGTTTTGCTAACAGGCAAACAATAAATGAGTGTACTTCTTTATAGATGTATGATCATTTCAGTAATTGATCATTGGCTTTGTGAAAAATAAGGATAAAGAGAGATCATACCTAAATGCACCAGGTCCATTATCAACAGGTTCAACATTAAACTCGTCTCCAGTAACTTCAGTAGCTCCAGCATACAAAGAGTCCAGGCCCAGCCTCTGAAGCAATCGTCTGGCCAGCAGCAGTCCAGTGCAGTAAGCAGCAGCATAGTTAGTCAAACCCACCTAACAATTTATACATTTTTACTTAATAACATTTTCATAATTTTGCATAAGGGTCTTTTTGATATGGTCTTATTCAGTATTGAACATATTGCAACAAGATGAATGCATTTGTACTTTGCTTCAGACCGCCCGTTCAAAATCATCACAATAGGTATTATGAAGCTTTCCTCTTTAATTATTACCTAACGAAAAAATATTTTTTGTAATTAATTAAAACTTTTAATAAAATGTAAAATAAAACAAACATTACAAAACTTCTACTTGAATTTTTTTTTAGGGAGTTTACTTACTTTTATACCATAACGAGGTAATTCATGCGAATAGGCAGCACATACAATATGGTCTCCTTCTATGCGTGAATAAGCCACTTGGCATGTAACATCCTTGTTTGAGAGCCGAACGATTAAACGGTATTTAGGCGTGTTGTATTTATTCTTGTCCTAAAAGAGATATACAAATCTAAAAGGTTTATATCAGTAAAATACTTCTCAATACAAAAATAACTGCAAATGCAAAATACGTACCTGTACAACCAGTCGTTTTCTTGCATAGTAGTCAGTTTTGCCTTCACGACGCCTCTTGAATTTAACTTGATACCGCTTGAAGTACTGCTTATTCTTCACCACTTTCACGAAACCCTAATAAGAACAAAAAGTTATAAAAAAGGCATGCCGGTTGCAAGGCATCTTTATATACTAAATAAATGATCAGGTTAAGTTTATAATCATATTGACTGCCTATGAATGCATATCGTTAGCAATACTCATAAAACATGAGTAAAACCAATCGAATACGAATCGTCGGCAACATAAGATGACGCGCATGTGTCAGTTTTTCATCATAGGATAGGAAACCGCCCATTGTCACAAATATTCTTTAAAATAATACGATATGAATAACACTGAGCTAGCTCAGCTTTCGAAACTAAGATTCGTGGATCCGGCGGCGGGACTCAAAAAGTTATCGCCACATATTTTATTCATCCTATCATCTAAATGTAAAATAAATAAACGACAAGTTTATAAGCGAAATGCACAATTCACTGCAATTATTATTTAATGCCTCAAACTCACCATTATAAAATATAATACGTGCAATACTAAACTCCGTTTACCCAATGGCGTAACCAAAGAAAAAGGAACAATGAGCGTTCTTTTCTTGTCTCTGGTTATTTTGTATTACTTGTCAAGTTGTCAGAGATCTGGTCAGAGTTAAGTAACATGTTACTTGTCTCTGATCTTTTGTTGTCAACTGCAGCAAGTAGCAACTGTTGTCAGTTTTGACGTGACTACCAGAGACAAGTTTATCAGAGGTGACTACTTTATGCAGTATCCTATATTACTTGTCTCTGATTATGCAGGGTAGCAGCACCACAGCAGCACGTAGCAGGGAGCACAGAGGGAGTAACATCTCGTAAATAAATATATGTCACCGTAAGATTGTATAAACCGTTAGATTCTAATCTAATTCGCGAAATTGCAAACTGTCGAAATATTACAATTTACCGCATTATTTTTCGGTAGATTGTAATCTGTTAGGTATATTAACCCGATAGAACTTATGTGCCCAGTGCCTAAGTTAGGTATATTAAGTCTAATGGTTAGCGTAGTCACTGCGGATCACGAGGTCCTGGGTTCGATTCCCGGTCGGCCATAAAAATTGTAAACTATTGGTTTTTCCAATTAAGAAATTCTCAGTGCCAGCCCGGAGTTGCCTCGGAGAGCACGTCAAGCCGTCGGTCCCGGTTATTATCACTAACATGATAAAAGTCGTTAAAGCCCGCCAACCTATGAAAGTGGAGGCCTGTGCCCAGCCGTGGGACGTTTATAGGCTGTAGTAGTGGTAGTGGTTTTAAAGATTTAAAAAAAAAATAGTACGGTTGTCTGTAAAGTCGGTTTACGGCATAGAGTAGATATTATAGTAGAGCAGTAACAGTAATCGCACCGCACTCATACATGTAACAAATAGGGATGGGCAATAGTGCGCTGCAAGTGCAATGTCGGTAAAATACATTTGAACGGTACGGTATCTATTGTTTGTAACCTATCATACTAATATTGTTAATGCGAAAGTTTGTTTGTTTGTTGGTTTGTCCTTCAATCAAGCCTCAATAGACCAACGGAAAAGGAACGGATTTTGGAAACAGATTTCTCTTTTATGATCTCAGGGGACCTCAAATATCGATTTTGAACGAAATCGGCCCAATAGCAAAGAATTTGAATATGGCACTGACTTTGTACATTTTCCTCTTTTGTGATCTCAGGGAACCCCAAAATATGTCTTTACCTATGAAATTGCCTTTCTTCAGTACTGGTAATTTCAAATAAAAAAAAGTTTGTAATGGCTCTGTATACTAAATTCAAATTAATTTTGTTTTAAAACCATGACATTCTTTTTACAAACTCAGTCTTTTGTTTTTTGATTAGCGTTGTATTTTCATTACATTTCAACATTTTTCGTCATAATGGATACTTTAAAAATTCGTGTAATTATGGAATATGAGTTCCGTCGTAGCACCAACGCGACACAAACGGCACGTATCATCAAAAACGTTTACGGAGAGAACTGTACAAACGAACGCACAACCCGTTATTGGTTTTTCCGGTTCCGTTCTGGAAATTTTGACTTGAAAAATGAAGCTCGTGGTCGTCCGGAGACTTTGGTCAACAATAATGAATTAAAGGCGATTGTGGAAGCTGATGAAACTCAATCTACAGCTGAGCTAGCAACAGCTTTTGTTGTAAGCATCAAAACAATATTGATCCATTTGCGTCAAATTGGCAAGGTAAAAAAGCTTGATAGATGGGTGCCCCACGACCATAACGATCGCCAGCGCAACGTACGCGTCGAGACCTGCCTTGCGGTGCTCAACAGGCAAAGAAATTAAGGAATTTTGAAACGAATTGTTACGTGCGACGAAAAATGGATTCTGTTCGACAATCGAAAGCGCTCAGCAAGTTGGTTAGATCCTGGTTCAGCACCAAAGCAAACCAAAAATGATCCCTAATAAAAAGGTGATGGTCACTGTTTGGTGGTCTAGTGCGGGTGTGATTCACCAGAGCTTTTTACAAAACGGCATGAGCATTACTGCAGATGTGTACTTTGAAGAACTGGAGAGAATGATGGAGATGCTTGCACATCTGCAACCAGCTTTGGTCAATCAGTCGTCCCCACTGCTCCTTCACGACCACGCGCGACCCCAGACTGCGCAACAGACAGTCTCCAAGCTGCAAGAGCTGGGGTTGGAAGCTCTCCCTCATCTGCCATACTCACCAGACCTTGCACTTACCGACTATTACTTTTTCCAAAATTTAGACAACTTTTTAGTGGGTAAAAAATTCAATTCCCGAGAGGCAGTACAAAATGCCTTTGAAGAGTTTGCTGCCTCCCGTCCAGCTGATTTTTACAAGAAGGGCATCAATAAACTGCCAATGCGTTGGCAAAGATGCGTCGATTGCATGGGTGATTACTTCGAATAACAGAAATAAAAAAAGTTTGAAAAAATAAGTACTTTCATTTATTCCATACAAAACGGCAATTTCATAGGTAAAGACCTATTATATCGATTTTGAAGAAAATTTTCCCAACTAACAAAGAATTTTAATCTGTTGCTGACTTTTCAAATTTATGATATCACGCAACCCTAAATCGAAATTGAATCGTAATTTGAATGAAATCGGATCATCAAATAATCGAATTTTTCTTTAAAAATCTGTGGTCACGACATTTCAACTTTGCTATCAATATTTTCACTGTTGTATTTCACAAACGTCTTATTTCCTGAAGTAACACATTTAAAGATCTCTAGCATACTCAAAATTAATTCAATTCAAGTGTTGAGAAGCTAATAATTTATCAATAATCTAGCAAGAATCCCAAAATAAAAACAGACTAATGACCTAATGGGTGTTTGACTTAAAGAAATTGTGAAAGAAATAGAATGATTCCTTAGAGATGTGACATGAAAAGTGAACCAAAATATCTCCATGTCACGTTAAGTTATAAATATCTATAAATATGGTAACCCAGAATTACAGATATCATTTTTCTTTTTGTCTATGGTTCGTTATGGCTTCCTCTTATTCATATCCTGAGTTATTTTTGGCGGGTTTTATATTCACCTTGCCATTTTTGTACGAAAAATGCAATTTTTTCCGATATTACTTGAAGTTTTTTCTTTATTATGCTTATGTTTTGATAACATGTACCGTTTTATTACCAGTAGTGTTATTATATCCTCGCGACGTTACGAACCTAATGTAAGATATTGATTATTTTTTACTATGTCTTTCATGCTAAGTCTAAATTTTATTTTATCCTACAGAGTAGCTTCCCGGTTTTGTCGCTACGCTTCACATATCGTTGGAATAGAATGGGAATTACGAGGATTGGAAAATTGGGATAATGAGCAATGCTGCATAGTAATTTCAAATCATCAAAGTTCATTAGATATTTTAGGTTCGTGTTAAGGTGGAAAAATTAATAGTTGAATAATTAACTCGTTTTATATATAAATGAATCATACTACATTAATTAATTCAGGTATGTTCGAAATGTGGCCCCGTATGAAACGATGTACTGTTGTCGCCAAAAGACCTTTAATGTTTGCGGGTGCATTCGGATTCGGAGCTTGGCTTTCTGGATTAGTGTTTATTGATCGCCTAAGAACCGAAAAAGCGAGGCTTCTTATGAAGGAAGCCACTGATAGAGTCATTCAGGAAAAGGTGAATCAAAGTAAATATTTAAATTGTATAATCTAGCTATTTACTAATAAGTGCTGCTTTCAGACTAAACTATGGGTGTTCCCCGAAGGAGCGCGATATAATAAAGGCTGTATACAGGCTTTTAAGAAAGGTGCATTTTATTTAGCAATTGATGCCCAAATTCCAGTAATGCCTGTTGTATTTAGTCAGTACTATTTTCTTGACAATGAAACAAAAACATTTGAACCAGGTAAACAATGAAACACCTAAATAAGCTTCCAATATTATTTTTTATACTAGTTTAATCTTACTTTGTTACAGGAAAAGTTGTTATCACTACCTTGCCTCCTATTCCTACAAAAGGAATGACCAGGGATGACTTGGAAGCCTTGTCTGATGCTGCTCGTCAACAAATGATTGAAGTTTTTAATGAAAGTTCTAAGGATCTAGCCAAGCAAAGAAAAGTAGCAATTTAAGAAATCTCAGTTGATTATTGAGGCATAATAAATTAGTCTTTAATTTAGGAATATAAAATCGCTACAAATCATCATCAGATTATAATCAGATTTACTCCCATGATAAAAAAACATGCCAAAGATTACATGTTAGAATTTGTTAAGTTACTACACTAACAACAGGACAACAGCCACTAATGGTTGAGGCATTGTGTTCTAGTCAATCTGTAAATCCATAAGATAACTAGATGTATAAGGCTCACACTCCAAATGTATTTGTATGAAACATTGTGTGTTATAAAAAATTATGTAAAGTATTATATTTATTTAGATTTAAGATTTTCTAGATATTTAGAAAAAATGAAACCATGACTTGAGGCATATAATGTCTTTATTTGGCTAAGCCAAACTGTATAGTTTATACATACTTATTATTGTGCTATCATTTAAAAATTATAATGATTATAAGTAGCTTTAAACTTTGAATCTTGTAAGATTGCATGTACAGTACTTTACTAAGAAAGGTTTGTGAAGAAACCTAGGTAAAAATAATTAAAAGATATTAGCTTAAACATTTTTCTATATGAATTGAAATGTATGCTTAAATTGCTATAATTAAACAACCAGATAATAGAATATTATAGTTTATAGACTTATACTATCTTCAATTTAACCAAAAATAATAATTATTATTAGTCTCACATATTATTTTCCACCAATTGAGTTGATATTTTTGATGTGTACCAACTGAATGTGTTACAAAAACTTTCTATAAATCAGTTTTGAAAAAGATCATAAAGGTCTTCAAATTTGGTGCACATTATACTATTTTTAAAACATTTACAACACTAACAGAATTATTCATTCCAATTTTCTCCCCAGGCTTCATTAATTTCATCTTCACTTTCATCAGGTACAAAGTTCAGTTTATGTATAAAATCTGTGGTGTTATCAGTAACAGTAACTACTTTTTGTTTTTCAATGACTGGCATCATATCAGCAAAAAAGTCAATTTCATCATTCCTCTTTGTCAAATCAACCTTTTGATTTTTTATATCCAATTCTGATATGTCAACAATATTCTTTTTTGCTTCAAGGGCAGCTTGTTGCAATAATGTTGAATGTGTTGTTGCATTACAATTATCTGTTTTCACTATAACATCATTATTTACCAATTCTTTTCCTAAGTTTGTCTCTATTTCTTTTTCATACTCTCTATGTATATCACCAGATACTGCAAGACTAACAGATACTAATTTCTGATTAGTATTCTCCCAATCATCCCATTCATCTTCAGATGTCATGTTAGTGTTTCTGCTCAATTCAATGACTGTATCTATGTCATCATTAGATTCACCACCTACTGGAGAGGGTCTTTCATTCAGTGACATATTGTGGTCAAAGGAAGATAAGCTTGCATTAACTTGATATATTATTTCTGAACAGTGGACATCTGTTAGACCTTTATTTACTTTAAATAATTCATTATCAGATTTTGAAGTAGTTGTTTTAGGTCTACCATCAGTAAACAGTTTTGATCTCTTACCACCCACAACTGTATCTGCTCCTAATATTGGGACAAGTTCACTAAGACATATTAAAGTTGAAGCTACTAAACTGTCATCAGTATCTTTTATGCCTACAAGTAACTGTAAAGAAAATTATTGAACATTATTAAAAAATATTACATTTTTACAGCAAATTGTGCTAAATATTAAGGTGCATGCTGATTAAGAGGATTTACATTATTATGTGACAAGTTATAATTCTATTTTGAGCTTAACAATGGAACTGGCCAGAAGAACATTTACAACATAATATAACATTCAGCTCTTCATGCACTAAATTTATGTTAATTAATTAAGTCCAGCAATTATTCATTGGCATAAAATCTATGTTTTCAGATTATGAGTTACTTAGCAATTTAATATTTAAGAAAATTTACTTACAGTCCCACAAACTTATCTGACCCGGTGGCCAAAATTGGAAATAATTTTTATGCCTGTTTAGTTTTCACTTTTATTTTATTTTACATATAAACTAGCGACACTGACACCTGGTCAGATAAGTTTGACGGACTAGTCTTTTTTGTTATGTAATACTCTGTAAATAGATTAAAGCCATATTGAATACTAGCTGATGCCCGTGTGGAATAAGATTTTTTAATTCCCACGGGAACTTAATTTTCCGGGATTAAAAGTAGCCTATGTCATGTTCTAAGTCCCCAACTATACCCATGCAAAAAATGACGTCGGTCCCTTGCTTCAGAGCAATTCGATTGTGATCGGCGTGATCGAAGGACAAACCAACAAACAAACACACTTTCGCATTTATATTATTAGTATGATTGAAGCTTTATGATAACAACAGGTTTTTGAATTTGATGCTTTTCTTAGCTTACCTCTGGCAGAATATGTTGGGAGAGTTCTTCATGGGTAAATACATGAACAAATTTTGTAAAGTGTGATAACAATAACATTCGTATTTGGCTATCTCTGACTCCAAACAGCTGCAGAAGTCTAGGTTTAACATGTTCTTTAAATACAGTGAGTGTAAAGAATCCCATACACTCCCCATTAATTAATCTGTCTGTAACAGAAATAGTCTGTTATGAAGAAACTTAAAACATCAAAACATAAAAAAATATACAAAAAGCATTGAAAAAAATATGTTAAAATAAATAGGTACCATTTTTTGGCTTCAACAAAAATGGCAACACATCTCTTCGAGCTGTCTGATCTAGAAGAGTTAGTCTTGAAAGTAATAATCCACCAAGTTGTTTAGCAACAGTTACTTCATCATAGCCTTTAAGATTACATAAGATGCTGGAGAAGAATTCGCTTTTTTCTTCTTCAGTTTTCAATGGTAAACAATTAAGAAACTTGTATATAGATATAAATTCATGGTTGAAAAAGTTGTCTGTAAGTACTTCTGACAAATTTGGCCTTTGCTCAGGATTTGAATGTTGAAGATAGTTTCTGCAGTACTTTTTAAATTCTTTCAAATGTGGAACTTCATCTGAAAAAGTAACTTTTTTCATATTATTGAAATAAAAATATTTAAAATAAATTAGCTCAACACAATTCACAATGAAAAGTCTAGTCCCAACTCAAACTACTTAATTTACAACTATAGAAGTATATACCCACTGAATATCTGCTAACCTCACTGGAATGTGATTCTCCCCTTGCTTCTCGAACCTCACCCTGTTTGCCTAGCATTGTTGCCTTATTGTTCAATTGGTACAACATCATTTCAGAGATCTGTAGATATTTTGATGGGTTTATACTTTACTATTTGATGTAAATAAACCATTAGGTATGCATAAAATGTAAATAAACCATTAGGTATGCATAAAATGTATCTCATAATCAAAGATTGATTATGATATACATTTATAGGTACTAAAAGATAAATACAACACAGCCTGTTAGGTTTCTAAAACATGAAATTTTGCATGTTGATTTTCCCTATGATTTATTTTTAGACAACTGCCAGGAATTATGTGCTAATAATAATAAATTATTAATACTGATTTGAAAATCAGTTACCATCATTGTGACTTTTAAAAACATCTTCAACTAAAACTGCAAATGCATATTGATCAACTTTAGAAGTGATATTGTAAGAATCTTCATTTGGATCAACTGCTTTATCATATCTGTAAGAAGAAATATTAAGTGTAAATTAATTGGATCAAATAATAATTATCATTCTTTTTTACGACTAGGTTTCATACCTGTGAATCCTTGAATGTTTTAGATAGGCTGTATTTAATTCACTAAATGGACATAGATACTGTAAGCCAGCCAGTTTCCACTGTCCATCACCAGATACATAAATGGATGATAAGCTGATATTATTGTGAGACATGCCAGCCTGGAATATTTTATAAATAAATATACATATTAACTGAGCGAAGAATTAAACAATAAAAGTGAGTCACCTGTTCATGTAGAAAGACCAGGGCTTGTAAAATGTTGTTAAGCCCAATACAAATTTGAAGAGGAGTTTGAGAGCTTAACACATGTGCTAATGGTTGTACATACTCAGTTGCTAAGTGAAAAGTCGATCTCTGCTGCCAAGCAGATAAATACCTCACAATACATGGATGACGATACTTTAAAAGATTCTGTGAACAATTAATTAATTAATGATATTATTGGTGAGATGAATAGGATTAGTATTGTACAATATACATACATTAGAAAACTTTTCCAGTGGTGTTGAGACAGTCCACAGTGGGCCTAAAATTGTCTCCCCTTTAAATACAGATACTGATCCATCACTTTTTAAACTAAAGTATCGACAACTATCACTTATAGTAGCCTGATGATGAGCCCAAAAATCGGTTATCTCGGTTGCTTTATCTTCTATTTCTAAGCTTTTTAGCTGAGAAGTATCGTTACCCATCATGTGTTTACTTTGTATGTCTGTTTATACAACCAATATGTAATAAAGTTCCATTTTGGTTGAGAGAAATTATTTTTACTGCGTTTGTTGATTAATTGAGTGATATTAAAATATATATTTTCTCAATTCCTCGGATTTTAAACTATTAAACTTGTGCAGAGAACAGTTAAGTGATAAATTGAGTGTGACATACGGCAGAGACAGGTTACCAGAGATATACTTCATAGTTACGTAATTACTAAGCAGGGTACACAAGGAGTAATAGGCCTATTACACTGCACTTATCACAGGGACCCTTACACATAAATCTGTGTAGTGTAATAAAGTTAAGGGAGTAAGGGTCCCTAATTTGATCCTTAACGCTGTGTAATATGCGACGCTTAAACTAGCGGCCACGCCCAACCTTACCTCAGGGCCCTGTGGAAAGTGCAGTGTAATAGGCCTTTAACATCTCTGTATAATATGTCACCGTAAGATTGTAAAAACCGTTAGATTATAATTTAACTCGCGAAATTGCAAACTGCCGAAAGATTACAATTTAACGCATTGTTTTTCGGTAAATTGTAATCTGTTAGGTAGCTATATTAACCCGATAGAAGTTACCTGATTATTTATATCGAACCCTAACCTAACCTACAAGAAACAGACAAGAAAACGTAAATACAATGAATATTTCAAAAATTGACACTCGGAACCATTGAACAGTTTACAATCTTTCGACAGTTTACAATTTCGCGAGTTAGATTATAATCTAACGGTTTTTAAAATCTTCTTCTTCTTCTTCATGTTGATGCGGCTTTGCAGGGCTCTGTAGCGAGGCCCAGTATCACTTTGACCGTTGCCGATCTATTGTGATCGCCACTATCTAAAGTTCCTGGCCAATACTGCTTGCTGCTAGAAACAGCAGCAGCTTTTTGGCCGGGATATTCTTTGCCTCCTCAGGGTCTACGGAGTGTTTCCCTAAGAGGAGGTTACGTTTGTGCATTAAAGCGGGGCAGTAGCAGATAAGGTGCAAAGGCGTTTCCTCAGTCCCAGAGCAGAGCCTGCACACATCTGTTTCTCGGAGCTTTAGGTTGAACATGTGTCTGTTCAGCCCACAATGCCCCGTCAGTGCCCGCGCTAGTATGCACAAGTTTTTCCTACGCTGCGGCGGCCTTCTTATTGAAGGATTTCACTAGCGCTTTGGAGTGTTTCATTCCTGGAAGATCTCGCCAGCGAATGAGTGTTTCATAAGAGCAGTAGGTCAACAGGGTGAGGTTGGCTAGGCTCCTAGGTATGCCGCACACAGGCTCAGGTCCAGTTTGCCGCTCCCTAGCTCCTAGCTTTGCGAGTTCGTCGGCACTTTCGTTGCCGTCAATACCCGCATGCCCCGGGACCCAACGAAGAATCACCTTATTTGTGTTAGCTAAGGTGTTCAGTAGTTGCCAACAGTTTTCAACCAGCCTCGAGTTGAAGATCACTGAGTATAGAGATACTGATAAATAGTTTTGTTGACAGTGTTGCTTTCCAGTAGGGTTTCCACACATTCAATTATGGCATACACCTCTGCTTGGAATATTGAGGCATATTTCCCAAGGTTCCGGTGCAATCGTACCTTGGGTCGCTCTCCATAAATTCCACAGCCCACTTCACTGCCTGACTTGGATCCATCGGTATACCATTTTTGGCTGCTCTGTCTCCAAGTCATTTGGTTTTTCAACCATTTATCCCTTTCAGGAATTTCCACAGAGTAGTTCCTCTGGAAATGATATTTTGGGATCATGCTATCTGTTGGCATCCCCAAAATTGGTATCTCAAGCACTGAGTCATGGAGAGATCTCATTGCTTGTGATAGCCAGTTCACCTCCCTCTGGCTGACGATCCTGTACATACTAACCTTCGCCTCCTTTTCCAAATAAATGTGAAGAGGAGGCAGGTTCAGTAATGCATCCAGGGCAGCTCCCGGAGAGGTGCTCATGGCTCCTGTGATAAGCAGACCAGCAGTTCTTTGTATGCTGTTTAGCTTGCTTTGTGTGGTCTTCTGGGTCGCTTTTCTACTCCAAACCACGGAGGCGTACGATAGCGTCGGCCTCACTATGGTGGTGTAGAGCCAGAGGGCTATTTTGGGTTTGATTCCCCATCTAGTCCCCGCCAGCCGACTACAGATACCTAGGGCTTGTTTAGCCTTACTGGTAATACCCTTCACATGAGGGTTCCATGTTAGTTTTTGGTCTAGAGTTACCCCTAGATATTTAACCTCAGATGAGAAGGGTATTTCAATACCATTCAACCGGGGCGGCACGAGCTTGTCGAGTTTCCGCTTTTTGGTGAATGGAATCAATACGGTCTTACCCGCATTAACGTTCACCTCGTTTTCTTTGCACCATTTTTCAATGGTGCAGAGTGCTTTCTGCATGAGGTACGAAATGGTACCTTGGCAGCTACCTCTCACAGTGATTACCAGGTCATCTGCGTAGCCCTGGGCATCAAAGTGAAGGTCAGCCAGCCTGCTGAGAAGTTCATCGACTGCGAGGGTCCACAAGAGAGGCGAAAGAACTCCCCCCTGAGGACACCCCCTAGTCGTGAGCACTTCTGACGAGGAATTGTTTAGCTCAATTATGGCTATGCGGTTCGAGAGCATCGCTTCTACCCATCTTACAGTGGTATGGTCTGCCATTTTCCTGGCTAGGCCTTCCACTATTGTACGGATGGGAGTATTATCGAAAGCGCCCTCAATATCAAGGAATGCCGAGAGGGCAATTTCCTTATCTTCCAGTGCCTTTTCAACCTTATCGACAAGGTTTAGCAGGGCAGTTTCTGTAGAGCGACCTCTGCAGTAGGCATGCTGGGTGCTATGGATGGGTCTCTGAATGAGAAACACATCCCTGATATACCTGTCCAGCACTTTTTCCATCGTCTTTAGCAAGAACGAGGAAAGGCTGATGGGTCTGAAGGCTTTTGGCAAAGCATAGTCCTTCTTCCCTGCTTTAGGTATGAAAATGACTTTTACTTCTGTCCAAAGTTCTGGTATGTATGCCCAGGCAGAGCTCGTCCTGAAGATTTTTACCAGATGCGGAGTTAACAGCGCTGCTCCTCTCTGTAACAGGAGAGGCCCAACACCGTCAGCTCCGCACGCTTTATTCGGCTTGAAGGAGCTTATTGCCCAGTTTACAGCCCCGGGTCTGAAGATTATGGCGGCTCTCCTCCAATCCTCTGGATGAGGCTTATGAGGTGTGCACACCGGGGATTCGTTTGCATTGCAGACTACCCCGCCGGGAAAGTGTAGCGCTAATAGCTCCAGCGTCTCCCTCTCGTTAGTAGTAAAGGAACCATCTGGCCTTTTGAGAAGCCCGAGTTGATTAGGTTTGGCTTTAGCGAGCACCCTGTGGAGTCTCGCGCTTTGAGGAAGATTATTTATTTCCTCGCAGAACCTCCTCCACGATGCCCTTTTCGCCTTCCTAATTTCTTTACTGTATTCAGTAAAGGCCCTTCTATACACCTCCCATTCCTTGGTCTTTTTGGCCCTATTGAATAGTTTCCGTGTTTTATCTCTCAAGCGTTTAAGCTTGGAACTCCACCACGGTACTTTATGCTTCGAAGTCCTGGTTTTGGGGGAACAACTCTCTTCAAAGGCTTGCACAATGCCACCTGATAGAGCCTCCACCGCTAAATCCAGGCTTTCGGGCGTTCTTATACTCTTAGGGATTTGTTCCAAGTATCTCTCCAGGTTACATTGAAAATCCCCCCAAGAGGTGCACTTAGGATCCCTAAAAGTGACTGTTTCACTGATGGAAGTAGTTGTCAGATTAAAGCAGATGTGCCTGTGATCCGACAATGAGCTTTCGTCACTTACCCTCCAACTCTCGATAAATCTTGCCAGTTTGGTAGTGGTGAAAGTGATGTCCAGAACTTCTTGTCTTGCACTCGTTACGAAGGTTGGAGTGCAGCCTTTGTTCAGTAATTGGAGGCAGTTAGCTAGGAGGAAGTCATAAAGGTACTCACCCCGTTCATTCGTGTCGCTGCTGCCTCATACTTCATGGTGGGCGTTTGCATGGCAACCCACCAGCAGTTCCGCGTTGTGTTTCCGGGCGAAGTCAACCACTGGATAGAGGTCCACAACGGGATTTTTAACCTCACCAGGCAGGTAGGCTGAGCATACGAGTATCCTCGACCCCTCCCACCCTTTGAGGTTAATAAATGCCGTCGCCAGATCATCAGTACAGAGTTCTGGAACAGGCAAAAAATTTATATGCTTGTCAAAGACAATGCAGGCTCTGGGTCTGAAACTACCGGTATGATACAGTAACTTACCCCCGGCGTTCAGCCCCCGAATAACTGAGTTGGTCACCCAAGGTTCTTGTATTAAGGCGAGGTTGCTTTTTCCTTCAACAAGACAGCACTCCACCACCGCGGCAGCAGCTGCTGCGTGGTGGAGGTTCGCTTGGAGGAACCTCACCGAAGTACCTTGGGTAGCCATTATTTCGCCCTTTTGGCGAAGGACTGGGGCGAAGGCTTACCCGTCCCCGGCCCAGGCGCTGAGTTACCTTGGGCGGAGTGGGTTTCCTTCGCTCGCCTGCCCTTTCTCCTTTTCCCTCGAGGGCCTTGACCCCGCGTGGCTTGCGCCTGACCAGACGCACCCCGCCCACGCCCGCTGGGTCCGGGTATGCCGGCACGGCTGTTGGGAAACCCGCCAGCCTGCCTGCTTCCCGTACCAGCCGGCGTTCGTCCTGGTCCGGTAGGTCGAGGGGCAGAGGAGCTCGTCGATGGACGGGCATCCCCACCACCAAGTCCGCTCGGGCCTGGGACGTTGGGCACGGTACCGGTGCTGGCACTCGCCTCTGCACCACCAGCCGTCGGAGAGTTTGGTTCCCCCTTCAGCTTGAAATGCAAATTGCGGAAGCCAATGCCCACTTGGAAATTATTTGCCCGGAGGGTCTCCACGGAAGGCTCGTCCAGGGAGAATGTGACATAACTGCCATTCCCTTCCTCCTTCACGTGAAGTACCTTCCAGTACTCTGAATTAAGACCGGCGTTCTGATACCAGATCATATTCAGGACCCGAGGAATTGAAGACGCCTCCACTGGCGGGATGAAGTTCACCGCTGTCCATGGCTTTGGCAGTTCACTCTCCAACATTATGGAGAGTTTTGCCTCAGGCGAAGGTTTCAGCCTTGGGACCTCCCTTCTCAGCCAGTCCTGTCCTGCCTGATTTTTGCAGGTGATCAGTATCCACACGGCCTTCTTTGTCAGTCCTAGATATAATGGACCGCTCCCTTTGTTATCAGTACAACTCCGTTTGCTGCTCATTATATCTAGGAGAGCATGATGGAGTATATCCATCTGTTGTCCATATTATCCATATCCGTCATGGGTTCCGAATTCCGGATACCCACTCGAGCGGCGCCCACAACGTCCCTGAAGCTACGAGGCGGATTGGTGTGTCCTCCAGGCGTCGTTGACGTCTTGGGTACTTTGGCCGGTTTTTCCCTGGGAGACACTTCCTCAGAGCGGTCACGCTTGCGCGTTTCGCTTTGAGGTATGGGTCCCTCCGGGGGGGTCTGCGACCTCTGTTGACGACATAGTGCCCTGGCCTCCTTCACGTCCATGCGTCCATTTACCATGCGCCACATGCGCTTACGCGCCGCACCACAAAGCTGTTTAGCCTTGGGTGGTTTATTCCCACTCGCAGAGGAAGATCCCAAGGGCGTGTCAGAGGTAAGATTGCCTCGTCCATCCACAAGTTCACAGTCCATTGCGAGTGAGCTAGGTCTAGGAACTTCAGAGTCCTGTGCAGGCCTCTGCATCCTGGAAGAAGAAGTTCCAGGAACCTCAGAGTCCTGCACAGGCCTCTGCATCCTGGGGGTAGTTCCAGGTACTACAGAGTCCACTTCCGGTCTCTGCACTCCTGGAGATGGTCCACGCGAGGTGGAAGAGAGTTGCTGGTTTACTGTTTTATCCATACAAGTCCCAAGATAAGCTAGGGAATAGACTGTCACGGACGGCAGAGCCCCGCTTGCCGCCCGAAGGGCAAAATACTACCTCGAGGCGCCCTGGTATCGAGGAGACACCGTTTGCGACTGGGCCCCCCCCCCCCAGCCATGCATCCATCGGCACGGTACGAATTACGCCTTGGATTGGGTAGGGAAACTGGTGGTAACACTTCCCCAAGGAGTTACCTGCAGTCTTTTTGGTGGGTATTTAATTCCTCCCGGCTTCTGCTAGCCAGCGCAAGCGGGCTTGCGATGATGGGTTAGTGTCCACCGCCCATTATTCGGTGTTGAGGTGTTGCTGTCTGCTGTGTTTTACAATCTTACGGTGACATATATAAAAAGTGTCTGTCGAAATGCATTTAATAAGGTGCGCCACATTAGCATCAGGGTAATTTAAAAAGCAAGCGCCAAATATTATTAGAGTAGGTTTGAGAAATAAACAAGAAAAGAAAACATTTATCATTATTTTGTTCAACGTAAGATGTTGAAATTTTCAATAATTAACTATTTTAGTCGACAATAATTTTTTTTTTTGTAACCCGGCATACTTCACTTCTCTCTACTTCATTTCAATCTACAAAATATAAAAATTTTACCTTGAAATAAAATTTGTATTAAGTTTCCTGAGACATAGGGGACTTTCCCTTTATTTATATGAGAGTACACCTTTCCCTGCCCCCGGAAGTCGCTAGAGGTCGCTGTTTTCCTCTTTCTGCCGCTCCCAAGAGGTTCAATCTGACAAAAAACTTATCCCTCCTCTATGCCTTCACTCAAGCCGCCATGTTTGATCATTGTTCTCATATTAAATTCCACCAAGAAGCCATTATTGGGACTTTGGATGTCTCAGGAAACATAATACAAATTTTATTTCAAGGTAAAATTTTTATATTATGTGTTCCGTTCTACATCCAAAGTCCCTTTAAATGAGAGGTGTTTGTTATCTCCTGGTGGTTTGAGTGGGTGATACAGAGAAAGCAACAATGTGATAGATAGTAATATTTTATTTATTATTTATTTATTTTTTTATTTGATATGCCAGCGATCCAAATACAGTGTCATTTTATAATAAGAAAAGGTTTACAATTATTACTAGTGCTATTATATATGTATCAATTATAGGCCATCGAAATATTACACATAGAAGGTTAGTAGTCGCGCGCGGAGTGTAACCGTTTTATAGTAGCCTTTAAAGGCTACGTACGCCTGTCGGCGCGTTAGTGTTCCAGACCGAGTTGTAGAACAATGAGCTCGCGCAATTAATTAAAAAAATGACGTACTGTGCAGTTATAGGGTACCACAACTCATCACACCATCACCAGAAACATTTAAAGATTCCATTCCACGGGTAAGTACTTTCAAACATCTTATATTCTTCACATAAACATTATTCGAAACATTATAATGAATTGTAAATATAACAGACGCCATTACAATGAAATGTTGCTAGCTATGGTAGAAATATTTTACCCCATATTTAATTTTTCGCAGTCTAAGTACCTACTTGTCTTTAATCCCAAATCACATCAATACAATTATGTATCATTAGGGTGACTAAATATTAGTAGGGTGACCAAATATTAGTAGGGTGACCACATACTACTGTAGTAAAAAAATTGATTTAATTTTTTTTACAGATATCTCCAAAGAGCGACATGGACCTCGAATCTTTTTTTGACACGCCTCGAAAGCATACGCTTCGGAGAAAACTAGCCAAAAAGATCTTTTTTTACGCAGAGTAAAAAAAATAGGACATTGCAACAGAAAGTTCGTTGCTTAAAGAAAAAAAAATTGTTTGCGAAGAATCTTAGTGAACTTGCAAGAGCAAAGATTTACCGATAGTTCGATATTTCATAATAAGTAGTTGTTCAAAATTTATTTCTTGTTGATTACATTCTAGATTTTTATAACGAAACTTCGAAAAGATTGAATATAATTATTCACTTTTGACTGAATAATTATTTTCACAATTTAATTAAATTCGTCAAGTGCATGTCAGGACACCCATGGAGGTGGTTTCGTAGTCATGCTAGTTTTGATGGTTAATGTTTCGTAAAAGATGTTTACCTCATAATGATTATAAATACATTTGAAAATAAGTTTTCAACAAGTTACTCGAATAGGGAAGGGAATAAACTAAAAATTTCTTCGACTATTCCTTTCTAATTTCAGGAGATTTATATCTAAACTAATATTATAAAGAGAAAAGGTTTGTTTGATTTTTTGAATGTTTAATTATGAAAGGAAAGGTATAAAATGTTTTAATACCTATTAATCACAATTATTTACTAAGTATTAGTTTTTAAGCTATTTTATAGTTTTTTATTATTTTAATACAATTTCAAGATTTAATTTAATTTTTTACTTACCCAAACCCATGTCGTTATAATGCAGACTCAAACTTATTCTGAGTGAAGATTAAGGTAACATATAACACTTACTGGGCATTTTCTGAATGCCACCTTAACATACGAATATTATGAATGCGAAAGTGTCTGCCCGTGTATTTTTTTGCTACATTTTCATGGCGCACGGAGTGTTTAACCGATTATGATGAAATTTGGTTCAGAGATAGGTAGGGCCTGGGAAAGGACAGGCAATTTTTCAATCAAGAAACGAGTTCCCATAGGAATCAATAAACCTTAATCCAAGCGGACGTAGTTGTGGGCATCACCTAGTAATCAATGACTAATGAAAAAGACAACTAACATGATTATCTGACACTTATTCATTTGTTTCATAATTCTAAACACAACCTAGCTTTTACCTATCCAATTTCCCTACTTTTTGGGGAAAATGCAATTTACTTGCAACATTATTCGCACGCTTGTGTGCGTGCCGTCGAGCGTAAATACACGACGCTCACGCACACATAGTGCTATAAAGTGTTACGCGTTATGGAGGTCCGGTTGTATGAAACTATCGGTCTTGGCGTTATTAGTCTAAGTTATAGGCATATACAACATTGCCACGGTGTCTCCAGTCAAATTTTCAAAACATAAACATAACAATTAAAACAGAGATGGGTACATTAAGTCAATAAAGATGTCAATACTATTACAACTATTAATATTTACAATTTTAGTAAGATTAAAAATCAACAAAAATACATTAAGTTAAATGATAGTTAAGTGAAATTAAATTAGATTTAATTAAATTAAAATTAAAATTAGATTAAATTAGGGATTACAATTAATTAGTTATTAGTGCAAAATACAATTTTTTCTTAAAGCTAACAAAAGTGTCATGGAAGGATATGTTAAGCTGATGTTTAAAAAAATTTTGATAGAGACTTTTCTGAAGCATTTGAATCATTATTTGACTGAATATTTCTATGATAAAATTTTCTAAATGTGTATTCATGTTGCCAGTTAGCCTTCTCTAAGATATCATTAATTGGGTATTTTTCTATTCAATTTAAAGAGGTCACTGCTGACCTGAAACTACCCGGCGTGGCTTGAATGCCTGCCTCAGCTTTAAAAGTCTTTTAATCCAACCACCAATCATCGTTGGGGTGGCTGGTCTGACCGGCTCGCTGATAAATAAATTTGTTACTGAGCCTCTTACATTATGAGTAATGTCTTTTAAGACTCTCAACCAATAAACTGGGTCAAGGTTTCGGTCAGGGCAAGACAGCAACTTCCAACATGACTGTTGATGTGACACAGAGTCTGTTTTTGAACCAAAACGTGGATATAGAATGATATTATTTGAGTTATCTACAAAATGAGTGGAATCACAATGCAAAAGAGTTAAATCGTGAACTCTGCGGCCTGACACTAAAAGAAGAATTGTAGCAACCCTTCTTGACACATCAAATAAACTATTTGGATTAGGTTCATTATACTTTAAGTATTCAATAAGTACTCTAGCATCCCATATAGGTGCTTTAGGCGGTACCGGCCTTGTTATGGAAATTGCTTTTAGCATCCCACCCATCCATCCATCCACTACAGCCCATTAACGTCCCACTACTGGGCACAGGCCTCCACTCTCATAGGAGAGAGGGAATTAGAGCTTAGACCCACCACGCTGCTCCAATGCAGGTTGGCGGGCTTTAACGACTATTATCATGTTAGTGATAATAACCGGGACCGACGGCTTAACGTGCTCTCCGAGGCACGGGGGTGAAACACCGCCAATCCTTACTCCGGGCTAGTACCGGGAATTTCTAATCAGAAAAACCCGATACTTAATTATGCCCCTACCCGGGACTCGAACCCGGGACTTCGTCGGTCGCAGTCAAACATGCCAACCACTAGACCAACGAGGCAGTTTTATTTATTAGGTTTTTAGCATATGCTTTACTAAATTACTAGAAGATATTTTGATATCTGCAAGGGTTTCACAGACTGAGGCGATTACTGATTTGTGAACTAAAATAGTACGGTAGGCCAAATTATCAGTTTGCTAAGTACCTTGCCACGTTCGATGGACTTGGAGGGCGAGGATTCAATCCTAATTTCCCACACCAGAGAGACCATTTGTTCCAAATAGGTATGTAAGTGTTTACAGTAGATGCTCTCCAGCAAGTAGAAAGTAGAGCTTTTTCTTGGGTCGACCAATCAGATGTTAATGTATCCCACCTAAAATGAGCCGAGCTTCCAGTTTTAAGGTGTCGACTTGGGCTGGAGGCAGGTTCGTTGTTGTATCCACTAGGTTGAGTTCTAAGTCCCGAAACTTTCTGGGCCATGTTACTGCTCTGTCTCCAAAAGGGTTTGTTCCATTTGGGTGCTATTATCACAAAATGACCTGACGCTGCATTTAGGTGTTGGGGAACTTGAGGCAGAAGGCATGGAGGTGGAAACACTCAAGCTAGGTCGTAATGCCAACATCTGCTGAACGCGTCGTGAAAGTATGCGTTCGAGTCTGTCAAGTCGAGCGTCACATAATTTGGTACAACATGTGCGCTTTGAGATGCGAACAAATCTATTTCGGGAACACCCCAGAGATTGAAAATTTGACTCACTGCTTCTGGTCTTAAGTACCACTCGGAGCCGGTGCGATTGCGCGATAGGCGATCGGCTTCCGTGTTGTACATCCCTGGAAGGTGGTGAGGGAGAAGCACCACGTTGATACTGTCCACCAAAGCTAGGAGCTGTTTTGTTAAGTCTAAGAGGAATTGTGACTTGGTTCCACCTTCGTTTTTTATGTAAGCTATTACTGTCTGATTGTCGCTTTGAAGAATCACCACTGAATTTCTGAGCTGGTGGGCTTTGTAAGATATAGCTGCTATTACTGCATACATCTCCTTCGCGTTGCAGTGCCAACGGTTCTGATCGGGAGTCCAAGGCCCTGACAGGGCTTCGTTGTTTACCAATGCTCCCCACTGAATGCCTGAAGAGTCTGTAACTATATAATTTGTTGGCATTTTCTGGTGATGAATAGGTGTCTGTTGTTTGATATTTCGTAGCCACCATTCCAATTCCAGCTTTACCTCTTCCGAGAAACTGACTGCAGAGAGAGGATTCCGACGAAGTCGGTTGCTGTGGCGTTGTAGAGTTCGGCAATGTAACCATGAAGGTTGCAAAGTTGAGATACCCTAAGAGGTGTTGTGCCTGCTTGAGGGTCCAACTGCCGGCAGCTAAACGGGTTGATAGACAGCTGCTGATCTTGATGACTTTTTCCATAGGGAGACTTTTGCTGTTCTGTTGTGTATTCCAAATGATTCCTAAAAAGTCCATCACCCTGGTGGGTGTGATGATTGACTTTTCGAGATTGATGCACCTGGTGGACTAACAGGTAATCGTCCAGGTACACCACTATTCGGAATCCCTCCTTTCGAAGAACTTCTGCTGTCCAATTTGTCACTGATGCAAAAAGTTTCGGTGCCACTGCCAATCCGAACGGCAGACAAGTCATTTGATATAGCCTTCCTTCGTAACTGATACGCAGGTAACATCTGTGTTGTTTGTGAATTGGTAAATGATAGTAGGCTTGACTTAAGTCCAATTTTACCATCTAATCCTTCTCTTGTAAAAACTTTGGCATGCGGTGATGATTGAAAAGGTGAAAAGGTTTTGGTTCCATGTACTGGTTCAGAGCTTTCAAATTGAAAATAACCCGACTCTTTCGGTTTTCTTTTGCTATGATGAAAAGGGAGTGAAGAGGAAATGAAACTTGGAGTTAAGGGGGCTGGTTCCAGAATATGACTTTGAATCATCTTTTGTATCTGAATTGACATTTCCAAACTTGTTGGTGTCTGAAATTTTAACAATACTTCCTTTGATGGCAAAATCAATGGTGCTGTTTGATTGAATGGAATTTTGACACCTGAAATCATTTTTAGAATAGATGGGGGCGGATTGAAACGGAGCCAATATTTTACATAATGTCTTAGACAACCCCCTGTGAATTGTGAAGGGTCATTTGTGTTTATTTGATTTCCGAGATGTCTTAAATTTTTGCAGTAGTTTGTTTCTTAGATAATTGGTTAGCTTCGTTCTTCGTATTAATGCGCTGGGAGGTATCTCTAAGTCCTGATGTAGATGGCTGCGGTGAGTGAGGCCGAGTAGGATGAGAATATGGCTGCTTTTCTAATTTGGATAAACCTCCAATTTTTTGGATATAATTTGATAAGCCCTCAGGCTGAAAAATGTATTCCGCTGAGGGTGGAATATTTTCGATGTCTTCCTTCATGTATTTGGTTTTAACATTTTTTAAGATGGCCTTTCTTCTCGTTTCTATAACTTCAGCCCGTTTTCCACAAATTATTTGTAAAACATCATGTGAAACTATTTTATATGTAGACTCGCTTCCAAATAAAACTTTTAACTTTTCATATATATATGGTATGAGATGTAAGCTCATTTCCAGCTGACGATGACCATTCAATAAGGCATTGCAAAGCCGTGTTAACAGCCTCATTCTGAGCCATAAAAGCGTTAGATAAAGCTGCAAAGGTGCTCTCTAAGCGAAACCACTTAAATGGGCCATGCGGATCTTCAAACCTTCTTAGTTCCTCGTTTACTTTTAATTCAACAAAACCCGGCGAAGCAACATACTTCTTTTGTGAGTCATTATATCTGACCGCATTCCAATCCGTAGACTCAAAACGTTGCATATTGTTAAGCATGCTAACCTTCTCAGGCACAGCTTTGGGGACCACTGGCTCCTTAACCGATACAGCAAGGTTAGAAATATTTTCAAAAGCATTATTAGCGCATTCAGGCGGGCGCAAAAATAATTGTTCTTGCGCGGGGAGAGCAGTACAAGATGGCGCCGGGAGCGTGGTACAAGATGGCGCCGGCACCGCTTGAGTCATTTGTGTATAATTGTTAAAACTTGATAATAAAAAATTATTAATCTGACTCACCAAGTCGTTAGACAGCGCTGTAAATCTTTGTTCCATCGCGGCAGTGACGGAATCATGGGATGCGGACCTGTCCCTGCCACGTGCGTGACGTGCTCTCTTCGGGGGCGAAGGTGCCGGCGCTGAGCTGCTATCATTTCCTGAGGTTTTTGATGAACCGTCCGAACTTGAGCTATGGCGCCTTCTAGACGCCTTTGAGGGCGAGGTGTTTTCGTCCATTTTCACTTTTACAACACTTTCAAGTGTATTTTGATAAATTTTTTGTTAAAATATCGACTAGGTAATCCACGCGGCTTTAGAAAAGACGCAACAATGATCAAACATGGCGGCTTGAGTGAAGGCATAGAGGAGCTGGAGGGATAAGTTTTTTGTCAGATTGCACCTCTTGGGAGCGGCAGAAAGAGGAAAACAGCGACCTCTAGCGACTTCCGGTGGCAAGGAAAGGTGTACTCTCATAAAAAGGGACTTTGGATGTAGAACGGAACACATAATACAAAATTCATACTATACCCTTCGCCACTGTGTAAGGTTTTTGAACTGGTATTTATAGCAACCTGAGCAACCTGAGCAACTAGAGAAGAGAGGTTCCTTTGATATATGTATATTGAAAACAAAGGGTGTTGCGGACAGCTAAGCTAGTGAGGAAAAGAGAGGCGCGTGTGCCGAAAGAAAACATATGAGTGAGCGAGCGACCATATGTGAGAAAGGGAAAGCATATGTGGAACCAGGACAGGCAGCCAGGCGAGACAGGGAAAGTGTATACATCGGGACCGCTGGTGCACTTTGGACCGGTGTCCCTGCTACCCATCCTGGGACTGCTCCTGATTGGAGAATAACCGGCTTCGCTCGTTAGAGTCCACACTCATATGTGAGTCCTAATATGGGAATATAAACAGCCCAAAAGCAGGGCTAAAACGTTCCAGTGTTCCAGTGTGCTAGTAAAGTATAAGTTATAACAGTGAAAGTGAAATAGTAAAATAGGGCAGTGCTAGGGAAAAGTACCCCCATAGCTCAGTAATTAAATTCAGTGAAAAACAGCTCAGGGTAAGTGGCCTAACTAACAGAGCGGCTGCTAGCCGAGTACCTCTCCAACGCCAGACCCCTGGCCGCGGAAGGCTGTGATATTTATATCGCCTAATAGGTACATGCTCTGGGGCCACTGATCTCTATACAAGCTGTCGTCCGTAACGGGTCCACGGTCCGCGGTCGGGCCGCTTCTTCGTAGGGGTCACCGCCCTCCGCGATGGGTTCGCTATATACCTACTTCGCAGACCGGGGTCAATAACCCACCCCGGCAGTTACCGCGGCTGCCAAGACCGGCTGCTTTTGTGGGCCGACCTAGGCGGAACGTAGCCGTGTTATCGCGTCCAGTCAACCCCTATGCCCGTACCGTGCGGATAGCGACCCCTAGTCATCAAGTACGTGCTCCTGAGTTGCGTATCGCCCTCAATTCAGAACGTCGTGCGGTTAGTGTGCGTCGGCGCATACAGCGTCGTAGGCATCGTGTCGTTACATGGAGTCGGCGACGACGATCCGTGACGGTCTCCACACGTAGAGAATCGCGACGTGCAATAGTAAGGCTGCGTCACCGTATGCGATTGCGTTCGCAGTATAGACGCCGGCTGTAATGGTTCAGTAGTGAATAGGCAAGAAGCCACATAACCAAGGTGGGAGTGTCGATTGAATAGTGAACTTAGCTTCAGTGCATAGTGCAGATGTAAGTAGATGACTTTAATAACTTAACTGGTAATTGTTCCAATGTAAAAATAACTTTAAATAACATCTTTGTTTGTTTAGGTATAGGTATTAATCTTAGTTGATGTATACCTCTGCCTTGTTTATGTATAGGTATTAATCTTAGCTGATGTATACCTCTGCCTTGTTTACGTCTAGATATTAATTTAGTTAATGTATACCTCTTCTTTATTTAGTAGGTACTAGACTTTATTGACGTGTGCTTACCACAATCATATGTTCATACCTGTGTAGCTATAAGTAATTAATCATACCTATAATGTTGTCATTTATAAACTTTCTTTGTATAACGTACCTGTGTGTCCGCGAGTAGGTAGTGTCGATACCTACTCGTGCAATAATTTGTATCGTGTAATTTAATAGTTTTAAGTTCTTCTCTTTTATGTTTGTGTTTATCCATGTGTAGGTCGTGTCTAAACCTACCCATGCGATAGTCTGTTGTAAAACTAAAACTGCTTGTTGTATATGCTTATGTTGTTAATAAATGTGTCATTTGTATATAGAGAACTGTTTTACTGTTGGTAAATCCTATCCGAGATCCAAGCATATACTTGCACAAGTTCCGTAGGCAACAGTGCGGAACAGTTTGGTCCTTCGAGCCGGATCTCTGGAACAGTGAAAGGATTTTAAAACAGTTCTCTATAATTTTATGTAATTAATTCATGTTAATTAATTCTGTGTAATTTTGTAGAATGGTTGTAACTCGTAGCCAAGCTGGGGACGACCCAGAGACTGACGTGGAGTTCTCTGAGGTGCGTACCGAAGACGCACCCCCAACCAAAACACAGGAAGCCAGAACGAGACACGGCGTCAAACAGGGCCAAGGTCAAAGAAGGGATGACCAACAGTCCATCAGCCGTCAGTCTGTTTCGGAACAACCAGCTACTATGAGAAGACCATTAGAACGAGCTAATGTGAGGGGGGTACGAAGCACATCAACACCTGGAACACTGGAACCACGGGGAGAGATGTCACAACCCCGTCAACAACCTGCCCCACAGGCCGCTGAGCAGTCAATGGATGTACTGCAAAGGATAAGAGCGGCAGAAGAGGAGGCAGAGGAACAACTTATGTCGCTACACCTGGCTCACAAGCAGGAGCTAGTAAGGAGGCGTTTGGCCCGAGATGTAGCGAGCATAAGAGGAGATGCACCGGATGTACCGGCCCGGACGGTAGACACTGAAGCCCCAGTGTTGCGCATGGTTCAGGATTGGATGAGAACACGTGAAATGCACGCGCCGTCAACAGGGGCCATGGAACCTCGAGCCGAGGCAGAGCAGCTGAGGCCGTCGAGAGAGACACGTACAGCAGTGCATCAACCGGTTAGAATGAAACCGGTACGTAAGGTTGAGTGGGAACAGGCGAACATCCTACCAACCTTTTTCCCGCCACCGACAACGGCCAATGAGGGAACGAGATCGGAAATGGATCATCTCGTCTCTACACTAACCCACGTGGTCAACAGACGACCACCGCTCAGAGAGCTGACGCAGCTACCCAAATTTTCAGGAGCGGCGAACGAGTGGACCGGCTTTAAAGTGGCCATGATACACAGTACGGAACAGTTCCAATTCTCACCGATAGAGAACATAGCCAGGTTAAGGAACTGCCTACAGGGTAAAGCCAGAGAAGCCGTGTCAAGTTTGCTGAACGCTAGACAACCAGACCCCGAGCGAATAATGAAAGCTCTTGACCGAACATTCGGGAGGCCTGAAGTAATAGCAAAGCAAGCCGTCGCAAGTATTCAGAAAATGAATAAGCCAGAGTCACCAGTTGAGTTAGATGACTTTGCCATCGCATTGCAAAATATAGTGAGCACCCTTCAGGAGACAGAAGGACAGCGACATCATCTAACCAACCCACAGTTGGTAGACGAGGTACTAGACAAGTTACCTCCGGCAATAAAAGAAAAATGGGTAGACTACGCATATGAGTACTGCGATTTCAGTGAACCAGAAATCGTGACGTTAGCAAAGTTCATCGAGATGGAGGCTGATCGGAGAATACTATTCCTGAAGCCGAACGATAAGATGAAATGGGCGTCAGCAGAGCAACCACGTGAAGGACAAAAGAATGTGTCTTCAAGACGCCAACCATGGGCTGAGAAGCGGTCTTTCACAATGTCGGCCGATGCTCAGAGTCAGAAGCAGTTATGTAGCTCGTGTGGCGGGAACCACCAACTACCAAAGTGTCCAAAATTCCTGAAATTGGACAAGAAAACTCGATAGGAATTAGTTAAGGGAACAAGGGTATGTTTCAGGTGCCTGGAAAGTAAGCACTACCGGTACAAGTATAAGGCGAAGTTATGTGGGGTTGATGGATGTACTCAACCTCACCACGCCCTTCTGCACAGCTGTGAACCAGCCAGCGGGGGCGCCGCGACCGTAAGCGTCTTGAACACAACGGCAGACCGAGCGCGCGATCGGATCTTGCTGAAAATCTGTCCAGTTACTATCAAGGGTCCGCAGGGCGAAGTACAGACCTACGCCCTGTTGGATGAGGGCTCTACAGTGACACTGGTAGACGAAGGAGTCGCGGCCGCCGTGGGAGCAGAAGGACCGGTAGGAAACCTCAGAATCCATGGAGTGAATTCGGTAGTTGAAGCGAGGAGCAGCAGGAACGTTAAGCTGCTCCTGAGAGGATCTGGACAGTTTGAAACAATAACTGCAAGGACGGTTCGGAATATGAAGTTGCAGAAGCAAACCGTTCCCGCAAGTGTCAGACGGTACACGCACCTTCAGGAATTTAATGCAGAAGACGTGTGCTACATGGGGGCAGAACCACAGATCCTAGTAGGTGTCGACAATTGGCACCTCATTGTCTCACGACAAATTCGTGCGGGCGCACGGGAAGAGCCGGTGGCCGTCCGCACAAGCCTAGGTTGGATGATTATGGGACCCCTGCCTAGGATGCTCTTGGATGAACGAGTAGGGATTCATCATCTTCATATGAGGCATCGAAAGTCTGACGATCGCCTGAAGAGAAAAGAGCATAAAGAGGTGAAAGCTCCAGATCCCGACAGTAGGGAGGAGCCGAACCTATGTAAAGAACCGTCGCATCTGTTCGAGGACCCAGGTGAGCGGTTGCAACCGTCGCGTCTGTTCGAGGACCCAGACGAGCGGTTGCATGAAATGGTAAAGACACACTTCCATATCGATGCATTGGGAGTGAGTATGGCACAAAAGGTAAAGCCAGAAGACGAACGTGCCGTCAGGATTTTTGAGAATACAATCCGGCGAAATGATCAGCGATACGAGGTTGGATTGTCGTGGCGTTACGATGATGTGAAGATGCCACCCAGCTTCGAAAATGCCTTCCGTCGACTAAAGACAATGGAACGGAAGATGGATCGCGATGCAGCGTTTGCAGAGAATTATACGGCTCAGATAGAGAACTTGTTGGAAAAGGCGTACGCAGTAGAATGCAGCGGCCAGGAACAAAAGGAAGACAGGGCGTGGTTTCTTCCGCACTTCGCGGTTAGAAATCCAAATAAGCCAGGAAAGATACGGCTAGTCTTCGATGCTGCTGCAGTGTGCAATGGAACAAGTTTAAACCAGAAACTGTTAGAAGGACCGGACCTCTTGCAGTCACTGCCTGGAATATTGTATCGGTTCCGTGAACAACCGATAGCAGTGACAGCGGACATACAGGAAATGTTTTTGCAAGTCGGTATCCGAAAAGAGGATCAGCCATCTCAGATGTTCTTATGGCGAGGGAGTGACCGGCAACAGCCCCCCAGGAAGTATAAGATGACTTCCATGATCTTCGGAGCAACATGTTCTCCGTTTCTGGCGCACAGTGTACGCAACAAGAACGCGAAGGAATTTGAACTCTCTCATCCAGCGGCATTGGACGCCATCACCAAAATTCATTATATGGACGATTTCGTGGATAGCTTCAAGACGAAAGAAGAAGCTCAAAAGGTGGTGACGGATGTAGACTTCGTGCACAAGCAAGCAAGTTTTATGCTTCGTGGATGGAACTCCAACGAGAGAAGCATATTGAGTCACATTCCCCCAGAGCTTTGCTGCAAGACGCAAACGCTTCTCATGGCGGGAATGAATAATAAGGAAAAGACATTGGGTCTTATATGGGATTCCCAAAAGGATGAATTGGGATTCAACACGACGATGCCACGAGTAAGGAAGGAGGTGAAAGACATGGAGCGTCCACCTACCAAAAGAGAAACACTGAGTGCGGTAATGTCGATCTATGACCCGCTCGGCTTTCTAGGTCCTTACACGATAGTGGCCAAAATTATGTTACAATCGCTGTGGCGATTGAACGTTGGATGGGACGACCCCATACCCAACGAACAGGCAGAGCAGTTCTTCGCCTGGATGCAAGGATTGGACAACATCGGGCAACTTCGGCTACCTCGGTGTTATGAAGTAATGAACGATGACAGTGAGAAACAGCTGCATGTGTTCTGCGATGCGAGCGAGCTAGCCTATGCTGCTGTGGCATATTGGCGTATAGAAAAGCCAGATGGGACTGTCACCATTCGACTGGCAGCATCCAAGGCAAAGGTGGCTCCGCTGAAGAACATCAGCATCCCTCGACTGGAACTTCAAGCAGCAGTCATCGGTACAAGACTGGCAGATGCGATAAAAAGGGAACATCGTTGGGAGGCCATGAGTACAACATTTTGGTCAGACTCCCGAACGGTTCTAATATGGGTTAGAACAAATGCCAAAAGGTATACACCCTTTGTGGCACATCGGCTAGGAGAGATTGCCGAACGGACGAACCCATCACAGTGGCGCTGGGTTCCGACCAAGGAGAACCCGGCGGACGATGCGACGCGCTCCTCCTACATATCTGGCCCACGAAGAGAGTGGCTGGAGGGACCAGGCTTTCTGCGGCAACCGAATTCTGACAGGCCCGCGGAGACGGTCCCGGAACGGGGGGAGCCCGAGGAAGAAGTTCTCGTGCATCATGCGACGCAGGGAACGCCGTCACCTCTCGCCGCCGCCTCTCGGTTGAGAAAGAGGCTGCGTCTCCTGAGAGGGAGTCTGCGCCGGGGGGAGGATGTTGCGGACAGCTAAGCTAGTGAGGAAAAGAGAGGCGCGTGTGCCGAAAGAAAACATATGAGTGAGCGAGCGACCATATGTGAGAAAGGGAAAGCATATGTGGAACCAGGACAGGCAGCCAGGCGAGACAGGGAAAGTGTATACATCGGGACCGTTGGTGCACTTTGGACCGGTGTCCCTGCTACCCATCCTGGGACTGCTCCTGATTGGAGAATAACCGGCTTCGCTCGTTAGAGTCCACACTCATATGTGAGTCCTAATATGGGAATATAAACAGCCCAAAAGCAGGGCTAAAACGTTCCAGTGTTCCAGTGTGCTAGTAAAGTATAAGTTATAACAGTGAAAGTGAAATAGTAAAATAGGGCAGTGCTAGGGAAAAGTACCCCCATAGCTCAGTAATTAAATTCAGTGAAAAACAGCTCAGGGTAAGTGGCCTAACTAACAGAGCGGCTGCTAGCCGAGTACCTCTCCAACGCCAGACCCCTGGCCGCGGAAGGCTGTGATATTTATATCGCCTAATAGGTACATGCTCTGGGGCCACTGATCTCTATACAAGCTGTCGTCCGTAACGGGTCCACGGTCCGCGGTCGGGCCGCTTCTTCGTAGGGGTCACCGCCCTCCGCGATGGGTTCGCTATATACCTACTTCGCAGACCGGGGTCAATAACCCACCCCGGCAGTTACCGCGGCTGCCAAGACCGGCTGCTTTTGTGGGCCGACCTAGGCGGAACGTAGCCGTGTTATCGCGTCCAGTCAACCCCTATGCCCGTACCGTGCGGATAGCGACCCCTAGTCATCAAGTACGTGCTCCTGAGTTGCGTATCGCCCTCAATTCAGAACGTCGTGCGGTTAGTGTGCGTCGGCGCATACAGCGTCGTAGGCATCGTGTCGTTACATGGAGTCGGCGACGACGATCCGTGACGGTCTCCACACGTAGAGAATCGCGACGTGCAATAGTAAGGCTGCGTCACCGTATGCGATTGCGTTCGCAGTATAGACGCCGGCTGTAATGGTTCAGTAGTGAATAGGCAAGAAGCCACATAACCAAGGTGGGAGTGTCGATTGAATAGTGAACTTAGCTTCAGTGCATAGTGCAGATGTAAGTAGATGACTTTAATAACTTAACTGGTAATTGTTCCAATGTAAAAATAACTTTAAATAACATCTTTGTTTGTTTAGGTATAGGTATTAATCTTAGTTGATGTATACCTCTGCCTTGTTTATGTATAGGTATTAATCTTAGCTGATGTATACCTCTGCCTTGTTAACGTCTAGATATTAATTTAGTTAATGTATACCTCTTCTTTATTTAGTAGGTACTAGACTATATTGACGTGTGCTTACCACAATCATATGTTCATACCTGTGTAGCTATAAGTAATTAATCATACCTTTAATGTTGTCATTTATAAACTTTCTTTGTATAACGTACCTGTGTGTCCGCGAGTAGGTAGTGTCGATACCTACTCGTGCAATAATTTGCAGGGCCTTTGCACTTAGAACATTTTTCTGTTGTATGGAAACTGGTACGGATTTTTGTTCCACAACTCGCCAAAGGATGGCGCTTATCTTGAAACGAGCCAAATTAGCTCGTATGAAGGTTTGTGATACATTATCTGTGGTTCAAGTCTGTGTAAGTGATGAAATAAGTGTTCGTTCAGAAGCTTATGTTTTAGATTAATTTATTGCATAATGTCATTTAATTGAATCAACTAGATAATAATATTTACAATATCTTTTTGAGCAGAATAGGAGTTAATTTGATAACTTAGTATGATTCTTTTGATATAAACTACTTCAAGTTTAAGATAAAAGTTTAACAAAACATTTGTGATTAAATTTTAAAACGTGGCCATCCGCCATTTTAATATTGTTATCTGACAAAGTTTGACTTTGCTCATTGACGTTTTTCTGGCATGCCGGTTGGACAAATTGTGTATTGGTGTTTCGTTTTCGTTATTTTTGCATATATTTATTACGACTTGGCTATTTCTTGGACTCCGATTATCTTTGCATTTGATCACGACTTGGCTATTCTTGGACTCCGATTTTCTTTGCATAACAGTGACCCACGCATGTAAAAAGGACTCGATATATCTCGCCTACGGATAAACCTACTTCTTCGTAATGGCAGCAGATAAAATTTGTTGCGTTTCGGAATGTAAAAAAAGCCGTAAGTACGACTTATTCGCAAGTTAAATAAAAGACAATATTTTTTATTAATACTGAAATATAGATCATGGTCTTCTTAGGGACTTATGCCTGATTCATGAATCCAAAGCGGTCAAATGATATTCATACCACATTCGTAGAGCGATGAATGATGACTGGCTGCTACAACTTGATATTGTACTAATACCAACTTCTTTAAAAGTATTTGTTTGTAGGTGAAGATGGTGTAATACTTCACAAATTCCCGAATCCTGAATATGATCCAACACGCTTTCAGACTTGGATACAAGCAGTGGGTGAAAACCTTAAGGATTTAGAGGATATGTATGTGTTTAAATACAGAAGAATATGTCATGCACATTTTGAACCTAGGTATTGGACCAGGAGTAAAATGTTGAGTAATATAGCAATTCCAACATTACAAATGAAAGGTTAGTTACTATTTAAATTAATGGCATTGTAATACTTCGAAAATATTATAAACATAGTTTATCCTGTGACTTCACAGTGTAGTTTCAGTTCTTTACAAATCATGTGGGAATGATGAATATTCCGGGTGTCTGCTATAATTGATGCATGTTCATTCAGGGTATAAGCTATCTCCATTCAAAATTTCAGCCAAATTGGTTCAGAAGTTGAGACTGAAGGAGTAATAAATATCCATACATACAAACTGTCATGTTTTTAATTTTATAATAGAATTTCAATTTTGTTAGTGTCTTTAAGTTAAATGCATTCAGTAATATCTTTAACAATTACTTCAATGGGCTGAATGGATTGGTACCATTATATATTACATCCTCAGATTCACATTTAATTATTTTAGGGTGTGCTATAGAATATTCACAGAGTGCAAAACACTTTTTTTACCAAAAACTTTTTTGTGCTGTGACATTTAAGCCACGAAGCCCCAGGATCGCTTCTCCGTTCCTTCATTCTCATTTAAATGAAATTAAGGCTCACATATTCTTTGGCAACCACCTACCTTGAACTACCTTTTGAATAAAGTACTGCATGACGTCTAGTCAAGTCAATTAATTAAAATGAGAAAAAACATTAATCATAATGAATATTTTATAGGTTCTGTAGCTCAAAGGATACCCTTAGCTGAAGTGACTAATAAAAATGATTATTTTCCAACAAATTATATGGAAGAAACTGCAATAGCCTCAACATCAAGCAAAATGCATAAACCTGCTACTACCTCAAAATCTAGTAAGATTTATTTTATTTTACTGTATACTAAATAAGTATTTATTTCACCAAGCATATTAAATGGAACACAAGAATCTGTAGGAATTACCATGCAGATGATATTTGCATTGATGATTAATTAATGCAATCATTGATTTACTTTTATAGTTCTTTCTTACTAGGTATTTATTACCATTAGATATCAAATAACTTAAATTGATCATAATATGATGATCCTCATTCAAGCATAATCTATATCAAAATCATGAGAACAATAGTTTTAAGGGTTCTGTACCCATGGGGTGAAAACAGAAACCCTATTTACTGAGCCTCTGCTGTCTTGTCTGTGACAGGGCTGTATCATTGGAACTATAATAGTTTGATACTTCAAAGAGCCACCATAAGTGCTTGTGGACCTGTGTTTTACATGTAATGGTGTAGAACCCTCAGTATGAATCTCATCTCACATTTGGGTCATTTACATGGAAAAGGCTTAAAAAATATTTATTTAAGTATGTTATTTTCATTTCAGATTTGAAGCTGACCAAGTCTGCAAAGACTCAAATGAGGCAAAGAATTAGTACCTTAAAGAAAAAAGTGAAAAGCTTAAATGTGTCAAAAGAAAAATTTTCAAAGAGACTGAAAAAAGCAATGACAATATCAAAAAATCCAACTTTTCTAAAAGCATTAAAAAAAATTACCTCAATGGCAGCCATTTTTACAATGCTCCAATTAAGAGAATGTGGAAAACACAAAATGGGGAGAAGATTCACTCCTGAAGAAAAAGTTATGTCATTGCATTTCTTTAAACGTGGGCCAAGAGCCTATAGGATGCTGCAAAAAGTATTTGTTCTGCCATCACCATTCACATTATCCAGGATGATATCCAAAGCAAATATAAAACCTGGTATAAACGAAAATATTTTTCAGCAATTGAAGAAGCAGGCATCTAAAATGAAACCCAATGATACATTGTGTACGTTGGTTTTTGACGAAATGGCCCTAACACCACACATTGATTATGACAGGAAGAATGACAGGATTACTGGTTTAGTTGATAATGGTGAAGTAGTAAGGACAGAAATTGCTGATCACGTGCTAGTTTTTATGATTAGAGGCATTCTAAAAAACTATAAACAGCCAATATCATATTCGTTTTGTGCTGGCAGTACAAAAAAAGCTGAATTAGCAGCAATGATAAAGAAAAATATTAAAAAGTTAAAGGAAGCTGGCTTTCAAGTCCTTGCTACTGTTTGTGACCAGGGAACATCTAATGTTAGTGCAATTAGTCAGTTAATTGAAGAAACAAGGCAAGACTATATCAAAGCAGGTAAAGATGCAAGGGATGGAGTGTTTGAGGTGGACAATGAAGAAGTGGTCCCATTATATGATGTGCCTCACTTGTTAAAAGGAATCCGCAACAACTTACTGTCTAAGAATTTAAAATACATGATGGATGGCACTGAAAGAATTGCAAAATGGGACCACATTTTAAAACTTTATGAGAACAATCCTACTTATAAAGGTATAAGATTAATAAAAAAATTGACTGAAAGTCATTGTGACCCTAATAAAATCCCTAAAATGAAGGTCAAACACGCAGCACAAATTTTCAGTCACACTGTCGGAGTTAATATGGGATTCTTAGCTGGTGAGCTTATAAACATTTATAGATTATAAGGATTAGCCCTCAGCTTTGCCTGCCTGGACTTCAGTTTATTACAAAGCCTGCAGGAAATGTGCGTTTGTCGAATATAAAAGTAGCCTATGTATCAATCCAGTCTATAAGCTATCTCCATTCCAATTTTCAATCAAATTGGTTCAGTTGTAGTGGGGTGACGGAGTAACAAGCATACAAACTTTCACATTTATAACGTTAGAATAGGATTATTATCTTCAAGTCTAATGTGCATTTGGATTGCAAGCCAGCTGTAAAATAGCAGTTTGGATGCAGTTTCTGTGCTGTTGATATAATTGAATTGAAATGCAAACCAACCATAGCTGTTGCTTTATTCTTGCAGCTGCAAAAAATAGTAACAACTACATAAAGAAACAAAAAATAAAGATATTTATTTCTTTATCTAATAGGCGTAATAGCCACTTACTAAATATCTGCCTTGCTTACATTTTATTTCCATTTCAGATCAAGGATTACTGCCGAACGAATGCAGAGACACGGCAGATATTCTATTATTTTTTGACAATCTATTTGATTCTCTGAATGGAAGTTTTAATAACTCATCAAAGAGGAGTGGAAAGACATTGCTGCTAGCAATTACCCCAAAATCAGAGCACCAAGAAGTATGGAAAAAATCTAAAATCATATTAAAATCCATGAAATTTATTTCAAAAAAAGGCGATGTTAGTGTTGTTCCAACAGTGAACAACTGGATACGGACTATAGAAAATATGGAAAAATTAAAAAGTAAATTATTTAATAATTATAATATTAAATCAATCTGGTGCCGGCATTTTAACCAGGACACATTGGAGAATTTTTTCGGTAGTGTGAGAAGTCATGGTTACCGAAATAATTCTCCAACGTGTGCAGGGTTTGAATCAGCATTTGTAGCCCTTATGGTAAATAATTTAAGTAGCACATATACGCCAGGGTCAAATTGTGAGGATGATGAATCCTTTATTTTTAAATCTTTAAAAGCTTTATTCTTCACAAAGGATGAAAAGAAAAATGTAAATTTTCCATCAGAAATACAATATGATGATATTTATAGTGAAGACATGATTGTCGATTTAGATATTAAAAAAAGAGACCCTCGTGTAATGGCCGCTTTAGACTATATAACTGGATATTTATTAAGACAGTGTCATACAAAAGTCTTTAAAAAATGTAAAACTTGTATTACAAACTTATATTCCTCAAAGGAAAATCATTATATTAAATTAAGAGAATACAACCGAAACAAAAACTTCCTATCATACCCTGCCCTGGAATTAGTTCGATGTTTTTCTCAAATTCAAGATGTTTTTCATTTTGTAGTGAAAAAAAGCCCTCAAATATATAATATACGAAACTATATTAAAACCATCTTACAAATTAGGCTTGATTTTAATTTCATTCAATGTACACAACATAAAACTGACATTGTCGAAAAGTTCTTGAATATATCTTGTATATTCTTTATGTGTAATTGGTGCAGGGACATTAATAAAATATTGTCTGGTAAAACCCATTACGACCGCGAAGATGTTATGCAATGCTTGGCACATATTTATAATAATAAAAGAAGAAGAAAATAATCAACATGAGTTTCATTTCCTGAACACCATCTTTTACTATTTGTATTTATCGTATAATAATTTATCTTAATTATTACAAGATCACATAATTCTATAGTTGCAGATTTATGTGATCTAGTAATAATTAAGATAAATTATTATACGATAAATAAGGTCTATATAGTACTATATAATAGGTTTGTTATGGTTATATATATTTTAGTTGGACAACTTCCCGATAGATGTCACTGTACGCCGAAACTTGAGTAGCAACTCTATACCAGTATATATAATGTACTCTGTGATAATTTGTATCGTGTAATTTAATAGTTATAAGTTCTTCTCTTTTATGTTTGTGTTTATCCATGTGTAGGTCGTGTCTAAACCTACCCATGCGATAGTCTGTTGTAAAACTAAAACTGCTTGTTGTATATGCTTATGTTGTTAATAAATGTGTCATTTGTATATAGAGAACTGTTTTACTGTTGGTAAATCCTATCCGAGATCCAAGCATATACTTGCACAAGTTCCGTAGGCAACAGTGCGGAACAAAGGGTATAAAATAATCTTTGATAATATAATATATTGAGATAAATATATAAAATATAAAATCAAAGAAACATATTTAAATTGAAGCTTCCGGTAATAAGCCTATTACACTGCACTTTTTACAGGGCCCTAAAGTAAGGGTGGGCGTGGCCGCTAAATAGAGCGCCGCTTATTACACAGCAACAAGGACCAATCCTAGGGGCCCTTCATCCATAAATCTTAATACACTACACTTATTCAAATCTAACCTGCGTAAAGCGCGGTGTAATAGGCCTATTAGGGCTGGTATTATGGATACTAATATTATACTCGATATAAAATTATCACAATACATAGTAAATAATTAAACGTATTATTTTGAAAAACACTAGTAGGTATTCGTATTTTATTATAAACTAGCTGATGCTCGCGACTCCGTCCGCGTGAATTGAGGTTTTTTGGTTACCGCGGTAATTTTCACGGAAAAAAACTAACCGATGTGTTATTCCAGACTTTAATCTATCTCTTCTATCCATCGATACATCCAATATTTCGCGTTTATAATATTAGCTTACATTTATATTAGCAGTTGAATGTAAACCTTTCAAAATATTAGTTGGAATACTTACTTATATATCATGGAAAAAATATACTGAATGACGTGATAATATGAACAATAAAAGTAGACTGATTTAAAAAATTATTTATTTCTGAAATTTATAGATAAAAAAAGCAATTGATAATATTACATTAAACATAACTTGTTGCGTTTTTGGATTGATCTTCTAATTATACAAGTAATAAATTTAAAAAACCCGCGACGAACTTGCAGCTCTCCTTTGTGCCCTTATAGTGTTGGAGAACAATCCAGGAGTAGGTATTAATAAAACACTTTTAATAAATTTGCACTCTAACCACGAGAGATTTAATGTAATTAGTTAATTTATAAAACTCAGTTAAGCAATACTACAGTATCAAATCATTTGACCAGGCTGCAGTTGCTACCGCAGGCTCGTAAACAAGGTAACGATCTAAAACACCGAAGGTATTCAATAATCGTTGGAGTCTCGGTGGAGACTGCTTTACCGATGGTAAAACATTCGTATTTATACAAGTTAAGGCGTTGGGAACGAACCGAGTGAAATACATCGAATGAGTCTAATATCAGCACAATCGAACCTTCATCAATAAATTAATTAACAATCTTTTAACTTTTGTAACAATTCAATTCAACTTTAAACGCAAAGCTGACAATAGAAACATTAATTAGAACTTCTCAGAAGTATACATGAAATGGAATAATTATCATCCATATAACATCCATCTAAATAAATGTAATAGTTAATTACAACAAAAAAATCTATGATTTCGCGGCAAACCGCGATACCAACTTCTTTTTCCCTAATTTATAAATTCGCGACGGTACTGGGTTGACTGGTATCGAATTTCGCGGCCGCGCAAATGTAAATACATATTTATATTTCGTATTACTTGTACGAGCTACGTAAACACCTTTACTTTAATCTAAAGTTCGTAACGATTTGAATGACGTACATACGCTGTGTTTACCTTTGATAATATATATAAACAAAACAGAGCAAAACACAGTATAAAAGTTTGAGAATTATACTTGGCGCCATGAAGTCTGCCCCCCTACAAATACATTGCAAGTGGAATGTGTTCCTCACACCCACTACTGGACAGCCTTCGACGGCTGAGTTCTGGCATCAGAGCCAACCAACACAATTCCTTTCTTCTAAAAAGTTTTCTTAAATTTACATCCCTCCCACATCCAATTAATTCTTCCCCCAGACTACCCCTGTTTTCTACCCCATAAAAAAGTTTGATTTGTAAACCTCCAATTGTTAATCTTGGTGTTCATAAAGATACAGCTGAGGCTAACCAGAAATTTAATGAAATTATTTAAAACAACTGGCCCGATTTTCTTACAATATACACTGATGCCTCAAAACTATCTCAGAATGGCTGTGTTGGAGTAGCATGTTGGATTCCAAAATTCAAAATTAGTATACAATTCAAGTGTCCCCCAGAATCTTCAGTATTCACAGGAGAGTCTATAGGCATTTTAGAAGTAATCCTTTTCGTTGAAGCCCATAATATTAGACAAATTATAATACTGACCGACTCTCTTAGCTGCTTGCAAGCTCTTATGGGTAACCCTTTCCGTAGTAAGGAGAGAGTCTCTGTTGTGTTCAAGATCCGGGAGATGTTATATTCTTGCCAGCAGAAAGGCCTAAACGTTATACTGGCCTGGATCCCGGGTCACTCAGGTATTAGTGGCAATGATACTGCCGATGCTTGCGCTAAACTTGCTGTTGAAATGGGTACTATGACCCACTATACCAACCACCCACAAGACCTCCGTTCCCTAGCAAAATCCGACATGGAGAGCTCTTGGAACTCAATTAACTCTGAATCGATTTCTATTAAGGGTAAGCATTATGCTTCCATGCAACCCGATATCCCACGACGACCTTGGTTCTTCTTTCATAAAAAATCGGTTCGCTGGGTCACCTCTACTATCAGTCGTCTTCGAATTGGTCACGCCTGGACCCCCTAACACTTGGCAAAATTAAGAGTGCGTGACTCCCTTCTCCTTGTGTGAGTCGGGTCTGGACGAGGGATCAGTCTCTCACATTCTCTTCTCCTGTCCTAAACTTCCCTTTAAATTATACGACGTCTTCTCCTTAAAGTTCCCCGTCACTTGAATGTTGAATGTGTCCTAATGTTAGCCTATAAAGTTAGGTATCTTTGTAAATATTTTAAAATTAACAAACTCAAATTGTAATTTGTACATAATAATATAGTACCTAGATCCCTATTATTATTTTTATTTTTGTTTGTCTCTTCATGGTAAGTCTATTGTTATTACGTTATATATGTAGTTTACTAACAAATATTTAAATATGCCTTCTATTACAGAATGTTTTTAGTAATTTTGGCACTCTTTAACCGGCCAATCTCCTTCGTGCCTCCCTCAAGTTACTCGACACTGGCGTAGTACATTGTGCTGGTTTGGCACTACTCAAAGCCATAAACCAAGAGAAGAAGAGTATATCACGTATACCGATATGAGATCTGAGGATAGTACGGCCTTGGTTCTCCAGCAGCAGGGCGACCGCGTATCTTCTGCATCAATCATTGTTACAGTATCAATTGTTGTGATTGGCTGAATTTATGGTATTCTTGCTGCGTCAATGAATTTTGTCCAATAGTGGAAGAGTGTTAACCAATCAGAGGTGATTGCGATCGTTACACTGTAGCTGTCAGAGATACGCGGTGACAACAACAATTAACAATGATTAATGCAGAAGATACGCGGTCGCCCTGCAGGGTTCTCCCTTTGACATACTCGTATAGATGTCACCGTAAGATTGTGAAAACCGTTAGATTGTAATCTATCTAGCGAAATTGTAAACTATTTTCGATCTTTTTTGTACTGTTTAGGATTGTACCCGTATTACCATAGACACCCATGCACCCATCCCCCATCCATTGAGGACTGTCAGTGTCAACTGTCAAACTTCACACATTTTTATAAGTTGGAAACGCAAGAAGAATAGCATTTATTGCTAATGTGAAATGGCTTTAAATTTGATAAAGAAAGCTCTTCTTTATGATCCAAAGGCTGTAAGAAATGCAGCAGCTATATATCATAACGTTTTCAGAAACCGTAAGTTTTTATTTCAACTCAAAAAGTGAATAATTTGCTGAAACATTTTGTATTCGTTACGTCATAAATTCTATTATTTTCAGATTGGAATTATCAATATAAACCGGGCCCATATCCTAAGACACTGGAAGAGCGGGCTGCAGCGGCTAAGAAATATGGCTTGAGTATCGAAGAGTACCAACCATATCCCGAAGATATGGGTTATGGAGATTATCCAAAACTACCTGAAATTGGAACAGATTCGAAAGATCCGACATACCCGTATGATTTACCAGACTTAAAAAGAAATTTCAATGAACCCGTAAGTTAATATTACAAACTGCAATAACAAATCAAGGGGAGTAGTTTTGGTCCCGGGATGTAAAATTACCTAATTTTAGTTTTAAAATAAATGCTCTTCAATGAATGAACCCATAAGTTAATATTACAAACTGCATTAACAAATCAAAGGGAGTATTTCTGTTTGGTCCCGGGATATAAAATTACCTAATTTTAGTTTTAAAATAAATGTTCTTCAATGAACATAGTTATCTTTTTCTTTCTTAACATAATTGTTAATTTTTAGTTTCATGCAAGGGCTGAAATATTTGGTGAAGATCGCTATGACCCATCAGCAAAGCATAGATTCTCACTCACACATCAGTGGACCTGTTTTCTAGGAACCATATTTGGTAGTCTAACTTTGTACATGTGGTTGGAAAATTATAAGTTTGGTCGACCAGTTACTATGAAGCAATATCCAAATGAAGGACCACATTACTTGTTTTGTGCAAAATAGATAAGTGTGGGTAGTTTGATTTGGCAGTCAAGTAGTATCTGATTAAATAAAAAGTGTTATAGTAATTTAAATTTATTTTATTTCTTAAAAGATCACTAATACACTATGAAAACTAATCCATACTTCCATACTAATATGTTAATGCGAAAGTGTGTCTGTCTGTCTGTCTGTCTGTTTGCTACACTTTCACGGCCCATCCATTCAACTGATTTTGATGAAATATGGTACAGGGATAGTTTTGTATATGGGGGAAGGAGGTAGGCTACTTTTGATCCCAGAAAATTAAAGAGTTCCTCCAAGAATCAAAAGTAGCTTATGTAGCAAAAGTATGCTTAATATTATGTAAAATAAAGTAAATGCTGATTTTCATGTCTATACTTCAAAATCGTGTGCATCATAATGACTGCCCAAAGTGATGGATCGGTGTAAAATTTTGCCAGCATTTAGTACCTATTTAGTACCTTTGTTTAAATATTTTGTTCATTCAGCTATTTTTAAGATTGTTCATTTATATATACTGGTAAAGTATTCATCTTCTAGGTCATAAAGGTCGGCTGCAATGTCATCGCGGAGAGACATTAACTTTTGGTCACATTCTTGCTGCTTTGTACGAAACAATTTGGAATTTTGTGTAATCGCTTCATTAACAGATGGAAAATCATTTAAAATTAAATACTGCTTGATGTCTGATACTAACTTCATCAAAGACTCTCCTGCCCTCACTGAAAAATATCGATCAATATAACAACAATAATTTAAATTCTTAAATATAACAGGTATTAAAGAATAGGTATATATACGGGGTACCTTTATTGAAAAATATTTCTCTAAGCCAAGCTCTTACCAATATTAGCTGCTCTGACTTGCATTTCAAAAGTGTCCTGCTCAATTTGTGTCATCCTGTTTAGTTGTGAATCATTTTCACCCTTAGCAAGTTTTATAATTTCTGAAAAAAAAAACAGGAAATGTGCATAAAAGGAAAATTAATCAATCTATCTTCTATCTATACATTTGTCCTGACTGATTAGTAGCTATCAACACACAGCCTAAAATGCTGGGGTTACAAACTTGAACTTTTGACAGTAGGTTCCTTTTGTGACGTAGGGGCTAACTGAGAAGGATTTTTCAAAATTCCACCCCTAAGGGTGTGAAAGTTTGTATGAATGGCAGTCATCTTTCAAGTTATATCCATGAAACTTGTTATTTGAGCTATCTGTTTAAAATGAAGAAACATGTTTCAGTTTTACAAAATTAGGTTAATAAGGTGGTGAAACAGGGGGTGAAAGTTTGTATGAGTCTTTCATTTGAAGAAGTACGTGTCACCATTTTTAAGAATTCAACCCACATAGGGGTAAAATAGGGGATGTATGTTTTTATGAAACTTCTTTATTTTTCGGGTTACATAAATGAAAATTGGTATTTGGGCTTCCAATATAATTTTGGATATTCCACCTCCAAGGAGTATTTAAAAATTTCACCAGAGCAGGGGAGGGTCTACTAGTATTGAATAAAATGACTGTATATTGAAAAAAACCATAGAGTAGAATTTTCCCATCCTTTTTAACACACTTTCATTAGCCTACATAAGAGTGAGGTACACAAGTGTGTTAATATTATGGCCACCATATAAAATAACGACTGTTCCGATGATGCTAGCTTTGTTGAGCTTTATGGATTATCGTCTATAGTACCAAGTAGTTAGCATGGGCAAAATTAAAAACTTTCACTAACTACTTGATATACAAAACCTAACCTTTTGCTTACATAGTATTTTCAAGATTGGAATCATCAATCATGCATATCTTGGTTAGCATGGAAAATGTATTTATCCTCTCATACAGCTCAGGTACTAAAGCTTTTCATCATACTCACTTGTAGTATTTGTACATTATATTTTTTGGAACAAAAATTATCAAAATTCAAAATAATTTTTATTCAAATAAACTTTTACAAGTACTTTTGAATCGTCAAATGAATCTACCACTAATCGGAATGTGATTCCTACCGAGAAGAACCAGCACAAACTCGTCCGTTGCTCTTTTGAAAAAAAAATACAATTTCATTAATTTATAGAATACATAAGTAGCAGCTGTCCTTAGCATTGCTGGAGCGAGACAAATCCATGCTCCCTTGTCATTTAAATAATCTTCAACAGCATAATAAGCTGTTTTCAGGAGCATACTTTTAATGGACTTCTTAAACTTGTGTAAAGGCAAGTTTAAGATAGGTTGTGGAGTTTTGTTATAAAATAAAATGCTCATTCCCACGAAAGGCCTTCAGACCTTCTTGAGGCAGGGTGATGGAGTCACTAGCTTATGGCGGCCTCTAGTTTGCCTATCATGTAGATCTGATATTTTTTTGTAATTGTGAATGTGTGTTTTACGAAAATTAAATTACTATAAATATATTACGAGGAAACTATAAGAATACCTATTTCCTTAAATTTCAAATTATAAATTGCACGTAGGTATTGCCCTTTTGTGTAACACAATTTTTTTTTGAATATCTGCCGCTTTACCCCATATAAGATTCCGTAAGACTACTACTGTACTATGAAAGTAAGTAAACTGTCGAATCTTTGTGTGCATCAGAATGACTGCCCAAAGTGATGGATTGGCGTAAAATTTCGCCAGCATTTAGTACCTATTTAGTACTATTTAATACCTTTGTTTAAATATTTTGTACCTAATTATTTACGAAGAAATATGATTTTTTAAGTGGGCAGTCATTCTGACGTCAAGATGGCTGCCCACATTTTAATTTCCGCATAAGGGCTCCGTATTTTGCATTTGTCTCTGCACAATAATTTAGTACCTATTTAGTACGTGCACATAATTTTTTTTCTAGAATTTTTAGGCGAAAGATAAAGATTTTATAACAATCTGAATATTCAAGAATTCCAGTCCCGAATACTCGCTCAGTGACTAATCAACGCCCAGCCCAAACCCTTGGACCTAGAGAGCTGAAATTTTCCACAGAGGTTCCCTTTGTGATGTAGACAAAGAATAATCAAGGGTTATTCCCACGGGATCGGGAATAAGGAGGATTTATCTGTTTGATTTAAAAGTTATAATTTCCGGAACTATAATCAAGAGAGACTTCAAATTTGGCATACAAGTCGATAATTCTAATTACTTATTTTACAGTTTTCAGGATTTTTCGAATTTTCCACGGGATAAGGAATAAAGAGAATTTCTTTTCGCTAGAAAACGACTTATTTCCGTTTGTTTGCATGGATATTTAAAACCTGTAGAGCGAAATATCAGGCTTCTTCTTATCCCGGAAAATCCAAGAGTTTCCGCGGGAGTTTTAAAACCCAAATCTACGCGGGCGGAGTCGCGGGCATCATCTGGTATACTATACGACGTTTTTACAATACATTTGTGAGTAAAATTCGTAAAGAAAACTGGAAATGTAACGAGAGTTTCCATTGACGCAACAAAAATGTTGAAAACTCTGTTCTCTCTCTATGTATCGAGCCGTGAATATGGTAAGTCTTGTCTTTGGACATTTTAAATTTTAAAAAAATCAGCAAGTACCATACACATGGAGAACACTGAAAACTGTAAAATTAGTGATTAGAATTACCGACTTGTAGTATGCCAAATTTGAAGTCTCTCTTGATTATAGTTCCGGAAATTATAACTTTTGAATCAAACAGATAAATCATCCTTATTCCCAATCCCGTGGGAATAATCCTTGATTATTCTTTGTCTACATCACAAAGGGAACCTCTGTGGAAAATTTGAGCTCTGTAGGTCCAAGGGTTTGGGCTGGGCGTTGATTAGTCACTGAGCGTGTGTTGGGGACTGGACTTCTTGAATATTCAGATTGTTATAAAATCTTTATCTTTCGCCTAAAAATTCTAGAAGAAATATATGTGTAGGTACTAAATAGGTACTAAATTATTGTGCACAGACAAATGCAAAATACGGAACCCCTAAGCGGAAATTAAAATGTGGGCAGCCATCTTGACGTCAGAATGACTGCCCACTTAAAAACTCATATTTCTTCGTAAATAATTAGGTACAAAATATTTAAACAAAGGTACTAAATAGTATTAAATAGGTACTAAATGCTGGCGAAATTTTACGCCGATCCATCACTTTGGGCAGTCGTTATGATGCACACGAATCTTTCTGACGGCGTAAGCAGCAGAGCTGAGTTGACTTGATATACGAGTGCCCCATTGAAGCTTTGAATCTAAGGTCACCCCCAGGAACACAATGGATATCTTCTTTTTGTAGATTGGTATAGTTTTAGATCTTTAGTGCACATACATAATAATAATGAAACTAACCTTCAAAATTTTCTAACATACTTTTAACATCTTCTTTGAGTCGTGTTGTGTATGATTTTAGTAAAGCTTCTTTATTTTGTGGTAAGTTTCGAAGCATGGTTCTGCTCTTTTGCGGAACTCTATCTTCTAATAAAAACAGTAATTGATTTGAAGTTTGTTATCTCGATAGTGCCCTCGATTTCTAGTCCATTTCTTCAACCTTCTACTCTAACCAGGGCCTTTGCACTTAGAACATTTTTCTGTTGTATGGGGATGTTAGTTCCACAACTCCCTAAAGGATGGCGCTCATGGCGCTTATCTTGTACTGAAAGTATGTGTACTTATAAGTCTGTGATCAGGGTCTGTGATGGCGCTGAACTAAGTGTTCGTTCAGAAGCATAAGTTTTAAATAAATTAATGATTTTGCCATTTATTTAAACACAAAGCTAATAATATATAAAACTTTTTTTTTGAGCAGAATTTGAGTTATCTTAGATAATCTATAAAGATTTATCTGTTATAAATTAAGTTTAGTGGAATGAGTTAGAAGTTTAATGAAACATTTGTGTTTTAATTTCCAAACGTGGACAGCCGCCATTTTAAAGTTTGAAATTCGACATTGACATTGACGTTTTCTGGGTTTTCTGGCATGCCGGATGCCGGGTGGACAAAATTATTATTTTTTTGATAAATTCGTTACAATGTGAAACTATATTAATAGAGTGTGTATTAAGTGTGTACGATGTGTAAAAAATTAAACTGTGGAATAATTGCTATACTTTATGTAATTGAGAATATAAGAGAAAATAATCAACATGCGTTTCATTTACTAACATCTGAACATATTTACAGTTTGTGTTTATCGTATAATAGTTTATCTTAATTATTACAAGGTCACATAATTCTATAGTTGCAGAATTAGGTGATCTTGTAATAATTAAGATAAATTATTAAACAATACTCTTTGTAATATTATATAGTACTATAGCATTGTGCTATGGTTATATATATACATATTTTAGTTGGACAACTTCCCGATAGATGTCGCTGTACATGGAAAGTCGAGTAGCAATAATATATAATGTACTCTGTGACTCTAACCGTAGCAGAATAATTTTTCACTTTATTTAACGAAATTATCATGAAGATAATCTCAAGAACAGAGACAAGCTTATGTAAATATGGAGACAAGAAGGAGACAAGTATAGATAAATATGGAGACAAGTAACATAAATGATACTCAAGATTCAATAGAGTATATGATCCTTTCTTACATAAATATGAGAGGATATGTTGCAATTTACTCAATTATTGTTGTTATTATTAAAACATGTAAAACTATGTTTTGACTTCTCTTACTTACTAAAAGCTACGTTATTAGAACGAGACAGGTGTATTACATTATTGCGTGAACGTGTCGTGCAATAATGCAATTGTCATGTGACGTCATCAAATTTAGCTATTGAAGCCAATTTTTTGCCAACTATAAATGGCGTCTGTTGTGCTTCCGGGGTTTCAGTGGTAAATAATTACCTGTTTTGTGAATATTTTCATGTATTTTGTTGTACTTCTAAGTAACCAACTATGGTGAAATGCTCAGTTGTGGGATGTCATAATAATAATAATGTAAAACGCCCAGGAATTTCATTTCATAGGTGAGTATCAAAGTCGTCTATTTTTTCTTTTTGTGGCGAATATTTTAAGTTATTTCATCTAATTATAGCGTAACTTCTTCTTTACTGAATCCAAAACATGACAATTTTTGCGCTGTCCCCAAAAATTTGGATTATTACATTACTTTTTGTTTGGAGTGTATATGTCACCGTAAGATTGTAAAAACCGTTAGATTATAATCTTACTCGCGAAATTGCAAACTGTCGAAAGATTACAATTTAATGGATTATTTTTCGGTAGATTGTAATCTGTTAGGTATATTAACCCGATAGAACCTGAGTGATACCTGTTAAGGCACTACCTGATTATTTATGTCAAACCCTAACCTAACCTACAAGAAAACGTAAAAACAATGAATATTTCAAAAATGTACACTCAGAACATTGAACGGTTCACAATCTTTCGATAGTTTACAATTTCGCGAGTTACGGTGACATATATATAGTATGGTGATTGTATTGTTTACAAATAAATTGAATATCGATAAAATTAAAACTTCATATCACTCTTACTGTTTCTCACTCTGAGGGGTAGAGAGATGAAATTAAACAGTTAGTTTCTACTTATAATATTGCCAAACTCATTTTAGGCTGTAGCGATGATAACCTACTAATTACTCGCGAAATTAAGACACCCGATCTCCGGTATGGTGTCTCGTATTCGAAAATTACAGTGTCTATTTAAGTGGTTTTTGGTCCCTTCATTGCAGTTATTGTGTATCATTTTAACTTATGTACTAAAATTGTTTCAGATTCCCAAAATATCATAAATTAAGGCTAAGATGGCTGAATGCTATCAACAGACCTGAGTTCAAGCCTACGAAGGGAAGCAGAATATGTAGTCATCATTTCTATAGGGATGACACTCTAAACCGCCAGCGTCTCAAACATATATTTCTACGTATACCAGTAAGAATCTTTACTCAATATTCTTATTTGTGATGAATAATAAAAACAATAATGTGAACTTCTCAATAATGCTTTTCTCGAATCCAAATAATAAAATTTTAGTATTTCTTTCTTAGTGTAGAATTTACCACCAGGCAACAGGCAATTCAACCCTTGCAAGAATTGAACCTGAATTTGTGTCCAGAAACTATTAACGATGTTTCTCAAAACAGAATACTTCAACCTATTGCAGGCTCCAATTTAAGCATGAGTCTCCTGTCGGAATGAAAACGGTTTGGCCATAGTCCACCAAGCTGGCCAACACGGGGGCGTTGCGGCGTGATTATATTTTTACTCATCATTTCACCCAGCCAGCGCCCACTACTGAGTAGGAGCCTCCTGTTGGAATTCTAAGGGTTCAGCCATAGCTACGCTGGCCAACAAGAGGCCCTCCGATCGTGATTACCATTTTTTTGAAAAACTACTGCTGTTTCTGGTTTTAGATATGCATATTCTTAGAAGTTCTAATTAATGTTTCAAATTTATGGGCACAAAGGAGAGCTGCAATAAATAATTTTCAAAATCAGTCTATTTTTATTATTCATATTATTATCAAGTCATTCAGTAACATTTTTCCATAATATCTATATATTCCAACTAATATTATGAAACAGTTTTGTTTGTCAGGTTAACGTTGAACTGATAATATAAATTTATACTAATATTATCAACGCGAGATATTGGACTAATGGATGGATGGGAGAAATAGATTATAGTCTGGAATCACACATCGGCTAGTTTTTTTCCGGAAAATTACCGCGGGTACCAAAAAACCTCAATGCACGCGGACGGAGTCGCGGGCATCAGATAGTTCATTATAAAATACGAATACTAGTGTTTTTGAAAACATTATGTTTCATTATTTATTAATTTTATTTGTGATAATTATATCGATTATAATATAAGTATCGATAATACCAGCCCTTAAGCTCCGCCCATACGCCATTTTTACTTACCGGAAGCTTCAATTTAAATATGATGTTTCATATCCTCAATATATATTATCAAAGGTAAGATCCCAGCTTTGATTATATCATATCAAAAGATCCCAGAGCGAACTGACATAACTTATTTTCACATAGATAAAACCTTGGATTCTCAGTAGCGTCTCATGTTCTTTGAATAACCTGCGTGCTTGTGACACCTCTCCTTGTGACACCTGGGCAGGTACCAGGTAGTAAAGGTAACTAAAAATAAGAATTACTTAACTTATTTTTATATGGCTGATTTATAAAATATGTCACTGTTATATTGTAAAAACCGTTAGATTATAATCTCACTCGCGAAATTCTAAACTGACGAAAGATTACAATTTAACGCATTATTTTCCGGTAGATTGTAATATGATAGGTATTTAAACCCGATAAAACCTAAGTGCCTACTTGATTATTTATGTCGAACCCTAACCTAACCTATAAGAAAGAGACAAGAAAACGTAAATAAAATGAATATTTCAAAAATGAAACTCAGAACATTGAACAGTTTACAATCTTTCGACAGTTAAGAATTTCGCGAGTTAGAATAAACAAAAATTTCAAAGGAATCGAGTTAGTAAATATTTTGAATAATTTTAATTCCCAAACTGCGTTCCCAAACATTACAATTTAACGGTCTTTACAATCTCACGGTGACATATATGTTTTGTAGAATATTATTCCGTAGTATCCCAAGTGTCAGACACTTTCCATGGACCAAACTTTTGTCAGACGCTCCACAAAAAATATATGAACATTACTTATTTTTACATGTCTGATTGTTAAATATGCTAGGTAACTATTACAAAGTTATATTTCATTAGTCAGACAAATTGTAGTGACCAAACATCCCCTAAACACAAAAAATATTCAGCCGAGAGAATGAGCGCAAGAGCACTATGCGCATGCGTCTCAGAGTAAAACATTTTAATTTATGTGTCCCTCAGAATCCCCACTATTCATAGGTGAGTCAATAGCAATTCTTGAAGCCGCCCATTTTACAGAAGCCCACAACGTCAAACAATCCTTAATACTGACTGATTCCTTAAGCTGTCTTCAAGCTCTTAAGGCAAACCCTTTCCGCACCAGTCCTAACTCCCAACATCTTCCAGATTAGGGAAGTCCTATACTCTTGTTAATAAAAAGATCTCTCAGTTACTCTGGCTTGGATACCAGGTCACACAGGTATAAAAGGCAACGAGACAGTAGATGGATGTGCCAAACTTGCGACTGAGATGGGTGCTCCAACTCACTTTAGGAACCTAACCCAGGACCTCCGGGCAAAAGTTGACCTGACTGACAGATGGAATACTCAATGGATTGAATCAAAATCGGTTAAAGGCAAATTTTATGGATCAATACAACCAGATATTCCACGTCGCCCATGTTTCTTTCTTTATCGAGATCTGTCGCCTGAGAATTGGTCATGCTTGCACTCACTCGTTCACCTCGCTAAACTACGTATCAAAGTTAACTCATTATGCGAGACGAAGGTCGGTCACACAGATGTTGGGAGTTAGACTTTGCTGCAGAAAGGGTTTGCCTTAAGAGCTTGAAGACAGCTTAAGGAATCAGTCAGTATTAAGGATTGTTTGACGTTGTGGGCTTCTGTAAAATGAGCGGCTTCAAGAATTGCTATTGACTCACCTATTGAATAGTGAAGTTTCTGAGGGACACATAAATTAAAATGTTTTAATCTGAGACGCATGCGTATAGTGCTCTCGCGCTCATTCTCTCGGTTGAATAATTTTTGTGTTTAGAGGATGTTTGGTCACTACAATTTGTCTGACTAATGAAATATAGCTTTGTAATAGTTACCTTAATAACATATTTAAAAATCCTGTAAAAAAAAAGTAAAGTTCATTTATTTTGTGGAGCATTAAAGCGTCTGACAAAAGTTTTGGTCCATGGAAAGTGTCTGACATTTATGATACTATTTTAGAATGATATTTAACAAAACATATAAAAATCAGCCATGTAAAAATAAGTTAAGTAACTCTTATTTTTAGTGACCTTTCTTACCTGGTACCTTCCCAGGTGTCACAAGGCGAGCTTCATAAGCACGCAGGTTGTGCAAAGTACAAGAGACGCTACTGATAACATCTTTATGAGGATAACATAGGGTTCATCTCACAGATTTATAAAGGGAAGCAGATTCAATATATTGAAAAAAATTGCGTGGCAATTTCAAACACACGGAAACATTACGCACACATAGACAAATCACAGGGCCGCACCTTGTTGCTGCATAGCACATTATTATGTAGGGTTAAGTCGTGTGGAAAAACAACGACCTAAACCTTACCTATCATTTGGAAGCTATAATTTGTAAGGATTTGCAAAATAATAATAGGTCCTTTTATAATTTTTCATCACAAGCGATCACAACTGCAATGTAGTAACAAAATTGAAAATTGTAATTTCATCTAGCTTTTGCCCGCAGCTTCGCTTACGTTAAATTCAATTTTCATACAAATTTCAAATACCTGTTTTACTATGGGATGAATTTTCAAAAATATTTTCTCGGCATACGTTCCTACCTTTTAACCGGTTTGTAGTTGGCTAAGGCCTGCCTCGATAGGATAGAGGCCTGTACCAGATGTCTATTTCGGGCTTGGGTCCGCGATAATAATCACCACCACGTGCGGGAATATAGTTATAGGCAGAAATAACACGAATGTGAACTCCGCGCTGCGTGTTATAACGTCACTGTGGACTCCGTCAGTATCATGGCCAGTGGTTCTCGCGTCGTTCTCGCTCTGCGTCGATGCGCAGGTGCTGGAGATATTATTTAGAAGCACAGTACCAACGTATATCGTATAAATACCGCCAGATTATAACTCAAAGTTCCTATTGACAATAATTTCTTGGCAGTAAGCCAAATAAATGTGGCAAAACAATCGAATCGAATCGTTATTCCAAAAATTAGGTTAGAAGGTTAAATAAAAAAATTACAACAGGTTAAACTCACATGTTATTTATTCAAATAAACTTTACAATTAGTGTTTTTGAATCGCCAATTGAATCTACCATTGATTCGGAATATCATTTGTAGCGAGAAATCATACTTACTAATATTATAAATGTAAAAGTGTGTTTGTTTGTTGGTTTATTGGTTTGTTGGTTTGTCCTTCAATCACGCCGCAACGGAGCAACGGATCGACGTGATGTAACGCATGGGTAATAGTTGAGAACCTGGAGAATGACATAGGCTACTTTTTATCCCGGAAAATTAAGGAGTTCCCGCGGGAATCAAACAAACTTAAACCACGCGGACAAAGTCGTGGGCATAAGCTAGTGTTACAATATGTACTATAAAAAACCAGAAGTGGATTAAAGTAAAATGTTCTGCCTAACAAACAATATATGAATATTATTGTAAATGTATTGTGAAGACACCATAAGTATAGCAATCTCTTTAAAGTTTTACATACGTTACAAGTATTACACGGACTTGTGGTAATATTGCTGGTATATTTAACTGATAAATCCATCCATCCATCCATCCATTTTTATCCATAGGTCTCTCAGGTATCCTTTGGAAACCTGAAATTAAAAGTCGAAGTTATATACTTAAAATAAAAGGGTCGTCAAGTCCGGCCCTGTTATTTATTAACATGATAGCATGAAATTTACTTACCGATGGAACGTTATTTCTGGGGTTTTCCTGTACGAAGCGTTGTAACACTGGGGGACACAACACTTCACTATTTTATTTCAATAAATATTGGCTACTAAACCTCTAAATTTCACAAAAATTTATGACAACACAATGTAAACAAACGCCTAACGTATGTACAGACTATTTGAAAGGGCAGCGTAAAAAATGTAAATAAAACATACCAGTCACGACATTTCAACTTTGCTATCAATATTTTCACTGTTGTATTTCACAAATCACTTACAAACGTCTTATTTCCTGAAGTAAAACATTTAAAGTTCGTAATATACTCTAAAGTAATTCAATTCAAGCATTACGAAGCTAATAATTTATGAAATAGCTAGCAAGAATCCCAAAATAAAAACCAAGACTAATGACCTAATGGGTGTTTGACTTAAAGAAATAGAATGATTCCATAGAGGTGTGACATAAAAAGTGAACCATAGACTGAATGATAGGAGCGGGCTTAGTCGATTGTAATAATTGAAAATCGATTACCACATTTTAACATTAACAGTTCAAAAACCTTACACCAGGGCCTTTGCACTTAGAACATTTTTCTGTTGTATGGGGATGTTAGTTCCACAACTCCCTAAAGGATGGCGCTCATGGCGCTTATCTTATACTGAAAGTATGTATACTTAAAAGTCTGTGATCCGGGTCTGTGATGGCGCTGAAATAAGTGTTCGTTCAGAAGCATTTATATATACACAAAGCTAATAATATATAAAACTTTTTTTTTTGAGCAGAATATGAGTTATCTTAGATAATTTATAAAGTTTTATGTTATAAAGTTAGTTTAGTGGAATGAGTTAGAAGTTTAATGAAACATTTTAATTTCCAAACGTGGACAGCCGCCATTTTAAAGTTTGAAATTCGACATTGACATTTTCTGGCATGCCGGATGCCGGGTGGACAAAATTATTTTTTTTTGATAAATTCGTTACAATGTGAAACTAGAGTGTGTATTAAGTGTGTACGATGAGAAAAACATGAAACTGTGGAATAATTGTTATGCTTTAAGTATATTTTTTGTAATTGAGAATATAAGAGAAAATAATCAACATGCGTTTCATTTACTAACATCTTTACAGTTTGTGTTTATCGTAAAATAATTTATCTTAATTATTACAAGGTCACATAATTCTATAGTTGCAGAATTAGATGATCTTGTAATAATTAAGATAAATTATTAAACCAAATACACTTTGTATTATATAGTACTATAGCATTGTGTTATGGTTATATATATATAAATATATATATATACATATTTTAGTTGGACAACTTCCCGATAGATGTCGCCGTACATTGAAAGTCGAGTAGCAACTCTATACCAGTATATATAATGTACTCTGTGCCTTACGCAGTGGCGCTGGTGTAGGCAAATGGTATGGTATGAATGATGCAATTGTAGATGAACTGAAGTATGCAGAGTTAAAAATTTAATATCATTGCCGACTAAAGAAGTTAGTTATTGAAAATTTCAACAACTTACATTGTACAATATAATGATGAATGTTTTATTTCCTAGTTTATTTCTTATACCTACCTACTCTAATAATATTTGGCGCTTCCTATTAAATTTACCCTGATGCTAATGTGGCGCCCAATTTAATGCATTTCGACGGACACATTTCATTACACAGATCCTTTGCATAATTAAAGACCAGATGATTCTCCTCACCTCTACCCTCCATAACGTAGACAGAGAAAGAGATATTTACTCTATGCGTAGACAGAGACATGAAACAACCATTAGAATCATATCCTGAATCAAGGCTAGCGTGATAAAATGAAATAAACTATCTATAATATTTAGGATTGCCACGATAGTTTCTCCCAAAATCGTACCTACACATTTCAGTCCGAAAAATACTACATATTAGAATGAACTTTACTACACCCTTAGCTACTAATATGCGAAAGAGTGTCTGTTTGCTACGTTTTCACCGCCCATTTGTTCAACCGATTTTGACTAAATTGGTTACTGAAATAGTTTATATCCCAGGGAAGGACAAAGGCGTGCAAATATTTTTATACAAGAAAATCAGAAAGTCCCCAAGAGACTTTTCAATTAGGTACCTAAATCAACGAGACCGTAGTCGCGGGCATTATCTAGTACTTTGGTACCAAAACTTTACAGTTTGAGGGAGCGCTACTGTACAATGGCTTACCACGTACGAATATATTAGCAAAAAATTAGGGTAAATACGAAACTTACTAACCCTAACTTGGTGATTTATTTTCCACAATTAAACAGGCAAGAAGAAAAATAAGTAAATGACAGTCTTGTGAAAAAATATTTTTAATTTTATGCAATATACAGGTTATGTCATATTGTTTTTGATTAATTTACATCATTTCATTGTCTTAGTTGCAGCAGTGTAACGTGCATACTCCTTTAGCCGGACCGCGTTGATGTTGATGAACCCAGTGCTGTCCTCGGAAGAAAACCCACCAGCAACATCCATGGAAACCAAATCCTTATTATACAAACTTGCACCACTCTTTCTTGCCAAAATTGACACTAAAAGTAATTAATTAATATGCATAGATTACTCAAAGTAATAGTATATACTATACAGTAGGTATACAATTACCTAATGATGCCATCAAATTGGTAATAGACATCGATATTGTAGGTACTAGATGGGCCCTTTCATACAAAAATGGCGGGCGACCAACTATGAGAGCGCGTTCCTATAACCTGTCATAAGCCTGTCTGTCCCCGTCGTAGCGCTGTCACGGTCGCTCATCGTGTAGATAATTTGTTACTAAGTTATCATCTAAAGTTTTATTAGTTTGGCACTGTATAATTTTTATTTTAAGGTAAGTGTTTCAATTCACAATTATACATTTCATAAAAAACGTTATTTAATCTTCCTATTTATTATTTCTATCCATTACGCAATCATTTAATTTCCGCGGCAAACTGTATGATATTTTTTTTTTACTCACTGGCCTTACGGCTTTGGGTTCCAACCCTAGAATAGTCCAGTCCAGTACGATAAAAAAATGCAACCAAGATTAGTTAATGCATAGATGGGCAGAACGGACAGTAGGCAATAATACCTTCCGAGACGCAATATTATGCTATTATAATAATATGATAAAATTAGTTACTGACGTGAGTTTAATGTTTAAACCAACTTCAATAAATAAAGAGTTTTCATTTATTAAAGTTGGTAAAATGTATAAAATAAAATAATTTCAAATGAAGTATTTTTCTATGACTCGATCCATTAGTACTCTTTCACCTCTCCCATTCCAGCCCCTTTTATTATAATACTACTAATAATTATTTTTGAATTCTTTCATTTGCAATAAGGTTTGGCGAGGATAATTTTAAACTGTTTTAGCTGTTATTATTTTAAATTTCAAGTTTTTTGCATTAGTAGTTACCGAATTATGCTAAGTGTGACGGACAGTCATGTCGCACCACAAGGGTTGTTTTCTTATCATTTTGGTACGCAACCCTAAAAATGACTTTATTTCTGTCAATTTTTCGACAAAACTTATCAACAATTAACAAATAATTAAATTTAAAAAAAACCCACGATGAACTGCAACGCCCCATTGTGTTGACTTTGATCTTTAAATATATCTTAGAACCTTCTCACAAGCTATATATATCTAATGCAAAAAACCGCATAATAATCGGTCCAATGGTTTTCCAGGAAACTGGTAACAAAAATGTGGTAAAAATAACAACATCATACTAACATTTATCGTTTACCTCAGAGAGTACACTGATGTAGGTATTATTTTCGACAAGCGCATCTGTACTAATCTATGACCGAGTCATACGTTTTCAAGATGGCGCATATGTTGCAAGCAAGTTCCCGCTTTTCAGACTAGATGGCGTTGATGGCGTTGCTAAAAATACGCCCACATTCTTTGTTTGACAGGGCCCGTCTATGTAAATTGAGGTCGTTGGTAATAGAACACTTCATGGCTCATTCAAATTCACTCCTTAAACCTCATAGTTAGATTTATAGATTTATTTATTTATTTATTTATTATTTATTTATTTATTTATTTATTTTCTTATAAACAGATACATAAAAACGGAACAACTGCGTTAGTTTAAAACTGTGTTGCAGCTGTTAACGCCCGCCTTCAGGTTCACAAATCATAAGAAAACAAATGACAAAACAATAAATTAATGTTAAAATAAAAATTAAAAATTACTTAAAATTAATTCTTAGTAGGTATTGTTATACATGTATATTAGGCTTACGTGTTGTATGGGTGAAAGTATGGGTGTGTGTGTTTGACTTGTGTGTGGTAACTTTGTAAGGGATAAAAATATGGATGAAGTTTATTAAATGAGATTTTCAGTCTCATCATAATTTTGGGTAAGAAGCCAACTTGTCATTTTTTCTTTGCATTTTCGAGAAGTCAGAGGGTAAATATGTAATATTTTATTAATTTTATTATAGACCAATGCACTTAGGCACGATTTGGCAGACTTTTTCCGACCTCCGCTTATTTTTTTCAAATTCAGAATCGTAAATAGTTGTATCGTACTTTTTGAAGGGTTAGCGACAATATGAAGAGTTGACGTACATTGAGAACCTTGGTCAGTTTGTATACTGCAGAAGTAGGAAAGAGAACAGGTTTTGATGTCATGACCTTCAGAACCGCACTCCAACCGAAGCATCACTGTCTTACCAGCACCACCCCAGACCGTGATGCAAAAACCGAGCAGAGACTGCACGAACGCAAAGTAGGAAATAAGGTTGTTTACAAAGCAGCGTCTAGACTAGCAATTTTATCATTCAAATGAGTTTTTAAAATTAAAGTATGTGGCTGTTTATGTCAGATGAGGCTGTTATTGTGATGGATAATGCATCTTATTACAATACCCACATTAGTAAAGTTCCTACCTCAAATGCAAAGAAGAGTGATATGCATAAATGGCTAACTGACAATGGAATATTAATGGATTGAATGGAATACAATGGACGTAATTGTAAATGGAGTAATGATGGACGTTACAAATGAAAAATGTCACCGTAAGATTGTAAAAACCGTTAGATTATAATCTAACTCGCGAAATTGTAAACTGTCGAAAGATTAACCGTTCGATGTTCCGAGTGTAATTTTTTGAACTATTCATTGTATTTACGTTTTCTTGTCTGTTTCTTGTAGGCTAGGTTAGGGTTCGACATAAATAATCAGGTAGTGCCTTGCCTGGCACTTAGGTTCTATCGGGTAAATATACATAACAGATTACAATTTACTGAAAAATAATACATATAGGTATAGGAATTAAAGTCACAGGTGATATCTAGGATCAAGTGACAGCGAAAGTGACAATACTGATATTGAATTTAATTTTAAGGTTTTTATATGATTGCTTTTTTTCATTATTTTTTTTAAATTAATTTGAAAATAATAATTTAGTAAAATATTTATGTGCTAGCCGTACGCGTTATTACGTACACGCACACATTTACACTCATACAGATAAGAATGAGCTACCTGCACTCGTGAATTGTAAGAACTATAACCATTAACTAATAATATACGATAATACAATTCGTTCAAGGATAAATCAATTAGGTTCTTACCACCCCTGCAAAAAAATATTACAAAAACATTCAGAAAAAATCTCACCATTTCCTTTTATAATCTGAACCGTTACAGTGCCAGTTACCGATTCTTGCGACATTTCCAAACATTTTCTCGTGTAGGAAGCCTCTGGTGAAAACCAAAAACCGTTATATACAAAATCGGCCATTTTATCTTGAAGGTATTTCTTGATTCTGTAAAGTTACATTCTTTTGGATTAAATTGGAAAGCCTAAAAGCATTTTTCAATACACCACAAAGCACTTACTACAAAGAATGTAGTAATACTACACTGATTAAAAGTCGACCTTAGTGAAATATGTGGAAGTTTATTATTTTTGGCGGTTGAAGTGTGCACGCAGATACAGCGATTGTAGTATGTCCACTAATACCCAAAATATGACATTGCAACGCGACTTGTGATCAAACCTACCTCAATACTTCCTTGTCTAGGGCGTAAACCTCTAGATCTAAATGGGCCACGTGTAATATAGTACCGGCAGGCGTTTCGTACAGACCTCTAGACTGGAAGAGAAGTCAACATTCAATTATTCAATTTAGGTACACATTTTGACGTCCATTACTTACATATAAAACAATGGTGATAATTAGTTACGATATCTTAAAACTACTCTAGCGGCACGCTATGATGGCCGGTTTGACACATTACAATAGTGATGTGGAATGTCAATTTATTCTCGAACAAAAAACAATTAAGTTTTGTTTTTGTACCTGATTAAATAGGTTTAATAAAACAAAAATGTATATGTTTATTTAATTTATTTGAAAGAACTGAATATTTGAACGAAAATGAATATACATACTTTATATGCACACAAGAAACATATGAATACAAAAGATACCAAAAAAGGTGCCACAAAAGGCCATAATTAATCAGATTCGTCCATACTACTATTTTCACTGTCGTCACTGCTATCATCACATACATTAATAATTATATGTTCGTTTTCTATAATATTATCTATTTTCACATCTCTTTCATAATCTTCCCTTATTAATTTAACAGTTCTATTCACAACCTTTTCCCAGTCTCCTTTAGTCACATGTTCACAAGCTTCTTCTAATAATTTTAAGCATATCCCTTAATTTGAGCCCACACCAACTCAATCGCATTATACTCACAATGGTAAGGCGGTAACCGTATAACTCTGTGCCCATGTTCTAATAGCATTGACGCGAGTTTGCCGGAGGTAGTAGTTGTGCTAGCCAGCGATCCTATGTGACGATCGTATTAGATTCCATTTTTAAAAATTTATTGATATTTTTTTGCGATTTCAGAGGTTTGTCCACATAGTGAAAATTGTTCATAAACCTAAAACTACATTCGATAAAATTTATGAATCTCTGCACATCACTATCGTCAATAAAGTAATACAATTATTTCCTTCAAAGTCGTTATCAATTAATACGGAACTTCATGAGCGGACAAACGTCAAACCGGCCATCATAGCGTGCCGCTAGTTTAAAGCTACGAGCTACATTCATTTGATTAGTCATAAAAAGTCAAATTCGAAGCATCAAGCGCGATTTTTAATGATAAAATAATATTTCTAGTAAGTATTATCATGTCAATTCTCATCTCATCGCACTTGACCGGTTTTTTGTGATACCTTCAGTCCAAGGAATCGGTTTTCCACAATATCAATACGGCCTACACCGTGTTGCCCGCCCAATTTATTCAACGTTTCCACTAGAATAAGGGGGTCCGATATAATAAGTGCCTTTTCATGTCCACTGGGTATTTGGGCAGACACCGGCAGTCCTGTTGGTGATTAATTATAATAATTAATGGGAATGTTTTAAATATGTTTATTTTCCACGTATATGTACTTATTAAAACGAAGCCATTTTCGAGGGAGCTTATCTTCACAGTCACGCTCTTGACCGAGCGGTCTTGGTCGTCACTTGAGTGGTACGTCTGCATTCACCTTTTTGCGATCTACAATCCGCTCTGGTGCCCTCTACTCTTCCTTGAACAACTAGATGTTCAATCGAAACATCACGTCTTGATACTTGACAAAAGTGAGAATGTGAGACTTTACAATGGAAGATAAACGCTGCTAGGTGCAGAGATCTTCAAGAATGGACTGAATCATTAAATAGTTTAGGTTAAAGAAATAAAATAATATGCACCTTTTTCAAAAGTAATATCAACGATGGTGGGATAATCATCCGCTTGTTGAAGGTCTCGCGTCATTTTGTAAATACCGGCAGGAGGTATAGCGCTGGGATCTTCAAGAACTCCAGATTCGTAACTGAAAATATAGTTATAGCACAGAATAGGTAATAATAATGTACAGAAATGTTACACCGCGAAGACCTTTTAACAATCAGCGACTCAGGTTACGTCGTAATAAAGCCCAATTCAGCTCGTACAGCGCTACGAGTGAAAATAATTAAATACCTACCTGTATATTTCTCTTTCTATCACGTAACTCTTATCCTTTCAGACGAGGTGCGTGTAGCCATAGGGTTGACTCCTAAATTCTTGTAACTACTACGGCTCGGTAATCGGTTGCAATGATGACGACAATTACTTTAATAGTAGATAAAAGATATTTTATTATTAATAGATTTTGTAGAAACCGAATGTATGAATGTATGGGTTTAATAATATAAGTGCCATGTCCCTAACAGGTTAGCTCGCTACCATCTTAGACTGCATCAACACTTACCATCAGGTGAGACTGCAGTCAATAGCTAACTTGTAGTGGATACTAAAAATCGTTATATAAGCCACATCTAGGTATGAAATATCAATGAATATTTTGCACTTGTACGGGGCCCCCCGTCCTACACAAATGTTCGAGAGAAAGTAATAGGTATGTACATTATGGATTAATCATCATCAACTCATCGGCGGCCCACTAGTCCCACTACTAAGCACGACTCACGAGGCTCTCCTCAGAATGAGATGGGTTTAAGCCATATTATATTCCTCCACGCTGGTCACTTTCTTCTTGGCAGACATTTTAGAGTATTTTTATAATGATTATAGAACTCTCAGGCATGGTTTCAACTTTCCACTTTTTTCACCGTATTTTTGTTCACCGTAAGTGATATATGTATGTATTTTAATAAATTAAATTGGAGGTGCGTACCCGGGATAACCCCTGGCTTCGAGGCTGAAGTCTACCCATTAGGCTATCACTATAATATGCTATGCCTATGGTTTATATTTTCTTTTGTTTAAATCTTGCCTGGATATAAAAATATAACTACCCACATTATGCATTAATATTAGTTTTGTTTAGAACTATAAGGAGGTACGTATGTAGATAGGCAAATAATACAAACTTACCTTTCAGGGTCCTTAGGAAGTGCAAAGAGCGATAAGTTAGGTCTTAATAATTAGAGTTTAAACGACCTAATGCGATACGATATTGTTTACTGATCTTTGTTTATCCATAACGAGAACTTGTGTAAAAGTCAAACGTATATAACTATAATACGCGCGCAACACTCGACTAATACGAGAACCGTCGCCCGTCTACGCAGCAGTAGTTAAATAAAATATCTCAGGTCAGCCAGCCAGGCCTGGTTAGGTATTTTTTTAGGTATGTGGCACGCAAGACGCCTGACGTGAAGATATAATAATATAGTTCCTCTACCTAAGGTAGAGGAACTATATTATTATATACTACTAGATGATGCACGTGACTTCGTCCGCGTGAATTGAGGTTTCTGATTCTTGCGGGAACTTTAGTTTTCCGGGATAAAAAAGTACCCTATGTCCTTCCCCGGGATGCAATCTATCGCTATACTTTTCTCATCATTTAAAAAAAAAATTGTTAAAGCGTAGCAGACAGACAGTAGACACACATTCGCATTTATAATATTATAGTATGGATTTAAAATTAACAGTGCTATCCCAAGTCTTTGACTCTGGGTTATAGAGAATTCTGCAGAATGGCAGACTTTTGAGTTTAGAATTTAATCTACGGCTTGCTGCTGCTTTACATCGCAGAGAAGCCCTTGCCCCTGAATACCTATTATATATGTCACCGTAAGATTCTGAAAACAGATTTTAATATATCTAGCAAGAAATTGTAAACTGTCGAAAGATTACAATTTAACGTATTATTTTTCGGTAGATTGTAATCTGTTAGGAATATTAAACCGAAAAATCCCTGAAATTATTATGAATAGTAAAATTAGAAATAGCTTCTTAAAATTCTGCACATATGTAGTAAATAAAACATTAGATAGAATTAAGGCTCGATAGTAGTGAAATAACATATTTAAGGCCATGATAACTTAGTTATATAGAACTAAGATAAATAATTGTAATAAGTAAGAAATTATGTATTGTAGTGGAGGAGGCTGGGCGGACGAACAAAGACACTCGGGTTGACAATTCTAGTGTTTATTTGGTAATTAATGGACTAACGAGGGCGTTCCGCCGTAGGCTGATGCGCCGTCGCTAATGCGTGATTTGGTGATGGTTCGAGGGTGTTCTGCTGTGAGCTGTACCGTCGAACAGTGTTGCCACCCTCAGATTTGGATTTTCCCCTAACTCCTCGTGAAATTCCCCTAAAATAAGCACTTTTCAAAATGTTTTCCCCTAAAAAAAAAATTCTAAGAATAAAACACAAATGAAAGTGCATTAATTAAACTTTTATTCAACTTTTTTTATTATATAAAACTTAAAAAAACTACTAAATCAATACTATTTGAAGTCTGAACCATATATAAGGTATATATATGTAGGAAGTACACTACCATCAGATAAGTTTTGACCAATTATTATGGTGAAGATCTAATTATGCAGCCATAATTCACTTACATAACATTAAAACATACTAACCTCGGCCCCTACTCCCCGCTCGCTGGCAGTTCATATTATAGCGGTCAACTTGACTTGAAATTCAAATTCTCAATGAACAAATCGGTCAAAGTTGCTGTTGAGTTAAGTGCTGTGGATGCAGCACGAGTACGTACTCACAATACACCCAACTGTATTGGAATATAATATTATCTATATATATATATTACTATTATAATAGAATCCGACACTATCACTAAGTAAAATACCTACTTAATGGTCTAATGGACACTACTATGAATAGAAAATAACAGCAGCCTTGCATCATTAAATGGCACATTTGAAGAAGGATAGACTTACCTTTCAGTAAACTGTCTGTTTCCCATTGGTGGCAATACTTTTGTTTATATTTTGTGGGAGGCATTTTTGAGTTAAAATCAATTTGTTAATGAAAAGAAGAACAAAACAAAGTCCACAGTCCAACACACTGACCTCTATAGCTTATCTATGAGTTCTATGACTATGATTAACACTGGACTGGCCATGGAACTAGGAATTACGACTACGTCTAATGGCTTTCCCTATTGGATCACATTTGACAAAATATGACACTGCAGGAAATACCAAAAAGAATCAATTATCAGTTGTCACCTAGTGTCCAAGGAATTATGGTAGGTATTTAAGCTTGCCCACTGAAATAGAAATAAGTACTAATATTCTACATCAATGTTCTTGCCAACGAAATAAAATTTTAATTCCTTGGGGAATTTGGGACTTGGACACTCGTTACTGTTGGCACGCCAAAATAGCGCGCCAACAGTAGGTAACGAGTGTTGGAGTTCAACAGTTTCTTCTTCTTTATCAACCGACACTTCCTTTGTTATTAGCTAAGTTTACTGTTATTATTGTTTTTTGGTGTACAATAAAAGTATATTCATTCATTCATTCATTCATAGATGTCCGCTGCTGGATATAGTTCTTTTGCATGGACTTCCACAGGCCTCGATCTTGTGCCACCTGAATCCAAAGGCTCCCTGCGACTCGTTTGATATCGCCGGTCCACCTAGAGGGGGTCTGCAAAACACAGCGCTTCCCAGTACGGGATTGCACTCAAGCACCTTGGGACTCCAACCATCATCAGCTTTTCGAACTATGTTAACCATAGATCATTTATAGAGGACAATGGTGCACAGCATACATTTGGAACAAGCGAAAAACACACTATCTAGAATAAAAAAAACACTGACAGTCAAACCAACCAAGTCACATTGATATAATAATTGTAAATGAATTATTTAAAAAGGGCAACCACCGAGTTTCTTGCTGGTTCTTCTCGGTAGGAATGGCATTCCGAACCAGTGGTAGATTCACTTGACGATTCAAAAGTGCTTGTAAAAGTTTATTTGAATAAAAAACCTTTGAATTTGAATTTGAAACAAACAAGAGTACCTAAACCATAACGTGTAGAAATCCTTAAAAACCACTTTACCTCGCACACATGAAGCAGCTTTATTCGTATTCGACATCTCTTCTTTCCGCGTACACAAATCTATGAGCGGGAAAGAGAAAAATATATTTTGTTTGGTACTAGCCATAGAGAAATGTAACATCGTAGTCGTAATTCCTTGATTCCTACTTCCATGGGTAACATCGGCACACCAAATTACGTTCAGATACACGCAGACACCGATTCGAACCGAAAATTGAAACTTTCCCTAAAAAATTCCCTAATAAATTTTTTTCCCCTAAAAATTCCCCTAAATAATTTTATACTCTAAAAAATTCCCTAAGTGCTTAATTATCCCCTAAATCTAGGGGAAAATACCCTAAGGTGGGGACACTGCCGTCGAAGCTTATCACTACTCGTAAGAGAAGCCCTAATTGGATATCGATCATTGTTACATGCGGGGGTTTTATATTATCTTACAATGCCAAACGCTAGCGCGAGACAATATACTGGTGGCGCCATCTATTGGATGGCATAGTAATTAAAGTGGTTAAGTATGGTTGTTACACCCTCCCCCTCTGTCCTTGAAGACGTCCCGGCGAAATAGGACAGGATTATGACGATCGTTTTGGTCGACCGCGCCCTCTAGATGCTCGTGGGGTAGGAGGCTGCTCTTTGCGAGATCGTGCTCTTCTACGTAACGGTCTTATGGGTTGAGGAGTCTCTGCAGTAACATCCGGGCCATGAAATGGCGTAAGGGATGATGTGTGGTACACTCCCATTGACTTGTTCGGTTCGTCTATTGATGCTATGTCATAGGTATTTGGACCATGTTGTTTTAAAATTTTGTATGATCCGTCTCTGCGTGGAGCGAACTTCGCTGTAAAGCCTTTTGCGGCGTTACTGATCGGATGTGTATTTAATAGCACCAAGTCACCGGTTTCGTAATCTGGACTAGTTTTTCTGGTTTTATCTGCATAGATTTTTCTATTTTCTTCCTTTGTTTCTTGAACTTCTATAGCTTTGAGCATTGTTTGGGTCATTAGTTTAAGCTTAGGCGTTATCTCTGGTATAAAGTTTTCTGTAATTAATATTTGTCAAAGTAGTTGTGAGGAGTTCTCAACTCCCTACCAAATGTTAAATAGGCTGGAGTGCAGCCTGTTGTGGTGCAGGTGGCTGTGTTTAAAGCAAAGCGTATGCTGGGTAATTGTTCACACCAGTCACGCCGATCGCCTTCTACGAGTATCGCTAATTGTGTCTTCAAATCTCGGTTTTTTCTTTCGACTGGGTTGGCTTGTGGGTGGTAAAGAGCAGTAAACGATTGTTTAATATCAAAACAGTACGCTACCTGTTGCATCACTGCGCTAACGAACTGGGTACCATTGTCACTCAACATACGTCTTGGTACATAATATCTTAAAAATATTTCGTTGATAAGTGTTGTTGCACAGCTTTCTGATGTTGCTTTTTCCAAAGCGAATAGCTCGACCCAGCGTGACGCTATATCTTCTACAATCAATATCCAGGTTTTATTCGATTTTGAAGGTGGTAAAGGGCCAAATAGATCGAATGCGATCACTTCAAATCTTTGGTTCATCGCTGAGGTTTGCAAAAGGCCAGCTGGTTTCCAGTTTGCGGGCTTGTAGCGTTGGCATGTTACACAGTTTCTAACTTTGCCTTCAATGTACTTTCTCATGCCAGACCAAAAATATCTCTTCGCTATTCTTTCATAGGTTTTATCGCTGCCACCGTGACCTGCAAGTGGATCGTCGTGATATATTGAAACAATATTCGCCCATTCATGCTGAGGAGCGACTAACTGTGCGTCATCTACTTCTACGTGCGGATTGTTGCGATACAGTAATCCATTGTTCATTATGTATCCCTTGTCACTCCAATATCTGCCATTTTCAAAATTTGTTACATCTTCTAGTGAACTTATTATTCTTTTGATATTTTCATCTTTTAACTGTTCTTTTCTTATATCTGCTGGGTCTTTCGTCGGCATATCTACTGTGACAGCACATATTCCACAGTCATCTTTATTTTCTTTAGTGCAGCATGGACGAGAAAGTGTATCTGCTACTACATTTGTTTTTCCTGGACTATATTTTATGGTTAGATTGTAAGATTGTAACTATAAAGCCCATCTTGCTAAACGTCCCGTTGGTGACTTTAGGTTCATTAACCAACGTAAAGCTTGGTGGCCAGTGACTACTGTAACTGGAAGACTCTCTATATATCCTCGAAATTTTGAGACTGCCCAGACCACGCTAAGGGCTTCTCGCTCAGTAGTATTGTAGTTTTTTTCTGCAGGTGATAAAAGTCTGCTGGCGTACTCAACTGGACGTTCATCTTCGCCCTCCCCCTGCAGTAAAACTGCACCGATGGCATAACTGCTAGCATCTGTCTTTATGGCGTAAGGTTTTGTTTCGTCTGCCTGACGAAGAATGGGTTCAGTTGTTAATAACATTTTTAATTCTTTATACGCTGCCTGCTGCTCTTCTCCCCATACCCATTGGGCTGACTTTTTTGTAAGGCGTGTTAAGGGCTCTGCTATTTTCGCAAAGCCTGCTATGAATCTTCTGTACCATGAACAGGTTTGTAAGAATGTCATTAGATGTTTGAGATTTCTGGGGATTGGCATGTCCGTTATTGCCGTTGTCTTCGATGGATCCATTTTTAAGCCATCTTTGGTTATAAAATGACCCAAATATTTGACTGTTGGGCAACAGAAGCGACATTTCTTGATATTGACTGTAAGATTGTATTTTCTCAACTGCTCGAAGACTTTACTTAAGTCTGTCAAGTGTGATTTAAATGTTGGTGACATGATTATTAAGTCATCCAGATATGCTAACATCTTGACGTCATGTAGGTTTGCCTTGAACCCATCTATTAATCTCTGGAACGTTGCTGGCGCGTTCCTTAGCCCGAATAGCATTCGTTTGAATCTAAAAGTTCCAAAGGGCGTTATGAACGCGGTCTTATCCTTATCCTCCTCCCGAACTTTGATTTGCCAGAATCCGGCTTTTAGATCCAGCGTTGTCATGAACTGAGAAGGCTTAGCTTCATGGAGTAAATCATCTATACGAGGCATTGGATAATTGTCCGGTACGGTTATTGCGTTCAGCCGGCGATAATCTATGCATAATCTTATTTCGTCGTTTTGTTTGGGTACCATTATACCTGGGGCTGCCCACGGTGAATTACTTTCCTCTATAATTCCGTCTCTCAACATTTCGTCAATTTTTTTACGAAGTATCTCTCGCCGAGGTGGTGAAAGACGGTAGGGTGGAACGGATATTGGACTGCAGTTGCCAGTGTTGATGCAGTGTTCTGTTACCATTGTGGGTTGTCAATTTGAGGCAAAAATATCAGTGTATTTGACTAATAGTTGTTCCAGTCTTTCTTTTTGGTCGTTGTCCAGGCCCGTATCCGTGAAGTGTACTTCTATCATTGCAATATCTATATTATTATCTGGGAACAAGGATGCAGACTCAGGTGATAGCTCCAGTTCCGCGTACATGCGGTGTACGTTTATTTGTGCATCACGCATCATTGTATCTATGAATCTAGGTGAGTATTCATCGAAAACTTTTGCTTTTTTAGCGGGAGAATCAAGACGTCGTAGCTGGTATGGGACTACGGGTTCCTTTGATGGCGTTTCCGCGGATTCCGTGTCGAATTTTCTAGTGCTTAATGGCATCTTTGGGCAGGTATCATAACTGAACATAAAAAAATCTTCTTTGAACATTTCATGCTCCTGATAATGGTCGTCTAGAAATATGTAGGTAAACTGTGCCATATTCAGAATCATTTTGGCATCCTGTATGAAACCTACACCGAGCAATGTCTTGTTTTCTGTCGAGTTAGGTAGTACAAGAAATGTTTTCATAATAATTCGGCTATTCAGAGATACGGGAGCTTTAACAGTGAGTACGTCTTGCCTTTTCCTATAGCCGTCCGCCAACGTGATCCAGACGTTAGCCTTTTCAAATTTATATCCTTTTGCCTTTAAGTGGCAGTATAATTCAAAGGATGCAATACTGCTCTTTGCGCATGTGTCGATGTATGCAGTTACTTTTTTCCCTTCGACTTCGATACAGACTACGGGGCGCGATCGCGCGTCAGTTTGGATGTTGATGGCGTTAAATCCGACCTCTTCGTTTGCCTTCGATTGGGATTTAGCGCATGTTCCACTGCAGTTGCTGCGTACAACTCCTGGAGTGCCACACCCATAGCATGAAAATTTGGGCGTGGATGGGGAAGGTACTTGTGCACCGGTAGTTGCCACGGTAGTTTCGGCCATTTTCTTATTCTCGGTCATTGCTCTTGCTCTTTTTCTGCAATTTTCAGTCTTGTGGCCTACGTAATTGCAGAAGTTGCAGCGGTCTTTTTTCGCATTCCCTTTTTCGCGTTTTATATCTCTTGTTTGTGCAAAGTCTTTGTCCTTGTTAACTTCCTCTACAGCTCGTGCTTTATCTAGTAGCTCGTCAAAAGTATTAATTGACGATCTCGGGACCTTTTCTCTAATATTTATTTTAAGTTGCCCAAAAATCATATCGATCTGTTGGGATTCCGTATGTTCAGGCTTCGGTAACTGGGCTAACATCATGCGCTTCTGAGCGATAAATTTTTCCGTAGGCTCATTATGTTGTTGTCTGATGTTTATCAGTTCCTGATAGATGATGTATGCTGGTTTTTTTGGTGCGAAAGCATGGCGGAGTTTCTTCTTAAAGTCATCCCACGTTGTAACTGTTTCTTTAATACCCTGCCACCACGTCGCTGCATCTTTCTTTAATACAAGCGGAAGACCAGTTATGGCATCTGCATCAGAGATCTTCTTAACTTCTTTGAACACCGATAGAGCAGCAAGGAAAGCTTCAACGGTGTTGCTGTCCCTTTCTCCTTAGTAAAAGGTTGTGCACATCGCAAAGGAGCCCTTTTTGTTTCCTCCAACCGCTTCTAATAGTTCCTTGAATTGCTGTTCCGATAATGGCATCTTTGTATTTTTTGTGCGAGTCGTCCGGCAGGCCCGTCCGTCAGACTCCGTCTTCGGCCCGATGAATCCAGTGTTGAATTTTCACGTTGGGCGCCACGTGTAGTGGAGGAGGCTGGGCGGACGAACAAAGACACTCGGGTTGACAATTCTAGTGTTTATTTGGTAATTAATGGACTAACGAGGGCGTTCGGCCGTAGGCTGATGCGCCGTCGCTAATGCGTGATTTGGTGATGGTTCGAGGGTGTTCTGCTGTGAGCTGATGCACCGTCGAAGCTTATCGCTACTCGTAAGAGAAGCCCGAATTGGATGTCGATCATTGTTACATGCGGGGGTCTTATATTATCTTACAATGCCAAACGCTAGCGCGAGACAATATACTGGTGGCTGGGGTATCTATTGGATGGCATAGTAATTAAAGAAGTTAAGTATGGTTGTTACAGTATATAATATATTATTAAGTAATATGTTACATATGCATATAAAAATAAGTGAAAATATTATAAGAAACAAAATGTAAGGCTGAAATAGTACTCATGACCACAGTTAAAAATAAAAAGAACCCGTTTCATGGCATTTAACGCAGAATAAGGTAAAAAAAAGCCGTGTTAAGGCTTTAAGAGATGACAAACTGCCTCAGTATTAGGATGTTTAAGTCAAATTGTCTTAATAACTGATAGTTGAATCCGTAAAGAAAAAATATGTAACGGAAGATATAGGCTTAATAAACATTTCTACAAAAAAATTTACTTTTTTCAAACCCTCTTTCAGAAAAAAATCCCCAAAGAGTATCTACTTTTGTCATACTTTGAAAATGTTCTGCAAAACGGCACAAGCTTTTTAATTCGTTCTTGCACACAAAAATAGGTCTTAAAAATTACAATATTTTTAACGGAGAGTTTTATTTTTACTCCCTATAACATTCGTGTAAAGTAATTTTCCCCCGAAATTTAAGTATATTAGTGAGAACGTGGCTGCTCCGTCGCCCTGTAAACACCCGCGAGCCCTTCGGCAGTCCGTTTCGGGACATTGTCGAAGGTGGACTGCACGTCGGTGTCGGAGCGAATTTTTTAAAGTTAATTTTCGATTTTGAAGGGTTTATACTCATTTGTACATATTTAAAATTTTAGAAATACTTAGTTCAGTATTTATCTGTAAATTAGTAGGTGTAAATATATATTTTTTAAGAATTTAACTTTTTAAGTGTGCAAAGTAGGTGCAAAGACTAAATAAGGTTCTGTAGTGACAAGTGATTGTAAAAATTCAAATCAAGATGATTTTGATGAGGAACAACCTACCTGAACTCGCTACATATTTTGATTGTTTTTAAAGCTTATAAGCTTTAATTTGATTTTTTTACGGAAATACGGACGGAATAGATTATAATATCTTTAATGCAAAATTACTTACTAATAATATTAATGCCACTAATAACTAAAATACATACTAATAATAATTATAATGTATGCGTAAGTGTGTCTTTCTGTCTGTCTTTCTCAGATGTAAATGTGCCATTTTTGAATTCTAACAACTTTTGTTTTAGTAAATCGATTATGCTACCGAGACAAAATTATTTTGTCTGCGACTGAGAGACTACGGAAAAGCAAGCATGTATGTATGTATGTATGTATGTATGTATGTATGTATGTATGTATGTATGTATGTATGTATGTATGTATGTATGAAAAAGAACAAACATGAAAACTTAAAATGTAGGTACAATAAGGCGGTCTTATCGCTAACCAGCGATCTCTTCCAGACAACCTTATCGATAATATCATAATATGGAATCGAAATTCGTGATGACAAGCTGGGAACACCTGCACTCCTATTCTCTAACTCCGTGGCTATCATCATATATTAATTACTATATATTTTATATTCATCAAAATACATTACATAGTCATGGAAACATAATAAAAACATGAATTTCAAAATGGCGCTAACTTTGTTAAATTTTGGTAACAGTTTCCTGTTTTGTGATCCCAGTAGGTCTAGGATAGAGAGAGAGAGAGAGATATTGTCGTTGCCGGAAAATTTTTCATTTACCCTAACATGCACAAAATGCAGTATATTACAAGAAAAAAGTAGTCGACATGTAAAGGCTCGTAGAGAAAAATACCACAGATTAGAAATATTACTTTTATCTCTACTTGTGACGTAACGAGACAAGTAACCATGTTAGCTTCGGTAGACAGAGAGAGAGATAACAGGTAGACATAATTTTACTCGTAGTGCGTATGCTATTTTGAACGAAATCGGTCAATTAACAAAGAATTTCAAAATGGCACCGACTTTTTTAAATTTTGGTAACAGTTTCCTGTTTTGTGATCCCAGAAAGCCGTAAATATCAATTTTGAACGAAAAGTGTAGTTTTTAAGTGACTCTGTGCTCAGAGCTGCGCATGACGTAGTACTGCACATAAATTTTCATACCACAGGCTCATACATATGAAAATTGATTCTAAAGGAGTAAACTCACAAAAAAACTACGCAGCTCCGGCAAGTGGGGTTTATTGTGAGCAGTTAGTACCTGATTCTCTATCTCCTCTCCCTGTACCCCACTCATCCCTCGGTGGAGGTAGCACGTTTCAAAACTTTTAGCTTGATGTCAACTATCGATAGTTCTGCAACACTAACTTGAACTACCTACATTTTAGCATTGATCCAATACGAAATATTACTTGTACCTATACCTAAATCTGTGCCTCCTACAAGCGCAAACAATATTTAGTATCGGATACGATATCGAACATTTCATGGCAAGGTCTCAAGGTAAAGCTAAAGGTAGGTATTAAAGAAAGTTTACGTATTTGTGACCTATGATATTTATGCGCAAACATAAATATAGGCATTATCCCATAAAATAGCACTTGTTCCCTCTGCAGTCTATAGTCTTTGGCCTAGTTTGCGTAGTTCCGGGCGTGGCCGCTATACGGCATTACCGTCGGCAAAAGTCCCGCTGGTCTGCATTTCGTCAAGGTCATTCGGCCTTCTTAACCCCTTAAGCTAAATAAAGTCTCCGATAACCATGTCGGGAGATTCCTAGCAAAACATACATTTAAAAAAAAGTGTCGAAAGATTACAATTTAACGCATTATTTTTCGGTAGTTAGATTGTAATCTCTTGGGAATATTAACCCGAAAGAACCTAATTATTGATTATTTAAATGTCGAACCGTAACCTAATCTCCAAGAAAGAGACAAGAAAACGTAAATACAATGAATATTTCAAAAATTAACACTTAGAACATTGAACGGTTCACAATCTTTCGACAGTTTACAATCTATCGAGATAAAAAGCGTTACATTGCAATTTGACGGTTTTTGCAATTTTACGGTGACTCTCTTACGCCTTACAATTATACTTTAATAAGTAGTTGTTACGAGTGCGTTGCCTAAATTTGGCTTACTCGTTAATTCTTAAATTGTTGCGGAGGCAACCTGTGATAGATAAAAATTATAGGTACCTGCTCTATCAAATTGTTTAAGAAGACTAGACGAAAATGTCGCGAATATACGAAGAAGATACCGTACCTAATATGCATGATGTTTTCATCGGTTGACCACGGGGCTTTAGGTGTCGCTGCGACGGGAATGTTCTCCTTCTTTGCATACTCTATGAGATCACTTCTCCCTTGAAATCTATCAAAGAACTCTGGTAGTCGCCAGGGCGCGATAACCTGTAATATATACCAAATATTCAAGACACTAATAACTATTAATTATTCTAAATCTACAAAAGGGTTGTATGGTCTCCTAAGTACCTTTCCTTCCGGCCACAACGAATAAACGCTCAGTTCAAACCGAACTTGATCATTTCCTTTACCAGTAGCACCATGAGAAATATATCTGAAAAGTGAAAAAAATTGATATAGGAATATTTCAATAGAAATTTTTGATTTAGGAATACAAGGAATACTGACTTAGCACCCATTTTTTTGGCAGCGTTCACAATTCCAACAGAGATGCAAGGCCGCGCTAGCGAGGTACCCAAGTAGTAGCGGCTTTCATAAACCAGTCCCATTTGAATGGCAGGTAACATGTAATTTGTCACAAACTCCACACGCAAGTCTTCAACTATGACCTATAACAAAAAAAAATGATTTTTACAGAATCTTCTTATGAGTTAACCAGTTTTTTAAAAAAAGGTGTACTTAAACCAAGTAGCAACTTACATCTTTAGCACCGATGAGTTTTGCTTTCTGGCGAGCCTTTTCAAAGTCCTCGTCTTGTCCGATGTCAGCCATATAACACACGACATCGTAGTTTTTTTGGATTAACCTAACGAATAAGATTTTTTGTCAAATTGAATTTTGCTTTGCTTAACTATGGTTGTCGTGTTAAAAAGATTGTCCCTTTGGCTGGACAATCTTTTTAACCCGACAAATCAAAATATACTGTACCTTGATTGTACCTATCATTAAATTAGGGTCAAGCCACATTGCGAGCGATAAAGCGACGCGAGCAAAGTCTCTTACAAAATATTGCAAGGTAATCTGAGGAAAAAATTCAACTTGAGGAACAAGTATCAATGCTTAATTATTATAACTAATGAAATCGATGTACTCAAAATGAGTGATCGCGGCTTTGCTACAGTGGCAATTTGGCAAAATCCGGCCTTATTCCTTGTTTACATTATAACGGAAACGTCTGGATAAAATTCTAGTTTTGTATTTAGGCTAGGCGTGAATGGGTCATTCAGAGAGTGAGTCAGGACTTTTATTATATGATGAAGAAGAAAAGACGCTTCGCTTCATCTGTCAGTCCATATTTGCCTTGAACCTGCAGATTATATTTTTGTCTAAAATCTAACACAAAATTAGAACTTGCCATTTTAAAATGCAGCTAGTGTCGAGTCCACCCGAATACGCTAGAATAATAAGATCTCTAGCCATAGTAGGAATATGACTGTACGTTTTTAATCAATGCAACGTTCTGATAAACTGTGATGCTCATACTAGATAGCTGCTTTAATAAAGCCGATATTACATTTACGAATATAATACCACAGTTTATTTGTCGTTTTCCGAACTATTTTCGGCAATAAATCGCAAATAATGGCGTTACTGTAGCGAAACGAAGCCTGCTGTCGAGATAATACTAATAAGAAAATAACCGTCAAGATGGGTTATAGATGTTGGGTTGGATATTCGTAAATGTAATATCGGCTTTAGAGTTCAATAAATTAGATAACCTCCTAGGACCTAGGTCATTTTGTAATTGTAAATAACAAATAGCAATAAGTATAAGTATATAACAATTCTGTTGTATATGTCACCGTAAAATTTCAAAGACCATCAGATTGCAATCTAACGCTTTCTATACGACTGCCTGAAAAAATGAGTTTATTGTTTTCAGGGTTCAAGTATGTATGTATGAATGTATGTGAGTTTGTATATTCCACCATAACTTCTATACACCTGAACCGAGTTTGATAAATGAGATATCGTTAGAATCTTTAGCTTATTCCGGGTGACATAGGCTAGTAAAATTTAAAAAAAAATTGATGGGGTGACCATGGTCCCGCAATAAAGACGTTGAAGAAGTTGAAAAAAAAATGAAAATAAGATTAACTATATAATACTAGCAAACCCGGCGAAATCCGTTTCGCCACCAGATGGCTTCCTTTTCAATTTTTCCTGAATTTTCTTTGCTATAAACCTCACGGAGCCCGAGACCTTTCCAACGAATGCAAAACCGTGGAAATCGGTTCGTGCGTTCTGGAGTTATAGCGTCAGGAAGGAAAACCCGACTTATTTTTATATAGTAGATCTCTAGTTATAGTAGGAATATGACTGTACATTTTTAATCAATACAACGTTCTGATAAACTGTGATGCTCATATACTAGATAGCTGCTTTAATAAAGCCGACATTACATTTACGAATATAGTACCACAGTTTATTTGTCGTTTTCCGAACTTTTTTCGACAATAAATCGCAAATAATGGCGTTACTGTAGCGAAACGAAGCCTGCTGTCGAGATAATACTAATAAGAAAATAACCGTCAAGATGGGTTATAGATGTTGCGTTGGATATTCGTAAATGTAATATCGGCTTTAGAGTTCAATAAATTAGATAACCTCCTAGGTCATTTTGTACTTGTAAATAACAAATAGCAATAAGTATATATATTGAAAAAAAATATTTGAAAATAAGATTAACTATATAATCATCATCTAGAAAATGATGCGTAGATTCCAAAAATTTATAATACTATAGTTCAATATCCAGTGATTCACAAAAAATATCATTTAATAAAAATGTGAATAAGATTCTAATTTAACTAGATTAATTTAGATTTTTCACTTTTTAGTTCGTTTTTTGGCAGGGCAGTCGTGTTTTTAATTTTTTTTTAAATTATGACTTTTTATCTCGATAGATTGTAAACTGTCGACAGATTGGGCGGTTCCCAATCTGAGTCAATTTTTGAAATATTCATTGTATTTACGTTTTCTTGTCTCTTTCTTGTAGGTAAGGTTAGGGTTCGACATAAACTGCGGCCGTACTTAGATTCCATTGGGTTAATATACCTAACAGATTACAATCTACCGAAAATAATGCGTTAAATTGTAATCTTTCGACAGTTTACAATCTCGCTAAATAGATTACAATCTAACGGTTTTCACAATATTATGGTTATTTGTCACCATAAGATTGTGAAAACCGTTAGATTGTAATCTATTTAACTTTCCTTTAGTTTTATGATAACTAAGAACTTTGAGAGAAACATGGATAATTTTTCAAATAAAAATCTTGGCGAGGATTAAATAATTTATTATTTTTTAACGGTTCAATACTGATAGTGAAGTAGGTATGCTTAAAGTAAAAAAAATGCCATATTTACTACATAATTGCACAAACTATTTGTAATTTCTAATTAAATCTATGCCTCCATAAATCTATGTGTAATAACTTATTCATACAAGAAATGTGTATAACGTCCATATCTTTTGTGATATGCACAATTAAACTTATGTCGTACTTTTACAATGCCGACTTTTCATTTTCTTATCACATTGGTTTCAAAACTCTTTTGCTAAATTTTAGCACTGTAAGTAATAAAAATAAGTTTTACAGTAAATTTTACTGTCTTTAGGTATATGTTGACTCGTGACCAAGAAAATGCGAGCTAGTGTACACGGCGAGAAAGTTTACTGTTGGAATGTTGATAACTAAAACATTAAAGGTACCAGTAACATGCAAATATATTCACTATATTTTAATAATCACGTCCTGACAATCGCCTTTCAACACAGGCCAGAGTCAAATCTTGCGGGAATTATTATATCAAGTTATCTTTCTAACCAGTACTAGATGCGCCTTCAATGCCCATCGTTTCTTCGACAAGCATGTCCATTATGAATTTGTTTTCCTGCGAATTTACTAATTTTGGATATTATCCTTCAGAGAAACGCCTAATATGGACTAATATTTCCATAGCTCACGACTTGTTGGCTTTTTTTTGTTTCTGATATTTGTCCCTAGTTTTAAAAGGACGCTTGTAGAATTTTGACTTAAATACATTTTCTATTTTAACCATTATTTATCAAATCACACTGGAATTTTTAAGAATTGAAATTGAATTGATGAATTTATTGTTTTAAAGATAACGACATATACTTCAAATTACTAAAAAATTACAGTTTTATTTATTTAATTTTAAGTAGGTAAATAGTGAAGACTTTAATATATTTGAGGATAATGGTCAAACAGCTTAAAATGAGAACTCACAATAAAGACGTAGTAACAATTGTTATTCCTATATTTCTAATATGAATAATAATAATTAATTTATCAAAACAATTATGTTAATGCAAAATGCATCTAGCACTTAGCACACACTAGTCTAGAAGTAGTAACTAAAATTCTGTTTAACATTATATAATAATATGGTGTTAAAATCTAAAACATTAACAATATAAACATTTTAACACAATACACATAATATAAACATACTATATTGAAATGTAATTGCGATTATTGCAGACTATATCACACACAAACGGATAAGATGTTCCATTTTACAATTTGTAGACTTTTTAGGAAGCAAGAAAGCAAATCAGTCACTTAAAGATAAAATTTTTCGTCAATTTAAATATAATAATTTTTTTATTTCTAATTAGTAAGTGACTGGCTACAGAGAATATATAATATAATAAACTTATTCTTTACTTAACTAACCCAGTAATATTAGGTATTATTAAAATAAAACTAATTAAGAATAATTCAGCGTTAAGAAATGTTAAGTTCACGCATATTCATTAAATACAATAGTATTAATATACACCTGCATAACATATGGTTGTTTTTGGTATATTGTTAAATCATTTTGTAGACATAACTTTTTCTACCAATGAAATTTATGATTTTAATGTAAAAGGCTCATTGATATTTGCGAAATCGCAAATGTAAAACATGTAAATTTTCTAAATTTTTATAATTTAAATACTCGTTAATAACTGGTACTGCACATAATTGACTTATGAACAAAAATCTTAAACAAAATATAATGTTTGTTTGTCAGTCTGTCTGGCCGTTACCAATGCGTTATTGCATCGTTCATCGATTTAAGTTTAACCTATGCACGCTTTGTACTTTTGTTGACACCTCTGTGAAGGTACCGTTCAACAACGTACACGTTACAATTGGTAGCGCGCGTCGTATCACAAACTAACACATATAAACCGGATTTTATAGCTTGTTCTTTACTTTATTATATATTTTCAATATAAAATTTTGATTCCAAATGGACTAAGTTTACTAAGTTTATAACATTTTGTTTAAGATGAATAAATAAATAATAGAAAAAAGATTATTAATTATCAGTTTTAGAAAAAATCTAGCGATTTCATGATATTCAGAACATCATACATAATAAAAAAAATAAAGATAATAAATGAAAAGGCTAAGTACCGTCACTTGGGGCCGAATTTAGGCGGTGAGAGAGCTGAGGTCGGAGAGGAAGTTGTCCGGGGTGAGGATGTGTGAGGAGCCGATGATGACCTCCCAGTTCTTGAGGGCCGCGGTCACTTCGTACGCGCAACGGATCTCGGAGAAGCACACGCCTGAAACATATTTTTTTTTATTCCACTACAAGTTAGCCCTTGACTGCGATCTCACCTGATGGTAAGTGACGATGCAGTCTGAGATGGTAGCGGGCTAACCTGATAGGAGTATGGCAGTAATATTAAACCCATACCCCTAGGCGGTTTCTACAACGCACCGTACCGGAACGCTAAATCGCTTGGCGGTACGTCTTTGCCGGTAGGGTGGTAACTTGCCACGGCCGAAGCCTTCCACCAGACCAGACTAGAGAAAGTTCATAAATTAGAAATTCCCAAATTGACCCTGCCGCGAATCGAACCCCGGACCTCCCACGTTAAGACAACAGCACTCAACACTGCGCCAGGGAGGTACATTCAAGTTTATTTATAGTATCTGCTCGCACGAAACGTTTTTGCTCGACGTTTTCGATCCAAACCGCTAGGGTATGGAGCACCCTCCCAGTTTCCTGCCATGTGTAACTTAGGTACCTTTAAGGCAAGAAGGAATAAGCATCTTCTAGACAAGCGCGTACCAACCTAGACCTCATCATTGCTTTTCACTAAGTATGATTTTCGTCAAGCGCAAGCCTATCTCACAGTAAAAATAAAAATAACCTGACGAAGCTTGCGATTTAGGTTTTTGAAAAATCTCATGGGAACTCGTGGATTTTGCAAGATAAAAAGTAGCATATAATGCCATATAATGCATAACCTATCTCTGTGCCAAATGTCGTCAAAATCGGTTTAAACATGGGCCGTGAAAGAATAGAATACCGATAATATTCAAAAAAATCGCACTAAGCTTTTTAACAATTGATCTTTGAAAATTCTGTAGTACCTACTACACAACAATTTCTACATTATTAAATAGGTGTATCTTATTACATTTGTATTTAGTTAAACGGCAAATATTGTTTTTGTTAAATAAAATATATTATAAATCTAAGGAATATACATATTTTTTTTTTCTAATTTTGGGGGGGATGATATAGTGCTTAAGATCTTTGTACTTAATATACGAACTTCAGTACGAAACACACGAGTTTTAATCATGCCTCACCGACACACCTCAGCAGAGACTTTCGCATTTATAATTTTAGTAAGGGTTGCGTACAAGATAGTTTATTAATTTTGCTTGAAATATTATATAGGTACACATGGGAACACTTACCTCCAACAATAAACACAAGCAACCTGGGGACATTCTTGACGGTCTGTTGCGCTTTGTCTTTGTGCCAGTGTCCGTAGCGCACACTGAAATCAAACAAGATATCATAATAATATATATAGTCAAGGTCAGTAGAATAGGCATGATGACAGTAACCAAGAATCAATTAAATTATGAGTTTATCTAATAAAATAGGATTCATGGATGGTAAAAAACGTATTTATTTTTCTTTTTCGAGTGAGATTGCTATTTATTTTGACAAAATAAAACTATAAAATACAGCAATCCGCCACAATGGATTAAACACCAAAAAGCGAATGACGTCACAATTGTTTGTTTTCGAGCATTGACAATCACATTATTGTTTACTGCACACAGCACAGAGTACATTGGTAAAAACAATAGTGACGTCACAAATGACGCCATGACACTCGCGAGCGTTTTGGCGTGAATTTTAAAATTTAAATTTCAAATGCCAATTTTATCTATCAAACCTTATTTTTCTACTGAAATAAGATGTTTTTTCCAAATAGTAGATACTTCCGAACATAATCTGACCATTTTTCAAAATCAGTCATCATGCCTATTTTATTTAACTTTAAGGGCCGAGCAGAAACGTTTAAAAAAATTACCTGGTAGGTGCTTGATAACCAGAAGTCTGCGCGCGTCCAGCCAAAAATGGGAAATGGCGCTGATCCAATTTGTCGTCGATTGAATCTTCGATGATGTCCTATGTAATTTTAATTTTGTAATTTTAGCAATGTAATTTTGAGAAATAAATAAATTATAATACAACCAAAATATTAGTTTGAATTATGTAAAACAATCATAATATTTTATTCAATTAATAATAATAATTAAGTAGGGGGATTTTTTTTCCTATTTTATTGTTGTTTATTACCTTTAGTACTGGTGTCCATCGCGACATTTGATAGGTCTGTTCAGTGATTCTTTCCTTTCGCGGCACTTGATACTGCTTCTTTCTGTTCCCCTGTGAAAAGTAAATTAATTATACAATGGTCCAAATAGTGACCTCCAAAGAAAGAAAAATAGATTCTTCGTACCTAGACCTATCGGAAAATATCCCATGTATGTTCAGTGATTTTTGGATGTTTCCGAGTTATAATTTTTTTTAGTTTTATCGTGAGTTTTCTGATTGTAATTTTTTTTTTATGTAGTGGTTTTCCCGAGCATTTTTTTGTGAACATACTTGCTATGAAGTGTATTACTTTGCATAAAATAATTACCATCATAACACTAACACAAGTCGGATTTTGGTCGTAAGTGAAAAGTTTACGTTCCACGTTCGAGGTTACGTTCGAGTAGAGGTAGAGTCCAATTTTCAACTTAAGATTAAAAATACTTAAACCTGTTTAAGTCACTTCCGACTAATTTTAAAAACTTTTTGGGTTTCTAAGTCAAAACTTTATTAGTCATAATATTTTGTACTTATGGGGACATTATTGTGTTGGACTTCAAAGGTGGTAAGGTAGAAGTTTCTGAACATACTATTTGATTCTTAAAAATGATTTTTGCCTATTTTTGACAATTTGATGACTAATTGCATTTTCTAAATTTAGTACAAAATTAATCAATATTTTTTAATTAATTGACATCAAGGTTACGTGAACGTTATTTGGATTTTTTTAGTTTTAACAGTCATTTGGTAAATGAACAGAATTACACTCGGATACTAAAAAGCTTTTCCACAGCTAAAAGTTTTTTTTAACCTGCCTTTGTCGGCAACATTTTAGGTATTGCTGGCAAAAACAGGTAAAAAAACTCTGTGTTGGGTATATTAGTGATGTGCCGGAACGTTAAACATGTATATCCGCGGATACGGATCCGAATACGGACATTTGGTGTGAAGATCCGCAGATACGAATACAGATTCTAAGTTTCCTATACAATCGGTGTCGGTGTCCGTGACCTTGAAACGATAGTTGGCGCCACTTGACGCTTTGCGTGACAGGACATGTTTCGATTTGTATCTCGAACAAATAATCTAAATGGAATTTAATAGTTTTTCATTGCTACCTAATCACCTATACATAGAATTTCATCTATGTAATGAAAATTAATAAGGTAAAAGGTCCGTCAAAAAAGTAACGGATATGGATCGTTTTTTTCCTTTGGATATCCGCGGATACGGATCCCAGCACATCACTCACTAGTATACAGTGGTACGTACGTCGACAACGACGTTGAGGCCGAGGTTGGCGAGGTTGAGCAACGCCTGTTTGTCGGAGGGCTCAAGCTGCGCGTGCGTCACAAGCTTGTTGAGGTTCTCCTCTGAGATGCCGTTCTTGGACATGATGTACAGAGCGATAATACGCATCTTGTCATTGTTCTTGATGTTCTGTAAACACACATATGGTTTGTTCCATTCACGAAGACGCGACTCTTGTTTTATTGCGTCATTTAGCAAACAGTACATCTTTAAATGGAAAATATTGGTTTAAGTATAAAAGGAAAGTATGTACCTAATGACAACCATAAAACACACCACTTTGTTTAAATAATGCATTTAAAAAATCATTCTTTATGAGACGAAAAAGAGTGGGGCACGTCGTCGTAGATAGAATGGGCTATGTTTCTATTTATTTGTTCTGATTCATATCTTTAAGAACCTATTACTGTTGGGGATAGACACAAGGTGCTCGAATACAGACCTTGAACGGGAAGTCCATCATTGAGAAACCTCTACTAGTGGGGAGGCCCCACCTTTTGTGTTTAGACAATTTATTAATGACTTTCTTTTACCTGATCTAGGAGTACAGGCACAATGCTCCTCATGTGATCTTTTATCTTCTCACCCTCAGCATCGGTGCCCATTGCAAGATCCTGAAAAAAGTAAAGCATTCGTATTTTTTATAGTTTTAAGGCTTTAAGAGATGACAAACTGCCTCAGTATTAGGATGTTTAAGTCAAATTGTCTTAATAACTGATAGTTGAATCCGTAAAGAAAAAATATGTAACGGAAGATATAGGCATAATAAACATTTCTACTGTAAAAAAAATTTACTTTTTTCAAACCCTCTTTCAGAAAAAAATCCCCAAAGAGTATCTACTTTTGTCATACTTTGAAAATGTTCTGCAAAACGGCACAAGCTTTTTAATTAGTTCTTGCACACAAAAATAGGTCTTAAAAATTACAATATTTTTAACGGAGAGTTTTATTTTTACTCCCTATAACATTCGTGTAAAGTAATTTTCCCCCGAAATTTAAGTATATTAGTGAGAACGTGGCTGCTCCGTCGCCCTGTAAACACCCGCGAGCCCTTCGGCAGTCCGTTTCGGGACATTGTCGAAGGTGGACTGCACGTCGGTGTCGGAGCGAATTTTTTAAAGTTAATTTTCGATTTTGAAGGGTTTATACTCATTTGTACATATTTAAAATTTTAGAAATACTTAGTTCAGTATTTATCTGTAAATTAGTAGGTGTAAATATATTTTTTTTAAGAATTTAACTTTTTAAGTGTGCAAAGTAGGTGCAAAGACTAAATAAGGTTCTGTAGTGACAAGTGATTGTAAAAATTCAAATCAAGATGATTTTGATGAGGAACAACCTACCTGCACTCGCTACATATTTTGATTGTTTTTAAAGCTTATAAGCTTTAATTTGATTTTTTTTCCTCCGACCCGACGGAATAGATTATAATATCTTTAATGCAAAATTACTTACTAATATTAATGCTACTAATAACTAAAATACATACTAATAATAATTATAATGTATGCGTAAGTGTGTCTTTCTGTCTGTCTTTCTCAGATGTGCCATTTTTGAATTCTAACAACTTTTGTTTTAGTAAATCGATTATGCTACCGAGACAAAATCATTTTGTCTGCGACTGAGAGACTGCGGAAAAGCAAGCATGTATGTATGTATGTATGTATGTATGTATGTATGTATGTATGTATGTATGTATGTATGTATGTATGTATGTATGTATGTATGTATGTATGTATGTATGTATGTATGTATGTATGTATGTATGTATGTATGTATGTATGTATGTATGTATGTTTTATATTCATCAAAATACATTACATAGTCATGGAAACATAATTACAACATGAATTTCAAAATGGTTTCAAAATCAAAAGTTAGCGAACTTTGTTAAATTTTGGTCAGTTTCCTGTTTTGTGATCCCAGTAGGTCTAGGATGTGCACAACGAGATTATCTCGCGACGAGAGAGAGAGATATTGTCGTTGCCGGCAAATTTTTCATTTACCCTAACATGCACAAAATGCAGTATATTACAAGAAAAAAGTAGTCGACATGTAAAGGCTCGTAGAGAAAAATACCACAGATTAGAAATATTACTTTTATCTCTACTTTTGACGTAACGAGACAAGTAACCATGTTAGCTTCGGTAGACAGAGAGAGAGATAACGGGTAGACATAATTTTACTCGTAGTGCGTATGCTATTTTGAACGAAATCGGTCAATTAACAAAGAATTTCAAAATGGCACCGACTTTTTTAAATTTTGGTAACAGTTTCCTGTTTTGTGATCCCAGAAAGCCGTAAATATCAATTTTGAACGAAATCGGTTATTTAACAAAGAATTTCAAAATGGCGCTGACTTTTTTTTAAGTGACTCTGTGCTCAGAGCTGCGCATGACGTAGTACTGCACATAAATTTTCATACCACAGGCTCATACATATGAAAATTGATTCTAAAGGAGTAAACTCACAAAAAAACTACGCAGCTCCGGCAAGTGGGGTTTATTGTGAGCAGTTAGTACCTGATTCTCTATCTCCTCTCCCTGTACCCCACTCATCCCTCGGTGGAGGTAGCACGTTTCAAAACTTTTAGCTTGATGTCAACTATCGATAGTTCTGCAACACTAACTTGAACTACCTACATTTTAGCATTGATCCAATACGAAATATTACTTGTACCTATACCTAAATCTGTGCCTACTACAAGCGCAAACAATATTTAGTATCGGATACGATATCGAACATTTCATGGCAAGGTCTCAAGGTAAAGCTAAAGGTAGGTATTAAAGAAAGTTTACGTATTTGTGACCTATGATATTTATGCGCAAACATAAATAAAGGCATTATCCCATAAAATAGCACTTGTTCCCTCTGCAGTCTATAGTCTTTGGCCTAGTTTGCGTAGTTCCGGGCGTGGCCGCTATACGGCATTACCGTCGGCAAAAGTCCCGCTGGTCTGCGTTTCGTCAAGGTCATTCGGCCTTCTTAACCCCTTAAACATGATCGGCGTTGAGCTTAGTCTACTTAGCTCTGTCAAGATAATTTCAATCAGGGAATACATACGATGAGCCACCGGTATTAGCAATGCAATTTAAAATAGCGGCAATCACAATGAATCGTAAACGTTCGTTATACACCTAAAGAGTGTAAGGGCCCGAACAGCCCCAAAACAAAGAAGAAGACACTAGACATTTTCAAATATGCCGTAAAAAACAATCTTACATTAAAAATTGTATTAACTACTTCTCATAATTAAACTGAACTATAGGTACATATATATATTAGTAATTTAAATGTTCATTATTGGTTTATGTATTAGTATGTAGCTATTTGAATGATACCACCAGCAATCCTTATTATTTCCTATTCCTTACGTCACTGGTAGAGATCGCTAGTAAGCGATAAGGCAGCCTTTTGTATCATGTCTGTGTTTTTTTAGTTAATAATAATAATAAAAATTGGCAGTCATAGGGACTGCCGCTAGAAGTGAAAACAAATATTTAAAATAATTTAAAATAAAAACGCGAGGTGTGAGTCACGGTCACACAGCACATTTAAAATAATTAAAATATAAACCTTAAAACTAAGGCATTCAAGTTTAATTACGAATGTACTATATTATTATATAAGACCTTTTGTCTTCGTAACAACGCGAGGTGTCGGTCACGGTTACACTGCACATTTAAAATATAAATCTTAAAACTAAGGCATTAAAGTTTAATTACGAATGTAGTATATTTATACTTAAGACCTTTTGTCTTAAGAAGAACGGTGTCTATCACATCTTAAGAAGTTTTTACTTCAATACTTATGGGTTTATAGGCCTATTACACTACACTTTTCACAGCGCACTGTGGAAGGGTGGGCGTGGCCGCTAAATAGAGCGTCACTTATTACACAGCAATAAGGGCCAACTTAGGGAACCTTACTCCCTAAATCTTACACTACACTGATTCAAGTGTAAGGGTCCCTGTGCAAAGTGCAGTGTAATAGGCCTATTAAGTCAGTACCTGTTCCACTTTGCAGAGCTTGTCGACATATCCCTGGTAGGCCTTCATACAGTCCTCGGCGAGGCGCAGATGCGTCGCGTACTTGGACAACTCCTTCTGGTACTGAGGCATCTTCTTGATCATCTGCGATAGGTCTCGCATGGATTGTTTATCGCCTGCAAACATTTTTAGCTTGGGTAAGGGTTCACCAATAAAGTACGTGACACATTAAGGGGGGGAGGGCGTCGGCGAAGTGTGACATTGTGTGAATAAGGGTGGGAGTGGTCCTCAGTTTTGTGACGTCACATTTCAAAAATGTTATACATCGAAGTGTTAAAATGCCGAATCAATAACGAAAAAAATATAAATATTTCCAAATTTGTCAAACGTTTCATTTGATGTTGATTATTTTAATAAGTAATTTAAATGGAAATAAAACAGATTTCGGAAGTGCCGTTTTAATTTAATAATTTCTAGATGTAAAAACTCACAGATGTAACGAACTGTGACAAGGACGGGGAAGGGGTAAAAAAATCACGAAAATGGATGGATGGATGGATGACCCCTAATGGGTATGTATTGCATGTATCATCATTTAATTTTATGAGAAAACACTACTCTTTGCCAAGCCGATCTATCTGACACGATTGTGATTATTGCTTTGACTATATTATGGAGACCATTTTGACTTTGTTAAGAATGAAGAGTCTAGCGTTGTCTTCTGTGAGACCATGTTATTTCAATAGACAGTTACGTGTCATATACCTATAAAAAAGCTATAGGAATTTTTCTAGATTCAAGAAAAAGTGTTCAGATTTAATTATATTATTACCTCCTCCCATGCGTTTAGATTCCGTGAATTTCTTGAGATTCTTGGTAACTGAAGTGGACACCACAGCAATGTGCTGATGCCGCAGTTCCACCCAGAGCTCATCATTCTCGTCCAAAAGTACTTCTTTTTGGTTACCCTGAGCGTCATATCTGTAGCAATGAGAATGATAATATAATGGGTGAAGCTTTTAATTTTCCGTCAGGATATCATGAAGTGCACGTCGTTTTCGCTGACGAAAGCTGGTATTCTGAACCAGTACTAGATTCTCTCGACGATTCAAAAGCACTTTTAAAAACTATAATGGCCAGGCACCAGTTTTACAAACATTAATGGTCTAAGCACGCCGCGACTACAACATTGTTTCGAGGGGATTTCTCACGTGACACGGACTGTACCGGTAGATATCGTTCTACGTATGATCTACAGCGCGAGCTCATGCAGCAACAGTCGAAGCCGCGGTGCAGCACCAGCGCACTACGGATCTGGCGCGCGTCACTTACCGGTCATGCATCGTTCTCGATGGGCAGCAAGTCGTAGGCCATGACCTGCAGCGTGAGCTCGTGCAGCAGCGGCGACATGCAGTCGAAGCCGCGGTGCAGCACCAACGCACTACGGGTCTGGCGCGCGTTTCTTACCGGTCATACATCGTTCTCGATGGGCAGCAAGTCGTAGGCCATGGCCTGCAGCGTGAGCTCGTGCAGCAGCGGCGACACGCAGTCGAAGCCGCAGTGCAGCACCAACGCACTACGGGTCTGGCGCGCGTCACTTACCGGTATACATCGTTCTCGATGGGCAGCAAGTCGTAGGCCATGGCCTGCAGCGTGAGCTCGTGCAGCAGCGGCGACACGCAGTCGAAGCCGCGGTGCAGCACCAACGCACTACGGGTCTGGCGCGCGTCACTTACCGGTATACATCGTTCTCGATGGGCAGCAAGTCGTAGGCCATGGCCTGCAGCGTGAGTTCGTGCAGCAGCGGCGACACGCAGTCGAAGCCGCGGTGCAGCACCAACGCACTACGGGTCTGGCGCGCGTCACTTACCGGTATACATCGTTCTCGATGGGCAGCAAGTCGTAGGCCATGGCCTGCAGCGTGAGTTCGTGCAGCAGCGGCGACACGCAGTCGAAGCCGCGGTGCAGCACCAACGCACTACGGGTCTGGCGCGCGTCACTTACCGGTATACATCGTTCTCGATGGGCAGCAAGTCGTAGGCCATGGCCTGCAGCGTGAGCTCGTGCAGCAGCGGCGACACGCAGTCAAAGCCGCGGTCCAGCACCAGCAGCTGCGATCGCGCCTTTTCTGGACCTTCACCCATGGTAGGTTCATCGGCCTAATCCATTTCAAGAGTTAAAGCATCAAAATCAAACTTAAGTTGGATTTGACTAGTATTAGGTATGTTATCACTGTAGGTATATTTTCACAGCCTATGTTTTTTGGATATAGAATGTGCTAATTCATCTTGATTTTCAGGAGCAAACTCAAAAAAGCAGTCAACTTGTAGATAGAGATACCCTTCACCGACTTCTGCATCTTCAGAGATGGTTTAGCTTTAATGTGCACATAAACTACCCATATTTACATACACCACCACACAAGAATTAATGTTCTATCCAAAATATTTATCTTACCAGTTTAGTTTATTTATCTTATAAGTTTAAGATGCACTGTGAATAAATAAAGTTCATACCTTGTAGGCATCCAACTTCTGCTGAATAAGTTGTGCGAGTTCAACATTGCGCTCCCAATCACTGTGGAATAATTTCAAAAAAAAAATTGTTAATTGTAGCAGACGATTCTCTTATATATACTATTTTTTTACATATATACTTTTTAATATAATGTATAGTGACATAATTTTTATTACTCTTCAAGTTGTATGAGGTCGTTCCGCATAAAGCTTGGCCTGGGACGCACTGCAATATTATCTCAAGAAAACTCGTACCATCATGTGATTTATGGAAAGGGCCCTCACGACCCTCGGTAATGAAGAATACGACGCAGAGAGAGAGAGATGCAAATTAAAGAGCCGTATTGCACGTATTATGAAATTACTAGATGATGCGCGCGACTTTGTTCTGATTCGATATGTTTTTTCACTCAATGATTTTCCAGAAAAAAAAGGTTTACCCATATCCAGGTTGCAAGCTATTTCTGTACCTTTCGTAAATATCTGTAAGATAGACAATGAAAAGGTACCAGACAGACAAACTTGCACTTTTTTTAGGAGTATGGAGGATTTTAAGTTTTTATTTTACCTTCGGTAGCGCACAGAGGGGTATTCTCCGAGAGTGGCACAAAGAGTTGCAATTTGTTCTGCAATACGTTCCATATTGGCGTTACGGGTCTGGGTGAGTGCAGGGTTGTACATACACTGGAACGTGTCAGGAGAGTCCAAAGAAAACACCTACAAAAGATACAAAACATAATTATATGGTTTTATTGCAAGTATTAATTGAATTGTATTGGCTGATCTTTAACAAAAAGGTATTATTTGAGGTATCAATGTAATTACCTTCAAGGCTACACCACAATAGGCAGTTAAGATAAAAATCTAAGGTCATAACACAAAAAGATGTACGAACGAGCACTTGGCATACTCTTGAATGTATTATGTTATTATTTTTAGTTAAAACAGTCCCTTTTCTCGAAAAGGCCTATGTCCAGCAGTAGACACCATACGGGCTGATGCATATGGATTCTATCACAGGTTCAAATCTCACCTTTGACCCTACACATATTTTTTTATTTAAAGTATATATAACATACAGAATGGGGGTACCATTAGCAGGTTGTTGGTATTTTTAAATAAACCCTGTATAAAGGATAAAATTCTATTACCTGACTTTCATAGGGCAAAAAAGCAATGTTGATTTCTTTCAAGGTTTTTATTTTTCTTGCAGCAGAAGATTTACACAATTCATTGAATAACTCCTCAGGGCATACTAACCATAGCAGCATGAAAAAAAGTTTATCTCTTAGTATTTATTTAATGCAAATGTTTGAAGCACATTTTCACAGACTATCACTAAGGGAACACCAAAGTTCATTATAGGTGAAAGTTTAGTTTCTGTTAGGTGGTCCCTTGAAAGGGGTTGTCTGTGAAAATAGGCACAAATGGAGACCTATGGGGCAGTCATTATTAAAGAAATAAAATCAGGGACAAACCTGTTGTTCATATGGTATGAAAGCTATGTTGATTTCCTTTAAAGTTTTGATATATTTAGCTACACATGAACGTGATAATTCATCAAACAGTTTATCGGGACAAGCTGGAAATTAAAATAAAAGTGAAATAATAAATGCAACTTAACACAACTTTAGCACTAAACAAATTAATAATAGCCAAATGAAAGCAATGCATTATTCAAATTCAAAATAAATTATGTTTCTCTCAATGTTACTGTGATTTGCTACAAGTGATAATGTTCTAACAGAATTTATACAGATATTTTTGTAAAATTATTAAAAATTCTTACCTTCAGTGAAGAAAACATGTGCTGCCTTGTACATGATGCGGTTGCCCACCGAGAAGTCGTTGATGAGAGCGTGTACAGATTTCTCGCATGGTGTAATCAGGTAAATGCCATCCATAGTGTATAATGGCTCACGTTTCTTGTGGATATCCTCTACCACTACACAAAAACAATTATATCAGTCACATCTCATAATATACATAGAGCAAAGCGGCAAAGCAAATTACTTAAGGTGCACATTATACAGAGTAATTAAAAATACTAATATCTTCTGTATGTATAATACCAAACAACTTTTGTTCTAAGACCAGTTTTTCAGTATTATGTAGAGGACTTGTCCTTAAGAGTTTATTGTTATTTTTTAGTTAATGTTGTATATTATCAGAAAAATGTAAGGGAAACTTTAATATGCATCTCAAAATGTATAAATAGCTGGTAGATATACTGAAAATTCTGCTTTGAGAATATGTGTTCAGGACTGTTACATATTAATCTGTAATACTTTACATACTGAGCAAATGAATAGCTAGTAAAAGAAGGAATTATTACAGGTGATTCCTTCTGCTGAAATGTCGTGCATCTTGCAGCATGCAGACACCATGCGCATAGAGAGTTGGTCCACAATTAGAATCCTCCATTCTATCCGCTGAGACTCCTTGCCTTTGGGACCGCGATAGCGGATCACCTCATTCATAATCTCTGCAAAGTATTCAAAAACACATAATAGTTTTACATTTTGAATCCTATTGTCATCCACATTTGTTCATCAACAAACAGCATTTGTTAAGTCGAGGTTATTTCATGACATGATGATTTTATTAATGACATGAAATAAATAAATTATTTATCATTAACATTATGAATATTTGTTGTTGGTGTTTTCATCAGCAGCAGTTGTCATCATCGGCATCATCATCAGCAGTCAATGCATATCAGCCAGCAGCTAGCCACTAACTACTGTTTTAATTATTCTTTTTTATATAATATGCATGAAAAATGCATTGAAGAAATTGGCTTCGCATTCGGCAGCCCACAAGTGAGTACATACATTATGTATTATGTATGTATTGTGTAATAGCTACATATTGTAATTTTGTTTTTTTTTTTAATAAAAAGAGCAACTGCTGAGTTTTTTGGTGATTATTTTCAGTAGAATCTGCTTTCTGAACCAATTGTAGCGTCACAACATTTCTTAAGTGGCACAAGTTATGTACCCTACGTGAATTAAATAAATCATTTCATTTAATTAAAGATGAAAACGTAAGCATTTAACACAGGTTTGAAAATTAGCTATTGGCTTAATAGAACTAGTATAGTTAAGCGTAAACCAGGTAACTATAAAATAAAAGCAACTGTTTTTCGTCATCTTTGAATGGAACCTATCAAGGGGGTGGCAGGGTTTCGGGCGCAACGTATGACGTACATAGTCCCCACCCCTCAGCAAAGTGTGAAGTGACATAAGAAAATCAATAATTTACGCCTTTGTCAGCTACGGAAGTATTAAGATCGCATAAAAATTAACTGTAATTTAAGAACATTATACAAGACTATTCCAAGTTAGGATAATTAAAAACTTATTTATTTAATAAATCACTTGATTGTTTACATTATGAAATGGGTTAAAATGTAAAAACTACTATTGCTGCAACGTAATTTAAATGGCCGAAAGGGAATAAGAAACTATAATTTAGTTCTTTTTGTGAATAATGATACCGAATATTACAAATTAATAGAATTTTGTAAAACTTCAAAATATTAGTCATCGATAAGGCCAGTCAACTTCATTTTAGAGGACTACCAAGTATTGTTATAAAGCAATTTAGATATACTTGCAAATAAAAACGATAAAAACAATAATTATTGAACTAAACAGCAGAGTTATTTGTTAGAATTAAATATTTTCACTTACTTTGTCCGACAAGTGCTTTCAACGCCATCTTGCACCAAAGACTAACGTTTTAAAACTAAAATTTTGACAGCAGTCAGAACTGACTCACTGAGCAGTGCGACCGCGTATCTTTTGCATCAATCATTAGAGGACTGCATCAATGCCAAAACATGGTTTTGGTTTAGCGTATCATTGAGACTGTCCGTAAAGGATCGTTGAGGACAAAAAAAGTTTTGACATTGATGCAGTAACTATCGATAAAAATAATTGCTGAAAATTGGTGTCACCTAAGACTTTTGAAGTAAGATGTCGTATAAGGACCACGACAAACGTTACATGTCGTATAAGGACCACGACAAACGTTACGACTACGTCAAAATAAGCTTTCATTGATACAAGAGGTGTTTTTGCAGTGACATAAGGCGTCCGTTAATCGTTTTACTACTCATATTAACTAAAATAAATATAATATAAGGATTTAAATAGCTTGAATACATAGTTAGTTAGGTAAAAATAGAAAATACTATTATTTCAAGCAAGTATTGAAATGGTTTCAAAATATTATTTAATTTAAGACATTCTATTGATAATTTAGCTACACCATGGCTATACCAATGTATACCTAGTAACCTAGTAAAATATTCTCATCGGCAGTATTACCAACTCACGCTAATAAAAAATAAAATAATTGTACGACAAAAACATATTAATGTTTTTCGAGTAATAATATTACATTATTGATAACAGTAAAAAAATTTAGTTGCAACTTTATTTACTGAGCACAAAATTAGGTACAAATGAAAATATTCATAGATAATTTCAGTATCTCGAGATATTTTTAACTTATGGTACCTTTGATAACATCGTAAAAAGAAAATTTACTAACATACTTGCATGGCTTTTTGTATTATATTTATTAAAAAACAAAACCAATTATTAAACAGAAAATCACAAGAACCACACTCTAAAATATTACTTGGTTAAAGCAACGCAGATCAATTTGGAAGACTGATGTCGATTTAAATTGCTAGATTACCACATGATTACCATAGATATTCAAATTAGTCGGTTTATAAGTAGGTCTGCACCACCAAAATGTCGATATTCAGCGTTCGTGACTAGTAATCTGTGGTTTGCGACCCATTGCTACATTCCTGAAAAAGCTTACGCGAAGCCAATTACCAAAGGACCAAAACAAATACGATCCTTATGGATATTTTTGGATGTGATATTGAGACAATTATTAGCCGGTAGGGCTGCAGGTCTGAACCATAGATATTACTCACTATACTTGCTACATGCTAGAAAGCACATTATACAGATACAATTACTGTATTGCTACTTAGAACGTCAAAGGAAAATGTCAATGTCTATGCTTCGATTTTCATTCGCGCGCGGATATAAATCTTAGTTTCCACATGCAAATTGCAAGTCGCTATTTTAATAATTTCTGTTTGAATAATTTAATGAATCTACTCAGTAAGCTGTCCTCAGAATTATGCTACATAATATTACGAAAATGCAAAATCTACTGGGCTTGCAAAGATACATTTATACAATGCCGGATTTATGCGCGCGCACTGATAATGAAATGATAAGAAGGCGGGTCAATATCAGAAGAGGGAGATATAAATTGTTCGCTATTTCTTTCTAACATCACGATAATACCGATGGAGTTCTTTGGCACTCGAGGCGGGAAATCGGACTTCGGAGCTTCGGACTCGGAGTTCGAAGAATTATTTAGTTTTTTATGTGCCCGTGTGGATGTTGGATGTAAATTTGGTTCAATATAGCGCTCGAATCACGCGTACGTAAATCGTGTAAAATAAAAAGTATTAAGTGTATATTACTTTTAAATCTGCTTTTACTTTAAAGGTAGAAAGGTAGGATAAATTTATTGTAATAAGTAATAGGATGATTTAATTTGATAAATAATTAATTAGCTTAAAATAAATAGTTAATTATATTCGTGTGCTGAGGAAATAGCATTTTGGGCGATTGTATGATATAGAGTGATTACCTATTTATGATTTTATTAATTTCTTTTGTTCCTCAAATGTATAAATTAAACTAGAAAAAATATTTTAGCATGTAAATATTCCTACGCTTATATACGATGCGTCGATATTAATTCTTATTAAAATATACCTACGTATAATTAATATTTTCTATATAAACTATTTCACGAATTGAAATAATCAAAAGATAATTAATTTACTCGATTTTCTATATTTTCATGTACTATATTTTTTCATGCGCTATACTTATTAGCAGTTATTCGATTGGAATAACTGATTTAATTCACCATTATCTATGTCATTAATAAGCTGCGTCAAACAATTGTTTTTAGATACTACTCAGATAAAAAGTGAATAAAGACGTAATCATAATAGAAAATTCATACAAATTCATTACGCGAATAACAGTGCGAGGTTATTGTGCTTCAATTGAATAAATAAACCTATTTCATCTAATTAAAGTTGATTTGTGTTTTTATCGACTGTCGGTGAAAGTATGGTGCGCTGTGCGGCGATCGAGGAATCACTACTCACTTCATGTTGTTTTCACTGTTTATTGGTCGATTAGGTTGTAGTTATAGTACAGCAGTAGTAGTGTACAGTGAGATGTAGAGTAATGTACATTGTAGAGCGCGCGGAACTTTTTGCAGTGTTTGTTTTTGTGTGGTGAATGTGTGCAAGATGAACGAGGGAATACATATTGCGATCCCCTACCCGTGCCGCGCCGAAGGCTGGCTCGATAGATGTGGTAAGTGATAGGCATAGACATAGGGTTAGAAAATAAATAAGCAACTTTGGTACATTTACTCTCAATAAATGCGAAAGTTGATCTGTTTACTACTTTTACACCTGGATAAAAATATTGCATCCTGACAGACGGACATAGGATAGATAGGACTTTGTATCCCGACTTTCGACAAATCCTACAAGTTTTAAAATAATTCTTCATGCACGCTGAAGAATTAACGGGTATCAGTTAGTTTAATATATTATTAAAGAAGTTTTGTTAGTTGGCTCTACTCGTAACATTTGAATGCATAGGTATTTGCTTGCTATTTTTATAAAGGTCCGTGATTTGCCAGTTATTTGGGTCGATGTACGTAAGCGCTCAATAAGTGACCATGCATTTTATGCCAATATTTCTTTACTATTCTTGATTTTTATTTACTGGTTAATAATGTATCTAATAACACTATAAGAGGTATAAGGTAGGTGTTTTCTTAATAAGTTTTAAATATAATTTTGTAGAGGTAAGTAAAGGACCACCTGACTTCCTTATAGACTCAAGATACTCGTAGGTTATATTTATAACATCGATGCATAGTCGAAGCGTAGACTTAAATACTTGAAGATCGACACTTTATTGATTGACACAGAATACCTACTATTGTAGACGAGCGAGGGTCGATTGACGTTCATACTTAATAGGCCTATTACACTGCACTTTTTACAGGGCCCTGTGGTAAGGGTAGACGTGGCCGCTAGTAAGAGCGTCGCTTAGAACACAGCAATAAGGACCGATTTAGGGACCCTTACTCCCTAAATCCTATTACACTACACTGATTCAAGTGTAAGGGTCCCTGTGAAAAGTGCAGTGTAATAAGCCTATAAGTAGTTAAAAAAACCTTGGTTAAAAAGCTTGTTGTGTGGCTTGGCTTGGCATGTTACAAAAGTTTTCAGATTCTACTAGTATCGTTGAATCTGAAATGGGCAATTTATTGAATTAGGTTCTTACTAAATATCACTTAAATCAAAGTTAGCTGAAGTCTAAGCTAAGTATAATTTGATAATATTAGTAGTAAAATATAGAAAATGTGAGATTTTCACAAGATGAAAAGCCTGGACAGACTGGTGCAAAGCGGCATTACAGCAGGATTTACAGGGATAGGCAAAGATCAACGATAAACGATAAAAAATTTCAAGTTAATATTCATGTTCATAAAGCCACAAAACTAAGGCGTCGCGGTCGGTCATATAAAGGGCTAAATTGAACAGAGAAGGTCAAATTAATTACTTCGAGCAATATCTTGACGAAACATTGGCCTACTTTTGTAATTAAATTATTTTACTGTATTTTAAATTGAGTATTATTTATAAATTCCAGGCATTCTCGAAGCACTTGTAAAGTAACAAACTTTGCATTAGGTAACTATAGAAATTAGGTTGTCGAATTCAAAAAAATATAGTTACAATTATGTAAGTACCTATTTTAAAACTTAAACACAAAATTGTTTATATAATCGATGCGAAAAACTCATATTAAACAAATATTTATAATTTAAAAGAAAACCCAGGGGATTTTATAAAGCCTAAAGGTATATTCAAGCTGTCAAACTCGCGGGCATCATTTAATAGTTTATTATAGTCCCACAAACTTAACTGACCCGGTCACAGCGTCGCTAGTAGGTTTATATTAAAATAAAATCAAAACTTGAAAAACAAAACTAAACAGGCATAAAAATTAGTTCCAATTTTGGCCACCGAGCCAGATTAGTTGGAAGGACTATGAAACTTAAGGACTAGGACTATAAGGACTTAAAATTTAAATATTTTATACTTGATACTTAAAAATACTTTTCCCGAGAGCAGGTTGCAGGTTGCCACTTGGCAGCGTTTATCCTACATAGAGTGAAAACTATACGCTGTTGTGGTTTCCATCTTGTTTCGGTTCATCAGCCTAGGTGGTTAGGCTTGATCGGCGCGCTTTCTAGTTTAGGATCTTGTGAGAATGAATACAAAGATATACTTATATTTTACCTTCATTTGCTTACTTGATTTCAGTTTTTGGTTGTTTTAAGTGATTCAGTTGTTTATGTAATCACAATCCATTATATCTTATGAACTATACCAATACCTACTATAGCGATCGCACGGGGGTTCCGGATTTATTCCTTGTCTAACTAATTACCCATAATATTATGAAGGAAACCTCTGAAGAGAAAGTATTGTAATATCATAATTGAATATATCCGAAATGATATTGCACTTTTCTCGACAAACTAATTTCATATTTGATCTATGTAGAGGTAGTTAATCATTTATGTATTGTATCAAACCAAAGTAACCCATAATATTATACTTATGTAATTTTCCTTCCATCCACGTTATCTGGAATAGGTATGACTACTAAACAGATTATTTATGTAGGTACCTGTCTAACTATTTGCACAAATTGTTTACGCGAAGATGATATGAATGGTTTCGCACATTGACGTAGTAGTTAAAATTCTAGGTTCTTGGCTTTGCAATATCACTTTATTTTAAATTTTATAAAATTATTAATAGTGCATTGATTGTTTTGCATACATATAGTGGAACTAATAATTCCGTTTATGTAGGCCAATGAATATCTAGTCATAGGCATGTCTAACCAAGCAGATAATTGTAACATTGCATTTTCTATACAAGACAGGTACTTAGTCCTTTAATTACCAGTGATGATTGCCCAAAATAGAAAGTGAGATTATGATAATAATTTTAATTATTATTAAGTATCAACAATTATTATTAATGCAACAATTGCGTGCTACGATTATGAATTAATTAGCATTTAGAAGTTGGCAGTATTAAGTATTGTGATGAGTTTTATAAAATACCTAATTATATTAATCATCCATATTGGTACCCAATACATACACGATTATTGATTATATCAATACAAAAATACTGATTCATCTGTAGGTAACTCGACCATTTTAAATGTTGTGGTTTACAGGCTCTATGATATTACCTAATCGTCTTTGAATTACTGTCGCACTGGCCACTGCAATAGTAATAACTGTCTCGTAATAAAAATGAGATAAGGTATGTGTAGACCATTTATTATATTTTATAGTTCCTACTTATAACAGTTTAAAGTACTTACTTCTTTGAAATAGTACTTCATTAGTAGGTAGTATCGGCTGAAATTCTGTTCTCGAATGCTTATTACATAATTTTTAAACATTATCGCTTTCTAATGATGTTAGAACAACAGTAACGAATGCCTCTGAAGAATAAGTAAGCAATTAGGTACGAGAGCTCCACATCCAGCCACACCTAGCACTATTTTCACTTTTTACATCCTATAGAAGTTTGGAGCCAGCACAGATTTTACGATTCATTTGTGGAAATGTTATAGTCAAACTCAAACTCAAATAATGTTTATTCAATTTAGGTAGGTATTTATTGACTTATTGACGTCCAGTTATTTATAAAATATAATGGTGATAATCAGTAACGGTATCTTAAAACTAAAGCTACGGGGGTTCCAAACGCGCCCTGGTCTGAGATGAGCCCACAACAAACTCAGCCGGGTATTTTTTTCAATATCACAATTTCACAAATCATCTTAATTAAGGAACTATCAGAGCCATTAGACCAAATCATTGCCAAGCTTCCTTGTCATTTAAGTAATCCTTTACATGGTAATAGGATTTTTTAATAAGTTTACGTTTAACATTAACTTTGAACTTATTCAGAGACATCTTCAACATGTCTTCTGAGAGCTTATTGTAGAAGCGGACACTGTTTCCAACAAATGAATTAAGAGAATAAGAATAAGAATAATATTTATTTTCATAAATGATTGACATGATTAAATAACGATTAATTGCTAGTTTTACTAAGCCTAGAAGTAGGCATTGCAAGTTTATTTATATTTCTAGTATTGACATTATGACAATCACTTTTCTTCTTGAATTTATCAATGTGTTTATGCACGTATACTAAATTTTCAAATATGTATTGGTTGTACACTGTCATAATATAATATTGTCAAAATCTGAATCACCGGCGGTGTTTTCCACAACTAGTTTTTCCAAGAGAATCCTCTAAACATCGACTTATGCCATGCTTTTAAACTTATGTAAGCAAACAAAACTTTATTAAATCAACTGTCGACTAGGCTGACCTGAATAACTCATCTGACCCGATGACAGCGTCGCTAGTATTTATGGTAATATGAAAAATAAAATAAAAACAAAAACTGAATAGACATAAATATTAGTTCAAATTATGGCCACAGCTAATTTTGTGGGACTTTAAGACGTATGGCATGTGTTGTATTTCTCATCACCCCGACTGAATTGAACCATTAAATGTTGCTCAAAATCATTCTCATAATGCCAGAATCGGAGTCGGACAAAACTTGCGCGTTCAAAAAGGAAAGAAACCTAAGTAGGTTTAACTACTGTAGCTAACTAGGAGGTACTTAAAATGGATATTTAAATAAATAAGTAGGTACATATATCTTTACAGATTTTACGCGATTTACATGTGTGGAACACGGATTTCGTGGAGTCGTGATGTCACTATGTGTCAGGTGGAAGTTGAGTTTAGGTCGGTGAGCACGTAGTCGGGGTTTAAGAAGAAATCAAATAAGGAAAAGTATTTACGCATTCTAAAAGCGTCTCAACAGCCGCACCACATCCGTTGGATGATATTTCGCGGACGCTGTTAAAATAATGTTTAAGTTTAACCGATTTCTATCTGGGCCACGTCTTCGGTATTTTCATACATGTTTCATGGTTGGTAGTTGACACAGAAAATATTTCAGTAAGCATAAATGTTTAGATAATAAACAAGCATAGGTAGCAGGTTGAAATTATCAATTTTTTGATATATTGTAAATGCAAAAGTGTGTTTCTTAGTTGATTTCTCCTTCATTCACGCCGCTACGGAGCAATATCGACGTGAATTTGGGGTGGGTATAGTTGAGGACCTGGAGACTGACATAGACTTTTTATTTTTAGAATTCGGGAATAAAAAAAGGGTAATCCTAAGGACTGCCGATTGAATGGAAAACGAATATTTTTATATTTAATTTTTTTTTGTAATAAAAAAAATAATAATAAAAATATTTCAAATATAAACCTTGAAACTAAGGCATTAAAGTTTAATTACGAATGTACTATATTTAAGTTGTTAAAGTTTAATTATATGTACTATTTATACTTAAGACCTTTTGTCCTATGAAGGACGGTGTCGGTCTCACCCGAACGAAATCGCGGGCATCATCAGCTAGTCTGGTATAAGTAAAATCTATTATATACGTCAAACTAAGTAGATCAAATTGATCAAAGGTCTAACGTGTTTGTGCTGATAGGTTTGTGTGACAGATTAAATAATATTCATCGCCTTCCTTTTTAAGTAATGTGTTTTAATAGACCTCTATCCTCATCTACTAAACGTGTGATGCCGTTAGATTGGACACAGTAGCAGCCAGCAGACACGTGCCTCGCCTGCAAAAGAATGACACTTAGAAAGTAAACTCTTCCTAACCACATAAATTGATACCGTCCATTGTTTTTATTTAAACAAAGTTTTCACAGTGTATTTTTTTGCACAGTGGACCCCATTTCCTTGGTTAGAAAGGCTGTAGTTATGTAACAAGTGGTTGAAATTTTTTGGAATTACATATTTTTTTGTATATTTTATGAACTTTCTAGTTCATCATACATGCGATTTAGATTAGATTGTGCGCATTTTGAGAATTTTAGGAGGGCTTCAGTTAACGAAGGGCAAGTGGCAACAGAGCAATAAACGAGATCGGTGGTCCTTTCGGACTCTCGTGAGGGCTTAATTATGTGCCTCTCGGGGATGAGAGGCTATCTATTGGGGATGCATGCCATAAATCAGGGTAAGTGTTACCAGGGACACACAATTTGTCTCAACAGGGATTCCCTGTATTGTCTATATGCAAACTGGGTACCTAATTATTTATTTAATAAAAAAGTTATTTTTATTTAGTTACCTCTTCTATCTGTCAGCTAGAGATTAGTTTAATCTAATATTTGAATGAATAATGAGTCTCCTTGAGAACAAGACATATCGGAAAGCGTTGAACTTTTCGAAGTGATGTAAGTAATTCCACACGTTCTATCTACCAAAGCATAGAAAATATTTGTCTAGGTGTGTTGAAGGAACGGTCAATTAGTACGAAACTCACCTTTATCGACTGTTCACTGTATATTGCATCATAAAACTGTAGTAAGTAATGTACTAGTATCATATTATTGCAGTACTAACGGAATAAAAATATGATGTGTCCCTAGTAGGGAAGATATTCTGTAGGGACTACCTACATACCTAATATCTTCATACTCGACTGTCATAAATTTAGAAAATTTCATTTTCATAATTTTATTATCTAACTTATAACAAGTAAGTAAGTAAATAAAATTACTAATTATGTATTATCTTATCTGGGATATTTGAATTTAGGTAAGGGACGCAATCTTCTTATGATTTGTAAATCATTGCTGCTCTTTAGCCAGGTCAAAGTGACCGTCTATTGTGTGAGTCTTGCAATTTCAAACGTAAGGAGAAAGTTCACAATTAGGCTCGTTTTATAGAATTTCAAAGTCAAAGTTGAAAAAAAATTCACTCAAACTTTTACAGATACTTTCGAATTCGTAATTCATTCATCGTAATCGGTTCGTAATTCGTAATAAATTCAACTTAAATCGTTATTCAAATATGAAAAGTAATCATTAATCATATAATTAACAAATAAAAATCTAAATAAAAAACTAAACATTAAAAATATCATCTATGCCGCTGCAATAAGGCAATGTGCCCAGAACACTGGCTGCCTTACCCCGCTGAATAGCCAAACTTATATGTTGGCCGAGGTAATTGCTAGCCCTCCGGTCACCTGTCGACACTGTGAGAGGAGAAGATAGATCCTTAAAAAAGGATCTAGCATCATCGCCCCACGACCCCATGGTTTCAATATCAAAAGGCACAAAACTGAAATTATTTTCAATAATTTAATATTTGCGCCTCTTGGCTCTTTCTGCATTAGTGGCCGCTGCCCCCGCCGTCATGGAGGTCGCCTGCAAGTGGGACAACGCCAGCGTATCCACGCATATGGCATCCCAAACAAGCGACCTTCCTTGCCTCCACGGAACAAGAGTCATCCCGTCATGTTTCTTACCATCACAGCGCGCCAAGCCATTAGGCTCTAACACTATTAATTCTAATAATTATTTTAATCGTTATTTACCTTTTAGTCTCAAAACGAAAAAAACCTTTTAGAATACCTCTGTAAAATTTCCATTGTAGATACGATGAGGTACCAGCTACCTATGTGCACAGCTGTGTTATGCCTACACTCACGATAGTATTGTGTAATGGTTAGGTACTGCTGTGTTAAATTCATGTTCAGTGGATATAGTGTGTGCATATTCTGATCGATATTTAGTATGCATTCCAATCAAATAACACGTGTCATTAGCAATTTTAATTCGTGTAACCGAGCATCATATTATTTCAAGTCTGCATACCGAGTCAGCATATCGTAAATATAGGGTTAGCCTTTACGTTCCTTTCTACCCACATCAGAATCTGTATTTTTGTCTGCTAATTAGTGAATCATTTACAAAAGCGTATAAAGAGCTCAGAAGTTCATTTAACATATTTAGAACCTTACGCCATAATGATGGTAAACAGTAGCAGTGCATCGAAATATGCAATATGTTGTTTTAAGTTCGTATCTATAAAACATAACTGATATTTAGTGGTTCATCATTCAATTAAATGTTCTGCGAGGTCAGGGAAGCATTCCTCCCACGGTCAGCGATTTATCAGACTAACTGGAACGAGTCCCAAGCTCCCGCATTGCGTTGTCCGTTATTGTGTTCGGAACTCTACCAAATTGGAGTGATTTCTATGGCGACCGATAAATTAAAATGCTCCAATAAACGTAGTTGTATCTAAGTAGACCGTTTAATACAAAAGGTTCAGAGGAAAAATACGGACATGGGATAAGAAAGTGCTGAAATCACCATGAAGAAACTTTTAAAGAGGGCATTTACTTTCATTTTTAAATTATTTTTTCTTGACTCTACTATACTTAACTTTTTTTTTGTTATGAAATTATACTTTCTATGATTGGAATACAAAGCAATCCACATTCGATTAAAAAAATGGTGAAAATTATGACTCATGTTTTCTGATGCATGATATTCTTTTCTTTTATGCAAATCTATTGTCAGCTGCTTATTCTGAGCCCGATTGTGAAATTATTTACCTGCTTGCCGGCCGTTGCCGGTGATACTGCATTAACAGCTTCGTAATAAAGAAAGGCAGTTCCGGTTTTTATTTTTTCCTAGCACTTTCGTATACTTGGGTACTTCCAATATGCGACACAAGTATTTTTTACTTGGTAAGACCTACGTAATGGGCAGGCATTCGTTACTCGTATTTTGTATTGGTAAGTAAGTGCTCTCGGGCTTATAAGTAATTATAGTATAGCCGTTTCTTGATGGCTCTACGGTGCTACAAAAAGATTTTCTTTATAGGCCTATTACACTGCACTTTTTACAGGGCCCTTACATTTATTACACAGCAATAAGGACCAATTTAGGGATCCTTTCTCCCTAAATTTTATTACTCTACTCTGATTCAAGTGTAAAGGTCCCTGTGAAAAGTGCAGTGTAATAGGCCTATTAGCTTATCTATCACTTTATCCTTTTGTAGATATTATTATAAAGAAAATGAAACCACTTACCTGAGTAGGTATATCCCACAAAGTTTACTTGAATAAAAAACATTTGATTTGAATAGTTTAGTATCGTAACATGAGGTATTTTAAATAGTAAAATAAAAGAACTTGAAATTTAATTCGCTATACAGGTTCGCAGGTACTGTGTACCTAGCAATATTCACCACACCACATAAATCTTCCAAATTGTTCTCAACGTACGTTTCACTTCGCCACCGGAGCATCGTCAGGAGATCTTCAGGATTTTAAATAGTAGTATTTATCTACTCTTATTTTATGGTGAAATGGCACTTTACAATGTTTAATCACAGTCTTTTAGAATGTACAATTGTTATCAAATTGTTATAGCGCAATAAATATTTTTGAAGCTTCTAAATGATTTGTTTCCGTCACACGTAACGGATTGCACTTAGTATCAGTGGTTGACTCGTACAATGAACTCGATAGTTGGTCAGTTGAAGTACACAAGGGCCGAAACTCATAAATTTTACTATAAGTCTAAAATCGATGCAAATTCATTTATCACATTGACTTTGCAAAAAAAATTGGTAGGTATCAATAAATAAAATGGCTCAATATAATTCCAGGATTTAATCAACGGAGAAGATGACACGACAAACTCTTTTTGATGGAATAAATCAGAATCGATCAAAAACTTTTTGATTACTGTATGCTCTACTCTAGCTTCTGCATCGGTGTAAGTAGTAGGTATCTGAAAATATTTCGGGAGTTTGTAGGATAAGTACATACTTATTTAAAATTTTAAAATAAAAAATATGTTGTAAGTATATTAAATTGATACACGATGAAATGTCTGCGATGATGCTGTTGGTATATAGCTTTATAACAATTGCCCAATATTAAAGAACCCAATGTAAAAAAGTTGGTTCCAAACAGATAATAAATATATATAGTCAAACTCTATGAGGATTCGTCTGGAATTTTCAGCTTGTACAATGACCTCTGCACAAAATACCGTGAGTATTGAACTGAAGGACATTTTTTGTTACAGCCGTGCCTGAAGTTCGTTGAATTCTGTCTATAGGATGAAAAACAGTCGCTAGTACTTAACTTTGTCTGTATTTTTAATTTTAATTTATCAATTCTCCAATCTTTCTATGCAGAAAAGAAGAGATTGGTACACTTTTTCAAATATGCTTTTGCAGTGGATTCTTGATCATTTTAAATGTTTTAGATTCGATCACATTGATTACCTACCTGATGAAGTTAATGTCTCGTGCCTAGGTATATTCACCTTTAGTCTACCACCATTTCAATCACGCCGGCTCACGGCTGGCGGTTCGCCTCTTCAGAATGAGAATGGCTTAGGTCAAAGTCCACCACGCTGGTACAGATTGGCAGACTTCAGACACCTTCGAGAACATTATCGCGCTATTCTTAGGTATATATATATATATATATATATATATATATATATATATATACCCTGTATATATATATATATATGTGTATATATATATATATATGTGTATATATATATATATACAGGGTTACAGGAAAAGTCGACCTAGATCCGTTAAGGGCGTGTAGTACACATCATTTCTGAATGATTTCACTATGGAACCCCCCATCCTAAACTTAACCGTTTTCGAGATATTCGAGTTTATTTTTTTTTATGAAAATGCCCAATTTTTCGGCTATTGAATTGAATATTTTGAATTTTTTTGACTCTTATGATTATTTTTTTGGTTTTTTACATGAAGAATGAGATGCTTAATGACCTCAATGACTAAAATTGCACGTAAGTTAACTAAATAGGTCATTGTAGACGATCGAAACTTAAGAAAATAAGTACAAATTATAAAAAAATATTTTTCTTTTCTGGATATCTCAAAAAATTATTATGGCACTTGCTCTGCAGATGTGCTTAAAAACATCTACATTTTATCAGCTATCCAACGAGGTATAATAACCTACGGTTGTATTTAAACTCATAGAAAAAAACATAGTTGAAAAGGTTCAGGTAGTAGGTCTAACGGGTCCCTCGGCTATTGTCCTTCAAGTTAATCCGGTGCGTGTGAGCGAGACAACTTACGATTTATGCAGGTGAGAGTGAGAAAAATAATGTGCAAAAACAAGTTTGGGGATACAACATGCCCATTGTTTTGTATTTGGTCGTTTGTTTGCTTGCCATCCATTTTAGTCTGCTCATGCGATTCGTCCATGGTAGATGCGAATTATTGTGCTTTCGGATTCCCACACGACTTGGCTTTGTTTCTGGACTGGCAGGCCTGTATCCTTATCACTACACGCCGGTACATGTAATTGAAGAAGGAGATCCCGCGAGACGCATGGACTTCTGCAGATTCATGCTCAATGCAGATATCGAGGACCCGAATTTCCTAAAATTAATATTGTGGACAGATGAATCCAAATTCGATAAGGACGGGATTACTAATTACCATAACGCACACTATTGGGCTCCTAAAGAACTAGGCAATCCAAATAAGAAAAGAATAAAGGGGTCACAACGACGATTTAGTGTAAATGTGTGGATGGGCATCATTTCCAACCATTTGATTGGGCCTTACTTTCTTCCAAACAATCTGAATGGTGAAACTTATGAAAATTTCTTAAGAGATCACTTAGGTGACCTACTAGATGATCTTCCATTACAATTACTGCGGGACATGTGGTTTCAACATGATGGCTGCCCTGCTCATTTCAGAAGAAGCGTTAGGGAATGGTTGGACACTAACTATCCTAACAAATGGATTGGACGAGGTGGTCCTTTACCCTGGCCAGCCAGATGTCCCGACCTGACCCCCATGGATTTTTATGTATGGGGGCACATGAAGAGCCTCGTTTACAGTACTTATTTTCTTAAGTTTCGATCGTCTACAATGACCTATTTAGTTAACTTACGTGCAATTTTAGTCATTGAGGTCATTAAGCATCTCATTCTTCATGTAAAAAACCAAAAAAATAATCATAAGAGTCAAAAAAATTCAAAATATTCAATTCAATAGCCGAAAAATTGGGCATTTTCATAAAAAAAATTAAAACTCGAATATCTCGAAAACGGTTAAGTTTAGGATGGGGGGTTCCATAGTGAAATCATTCAGAAATGATGTGTACTACACGCCCTTAACGGATCTAGGTCGACTTTTCCTGTAACCCTGTATATGTCACCGTAAGATTGTAAAAACCGTTATTATAATCTAACTCGCAATATATATATATATATATAATATATTATAATCTAAATCTAGCAAAGTGTCGAGTATTCTCATTAACACAAGAATAACTTTGCCGAGAAGATCTCAAAGTTGACGAGAGCAACAGAGCGTGGCCATTTGCGGGCGATGCATGAGACTTCTCACATTACTGTGAGAAAATTTCATATTAATAATTTGACGTGAGAGGATTTTAGCTCTAAATACCCAAAGTGCACAGTAAGATCAAGTGTAATTACGAGAATAACTGCAATAGGTAGGTACTGTAGCTGTAACATCAGTTCGTTGTCCCACTTACGACTTTATTTACTAAGTACTTACGTTGAAAATTGCTAGAAGTCCACACTCAAACCTGTATATAATAAGGCTTACATAATTCTCAAATTAGCTACTAAGCTAATTATGTAGCTTTATAAAGTCAGATATATTGAAGCTGGCTTTATCTAAATGTAAATCTAACGACGCGGTTAGAATTTTTTTCTTGTTCATACGCGCTTACGGTTACGTTCCCACAACATGCAGGCACGTTAAAGTATTTCGTGACAGAAGTCATAATTTGGATTTGTTTGGCTTGCTGGTAACCGATTAACTGAAGGAGGTCCTTAACACGAGACTATCAAAGGTCACGCACATTGAGGCGCGACAGCCAAATCGTGCTTATTATCTGCAATAAGTCGACACTGATGAAATCACAGAATAAGGAATCCATGAACACGTCATTATAGTAACACCTTTTATTATTATTTAAAAAAGAATACCTTCATATTATTATTTAAAAAATAAAAGAAGTAAGCTATTTTGTAAGTAGAAAGGTCTTATGTAAAATTACGCGAAAACGAAAACCAGCACACAACTGAAGGCCTATTTATCAGGCTAGATAGAATGAGTACACTAAAATTATACCTACATCATTGTCTATAATGTGTTTCTATATGCATGCTATAATGCATTCTTCTAATTTTACTCAGGTATGAGCTGTGGTGCTCACGTATTTATTATAATAATTATGAAATAGGAAATAACGTAATATCTGCTCTACAAAATTCACAATTATCATTATGTATTGTTTAAAATTGAAATTATAAAATATTTATAGTCGCGTTTCTAAAGTTATAGCTGTGGTCATAGATCAATTTTGCGGTATGTGTGATGTTATACCTGCCTACTTGCTCGTATATTTATAGTGCATTATCGCACAAAGCAGTGCAATCTCCGGTTCCCTTGCAACAGCCCTAGACAACTGAGGCCTTTTACTTTGCGCCCTCGCCGTCCCTTTTGGATGCATTGTGCGGAGGGCAGCGACCGTAATAAGAGTGCACCCTCGTTGCCATGACGACTCCTGTTCCCGCGAAAGTATTGACACGGTGGCTGGGTCCAGACGGGGAGAAACCCTTGGCAGATACTCGTACAGGGACGCGTGCGTATCATGATATTTTGCGATTAATCCCGCAATAATGTGGCCATTACAGCTGATAAGGAGCCATTTCCTTTGTAATATAATCCAAGGGCGTAAAACTATAAAAGTCATTGTACTTTACAGCAATGGATTTGGTGGACTTGTTACGTTTTGAGGGTGTTAATTACTTGACTGTAAAGTGGCGAAACTATAAAATTTTAGTTTCCATTAGTCGGTAAATTTTCATTATTCGGTAATATATTATGTATCAGTGGCGTAACTATACCATCTGGGGCCCGTGGCAAATTCTTTTGATGGGGCCCTATCAGTAAAAATCATCACGTTGTACTCAGTTTAATTTCAATAAACTTCGAGATTTTCAGCGTACTCAATTACACGTTGTATATGTCCCACTAATGGCCATAGGCCTCCTCTCTTAGGCAAGAGGGAATGGTCTGTAGCCCCCAGGCTAGCCCAATGCGTATTGGATACTTCACATTCATCCTTAGAACATAATATCTCAATGCATTCATCATCTATTCGCTAGCTTTTCGGTGAAGGAACAACATCGTGAGGAAACCTGCATACATTTACAATGAAATAAAAATAACAATTTAATTTCAATAAGATATTTATTAGGAAAAATCTTTTTTTCGAGCTTTCTGTTCCACAGTGTCTATAACATCATCAAAGTTTAAAGATCGGGTCATAGAATTTTCATCAGACAGAATAGCCAAGTTACATAGCCTGTCTTGTCTCATAAAGTTTCTTAAATTGGTTTTTATCAATTTTAGTTTTGAAAATGATCGTTCAGCACTAGCTGTAGTCACAGGAATTGTAAGAAATAACATTAATGCAGTGCATACTTCAGGAAAGCTGCAGGACATAAAATGATTTTTTATTATTAATAAATCAGCAAGGTCTCTAATACACGAAGATTTTTCTATTTCGTCTCTGAAAGTGGATCGAAAACTGAGAATTTCTCTGGCAAATGATTTAGATATGTCTTTTTTTAATATATATCTCAAGAAATTCTAGAGCTTTTTTTAATAGATCAGTGTCATTTAAAACTTTTAAAGTGGAAGGCTGCCAAACACTGAAATTTGAAACAATTTCATTCTTTGGAAGGAAACGCTACATCAAGCATTTTTCTGCTAGACTATTTGCTTCCATTTTTAAATTTTCAAATTCATGTCGATACCTTTCCAATTCTTCTAGACAAATTTTCAAACTTATATGGCATTTGAAAGATCGGTGGCTTTAGACTGAAGTGCTTTAGAGGCTGCATCGATAGTAAGTAGGATCTTGCAATGGAAAACCAATATTATACTAAAATTGTAGTTTTCGATCTTCTTTTTGAGTGAAACAGCTTCATTTCTTTCATCTGATTTGCAATTTAACAGAATTGTTTTCGCTAGCGCTTTTTGGACTTCAACAAACCGAACTTTTAAAGCAAAAACGGCCTTAACGGTTAACGGTTTTAACGTCCTGCCCATCTAGTAGGGTTTAATGTTTTTAATGTTATTAAAGTTGAAGACTCACTTTCTTTATTAGGTATAAAACTTGATAAAATATTCAATCTTTTGATACTATGACCAAAAAAATTATAAATTTGTTGAACTGTTTCAAAAAAAATTTGCATATCCATAACCTCTCTCACTGCATTATTGAGTGCTAGATTTAAATTATGAGCAGCACAGTGAACATATACGGCATTCGGCTCGACATCTTTTATGAGTTTTTGAACTCCACCAAACCAATGGATGCGTTCTAAAATGAATAGAGATGTGCAATTTCCGGTATTTTTACTGACGGTTTTTTGACGGTAAAATTACTCGTCACGGGTAACGTGTACATCTCTAAAAATAAATCAACATCTTTTTGTTTAGGTTGGTTGAAATGCTTGGTTGATTAACTTGAAATTGTATTAAGGTCTTTAGTTGTCTCACTTTGGATTTTAAGCAGAACTTATTAAAATATACTTTTCAAATAAAATAAAATACTCAGGTACAATGTAAAAAAATATTTTTGAGCTCGCGGCCTCTTGGGCCGGGGCCCTCTTGGGTCGGGGGCCCGTGGCATTTTGCCAGCCCTGCCACCCTATTGTTACGCCACTGATGTATGCACCCAGGACAGGTAACTATATTGTAAAGTAAATACATGATATTGTGTAGCCAATATTTTGAATATCTGTTGTCATGAAAGAAAACTTGTGCCACTTAAATACGCTACGTAAAGAATCTATCACTGCGATTAATTAGTCTAATACATATAGGGATATACTACCTACTAAAGGCCATACTATACTACGAATACATTTGGAAAGTATAGTACTTATATGGTATTCTAAGGTATCCTAGGGCAACGAATTATTGTGCTAAGTAAATAGAATAAGCTTTTTAAAACTGTACAAGAACGAGGTACAAACATATCACACAGACGCAGAAAAGTAATATGGTTACGAAATATCGAATCATCAAAAGAATCAGTTTTATTGCATACGTAAAACAGATAGATACGTATAACTAAACCAATTCTAATTATGTTCCGCATTTAGCTGCAGGCTAACAGGGCTACTTCCTGCACGCATTTTAAATATCTACACGGCATGAACTTCGATGCATAAAAGAATCTGGCTATTAATAATTTCTAATTAATAAATATAATATGAAAAAAATATATAATGACAATTTATATTTTATGAATATTTAATCTAACGTATTAAAATTGAGCAGAACCCAAAACTCAATTTTTGGTTTCAGTTACGTTTTTAGTTTTCATTAAACGATGAATCTCGAGATCTACGCAATAATATATACTCTAACAATACCTTAGATATTTTTATTGCTAGTAGAGTTCTAACACAGATACCTAAAACCTGTCTGGTTCAGGGTTCTATCACGATAAGTTTATTCATGTGGTTAACCATTTCAGAATTAAATCGGCAACGCTTATCTGGTGATCGTGGGTCGTTTATATACGTTGGGTAATTAAGGTCGTCTACAAAACCTGAACGAATTTTTTATGATCGTTATAACAGTGCGTTTGGCAAGCCATAATATAATGAGTAGGTATTTAAACACAATTTTTACAGCGATATGTTTTAGTTCTCAAGAAACAGAAAATAGAGGCACAACTTAAATAAATTTATAATAAATTTTTCATTGGGTACAGTCGTCTGTCGATATATAAGTAACCTAGTTATTTGGGTGTTTAACATCGACAATAGGCGTAAAGCTGAAAGTACTTACTCGTATAATATTTTGCTTATTAAGGTTAAAGTTTTATAAATGATTGTATTCGAATCTAGATGTTTAAAGCAGATATTTAAATTAGAAAGGCCATGACACATATAGAAGTAAGTGAAGTCTCGAGCTGCATCGGTTAGTAAACAAACTTGCATCAAAACCTTGCTCCGCCGAATATGGGCTGAAACACAACGCACACTGACCTCCAGCATGATCAACAACTTGTGTCCACTTGGGTCTTGGAGTAGGTATTTGTTGTGAAGGCAATATCAGATTGTATAGGCAATATTTGGTATACGAGTATGTCTAACTACAAGGTTATGATAGCTCCCGGTGTGATCGGTCCCGAAACTAGAAGACCCCGGTTCGAGTCCAGATGTCCTCTAGTCCGTTTATTTCTTTCCCTTTTTTTAAAAAAGGGAAAAAATAAGTAAATTTAAAAATAAGTAAGGGAAATATAAGTAATATTTTATTTTTAATGTTTAGTTTTTTTTTTAATTTTATTATTTAAATATAATTTCCAAAAAACATGATTTACATTATTGTTATCATAATATGAGCTGCTCCCTAAAGTAATGATATAGAATTTACCTAAATATTACCAACTTTCCTTGCATAAAAAAAATTATTGCCTCTGGCATTTTCCTTTTCTCTAAGCTACCTACTTGTAGTATTTGAAATCGTTACCATATCTACCACAATTTTCAGAAATAGAAACATATCTTACATGTATACTATTACTTCTAAAGCAAATGCCTATATGAATCACTATAATAAGTGCAGATTTATTATAGTGGATGACAAAATCAACCCAGGTAAATATGTGAATTTTATTTAAAACCATTTGATTCACACGTACCTAATTTGTGTGTTGAGGAAAAACGTTATGATTTGATTATGACCTTTTTATCAATAACGGGTTTGTGGTAGATTACGTCAAACCATCTCACTTGATTATTCTGAGCATGATTGCATTAAAATGGAACGCCGAACGCGCTCATTTGAATTGTATGACTAATTTTTTTTTTTTTTTTTTTTTTTTTTTTTTTATTGAAAATAATACAATAGAACTTAATGGTAGCTAGCCTAACCTAATTACTATATAAATCATGCCCACGTGGAATGGTGGCAAGAATGCTGGCTGCATTTCCGCGCTGGACAGCCAGGCTGATCCTTTGCGCAAAAAATGAGCCAGCCCTTCTGTCACCAGATGAGGCAATTAACCGCGGTGAAATATCTCGCAAAAAATTTTTGGCACTAAGACTCCACGGCCCAAGGGTCTCCACGGCAAACGGAACAAATATGTAACTCTCTATGAGAGAGGCATACTTCCGCCGCTTGCCGGTTTCAGCCTTTTCTGCTGCGGCTCCCGGCCTTGATGCTGTCTCCCTGATATGATACGGGGCCAATGTGTCTACGCATGTTGCGTCCCACATTAGCGCCCGTCCCCGTTCCCAGGGAACCAGCGTCAATCCATCAGGTCTCTTGCCATCATCCCGACTAATCCCTGCCGGCTCAATGAGCGCAGGAATATCTATGGTGGCAAGAGCCCTTTTGATCGTATCATTGAGAGAGCCATGCCGAAAAAGCCTACCAGCGCTCCTTTGGCAAGAGAGTCCGTGAATTCCAAATTTATCGACCTCTTTTCCACACGGACATCTGTGCTCGAAGCACAGGGGTGTTCCCAATCTGAGACCTAGAGCCACACGAAAACTTTCATTATCTAAAAGAGTGCCGAGATTTTTCGATGGCAAGGCATGAAGCCAATACCCGGATTCTTTTTCAGATAAGGCTAGAAGCCTTGCTCGATCTCTTTCACTTGTAAGATTTTGAACCAAATTTGTATGTGTCAGCCGAACCAACGGCACATCCCAAAGTTTTTGTGTGAAACATTCCTTCGGGATATCGTCATTGGGACACCTGACCTTCCAACTCTCTAAGGCCTCTGTGGCATAGGTTAGTGAAACTGAATTAGAATTAAGAATCTGAGAACTAAGCTCTTTTATACTATGCACAGAGGACAGAAAAGCCGGAAGAGCAACACTGGAAATTTTTCTCACGCCGATGCCACCATACTTGACCGGTAAAGTAGCTTGATTCCAAGACTGATCATCAAAAGATAAATTTAGAATTTTTTCTAGCGTATCTCTTAAGGTGGCATCCATGATATCGAGTAGTCCAGGAAATTTCCAAATTGGGCTCGCACGGAGAATATAAATTAATTTAGGTACAAAAAGGCAATATTTTAGGATCGAAAATGCAATGTGAGAATTTAGAGCGCCCAATTTGTCAGAATGTGCCGAAAATGTTCTGACTTTTTTGTCCAAGATTGGTTGTATGGCTTCGTTAAAAAGAGGAGCACCAAGAAGACAAAGTGAATGTTTATCAAGAATCTTAATATTAGGGGCAATTTCATTAAATAATTCGGAGGCCGATGATATTCTATCTTGCGATAGCTTTTCTGTGAAAAACAGTTCACATTTGGAAAAATTTAGTTCTAAACCAATTTTGCCAAATTGCTGCTTAACATTGTTAAGATCTTTAAGAACGTCATCCACGTTGCCTCCAATAGTTCCATCGTCAAGATACCATATGTTAAATTTTGATGTTAAATTTGAGATATGGTTGTGGATCCCTAAGCTGAACAGGGCTGGACCTAAAGGATCCCCTTGCTGAACACCTACAGAGGACTTAATATCGCCATCTCCAAAAAATAATTTAGAAGCAGAGCTGTAACATTGCCAAACATACGGGTAAATTTCGGGAAGCTGTGTTGAAACTTCGTTAAGCAGAGTTGCCCTGTCCAATGAATTAAAAGCATTCTTTACGTCTACTTTCAGCAGTACCTCAACCTCGCCATTCGATAAGAAAGTACGAGCCGAATGCACCGCTGCCTCACAACCACCTTTACTGCCAAATCCAACTTGAATGGGTTGGAATTTATCCTTTAGGGTCGAAACTATGTGTCTACACGCTAATTTTGATGCCAAACGGCGAAAAGTGCAGCCAACAGCGATGGGCCGGATCCCACCGTCCTTTTTATTAAAAGCACAGAGCCTCGCGCCGTAAAGGAATGGCAAAAAGGATGAATTTACCTCGCCAGATAACATAAAATTACAAAGTCTGGTAATGTCGCTCAGAAGCGCCTTGCCGGCGTCCCCAGCAGTAACACCCACAAGATCCTTTAGATGTTGTGGTGTTATGCCGTCCATGCCACCAGCAGAGCCACTGGAGAATGACATTATCGCAGCGTAAGTTTCTTCATCCTTTATCTGTAAAAATGAAACGTTTGAAGGTGGGTCTGGAAGTAAAGAGTCGGGATTTGGTAAAGGATGCTTGTCACGTAAGGCTTCTAGCGTTTCATCATTAAATGGAGCCAGCGTATCATTAGAAAACAAAATGCGGGCTGCGTTTTTAAGATCCCCATCCATAACCTTGTTTTCCACAATTTTTTTCAAATTGTAATTTTGTGTTCGAAATGAGCAGTCAGGAATTTGGAAAACGCGATCAACCGAACAATTTTTTTTCAATTTTGAACATAACGACCCGCTTTCTGATTTATCTACTGAAAAATGTTTATATGAAAACAAAAAAAGATTTTGCCAAGCCAAAAGTGAATTTGATAAGACATTTTGGATTGTATGTGATAAGGATCTAGCCAATGATATCCTCGCCCCTCGCGGAATGCGTTTTATTAAAGGAATATTTTGACTATACTTGGATAATAAAATTTCGAAGGTTACCTGGTTTTGACTTCCTGTTTGCGTTTGATCGCACATGAAATTTGGGCAAGTTAAAGGCCTTGCTGGTGGTCCGTGACATCGTAATGACTAATTAATGTTAAATATTCCAAAAAAATATAGGTATTCTTCTTTCTTATTCTTTTACATCTCCATTATTCGTGAAAGTTATGCCAATTGCCATCTTTGGCCAGCCCAGTCCAATGACGGATATTTGTAAGATAAGGCAGATATTTAAAAAAAAAGTTGTATTACAAAAAGAGCAATACGTGCAATTTATAATTTAAAAACGCGCGAATCCCTTAGAGAGAAATTTAAGGAAATAGGTATTCTTACAATAGCCCCGCAATATATTTATAGTAATTTAATCTTCGTAAAACAGAACTTTCAAAATTACAAAAAAATGTGCGATCTGCATGATAGGCAAACTAGAGGCCGCCATAGGCTTGTGACTCCATCACTCCGCCTCAAGAAGGTCCGAAGGTCGTTAGTGGGAATGAGCATTCTATTTTATAAGAAAATTCCACAATCTATCTTAAACTTGCCTTTACACAAGTTTAAGAAGTCCATTAAAAGTATGCTGCAGAAAAAAGCTTATTATACTGTTGAAGATTACGTAAATGACAAAGGAGCATGGCACTCGCTCCAGCAATGCTAAGGACAGCAGCTGTTACTGTATTCTACAAATTAATGAAAGTGAAAATAATTTTTTTCAAAAGAGCAACCGCCGAGTTTCTTGCTGGTTCTTCTCGGTAGGAATGGCATTCCGAATCAGTGGTAGATTCACTCGACGATTCAAAAGTACTTGTAAAAAAATATTTGAATAAAAAAACATTTGTATTTGAATAAGACGTTTTTACCAAAGCTTCTCTCAAGGTAGATATGTATACCTATTACTAGTATTAATACTGAGGAATATTCAGTTTCTCATTTCTTCGAATCCAAGTACTTTGGCTACATGTTTCTTCACGTGACCGTAGATATAATAAAATCTAATAAGTAGATAGTTATTCAAACGAACATTTTAATCCTTGATGATTTACTTATCTAGTTATTTTCTTATCCTTTTTCACGCCATAAACAAACTGTACCAACATGAAAACCCGGTAGTTATTGACTACCGGGTTTTCTAATTATACTATCCGCATAGTATATCTAATGGGTCGCAACTTCATCAAAGAAAAAGTTTACGGGCAAAATAATATCTCTACAAAATAATACATTTCACCGCGGTTAATGGCCTCATCTGGTGACAGAAGGGCTGGCTCATTTTTTGCGCAAAGGATCAGCTTGGCTGTCCAGCGCGGAAATGCAGCCAGCATTCTTGCCACCATTCCACGTGGGCATGATTTATATAGTAATTAGGTTAGGCTAGCTAGCATTAAGTTCTATTGTATTATTTTCAATAAAAAAAAAAAAAAAAACAAAAAAAAAAAAAAAACTTTTGATATGAAAAAAAAAAAAAAAAAATAATACATTTTCATATAGGCTTAACTGCCGCAATATATTTCGCATGCGAACGTCTATTTTAGGATTAGGATCCAGTAGGATTCCAATTTCCACGTCTCAAGTCCCGTGCTCGCTTCAAGGATGAAAGCGTTCTCTATGGATACACACATTTCGTCAAAAGAGGTTGAGTTAAAGAGTAGACAGTAGTAATCACTGAGTAGTAATCCTACTCGTACCATCACTATCACTATCACTATCACACTAACTTTTAAATATACCTGCAGGGCGACCGCGTATCTTCTGCATCAATCATTGTTACAGTATCAATTGTTGTGATTGGCTGAATTTATGGTATTCTTGCTGCGTCAATGGAATTTGTCCAATAGTGGAAGAGTGTTATCCAATCAGAGGTGATTACGATCGTTACACTGTAGCTGTCAGAGATACGCGGTCGCCCAGCTGATGTTACCACCTGACGGCATCTACACTATAATTATACTAGTATTTTCAAGTTTTCTCGTTTATGCTTCGGTATGTACTTACGAATAATTTTCATCTCCGATGTAGCGAACGTTGCAGGCCCTTCCCAACGTGTCCTCGTCTGCGTTTTCCGGAGGCAGATGCGACGCCCCCGTAATTTCATTCCCTGCACCCTCGTCTACTCGTGCCGCGCTACCGCCAATTGCATTTTTATTACATTATGCTGAAACGTCTGTGTTTATGGAAAATATTTGTAACGTTAAGAGACTGAGTTGAAACTTTATTGCTCTCCGCAATTTTTTCTAAGTAAGTAAATTGATAAGTTGAGCAAGGCTTTTTTGTAGATACTGTGGAGAGATTGTGGTATTTTTGCCTATAAGGTATAATAAACTAATATTATAATATATTATACTAATATTTATAAAGATTTTAAAGAGAGGACCTTTAGCATAATTGGACTTAAATCTGTTGTCACTAGAAGTAAACCTAATTTGCAGTTCGGAAGCATACAGACCAGCATAATAAAAAATCGTGCATTATAAGATATGTTTTTTTTTAAATAATCAAGTGGTCACTTTATCATAAGCTGACGCCTACATCCAAACAAGTGAAATTAATTTAACGAATTAAAAAATACGACTGCCCTGCCATATTATTTTTGGAGTTTACCTCCATAACAAGCGATTTGCATAAATAGCCTTTGGAATCTTATTTTCATTTTTTTTATTAAATGATATTTTTTTGTGAATCACTAAATATTGAACTATAGTGTTATATATTTTTGGAATCTACTCATCATTTTCTAGATGATTATTATATAGTTAATCTTATTTGCGATTTTTTTTCAATTTTGGTCTTTAATGCGGGACCATGGTCACCCTATCAATTTTTTTTAAAATTTTACTAGCCTATGTCACCCGGAATAAGCTAGGAATTCTAACGATACCTCATTTATCAAAATCGGTTCAGGCGTATAGAAGTTATGGTGCAATATACAAACTCACATACATACATACATACATACATACATGAACCCTGAAAACAATATACTCCTTTTTCAGGCAGTCGTTTAAATAACTTGTATTATGCGGTATGCCGCGAAGCTGCCAATATACACTTTATATTTACTTTTGTACTTGTACGCTATCGCTTGAACAATACGATTGAAGATAAAAAAAAAATGTGCACATTGCAAAATATTATGTTGAAAATATGAGGCATGCACTTTACCATTACGTACATAAACGTGCCTAAAATCAATAAATAAAATTATACGTAATTTGCTTAAATTTTAAAGTTATTTGTTTTAGGGAATCGTGCTAACATGTTGTTATTATTCCGTAATTTTTATTGATCAATTGCCATATATTGATTAAAATTGATCGAATAGGAAATATTTTCGCTAACACTTGTTGCCTCACTTCGTGTGATAAATACATAATAAACATACCAATAAGTGGGTGGGCCATGCTGCTTAGTGGGTTGGCTGCAGATTACATAATAAATGTTTTGCAATTAATCTAATTAACATAACGATGTGGAAAGCGAACTGTTATGAATAAAAACTGTGTTATTGGCACTACTGTCTGGTCAAGTTGTATCTACCAAAGTTTAACCTGCTGGGGTCTGCATTCTGCATACAACAATTACGTATTTATCGATTTCAACGACAACAAAGAGACAGGTGCTAGCTTAGTTTATATTTTGAGTCTGTTGAAGCCTGATGCGTGCCTGATACAGGCAAGAAATAATATGAGTCGACAGTTATTCGACTTAGTTCACAGAAAAATGAGGTTCAACGTACGAAATGTATTCAAAAGTGGAAAGCTACCGCGTGTTCCCAAAATGAGCGTCACGATGCGCAAATACATTAACGGTATCGCAGCGGTGCGGCGGTCGAGTCTGACAGATAGGAACCGGATGGGTGAGGAACCGAGGAAGGACGCCGCATGTCCTGTCCACGGCGGCACCGCCCGTTCCGGACGTGTGGGCCTTCGCCAAAACAGTGATCTCATCGTAAGTCAAGGCACATACGAATTCCGCGTTGAATATTATTTGCATATTAATATCGAAGGTAGGGTTGCCGTCAACGATACTAAATTACTATTACGTGAAATTTGATTGCTACGAACTTAAGACAAGTGGGTACCTTTCGTAGTGAAATAGTAACGATTATTTTATCTGTGGTTGAAGCCCAATATCAAGGGAGTAATATTGATAACTTACCTACCTACCTAAATAAATTTTGAAACAGCAATACAATAGTTTACGTCAGGGAAGCCGAGGCGCATCACCTAGTGAATCGTATTCAATGGCAATCTTAATTAGTAGAAATGGCATTGCGAACTTGTGGTAGATTCACTCTACGATTCAAAAGCAATTTTAAAGTTTATTTGAATAAACAATTATGAGTTACTGAATTAATAATAATAAGTATAGTGTAGGTGTGTAACAAAGGTATTCTTTAGGTAGACAGGTCGTGACAGGTGAAACCCTATCGTTGAAGGAAGTAAATTGATAGTGTAGGCCAGAAATTGACGAAATACCTACTGTAGTGCGCCCAAGGATAAAATGTCTTAGGTACTGAGACTAATATAATGCATCGTTTCTTAACCAAAAGTGGCAACCATAAACATTTGCCCTTACTAGACACAATAGCATCTTTCATAAAAAATAATTTAATTAAGTACAGCTAGTGCCTACACAATGTAAAGAATTGCTTACCTTCTTACATGCTAATTGCTAATGTAGGTAGAATAAACGGTTGAACGTAATTTACGTTCAGACCTATTCAGTATAGGCATATTATGTTTGGCCACAATGCAAAACCATACTTGACAGTGATTATGTGACCTAAGATGGAAGTTGGAACGCGTTTGTTTAAAAGATTCGGCATCTTTCACAAATATCTATAATACAATTTGTTCGGAGACACGATCTCGAAAGTGTATCCCAAACCTTATGCCTGCATGAGTATATAATACGGATTAAAACTCGCGATGCTTAAAAATAATAGCTGAATAGGTGGACAAGTTCATTAAATTTTTGAGCACACACTGAAATAAATCTTATGAGTCATGCTATGAGTAAGGCTTTGAACTGTTGCCTATGAGTTTCCAAGCTGGAAATTCGACATCATTTGTAGTACTAGTAAAAGCTCTTACAGCTTTTTGGTACTTATCGGAGCCTTCATAGGACCCTTCACGTCACCAGTAATCCAGACATGACTGGGACGATCTGATAAGATTATTATAGACTCTACAATTATGTAGAGACGTGATAGGGATTAGGGATGTAGACTGTAGTTTAATGTAAACCGAACAAACCTCACCCCTAGTTAAAAGTGATACTGTATATTTTAGTTTTTAGTAGTATATTAAAAGACCATTGGATTTTTAAAGACTTCCTTTCATACATCATCTTACAGATGTTGTAGGTGTAGGTAACTTCGGATGACTGTCTCTGCCAAGGAACACTTAATTAATTTAAGCACGCCTCTTGCGTCTACGAGTATATGACTCATTATCATTCCATCACGTAGAATGTTACCGATATTAAGATAATAATAATTATACTATATGTATGCCCATGTAGAATTGGTCCGTGAAAACGTAGATAGAAACACTTATCTTACGTACTGAAGTAAACTTAATAGAATTTTTTTATGAAATTATTTTATTTGTTTCAGTGAAAGTGTTTGTGAAAACTTTTATATTATAATATATAACTTATATCTTTTTCTATAAACCTATATCGTCATAGTCTGAAGCTTTTTACACTCGATATGGTACAGACTGTAGAAAATCTGCTCGAAGTTGAAATATTTGTATTAAAAAGTTTTTAATACAAATTGCGCCATCTAGTAATGGTAAGTAACACTGCTATGACGTTTTGAATCTGAACAAGTGATTATGCTACTCGACGCTAGATGGCTCGACTAGTATTTTGCTCTATTTGAATACCAAAGACATTAAAATGCAATGACTCTACCAAGACTCTACTATAGAATAAAAAATCTGTAGGTGTACGCTATCGCAGGTGTTGATTAACGCCTAAAGTATTTAATAATATATTTCGACATAATATATTTCAAAGTGATAGTTTTAAATCACATAATTGTTTTCGAATTCTTTGCTGAGAAATCTAATGGGTAATAATTATTAGTACTACGCATTTTTAGAAGAAAATACGACATAGTTATTTTTTTTAATATTAATAGTAAGTATTCCTATACACTACAAATTATAAGTATAATATTACATATACGTACGTAATATTTACATTGTACGTACTTAGGTGTATAGGTCAAAAATGAATGTCTAACAAATTTCCGAGTTCATTAACACGTCGGATGGCTATGTCGGTGTCAGTTCCAGCGTGGGTGTCATTGTTATTTAATTGCTGCAGAAAGGCTGCAGGGTAAAGAACCCGGTAATTTTGCGTCTCAGTTTCCGTTGGCTCCTACGCTTTATATAGGTATCGAATCATCCGCAATTGAAAAATTAAACCATATAAACAACATAGAAACGTACATAATGTTAGTATTAAAAATAAAACTCACAGAATTAAGGAATTTCTTACCTAGTGTTACCTAGTTTCTTAAGTTGGTATTGTAACTAACTGTATTTTAGGCTGTAAGTGACTCTCATATGGTTAATACAAGAAACAAAAATAAAATTGTAGTGCTCGATTCCAGGTTTTGTAAAATTCGTAATACATTTATCGGTAACTGAATACGTTTTTATAATAAACTCCCAGAAATATTGGACATGTCTCTCAACAAAATGTTTAGCTTGCCGAGCGTAGCAAGGTATGCTATAGAGTCGAGTACAATGGCTTTTAGTCACATGGTAAAAACTCTACTTTTCACTTCAATTGCGAGAAAATAAAATAAATAACGATTTTTAATCATTTTTTGCCTTTAATTTAAACATTTTGTTACATTTTCATATTAGAAGTAAGATCTTTATTTTCACTTGATGATAATAACAAATAAATAGTCACATTCACTTTACCCTATATTTGTTACCCTATAGTTTATATTATATACCTACTTACGAAATTCGAAATGGATTAATTTAACATACATAAAAATAAATGTAATAATTACGGCATTTTTTGCGGCAATCCGCAATACTAATAGGCCTATTACACTGCACTTTTCACAGGGACCCTTAAACTGAATTAGTGTAGTGTAGTAAAATATAGGTAGTAAGTGTCCCTAATTTGGTCCTTATTGCTTTGTAATAAGCGACGCTCTACTTGCCGGCCACGCCCACATTTACCACAGGGCCCTGTGAAAAGTGCAGTGTAATAGGGCTATTAGAGCGTCGCATATTATACAGCAATAAGGACCAATCTAGGGACCCTTATTCGCTACTTCTTATTACACTAATTCAAGTTTAACAGTCCCTGTGAAAAGTGCAGTGTAATAGGCCTATAACTTTATTTTTCTCCTTATTGTTATCAAGAAGGAATTTAAAAAAAAATACATTAACAACCATAGACATTGAGCTGTATATAGATGACGATTGCGTGCAAATTATTTCAAAAATGGAACATTAAAAAAGTGGATTCTGTTTAGATCGTATTAACATAGTGTGACTATTTATTTATTTCAAACAGTGGGTCGACGATCACACAAATGTCAGACCTTACTACCAGTGGCGTGCACAGGTTTTGAAGCTAGGTAGGCATTAGTTAGTCAGAATACCTATTTACTAGCTGTTTTGATGAAAAATGAGCCCATTTGGGTAAGCAGTGCTTTTACGCCTTTATGAACTGCACGCCACTGCTTACTACCATCATACCATTACAGTTTTAGCAGTCCTAGATTTACGGTACTGCATACGAGACATTAGAGTGATAGAAATTTGTATTATAAAAGTTCTGCTAGTTTCATTCGTCACGCCCCTGTCTTTGTCAGCTTTGCTTTGTCTAGAAATGCCTTCGTTGAACGACTGGTAAGAAATAAAGTATCTTCCTAGACTGTGTCTGTGACATTAGTTTTGGACTGTTGATATTATATGTATGTTGATAACCATAGACTATACATTTTTACTACCCATTACCCTACCTATAATATTACCATCTAGTCGTACGGAGGTGTACGGGAATATGAAATCAAAGTACGGGAATTCCTTCACAGTAGACGGTTAAGCTTTGGACGACGTCCTACCAAATAACATTAGACCATCAAAATCTGTAAATATATTCAAGGATTATTACTTAACTAGCACTAGTATGCTATAGAATATTTAAGTATTGTGTGTGTAGGTTTATAGGTATATATTTATTTTTATATGTATTCATAAAATTATTTATGTATTATTAGTATGTAATGTTTATGTAGTATGTATGCAATTGAATGGCTGTCTATATTATTGCACTATCCCGCTCCTATCTTAAAGATTCTTAATTAATGGGTTGTATGGAGGAGATCACTTTTAGTGATAAGACCTTTCACACTTTGTTTTGTTTTCGTTTCTATGTATTTTTATGTCTTGTGTAGCAATAAAGAGTTTATCTATTTATCTATCTATAACTTAATAACACCTGCAATACTTTAATGACTAGACCCTAAATGCTAACTTTAGTCCGCCTACGCTAAGCTACAATGACATCTTTTTAGAGCATGAGAGGTGAAAATAATAAAAAAGCATTTTAATTTATTTATTAGTTTTAATTAAAATATATGTAAACAAAAAAAAGTACATAAAAAGCATGGGAATGTATGGTTTCAGCGGCTCCTGATAGAAAGATGTTTTGTGAGCCTAAAGCATTTTTTTTAATTATTACCATTATAATAAAAAGTATAATCGACCATCAAAAAGTACACCGTCTAAGTGTCAATTTTGAATAAACATACTTTGACTTGACTTTGATCATTACAAAATCTTAGCACCTCTACTGTAGGTACATAGTCTTGTCTGTCCAGTCTTAGCCCTAGCGAGTGCGGAGCCAGAAGCTTACGAAGGAAGTTTTGAATGAAGCGAGGTGCTACAAAGCCGAGTGGAGTAAAGGGTGAGGACTCGCAAGCGAAGCAAGCCGGTTCTTCAATAAGATGAAGCTGATGGGAACGAAAGAGGGAGTTTTTGACAACTTATTTAAAAAACTTGACACTTAGAGCTAGCTCCTCATTTGCAGTTAAAAGTTACATTCCACTATAGTGAATTCTAGACTAGGAATTAAAAATGTGATATTTCATGTACTTAATGCCACTAAGTATTTCTTGAAATGTGATGGGTGCTACCTAATTATGAAAGGCTCTCTCTACAGCGAAGACGTAAATAAGGATTTTCAGAAAGTTAACGTGAGAAGCCGGGGTATAAGCTTGTGAATCGCATTCAATTGCAATCGTAGGAATTGGCATACCGAACCAGTGGTAGATTCCCTGACGATTCAAAAGCACTTGTAAAAGATTAGTTGAATAAAAAACATGTGAGTTTGAGTTTGAATATAAGCAAAGCAAAAAGCAAAGGTAAGCTAGTTATCTATCTATATATGTGAAGCTACGATTACCTAACTACTAATACTTAATACGTACTTATATGAATTGGAACTTAAATATTGATTGAAGGCAGCTGGTTTGCCTTTTGAGGGATTTGATATAAGCAATTAATACACATAGGGTTTTAGAAGTACCTACGTCAAACTTGTCCAGGACTCAACTTACTTAGTTATTTTGATTGAAAATGATTATTTTTTCCTGAATGATTTATTTAGAAAATAATACTAAGATAGGTGACCTAATTGTGTGAATTTCTAAAAAGGTGCCTATAGATTAGTTGAAGATATTGTGTAATTTTACTTACCTACTTAAGCATACATTAAAATTCTTTTACTAGATATTGCTCAAGTATTTGGGTATTAAAATCGTATGGGATCATTACTATTTAAGTACTGGGACAGTTAACTTTACCCCGTCGTAGCTAGGTCGGGTTACAGGTACAACTACTATTTAAATAAGTTTTGGTTCAATATTGACCTAAGGCAGCGGCTGGTTAGCTGTTCAAGGGCTTTGGGAATATTTATTTAAGTACCTACACAAAAGTTGGCTTCCCGTGTGAAACAATCATGATATTTACATATTATAAGATTGATTTAAGCATTAAAAATAATTAACAAGATTATGTATGTAAATATATCCTTATTAAATTCAGTTCATAAAAATCCATTGGCTATATTATGTACAAAGTAGGTAAAAGTAGGTACCTAGTTGTTTCAATAAAAAAGTTCCGTTTCGTTGTACATAGGTATTATGGTTAATCGATCTCTTGAAAAATAAACTCAAAAGGGATATCAGGATTACTCATTCGCTCAAATCTCATTTCGAATTATTATTTATGTAGTAATCCAAACACCAAAATGTACTCAAGGCTGACGCCGAAATATCTCACGGTAAAACATTTTGTAATCTTTATAGCTAACCTACCTACCTATAATAAATCAGTAAGACCTTTGACATAATCAATTACCGAGGCTCGTTTTGATCTATTACCTTTCGTGGCTTTATCAATCTATGAATACCCATATACAAAGAAAGTTTAAGAAGGAAAATTAAGACTTCCACTGAATTTATGGTATCTATTTACTTGATATTAGGTACACAGAGAAAACCTGGGAGGTAGGTAGGTACGAGTATAAATGATTATGATAAAATATCAATCATCGGGTCTGAGCATGCAGCGCCGTAAAATGGTTGACTCGACTCGCTGGATTTAAGCGGCTGCGAAATGCAAATACGACGGATTCGAACCGGTTGCTCTAGAGTCTAGAGATAAGGAGCTTGCGTGATAGCTGATAGATATCTCTGCGTCGGGATTTGATTAGCAAAGCGCATTGTAGCCACCCCTATGCTATGGAATAATGGTCACAAAAAACCGACGACATCCTTTGATAAAAAGCTCTGTCCCCCCGTAGTTGTCTAGTATTGTAAATCAACGATCACAATTTTATGAGGGGCATCTGTTTCTATTTTATATGGCAATGTTAACCCCAATTGTATATCCTAGTTTCTAACCGAAGATGGAGCAACGTTTACTAGCTAGAATATTCTCACGTCTTCGTCTTCGCAATAATTTTGATCGAACCATCTGCTAATTTTCGGTCATTGACACCATTCCTATGTAGGAGACTACGAACTGCCTCTTTAAATATCAGTTCTTATGGTTATTAGATCTAAAAAAAAATAGATTTAACTGCTTTTACGAATTTAAGATATAATAAATTTTAGTTTAAGTACATATGTAATTTCTTTTCATCACGAATTATGAAAATTACTAAAGATCGTGTACCAATACTAATTAAAAATTTGTATCATATGTGCATTTAGAGATTATAGGACTTAAAGTTTTTGCTTTTGCCGTAATATTTAAAATTTTCATGAATATGTTATTGGTCATGTCGTGTACATAGACGTGTTGGTAGTCTGTACTCTGTACCTTGCGTTTGCTAACGGTCCTACAGTTGGCAAGCATCTGCTTACAGATGAGCGACTCATACGCTTGGTATAGTTACTTGGTATGGCATTCGCCCTCCGCGCACTCGTACTGTGTACCAGACTAGCAGACCAGTCGGCCCGAGTGCGACCCGTCACGCGCACCTCTGCACGCCGCGTGCACTAATAACCGAAACATTCGAAATAAATCACGGTAAAAGTTGTGAATTAATAACTGTGTACAAGTGCCAGTTTAGTGTTAGTATCGCCGGATTGAGTATATTTGCAATGATTACTACGGTCGGCGTCCCTCAATCGATAGTGTTGGATTACTGGTCAATAACATCGAAGTTATATGGGTTTAGCCCTTTACCTTTCGTATAATGTCGAAGTATTTATTCGTTGAACCAAGAATTATTACTCACAATTATTAAGGTTTCCTTATTATTGGAAACTCTACAAGCAATTGAGATGGTGTCCTCATAATCCTGCAATATAAAATAAAAACTATAGGTAACGTCTCGTTTTTGAATTAATGGAACGCTTTATTTATCTTAGTAACACGCGAAATTGTAAAGAAAACAGGAGAAAAATAAAACATTAGAGGATTACACAATACGTTTCAGGCGAGTTCATTGACTACAAACCTGGTTTAAATTTTGAATAGTTAATAGTTCCTTGCAAGTTTCCAAGTTACTGGTCATGCCTGTAGGCTGCATGCACTTTCGAGTCAAATCTCTCGGGAATATTTCCATAAAGTCTATCTTGGAGGCCAACTTTCCGATACAGTACTTATTTGCGGAATTACTATTCAAATAGCATTCGGCCGGGGAAACCTTTAGCAATCGTTCTTCAGAAATTACTTGCGTTTTAAATACCAGTACTACCTACCAGAACTTAATCATAAACTTCTATTATCTTAATAATAACCCTTTCTGAAGAATAAAACACTACAAAATTGTTTATAAGTGTTATATCTTTATTCTGGAATATAAATGAATTAGTTATCTGGATTTCGAAGTCTCCTAATAGAGTCTTTAAAACAGATAGGTAATATCGAGTTTCAGCTTTGAGTAAATTATAAGTACTTATTACTCGACATAAGGAATCCTATTAGAAACTAGAAGAGCAAGATAACGATCTTATTTGGTAGTTTTTGTCGTACTACAAACTAAGGAAGCAATTTTAGTTCTACGCCTTGTTAAATTTAGTTTTAGTGCTTTAATTGATAGATACTCTTCTACACTGTTTTAAATAAGTAAATACTAAGACAGAATATACCTAAAAATAGAATATACCTAACCATGAAAGGAAATTATTAAATTAGAAGGTAAGCGTAAGTAGAAGGTAAATTACTTAGAAGACGCACCCTTTAAATTAAGAAGCGCTAGTACCTATCTCTGTACTGAATTTTCAAAATTATTTTTAACTAAGTAGGTAGTAGCGCTATAACATCGTACCTAAATAAATTACAATTATCGCTTTTGGTTGCAATAAATATTTTTTTAATTTTCATTATATATTAGATGACTATCTGAACTAAGTCTATGGGTATGCATTTCCACCTATTTCGCATATTACATATAATCATGTCAGTCATTGCCTGTACATACCTAGCAACTTCTTCTATTTCAAAGATTTTTACTTGATTATGATGTTTATTACTGACTGTTGAACCGCAGCCTTGTTTAGGTAGACAAAAATATGTTGTCTCCTCATCAACGTTTACCGAAATATTTACGAGTTTCGAGTTCTCAACTGCTTACGGTCATTTTCACTATTATTAACAATCGTAAGATATATATTATCAAATAAGCAAATTATTATCTATTTCAAAATAACAAACGGATACATAAATTTTATTTATCTGCATAGATTAGTCTTGACTCTTGTAGCGTTCTTATGCTCAATGCGTTTGGAGCGGCCGCCGGCGCCGCTTAATAGCATTATTCGTTAGGCCTGTAAATAGTTAAATAATATAAGTTATATTGGGTTACGAAAGATGAAGATTAAAGATATTTCAGTTTAGATAAGCCATTTTATATCTCACTATCAATCTCAATTCCGTGTTTAACAAAGCTCCTTATGAAGTTAATAAGTTAAATTTTATCGGCAATCTCTTAGAAACATAAATACAGCTTTTTGAAAGCTAAGCTTAGTTTTAGTCACCTGTTGTTTCACTAGTCAGTTATGTACTGCTAGTTTAATACATAATATCCTGATTAGTTAATCTGTCAAGTTGGTCTTTTATAGGCACAAACAATCGATATCATTGCTATGGGAAAGTTGAAGCCTTATTTGGACTTATCGATTGACCTAATTTCCCACCATCATAGTTAGACAAGCACCATTCAAAATTGTTCTTGTCACTTGAGTATTTGATTGTCTGAACTTATGAATACATAATAAATTAAAGCTAAATTATTTATTGGTAGGTACATATAAGTTCTAAAGTATACCTAATGTTTCATAACCCATAGACACCATGAGGTTACAAAAATATTTCCTTTAATATGTCTTGCCGTCACGAGCCAGAATCTGTTATTATCAAGCCGCTAGAACAATTTGAGAGTGGTACTTACAAAATAATTGCGTTGTTTAAGCACGACTCGCAGTCATTGAACTTTTCTGTATAGGCAAGTAACTAACTTTTTTAAAAATTTCAAGATTGGTATTCACAAATTTTGACTTATTTTTTATAAAAGATAAAATATAAATCTGCAAAACAATGTTTTCACAATTATTATTGGATGCCCAGTATATATTAGTCTGGCTTAAGAAAGTTCCCTTAAGATGATTCTATGCGCGTGTAATTTTGGTTTATTCGAATGCGAAAAATCAAATTGCCAAATTATATTAAAATTAGCACAATAGAATAAATCACTACCTAAATCGTGTTAACGAATATTTACTTAATTGAATTTTGCACATAGCGCCAAATTTGCGCAGGTGTGGATGTCGACCGTAGTGAAATTCGGTATTTTCATTTTCACTAAAGAAAGTGGGTCATGTTTTTCTGTGTAACTTAGTGATAACGACAAGAGAAAATCTTAGTGTTCTGTAATAGTGATGGTGTTTATCTACGATGCCGGATTGGCGATACAACGTTCTGTCCACGAGCGAGGCGTATTTAGACGCCGAAGGGGGTCCGCCTCGCGACCCTTTTGCCGCTAGCTATCCACGTCGCGCCGACCGCTCGCGACCACTACATACTTGCCCATATACCACCATCTTCCTCGGAACGCGCACACATGTTCCTTATCGTTTAACCCCACTGCAAAGCGAAAATGGAGATCCTTATGCTGATGCATACTCTGTTGATCGATCTTCCAACCTAACAGATACATCCAGTTTTGCGCGCTATGAAGATTGTCGTTCTCAGTTGGATAGCTCTTTACTAACTAAAAGAGAACACTCGGATAAACCTGATGGGAATATAACCTTACAGGTGCAAAAAGTGCCATTCACTTCTGGTGTGTTTTATGTAGCAGCTAAAACAGATACCGCTAAGGATGTGCAAAGCAGTAATATATTCCCTGCCGAGGGATCAGATTCAGATGCCTTATCGTCATGCACGTGCGATAGTTTTGAGCGATGCGAGTTTGATTGCAGAGATTTTGAACCCTTCTCGGATACATGTTGTTGCGATCCTCTCAGCGATGGTGCGTGCAGTCGCAGTCCGAAGGATGTCGACTCTCCCGAACACTTCTGTGATCGAATCGTTGAGGAAGATCGTGTGTCAACTCGTAGTGACATGGATGGTCTGGATTTAACTCTTTTTGAGCCAGCGCAGACTGATTCTAATGAATGTGGAGATGAAAATTCAGACCAAAACTCGGCAGCCGTAGCGGTATCCCTCTGTGGAGTGTTGTATTCGCTACCATACATAGATAACGGTAAGTGTATTTTTTCAAATATTTAAGTTTTCAATCTTCTGCCATACATAGTCAAGTACTAAAACGACGCTCTCCATCACTATGTATGGTCATTGCCAATCGCACTTGTATTGGATACGAACAACGGTGTGAGGGAAATTACTATCACATAAATCATTGTCATTGTCATAGCTGCAGTAAGTTAGAAGATATTGGTAAGCGTTATTACCATAAAGAAGCGCATTGTTAGCGTTACTAGATGATGCTGTCAGCGTCATCGAAGATTGAGGATCTGTTATACCTTAGTTTACCATGAAATCTTATTCATGTCATTAACAAATCTTGCTACATGAATGGGGATGATGACTAGACTAGATGATGGGGATAATTTGAATATGGTACAAGTAATTATGTGCTTTTAAATATCGGAAGCATTGACTGTGTTGAAGTAGTAGCGCTACGATTACATAAATAATAACCGTAACCGACTTGTAAGTTTTTAATTACCTCTTAAGATAGCGACCTCACATGCAAATATGATAGATTTGGGATCAGATAAGTGAATACAAAACGATATACTTGCACAAGCTAGGCTATGAAACTCCTCATTTACAATTACAAATGCGTGCAGTAATAACATATTATGCACGTTTGTAATGGTCACAAGATTTACGAAGTGTAAATGTGTACTCGCATTGGAATTTGGAAATGTAAGTATGTGGATGCAAATTTTAGTCTAAATGTTTCCGTGTGAACGGAAATTATAATAAAATCCCGGCTATTATTTTCGAAAGATGTATTATTATCAGTATTAGGCCGTTGTTCGTTCCTTCAAAATATGGGTGAAATAACAGGTTTCCTTATATTCTGGTTTTAAATGGACTATTATGTTAATTGAATATTTTATTTAATTTAAAGACTGAAAAGCATATTCAGGAATGTATGCCTACAACTTGTTTGCTACTTAGGTAATTTGGCCTATTTTTAGATTTCTTTTTATTATTAGATAGGTATATAATGAAATAGGTATGATTTAAAATTTTGTCTAAAATACATTACTAGGTCTCGAACAAGGCTTTTTCTATGCACTGTACCGTACACTCAGATTAGTATGCTTTAATTTTGATAAATAGCATTTCATACCACTTTACAGTTAGTTTCCATATACCCATGAGTTATCATGAACCATGGTTTGTGCAAAGTTTACCTGATCGCGTTTAACTCACATATTGTAATAATTGCCTTGTCGTGGTATTATTTATATTCCGGAACAATGATTGTACGAGTGCTTGTACTCTCATTGTTAAAAAAGAATTACGAGTGGCCGTGGCCGAGGGACGTGGCGAACCGTATAAACATTTCGCGGACATGGGGCAAGTGTTATAAGTCGAAAACAGCTTTTTTCATTTCAAATTCTATGTAGAAGGAAGAAGTAAGTATATAAAAAAGTATGTATAGGTTGTAGGGTTTCGGTCTACGATATATTCGTGGTTTTATGAGTTGTAAAGAAATGGATGGATGGACGGATGGATAGATATAGATAGAGAATAGAGTGCTATATTTTATCATTGAATCCTATGTCTCCATTTCGGAGTAGAGGGCAGACAGTATTCTTCTCCAAATCGCAACGTCATTGATCTATCGGCTTGGAGAGTACTCTATTAACATAACATAAATTAATGACAATTGGTTAGATTTGCTAGTGCACGGAAACTAATTCCGTAAAATTAAAGCGATCAAGAACTGAGGAAGAAGAAGAACTTTTAGGATAGGGAAACATTATCCAAACTCTCCTAAAATACTGCTCCTATCATCAAAATCAGACAAACATTAAATCCATAAATTGGTGCGGATAAAACCGAAGGCAAAAGCTTTAAAAAATGAGTTTGTTGGTTTAGGTCAATTTTCTGCAGTCGTCTCATGTTCGTTTTACACATATACCACGAAAGTTACAGCGTCAATGTGGTCGTTGGTGGCCGTAAACTTTATGACTTGTTCGTTTTGAATGATCTTTGGAGAAAAGATATTGAAATCATCACCCAAATTAAATACACATATATTCTCTAAGTAGTAGGGTCAAACTTAATATTTATATGGCCTTGAATGTTTTGTATTAAAACAGAAAAAAAACTGGGCATTGCAGAACTTTATTTTAGTAAAGTCACCTCGATTAGCATAGGTATTGGCTTGCTAATTAATTGGGTTTGTCGGTAGTAGAATTTGTCATGTCAATAAAAACTCAGGTTTGCCTTGGCAAAATTTTTTAAGCTATTGGTAAAAATAACAGTTTCTTGAAATTTATTTCATAACCATCCATAGTTCGCGCGCGAGTTGAATGCATAGTAAATGTATGGTGACACATACATTTACTCTGCATTCAACTTGCGGACGAACTGTATGTCTTCGAAATGCCGTAATCAAAGTATTTATCGCTACCCAATTATGTTCTAACGCAAAAAGAAGATGTGCACATTGAATGAACATTCCTGTAACTGTCTCACGTATGTATATGGGCAAGAATGTGTCCCTTCTGTCGTTAACGTATTCCTTCGCTGATTGACAGACTCGTTAAATTACTGTGTTTTTAAAATTCCTTTTTATCGTTTTTACATGTTGAAATGTGAACCATATCAGAATTTATTTTTAATAAAAGATAAACTTTGAGGAGTGTAGGCTCAATCAACTAAACATCTTTTCTGTACATTGAAGAGTTCGTTTCTGCATCGGTATTTACTATTCATCAAACTTATCCCGTTCAGTCATGTTTGTTGTAGTTTTAATCAAATTCTCCAAATCGATTCAAATCAGGCTTTTTTATTGAGAAAGACTCATTTCTGAATGAGGTGTTATCATTTAGGTATTTTTAACTTAATACCTAATAGAATTCCAGAAACCAATTGCGTAGATAATTCGTTTCTGGACTTCTTCACTATGTAGTATATAAAGTTTTTAGATGTAATAGGTACTCGACAGGATCACATCAATTTCAATTGCCTGTTTATACTTTCTAATAGGTTTACCTACTCTTCCTGCAACATGGAACACACAAGCCTCAGGAGTTGTAATAACAACTCCTGAGAAAGCTTGTGTGTTCCATACCCACTTACATCGAGATCAAGTCTCATAAATGTACAGTTACACATCATTAGTTTATGTAGACATCGCAATTCGCAATACATACAAGTTATCTTATATTTTGTTTTCGTTCCGTAAATCGTGTAACGGACTAATGGCGTCAGTAAGTTCATCTGACGTGTACTCAGATTTAATTTAACGATCTTTTTTTAAATCTTTTATTTATATCAGTCTTCATTCCCCACTACAGTATATAACGGCTTTATTCGGTTCGTATGTACGTAGATTCAATTATTCGACTTCGGCTAGTTTCATGACTTGTATAAGGCAATTTTATGTTACTACTTACTGTTATTTAATTAAGAAGTAACTATACAAGTGTGCTATTTAGATTATCTGGAGATAAGTCAGCTTAATGTTATTATGTAATTTGATTAGCATTACATTCAAATAAATTAAAATTTATTTCTTAGTATTATTTTGTTGTCAAGTTTTTAAAGTAGCAATGCGAAGACGGCTTGTGTAAACTTGATTAAAATATTTCATTAATAATTGCTTTTAAGTAATAAACAATTTGTTTCGGTGATTCGGTTAATTGTTATTGGCAAAACTGTTCAGAACTGCAAATTTATAACTATTTGAAAACCTATCATTTTTATTGAGCTGGATGTTTTCGTTATGGAACTTCAAGATTCAAGAAACAAAACGAATCGGTGTAGCGGCCCTTACAACAATGCCGAATGCTCGGATCGGAATGTACTTTTTGCTCAAATCCTATTACGTTACAGTTACAATAATAGAAAAAAGTACTCACGGACTACGGAGTGAGTGATGACAAATAACAACATAATAAACCAACGGAGCATTATTGCGGTGGTGTTTCGTTTAATGGCGGGCAATTTCTGTGGGAAACAATATACGGACATGGAATTGAGTTTACGGTTTATAATTATATACCTACTGCTCTGACTTTATACGCGATTTTATTTGATTATTTTTTGTAAGCTTACATAAAAAGAATGAAACACTTGGGTAACAGATTCAAATTATATGGGATGCTATGATATAATTTGTTTGCATTGTACTTACAAGTACCTAGGTACTATAAACAATGTGTGATTTCATATTAGGTACTGGATGATACCCGCGACTTCGTCCGCGCGGATTAATTATGCATAATAAGGTATGCACCTAAGTATGTTGTAAAATTTCGAATTTCTATTTTCATCAAGGAAAAGTTATGCATCTTAAAATATATGCTTCTACCACTTGCATGCACTGCACCGCGACGGTTCAGAAAGCAGATTGGGTACCTTAGATTAAATAACAGTTACTCGACGATGATGTCCGCGACTTCGTCCGTGTGAATTAAGGTTCCGCGGACTCCGCGGATTCCGCGATTTCCGCGGGATATTCTTAATTTTCCAGTATAAAAGTAGCCTATGGCTTCCCCGGGATGTAACCTGAGATGTAAGATGAGCCGTTAAAGCGTAGCAGACGGACAGACATACTTTCGCATTTATAATATTAAGTATGGATACAGTGATCTGGCCAGAGCAAATTGTGCTTGTTCGGACCTAAGAATTAAATTGATTTAAATTGATTGATTATGTAAGACAATGCGTTCATTGGAGTTCAATTGAAGTAAAACATATACTTTAAATGGCTAAATAGGTAACAGAAACCGGTACAAATTTATCTTTTGAATTCATCTGCTTGATACTGTACAAACTATCCATTTAAACTGAACTGAGCCGTGATAAGATTAAGCTTCGGTAGGGTTTCTGATAAGTTCAAGGTATGTAAGTTTTTATCTTGTTTACCTTGATCCATTTCGTTTACATTTTGTTAACTGCAAAGACAGCACTTTTCAAACTAGTTCTTCAAGGAACTTTTCAATATAAATGTTTAACGCTAACTGATTATGACCTGCATAAACCCTATAAATGATGGATAGATTTTTTTTAACGTACTAAATTAACACTTAATTTCTCAAATAAGACCATTTCGTATCAATGTATGAACTTTTAACTCCAACGATCATCTTTTAAAAGTTCTTGTAAGAGACAAAGCAGTCTGACTTCAAAGCGAAATGCAAGATGCCGCTTTGAAGTCAGACTTTTCCTTTATTAGCGCAGCACAAGGTTTATGCGCCTATAAATAGAATGGAGTTTATTTTGATTGCATAAGTATTCCCTTTATGTTCTGAATGAGGTACGGTCATTGGCTTCGTTTGAATAGACGACGTGATCGGTATTAGTGAATTTTGACGCTGCGTGAATAAAAACCTTTCCAAGAAGTATGTAACCACTACTTAGCACTTCGTGAGAAACCAGAATGGGTACCAAATTATTCAATCTATTGGTGGAGCTTTGGGTTTTCTAAATCCTGTTCATCTTGGTTTATGGTATTCACTGGACTACAATATCTTTTACGAAGTACTCGTATATAACTAGAAATCAATAAAATTCAATACAATAAATTCAGCTACAATTGCCATTTTAAAAACTCTATCAGAGATTATTTTATTTCTAGTTGGTATATGTAAGCTGCGATCAGCTGTGTAATTTTTTTTGCTGATATCTTCAATACCTACATGATAGCGAACCTGACATAGGAGCTATCATAGAAAGGGCAGTTGGCACTTGACAGGCCCAAGAGCAAAGCGTAAAGAGGTCAGACCACCGCTATGACCGTTGCTGCCTTGTCCTCCTTTCAGGGAGCATCAGGTTACATTAAGTAAATATTTTATAATCACAAGTGTAGGTTTTATAAGGTTTTGACGACCTCCGTGGCGCAGTGTTGAGCGCTGTTGTCATGACGTGCAGATGTCCCGGGTTCGATTCCCGGCAGGGTCCATTGGGAATTTATAATTTCTGCCTTGGTCTGGCCTGGTGGGAGGCTTCGGCCGTGGCTAGTTACCACCCTACTGGCACAGACATGCCGCCAAGCGATTAAGCGTTCCGGTACGACGCCGTGTAGAAACCGAATAGGGGTATGGGTTTAATATAAATGCCATGCCCCTAACAGGTTAGCTCTCTACCATCTTAGACTGCATCATCACTTACCATCAGGTGAGATAGCAGTCAAGGGCTAACTTGTACCTAACGTTTAACCCAGGAAACCCAGTTTAACGAATTCTGTTAAAATTATGAGTTTATTCTTATAGGTTAAACTTTATTTGGAGTTGGTACAATTGGCCGTTAAAAGCATAAATAACCTACTATCTGGTCTGCAATCTACTAGAGGTGGCGTATAGTTATTTATAAAAGTGAACGTTTTCAATTATTATTATTACACTGCAATATCAGACAGAAGAACAATGGTGTACTCCAGACAACAATTCTGAATTGATTAAATCCAATTATTTGTATCAGTTTTTTTAATTCGTCTTGTCAACTAAGTTCATAGATTATTCGTAGTTTATAATAATTCTAACTTAAGTCTTTGATGAATAAGTATTGCAACGGTAGTTTATTTTATATGAGACATAAGTTTATCTTCTTATATATAAAATTCTCGTGTCACAATGTTAGTTACCATACTCCTCCGAAACGGGTAGACCGATTCTTATGAAATTTTATATGTATATTCAGTAGGTCTGAGAATCGACTAGGTACTGTCTATTTTTCATACCCCTAAAAAACCTCAATCCACACGGACGGAGTCGCTGGCATCAGCTACCATACCATACCATATAATTCTACTGTACGTGTGTATGTCACTGAACTTCTCCTAAACGGCTGGACCGATTTGAATGATTTTTTTTATATGCGTTTGGATGGTGCCCTGGATGGTTTAGATTCACAAATCAGCCCGGCAGATGGCGCTGCAGTCGGCATCATGCAGGACAACGTCACAATATATATCACTAGCGAATGCCCGCGACTTCGTCTGCGTGGTTTGAGGTTTTTTGGTTCCCGCGGGAACTCTTTAATTTTCCGGCACAAAAAGTAGCCTATGTGCTATTCCAGACTATGATCTATCTCTGTGCCAAATTACAGCCAGTTCCGTTCAGCCGTTGGGGCGTGGTTGAGTAACAAACATCCAAACATCCATACATCCATACATCCATACATCCATACATCCATACATCCATCCAAACTTTCGCATTTATAATATTAAAAAATAGTAAGAAGTAAGATAATATTAGTAAGAAGTAAGATTAGTAAGATGCAGGACAACGTCTGTCGGGTCTATAGCAGACCCGACAGCCTATTATAAATTGATAAGTTATATAAAATCTCAGGTTGGGAATATTATTGCAGCTCTTGACCGGAATTCGATAACAATTATGGTTCTTACGTTAAGGTGAAGTAATACAAGATTCCAAGGTTTTGGTTTATGTCCGAAGGCACTTGTGTTCATGATTTCGTGGGAAAGTTTAACTTTAGTTCATATTATAATTAACTAGATGATGCCCTCGGCTTCGTCCACGTGGTTTGATATATAGGTACTATAAACAATGTGTGATTTCATATTAGGTACTGGATGATACCACTGATACTGGATTTGAGTTCCCGCGGGAAGTCTTCAATTTTCCGGGATAAATATAGCCTATGTCCTTCCCCGCGATGTAAACTATCTCTGTACCAAATTTCATCAAAATCAGTTAAGTAGTTAGGCCGTGAAAGCGTTATTTATAATATTAGTACGGATTATTTTCTTGGCACTTTATTTGATTAAAATAACATGTTTGGGTAAAATCTTAGGAAAGATAATATCTTGATCATGCGTTTTAGAAAACAAGTCGGTTGCTAATGGCGTGTTAATTTGACGCCCATTAATTTTATCCGCCTTTTTTATTTCACTGAGCAATATTTGTTTTGCTTTTGCATGGTGATCAAAAGACAAGCTTGCAGCTGCTGGTAGACGCATGCAGGCACGCGTTTGATTCACACTTGCACCGGTCTTTCTATGGACTGGTTCACTTCCATCCCGATCTCGTATTTAACGTGTTTGATGTCGCTTAAATTATTAAGTAAGAATTATAAGTTTATTCATATGGTTAGCAAAATATTCAATTTATAAGGAGTCAGCCATAAAGTACGTCACACGTTAAGGGGGGACAGGGGATCGACGAAGTGTGACAACGTGTGGGAGGGGTCCAAAGTTTCTTGACGTAACATTTCAAAATCTTATCTTCTTCTTAAGCCAAAGAACTATTAACGAAAAACTTAAAAATATTTCCAAGTTTTGTTAATTTTTTCAAATGTTTGATTTGATGTTGATTATATAGAAATAGAATAATATTTAAATGGAAATAAAACTAATTTCGGCAGTGCTCTTACACATTATGTCTCGGTTAATTCTTTGCTAATTGATCGGTGTCTTCATTAGCAAACAATAGTTTTTGCATTCGTCAATAAAATAAGACGAAAGGACACAAAAAGGAGAAGGTTTCGCGGCACAGCACGCGTCTCGTTCACACCTGCGTCGGTCAGCAGCCGTCGGACTGGTTCAGTTCCCGGTGTGCTTCACACGCCTCTGACGTCATTTGTGTAAATCAGCTTTAGAGCAGTATTCGCATGGTGTTAGTTAAAAAACTAATATTAGCTGCCTTTGGCGTTCGTTACATGCCATTATCATGATATTTCAGAGAACTAGTCTTGGATGCTTAAGCCTTGGTCGATAATTTTGGTTAAAAATTCCGAAATGTGATCATTACGCTGCCTTTTACGTGTAAAGCCGTCTCCTCCGGAAGTTGGCAATCATTAGAGCTGATTTATAACAACGGAGCACCGTACAACGATTAGTTACTTTTCGTAATATTGATTTATAGTGCGGTCCGATTACTAATCATTAGATTTAATAAAATATTATCATGAAAGAATTTAAAAAAGCTATGCAAATTATAGGAAGTCATGCAGCACGCTAGATTGGTACTACAGTTTCACAGTTAGTGAACTTTTAAGCAATTTACATTTCCAATTTCGTTTTATTATCCGACAACTTCGCTACCGCTTTTAAAAGCCGTTTAGCCTCTCAATACAAAGGAACTGAAACCGAGTCAAGCCTATTAATTGTCAGTGAATTCGTGACTTGAGCCGAGAACCGATTCAAAGAGTTTAATTCCTATTGAGTCATGCCGTTGTGTTCAAGAAATTGAATAGCGTGTTCATGCCTCTATAATAACGTAATTGATTTCTTTTGCTGCCATTTCAATGGGATAAGTCACTGGAATATGACGTTCATTTACACCCATATGACAGGGCATTATAAAAGAGCTACCTCTTTTGAAGTTATCACGCATTTAATAATTGTATCACGCTTAGTACTGACATATATTTCTAAACGTGACTTATTTACAATTTTTCTTACCATACTTTACCATTTACATAGGTAAGTGGATGGTAAGTGGCTAATGTGCCAGGATTGTTACATTATGGCTGCATTTGATATGCACAGTTGTAGGTTGTTGAACCGCTTGCTTACTAATAGACAAATAATAGCATAGAATTATTGCACTTCATAAAGCAAAGGAAGTCTGCTTTAATTCATGGAAATCTGTAGAGCCTGCGCGTGCGTATGCATTCGGATATCCGGTGGTAGGCTCCCGTCAATATCAATAGAGAAAGTTCAATTTTTTGTACTTTTGTTAGTTCACTTCGTAGTCCGTAATTCATGATATGCCTTTGCGTAAGTTGCTCATGAGAACCTAATGTATATTATCGAACAGCGTTAATTGGTTTAATGTTGCAGGTGAATAATTACATAATGATAGCTTTATGTGGCTCCATGATATGCAGTTTACGAGTAAGTATGTCCTAAACATTTATTTAGAACAGATTTTTCCAGCTACGCTTAACCAATAAAGCTGATCGTCATAATTATAATAAATGCGAAATTAAGAATATTTGTTTGTTTATGTGTCCTTCAATCAATCCGCGACAAACCAACATGATTTTTTTTGCAAATTTTAGACCTGGAGATAGAGGATACTTTTGATTTCGGAAATCAAACATTTCTCCTAAATCGAGCTAAATCCACGCGGACGAAGTTTTGGGCATCAAATGATAAAATGAAATCTGTTGTTCTATATTATTATGTACGAAATGTATAAAGATTAAACAGTTTCTTGTTGATGCTTTTAATTTTACAACAGATATGACACCACGGTCCACGCAGTTTCAGGTACCGTGTGATCAGACCTACATATGAGACTGATTTAGGATTAAATTCTAAACATTATAAATCTATCAACACGCGTTATCTAACACTGCACCTTTGTTACATCAAGCAAATGTGGGAATCTTTGTATGACTTGTTATCGCTTGGCGTATTTAATTTCTAGGTAATAAGAGCGCTGTTCTTACATTCCATTTCATTCAAACACATGATTCATCTTACTTTGAATGAATATTCATTTGCTTGATGAGGCAGGACGTTGAGGGGAAAGGTGATTTGTGTTTATTCAGAAATTGCTGCTATTATTTATTCATGTAAATACTAGTAAGAACTGGCCATTCTGACATTGTTCGAGCAATTATTTATTTTAATGTGAACGACTCGTATGCGAATAAAAAACCAGATCTTATAATTAATATTCATCTAAGTCATTTTATATTATAACACACTCTTATTATTTAACAGTTTTTTGTTTATGCTCTTATATTCACAGCATGCCCAGTGCCTGCCTCGCGAAAGCACAAAATTAAAAAAAATGGTGTATGGCGCGTAGTAATAAATAATTTCAATTCGAACTTTTCTAGAGCGTTCTAAAAATACATATGAAGATAAATGCCAATTCGAGACAAACACGAACTGGGTTGAGTACTTGGTGCATAACCGTTGAGTTGTTGACCCAATTGACCCGATATTTTATAAAATCAATCATGCGAGTTCAACTGAAATTCAATCGTGATTTCTTTGAGGCCTAAATGAGATTGAAGTGGTTAAATATTCAAGTTATTTTAATACAGGGCTACTTAATAAGGTAATGTCAACATTTTATCTCATTCTTTACTACGGCTGTCAACTGTAATCATAATTCAATTTATTTTGTACTTTGTACATTAGCGTGGTACTTTGCGCTCTTATTCTAGCGGCACGCTATGATGGCCGGTTTGACACATTACAATAGTGATGTGGAATGTCAATTTATTCTCGAACAAAAAACAATTAAGTTTTGTTTTTGTACCTGATTAAATAGGTTTAATAAAACAAAAATGTATATGTTTATTTAATTTATTTGAACGAACTGAATATTTGAACGAAAATGAATATACATACTTTATATGCACACAAGAAACATATGAATACAAAAGATACCAAAAAAGGTGCCACAAAAGGCCATAATTAATCAGATTCGTCAATACTACTATTTTCACTGTCGTCACTGCTATCATCACATACATTAATAATTATATGTTCGTTTTCTATAATATTATCTATTTTCACATCTCTTTCATAATCTTCCCTTATTAATTTAACAGTTCTATTCACAACCTTTTCCCAGTCTCCTTTAGTCACATGTTCACAAGCTTCTTCTAATAATTTTAGCATTTTTTTTGTGGTAAATGGGGGTTCTGTATTGTGTCTTGCAGCATATCCCTTAATTTGAGCCCACACCAACTCAATCGCATTATACTCACAATGGTAAGGCGGTAACCGTATAACTCTGTGCCCATGTTCTAATGCTATTTCGTCAATGACGTATCGGATCTTGGTTGGTTTGTTTTCTTTTAAAAGACGTACTAATTCCGCTTTTAACATATTCATGTTTGCATCTACGCCATTTTTACGAAGCCATGCGACGATATCAGCTTTCTTTTGGGATTGGGCAGGTGGCTTGTCAATTTGCATCGAGTGGTATGGGGCGTTGTCCATAATTATAATAGATGGTTCAGGGAGGCTACACAACATTGAGGTAAACCATTCAGTAAACTTTTCTCCATTCATGTCTTCATGATAGTCTCCAGTGGTTTTTGACGCAAAAGCCATGAGAGAACCTTCGACAAACCCGTTGATGGTTCCGGCGTGACAAATTATAAGTCGCGATCCTTTTCCTACAGGAACTTTGGAAGTAGATGCTGCTGTGTCATCGTTCCAAGAACGGCCTACAGTATGGTTAGCATTAAGCCATGTTTCATCCAAGAACACAACATTTTGCCAATTTTTGATTTCTTTCACTTGCCGTAAAAAAGTATACCTTGCCATCGCTATATCAAATCTTTCCATCAATATTTTGCGTTTGTTACATTTTTTGTATCGAAATCCAATGGTCTTCAAAATCTTCGTTAAAGAACTTTCCCCACCGAAGAATAATCCAGCTTCCTTCAGTGAATGCACCAACTTTTTTCTTGTTGGATACTCCTTCTGTAAATAGTAGCCGTAAACATGTCTTCGGATAGCATCGGCATCAAAGCTATCGATGCCTACGACTGGTTTTGCTCGTTTTCTCTTTTTTGGTGTGTGAAGTTTATTTTCTTCTGTGCCAGTCTCGCCATATTTTTTTTAGTTATCCGTCTAACAGTTCGTTGTCCAATATTAAGCGCATCAGCTACGCGTTCAACCACTGACGTTATAGGTAAAATTGGCCCTCCATTTTGAGCTTCACGATCGAAATAGTTACGAAGGCGTATTACGAACTCACGTGTCTGACTATTTAGAACAGTTCTCTGCGTACGTTCGGTCATATCGACGAAATCCACAACAAAGGGCTTGAACAGAGTCCAAATTAACGAGCAAGGGTCAACAGTAATGCAGTATCAATATTTGAAATCCAAAGCCAGGTCAAAACTATATCACAATCGCATTGCACTGACAGTTTATACTTTTCGAAGCAACGTCAATTCGAAACTGCTTTGTTTTGCATTGAGCATTGACGCGAGTTTGCCGGAGGTAGTAGTTGTGCTAGCCAGCGATCCTATGTGACGATCGTATTAGATTCCATTTTTAAAAATTTATTGATATTTTTTTGCGATTTCAGAGGTTTGTCCACATAGTGAAAATTGTTCATATTCACAAGTACATTCACCCCTTAAATGGTGCAAACTGATTTTTCTACACTTGTATACATTTAAGAAATCAATTTAATAAATAAATTTTGAGTCCTAAACCTAAAACTACATTCGATAAAATTTATGAATCTCTGCACATCACTATCGTCAATAAAGTAATACAATTATTTCCTTCAAAGTCGTTATCAATTAATACGGAACTTCATGAGCGGACAAACGTCAAACCGGCCATCATAGCGTGCCGCTAGGATAATTGTGTCAAATTGCATAGCTTTCTCTGCGGGCCTGTTGCGAGATGTTGTGCCTACGCTCTATGAAAATTATTACATATGCTATGTACAATGTAAATGTATTAAATTGAAGAGGCTTTGTATTTTAAATATAACCTATTTGTATGTAAGTAAAATTAGATACTGTGTAAAAACATACCTAAGTTTAGCTTTATAACAGCTCAAACTGCTGAGTCAGAGTTTGCACGGAGGGTTTCTCTAATTACAATAAATACTTCTTCAAGAGATTTTCAGCAATTTAAAAATTTATGTAATACTATTTGAGCTGCCATGGGTATTACCCATTACCCTATTAAATAGGAATCATGCAGAGAAAAGTTTAAACCTTTATAGTTTTATCTAGTAGGTACTTTTTTACATTTAGATGCAGCAAACGCTTCTAATAAAACTTGTCGCACGTTACACGATACCTAGCTTGTAACAAAACATCAATGAAACATAATCATAGTTTTCCTTTCCACCGCGTATTTATGACATAACGTTGTCAGAATACATAAATATGTAGCGTAGCCGTTATTTGATAAAAGCTAGAAGCCATCTAAAATCTCTTAAAGGTGAATCGTTTTAGCTTCGATTTTATTTAATGTAGGATGTTGAGTCTTGTGCCACTTATATATTATTCTAGTATATATATTTACATATTATTAGTACTACGTACCTTAGGTGTTAAAGATATGAGTTGTTAGATTTTTTTCATATTATATTTGATTAGTCTGGTAATTTACGGTAAGTTAATTCATACTATTTTGTGTATAATTTGTAATGAAAGTTACTTCATCATCCTAATTTCGCTCTATCCTCGTCAAAAGCACAGAATATTTTATAGAATAATAGTACTTCAGGAGTAATTCACTCAGTTTGTAGAAATGAGAAATAGTGAGTTACCAATGCACCGCATCTTTACTGCAAAAGAAAAAGAATGACGATTAAATGGCCAGTGGGTAGACAGGTGGGGATGACTTCGTATAGGAGTATTTTGTCTTTATACCAAAATAAATGGTCTCCAAAGCTCGCGATTGTTGCTAGTAGGTTAAGGAAAGCTACCTGTTAAATAAATTATATCTGAAGAATGAAGCGATGAAGTATAATAATACTTATGATTTACATATTTAGTAATATGAAGGCAATCTCCTTAACTCAATTTTTTATATTCCGTGCACAATCTTGGCGCCGTTTCACGGATATTTATGTAGTGGTAATAGTTTTTTACTTATGCATCTTAATTTTCAACCTGTCGCATAATATCAGAATATTATTTTCTTTAGCTACAAAAATGTTATGTATTTAGTTAGTGCAGTAGTTAAAATTCACATCTGACGGAAGGTTTTAAAATGGAAACTAGGTCGTAAAAATATTGAGAGTAAGTAATGTTTGGCTTCGAACATTTAGCTGGTTAATGTTCGAAGATACCAACGCAAGACGTTAACGGATACAACAGAATACACATAAAAATATTAATTGACTTCAATGAATGTTTGTATGAATAAATTTCTTACTTATCTCTATTAAGCAATTTAGGGCGGAGACGTAAGCAAGTCGTCAGTTACTGATACGAATATTGTCGCCCACGCTGCAATCACGGGCAGGAAGCCTCAATACACGTCATGCATATTGTTCTCCAGTGCAGGCTTGAAAGAGTTACAAAAGACTTCATGTTTAATTTAAACCATATTAGACCGAATCGATACCGACCACGCACTAGGAATCGCTTGCGATGAAATTGCTGTTATTTTCTCACGGCGCGCGCGACGAATGATCTAGTTCACTACTAGCTTGTTGGTGTTATGCATATCATATTATTTACGTGTATTTCTAACATTTCTGTAAAAGTGTATGTAATAAACATAGTGCATGGATAATTCTACATAATTGTAATCTCAAATACATATAGGCTGAAACAGACAAAAGAAATAGAGAAGAAAACCACAAAGACATTATCTCTATGCACAAAGAAAAAGGGTTTTCTTGGTCTCTTAAAAAGTTAAATATAAAAAAAACGACTTCATGCAATGTACTTGCCTAGTAGAATAAAAAAATATAAGTCTGCTCTAATAATAATGGTGAAGCATGGTTCAACAATGGTCTGTATACGTCTCGTTACACTTAATATTACCTTAGGGCTTTAGGTTATGCATGGTTATATTGCATCGACGCCCTTTGTACTAGCTACTTGGTCGACAAGTGACCTTTAGTTGTACTCGGAAGGGAGTGTGAGGGATGCAGTGAATGCAGTTTTTGCTCAAGTATCGCCTTATGGAGCCAATATAAAAATGTATTATATATGTATATAAAAACCGTTAGATTATAATCTAACTCGCGAAATCGCAAAGTGTCGAAAGATTACAATTTAACGCATTATTTTCCGGTAGATTGTAATCTGTTAAGTTTATTAAAACCCGATAGAACCTAAGTGCACCACCTGATTATTTATGTCGGACCCTAACACAAGACAAGAAGACGTAAATACAATGAATATTACAAAAAATTACACTCAGAACATTGAACGGTTCACAATCTTTCGACAGTTTACAATGTCGCGAGTTAGATTATAATCTAACGGTTTTTACAATCTTACGGTGACATATTATACATAAAAACAAACCTGGAGTTATCATACACATCATTTAAATATCAAATATATCTATTTACCAACTCAATAAATATAATGTACCTACTCGAACTCGAACAAAATTATCAGTGGTATAAATTAATAACTATTGTAAGAATTCGACATTTAAATAAAAAGCCTTGAATTTATTGAAAGAAAAGATTTTTATTTTTTATTTTAAATCTTGAACTTTTTGTTTGTCCTCTAGTGATTTTCCATTACTTATCGGTTTTAGAGAGACACATTACCTAGAACCAGCCACCAGACCTAGTGCGAAGCACTGGCCTTTTCCGAAAAGACATGCTTTTATTCCAACGGGGCATCTTGCATGCAACAAGTATGTTGCCTCGATATTATAATTATTAAAATATAGTCACTTGAGGCTACTACTAAGGTGACAAAACATCGACAGAACTTGTAGTAAAAGCCGCAAGCAGTTTTCTGCATGTTCAAAAATGTAGTCTAACAATTTGGAAGGAGCATTTACTATGTCATGTGGAGTCCGTATCAGCTAATTATGTCTGATTACTAAACAATGTACTAATTATCTTCCTATTTGCATTGTCTAGACTCGTTATATAAATATCCGCAGAAAAGTGTATAATGGAAGTGTCTTGGTTTGAGAAACTAAACAGGTGGAATTCATGGGATCTAAGGTGTCAGTTTAGAGCTCATGTTTGAGCTAACTTGATGTTAGCTTTAGTAGTTCTCCTTTAAAAAAAGTGACGCATGGTTAGCCTACTATTCAATATAACTGTCTGTATGTATTGATATATTGTACTCCATGTGCGTAATTGGTATTATTAATTGCATATCATTCTAAATGTCAACATGACACGTAAAGGCTATTGTTACGCAGCTGTTAATATCAATTTAAATGTTTGTAAACTATTTACTGTATAATATGCTGTAATCATGCCATTTTCGGTAGTTGATTAGAGTATTATGAGTTATTAGAAACTACTTATAATTAATAATCAAATCTTGCTGTAACGGTGAAGGAACCGTCTTCATTGGTGAGGATATCTGCATGTCTGAGTGATGCGTGTCAAGTCTGCCGGTCCGCACTTGGCTAGTTTGGTGGACAATGGCTTGACCCTTGTTATTCTGGGAGGAGACTCGTGCTTAGTATTAAACTCGCTATGGGTTCATACTTCGGTAAGATACATAACGAGGAAGAGTTGTTGGAGAGGAAACCTTATTTACCTACACAACATAATCGCACCTACTTGTTAGTCTACAAACACGTTGTGAAATTTACGACTACATCCTTGACAATTATTTTAATCTTATTTTGATTACGCCCAAAACCTGCATTAGCAAGGATGTTTGGCATTCCTTTGTCTCCTACCTACTCGATTGATTAGAATTTGATGCGCGTTTGACGTGGCGGCAATGTCTTTAACCTATCATATCCCGGCAACGGCATCCGCTGTGTATAAAGTTATTAAAACTTGTATCAAGACGGGTATTTCTCGTTCATATGACGACTTGCGTACCGTTCTCTTACCGGCCTTTTACTATATAAACTTGAGTTATGGCCAATATTCTTGTAGGCTTTATGATCGCTTCAAGATATTGTGATTTAACTAAATCTGCAAAGATTAAAATGTCATGAATGAGCTTTAAGATAAGATTTGGCATGTACATTTTACAATCTTGTTGACGTGGGACTATGAGCAATTAGTAGCTCTCACTCTAAATTTTATTTTTCCTATTTTCTTGTAAGTAATTACTTCATTAGTTACCATTTACATTCGACGGAATGTTTTATGGTTCTGAGTCGCGACCTAGTGAGAGGTAAGAGTAACTGGTGCACCGTGCAATAGCATGCACCAGATAATATAATATGGTTCCGGACACCGGGACGGATGCGCCGGCCAGAGCAGCAAATGGTAAATAGCCGTGTCCGATGCCGCCCACCGGAGAAAACTATTAGACAGACACCGTAGACGAACTCTAAGCTTCTGTTTCCTGCACAAGCAATAATATAGGTATAACAATATTAACTACTGGATCGTGCTTCTTGATTTTAGTAGTAAAATCCAGTATAATTAATGAATTGGTTGGCATTGGTTAATATGTAAATGGAAAATATTGCGAAACGTCCATAGATTGACTATTAATTATTAAAATTTTAAAGTTTTCCCCGTTATAATATAAAATATTTAATTATTAATGGTGACCAGTAGCTTTCCTATCTTTTGTTAAGTAAATACTTATTGATTACTTACCGAACGAATAATGATAAAAGCAAATTTTTAAATTAGATTATCACCGAAACTGTAATCAAATTATTTCTTGGTAATCGTACGGAAGCTTGATAGAGTTGTATCAATATTAGTGGTATTCCAGTACTTACTTATTTATATTTTATAATTCTGAAAAAAAGAGCAATACTATAATGTCTCAGTTTGTACTTATATGTTTTGAAGAGCTATCCTCATAATTTTCAAAAAGCCGTGTTGCTTTTCTTGAAAAATGTTAAATGTTTTCTGTATCCACCAAACAAGTTCTCGAGGTAACAATGTACGGGTTGTATTTAAAAGTGCACCCACAATAGTCTTTATTTTCGTTTTTTGTGTATAGCCATATCTTGGTGTTAAGTGAGCGCGCGTGACCGACTCAACAGCCCGAGATAGACGTAGATTGCTCTCGGTACGGAGGGCCGCTTCCATTTCCTTAGGGCTGCCGATCTTCTAAATCTATAAAACTGTTGCGTTGCGAGTTACATCCATTAGGGATTCATTTGCCACGATCCAGTAGTTATATGCGACTCGCTGCGCTGCTTCATACGTCCATATTATGGGGGATATCGTAATGCTGCGCTTTCCATCGCCAGTCGCCATTGCACCATCTTGGGAGACTTGACTATTGGTTCTTCAAACTAAGGGCTCCGCCTATACTTCAGCTAAAAACCGGACCCGGCGTTAGGTTTTACCACATTCATTGATGTAACTAACCTAATCGAATATGATACATATTTGGATAATAATTGTCTGCTCCATCAATCTTCCATCACTCATGATTATGAACAGAATAGACTATTCTGTGTATGTGTGAGATCGCCTTGGATAAAACAAAATCAGAAGACGATCTTTTGGCGACCCTAACATCAGGGTCATTTCATGTCTCTTTAATGTACTATAATACTATTACAACGATGGTAAAGATGCGTACGTTGTAAAAAGCATACAATTTTACCTACTGCCTCTTTCAATCCTAAAACGAGAACTTATAGTTTAAAAGCCAACCCTACTTTTATGAGCTTATTCAGTTCCATATTGATAATTATTAAAATTTTTCTTTAACATATTTTTTTTTTTTACCACTAAAACATACCTTTATGCTACCTAGCCTAACCTAATTACTATATAAATCATGCCCGCGTGGAATGGTGACAAGAGTGCTGTCTACATTTCCGCGCTGGACAGCCAGGCTGATTCTTTGCGCATAAACTGAGCCAACCCTTCTGTCACCAAATGAGACAATTAACGTATTTAATTATAACAAAGTGATATCATGTAAACGATGCACTTTGTGTTGATGTATTTTCTTTTTCATATAACCTGCGTTGAAAATGCGAGTTTCAATGCCTGTTGAGCCACCTGAATCTAGTCAATTTCAGACGAATACGTCATACAGCGGGTAGAAAACCATCACTTTCTGCCCTTGGGCTAAATGACGTAACAGCCCTCCTTTCTATCCTGTCACGGTATCTTTTGTTTATTTCAAACCTTTTCAATTGATATTTTACCCATCAACTAAACTGACAGATATGATATTCGTAAACAACAACCTAGCAACGAAATACAATTTTAATAAAACTCGCACTTATATGAAAAATAGTGTGGATGAAACACGATTTCAGATTTTACCCTCGTCTGAAATCGTCTTGTTTCACCCCTGCTGTAGCTGTAGTAGGTATATTGTTTCTAAACACACATATACCTACTACAGCTGTCGGGTCTCGATCAAAAACATAATTAAATTAAGGTCAATTTCCTATCAAAAAGTTATAATATTTCTTGGTATCGTTTAATTGTTGTCTATCTGCTCTCTCATGAGTACTATAAGTACTCTCCAAACTACAATAATAAGTACGTGTCAAACTTAACTTTCTTCTGCTGTCGGCTGATGAGTCAGTGTTTAATAGATTAAGTGGAACGCATTAATCCATATGCTGCAGCGTGCGGCGTAGCGTCGCATTAACGACTTTTATTAGCTCAACAAGTGCTCCAATTACTGCCTTTGTCCTTAAATTGTGTCCAGTATATTTAAGGAGAATTTGCATAAATGGAATGGAATAATTACTTTGTGTGTTGTAGATACATTTAAATATATACTAACTATCCTTGTAAAAAACTATCCTTCGAGGCACTTAAAATAAGTAGATAGAGTATAGCGATATAGTGCACGTAATGGAGGCATAAGATAGCCGGGCGCTTAACCGTAGTTTGTTAGCTTAGCATGGTTCTAATATAAAAGCTGATTTCGCTTGCCATCTACATAAAATTACAATAACCAGTGTCGTAACACATTAAGCTACTACGTTGGTTAAATAAAGTTTGTTTATATTTTACTTACAAGACTTAATGGCCATCGTACCTACCATACTTCTATTATAAATGGCAGAACTCTAAATTTAAATTAAGATATTTAAATTTGAATGTTCTGAGAAGGCCATCTGTTAAATTTTGCCTTGCTTTTCGACTGGTCATATCTTCGAGTTATAGATAGGTACAGCAGTATATTGTCATACTCTATCAGACCCTATAATAATTATTTCCAATAATTATTTATAACGATGACTCTTCTTGAGTACAAATAGAAAAAAATTGTACTAATTCTCTTTTTATTCATTGCATCACTATGGATAAAAAATTTAATGTTTAGTGTTTAATTTAGATTCTATTGTATTTCATTGCAAAAGGTAATTAAAATTTCGCAATAAAGGGGTAAATCTTTTGTAACTAAGAAGGTAAAATACAGTTGAAAATTTCATGACGACAATCATTGACAATCATCATGACAAAATTTTCAAGTAAGGCAGAACACAAGGCTACACTCATTACAAAAAAACTCAGTACCTAGGTGTGGAATTTATTTTCGCAATTTTGGTAGGGGAACCCAAGAGGGGATTTTTGGATTTACTCCAGCGCGGCAGATTAATATAAAAGGGGATTCTTTGGACCCTGTAGAGTAACTTCAGCATATACGAGCCCTGTATACTGGTGGGTCTGTCTAGGACAGCTCAGATCAAAATAGTAAATAAATAAAATCGATCATCAGGTATACTCGAACGCATCAGATTAGGGTAGAATGAGTTAATTACATGCTGAAAAGTGTACCTACATTCAAATAATCTAACGATTTGAACGAGACCTAAAGGAGTTCGGGTTTTTTAAGTTTGTAACTCTCCAACTCCTTTAGGTTTTGCTCAAATCAAATCTATGCTAGTCTTAATGTTTTTTTTGCGTTTGTCAGTCTTGGGGCTCCAGTGACCTCAAATTTAATATGTTTAAATAATTGTCCAAGCCATGTCCGACAAAACGGGGTACCTACCAATTTCAAGAGATTGTGCGTAATCAGGAGCTTTTATCAAAATTTATTACTCTATAAGCGAAAGATGTCAAATCTGCCGGTCGATTTACAGGTTTTCTTGGTTTGTTTTTCTAGATCGACTGTGTTTATTTGACATACTTTTTTAACTAGTTTAAATTTATTATTTTGCGACTGTAAGATTTTTTTTAATCTACATATGTATTTAAATCTGAGTAGGTAATAAAAAACCTCAACAATGATGTTGAAACGAAACACTAATAGTCATACCTATCTACCGGGAAGCTCGTAAGCTCATTGTTACTCAAAAGTTACATGTAAAAGGAGCCATACAAATTTGATTTATATCAATATCTATTACTAAGTATTATTTATCAATGTACTGTACGCTGTTGACGCTATGATACCTACTATACCTATTACCAATATTATGTATAGCTCCTTGTTAGAACACCTGTTACTTTATAAATGCTTTTAAATTATGTAAGAAACCCGCGCTATAAAAACACAGAATACTTACTAGTACCTTACATTAGAAGATTGGTTTGAGTGATGCCTGTTGAGGTAAGGTTATAACGTAACATATTTATACAGTATTCACTGGTCGTTTTTTAACGTAGGAATATCGAATTGGTTACCGTACTAATATCATAAATGCTAAAGTGTGTCTGTCTGTCGGCTGCCTGTCTGTCTGCTACGTTTTTATGGGCTATCTTTTCAATCGATTCTAATGAAATTTAGTACAGAGATAGGTTGCATCATCCATCCTGAGAAAGGACATAGGTACTCCATACCCCAGAAAATTAAAGAGTTTCGCGAGAATAAAAAGAACTTAAATAAAAATCCACGCGAACGAAGTCGCGGGCATCATCTAGATTCTAGTACATAATTGGCTCTACCCCTGATTTTTATACTGTGTACGTTTAGGTTCAACTTTACACTCGTGCAATTAATTTTTAGTAGTAGTCCTGAGTATTGTAGCCACGAACCATATAGATAGTATTTCCTGACTGTTTGTCTATTCTCTATCTCTATGTCTCATAAATTTATGTGTCTTTGTCCTCAGATGCAGCGACTAGCGCGGTTGCCGGCGCAGCGGTAGGCGTCCCTCTATCGTGGGAGCCCTTCTACTGCGTGTTGCAGCAGGAGCGGCGGACCTTTTCTGCCTACACTAGTGAAGACTTAGCCGTAAGTTTCTTAAGTTCTTTTTATTGCTTATCCTGCTGTTGACTTTGGGACTCATAAGTAATGCGGCTCCCAAAAGTTATAAAGAGGGTAAATAATTTTAAAGGCATAACGCCCATCGAGCGAGAGCTGCACTTCTGTATTCACCTGCACCGGATTACAAATAGGGTACACGCGTACGCACTAACGTTCCATGTGATGTACCCAATGTGCCGTAAAAGGCAGTAGAGGTCACGTTGCGCTGAGAACATTTGAACCTTTAAGGGTTTATTTATTTTTGAAATATTTAGACAAGCAGATAGATATTTTTCATATCTGAGCTGTGTACATTGTTAGTGCAGCATGTGATGTCTGAAGAGAAGTACATGCGCTTATAGGTATTGTTTCATATTTTGTAACCGATCGCACAAAAACCGGACGTAGCAATGCAATTAAATCTGACATCAATAGAGCGTAACGAATTTAGTAGAGCTATTTCACCCGATTCGCGAATCTAGGACTGAGCCAGTTTAAAAATCAGTTTTTACGCGATTTGTTCATTCACATGTTAGCAATTACCTACATATCAATCACAGCAAGGCCGTAGTGCCGTACGTACATATGTACAACGAAATAATGATGTTCATTATCATTAAATTCAACATGGAGTTTTAAAAAAACCGACTCATCGCATGGAACATTAAATAAGGCCATCGTTACTACATTTCTTGTCTATAAATTTTAGTCACTTTCCGCCAATAGTTCCGCTTTCCTAGTTTTTGAAGCAATTTAAGTTTTTTTCGAAAGCCTTGAACGTTGCTTTATTGCAAATTGGTAGTTAATTTGAAGCTTAGACTATATCATGCTATAAAAATTTAAACAAAGTTTCAGTTTTTAAATATATACCAGGCATGTGCAAATTTCATTCGTGTGGATTTTGTGTAGCCTAGAATCTTAAAGTTAGTAAAGGTTTTCTCTACATATACCTGAGTTATACAGAAGACGCTTGCCAAGAAACGACTTTTTGCAGTTCCACTCGAGTGAATCCGGTGCGGGTCAGTAATCAGTATGTGATTTAAATACCTAATTGGTTATAATTATTTGTATTAAGTAAGTAATTGGACGTTGCAGTATAAATTCGCATTAAAAAGGGCTCTAGTTTAAACTTTTTTTAATAACAATGTTAGTACTTACAATCCAAGATGTTGATAACAATGTTAACTAAATCTATGTTAGTACCTAAAACTAAGTTTAAGGCAAATTAGTTTTATTGCCACTAGTGAAAGCAACTGAACTCGTCATTTCGTTAAAAGTACCGAATAGAGAGCGAGATGAATGCGTGCGCGCACTCTCAGCGTTCCGTAGCAATTCATTTCTGATTATCATCATTACAGTAATTGTAGATAAATGGCAACACGTGCGTTATATCATCTTGTAGCTCAAACGTTTATAAGTTTTTAGTTTTTTCGGTAAAACTCTACGACAAAAAATATAAAGCACAGTGGCCGCTGAAGTTAAAGCTTTAAGCATTTAATAGTTTAAAATTTCAAAAAACATACATCTACTTAGGTAAGTATATGGTATAATTATATAATGGGTAGAATAAATATAATTAAATTTATAAGTTAGCAGCTATAATAAAGGGGAAAAACAAATATAACTTTAATGTGTGAAAATGTTGGCACGGGTAAAGTCAATGCGCTATTTAGCTTGTTTTATCGTACAGGTTTTCTGCCTGCCTATCTTTCTGAAGAGAAGTACTTACTTATGTGCAAACACAATCGCTTACAGTGTAGGCGTATGCGCCGGTTTTCTGCATAAATCAAAACGGACCGTTCAGCTCTCCTCGGTCTGGTTTACCATTGTAAAAGACTTAAATCACACAAAGTTGCTTACGGATATTGGAAACATTTAAGTATCTTCCTAAATTCTCGGGCAAAACTTATTGTCTTCACTATAGTAAGGTAAGATCAGAGCCAATGGCAAACTTGAAGCAGAATAATAAAAAAAAATTGGCTATCACAGAAGATATAATATCTAGGCTTGAAAATCACTGAATTGAAAAGTCTTTAACTAAAACTAAGCATGATTGGTTTGTTTAGAGATTTATTCAGTTGGGACACCATTCTTTATATTATAGAATGTAGTACCTTTAGTAACCCGTGACAACAATAGCATTTTAATAAACAAAGGATATGCAGAATACGATTAGCGTTGACATGTTGATGATAGTATTAAAGGTACTAATCAAACTGTATAATAATAACTAATCGCAGTTGGGTTGGTTACGAACTCACCAAACTAATAAATGTCATGTTAAACTTTAAACTAAAAACAATACTTTTGGAGATAAAGGTTTTAAAAAAAAGGCTCAATTTGGCCTGGTTAAAAACCACAATGAATTGTTTCAACGGATTTGTTCATAATAATATGTATGTCTCCGTGACCATGAGCTTTGAAAGGTGCTCCGCGATTGGATTCACCATTTTGTAAAAGTATAGAGTTACTTCATTTACTTTTGTGAAGTTCTGGATTAAAAATATATTATGTTGCTCCTTGTGTTTTTTTATAAGTTTGTAACATTAAAGATTGGTAGAGTCATCCTTCATACTAATATTAAAAATTCGAAAGTGTGTTTGTTTGTTGGTTTGTTAGTTTGTCCTTCACTTACGCCGCAACAGAGTAACGGATCGACGTGATTTTTTGCATGGGTATAGTTGAGGACCTAGAGAGTAACATAGGTCCTCAACAATTTTTAACCCGGTAAATTAAGGAGTTCCTGTAGGAATAAAAAAACTTTCTAAATATGTTTGCTATTTACACAAAGTTTTCTGAAAATTCAATCGTTGAGTCATGTTTCGAATTAAGCCGTGTTTTGCCAATGATAAAATCCTTATTATTACTACCATTTTTAATATCAATCACTTTTAGATTTTATTTACCTACAACTTAATAATCAAATCTATTTTATTGTTACACGCAACCCGACAGTCATTTCCGGGCTTCTATTTGGACTATAAGGTAAGATGTGAGTGTTTAGCTTTGTTTCGTGCGTTTTGTCACCCTAGTTTTATATTATGAAAATATTTTGGTCAATGCACTTTGCATGTTCCGCCCTACTCCATGGACTCTTTTCATTAACCACTTTTATTATTTAGGCATAACCTAAAAGACCATTAAAATCATACTTTTCTTAAATAGTAAATGTGCTCAAGTTCCCACATATTATGTAATTGTAAGTGTTCGATGATTAGCAAGTTTGGTTTAAATTTCTAGTGTGCAGTCGTTATGTCTACTTTCTTTCCATCAAACTTTAATTTTGCAATCGACTTCAAACTTAAAGAAATCATTGCGATTGCTACATAAAAGTTCAATTTCATTTTCAAGTTTACCATTATTAACTAATATAGTTTAAAAATCAAAACAACGAAAATGTTTGCGTGTCTGCTGACTGCCATCTATAACTAATACCTTGATGAGTTACTGTAAATCTCAACTTTATTTTTTTAATATTCGGTATCTAACTGTCCTCGTATATATCGCAAACTAGCTATACTACTAGCTATAGCTAGCGACTTCGTCCGCGTGGATTGAGGTTTTTTGGTTCCCGCGGGATCTCTTCAATTTTCGGGGATAAAGAGTAGCCTATGTATTATTCCAAACTATTATCTATCTCTGTGCCAAATTTCATCCAGATCCGTTCAGCCGTTCTGGCGTGATTGAGTAACAAACATGCGTTTGAGGTTTTTTGGTTTCCGCGAGAACTCTTTTATTTTTCGGGATAAAAAGTAGCCTGTGTGTATTCCAGACTATAATCTATCTCTGTGCCAAATTTCATCCAGATCCGTTCATCCGTTCTGGCGTGAAAGAGTAACGAACCTATACATCCATACATAAAAAATTTCCCGTTTATAATATAAGTAAGGATAGCTATAAATTGTCTAGATCTGTTGTTAACAGCTGTACTTATTGAAGTAACATTTAAACTCGAAGTGTTTTATTGAGTGTTACGTTTTTGTTAGGGAATAATATGTGCTCTACTTTCCTTTTGTGGATTTAATTGTAGTACTCAAATATATTCGACATTGGTTGCGTGTCATACCCGTTTGTTTGATCCGGTATTTCGTCCGTATTTCAATTCAATGCCTTTTATTGAAATGTTACAATATCCAATATTGTGTGTATCCACCTGTCATGGATTTATTGGGCAATGAGTAATTTTAGTTACTAATTAGGGATACTTTTCCTGTTTCATTACAATCTTACCTTGAATGAAACATATTTTAGCCCATTATTTCCCAACTCCGGGAGGGTATCTGTGTATGTTGGTTCATCGGTTCCTTCATGATTACCAAATTACACATTTAAAAAAAAATTACGTCATGGGTACTTTTTGGCGGTCGAAGTAGCGCTATATTATGACGTCACATCATAACATGTAAATATGGTGAATATGTTAATTAAAAATTCGGCCAGAAAGTTAAAATAATAAATCTAATATAGAATTGAAAACTGACATTAGCGTCAACTAAAGGGCCTCATTGCGAAAATTTCGAAAAATATACATTTAACTGTGTATTAATTGAAATGATATTTATTAATTCGAACGAGTTTACCGTGATGCAATTACCAAGGATGCAGGATACATTTAATTGAGACGTATTGAGAAAAGTACTACAAATACAGACTAATCCAATATTTGTATAGAGACATAGCTTAGCTTAGGTATTTATTGCATGTCGGTTATCCAAATTCTTGGAAGTGTTTGTAGCGGTTCAGTGCGATGTCCTAAATGGAAACACATTGGCTGATGTCACTGTCCACATGTTTAAATATGGTGAACTCCAAGCTGTTTAATAATTACCTATTTAATTTTTGCTGTGGTTTTAATTCGAAATTAACTCATGCTTAATGGCTTCTTTCCTTATATTGTAAGTCAACAAACATAAAAGGCCAATACGTCGTAAACCTTTCGTAATGTACGTCGCATTTACCTTTTTACATAAATGTCCCAATTTTTTTGTAAAAAAAGTTTTTCTCCAGCAACGATTGGATATTTTTAAATTCTATATGTTATGGAAAAATCCTTCTTTCTCTTCCTAAAAGTGGTCAATCGAAGAATATAATATGATGAAAGGTACCAGGTGAGGAGATACCACCAGTACATACTGTCAGCATATTATGAGTAGTTAATATTAGATACATAACCACAACCTATTGTTTATTTATGAGTGAGTATATTATAATAAGTATAGTATAAGTTATCCTAGTTCTCTGCCACAATAACCGTCAGATCACACGCGAATGTTTTGAAACCCTGTGTAATATTTTTAGAGTACGTCCCTAAGGCGTGATTTTGAACAAATAACTCATGGCGAATAACTTGAAAAGGCCGAAATGATAGATTAGGTATTTTTGCTTTTATTCGATCAAAATTCGTTTGATTTACACATGTAGTCGTCGGATTTAAACACTTTTTTATTATGTTTCAAATCTATTATTATATTATACTAGCTGATGCCCACGACTTCGTCCGCTTGGATTGAGGATTTTTGGTTCCCGCAGGAACTCTTTAATTTGCCGGCATAAAAGGTAGCCTTTGTGTTATTCCAGACTATACACTATCTCTGTGCCAAATTTTATCCAGATCCTTTCAGCCGTTCTGGTGCGTTTCGCGTTTATAATTAATATTAATATTGTTGCCATTTTCCCAATTTAGCCCATTTTTGTCAATAAGGAAACTAAATAGTTTAAGGAACACTCTGTAAATTAAACTTGCGTGAAAAGCCCCAGGCATGTGTCAGTCATAATTATATTAATAAGAGGCAAAAGCAGGGAGACTTTAAATTATCCCGTTTGAAAACGATTTAACATTAGATGTGCGTAAATCTTTGCCAAATTACCCTGACTCATATTATTTCAGTGGGGAAATGCACACGGCAATTTGACTGATTTCTTACGAGGGTATAATCGATTGCACAAGTTACTTTATTGAGATTGCATATTTCATTTTTCTTTTTATTTCGAATAATGACGGCATAATTGTCCATATCTTACTTACTCTATACATTATTCATAATTCCACTTCACCGTCTAAAATAATATTACAATATTTATCTAAGTATTTAAGCTAGACCTGTGGTTAGACCATGACATGTCCTAATCTAGTAACATTATGAACTTACGTAGCTACATAGTAAAATACGTCGTTTTTTGCAACCCTTTTTATTTAAAAGGAAGTCTTCTGCCAGTGAGTTTAAAAAAGCCTGTCGATTTATTCATAGCTACAGCCTGAAGCCACAATAGACGCGATGGATTCGCCGATTAAACAATGCAAACTGCATAGGGCGTCTTGCGGATAATACTACGAGTATGTATCATATAACATCGACTCTTATTCCTGGTCCTGCGTCTACATACATTTCTAGCTATCGTGATTCACTGTTTAACCTTAAGCTGTTTACATTCTAGCACCTATATGATTCTAAGCAGCTTAGGCTTTTTTAGATACCTACTCTGGGTTCCGAACGCAACATTTGAGTATTTCATTGCGATTGCCGTACTGCGGCTAGAGCTTCTTTAGACGTTGTGGCTGCACGCACAGATGAAATAATAGTTGCTATACAGCCAACATCTTGTATAATATGATTAGTACCAGTTTCATTTTATCTCGAATCATACAATTAAGTGCTTCCTCCGGCTACGAAGCATTCAATTAGAAATGATAGCTATCGATCATTTCAGACAAGTATCGTATCTTTATAGCTTTAAAAAGTAATATACCTCTTATAAAGATTAAAGAGCTTACCTAATACAATGACGATGCTCAAAGTCAATGTTTTTTTATCCACTACAAGTTAGCCCTTGACTGCTATCTCACCTGATGGTAAGTGATGATACAGTCCAAGATGGTAGCGGGCTAAACTATTGGGGGCATGGCAGTTATATTAAACCCATACCCCTATTCGGTTTCTACACTACGCTTGGCGGCACGTCTGCCGGTAGGGTGGTAACTAGCCACGGCCGAAGCCTCCCACCAGAAGGCCAGACCAGGGAAATTCAGAAATTATAAATTTCCAAATCCTGCCGGGGATCGAACCCGGGACCTTCGTACGTTAAGGCAACAGCGCTCAGCGCTGCGCCACGGAGGTCGTCAAAATGTCTGCATTATGCAGCCAATAACGGATTCGTTTTATGTAAAGATGTTGTTGCTAAGTCAAAATGCCGGTAGGTACTTCGCGATTGACCTGTCACCTAGAGTCGCACGTATTAATAATCCGATATCAGCTATGAATAGGTTCTTAACTCGGATAAACCCGGTCTAAAGTATGGATTGCCCAATGGCAATCCATACTTTAGACCGGGTTTATCATAGATTAACCGATACTTGAGAATGTGTTCTTAGCTGATGTCGGTTTATAAATACGGACCCTAGAGTCTGAGATAATCCTGAGGGACACCAGAGTAAATATTGTTAGCCAAAAGCCAAACCTTCGGCTCTCGCCTGGCGTCTTATTTACTTAAACGAGTTGTCGAAACCTTAAAGTAGGTAAGAATAAAGCTTGAGGAATTAATGTACATAATAAGTACCTACTCGTATATTGGCTCTATTTTCTGTCGGTCAACCACAACATAATCATGTCTTTGTTTTCTCGAAAGAAACTTACACGCAGTTGTCTTTAATATTTCAGTACTGTGTTGAGTTTTGACCTCATTAGGTACTTTTCAGGAACGTGTATGACACCATCATCCTGATAAATTATGCGAGCCTAATTTTTGATTGGTGGGATAGCGTTTGAATATTTTCTATACATCTAGGCCATGCTAACACAAATTTTGTTCATAATATTATATGTCGTGTGTAAAATGACAACCTATAAATGATCATTAGGACGGTGTATATTTTTTGTAAAAATAAATTTAGTTTTAGTTTAAGATGTATGTATTTTTTTATTGGTTGGGCTCCAACGGTAACTGCGTTCCCAATAGATAAAGCCATATAAGATTCATGTCAGCTTGATTATTGTTACCTAAAACATCCTACATAATTATCGTCTAAAACAAAAACACGGGCTGTTTAGAATAAGAACAGAAAGTAATGATCCACATTACCGTAGATCTAATAACATACAGGGCGGGACGGTTCATCATGTCTGTTCAGCCCATTATGCTTTCTCTGACCTATAAATAGGTTTCTATTAGCGAGCAAGAACGGAGTGTTTGTTTGCCTTTATTTCCTCCTATGTTTTTTTTGGGTCAATCTAACCAACTAAATATATGTACTCGTCTTAGAGCGGTGATAGCAAGTCATTTCAATTTGGCCAGCCGCGTGCAGGCAGATCGTCACTATTCTCACCAGAAGCGGGCCTTACACCCACGGGCGGGCGAATGTGATGCTGCCACACTGGATTCTTCCATATCGCAAGAGCCGTAGTAAAAGATATCTAACTATCTCATAACCACGACGCTCTGCCAAAAAAAACGGTAAAGCGAATGAAAGAAGACCTATGGTTTTAAAATTCATTCATTTACTTCTGTAAATAAAAATAAAAACTTGTCATTAGTAAGCCCAGAGGCGAAATTTTTCTGATTATTATTCGCCCGATGCGACCGTTCCGATGAAACGTTAATGATTCGATGAAATGTTAATGTGTAATTAGGCCAATCGTTGTGTCGTTTTATGTCGTTATTCCTTGAGACGCGCCAGTTTAATTTATCGCCGATCACCTATGTAGTTTAACTTAAATGCAGTGCTTTTAAACTTAGCTTCGTTAAAATGATTCATGCGTACTTTAAATTTATTTTTTTGTTATGGTAGGTAATGAACTAAAACTCTACTTTTTATTGTGTTTGCGTTGAAAAAGAAATGTGAAACAGCTGATCTTGATTAAACTGAAATCATTTTGATGTACCTATATTTTTAATGGCTTATGGTTTTGATACCTTTAGGAGACCTAAATCATGTAACTAATCGGATAATTTACCAACCTTTCTTTTGTTAATGGATAAGGGTGAAGCTGGGTAGAATTTCAAATGCAAATCTTTAAACCGAGAAGGGGAAGAACATATAACATTTTTTTAATACAATTTTCTTGTAAAATGCATAGCTTTTACGGGATCCCACTGCTGGGCAACCAATGTTTTTATTACCTAATAAACATTTTATCAACATACTGTACTAGTATGTTTTCTTCGACTTGTAGCTTAAAGCTTTACTGGATCGTCGAATTTTCATGCCGAATGTATCTATTACTCCATTTTACGAATTACGATATAATTCAACAGTATTTAATAGATGCGATAACGTCCATTCAATTTAAACAGTGCGTCTATTGAAGTGATTCAGGCCGTATTAGAAAGGAGATAGAAGGACGTGGGAACATAATTGCTATAATTGCAGTATTATGTATTATTAATTTATTAATATCATACATACCGTACCAAGTACATTGACGACTCATATCAGGTGACATTAGGTACCAAGACTAAACTACCTTTGAGTAAAGTTGTATAATCGTACGATCTATTCATAAGCTTAGCAGTCAAGTTGAATTGTGTTATTACAAACATCACTGACTCAAGTTTAATGGTAATTTGCTCTGTAGATTGCTCTATGGGGGCTGCTACACTATCAATACTGTATTGCGATTTGTAGATCTTGTGTATTTTAATGCAATACTTTCAATACCATCAATATTGTCTCAATAATTATATGGATCTAGATGATGCCCGCGACTTCGTCCGCGTGGATTACAGGTTTAGGTTCCCGCGGTAACTCTTCAATTTTCTGGGATAAAAAGTAGCATACGTCGTTCCCCGCGATACAAACTGCCCCTATACCAAATTTCATGAAAATCGGTTGAACAGATGGGCCATGAAAACGTAGCAGACAGACAGATAGAAACACTTTCGCAATTATAATATTATTTATATGAATCGATGCGTATCACACACATGGTTTAAAACGTAAGTTTACGGTTTAAAATTATTGACAGCTTAGTAGGCGCCTATACTAAACCCAGTGGATTATTCTCATACACTCTGGGTTTGGAGCTTCAGGTTTGGGTGATCTTTTAGAAATTCCAGCTGACAGAATAATTTAAAGCTGTACGCTGAAATTCAATACTTTATATTAAATTTTATATGTACTCATAGCCTATAAGAGTAGATCTAGGAGTAGTTAGATCCTATGAGAGATAAAATGTATAGGGTCATTTTATAGGTACCCAGTCCATTTGTGTTAAATCTGTTTTGGATAAAAACTACGTACTTACGTAATTAACGTACATAAGAACATGAAAACCAAAATGTACCTATATATGTTATTAATTCTCATTTTCATTTCCCAGGCAGCAAATAACAACGGAGAATATGCGACTCGCAGTTTACCGCGTGTCAGAATAGACGGTGGCAATACTGCAGCCAATGGCGTCCGGTTACGATGTTGGGCTGCTCCTCCATCCATCACAGAAGAAGAAGCCGAAGACGAAATCGAGGAAGATGCTATCTCATTACGGGCGTTACCGTCACAAGGTAAGGCTCCTATAGTTAAAAATAACTGAATTAAAACAATTTAAAAAATATTCTCGAAAAATATTTTCTGAATAAATATTTTTCGAGAATATTAAAAAAAAAAAAAAAATATAACAGAGATAATATATTATAATAAATATTTAAAAAATAATTAAAATATCCTACAGATTATAAAACTAACCGTTTATTTTGAAAGATTCAGCTCCACCTAGTGTTCAATAGCACTGCTTTTTTAGTACCGCGCCATCTAGTGATAAGTAGAAAAACGAAAACGAATAGCGCCATCTTTGGACTACTTGTGAAAGTATACTTGTGAAACTAGATGGCGTTAGTAACGGAACATTTTATAGTTGCTACTACACACTAGATGGCACGTAACTACATAACAAACTTTTCAGGTGTCTGTAAAGTGTTACTTTAAATACAGGTTCTAATGAATTATTTTTTAGTACAAATACCAATTATTATCTTAATTTTTATAATATTCTCAAATTTTAAAATATTGAATATGTTTTTGTTTGGATTAATTTTCTTTCAAGATATCGTAGGAGTAAAATTGGGTCATTAGTCACAGACCATTACATTGATGAGAGTATTTCTTTGCTGCTGCTTCTGACTTTTTACTATGCTTGTTTAAATACCTATTTATAATCGTTGAAATAGGGTTCGAGGACAAAATATTTAAACAAAACCTTTATTTCAAAAGCATGAAAGCTTCAGAATTCAAATGATTCATGCATGTTTAAGTATGCATTTATAGTTAGGTACTTACTATTTATGTATGTAGGTACTTACCTACATCTGTTACCTGAAGTTACTGTTATTATTATCACTTATAATGTTAAAAGAGATTTTAAATTGATCTAAGCCCTGCTGTTTAGTAAAGTTTTTAGCATATTGTCGATTAGTGTGTACCTAGAATCAAGACTTCAAAAGAAAAATAATGTTACAATTATAGAACGTAATATCATTATTGAGGTCGCAGAAAGCTGCGATTTATAAAAAAACATTGATTATTTAACAGCCCTAAACCAAATGAGTGACGCTTGCGCAGCCATCCGCTACAAATCGATTATTACAGTGAGTTTTACGCCCCAACTGCATACTTGCGAGTGCGAATGCTTCTCCTTTACGGATGTCAAGATTATTTTTAAAAATCGTAGGTACTGTTAGAAGGATTGTTGATCTTAGCTTAGTAGCATCTTAGGTATTTGATGCAGCGTTTTACGTGAAGGATAAGTTAGGCTGTTTTATTGACCATTTTCATTAAACATTTTTTTAAATATTCCACGACAAGTTTGCCATTGACTGCGACCTCATCTGTTGGTAAGTGATGATGCAGTGTAAGATAATAGCGGGCTAATCTCTTAGGGGTATGGGTTTAATGATAATACCATACCCCTAATTCATTTCTAGGTACTCAGAAAGCTAAATCCGTCTTTGCCGGACATAATTTATAGGTAGGTAGAGTAAAAAAAATCTACTGGCATTTGAATTTCAAATAAAGCAACCATTTAGATTCTTGGTACATTAGCTGTGCATAAAAAGTACCGTCAATAAAGTTCAGTTCATAAAGCTATACAATATTCAGTTTTTACAGTCTGATAGCTCTGCGCCCTTCCCCCGTCTGGCACAATCGAGCTAAAATGGACACAATTAGGGTCCGGCGATTTTAATTGACATTGCTCCCTTGAAATGCGTCCTGATGGTGTGACATTTAATCCCCTTTGCGATAAAACAACTACTACGGGCGGGTATGGACTAACTTTTGATTTTGACAAAAAATCTACAGTAACTATCAGTGAGCTTAAGTTTTTTATTTTGAAAATGTTCATTTAATATGACTGTGATATTGATGTCAAAAACAAGAAAGGAAACAATTTATGAGGTAGGAGGACGATATTAGAAACTCAATACTCAATTCGTTTATTTTATATAGGACATACAGGTGTCCTTTTGCTACGTCGTGTTATGACTCTGCCCTCGCTTCGGAAAGAATTTCTACTGAGAAGAGCCTTTGAGAAACTTAGATTAAGTAATTAAGAAAACTTGGTTAATCGGTATTAACATGAAATACAAACATGTAGACACGCAGAATAACAAAACAGTTGATAAAGAAAAAGCTGAGAAAATATAGTGTGAAACTGAGACTATTTTTATGAAAACCTTTAAGTAAAACATTTTAAAAGGCATATTTGCATTTCAAATAAATTTTATAATTTTTATGAGATGATGATCTTCTCAGGGAGCTTGGAATCGATTGACGAAACCAAAATAGAAGACGTTACCGGTGCGAGACGAGACTGCATTTCTAAATTAGTTACGTTAACTTTTTCTTGTTTCTAAACGCTTTGACATATTTTTAAGGAACGCTCTACCTTTTTTTTTGTAGACGAAAATTCCGGAATTTGATTTCATCTTTTATTTTGAGTTATACTTAGTATAAGTGTTGGTTGGAATGAGTCCAGATAGGAACTTAAATTATACATTAATGGGTCCAGGGAATGGATAAATAGATAAGCAGGCAACTTATCAAAAATTGATTTAATACGATAGAGTAGGCAACTTGAAGTTAGATACGTAAGTTGGTACTTTGCCATATTTTTCAGCAAATTGTAATGAAATCAAAGTAGGTGTATTTCAAATATATATAAGTACATATTCATGATTATAACTTATACTCGACGTGCATGAAGATGCATATTCATGCACGTTTTATAAAGAAATTCTATGATATGAAAAGGAAATAAATTACACTAAAGCAGGAAAAGCGGATGTGGTTTTTGTGTTAAAAACATTAGTTGGAAAAAAGAAAATTTTATTTTAGGTCACACAGTTGACGTCAGTTTAGATTTCAAATGTTTTAATTGATTCGTCAAAAAAAATTGACTCATACCTACAGTGGACTAATTGAACGCTTGGCGCGGCTTACACATCGGTTCCTGTGAACTCAACGGACGCCCATCTATGACCTGAATACTAATGTACTCCATGCTTTATACAAAGGTAACCTATCATTCTTATAGCTTGAAGCATAAAGACTACTTTAACATAATAAAACGTTATACTCGTCATGTAGCAGCCATAAGCACGACAATGCGGTTGGGACGCCATGGCGGGCTACAAGGTACTTTATGTGACTTTAAAATACGTAATCTAATGCATTGTAAAAACTAAAATTTGTCTAACTAAATTTTTTTGTATCTAAAGTGCATTGTACTTTGGAAGCTTTTCTGTTTTTTTCATCATAATCATCGTACTGTGCCACTTTGCGGGTTCTGATAGCTGATTTATTTGCCATGTTGAGTGGTTCTTTTCAGGCTTTTCGTGTCTTTTCTATCGTTTATCCTGGCTAACTATACTGTGGTTAAACCAAGTTCAGATTAATTGTATAACACAAACTTGTCACAAAACTTGCATTTCGTTGATCCTATAGTCACACCTTGAACGCCATACCATCTCAGCTATTTCTGGACTGATTGATAGCAAATAATGCAAATAAATATAAACAGCCACTTCTAAATGTGTAGGATTAACTATGGCATAATATAGCTGTTATTGTTGTTTGTTTGAGTAGTTTTTGTTCAACAAACAAACAATCACAGTTTATTGTTTTTGTCTTAATATATGACTGTGACAATGTCTTATGACTTGTTAGTCATTATAATAATGATAACCATCTTATCCTATGTACTCGTATCAAGCAAACATTATGGTAATATCTCTTATATATAAAATTTTCGTGTCACAATGTTAGTTACCATACTCCTCCGAAACGGCTTGGCCGATTTTTATGAAATTTTATATGCATATTGGGTCTGAGAATCGGCTACTATCTATTTTTCATACCCCTAAAATACCTCAATCCACGCGGACGGAGTCGAGTTATAGATTTATGTAAATGACAAATAATTTAAATTTTAATATTGAAGTAATATTAAAATGACGTATTTAAGTGGGATGTATTATTAATAAAGCAATTAGCTCGTCAGTGATCGAGTTAAAGTAGATTGGGAAGCTAGACTGATAGTAAATTCTTAATTGCTTTATATAAGTTAGTTCCTTCTTAAAATGTATAATATGGTACTCGTCGTTAATTGAGAAGAAGATTTGGAAGCTAGACTGATAGTGAAGCAGAAATGAAGCAAAAGTGAAATAAACTCAAAATTAACTCGAACTTTATATATCATTTTCATAACATACATTTTTAAATGACATTAAAAATAATTCAAAAGTTGCATGGAAAATGTTACCTCAGTTACTTCCAATGCGGGGGTTTAAATGTCAGCAGTTTATAAAGGTGAGCCAGACGGACGGCATCTACCTTGCTGAAAGCATTGCTGTGGCTTTGTGCTATAAATGCGTTTACTCTACAAGCTAATTTTTTTAAGCCTACGGGTGTAATTTTTTTTTATCCACTACAAGTTTGCCCTTGACTGCGATCTCACCTGATGGTAAGTGATGATGCAGTCTTAGATGGTAGCGGGCTAACCTGTTAGGGGCATGCAGGCAGTTATATTACACCCATGCCTCTATTTGGTTTCTACACGGCATCCTACCGGAATGCGTAATCGCTTGGCGGCACGTCTTTGCCGGTAGGTTGGTAACTAGCCACGGCCGAAGCCTCCCACCAGGCCAGACCAGGGAAAATGCAGAAATTATAAATTCCCAAATTGACCCTGCCGGGGCTCGAACCCGGGACCTCCGCACGTTAAGACAACAGCGCTACACACTGCGCCACGGAGGTCGTCACAAATATTATGAACTATGGTAACTCTGCCATAGCCCACCAACCCGAAATTAGTGCAGCGTGGTGGGTCTAACTCTAAGCTCTTATTCCCTCTCTCATATGAGAGTGAAAGCCTGTGCTTAGCGGTGGGAAGTAAATGGGCTGTAGTACATTTAAGTGTAAACGTATGTGTATGTACGTACGTACGCTTTGAGAAAGTGCATGAAAATTTCGCGAAATAAGTCTCACATAGGAATTATGGGTCTTGTTAGTTTATATCAAAAGTTTCTGAGTTTGAAAAACGAGTATATTGTGTGAGAGATTTTATTCACTTTGAGAGATTGAAAACTACCTTTTATATTTTGTATTTTATATTTTGTACTTACCTACCTAATAATAACGTGTATTCTATTTTTCCACACTACCCTACACATCTTATTCGATCCTCTAACCAAAGGTTGCCTCGTAGAGATTGCTCAGTAAGCAATAAGGCCGCCTTTGCATACCTAGTTTATAGTTAACTTTACCTTGTATTTTTCATGTGTGCAATAAAGTATTTATCTATCTATCTATCTACCTATACCTGTTCACAAAAAATACCCGATACATTTACGAGTTTAATTTACCTTTAATTCTGGAAATAGATATGGGGATTTTTATTCCGGGATATTCTCACGGGATTTCAATAAAACCTAAACTGAACAGAGGTGAAACGCAAGTTGGAAGCGCTTTGCGCATTACGACCATATTTCTGTGTAGGAAAAATTGCGTTGGAGTCTATTTTCAATTTTCCCTTGGTGAATATCAGCGAGAGGCAGCGCTGTGGCGACGCATAGTGCTTTTGCCTATTGTTCGCCTATTGCACCCAGGGCTGCCTCACATTACTACCTTATATATGTCAACGAGAGATTGTAAAAACCGTTAGATTATAATCTAACTCGCGAAATTGTATGTATGTTCTGAGTGTAAATTTTTGAAATATCCATTGTATTTACGTTTTCTTGTCTGTTTCTTGTAGGTTAGGTTAGGGTTCGACATTCCGCAGGCCGGGCACTTAGGTTCTTTCGGGTTAATATACCTAACAGATTACAATTTACCGAAAAATAATACGTTAAATTGTAATCTGTCGACAGTTTGCAATTTCGCGAGTTAGATTATAATCTAACGGTTTTTACAATCTTACGGTGACATATACAATAGACGTAAAAACACATCTTGGATCTTCTTGAATTTCAGTTGATCTTATCACTTTTTCTACTGAAGCGAGGTGATGGTAAAATTGGTGATATCCGTCAACTTCATAATGAAGAAGCAGAAATTTACGACACGGGGTCTCTATTAGCTTTCAATTACATAATATAATGTCCTCCCAATACAATCTCCAGAGATATTAGCCATCTGCGTGAGAGATATTATAGTGCACAAGAGTGCACCAGTGGCACTCTTGCTTCCTTTACTCTGATAGCATGATGGGATGGAAAATCCGACACGATCGGAGAGAGATCAGGCGCAGGACCGACGACTTAACGTGCTCTCCGAGGCATGGAGGTGACACACCGCTAACTTCCTACCTCCGGTCTTCCTAATTCCTAAAAAGAAATTCTCAGTACCAGAATTCCTATTCAGAAAAACCCAATACTTATTTAAGGCCCAACATTAATTTACTCGAACCCGGAACCTCGTCGGCCGCAGTCGAACATGCTAACCACTAGACCAACGAGGCAGCCATTACATAATATACCTATGGTAGGATAACATGGAATCCTGCATAATGTAGTACTGTGGTGCCTCCTGACAGCCCTGATGCGCCAGTTCCAATGCGACGTTTCTATGTCTGCGGATAGAGCCGGCCTGCAATGTTTTTCCTTGATTCAAAACTGAGTCATAGTCTGTTGACTGTTTCCAATATAATATGGCATATCTATCATCACAATTTATGCTACTGTTTTATTTACAAACAGTGCGGCTGGTATCAGATAACATGATATTATATTATTTCAATGTTCACGTCTGTCTGAATTTAGGGAGTTTCTTTGTTCCCTCAAAATTACAATTTGACTTGTAAATTTTTAAATTAACTGGTAAAATTTGTTTAATAAAGGGCTAGAAAAAAACTCATGGGTAAGAAGGTACTTGGTATACTGGTTTTTCAATGGACAGCGTTAATTTCCATAACACTCATATGATTGCTTAATCCATAAATTTACAGTAATTTAGATGTTTAGCAAGCTAATGTTGTTGGTTATCAGCAGTCGACAGGACTACGCCGAGATTGCATTGCCAATAAGATTCTATTATCTCTGCTTATTGCAAACAGAGGCCCAATTATCTGAGCAAATCGTAATCATTTGACAGCTTAAAACGTATTACTCGAACTGTGGGGCGACCGCGTATCTCTGAGAGCTACAGTGTAATGATCGCAATCACCTCTGATTGGATAACACTCTTCCACTATTGGACGCAGCAAGAATACCATAAATTCAGCCAATCACAACAATTGATACTGTAACCATGATTGATGCAGAAGATACGCGGTCGCTCTGCTGTCTAAGGAGTTCATAGATGCTTTTGACGTGCAGGCATCTATGAACTCCTTAAACAGGTCGAATTATACGTTTGACAAACGATTACGATTACAATTTCCTTAGAAAACCGAGGGGCTGAACTGTATCACCACTGTCCGTGCAATAATCGTCTAAGTAGGTCTTTAATATTCGATATTGCTGGACGTCGGCGAGCGATAGTACTGGTGCGATGCTACTGTCTATTGTCGGTGCATATTGCAATCCAGGGCTGCTGCAGACTGCATTTTGCGTAAGTTGCATCTGACTCCATTTTTACTCCATTTTTACTGTCCTAGGAGAAAGGCTTTTCGAATCGGTTTCCATTTAGAAAAATCGATTTTGCACTGTAACATAAAACTTGTAATGTCCGCTATTAACACTCAGCTCCTATATCTGATGATGATAATAATTATGGTCATAAAATAATTAATTATTATTAGATATTATTAAAGAAAGTTTTGAACAAAACTCAAGAAATCTTGAGGTTTTTTCAAAACTTCTTTTTAAAAGTATGAAATATAATGCCAACCGTTGGGTTTTAGAAATAATTTAGGTATAGCCAGTAGTAATCATAACAGTAGCGCAATGTCTTCGTTCGTGACTGTAAATATGTCACATTTCCCGTACAGTCCAACACCAATTTTCATTTTAATAAGCGGAAAATTACATAGGATCATCGCAACCGTTATTGGACGGCCCTGTTGCTCCGTCTGCCTTCAGTCGTCGTCGCAGCGAAGTGCGGCGTTCGCGCCAGTGCGTTATGCCGCTTCCGACCCACCACACATCGGCCATAGTCGGAGTTCGAATTTTAAAAATCGGATATCGGAATCGCGTTTTATCGGAACGTAAATGCACGCGTAACTTTTCACGAAAAAAGTTTTACGCAGTGCGTACAATTGAACGAGGTGAAGTTATGTTCGTGACGGAGTTGTGATGTGTTTTGAATTTTGAATCAGCTGTATTGGAATACGATTTCGAAAAGGATTCTAATACTGATCTTTTGTAAGCATAATGATTCGTTAAGCGTGTTGTTGTATTGGGCGTATAATGTCATAGAGTCTTATTTCCTAATCTATTGGTTCATATATTTACCGGTTGCCTATCTATAAGCCTATTCATTAGTTTATGGTGTCTCGAATTGATTATCATAATTAAATTATCGATAGCTACAGCCAATAATGTATTGTTTAGCGTTTAGCAATATTTTTCTCATTAATAAGTAGATATATACCATACCTAAGATTTCAAATGAAAATGAGCAGGAAGATAGTTTCAAATTGTTCATCAATTCTTTCCTTTCGATTGACATGCAATTGACATATAATTGATGATTAACTCACTCTCAATTTTATATAAACATATAAAAGAAAAATATTATTTAGTCTATGGTAAGTTTGTAACAACAAAACTAATCGGTTTTATAATGACTCAGAGATAAAATACCGGGCAAGTGCGAGTCAAACTCGCCAAGTGTGATAAAGGGTTCCGTACCACCACACAATATAAATTATTTTAGTAATTAACAAGAAAGATGTCAAAACAACATGTAATTAGCTGTGAAATTACTGGCTTACATATGGTGCCAAACTGGTAGTGCCTGATAAACAATTCGACACTCCATGAGCGGGGAATCCTAATTATGGATTTTCGGATTTTTTCCTATATGTAATACGAAATTTGGTAAGAAGCAAGGTCTACCTTGCTTCTTACCGAATTTCATGATTCTAAGGTAGCGGGAAGTATCAGTGTCGCATGCCGCATAAACAAGCGTATCTTTTGATTGCGTTGACTGCGAAACCTTGTTTTTTTTACAGCTCCAAGAGACCGTAGAATCAATACTTAGGCATTTGATATTAATTTCAGTATCAAATATTCACGCGTGCTCCCGAAAAAAAGGTGGTTGACAGACCTACAGACGGACAACGAAGTTATAGGGTCACTTCGTTGTTTACGGGTTATTTTATTCCTCTTGATGTACAGAACCCTAAAAAGGAGAATTCGATTTATATTTGTTCTAAAGAAGCTCTACCTCTAAAGAATTATTTACACATTAAAGTAAAATTAATGAATATGATAACCTTAATGTGAAATTCGATATTTTAGGTAATAATATTGATGATAACCGTTGTTTATTTCGGTGACATAATTACTATTAACGGCGCATCATGCAAACATCCGTTTGATATAACTAGTGTAGGAGGCGCAGACATACCTACCTATTAATGATTGTTGCTTTGATTATTAATTGATGATTAATTATACTGCCCAAGTATCTTCGCAGTTTTATTGTGTTACCTAATTCATTTCATTTGGGGTCATCCATAAAGTACGTCACTCGTTAAGGGGGGGTTCATTGTGACAAGGGGTGGGAGGGGGCCTAAGTTTCGTGACGTCCCATTTCGAAATCTTATACATACATCTAAGTGTTAATCACGAAATTAGTGTGACGTTACTTTATGGAAGACCCCTTTCATCAAAATGAAACCAGAAAATTAGCCCGTTCATACAATTTTCTTACTTATTAACATCTTAAAACCTAACTAGAACACTTGTAGTATTCTAGTCTCTAGTCACAACTAGAGATACATCTATAGAAAATTGATCTTAATTATTAGGCCATCTAGCTCTTTTTCTGAGTTTTGTAAAGGTTAGTTACTGGTATTATATACACTAAGTCCATCAACAGTTCATTTAATTATATCACTTCTATAGAATCGCAACTCATCTCTTACGGGACACGCAAATCCGTTAGTTACCTATTGAGTTCTGTACCCGATTAGGTACACCGAGGATGAGATAAAACCGTATGCATAATTATTGATTTCATACTTCACTTATGCAATAGCGATAACTTTCGTATTGCATAAAAATTCCGTGCCGCTGTCGCATTATCGTGATCTCTACAACAGAAAAAATTTAGAACATCTTGCTACAGTTGTGGTAAACTTCCTGATTGTGTGTTGCAATTCAACTATTTATTTCGATGGCACATTATGTGGGTGTCAACTGTGGTCAGTATCACTTATTGGTAACAATAATACAACCAGAGCGGTCACGCGAGGGTCGAGTACTCGAGACTCGGATTATAAATCACTTTACATGTGTAATTTACATTTAATCTGGAAATTAATACGTGTAAAAATAATAATCGTTAAATGTTTAATTATTATATTTACTGTTCGTGAAGTGCATTATATATTCTTCCGGGTATTTCGTATAGTAAATATGTTATGAAACTACCAGATAATTATGTAGATAAGCATATATTAAGGTATTTATAAATTAAACGAATAATTAATATTCATCAATACAATTTTACATATTACAAATGAAATTGTAATTAGGGTTAAATGGCAAATCACGGAAACATGATTTAAAACTTAAAATATTTTATTCGTAACATAAATAATTATATGCGGAAATTTATTCTTAATTTTTGCTAATTTATCTCTTGGGTGGGTTCGTGACTCATCGGTATTCCAACCTAACGACATTTCTATACAAGGAATTGGGAAAATAAGAAAACTGCGAAGCAGGCTTGCAAGTCTTTTCTTGCAAAGAATGGACTAACTGCATCTCTACACTCATAAAATTATTAATGTAATATTATCTGTAATATTATATCTATAAGATTTGGGATTGCTCCGCTACGCTCTTCGGAGACCAATATCTTGCAAAAAAAATCAGTCATTAAGTAAAAGAACATCGCTTAGAAACTTGTATCAGCAAAATAGAATTGTTTTTAATGAAATCATTGATGATGTGTTATTTTAAAAATAAGCTATTCATGATTCATCAATTGTTATATATCACTATGATTAAAAGTTTCCTTATGTATTCCAAACTATAATTAATTCAAAATTATTAGTTAACACTTGACTATTAATTTGATTATTAATATCATGACAGTTCTACATTAAGTTAATATATAATTAATATCAAATTATAAAAAATGTATATAATTAAAATAATCATGCATTTTTTTAATGGAATAGACATAATATTGTAATATTATGTTAAAGCTCATTGTATAATTATGTGGAATATGGATAACGAATTACTTAATAAAATTAATTAAGAAGTTGTCATACCACATAACTGGTGAAACTGGTGAAGCGAAAGTGGACTTCTGAGACTTAATATACGAGAATATTATGATAATTGCACTGAGCGTTTTTCAAACGATTACATAATCGATACGATGCTGTGTACTGATGTATAACGACTGAGATGAGATTCACGGATAATCGCACGGCCTTGCAATGTCGATCTACGAGACAGGGTCATTTGATAGCGCAATCGAAATCAATATTGGGATAAAAAAAGGATACAGATATTTTGAAATACAATACAAAAAGTAATGTCATAAAACAATAGGTAGTATAATATCATCGAGTTTATCGGCTTCTGTTTATTTGAAGACGGTTTTCTCCAATTTTAAATAAACAAACCCTGGGTGTTCATTTGCAATTCTATAGAGTTTCACTCCTTCTATAGCATTACTTGGTGTCTCGGAATGATTACTTTTCCTGTTTTCTTTCCCATCCGATGTCCGCTGCTGATTAAACTTTCTTGTATTGGAATGCCGCTCCAATGCCTTGATCGAGGTAACCGCGTTCAACTGAGATAGAAAAAATCAAGACTAATTAATGTTCTCTGAGTGTCGTCAATTGCCAACTACTTTGTTTATGCAATTTTTTTTATCAATAATTGAGAACATTTCCTTGACAACAGAGTCTGTTTAAAAGTTGTACTAATGTGTCTCTTCTGTATTTTATATCTAAAACTAATTCCATAAAAATAACAAGGATACATTGGTGGGTGGGTTATGTGGGGGTCTGCAATTTGGGAGGCTGCCAAACTAAAAGATTTATGGGACGATTTAAGGAGGCGGCTGGCGATGGGAGGGTGTGCTGGCAGCACATCGAAATTGGAAATTCTGCATTATTTCCTCATATTTTCATAATCAATTTCCATTTAATTTACTTTTGTAAAATTTAAATGACTAATACTCCCAATTTGTATTCATTTCAAGTAGATTTCTTCCTTAGGTTATACAGTTTGAGCCACTATTGCTATTAGGATTTAGGATTTTCACAGAGTGTAAGTATACTATTCATATTTTTTTATACTTCTCTTATCTATTTACATAGTGTAGTTTTTCTAAAGTATGAAAATTTAAGTATTCACGATATATCAAGTATATAGAAGTATCCAGTTGTTTTCACCAAGTGCCTCTTTTTAACTACTTTTAACTATAATATATATATTTCGTTTTAGCCATTGTTTTAACCCTACGATATTTATCTGGCGTAGCGAAACACTTAGGCGATTATATGCACTAATTAAACAGGGGCGTGATGAATGGTCGGCTAAAACGTTTAAATTGCTGGCTGAGCTTGAAGTTTGAACCCTCCGACACACCCCTGAATTCATTAGGTCCTAGCCATAACGCCTGAGGGGCCCTAGGCTTACCCCTTCACTAAGCTCCCCGTGGGGATGCGCTCTGAATACATTAGAGAGCAGTTGGTAAGATGGGCGTTGAGGGTCATACATTTATTTGTGAATAGCGCGAAGAGTTACTCTTAGGTATAATTGCAAACTGCGTTCTGTTTGTGTCTCTGCATGACTAAGAAGGTAAAACACTGGCAATTTTACGAGTATGACGTAAAACTATGTACTGCACTCGTAAAGATGTAAGATAAACTTACCAGACTAATACATATTGTAAATGCGAAAGTGTATTTGTTTGAATTTTGTCCATGTTAGTTGTTTTTAAATCTCATCACAATTCAAAACCAAGCTTCGGATCGACGTGATTTTTTGCATGGGTATAGTTGAGCACCTGGAGAGTGACACAGGTGTACACGTTTTATCTCAGAAAATCAAAGAGCTCCTAAGGGATTTTGAAATAATCGAATTCCATGCGGACAAAGTCGCGGGCATCAGCTAGTACCAGAAAAATATTTTGGTACTTGGTAGTGAACGAAGAGTATATTCTAGTTATGTACTAGTTCATCAAATATGTGAGTATTTCATTCACGAAGTAAATTTTCCCGAAGCGGTTTTCCCCGAAAACTCTTTTGTCAGTAACTAGTATATACGGGGATGGGCGAGTTACAAAGGCTTCTGTCGCTCCCAAATCTTTGACAATTCATGGCATACAAAGGATATTAATTATTGTAAGTACCTATAGGTACACTAGTACCTAGTACCCGATACTTTATACTACGAGTAGATACTGCAGCTGTACATAACGATCTACTGCGATAAATTACCATACAATGCAGCCATATCATCTTTTGATTGCTCTGATTTATTGCAGGGCCAATATTATTTGCCCTGTGAGTGTTTAACAAAATATGAGCAGAAATAACCTTATAGTGCAGTTAAAATCTGATAACGGTGATTGAGATTTAAAATAAAATGTTTGCATAGGTACACCCCATATAAAATATGCAATTTCGGTATGTACAAAGTAGAGTAGCTACCTACTTTTGTGAAACTAAGAAACTTGCGTGCCTTGAAAACTAGATGCATTTTCTGTAGTTTGAATAAGTTAGTCATCCCGTGTAGGAAAAATATTTTCACGACTCTTTAACAAAGTAAGGCGTAATTAAATAGTTTTGTAACGAAACTCAAACCCCATAGGTAGGTGTTTCATGTTTCTGAAATGACGATCACGTTGTCTTCGTTAAAATTTATCTAATAATTTCTTGCTGCTCTATTGACACTGGCTTACTAATACGAATTATAACATTAACACTAAATACTAGTGACATAATGATGCCAAGGTTATAGAGGACGAATCGCCTATTTAATATAATAATTATAAGCACCATAAAAATATGTACAAGTTTCCTTACAAGGCGTTTTTGTATAAACAAGTGCATCTTGAGTCAACAGTGATTAATCCTTGGGTGTTCGGATTTAGTGTAGGGCTGCCACAACAGAAATATAAAAACAAATTATGTAATGAACGGTAAAATGAGGCCTTATAGTTAGTGCAATTACAAGAAACTGACTTACTGATATATCAAAATAAAATAATTGTAGTTATAGGTCAAATTGCACCCAACATGCGTGCGGTTACATTTTATATAGGTAAATATTAATACATAATATTATATAAAGTAAAGCATGTTCAAATACTAACAAAGCTATAGTTATCTATCACCAAATACTTGTTACTCTTGACAAGTTGGCAACAGTGGAATAGCTAATATTAATCACCCAGACTTTTTAACAAAAAAAAAGTTTTTTTTTAAAATTCATTATAGGCTTACGCTTGACCACAATCACACCTGATGGGAAGTGATGATGTGGCCTAAGATGGAACGCGCCCGCCTAGAAGATGCCTATTCACTCTTGATTTAAAGATACCCGGATTGTATGATTGGTGGGAAACATAGTTTTTGGTAGAGTGTTCCAGACATGCATGGCTAGGATGTGAATAAGGAATGAAGACGCAAAGCGCTTTGTGCGTGTGGGTGGAACGTTGACGACATAGGGGTGGAAACTCGCACGCCGTCTTGCGGTACGATGGTAGAAAGGTGAAGGAGGTACAAGATCGAACAGCTCCTGAGCACACTCACCGAAATATATCCTATAGAATACCGATAGGCCAGCCACCTTACAGCGGCAATCCAAAGTTTGAAGTTTCGCCAGAATAGGTGAATCTATATTATACAAATGGATAAGCAAGAATATGCGAATATCCTCGAAAACACGGTCTAGCCCTGTCCTACCACGTAATGAAACTACTTTTGTCTGTTCAGCTTACTTCACGGACCGCTCGAATGTTCCTGAAGAGAGTCGTCGCTTTATCAGATAACTATTTAGTCATCAAGTCTTGTCAGGTCAATAGCATCTGATCCGTACACCTCTATCTTGACAGTTTCGTTGATTCTAATGAGCCTTATTTCAATAGACAGACGTCAAAACAAACTTTTCTTAAACCAACTTGCAGCCTTGCAGAAACATCGTGTTACGTTTAAGCCAGGAGTAAATTTGAAATTTTGACAGAAGTTTTATAAGAATTACGAGATGTTTCCCGCGACTTCGTCCGCATGGACTGAGTTTTTTTAGATTTCCGCGGGAACTCATTAATTATTCGAATCCCGCGGGAACTCCTTAAGTAGCCTATATCCTTCCCCGGGATATAACCTATCCCCGTACCAAATTTCATCAAAATTTGTTGAAAAAATGGGTCGTGAAAGCGTAGCAGACAGACAGACATACACACTTTCGCATTTATAATATTAGTATGGATGTCTAAGTAGCAGCTAACTCTGAGTTAAAAGGATATCCCGGCGTTTCTGCAAGCGGGCCTTATAATATGTAACTATATGTACATATAAGCGTTATTGATAGTTGAAGGTTATGAACCTAAGTGTTACCAAATTGATATTATGTGCAGGAGGAATTGGAATGTATAATCACATATTTTGATGTCAGTACTTCTGTATCTTATTTCATTAGTCCGAACAAGCACGTGTTCTGTAAACTGATGGGTCTGAGGCACCACCAGTGCCAGTCACACAAGGCTATTTATTATATTATTATTTGATTAGTCGACACTGCGACGGATAAAGATGCCCTCCACATAATGAAATGCGTGCGGTAATTTATTGTTTAAAATCTTTATAATACGTATATTGTATAGGTACCTTCTTTTTATAGTAGGATATAATATAGTTCAGTTAAAGCAGAGATGAGTAAAATTAGAGAATCTCAAAATCAAAGTACATACTTACGAGTAAATAGACTGACTAGGAGTAGACGAATTGTTAAAACATTATGTAGTTTATTAAAATAACTAAGTTAACATATATCATGAGGCATACAATCGCATTGCAACACCTAATTCTAATTTTTAAATAAAATGTGATGATATTCTCTATCGAACTTGATAAACATGATGTTTAACATTAGAGGATTAAAGTGATTTTAATTTCTCTTTATCATTTCACAAGTAAAGAATCGAAGTGTATTGATGAGTAGTGCCTGCATAATGAAGGTTAGCCTGAAAATTCAGTTTGTTTTCAATTTCTTGGCACGTCATTCATACTACAGATGTTGGCTTGTTTACCTAAGAAGGTCTTTCTTCCAAGAGTAATATTATGTTTACTTTCTATTCTTAAATATTGATGACTTTACCATAGTCTAACGATTTAGAATGAAATATTTTGAAGACCGTTAAATGAGGTTTCCTACTAAGGATAATGGGTGTGTCCACGTTGAGATATTTGAATAATGGTCGTTTTATACGCACTCGTGCTTATCTTTGCGTGGCAAGACGATTTTAGCTTCAAAAAGTTTAAATATTTATCAAGGATAACTGCTATGTCTCCAAAATGGAGACTTGTAGTAAATGTGTGAGAATCTATCTCACTGATAATGTTGAAACCATTTTTGTGAACGACTTCTTGACTAAAAGTTCTCACGTCAAAAAGATGACGAAAGCTGAGTGTCCATAGATTAATGAAGTATGCAGTATGAGCAAAACTCAGGCATAACATAGATTTATGTGACAAAGAAACCTATGATTGCTTCAAGAGTTTGCCTATAGCAACAGATGCTCTACTTTGCAAAATCTGCATGAATTGATGCATACACCGAAATAAGTTTATATTTTTCCGCATAAAATGAGAAAATAGTGTTAGCGATTACGTCAATTTTCTTCATACGTCCGGTGTTCGGTTACTATTCACAATGAACCGTTGCCTTATTTATAGTTTATATTATGGAGTATGCATTCATTACGTTCGGTGATGGTGTAAACAATGGAGCTGGCAATGCGCCACCCGTCGCGACGCCTCACCATCACTACCTTGGGTTATTGACGAGTAATTCAAGGTTAATTGAAAACAGATTTTTAATTATCCTAATCCGACAGTGTTTGCCTACAAAGTTGACGTTTGAGAAATGTGGAATGCATCAATAAGCGACTGATGTGTTCGATCATAGCTGCTTACATCTGAATGGTATCCATTGAAAGTGCGAGTTGTAACGCCTCCACGACAATGCAAACAAAGCTGCAGCCAAAAATTTTATTACTAAATAAACTAATAGTGATAGTTAACTCGTGGGACTAAGATAATTCACTGATGAGTTGTTAAAGCGTGGGTTGGACACTCAGATTACCTCCACGTGCGAAGGTGAGATGAGTAATTTAATAGCTAGTGATACCTACGTCAAGAAGTAAATACCAACTGTGTTGAATTACACAAGTTTAAAATTAGCTACTGTCGATATGCCCTGAAACGTCATAGAACTGTGGTTTCTCGCGCCCACTCTTGGCTATTTGAAAGGAATTTATTAGGATATTGGTTATTAATAAGTTGGAACGCGTAACTTCCCGGGTCCATGCACTCTCTTGCACCATGGATTTAAGGTGACTAATACATAAGTCGTTTACACATTTTATTGAATTACCTACGTAATAATATTATAAACGACAAACGTTCGTGGTGGAATAGACCGTTAACAGTTCTGGGAAAAATTCTACCCGCCAGTTTTTATGAAAAATCGCTAAAGCCGGCTTGACGACTATCATGCATAGTGGAAAGCAATGAGATCTTGGAACACCTAGAAGGTGTTTTAGACCACTGCGATTTTCTTCTACTTTGATGTTTGTTCTGCGGTTTTGATTCTAAGTTTCCGTTGAATCAGCGTAGGCATTAATTTATGGTTTATGCTATTGTATTCAGCTTAAGTCCGCAGTGACGCGTGCAGTCCATTTTGGCGCAAGTAGCTTGAACAAAAGAAATCATTCTGGTCCTGATGAATAAAGATTTATCGCATGATGCGTTTCGATCAATGTGCTAAATAGATTAAGGCGAATGTGATACAGACGTGAGCCGGAGTGCTCTCTTGGGTACATGTTGTAATAAGTGTATAATTAATATAAATAATTATGTTTTTTGAATATTATTTAATATTTTAGTAAATTATTATCAGTTAGTAGGTAGGTAGGTTTCCAGTTATTAATAAAGCTTTCATGTCACGACTGTCGTTTCGAGAGGGCGAATTATTGGATCACTCACCGTTGCTTGAAGTGATATATTATTATGAACCAAATTCATTGTACCAATTCAACAATTGCCCTATTCCGGTTCAAATTTCAAAATGTGGGATATTGTTTACAAACATGTTTCATAGGAAGAGGAGCTAAATATAAACTCGTTCGCCAACTGTTGTTGGAAATTAGTCTGAGCTTGCATAATTTGCTAAATGGTTCATCTACCTACTCAATGGTCTGCTATATTAAGGGAACGTTTTCATATAATAGTAAAGTAGATGGATATTAGGTACAAAGTTTAGTTCTTATTTCTGCACCTCTACTTACCTTGGGTTGGCTTGAGTAATGAGTCCATAAACAACGTATAATTTTGAAGAAGTTGTTAGTTATAATCATTGTTATAATTTCGAGTCGTCGCGACGGTGATAATATTAATATAAGTACACTAAAGTACTACCAAAATATGTATTTATTTAGCGCCTATTCTTAATGAAGTTAGAATCATACGTATCAAATATATTGCAATTTGTGAGTCATAGCTCCTTTACAAATGCTATCAAATCAACAAGTTTTTTCTATATTAACATTCTTTACTATCTATAATAATTATTCTAAACTAGATGATACGCGCAACTTCTTGGATTTATCTCGTGAGAACTCTTTGATTTTAAGGGAAAAAGTAGTCTTTGTCGTTCTCTTATTAAAGAGATAGGTTACACGATGCATCGGTAATGAATTTCGCCAAAATCAGTTGAACAGAAGCCTGAAGGCGTAGCAGACAGTATACCTAATTACGTCTGTAGTCTCTACTCTCTAAGCATTGTTTTGAAACAATGTTCCTACCTAGCTCAGGGAAAGTAAAATAATTTTGAATTAAGTATTTATTATAAATGGTGCGAATTTTTGCTAACATAAAAAGTGAAATTTGACAACCATTTTCGCGTCAAGTGGGTTATGTACCTATGTGAAAAAGTTTAGTCGTTTCGCGTCTATTTAAAGAAGAAAAAACAAGAAAGAAATCTTTATTCAGGGATACAAGACAAAAAAATAGGACTAATAAGAAGAAAAAAAATGGCGAAATGAGACTTGATCTCCAAAATGGTCTTCACTCAGCATGTGCTATACCCGTTAGGATATAGCGCTGATCTTCCGTGAAGTCAGTATGCTTGGACGGCGCCAAATATATATATATATAGGTATAAATCTGTTGGTCTAGTCCGTGATACAATATATTATATATATATTGTATCACGGGAATATGTAAATAATTTAGTACAATAGTTTTTGTAAAACTATTTGGGGAATAAGCTCATCTAAAATTCATAAATTATATTATTTTCGTCATAAGATACATGTAGCAATACTCGATTCTTATATGCACGAATGAAGAAAAACGCATTAACAGAGACGAATATGTAAAGACTTTGGTCATTGTACTATCAAAATTGACATCCTTCCCTACAAACTTCTTAGTTGTAGGATAGCGGTAACATATTAATCGTTAAGTACATTTAAAATTCTTGTTTAGGCAATAAAGTGGGAAGTTTACTTAGGAAGGCGATAATGTAAAGTGGCTAACATAATTCAGCTGTAGTTTATTTTTAAAAGTGTCACGAACCGTTGCCTGGACTCCAATTTCACGCCCCTTATGCAGCGTTGGGCCCGATACTATTGAATATAATTTAAAAGTACCGATACGCACCTAAGACCTACCAATGATAAAAAGAGCAGTGTTGTGCGTTATCGCACGCAGTTGGTTAATCTTAACGTAGTTTAATATTTAGTGTAGATAATTGAATGATCTTGACTAAGAAAAGCTCTATTAAATTTAATTTGAAGAGGGCTCTCATAGAAGAAAATTTCCTGTGAACCATCGTTAAAATCATTTATGCAGATTAGAACACAAAACTATTAGTGTGGCTACTTCAAAATTTGGGGGCTATCTAAATTGCTGTTCTTGTAACTATGTATTTTGTCCGGGGTGTATATAAAAGTGACTTTAAATACTAGTTATATCAAAAGCTTTTACTGATACTATAATAATTTCATCAGTCAACTCCAAATTTTCCCTTTATCAAGATCAAGATTTGATTTTGATTATAATATGGGGCTCTTCAAAGGGCGGATAAACAAATATCTCAAAAGCCAGCAACGCATTGGCGGTTCCTCTGGTGCTGCAAATGTTCATGGGCGGCGGTAATCACTTACCATCATTTGACCAGCCTGCTTGTTTGCTCGCTATACATTAAAAAGAAGATCTTATTTAAAATCTCCTAAAAAGTCTTTTTTCGGGGCAGGAAAATGCGCCAATCAACCAATGCGAATATGCTAAGGGCAGTGCCCCTATGCTCATTGAGTATCGTTACGTTTTGTTGCACTCATGTTGCCCAGTGATTTATCTGCCAATTGTTAGGAACGATTCAACTGACGACGCACGCACTGAATCGTATAAGCACTCAACGCTTATTCCACTTACATTAGATCACTATTAATCCTGACTTAATAGGCTTATGTTTAATAAACAGGTGAAAACAACACGCTTTATTTTGTAAATGCTTACTCTACTTTAAAATTTAAAGTAGGTTCCGTGTGTTATTAAACCTTATTAATTTGAAGTGTTAAATGCAATTGTATTGCAAAGAAATGTAAATGAGTTTACAAAGGCCGAAAAGGACAAAATTCAAGATGTGGAAGGCGATAATCCATAGGAAAAAAAAATACAGCGACGCTCTACCATGCGACACGGAATCATACGCCGCTCTAGCGGCGATGCAAGGAGGCAGCGCAGCAACACTGCCGCCATCTCTCGATGCATTACGAGCATGTAAGTAAATATTCTACTTGACGCTAGATGGCAGCTCATGTAAATAATCTTATTCTGTTTTTTAAAATAAAAATATAAATTATACTCATGAAACATAATTTTCAATGTGAATTCATGTATAGTTTATAAATGAAGAGTATGGATGCCTCCATACTCAGGCAAACTTACTTTTAGGCAAATGCGCTCGATCATCAAAGCCACAGCTCCGGTACTCAGCAGTCAGTTACAAAACATCAGACGTGATTGTAATTTTGTAGCCTAGTAGTTACCGTCTATAAATATTATATCTATTTAAAAATACTGACTGAAACATTATTTATTTATTATTCAATAATTTGGCAGAGTTCATAAAGCATGAGAAAATCATTGCAAGTAACAATAACCAACGATATTAAGAAAAATATGATTCATTCCATTGTGTTGATGATACTGAGGCTGAGCGTAACAAAAGGAGACTTTAGTTCTCCTTATAAGGTCAACAATCAATTGCAGATATTACCTTCGTGATCCCAGATGTTAAATATAAAGAATATTCATCGAACAGGAATGAAAATATTATGGTGCTAAATCGTTTGACTAACAAATAACAATGAACACTGTTTTCCAATTCAAATTGGCTAAAATATTACATGTTTAAGGTTCATATTACAAAAACTTTCGTTTTAAGATAAAGTGAATACGTGCGTTGTATGAGATAAACCTAAATGTCTTATACAATCTGGCATATAGGGAAATAATAAAACCTAGTTTTTAGGAAGCTCTTTACCTACCAAATTTCATCAAAATCGGTTGAAAAGATGGGCTGTTAAAGTGTAGTAGACCGACAGACGAACTTTCGCATTTATAATATTACCTAGTATGGATATGGCTACTTGTGTGCAATATGGTACCTGTGAGTAGGCCTTGGTAACATATACGGACACAATTGTCTTTGTCCAAAGCAAAACGCGTGAAAGGACACCACTTGGCAATCCCGTACAACCCCGACTTGTAAAGCAATGAAACAATGAGATGCCCATAAAAGAAACTGAGAATAAAACTACTACTCATAATGTAAGACTATACTGTAGCTGTTGTGGTCTTGTGGTTAGAGTGTAGTGATTGAAAGAGCTTGCAAATGAAAAAAAAAAAAACTACAATGTAGAGCTAAGTTCTCACAACCTTAGAATGCTTGATAAGAAAAAACTGTAGCCCCATTAAAACCTGCATGTGATTGTTACAATCTTAATTGTGATTGGCTGAATTTATAGTATTCTTGCTGTGACCATGTTTTTTGGCCAATAGCGAACGAGTGTTAAGAATATGATCGTAACTCTGTAAGCAGTCATTTTTGCGTAATAACGCATTATACGTAATTGGTATAATGCGTTACATATTACGTATAATGCTTAGTAGGTATTGAACTACACCTGGCTAGGTATGAAGAAATCCCTTGAAAAGCAAACTCTTTTCTAGAGAATACGTGAACAATATTATTAATTGTCCTGCCACAAATACAACCTTTTAATTTTTTAAATCTTATAATCGTCTCGTTGCTAAGAATAAAATTATTAAAAGGTCAATAATTTATAGGCCCGTCAACTGCATAGACATAGATATTAGATGGTTCTTTAAACTCTTCATTTATTACTATCATCATGTAGAATCGGTATTGTTGTATTCATTCCAATGTTGTCTGTAGCGAGCTTGTCCACGTATTCTAAACAATGCACCTCCCACGACATGGTTTCCATGGTTTTACGTAAATCCGCTAATTACTGCGCATTTACACAGCAGCTGCTACCAACAACCAAAGATTTCCGCTCTCAGCCCACACAATACTAAACATTAAGAAAAATCATCACATATTATTGTGATTTTTAAAGCCTTGATTTTTGTAGCTATAATAGAGTAAGTATACCTACAAAAAGTACTTCTCAGTAGTTGAATTATTGAAATTATTAGTTCCTATTTGGTAATACTTACTCACCGAAATATCAACGTGTCGCTTAAATCAACTGTGTCTAGGAACCTAAGATTTTACTTGTAGGTTTCATGTCAGGTAATTTCACCTGAAGCCTAGGTACCTTTATACCTTACCTTATTAGATCTAATATTAATGCCCGAGCTTAAAAATGTGTAATCTTTTTATAGGTAGCATATAATCGTAAAATTTCAGTTAAATTCTTCTCACATAAATACCCATCCGTAAAAGAGAGGCCAATACCTTTGATCGTCTATTATACAAGACAAGCCGACCGACCATCAAAGTCTGCAGTTAGAGGTTTTCTGTTTTCTATGACCTAGAAGAAAATGCGTTGTGAATCGCAGCGTTAGACATATGTTCTATGGTTTTTTATTTAAATTATGATGTTATATTCACTATTGTAAAATCGTCTACAGATCATTGTCACAGTAAAGTATGTAGCCTCAACTACTAAAGCGCTAGTTACTAAAATAGCCATAAAACATATATTTGCCAATTACCATTACCGCAGCGATGAGGACACACCTAGTCCTATTATGTTTTATCAGAGGAAAGGAAAAGTACGCGAAAACATACCCTGAACCGTGAAAGAGGGTGAACAAGTGCACAATATGCTGCCAACCATAATAGGATATCATAATGAGGAGGAATAACTGGACCAAGGAAAAATTTTAGCAACGCCTGACCAGACAGCCCTCTTCCAAAAGTTTTTGTGGTTTCAAGAAGGACGGCTAGTGTCAACTTGTCAAGTATAAAGTGAAGTCGGTCTGTGGGGATGCTACATCACGAGGATTTGCTCAAAAAACATATCAACCGTGAAATTAAAAAAAATTCTTGTACCTACCCATAAAGTTTACAAATTGCCATAAAATGAAGTACCTTGTGTCTTGTAGCGCTGGGTTTCATGCAAATTGTGAATGGTTTTTGGTGTGCATATTAGGAAATATTTACTGTAAAATACATATCTACTTAACTTCGTCATGAATAGGAATGGTAGGTTTCCTGGTATGTCTTGTCGTGTAAACAACGTGTCGTTCTTATGTTTCTCCAAGCGGAACAAATGTCTTTACCTACCACACCGCAAAGGCAAATGTTTTACGGGTTTGACCCACTTATAGCAGGGTTTCCTCAAGTCCCTGAAACAGAGGCCAAAAAATTAATGAAAAATGATTACGTGTAACGCTTCATATTATAAGAAACTAGCCGATGCCCGCGACCTCCTCCGCGTGGATCGAGGTTTATTGGTTCCCGCGGCAACTCTCTCAATTTTCCGGGATAAAAGCCTATGTATTTAAGATTATAATCCATCTCTGTGCCTTATTCCAGATCTATTTAGCCGTTCTATAGTGATTGAGTAACAAACATCCAACCATCCATCCATTCAGCCAAACTTTCGCATTTATAATATTTGTATACATTTATTTCTTGAGTGTCATTGTTATCCGGTATTCGGTATATCTTTGTGCGTGACTTTTCTGTTAAGTTTTTCTTCTTGGCAACTTTGTAAAAAATGAGTATGCTGTATGAGACAATTAATTAAATGTAAGTGTAGGGATACCTAAAAAAACCAGGTCGACAACCCTTTGCTTCTAAACATAGGCTTGGTTTGGTTTAGTGTTTGAGTGATGTTACAATGAATTTAGAATTATGTAAAACTTCTTATCAATAGATAGATAGTAGTGTACAAGCGTGCGTATACATTATTAGTGTTGGAAATGGAATCATTTTTGTTTACATCATTGCCTTTGTTTACAGGTACTTTTGAGATCGTTTTTTTTCTGTTGTTTAGTTATATAAATGTTATAACTAATATAAAGTCACCGAACTAAAACAAATTGTCAATGACAATAAACAAATCCTGACCTTAATACCAATTGGTCCAATTTGTTGCATCCGCCTTCTAAGAAACTTTTTATTACTTTGGGCCTTGGTGTCTCTCAGTTCTTTGTTAATGAGATAGGGTATTTACTAGGAAGAGAAGGATAACAATGTAAGCCAAAAAAGTATCGATAGATAGTGAAGTGTTTGTTTATTTGTTTTATCATCGGCCGGTCAGATAATTAGTTATGGAATTGTAATTGTAACAGCTATGGCTGTGATATTATAGCGCTATGCAATGGTCGGAACCTTAAGTGTTTAAATACATACGAAATCCGACGATCGCTCACAGTAACTGGAACCAGCTAAGGATGTCGGAGAGAGCGCGTGCAAGTGCCATCAAAAAACTAGTTATCCGAGCGTTCGGAGGGCGATCATTACAAAATTCTTCGACGTTTTTATCTGCTGTGCTCTGAGAAGTAATTTTAAAAGCTGGAAGCGCCTGCAAGTTTTTGTGTATTAGTACATGAGAATATTAATTGAAGGTTAAGCGATTAACCGTGATTAACCTTGTCCCACGATGCTCTCTCGTCCTACGTCTCGATGCTAATATAGATCTTTCCATTATGCTGATGAAAACAATGATTCAGCGATGTGCTCGTTAGTGAATGAGTCACTGACTCACTGTTTCACATATGAGTTTGGAGGCCGTATTACTCCTGCCGTAGTAAAACGAAGCAACTTTATTCTTTATTCTTCTGTTTAAAAATACGCCCTTTTATCCACCTTTACAATAGCTTAAAAGCTTGCATTGTCATAATATACTTGCTAAGTAGAAACAAGTCTTTAAAAAATATAAATGTATAGGTAGGTTTATTACCAACTTTATTGCAACCGCGATTTCGTCCGCGTGCATTAGGGTTTTTTGATTCCCGCGGGAACTCTTGAATTTTCCGGGATAAAAAGTAGCCTATATCCTTCCCCGGGATACAACCTATCCCTGTACCAAATTTCATCAAAATCGGTTGAACAGATGGGCCGTGAAAGCGTAACAGACAGACAGATAGACAGACAGAAAGAAACACTTTCGCATTTATAATATTAGTAAACTATGGATAAGTCATTTTGTGACAATGCGCAGACACATCAAATTTTTATAATCTTAAGAACTAATATTTTGGTATTGACATACGGTGTATCCTGGGGAAGGACTTATGCTACATTTTATTCCGGAAAATAGAGTTCCCGCGGGACTCAAAAAACTTCATCCTCGCGGACGAAGTCGCGGGCATCATCTAGTTATTTATAACAGAGGATATTGTTCGTCACAGTATTTTCATTTCATGATTATTATAAATTTCATGTTTTCTTTACAGGTAAGTGGCTGATGTTTGTCGGTCTGTACTTTGAATTAGAAGTACGTACACACGGGGTAAGTAGGTATTTAGCATAAAACATCCTCGCAATGGTTACGCTCTCAAAAACAATGGTGTTTCCATAAATTAAGATAAAGTAGCGCTTTATATGGAAAATGTTGGTGAAATTATGTGTATATCTGTAGCGTTAAATTACTTTAAAACTCATGTAAAGTACCTATCTTTGACTGTGCAGTGTGATGCATATCTTTAAGATTTAAGATTTTCTAGTTAAGTAAGTATTTGGACAAAAACCTGTGAAAGTTTTGTTTTTAATTAATTTAAAATATCGACAGTTAATAAATGTTAACATTTTTATCGAAATTAGTCTAAGTATAGAAGCATATCCACGTAATAAACGTTCGTTGGAAGACATAGAAGTCAAGTTAATCTAATAGGTATCTTATCTCAAATACGCAACTCTATACCTACTCACTTATGGGCTTGGTAACATAAAATAATGTTTCTAATTTTTCGAAAATATATCATTGTTTCATCCATTACCAACTACAAAGTATACCCAACTTCAAAGTAGTACCTACGGCTACACGTCATGTGCTACTTTGAAGTTTGTACTGAATGTTGGCCAAATGTGTGATGCGCATATCGTTGACCGACCATGTCAGTGCGGTGGTCACCGGATGTCGGTATTAGCGTGGACTGTGGATGCTGCACCGTTACGGACGACGGTGCATCCGTTTGAAATAGGGCTGTCTTCTATTCAACTAAAGATATTACAATTATTATTACTCAATTTTTTTTGTTTACACAAGGTCGATAATGAGTGATGTGAGGTTCTGCAGTTGTAGTGAATTGTCGTAATATACCTAATTAACATTGTTTGAGACTATTATATTACAATTATAGAAGAAGCAAATAATGATTAATAATAACACTCAAAGTATGCTAAATGCTTGAATTCACCTAGTTACTTAGTCCTGAATCTTCAGGCCAAGGCCAGATAGGTACAAATATTTCCGTGATTCAATAATTGTGTTAAGTATAGCTACCTACCTTTTATTATGATTTATTACATAGGGTAAAATACTGTGTTGTAGTATAACTATTATTTATTCTGGTATTCAAAGCTCTAACTCTGTAAATATTAAAGATTGTCAACCCTTGCCTGACCGTTCAGTACGCGTGAACATGATGTTTGCTTACGAAGTTATTTTGAATTCAACGCCTCTGCCGTTCTGGGTTTTTTTGTCTGCCGATACGTCACGACCGGGGGTGTTGTACAATCAATTAGTTGACACCTCATGTTCAATATTATTTACTACTTGAACTTACCTATTTTAAGGAGCCATTTGAAGTCAATTTACTAAAACTAATAAAGCATAAAATATGTAAACAAATGTAAAAAAATATATAAACATGATTATATCAATAAAGCAGCAGTTTTAGCACAATCCCTCGTGATTTTATAACGTATTTGAAAAAAATTGTAAAGTAAAATTGCGGTTGTGTTATACTATTAATATATATAAAAACAATAAAAATTATTAATGATACCTATTTTAAATTATTTAATTGAAACTGGTTAAAGTGCGTTAAAATATAATCGTTTCAATTTCTTCACGTTTCTTCACGTCACTAGGAAGTAGAAATGGAACGTGTGTCAGCTCTAATAACAAAAAGTTAGTTCCTTGTGGATTTGACCTGATTCGAAAAGGTCCGTGCCAAAAAATGGTTACCAAAATATATTCGTGCATTTAACAGCATTGCAGATGGTTCGTTTTACGCTTTCAAATTGGAACAAGTTTTAAAACATGGTGCCGATGTTACGTAAGTATCAAAGAGGCAATTCGAATGAGGTGTTATTGAATGTTCCTACTCAGTTACTATTTCCGTGTACGAAAATAGTTTTTGATTATACAGAATACGGATTAAGCTCAACAGTTTACATAAACATAAATAATGAAGTACCGATAAATATGTCCTTTGATAAATGGATTGATATAATTACGTCTGTTGTAATTATTGGCATATTCAATGCTAGTTCATGCTTAAGCAGTATTATCAGTAGCAGTCATTGGAAGCAATGTACCACTGTAGCGTATCAATAAATGTAAGGAATATCTATGGAAGAAAAAGAAAAAGGTTTTTAAACTTTCTACCCACCTAATAAGACGAATGGGTTTAAACTCATGCATGGGCGTCAGACCGTGTGGGCATAATCTGTTCCCATGTACCTTCGAATTTAATTACTACCTCAGATTATGGATGTGCTTAGAATAATAAAGGAGCGCGTTTTCATGCGAATATATTAATATAATTAGTTTGTCGAAGCGTGGCCCGTAGTGTGTGGGTACGTTTCCTCTCATATGAATAACTTCTTTGATCCTATAATTAACGAGATAGATGGATTGATATCCATATCTGTGCGTACGATGTGGCGATGTTCAATTATATTGAATTATAAAACATGCACCTATTCAAACGAGATTTACTGTGATTCTGACGCTATTAAAATCTTATTTCTTAAATATACTGTCATTTATTTTCACGAATAAGGCGAGAATTTGTGATTCTTGAAGCACAATGTACAATTATTACTAAGATACTTACAAGTTCAAACTACTGTAAATCTGCAGTCTCCTTATACTTTAATATTATAAATGTGAAAGTTTGGATGGATGTATGGATGCTTGTTGCTCAATCACGCCCCAACAGCTAAACGGATCATGCTGAAATTTGGCACAGAGATAGATTATAGTCTAGAATAGCACATAGGCTACTTTTATCTCGGAAAATTAGGAGTTCCCGCGGGTACCAAAAAAACTCAAACCACGCAGACGAAGTCGCGGGCATTCGCTAGTACTTTATATATACCTTATACTCTATAATATTAGTATATATGTATTTTCTAAAATATATACTTTGCCCTGAGTTCTCTACACATGTAACACAGAAAGTGAGGCCGCTTATCGCTCTGCCAGTAATCTACTTGTGTTTATAATGTTAGCAGTGTCATGTATCACGTATCTTTACTTTATCTTTGCCAAGCCCACGTGTGTGCTTACTCATAACCAGGCTTGACACGGTAACATTTTCATTCAAATACCTAGATATGCTTCATAACTTTACGTTAGAATCGGATTGGATGATGAACAATAGCGTGTTTTTAGGCCATGTTTTATTTTATTTTCAGGTAAGTAACGTGTTCATAGAATGTTTTTATTTTTGCTTAATAATAGCTTAGCTAAAATCTATTTGTGTTATTATGAGCTCAAAGCGTTTCGGACCCAGCATACCCCTGGACATAGTCCTGGTGGTAATGTATGGTGAATAATGGATATAGAACGATACCACCAAATAGCGTAGGTGCTCAAAAAATAGTTATAATCCCTAGATTTAACGACATCGTCCTAAGCGGTTAGTATGTCGATTGTAGCCCTGTTTACCTAGTCTATTCTTCCGGCGCGTGCCGTGATAAATCTCTGACGTAAATAATCTTTTAACAGTTCTACGTCTCCTTTTCATTACTGTTACCAACAGCAATAACATGTGCCTACTGACGACTATTTTTACCTGGCACACTGGTTATGGATTCCTTTGAAGTATGATGTACCTCATAAAATGTTTTAAAATACTTTTCAATATTTACATATTATAAAGCTTTTTAAAATAAACAACAAAATGTGGTTCTGTGCCTCGAAAGTTCCATCTTGGACCTTTCCATCCCGTATTGAAAGCTTTTTTTATAGTGTAAAGTGAAAATCAGAAAAAATATTACTAATATTATAAATGCGAAAGTTTGGATGGATGTATGGATATATGGATGTATGGATGTATGGATGTTTGTTACTCAATCACTGAACCGGCTGAACGGATTTGGCTGAAATTTGGCACAGAGATAGAATATAGTCGGGAATAGCACATAGGCTACTTTTTATCCCGGAAAATTAAAGAGTTCCCGCGGGAACCAAAAAACCTCAAACCACGCAGACGAAGTCGCGGGCTTTCGCTAGTCAGAAATAAAGTTTAAAGTGTCAACAGCAGCTGCCATACTTGCATATCGTAAACGTTATCTCCATTGCTCAGTGATTGCACACACTTCATACGTCGCTATCAGTTGTTGCAATAGTACCCTATGTATTGGTAAACATGGAATAACTTTCTCAAAAAGCTTCATTAGAATTTTTACTGACTAACCTGACTAACGTACAGCTCAAACCGCCCGCGCCGCCCGCTGGATCTAGAATTTCTAGATATTGTATTTAGATTTTTTGTAGATCCTTGATAGACCCCCAGAAATAAAAGATTTTCGGAATTTCCATGCAAAGCTGGTCAACTAGTTTTTCATGCGGATCAATAACGAAATGTTAAATATAAATAAAATTGCTTCCATTCTACTATATTACATTTAACTTTTTTCACCAATCTTGTTATGTATCTATTGAATTTGTTATGGAAGTTTTAACATTTAGTCAAGCGAGAATTAACCACCGTACCGGATTTGAAATTACGGATCTATACTAGTTATTTAATAAGCGCGAAAATAAATAGCTTTTTTGAAGTTACAGCAATAAATACAGTGATGAATATTTACAACCAACCAAATGACCTATACCGTTTTATAAAATATGGAATGTTCAAGAGGTTTTAAATTTGGAATAGATCGTAATATCTCGATAGTGTTGTGACAATTTATTACTCACTATTATAAAGTATATGTCCTATTGTTTGGTGTAATTAAAAGCAAACATGTAAAGCATATTTGCTTTACTTGTTTTTTTAATATTTTGCCCATTTAAACGTATACTGATGTTTTTATCGAGATTTTTTATAAGGTGACAAGGCTAGTTTCATAAGGTATCAATTTTCATATGGTGACTTTTCATCAACGAATAAATTTTCGCAGTATGACGTTTTGAATTTCATCATTACCAACAAACGAAGCTTTAGTATTTTTTGTGTATATAGCCCAAGTTTGCGTCAACGATACCAGTATGCCCGGGACAGCGATATGATAATTCTTATCGTTACGTGCCAGTTTTTTCTTTGAACCCATTGTATATTGTACTATAAGGCTTTTGGTTGGTGCAAAATAGCCTTTATGAGCTTTGTGATAAAGAACACAGGTGGATGTTCAAGTGTGGCCTGTGGTGGTGGGTGCTTAGGGTTGTCAAAACTGTATTGACCTGTACTGAGTCGTTGTTGCGTGTAGAATTCGTTTATCGTGTGTTCCTGATATTAAGAAATAGTATAACAGCACGTTAGTAATTTTTTGTCTACTCATGCATAGCATTTTATGCCCCTGAGATTTTATAAGCGGTTTTCACAAGATTTAAAAAAAAATGTAAATATAATAATTATATTAAAATATAAATCGCTAAATAAATAATTAATAGGTGCAGATATTAAAATACTGTAGGAGTTAGATGCAGAATAACTGATTTAGTTAACCCAATTGACAGTTGAGTTGACAGCTGTCACAGTGCTAATATGTACCAAGTTGGCAGCCCTACGAGTGCAGCGGGCAAAGCGTGTCGTTTGTAAACAGTTGCTACGTGCCCGGGCCGCGCGCGCGTCGTCCGCTGCTCTATGCTACTTTAAAAAGTTTTGTGACAGTTTTTCAGTAGAGACTCATTAACTAGTCAACAAAGCGCAGGAACTTTGCGGTTGAGCTGAGTGAAGCGTGAACTGTTTTATGTTGCAGTGGAATTTTGTGTCCTAGTGCGTGGTGGTGATTGATGACCAGTTTATGTGTCGTTTTGTTGGATAGAAATTTTTGTCGGTAATTAATAATTTCTATTAGAAACTATTAATTTTTAATTTCAGTCATTCCAAAAAAATCCGAGAGCAAATCAGTTTTGTGAAAAAGTCTCTATCTGGCTCTACGATTAAAAATGTATTTACACTTAATTAAAATATGTAGTACTTACTACTGCATCCTTATAAAGCCTTAACGGCTTTTGCCTACTAGTGCGTAATGGTTTACGGAATATTGATCTATTAAATATCAATTAACTTGGCCTTAGCCCATCACACATCGCTGGACCGCTGCTACGAGATGCCTAAATATAGCTCTAACGCGTGTTGGATCACCCCTGCGATGACAACCATGCACCTTACATTGAACTTATAAAATAAATATCCTACTAATATTATAAAGAGGTAAAGTTTGTGACTTTGTAGGGGATAATCTCTGGATCTCCTCAACCGATTTTGAAAATTTTGGTACCAATAGAAAGCCACATTATTTGTGAGTGTCATAGGCTATATATTACCCCGAAAAATTAGGTAGTTCCCGTGAGAGTTCAAGAAACTTATTTCACGCGGACGAAGTCGCGGGCAAGTCTGCTAGTAGATAAATAAAGACAGTTCTCCAAATCTAAATCTGAGGGAAAATAGATTAATAAGTAGATAGAACTGAGAAACTCTGAGAAACTTTCCTTTCCCTTTAAAACTTTCACTGTATATTTTTACCTCCATAAAAATTGAAGCAAAGAAACGCCTCAGGTTTAATAGCTTCTTAAACATTTTGTAACTATATTTAGCATTTGTCAAAAAGCTGCAAACGTTTAACCGCTATAGGTTACATTTCAGTTTAAAAACTGTACTTATAAGTATACTAGCAGACTTGCCCGCGACCACAGTAAACAGATATCTGTTTACTATGCCGCGACTTCGTCCGCGCGAAATAAGTTTTTTTAAATTCCCACGGGAACTACCTAATTTTTCGGGATAATATATAGCCTGACACTCACAAATTATGTGGCTTTCTATTGGTACTAGAATTTTCAAAATCGGTTCAGTAGATCCAGAGATTACCCCCTACAACGTCACAAACTCACAAACTTTACCTCTTTATAGTATTAGTATAGGTATAGAAAAGTAAACACAAAAAAAATAAAACATGTACAAAGCTATTTTTAAGAGCTTGTACCATCAATGATCTGTAGCAGGTAGCTACGAGGGGATCATTAAAAATCTAGTCTACCCTTCAATTTGTTGGGATGTAACTTATAATTTATAGAGGTTTACTTGCAGATTTCTTGACATGAGGACCGATTCTGTATCTAGCCCCATACACAGGCTCTCTAGGATTCTTGTCCTTAAAATCTTTATACACTTATATTTAGTAGTCATGCGACCCCCCAGGGTTTAGGTATTTGATATTTTATGTTTTGGAACTGTTGACTACCAACTCAAATATTGTAATAAAAATGACCTTTCCGATCGGTTAATGCGAAATTCTAAATATATACTGTCTTAAACTACCAACGTATTTGGTTATCTCTACAAATGATAAAAAAACTATGTACAACATTTTACTATCTGCTATCAAAAACATGATAAGCAAAACTAAATAAATATTGACACAGTAATACCTAACATAGATGTGCTCCAAGTTTCTCTTTTGTAAGAATCACCAGCAGATGTTCACAAAGTAGGTACGTATAACGTAGGTAATAATTGGCTTTGAACTAAATTACACCTTATAAATAAGTGCTTTCACAATGCAGGATAAATAAATCGAATCAAAACTCAAATTTGTCGTTTTGTCGCAACAACTTTTCAAGTAAATACTTCAATCATAACGTCATCCTATTTGTAAGTCTTGTTTGCAAATGTCAAACAAATACTTTTTACTTCCACCTGCTAATCATCAATATCGAATTCCGATCATGAAATTGGATTTGTAGCATCTGCCATACCGGGTGGTAAGAAGTCACACATGGCGTTGCAACATCTTGTAGCCCGCATCCCACTACCTGCTTCACCATTGTTACCATATTCCCTTGTGTAACACAATAGAGACCTGCTTACCCTGTTTTGTTCAACGAATGGGAAAAAATATTTTGCGCCGTCTTTCAAGTGCGCTTATTACTGCACTTCAGCCCGTAGCCAGGAATGTTAAGTGTAATTTTAAGGTTTGTTCTGTCGCTCTCGACGAGTAGGGCGTATAAGTAGCTGTTGTAAAACAGGGATTTTAATTATACTCCACCAAGGCTAAGCATTAAAACAATACGAGTAAAAAAGATTGTGAGTTAAATAGCTTTGTGTTCAAAAAGTTTACGTGGGAAATTAATGAACAGTGAATGTTAAATCCAAGAAGCAATTTGATTTTTGATTGTGATTTTTTCTTCATTGCTATTATGCTCATTAGGTAAAGCGGATGTAAATGCGAGTTAAGAGATTTTCATTTGCAATTTTATCAGATAAAAATGCTCATAGCACCGGATTCCTGGACTCAGTTGATTGGAATTTATGATACAGGTAAACGGTTCATAACAAACTTGTGTTATGGCGATGCGGAATTTGTTACTCTATCCACGTTCCTAACACACCGTGCATCAGTCACTGAATGCGACGAGAATTTGATTTCAACCGCCCCGTGGCCTGGAATTTTAATCACCGTTATATGACAAAGGGGCTTTGGTACCTGTACATGATACACAAAATTGTTAAAATCCCGCACCGTCAAGCACACTTCCTCTTTACAAACTGCCGCAGATTAATATAATCCAACGAGGCTTACAAAAAAGGCATTTATAAAAAGATAGTATCCCAAAATTTAAACGATGAAGAAGCAAATAACCCATAAAATATTGTCCGTGCTGTGGAGGTAACTTCTATTGAATATGATACGGTCAAATTCAAAACATTTCATGCTGATATGTAGATCCCATGACGAAAAAGGTTTATAGTTTTCGTATATCGTATCGTATCACTATTGTTTTTAGCAAACAGAGTTCATTCCGTGAGAAACATCTTTGTTGAAGGGAAAAAACAATCATTGGTTAGCAATGTTAAATTCTGTGAAGGTGCATTTCCTAAAGTCAACAAAATAAATCGGGTGCTGGCAGATAGTGCATGGTTATCGTTTAAAATTCCCTAGAAGACGATAAGGGAACGTGAGAAAAATACGATGGATAAATCTTGAATTTTAGAAGTATCAAGTGAATATAAGATAAGGCGAATAGCTCAGTGTAAATTGAATGTCTTCCCCAGTTTGATCTCATTTATCTGGCAAGCAGATGATGTTTAGGCGCATTGTTATTCAATTTTGAAAATATCGTAACACAGCCTTTTGAGACACTGAGCACAGGAATGCGATAAGCCTCTAAATGTGGTACATAGTATAATAATGTTATGAATTGTTATAATTGAGGGTATGGTTGCCAACGCCAAACTGCATAGCATATTGATTTCCGTTGCCGTAATTGGCACCGGAAATGCGAATGACCGCGGATACATAGTCACTATCGAGCTTGGAAACCACAGAGGTAAACCTATAAACATGGTTATGCTATGTTGTCTGGACAGGCGACATAACGACTCCAGACTCTGGCGTATGCATTTTATTAGGGGCATAGGTATAAATCGACCGTATAACAAAATCATAATATCGTGTGAATTATGATGGACACGATGAGACGTAAATTGTAGATGATTGGTTTTAACTACTTTAGAGTTGCGATGCTAAAAGATTTTATAACGCCTATTGTAATTTATATACTAATTGTGAAATTAATTGCCATCAACGAAATTGAAGCACAAATAGGTCAACGATGAAAGGGGAGATGTGAATTTCATAAAAAATATTTCACATTAACTTTTATGAAGTATCGCGAACATGAAGTTTGAGAGTGCCGCATAACATAAAAAATATTGACATCTCGTAATTCGTATGTATTTTATTTGAATGAGCGTGGATTAAATCCAGTTTTGTTATTTAAAAATAAAGTTATTCTGAAACCATATTTGACGCAGAGTTCTGACTACGTTGCTAGACTCTGCGGCTGTGCAATTCAAATCATGAAACTTTAGAAACGGAAAATAAGTCCCTACTTATACCGACTTTGCGTTTGAAGACTAGATCTCAATACTTGGCACAGTTTAAAATTATCTATAAGTAAAACGTTAACAATAAATTGAAGAACTCGAGGACACGTCGCAACTCAACTGTGAAGACCACTCTCGACGTGGATCAAGTGTCGCTTGCAGGAAAACGCTACTTAAATTTTTATTTGGTACAGTGTCGTTTTACTCGTATGAACCTACAATATGTTGTGCATTGTGCAATCTCGTATGACGTTATTATGAGCACAACTTTGCAGAGGCTTGGCCAATATATTTTATAGATGATGTTCACGACTTCGGCCGCGTTGTTTCTTGATTTTCCCGGGTAATCGTTAAATTTTAGAATTTACGGGGAAATTAGGCTTGTCTTTGTCTTTCCCCAAAATGCAACCTATCTCAAATACCTTATTCATCAAAATCGTCCTGGTGGCTGTTTGTAATCAAATCTTGCAAGTTTTTGTCCCACTTTCCGGTTTCCTATTGAGCTGAAATATTGCATCTATATGTAAATCGGATGACAATGACAATGTTATTATGACATGGAGGTGATCTGATGATGAATCTGGAAGGCGGCTATGAGAACTCGGTAATGAAACAACGTAAGTAACCCCATTGAGTTCGGGATCAGAAAGTAGCACCCGGGAAAGCTTAAAAAAATAAACTGTTAAATCTTTTAAGTCCTTATTTTTTAAGTCCAGTGCCTGATCGGTGATCTGAGACACGTCGTTTGCGCAAGCGCAGCTTTCACTTATTCACGTAAATTTTTACGAAACTTGTTATGGCACACATTGTATTATTGGGCTTATTTTTTATGAATCTTATAATTCATTTATAGGATTTTTCTTACCAGCCGGTTTTTTAGCTAACTCGTAAAATAGTGAAATGTTATGCGTTACACATGTATAAATTCTAGATAAAAGCTTCGAACAAAAATGTTATTACTAAGAAAAATCTGATCTTATATCAAGAAGAAACCAACATAAAAAGCTCTAAACTGCCACTATAAATAATACTGTGCCGTAGCTTGTAACTAAGCGATCAGACATTTACGACTATGACTGCCCTGCTATGCTATTTACAACAAGTAGGAGGTACCTAAAAATTTATTCCAAATTTTCCCGTATAATTTTTTTGGTAGCTTCATTGTAAGTTGATACATAAGTACTCTTATATACTTATATAGGTGTCAATTATTTTCATTTTATGTACTGTATTCGCTTAATCATTTAATTGTTCGTTATACTGTAGTATCACAAATCCTTTAGTTGCAGATCAACAAGGTTAGACACCTAGAACAACAAGGTTAGGATAAGATAAGATTGCGATTGTGATTTGCAGCGCGATGTTATCATTGCAAAATATACAGTACTTATTGTTTTTATCGATGTACGCTGAGTGCTGACGTATAAGAAATCATAAGACTTTGATTTCTTTTCTTATATGTAGGTCACTGTCTTTCATTAAGAATTTATAATGCAATATTCAATGATGTCTATATACTTGTAGTAATCGACTTCTGTTCAGACCAGAGGTGTTAACATATCACTAAACGGTTAAACGGTTAACGGCTGTAAACGGTAGCAACAAAACAATGTTTTTATTCACAGGAGTAAAGATCGTTTACTACCGTTAACTGCGGACCGTTTAACAAACGATAGAAAAAACCAATGTTTTTTTCACTCGCTAGTGCACAGGAGTAAAGATTGTTTACTAATATTTTCAATCATTAGCCGTTAACCGTTGAACCGTTTAGCGATATGCTAACACCTCTAGTTCAGACTAATCTGATTGTGATCTAACTACCATATTTCCTTTATATGAAAAAATCCGAAAATGAAAAAAAATAACGAAAATTTAGGAAAATTAATGCATACCAAAGTAATCGCCGAATCAAGTGAGTTCGATCAAATTAGTAAGGAAAGCATAAAGTAGAATAACTTTCGTTGGGGATAATGTGTGCCAATAACACGCTTCCGTGGAATCGACTTGACATACCTGCATAAATAATCGTATGTCGTACCTCGTGCCATTGTACAATACCTACTAGGTAGTAGTACCTAGTAGGTATTGTACAATGGCAGTTGACACACAAAATATTACTTTGTGACACTGTTTGGGTACTAAAAACTTGTATAGACAATAAGAAACCTAGCCGTATAAATGGCATACTTTTTATTTTCAGATAATTAAACTAAAGTATAACAAAACACGGTGTTCTGAAATATTTTCCCAGGAAATTGAGTAGGTAAAAATTAACAAAAAATAATGCGTTCGTCGTTCAAACTAAAAAGAGAAAATTGAATAGGCATTTATCGTACCAGCTTTGCACTTAAAATGCTTTAGCATTTTAACGTGCCGTCAAAAAGGTCAATGATTATCGCGTCTATGTTTATTGAACTAAATAACTGTTTTATAAATTTATTGCTTTTTTGTCATCACTACAGCCCATTAACGTCCCACTGCTGGGCACAGGCCTCCACTCTCTTAGGAGAGAGGGAATTAGAGCTTAGACCCACCACGCTGCTCCAATGCGGGTTGGCGGGCTAGGTTGCTTTTTTGTAAATTTATTGATTTATTTATTTGAAAAAAATTCAAGTAAGGAAGTACATATTTTACGTGAATAAATAAATAAAAACTTTATTTAGAAACATTAACCAAGGACTTAAAAACATACATGAACGATAACCCTGCAAAAGTTAAAAACTGTGTTGCAGTAATTATCGCCCTCCTCAAACATACTCGTACCTTGTAAGTATAGTGGTTCATGTTAGATCTAAGACAATGATTACAAAAACTGAACAAGAATATACCTACATTGAATTAAATTAGTGCGTGGAATATTAGACGTAAATCAATGTTATGAAAATAGTATGAGTTAGAATGAAGAATATTTGATTATGAAAAATTTCGCACTTTTATATGGCGACTGGTGGTCATTGGCCTAAATTTTTTCACTGATAATTTATTATAATCCATAGAAAAACTTTAGGATTTTCTGAATGGAAAAAGTTTTGTAACTATCTCGGAGGTTCTGTTCCTATTTACTGTATACTTATGTTATTATTTACAAAATAACCTATCCATTCAATATGCATATAGCCGGCATCTATGCGATATGCATCGACAATTTAAAAAGAAGCCTCTTAAAGGTAAGCCTTTCACTAACAGCGAGTAATAAAGGTATTTCTTCTTAGTACCCTACCTGTACCTACTACCTACCTACTAAGTGATGGAGATTATCCGTGTAACCAACTTAGATAAAGTACATATTATGCTCCTACGTTTATGACCAGTTACCTAGTGAGCATACAAAATTCTGATGGGAAAAGTGTCGCTTCAATTTTATTTATAGATAAAAAAGATACGTAAGTGCCTAAAGCCGTAACATTATAAAAGTTACCTTCTTCAGATAATGTTGAAGTGTAAATCGCTACAATAACAAATATCCCGTGGATTTCCACGTTTTTTCACTTTTTGATGCGGCTCGTAAGTTCGTCTTGTAATTATCAATCAAAGTACATATTGCACATAAAGATTAGGAGTTAGGACGCATAACGTCCCACCTTGACAAAACGTCCTGTAGTTAAAAAGTCATGACATACCTAGTTAAATAATTAAAAATAAAACGTATCAATTAAGAAGTGTACCTACTAAAGAGAATCTGAATAAAATCACACGTGTATTAATAAAAGCATAACAGTTATTCTAAAGATTATAATATTATTCCGTGAATAAGTCCAGTGTGTCGCCTAACAAATGCTCAATGGGTAAGATTAAGCACGGAGCTCGCAACGGTGCGCGTTACCGGCCTATACAGTACATAAGTACACACACTGGCACACTTTCCGACGGCGATGTAATGAGATCATCTCAAATATGGTCTCTTCAGGAAAGTGAGGGCATTGAGTGTACGGTTCAGTCGAGTACAGGCTACTGCCTACTCTATGCACTTTTCTCAGGTCAGTGGGTATTGTAGATCCGTTACTTTGTGTTACTGCGACCTCCTACTAAGTACCAGACTTTTACATACCTGCTTATTATACAACTTATTTTAAATTTTACTGTGAAACTTTAACGCATCCAAATGATCCTTATGATCTTTTGGAAGAACGTGACATTTCAGTAAAGTATGAGATTTCAAATCTCGACTTTTGCCCGCGTGAATTGAGTGCCTCAACGATATGCCCCTTGACCTTAACCTGTACTTAACTCGTATTACTAACTAACTAGGGCTTCAGGAAATAAAAGCAAGGAAAAAACTTTTTATCTGCGTAGAAATCGTCATATTTCATGAACAATGTGTGATAAAACTATTTATTTATATTCCATGTAGCAGTAGAGTATCAAATTATATAGACAAAAAATCACAAAGGCCAGTTACTGCAGAGGCATATTTCTGGTGCTAAATTGCGCTGTAGCGTGTTTGGAAGGACGCCAGCGATCCAGATCACAGTTTCCACCGCCTGATTCTAGAGAATCGTTATCGGTTAACGATGTTATGCGCGCCATTTAACAGGACAGTATTTACGCGCGCACTATTTTACTACTGTCTGCTCTAATTAATAAATACGCAGTGGACCTTAAAATTAATAGTTCAAAATCTTAGAGCCTTGTCATAGCTTTACTTTAGATATTTGTGCTAGAGTATCCATATTGACTGAAATCCAAAAGGCTTTGAAACCTCTAATCCTCACTGATTTTAGTGTAAGATGACTATATATTCACTTCTTCTTGTCCGTATTACTCTTGACATTCTTGATCATGTCACGAGTCATGCTTTTCGGGTGCAGATGTTTCCGCCTAAATTGTTTTATGAGAAAAAGGTCGAATACCTTCCTTTTTTCATCGAACTCATACTCTCGTGAAAAAAAGACCATCCAGCACCCGCATAGCAGACTTAAATTGTTCGGTCTATCCCATAGCTAACGGAAACCTTGTTTCCGTTATCTGTGGAGCTATCCCATGGATTCTTCATATTCTGTCTATCCCATGGATGAATTTTCTTCGCCCCCTGATAAGTCGCTTGATGGAGTCAGTCTTGTAATATAATAAGATTTAAACCAAAATATTTATAAACAACAATTGTTAACAATAAAGTGCAAATCGATCAAACCAGAAATGAGGAGATCCGCAGAAGAACTAAAGTAACCGACATTGCTCGACGTGTTGCGAAGCTGAAGTGGCAATGGGCGGGGCACATAGTTAGAAGAACCGATAGACGTTGGGGTCCCAAAGTGCTGGAGTGGCGACCACGCACGGGAAAGCGCAGCGTTGGCAGACCCCCTACTCGCTGGACAGACGACATTAGGAGAGTCGCAGGGAGCCGCTGGTTCCAGGCGGCGCAGGACCGAGGCGTGTGGAAATCCTTGCAGGAGGCCTATGTCCAGCAGAGGAAGTCTATTGGTTGAGGATGATGATGATGATAGTGCAAAAACCATAAAATATTGAATGGCGCAAAATAGAATCATGCTTAATTACAGCTCAACAAAATATTTTCAGCTCATTTAACACAAATTACGAGGGTAATTAGTTTGACAAATACCATCAAAGGTTTTAATTACTTTTAATACACTAGTGGCATTAAATTGTGATTTCACCTACTAGAAACCAACCAGGCTTTCAAACATACATAGTAGTTTCATATATTAGTACGCGCCCTTCTGCGGGTAAAACTTAGAAGATTAAAGGCACATAATGAGAAGAGTGTTTGGAATTTTAATTTATTAGAAATACTTCGAAGGCTATTACTCAGAATAGAAGGGCAGTATACTAGCGGCAAACACCTTGCGCAAGTCACTCTGACGTGCCAAGATCGCCCACCGCCCGCCTTAGCAGCTCCTACACAGCATTTACAATTCTAACAGGAACGTGGAATCTGACATATTAATCAAAAATTATATTATAGCCATACTGATTTGAAACAACTTTATCGTCCGTGCCAAACTTGTTTCAAAACTTGCATTAAAATATACTTGGTACTACTACTCTACTCTATGAAGTTCTTTTATTGATATCGAACCGGTAAAGAATTAGGCGATAATGGGTGAAGCTAGTAATGTTCAGAAAAACTAAGGAAGATATATTTCCTTTCTGCTCATTATGTTAGTGAGATTATCGCAATGTGCATCAAATAAATGAATAGCTAGTCATTTAATTGTGTTCAGTTCAGTTAATAATACAAACACGAGAATACATAAAATGTTTAATACTGCCAAAGCCGTGTTTTTGATCCAATTGAACGAAGGCCTATGCACAGTTGCGTAGGGTTAACCGACTCATATATCTTTAACTGTTTATAAGACAGGTGAAAAATAAACTTTAAGCATTTTGCCAAATTTAACTTTTATAACGATTAACGACGCTCTTTCAGCTCGCGCCTAGTAAAATACTGGACTCCAAGACCACATTCCAGTGTACTGTTTGCTCGTCCCCATATGCTGGGCTTAAAATAATTACACAAGTGTGCTGGAGACAACCCTCTACAGTTCGTTGTTCCGCTATCGTCCTACCTGCTTACGTTTGTTTCATTTTGAATCAGTAAAAGTGACTTTTAACCGGTTTCTAAATACTTATCACAATGCCTGTTTTGGTTCCAACTGCATCACTTTCACCGTCAAATTATCTTCTCAGATATTGCGATTATTGTGGTCTGTACTATGTAAGTACTTGGTAGTATTTACTTACGTTTCGTTTGTACATTGAGATGAGAAATTCTATAGATTACCAATTACGTGAACATTAAATAAATAATATGAAGGTGAAAGTTTTCATATTTCACTCAAATGCGTTGCAAAGTTTACGACACGTTCGTTTCTTGTTCCAAGACTGGATTGATTTATTTTTACCGTCATTACGTCGTTTTAATTCAATTACTATTGTGGGTAACTTAACATTTTTGTTAATTCTCTTGCTGTGTAGGTTTTACTATATTCACTTAAAACCGTATATTCATACTAATTATTTATATTGTACTTATGGAAACATGATGAAAGAAAGGCACGTGCTATATATTATATTGTTAGCTTAGGTATAAATACGATAAGCAGATGATTATGAATACGGTACTTAATACATGATTACGTAAATGTTATGTTTCATTGGTTTCTATATACAGTTTATTGATATGCCTTCTTGTCTAGCGGACTCATCTGAGCAATAATTGGAGTAAAACAGTATGTTTGAATTTTAAACTGTGAATACTTAATAGTGAATAGTCATGGAGAGCGAGCGTGCGCGTGCGCTCCTCGTCTTGTCATTCGCTTCAGTGTGTTAGTGTCTTTGAATGGAAGCAGTCACGCGGGCTCCCATTATTCAACATTTAATACTACGTTATTTTGTACGATAGATACTATTTCAGTCACGGCCTAGTTTTTTATCGGCGAATTCGTTTTCAGTTCAAATAAAGTGCATCTTTTGTGAACACCCATTAGTGCCCGTGTGTGTGAGAGCTCAATTATTTGCAGTTTCCTCGTGCGGAGTTTGGATGTGTGTAGGTTTATTTTGATGGCGTGCTATTTCAGTAAATGTGTTCTCGGTGTGTGTAAACATAATGTTTGTGTGATCCAAAACCGTGTTTGTATTCTCTAAACATTAGAAAATAATTAATTTTGCGAGCCTTATCTAGTTCTATATATTTATACACAATAGTTAACGTTCTCAATTATTATCATACTAATATTGTAAATACGAAAGTGTGTTTGTTTGTTGGTTTGAAAATTAGAGGAGTTCCCGCGGAAATTAAAAATAAACTTAAATCACGCGGACTAAGTCGCGGTCTAAGGCATCACCTAGTCAGGTAGTAATAATAAATTACTTAATTACATTAAATTAGCGACTTCCTTTACAATTATCTATTTAACGTAAAGACTAATCAGTTGTCATAAATTGAACATTCTTGGTTTGTAGTTGAAATTCAATATATGTCAATACTAGCTGATGCCCGCGAGTTCGTCCGCGTGGAATAAGTTTTTTTGAATTCCCACGGGAAATCCTTAATTTTCCGGGACAAAAAGTAGCCTACGTCACTTTCTAGGTCGTCAAAAATACCCATGCAAAAAACACGTCGATCTGTTGTTCTGTTACAACGTGATTGATGGACAAACTAACACACTTTCGCATTTATAATAGGTATTAGCATGATTAGTCTGACTAACATTACGTAACAATTTACAAATGTATAATTATAGCTTTTATATTCATCCAAAACACGGAAAATTTTCGAATTTAATAGTCATTTATTTCAGTTACAATTTAGGTATTTTTAGGTTGAGGAAGCTTAGGTTGCACTCATAGCAGAGTTTTATTATACGTATGCCTGCAAAAAGGAGTATATTGTTTTCAGGGTTCATGTATGTATGTATGTATGTATGTGAGTTTGTATATTCCACCATAACTTCTATACGCCTGAACCGATTTTGATAAATGAGGTATCGTTAGAATCCCTAGCTTATTCCGGGTGACATAGGCTAGTAAAATGTTTAAAAAAAATTATGGGGTGACCATGGTCCCACATTAAAGACCAAAATTGAAAAAAAAAATCCAAAATAAGATTAACTATATATAATCATCATCTAGAAAATGATGAGTAGATTCCAAAAATATATAACACTATAGTTCAATATTTAGTGATTCACAAAAAAATATCATTTAATAAAAAATGTAAGGAGGTAAACTCCAAAAATAATATGGCAGTTAAGTTAAATCAATTTCACTTGTTTTCCAAATTGCATTTTATCCGAGGACCAGTAAAAGAGTTGTTCCTAATCTTTTTTCCTCAGCATATCGTTGTCAAGGATTCTTTAGCATTGAATTTTTTGGTTTTAACTCCATAATGTACAGAAGACCAATTTTTAGATTCAATAATAGAACAGAGACAAATAGAACAGATAGTTTTCATCATCTTATAGTGTGAAGACATGAAAACATACATAGTATGTCGGTAGGTAGTTTTGCAAAGGCACATAGTAGCATCTCGTGAAACACAACATGGTTTTTATCAAACATTATGAGCAGCAATCCATTGCGAGATCCAGTTAAACTCGTCTAATGAGTCTAATAACACGAATCATCCAAGTCCGTACGCTCTACTAGTCCCGATGGTCATATCCGTCGCAAATCGCCGGTTTCCTTCGAAGATGGTCGCCTTTATGAACATGATTTATACCTGCCACGTCATTAGTTTGTGTCAACGCCTATCGTTGGCGGATGCGTTGATTTGCCTCGACAGGCTATTTACAAGAGTATCCTTCACAAAAGCATCCAAGGCTTTGTTAGAGTCTCTAAGCTATTATATTAACTTTAATTTATATTACTTAAAGCCTGCCAATTAGCTCTCTTGGGATAGATCATATTTCTTTTTACTGAAAACTCACTATGATTAAAACTTTCAGAGACCATTTTCCCAATGGTGGTAGTTTTCGCTGTAGAATGAAATAATTTAAAACCAAGAGTAACCATCTATTTGTTATACGTGACCCACTTTAGGTACTTACCTAATGACTTAATAACGTAGTTAATCAATATTAATTTTCTTTATCATGTAGGTACTTAATACCAAGGTCGAACAATATGGCTAAGGAAATATTAATAAAGTAGGTATGTAAGGCATTGATTATTATGATGTTGAATCGCGTGTTAGTGGTTGAGGTTTGAGGTTATTGCGGCACGCTCCGTGCCTTGGCATATCTAACCCATCGGTCTTATACCATGCTGGCGGTATGCCAGAGTTGGCACTTGGCCGGCACCTTAACCTAACACACAAAATAGCAGAGTACATAGTCATTTAAGTACATTACACAATAGGGATGATGACAACTCAATCAAACCAGCGACTCTTTATCAAACTTGAAAACGCACTTCTAGTATGAACTTGTAGAAAATTCACAATAGTGACGTCATCAAATTTCAACGCTCTTTTATCTTTAATCTATATTTTAAATGGTTATTAAATTTCAAACTAACAGAGGATGTGAATTTTTGGTCTTTTGGAAAGACCCTCTATTTAATAATCAGTTAGAAATAATTTATTTTTGATATATGCATCATCCCTATTATTAACATATGCCCAACTGGCGTTACATTCTGGATGTTCAGTTCATTAATGGAGATGATTGGTTGAAATAGTTATACCAATGCAGTTAATATATCTAGCTGTGCAGTTCCAAGCATGAGATTAAAACCTTCTCAAGTACGCGTTCTTGGCAGCGTTGAATTTATGAAAAATGCGATAAATTTTCTAGGTCATTCTTATTATTCAATCAATTTCAATATTGATTTTAAAATCTGAACTCAGTGAGGAAAAGTATAATTATGACGTGTAGCTACCACTACAGTCCATTAACGCCCTACTGCTGGGCACAGGCACTCTTATATAGACTAAGAGATAACTGCAGTTTTGGTAACTATCGCTAGAAAAGCTGACTTCGTATTTGGTGGGTCCTAGGCTCTCCACTGGTGGGAATTCTGCCAATCTGCCCGCATGCGGATGGGCACTTTCCTAGATATGTCCGCTCAAAGACGTGTCATGAAAAATGAACCATATTTAGAAAGGCTGATTCTTCTACAGTATTAAAGTATGCACAGTACCTATGTAAACTGTACAAAAACTGACGCTATTCCTCGAGCCATTCACTAGATATCACCTCTCAAAGACTTAAAAAACTTACAAACTAAATATAAATAATTATTAGCAGGTATTACATAGTACACTTCTAGTATATAATATGACGTGTTGTCCCGGTTTGACTGCCTCGTTGGTATAGCGGTTAGTGTAGTTGACTGCGGATCACGAGGTCCTGGGTTCGATTCCCGGTCGGGCATAAAAATTGTTAGGTATTGGGTTTTTCAATTATGAAATTCTCAGTGCCAGCCCGGAGTTGGAAGTTGGCGGTGTTTCACCCCCGTGCCTCGGAGAGCACGTTAAGCCGTCGGTCCCGGTTATTATCACTAACATGATAATAGTCGTTAAAGCCCGCCAACCCGCATTGGAGCAGCGTGGTGGGTCTAAGCTCCTAATTCCCTCTCTCCTATGAGAGTGGAGGCCTGGGCCCAGCAGTGGGACGTTAATAGGCTGTAGTAGTAGTAGTAGTAGTAGTAGTTGTCCCGGTTATTATCACTAACATGATAATAGTCGTTAAAGCCCGCCAACCCGCATTGGAGCAGCGTGGTGGGTCTAAGTTCTAATTCTCTCTCTCCTATGAGAGCGGAGGCCTGTGCCCAGCAGTGGGACGTTAATAGGCTGTAGTGGTAGTGGTTGTCTCGTTTATTTGCTATTAAATATTATGGAGGCGTAAAATTAGATGCTGGCCTATTGATGCTGCAGGGTACTGCACTCCTTAGCCGTGGGGATTTAGAGTACACAAAAAAAAAACCTAAAAAGTTAATAAAAATTCTTTACAGTGGATTTGGAAGTCGGTTTTTTGGAAAGAATTTTTATTATATTAAGTTTCTTGGCCAACATATTTATCATGTGTAGCTGTTTCAATAAATTTCTTTGATGTTTTAGAGAAAATGTTTGTAGACATTTCATTTTTTTACTTCAACGCATTTAAGTTTTGTTAAAACAGTATGCATTAAGTAACATTAGTAAGTGCCTAAGTGAAAAAAAAAACTCACACAGAACAGAAGACATAAAAGGTTACAGCTTCCGCAATTTTCTCAAAACCTCCGCACCGCAACACTCTCACAGCGTACTTTCCAGTTTCCATGAAACAATGGCATGTTTGCGATTTCACTTTTTTGTCAACAAATGTACGGCAGGTAATAATTATGCCAAAAACATGAGACGAGGTTCCTCTTCCTCTTTTAAAATGTCATCTCTATTCCATATGATATTACATTGTCGATTGTTGCACAAAGCATTTCCTCTATTTAATTTTCCTTGTGGAAAAAGAGTAGAACAGTTCATTTAGTATTGTATTTGTCTTTTTACCTACATAACGAATATGATAGGCACCTAATATTAATTCTTCTTTTAAAATCCGATTTTACTAACTATTGGTAGTTTTGCTCCAATTTATAAACTTAATAATTTGTAATGGCAATAATATAATAAACAAATTAATGTCCATTGATTAGTTTCACAAGTTTAACCCTCTCCATGGCGATTAACCGCGATTTAAGTAAATGAGGTCTAGGTTAGAAGTATATAAAAAACTGATTTCTTAATTTGAACAAAAAGGTAGTAGGTCAAATATAAGACAGGCTCAAGAAAATCCTCGAACGAAAATTAATACTGGGAAGTATCTATTGTTTTGTGAAAATCTTTAGTCAACCGGTGAGAGTTAATTAGTAAAGAATGTTTCATAAGCTTTGCTGTCGTTGTTTTCGTCTCCTCATGATTTTTCATTCGTATTCCCATACATTAAGAGAGCAACAAAAGCGGTATATACGTAGAGCTAACAAGTAGGTACACGTGAAAACATACCCGTCGCTTTACAAAGATGTTTCCTTTTGTTGGAGTGCCATTCATTAGTCGAATGTCACATTGGTAGACCCCATTCTTCGGGAGTGCATTGAACTGTACGCTGTCATATCTCCAGGCATCATACAAGGCTTCGTACTAACGTGTTTTACGGGTTGTGCAATTGTCGTGTTTTTGGTTATCCTGGAATCTTGAAATCGTTAAGCCCTACTCATTATGCGAGCGACGTCGATTTTAAAATGTCGCAGTAAAAAGTTGACTTGTTCACAAAACTGATACCACAAGCTCATAAAGTGTAACATATCCCAATACCACACCAAGTATTTTTATTTATTGAATAAGCCACTTAAAGAATTTATAATCACAAAGGTCCTCAACGATAAGATAATAAAGTTAAACGTCACGCGTTCCGTGATCGACCAGTGGAATTACGTGGAATAAAAATATCATTCGAATGCAATTATTGAAATTTTCAAAAAAAACATTAAAAATGGTGTTGATAAACAAAACAGTGTCAAAATTGGAGAATCAGTGAAGAAAAGTGACAAACGTGAGCTTAAAAAAGGAATGAAAGTGTTATTCACAGTTTTAAGAGTGTAAGCACGAGTGGAGTCGTGTGTTTTGTACGTGGTTAAGTTTACACAAAAAGTTAATTGGGACATGAGTGAGAATGAGCACGGAGCGGCGTCTCTCTCGGAGTTTCCACTCATGCCTCAAAGGTTCTTCGACGGAGGAAGCAGCGGATGAGGACGAAAGCTGCTACCATTCCCTCGGAGGCCGGCACAGCCTCAACAGGCAACCGCAGGTGTACGTGGAGGACTTGTCCAATGTCACCTTAGCCGATTTTGATACATCCCAGGATGATATTAACGGTTAGTAACTATAACTTATTGCATTCTTTAGACAAATAATACTTATGAAAGGCCAAGGACGCTTCCTTTTAGGTATTCTATAAGGAAATGCTGTGGAATATGGTTTCAATTGTTTGGTTTGTAAATTATTGTAACTAGCGTTTTCGAGTGGGGTGAGTATGTTGTAGATTTCATATTATTACGTTTACAATCAATTAAAGATGCAAATGGTAGGAACAAGAGGTTAGGTCAAACAAGTTTAATATGATCGCACCTTGGAATCGGCTACAAGCAAAATTATGTATAAAAAATTAGGCAATAGTGTTACAAGGAGTTAAATACACGATATAATATGATTGTTATGATTTTATATGCACTGAGTTGGTAGTATGCCCCCACATATTGACAAATGAAGCTCCATCAGTGTTAAGTGTTAATGAATGTGATAATTGAGATTGCTGAATAAAATTATAATTTTAAATGTCATTCATAAATGTTGGCGGACACATAACACATAGCATCACGCGTCATCTAGGTATGCGTGTACTTAATTGGGCAGTTTCTCTAGTAAAATATAAACAGTCGTATATCGCTTATTATGCTTCATAGTTTATTGTGATATTTTTTAAAGTCCTATCACTTTACAATACTAATTAGTAACTGTAATGAGGATAATTAATGTTTAAACACAATGTAGTGTAATTAAACCAGTTAGGTTTTAATAACATATCAGGTTACGGTTATATGCCTAATATTATAAAATTAGGCATAACAACAGATTCCTTTTGATTTTAGAACCTATCTTTAATTTAGATGATCGGTTATTTAGGTAATTATGAAAATGACTATAGAATGAGTCTTACTTACTTGTTTGTGAATTTTACTTTTTTGTTGGTATTTTTCTAAATTCTGTCTAAAGTATAGTATATTGTATAGAGTGTCTTCATTAAATCTGTTAGTCGGTTAACAACATCAAGCAGACCAACATAACCAGTGAGACAACGTATTCTCATGGCTTATGCTAGGCTTTACAGATGCAAAATTAAGAAAAATTAAGTGCGTTAAGATCGCTTTTATTTTATTTTAAATGGTTGAATTTTTTGTAGAGACAGAAAAACGCATAGAGATGCGTTATCTCGATTTTAGTTCTTTACCCTACTATAACACAGAATGACAGCGTTGCATTAATCATTCGAGATTGCTAACTAAACTATTTAAATTCAATTTTCTTCTGTCTTAAACGTTGTCACCTGACACTTTAGTTTGTAATCTTCGCAAACAATAATACCGGTTAGTAGAGGAGATCGTGATTTGATCTTGACATTGATAAAGTATGTAAGTATGTATCTACGAAACCAGTGACTCATACATCACCGCATACATAATACCTCTCAACTGCTTCATGTGGAATAACTAAGCAACTGTGGCATTGCGAATTGCGAATAAGCGGCGGTGCCTCTGTTTTTCATTTAATCACTAATGACAGAGTTCTATTAACATACGAACGTACGTACACGCGATTTTAAGCTTGCTTACAGAGTATTTTCGACACATTTTGGATTTGCTTTATGATATTAAAATCTACGGATATAATTTGCTAAATTTACATATTAATTTAATGGGATTAATATTAATGGGAAAAACATTTTCGGCGACGTATAATAAAAACAGTCTTTTAAGAAAATTTTCCGTATAAATTAGTACTTATTACCTATTAGTCTCGTTTCAAGAAATCCAAATGCGTACGAAGAATTATAAAAGAATCGAAGATACCTACATGTTGCCTTAGGTTATGGCGACGTATTAAAGATATTTCGTCATAGCTCTGTCTCGATTTTGAGTACGTTATTGCCGCATTCTTTAAGTTTGTGAATACCGTTTCCCTACATCTATTTGAATGAGAAACTGTTTACACCTAAACATTTGAGGGGAGAATTTTAATGCGGTGCCACTGTGAAATCCTGCTAACGCCAATTCTCATTCTTATTTGAAAAGACTTAAGAATTCTTTTGTGTCTGTTTATCTTTTAGTTACAAATCAACAACGAACTCCGAAGAAACCTCAAGGAATTCGGTGGTTACTTTAAAATAATAGTATGTTACTTCATATCAAATGTCAGAGTCTGTGGTGTGCGGAATCAACAAGACGTATCTGGAGGAATATCTCTATGTTGTATATGAATAAACGATTTGAGTATTGACAAGCTATTTATTGAGTGTGGACTATGGGAACGACACCATTAGACCGTAATTTCTATGTTCAAGCTTCTTGTCTCCTCGGCTTACCTGAATCCCTTTGGTGATGCCTCACATACTTGCTCCTGCTAACATACCCTGTAGCCTCCGTAGTTATGTATTCGTGTGGCGTACAACGCACCTGTGTGCCGCCACCGAACACATCCGCTTCCCGTATGCCCGTCTCTCTCCTACCACCCTTTTCGGTTCCACTCCGTGCTTCCGTTCCGCACTGATACAATACCTAATTTAAACCAAGGTTAAATAATGTTTCGTAATTAGCAGCTGTAGCCTATTAACCATGTATGGTAGCATTTGCTATCAAAATTCCATGCAAATTGTTTTAAGTTATATCAACTTAAGAAATTATGAGCAGATATCAGAATCAATCAGAATTACGTTTAATTCAAGATGGTTTCAAGCTAAAAACAAGAAAATAAAGGTCACTTTGGCGGACAAAGACCCGATTTCTTTTATGGTAGGTACTTTGGAATTGTAAATGCCCTTTTTTATTGGTATCTATTGATGGGCTTTGAACTAATCAAGAGTAGCAAAAATACCTTATTATTTTTTTGTATTGAGATGTGATCATGATTACCCAAATCTCAATTATATTGTAATACTTCGTTGCATCCATTGCTAGTTTTGTTTTTCGAATTTTGTTTTACCTCTATCCTTTGATAGGTGAGCGGTAGCGGCTAGGTTTTTATACAGCTTCCGCTGGAAGGAAGTGGAGTGGTTAGAGTGGCATATTGTCTTCTTCGCCATTGTTACGCGGGTGAATGGTATTTTGAGTGGGCTTGGAAAACTTTTCACTGCGACTTGATAAGAATCTGTTAAATATGTCAGCTAATATTTGTTTTCTCACGTTCTAAATATAATCATGGCATTGAATACCACTTTATCATAGAAAGTTATTTAAACGAGATAAGATCTTATTTAAATGAAAAGATATATTTTTAAATTCTTTGGTAGCATAAAATAAATCATTTCGTACGCATCATGTTCAGGGCCACTAAAAAGCTAACAAAATGAGTGGCACGAGTTAGAATCCTTGCAACCATATAAGTCATGTAAAGTAAAAAAAACAGGAAATCTCTAACTTTTGCAACCTAAAGTAGTTTTTTAGATGGTCAAATTTTTATAAAAATGATTACCTGCACTGGTGGCACAATTGAGCATTGACCCTAAAATATGTAACCGCTAGCTGATGATTGAGGTTTTTATGTTCCCGCGGAAACTCTTTAGTTTTCCGAGATAAAAAGTAGCCTATGCGTTTTTCCACACTATGATCTATCTCTGTGTCAAATTTCATACAGATCCGTTCTGGCATGATTGAGTAACATGTTTGTTACTCAATCAAATCAGTTATCAAAGTTTGGATGTATGGATGTTTCCATACATCCAAACTTTCGCATTAGTATAGATATACTATCATACCTTATTCATACTGGAACTGGGTGCTTACTACTTAGATCGGTATAATAATTTGATGTTTCTGTAGCTGGTAGTTGTGGTCACAATTAAGGCTATTTGTCAGTTTGTTCGCGTGAACGTCGTGAAGTCATTCATGATCTCATCGGAGTGTTTTTAATTGCCTGCTTCTGCATCGTGTTGATTAGCATCGAATGTTTATTTTTGCAAGTAGGTATCTGTTGTTGTTTGATACAAGAGTAGTGTGCAAAGTTTGTTTAGATACAATGTCTGATTAGTGATTACCTACATATTATGTATACTTACTTACTTAAATACAATCCTGCAACTTCCAAGTTTCAACGCACTGTGGACTTGTTCTGCCTTCTGTGTTAATGTTATACAATTTGGTAGCATTTGATTTCAGAAAAGTCTTTAAAAGTAAAAGTAACAATAGTTCAGACTCCATGGTATGTTTACTTATTCTTAAACGTAGCAAAACTACAAAACTATAGGTATTAGACTTTCTCATTTGCTGTTAGATTTTGACGACCTCCGCAGTGTTGAGCGCTGTTGCCTTAACGTGCGGAGGTCCCGGGTTCAATCCTCGGCAGGGTTTGGAAATTTATAATTTCTGAATTTCCATGGTTTGGCCTGGTGGGAGGCTTCGGCCGTGGCTACTTACCACCCTACCGGCAAAGACGTGCCGCCAAGCGATTAAGCGTTCCGGTATGACGCCGCGTAGAAACCGAATAGGGGTATGGATTTAATATAACTGCCATGCCCCTAACAGGTTAGCCCGCTACCATCAATCATTATAGACTGCATCATCACTTACCATCATGTGAGAGCGCAGTCAAGGGCTAACTTGTAGTGGATATAAAAAAATAGATAATTTAGATCGAGCAGGAAGTTTATACTATGTTGTACCTATGCAAAGTATACATGTTGAATGAGATAATGATATAAACAGTCATGCTGAGGTGTAGGTAGTGGGTAGGACTAGGGGCATTAATAATACAACCGCGTTTCCATGACAAAGAGGAAAGCTACTTAACGTGGCCGTCTCAGAATGATCCCCGTACATTGCACTCTTGGACGTCTATTTATATCGATATATTCTGACACGTTGCTGTTGGCAATCGGCCCCGTTGTACGGAGAGACACTTTTTGCCATTCATACTTTTTGAGCGTTAACGTTAACTCTTTAAATTATCTTATCAAACACTAGAAGTCCGATTTGATTTATTTCGTTACAAGCTTGGGCCGTCACGTCATTATCAGCTGTAATAGGTGCGAGTCTCTATACAGTCTGGTAGTAATTCTACCATAGGGTGTGATATAGTAGAGTACATAACATGTAGAGTACCTACGGCTACGTACCTACCTACGGCTAAGAGGAAATTATTCGATGAGTTAATTTCGGTAAAAATTGAAAGTCTCTACCGCTGTGCTGTTTTTTTTAAACAAAGGGGTTTTCACCACACACCAGTCACCTCGGTTAACTAGCTATAGAATTTAGAACTAGTTTTGCTTGTAGCTTGAAGAAACAACTCTCTATAGTCTATACTATAATGAACTGGATGATGCCCGCGTGAATTCAGTTTGTTTTAATTACCGCGAAACCTCCTCAATTTTCCGTGAAAAGTAATAGCCAATGTCCTTCCCCGGGGAACAACGTATCCCTATGCCAAATTTCATCAAAATCGGTGTAAACATGAGCCACAGACAGACAGACATACTTTCGCATGGTCTATACTTTACTTAACTTACCGTTTTCTTTAAACTTACCGTAATTACTGAATTACGGTAACTTAAAAGAATTAGAAATTGAAATTGGTATAGGTAGGTACACCATGATATCGAGTGAAATGTGGGCCGTTATCAGGATATGATTAAGTTAAACTACTTACATGTTTAGTTGGTTTAGTTTGTAACCGTTCGAAAATATAAGGTTACTGTACTACCTATAGGTACCGTTTATTTGGTAGAAATAACATTTCGCTTCATTTTGAAGCAATTCTTTCAACATTTTTTATCAAATAGTTTACGCACCTCTGTAAATTAAAATATAAATATTATCTAAGCAGTGTAGAATGTTATCAAAAATAATTTATCATAACATATATTTATTATTAAGTTCTACTTGAAGTTTTTAGTCAAATGTTGTTTAATTACTTAGATAATACTTATATATATACAGCGCCATCTGTTTGTGGTGACAAGAAACACTTAAGTTACGCTTGTTCCGCTACTCAACACTAGAGTGTGCAGTTTATTCACTCGGCGAACTCGCTTAAAATCATAATTAAAAATAATCAATTAATTAAATTATTATGAAAGTATAGCTTTTTTTATTATAAAAGATTTTATTGCGAAAAATATTTGGGATAAAGATTATATTATTTAAGCAAAGCTTTTTCCGAGTTTTCACAGCTATATCGATAAACAATAGGTCAATGCTCTGTGACACTCTGAAACAGAAAAAATTAAAAATGTCTATGTCATAGTAATTAGTAGAGTCCCACAAACTTATCGATTCGGTGAACAAAATTGAGACTAATTTTTATTTTTCTATGCCTGTTTAGGTTTTGTTTTTATTTTATTGTTCATTTAAACTAGTGACATTGTTATCGACCGGGTCAGTTATGTTTGTCGTATTACTATAATTAATTATAGTTTACTATAGATATAGAAGAATTGAGAGTATAAGAGACCGCTGATAGATAGTACATTCTTAGCATAAGTATGTTAAATAGTTCAAACTAGACGACGTCCGCGTGGATTAATGATATATGTTTCCAGAGGAAACTTAAATTTGCCGGGTCAAAATATAGCCTAAAGTGTTAATTCAGGGTATAAGCTATCTGATATCTCCATTGTAAATTACTGCCAAATCGGTTCAGTCGTTGTGGCGTGAAGGAGTAAGTAACAAACATCCATACTTTCATATTTATAATATTAGTAAGTAATGATCTCTTTAAAAAACTGAAAATTAAAATGGAAACTGTCCTATTGGAAATAAAATTATTAAATAGTAATGTATTTATAAATACTAATATTATAAATGCGAAAGTGTTTCTGCCTGTCTGTCCGTCTGTCTGTGCCGTCTGGCCGTCTGTCTGTCTCGCGTAGTAGACTACGCTTTAACGGCCCGTCTTTTCAACAAGATTTTGATAAAATTTGATATGGAGGTAGGTTACATCCCAGGGAAGGACGTATTCCCCCGGGAATCATAAAACTTAATCTTCGCGAACGAAGTCGCGAGGATCATCTGGTTCATAACATTAACGTTATGTAGAGAGTATTTAGACACTAGTCTATAAGTGCGCCCGGTGGACAGTAGGATAGAAATTGGAAAGTTTTTATTAAATTACACGTTTAATTCGAACATTGCTAATGAATTGACCACAAGACAGCTCTACACATACTTAGATAACGTAGTATGTACTCTGTGGCTCTACATTTTCAGTTCTAAGTACAAAATAATTTTCCTTCATAAAGACTGCTAAAGAAAATTAGATTAGCAAAACTAATATAGCTAGATAGGTGCAACAAAGACGGATGTCAATAAACAAAGTGTAAACTGTAAGGCCCTTGCTTGAACGCTCGAGGTTCAGAACAATACCAGAACCAGTTTAGTAGGTTCACGACCGATCGTCTCGTAATGCCAAGTCAAGCTGAAGCGTGATTTATTCAATGTACTTGTAAATATGAACCTTTGTGTTGACTTTTATTTACAGGCACATAGAGTCTAAAACAGTATGTCACAATTTCACTTGTAGTGTTGCGAAAGAAGTGTTCAATTCCATGGAGACGCGGTCTTTATAATAATAGGAATAGAGACTAAGCATGCTTTAGTATTTTTCCAGAATGAAAAGACTGCGTCAGCCTCCATTCCGTATAGGTAGGTTACCTATTCATATCACTGTATATTAACAGGATTAGAAGTTGTGATCGAAAATCGTCATTATTAGGAACGATACCGATACCGAAAAACAGATTTTTTTTAGGTCCAGGTTAAACATTAAACCCAAAAGAGAAAATATAAGTACCATTACATAATCTTTTTAGCCTTTTTTTTTTGTATAAGTGTAGATTCCTAGCGTTCCATAATATCTATGCTTATTTTAATAAGTTTCATGAAATTTTCAATGAACAGTATTTCTACCTGCCATTATAGAATAGGAAACACAATCTATTTGAATTTTTCAAAATATAACTAGCTAGAGCAATAAATTCATCAATAACTTGAAGTAAGAACTCACAATTTAGTAAGCTCGTCAAAGCTCCGAGAATCGACATGGCCGGCTTTAACTTAGTCACCGAACATGGCCGACTTCAGCCGAGTCGAATCGAAGCTTTCAAACATGGCAGCGGGAGCGCTCACCGCTTGTCAACAAAGTTACTCGAGTCTACTTCGGCTCGCTTGCCGCGCGCATTCGCGTCCTGCATTTTCTTTACGACAAATAACTTTATCTTAAGTATTTTGGAGTAAAAGTTAAACTACATATTTACGTTGTTGAGAAAGTGAGTGAATTGTTGTGTTGTGATATTAGTTTTGTGTTTCAGTGTTTTCACTCAACACATAAAAGTGCATTTTTGTTGGAATATTTACTGCCCATGGATGATTATTATTATTTGTAATGTATTTTTTTGCTAAATACCTTACTTAAATTTACTATTATAACTCACTTCTATTTTATTTATAGAAATCATTATTATAGTTATATACATAAAATTATTTCATATATTGTTTTAAACAATTATTGTATCGTGCGCGTATTGTATTAAAACTTGTTTGAACTTGGTTACGCGGAACATTGTGTTCGAGAACCAGCTTATCTAATAGCAAACATCAGTATAATTTATATAGGAACTACCTAACTACCTATTCTGACTTTATCTTAAGACATAAATACCTACAAAATAATTAAAAATAGGCAATAGTTATATTGCCCGAATTATTAAAGTAGGTACGTATCTACCTATTTAGGTTTATGTAGCACGGTACTGTGAGAAAAGCAAATTTTTTTTAACTTTATTAACAGTAAATGCAGAGCCGTTGAACTAGTTAAAGATTATGCAGTAATAGAATACTTAAGTTATCTTTGTAAAATTGTCTCTATGCTACTTTTTGCCATAAAAAATCAAAATAAAAGTTTTAAATAGGAGATTTCCGACTGTATTCATTATTAGATAATTGTAAGAATAAGTAGCCGCTCTGTTCAATTCCAGGATATATTATAATGCTAAGTAGTTTTGTGTAACCCGAGTCGGAGGAACAAGTCGCATTTCCTTGCACGTGTTGAATCACTTGAAACTTGTTGCCTAAACTAGAACACTATTGTCAAAGGAACAATAGGATAGGAACACTTCTGTAGACATCTCTAACAACGCGCAACGACGCTAGCAACATGATAGGTATAATTTTACCGTTTTATTTAAAAAGCAGAATAATCTGCAGCCCGCCCAACGAAGAACGATTATTTATACACAAATGTTTAACAAGGCCTGAGCAGTATATTAGTAGGTATAGTAAGCAGCTAAACCCACTTAGAATTGTTATAAAACTTCAACAAAAAAATTAGGAAAATTCGGAAATAAAATTACTTGTATATTTCGCGCTACGTAATTTTTCCATTACGTAAGTATGTAAACGTTTGCTTACTATCGACTCCTGCCTTCTGCGCCCCGCTTATATTTTGGATGATATTAATTAGTTAAGTAACCTTCTCAAATCATTTTAGGAAAGTTAGAAGTTCTAAGTAGGAAGCTACCTAGCTAAACCTTTAACTTTTACATACGAGTAGGTAGGTTGATTGCGTGCGCTTAGTTTAGGTTCACTGAAATAAACGACATCCCCGCGAACCTTAGCGCCGAATTCAGATATTGTATTAGTTTCCAGAGAATAGAACATAAGTTAAACATTGTAGATATAGGTAGGTACTTACGCCTACCTATGGCGGAACGTCAGAAGAATTCCTCGTCTACCCTTGCCACGATGCTATGCTACTGGAATTTGAGGAATGTTTGCGCGTCATCCTCAAGTCTCAACAATAAAGATCCTTATTTTTATACGACTGCAAAAAGGAGTATATTGTTTTCAGGGTTCTTGTGTGTATGTATGTATGTATGTATGTATGTATGTATGTATGTATGTATGTATGAATGTATATATGTATGTATGTATGTATGTATGTATGTATGTATGTATGTATGTGAGTTTGTATATTCCACCATAACTTCTATACGCCTGAACCGATTTTGATAAATGAGGTATCGTTAGAATCCCTAGGTTATTCCGGGTGACATAAGCTAGTAAAATTTAAAATAATAATAATGGGGTGACCATGATCCCGCGTTAAAGACTAAAGTTGAAAAAAAAAATTGGAAAATAAGATTAACTATATAATCATCATCTACAAAATGATGAGTAGATTCCAAAAATATATAACACTATAGTTCAATATCAAGTAATTCACAAAAAAAATATCATTTAATAAAAATATGAATAAGATTCCAAAGGCTATATATGAAAATCGCTTCTTAGGGAGGTAAACTCCAAAAATAATATGTCAGGGCAGTCGTATTTTTTAATTCGTTAATTATAGGCTCTATTTACTACTTACTTTAAGAAGCTATCTACTTTATATATAAATATATCGTTGAAACAAAGTTTAAGATTGTTTAGTTGAATGTAGACAGTTGAAGTTTATAATTTATATTTTAATCTCCTCTTCCTTGAACCGTTTTACGTTCTAGAATCTATATAATTATGTACATGAAAAGCTTCAAGTCGAAATGGCCTATACTTGGAAGATACATGAAACAATATGTGAAAAAACTAGTTAAATTGCAAACCTTCATGTGACTCAGGTCTACGCAATAGCGAAAAATGTTTTACAGAAAGATTCATACATAATATATAAGATCTACAAATCATAATAATAGCTCATTTTGTATCTAGGTACGGTACACGGAAGTAAATAACAAAAAATATAATAACATAAGTACTTACTTAATAATATGCCTCGAGACCCTCAAGTACACCGAAAATTCAGCTAGAGCCTTGGCTTGTTTGCTAAGTCATTTTGTAGGTATTTACGGGTTAATAGCCGTGAAAACAACTAAAATTCCAGTTACGAAACAGAACATTATGGCAATGCAAGGATTTTTACTCATAAAATTATAACAAATTTTTAAAGTTAATTTTCTGTTTGATTTTTACGATTTTTAACCTGGAGGTGGGCGTTAACAGCTGAAACCCAGTTTTATACTAATGCAGTTGTTTCCTTTCTTTAGTTTTAATCATCTATCTTTATGAGAATATAAATATCATTTCATTTCATTGATCAGGCAAACTCAATGTAAAACAAATCCTTGTGATGCCCAGTGGGATGTGGATTAAAACATAGGTCGTAATGTAGGTGGCGCATAAATAAATCCAGTTTTTCTATGCACCCACGCCGCGCGGTGGACTTTCTAAAGCATTGAAACGAGTGTTATTTAAAAAGTAAGTTCACATGAGTCACCCGAGTCCCATTGGTGTGGGGTCACATTCCAGGCTTACCCGCGCTGGACCAAACCGGACCTAGCTCTGCGACTCGAGTTGTTCCTTTTTTCTTTGACAACTCTTCGTCGTTCATGTACAGTGATAATACAATATACAAGGTTACTTACTAGGTGTGTGGATTATACCTTATGCTTTGTTCTCGAGACTTTTGTTTTACTTATGCAATACGTATTTAGATATAACATCAAAACAAGCCAAGTTCAAAGAACTGGCGAGCAGCAACGTATGTAATATATTTTACATCATGGTTCATAATACTCTGTATATTAATATAATAGTCCTGGGAAGCCTTCGTATAATTAATAATTTCAGAGTGTTTGTTATAAAATATGTATTACCTCTTTATATTAATTTATATTATTATAAAATATGTATTACCTGTTTATATTAATCATGATAAAGCTCACTCACATATAGATGAGTTCTTTAGGTAAATCTTTATTATAGTTATAAGTTTATAACAAATAGGTACATATACTTCTTTAAGTAGGAAAGAAGTACTATACCTTATGGTAGGACTATACCGTTACTAGATTAACATAACTAAGTAAATAACTCAAAACCTTTAAAAAGAGGCCTCATATTTGTGTGCATGCATATGGTATTGTACAAACATTTAGTTACTTATTATCCTTTTCTACCCTACCCATTTCTACAGCTCTATGTCACAAGTCACAACTTTTCGTGAAAATAGCCCTCATAAGTATGACCTTAATATATTACTTACCAGGAATTAAACAAAATGTAAGCCGAACATCAAAGTACCTACATCCATTAGTTTAATCCTAATTAGGTACGTCGTTAAAACTTCTTTGCCATACCTACCTACTTACTATGTACTTACTTATTATACTTACTTATTATATACTTACTGTACAGGAAATATTTGTTATTCAGGACCATTAGTAATCATGTAGTCAATCACATTTTGGTAATCTCAGGGTAGCTAAGTTCGCCTCCCGCATGACAGTTCCGGTCGTGAAGGGTCGTTTGTTTTTTGTCCAACATCTGCCGGCTCGCAGGTGTCGTTTTACATACTAAGCAGGTGATTTCAACTCACCTTTCTACTCTTAGTATGTGTTTCACTACTTTTACTACACAAAAATAAAGCTTATAAATCTCACAATTTGAACATTAAACGTACATTTTGTAAGCATATGGTTTTAAAAGTCGTATTTTACTTAATTTACTTTACCTTTTTTTTAAGTATAGTATACGTAGAGATCTACAGTAATTATCATTTATCAATAGTTACTGTAATAGCTGCAGGTTTTCCGTCCGAATAACTGTAAACATCTCATAATTGTCCTTGTAGTTCCAAAGGGCTATCATTCCGGACATATTTTGGCGTCCAGTTTTCCTGTTTATGTCTTACTATTAAACTTAATCGTGTCACCATTCTAATTAATATCCATGATGCATGCTGATTTTCTCAGAAGTCATAGTAACGACACAGAAGGTATACGCTTTCTTTAGGTATTAAGTACATATAAAATGCCCTTGTCTTTGACAATCAAGTAAGATATGCAACTAGTTATCTCATTTCTTGTTAAACAGAGTGTAACTAATTGTACAGTACACCAATACATAATAAGAAAAATAATAATTAGATGCGCGACCGTGATTTACGTGAGATTGAATAAAATCGCAATATCTGTAAAAGAAGCAATGCTTTAAAGTTTTTGTTTTTTATTGAGCTGCTAAATGAACAAATAAACGTATCAAATTCACCTTTACTCAATTTATATAGTAGTAGAGGGGGCGGGGCAGGGCTATAGTTTGAGTCATGGCAAAAAAGTATAAAAGCCAGATTTTGCGACAAAATCTTTACTTCACAATCGTGCATTGTCGAGTCAACATCTCCTGAAGATATTCCGGTATCGGAGTGAAACGTATTTTTGAGGGTTTATGTGATGTGGTGAATATCGCGGGCATCAAGTTCAAGATACGCACTGTACCACATAGATTTGCCTTCTGTGGCGGATTATAGTGAATTAAACTTTTAGTTTCTTCATTGTCATGGGCTTCCGCAAAGTAACGCCTGTTTCTATCCAATATTTAAATTTGTTGTTGTAAACCCTAAATCTTAGTCAATAGTATATACTATAAAGCGCACAAAACTAAAGGTATTGAGAAACCGATGTGCAACAGTGCATATAACAAGTAAATTATTGCCTATTGTCTTTACGAGCATTTAACGCTTCACTTCACAGGATTACTTTGAGAGTAGAGACAGGAAAGAGACAGGCACGTGACAGAAAACTAAAAGGGCATAACATAAACAACGCCAGAGTTATTACATAAAATATTATCATATCGAAGCTGCCCGTACATCTATATCAAAGGTACATAATAAATGTCATCATTTGCCCTTATCGTCTGCTATTACGAAAGATTGATTACGAGTTTAGTACCGTAGCTGGGTTCCATATAAAAATAAAACGTACAAGTCTACACTCATATATGATTTAAAAGAGCGGAAAGAAATCTTGGTAGATGCGTCTAGAGACGAGGGCATATACCTAGTATAGGCAAGTACAATTTTTTTTTATCCACTATAAGTTAGCCTGCGATCATAATACTTAACAAAAATACCACTTTTGTTTAATTGGAACTGGAACGGATCCCTAAAAGTATTATCACGTTCATGGGTTCGTACGTGGACTGGACGACTAGGTATATTGGACAGGAAATAAGTTTATCTGAATGTCAGTTAATGTGTCCTTTGCTTCCTCTCAATATTTGCATGATTGTTGCTTTACTTATAAGTTTAACCATTACATTTAAGTAGGTATTTAAAAACTTAGGTAGGTTTCCTCGCTTCTTATATTTCTAGCTATTGGAAGCTTATTATCCTTCGCAAATCACAGTCCCAAATGTCTAAGCAAATTGTAATCATTTGACAGCTTTAAACGTATAACTCGAACTGTTTAAAGAGTTTATACATGCTTTTTAACGTGCAGGTATCTGTGAACTCTTTAAACAGGTCGGATTATACGTTTGACAACCTATTACGATTACACAAACGATTACGATTACGATTTCCTTCCACAATCGGGGGGCAGTTCGTAATAGTAAATAACTCAATCGATCTTTTTTCACATCCCCACTAATATTTACTTTCAAATCATAGGCATCTCAAACGTATATTATAAACATATATTAGGTACATCTGTACTACTGACTTATGGCTGTAACTTAGCCAGTTAAAAGAAATAACTACGTACATACTTAAATAATGTGTACTTCTTTCTATACCTACTAATAACTAATAATATTTTGAAATAACAAACTAGACGATGCCTGCGACTTCGCCCGCGTGGTTTAACTTTTTTGATTCCTGCAGGAACTCCTTAGTTTTCCGGGATAAAAAGTAGCCTTTGTCACTCTCCAGGTCCTCAACTAGGTATACTGATGGAAAAAATCACGTTTATCGATTGAAGGACAAACCAACAAACAAATACAATTTCGCATTTGTAATATTAGTATGATGCTATAGTGTGTCTGTCTGTCTGCTACGTATCATCCGATGAATCCCGGGGAAGGACATTGTATACTTATTATCTCTGACAATCAAAGAGCATCTTCTAGTGTTAACATATAACCGGTCACGTAACTACATATGTGGGACCCCAGCCGAAGCTTGATATTAAATGGTATAATAATATATTATCACGTTGTTTACATATCCTCTACATTCCATTGAAGCGTATGTGAAGCACGTTTCCACATCCGATTTCACAAAATCGATCAAGAAAGCGGCATTTAAATTATACCTGACAGCCATTATAACGCTATTAAAGCATACATTAATAACATTATTATATCACGTAGTAGTCGTGACCTTGATGAAGTGAATGTATTAGTACTAAGAACTTGCCACTGGAGTACTTTTAGTTTATTATATTTTTTGTACCTACAAGTAAGATGCTATCGCAAACAATTATTTTAGTTTTGATGATTTATTTACAAAATATACTTAAAATTAAAATTAAGTACTTACTATTTTATGTATTAAGTTGTTATTTATTATATATGCAATTAAAAAGTCAAATGTTTGATGATAATTTAGCGTGTATTTTAATTGATGTTATACATATAGTAAATGTCTACGGTTTTAAAATGAGGAGAAATGTCTATACGTACGTAACAACCTAATGCCAATACGCCTTTGTAACATGGGTTCATAGAGTCATTGTATTTGAAACATTGCCTTCAACATTTCTTTGTAGGTACACAGCCTCCGCGTGTCGTAGGAACTTGGAAATCGTTATTGCATAACAGCCCGCGGTTACTTCTGAGGCCTGAACATTCCGTCGCTTTTGTTTGCATCATTCTGAATTCATTCTCGTTGACTTTATCTGACCATAAGCGCTCTACGAGTACAAGAATTCCCCTTTGATTCCGTCACACGATTTTCTTCGGGGCGATAGCGACATCGCCTTTTTTGAGTTAGATTAGATCACTTCAAAGGTGCCGCGTTGCCTTTGAGGCGTAATGTTAAGTTGACAATTTCTATTGTCTTGTAAGTCGTGCAATCTGCTATCCGATTTGTTTATATCAAAACATTGAAGCATTAAGCTATAAGTAAGCTTTACGGCTACAGAAAATGTATTTTATTGCGTTAAGGAACGTTTTTTTCTTCGACAAAAACACATTAAAGCGAAAGCAAAATCCATGTGTGTAAACCTGCTAAATGATTTTTTTGATTATAGTAGACGGAATATTGCCCAAATAAATATGTATGTGTGTAATGAATAACACCCGAGCAAAGTGATCTATGGTACCCTATACCTTCAGGGTAACTGATGACACGTATACCCGAATATTAATATTGGGGCTGATTCATGTCGGGAAACCCAGCTCTATCTTTGTACGATCTTTTTAAAATTTTCATGAAGCGTATCGTAGCGATCATAATTTGTCGAAGCCGTAGGGTTTTTGTGGGCGATTCGTAGATATTTTTAACTCGCTTATGTACCTAGTAAAGTATACTTGGATATAACTTACTTCGTAAAATTAATAGTTCTGTTTTTTGAAACGCCACAGATTCTAAGCTTTTCCGATAGATCCAGTTCCTATCTACCAACTCGATTTTTTGATGGTTAGCAATAAATCGTACAATTATATTTTCGTGCTTAATGTTAGTACTTAAGTAGTATATAATAGAATTGATAACAAAGCAAGACAAGCTTCTTATCGCAAAAACAGACATTACTTTATAGATACGATAGAAAGGTATAGATAGGTACAATTACGCTAGATAGGTACACGTTATAATTACTTGCGCCAACTACCGGGTCTAATTGTGCATCTAAACCATACCGGGCACCACTCAAAATCACACACAAAAAATTACATCAAAATCGGTCCAGTGTCGAGTTTTGCGAGGCTAACGCACGGCAATTGATTTTGAAAACTGCATCATAAAACATCAACTCTGCTTGCGCATGTTTATGATAAGCAGTAAGCCATACAGGTCAGTCGTGGTGCTGTATTTTACTTAACGGGACCCTGCCGACGGCTGTTGCTTCGTTATTTATCGTTCTACTTTGAAGACATTGATGTTTTGGTTTTTTTGTGAGTTGTCCGAATAAGGTCTCACCTTAGAGCAAATGCAATAACTAACCAAGAAGAAGTATGACAGACATTTTACACATTTATGTACATATCAAAAATGTTATTAATGAATCCACTACACACAATAATTTTAAGAAATAAGTATAAGAATATATTGCTTATTTGATTTACAATCTGAACTAAGTATCCATTACATAAGTAGTATTTTTTGTCAGCTACGTTTGGAATTTCAAAAAATCATAAAAGCACCATAGCTAGGAAAACCGCTTATACCCCCCGGTCGACTAGACCAGGTCTAGCTACTAATAATTCAAATAACAAGTCATTCTATAGTCAGGCTAGCTGACCTCGTGGTGAAATTTCTGAAAATCTCACCTTAGTGGTCTAGTTTGTTGTCCTTTGTTCAACACCTTGACGATAAACTCAGAATCCTCCTTTGCCCTTTTCATATGGAACATGCATAGGCCGTACCCCGTGATTTGTTCATGAAAGTGAAAATTTAGATAAAAAGATTTAGAATTGAAACTGTTGGAAAAAACATCTTGGTATTTACCTTTTTCTATTTGATAGTACAGTAAATACTTAATGTGTAGATGCTTAAGCACCCTTCTGAAAATAAGGCTGCGACTCAGCCATGAGCTTTTATGGCTAAAGATTTAAATTAGCATAGATAATATGTATCCCTTATATTCTTTCTAAATACATTATCTGCAAGCGCTGTTGAATTATAGCGAGAAATCTCAAGGCGAAGCTGGAATAACTGATGGCCTTCATTCGCCTCACACATTGACGACTCTGATCCAGCCCTCTCCATCTTGATTGATGCTCTCGCTAACAGTTCATTACCGTTAATTCCTTCTTTACGAACGCAATTCCCCTTTGTTTGGATCATTAACACTTAATGTGTTTTGGTGTTATTATCACTCAGATCTCTAGGTAAAACGTATTATGAGTACACGTTCACACGTGTACTCATAATACGTTTTGTTTTAATTTCGTCATTTAATCTACGAGTAAAATACTAATAAGTAGTCTAGTACTAGTCTAGTACTTTAACTCCATAAAATTGTTACATCTATGTAAGCGAGTAAGTGAATGTGAATGTGAAAAAGTAACAGACAGCTGACATACAGACAGACAGGCATGCTTGTTAGTTTAAACCTTTTGACGGCTTAAACTCGAACGGCGATCATGACGAAAAATGACACAGAAACTGTTTGCATCTTGGCTTTTAGTCCCGGAAATTAAGAGTTCCCACGAACGAGATAAAAAAATCTGTTCCTGGCGGGCGATGTCTCGTGCACCAAAGCAATATTGTATAGTTTGAGATATTATACATAAATAAAATTAATTGCAGTTATTTTTATTGCGTTATAGCGTTATATAATACCTAATTCGTTTATTTATAGTAAAGACAACTTATTTTATTTTCCTAAAAACCTAATTCTAAAAGTAACAAAGTTAACTTATTGTTTGCGCATTTAATTAAAATGTTTAATATATTATTAATTATATGTTTAATATTTAATTTAATTGTTTCATTATTATAGAGTTAAAAAAAAATTCAAAATAAGCTGGGATAAGAAAGGATTCTTTAAATCCTAGTAAAAATAAAATATACATGTCAGCTTCAATTTCACACTAAATTTTAGATAATGTTACTTACGTCTTGTGTCTACGATTAAATATAATAGCCCCATCTGGGCCCGGTCGAGAACCTGTCCGTAACTAGGAAACCAGTCTGTCCAGAGGAAGTCTTGCTCACATCCGTCCATACTTACACTGTCCGTTTATTACCCTAAAGTAAAGAAGAACGGCAAGCCCCCATGTATTTTCAGTGTCGCACTTAGACTTTGCGTACATTAGTAGGTACAAATACTTGGAAATAATAGATCTTTGGATTAGTAAAAGAAAAGTTAATTACAGCATATTTTTTTAAAATGGGATTTTTATGGAAAACGACGTCCAAGACCCACATTATAGGTTAGGTTACGTACATACCTACTAAGCATTTCTAATGCAAATAGTGAGTGGGGGAGTTCAATTTGGAATGTGTATATTGAGGTATGGTATAGGTATTTTGTAGAAGCCATGATAGTTTTGTAGTAATACTGGCTTTCTATACGAGGGCTTCAGGGTTCGAATCTAAAAGGACACACCCTGATTTTTCGATTTGCGTTGTATGCAATTAACTAAAAACTAGTGGCTTTAACAGTGAAGGTAATCATCGTAAGAACCCTGCATGCCCGAGAGTTCTGCATAGTGTTCTCATAGGCACATAATTGAATAAATATATGGTTATAAATAATATAACTATTAAAGGAGTAGGTATGACAGTCTACTAGTTGTGATATTGATGATATTATTATAGATATCATCATCATGTATAGGTTCAAGAGCATAACCAGGAGACGGGGGGAGGAGGGGGGCAGAATGCCTATTAATTATTATGTAAGTTGGTAATTATGTATAAAATGAAAAGTTCATGTAATCACACATTATTTATTTTACAATAATATAACAAAATATTCTAGGACTCTAATTGGTCTAACACATCATCGAGGAATAGAGCAGGTGGCATAATAATATTTGATTGATGACGAGCATAACCAAGATACCATACAATGCTCATTATGTGTGAGCAACAGCCAACTGTGCGCAAACCAACGATACAGTTGCAACAATAGCCTGTGATAGCATTTCTTCCCACTTGTTCCCTGTCTATTGTGATAAACACATAATATGATTTTCGTGAGACATGTCGTGATTTAACTTTTGCTCGAATCAAATAAGGATGTCCCCCTAATCTGGATAGGTTTACTGTGTCATCTCTGCACACTTCGATGGTGTATAACCCATGAAACCGGAGCTGTTCTCCTATGTAAGACCTAGCCTGCCGAATTTGGTATGTACCACAAGCAAAGAGAACCAACTCTGCCATTGATAGATTTGGGAATGTAATGTTCGAACTTGTTATTGCTTGAAACCATGAGTTCCGCCTATTTAAATTCTCTTCCTGTACTATTATTGCTAAAATATTATTAGCAAAAAGTCGTTCATTTATAATGGATAGAATTTCATCTGCATTCTCAGGATCAACAAACATGCAAGCAAATGCATTATGTAATGCTGCTGCAATTGAAAAGTCCTTCATCATGTGAGGACATGCACGGTTAAAATATTCATGGCGAAATATTTTAAAGTCTCTTTTTATTCTGCCATTTACGGCTTCTACAACCCATCTGTTTATTGTCACACAGCGGGATCTGTTACCGTCCAATGTGGATAGCTGTGACTGTCCTGGTGACAGGGTTTCTGGTAGATGGGCTAGGAAGCCACGCTCGTGAATGGCATCTACACTATCGCGGAAACCCCTATCAAGAATGAAGACATCATCTTCTTCAAAAAACTGAATGAAATTATTTTGGCTCAATAATTCAGTCATGATTGACGCATCATTGGTAGTGGCAGGATATGGTCCAACAACATCCAGAATGTACCCATTGCAACATACCATCATAAAAGGTTTTACTAAGTTTCGATACTTATGAAGTGAATAAGTCTCTTTTTGAAAGAGATAATTTGTACTTTTCTGAGTATAAACATAGGTGCCATCACAGATAATTATTGTGTTTTGTTGCTCTATAGGAAGTTCTGGTTTACCAAATAATCCATTTGCTATAGTTGAATTTTTTGAAATTACATCCTGTCTGCTTATGTGCTGTAGGCCTAGGTGTTGTGGGACATATTCTTCAGCTAATATGTCCCGTGCCTTGTCCATAAGGGTTTCTACTGTGCGTCTTGGTGTCTGAAATAGACATGCTAGCCTATCTCCTGAATCGCCGGTTCTCAGTTTGCATAATAATGCTGTCAATGCAAAACTTCCTCTGTGCATTTCTTGCAGACTTCTCGTTTCATTCATTATTTGTTGGTGTTGATATTGAGAAATCCCCAAAAAATAGTGGGTCAGATGTTGCGGAAGACTCTGAATGTCTTCAAAATTAAAAGCATTTACTTCCTCTGCTAATATAAAAATCATATCTTCAATATGATGAGTATTAAAGTTGCTCAAACTGTTTTCAGAAGTGTAAAGATCTTGAAATATGTTTCTACCCATATGGTAACTGCATATTCGAGTATCCCTCGGTATATAAAAGTTGCAATCACTGAGCACTCGACGGCGAATAACATCAGGAACATGGTATCTCTCAGGATTCCTGCAACCAGAGAACATGCAGTGTCGCCTTGTGTCCGCAGCTCGCCTTATGTTAGGCAGTATAATAAACTGTTGCAGAGGTACTTCCTGGTTCCCCACTTGCTGCGCTGTATTTTCTATGTCTTCAAGTTCAGACATAACCTGGTGATTCGCAAGCTCCCAGCAGGCATGGCATATGTAATCCGCATCCAAAATCTAAAGAAAAAACTGCACTTTATTTCTTGTTTATTATGGAAATGATAATCTAACAACAATTAAAACTGAAAAAACATTTTATTTCTTTTTAAGCCAATAAAGTAAAGCCTTTTTCTAGTCTTATTGTTTTATAAAATATAGTAACTTACATTTTTAGGATATGTCCATAGTTTTATAACTCTTATAAGTTGTTCGCTTTCTGACAACAAACAATGTCTATTTTCCTCAGAAGTCAGCTGTATTTCACAGTTTATACAGGCATCTTCAATTTCCTGATGTTGGGGACTACTGTTTTCAGTAATAGATGTATCCTCTGATGCATCAATTGGTTGCAGTTGTGCACTTTGTGTGCCAGTGTTACGACGCAATATTCTTTGAGCTCGAAGCCAGCATGGCCCGCATGCTTCATCGGTAGGTATAAGCTAAAACAATAATAAATGCATGATTAAATATAAAAAGGGAACATCAAAATACTAATAATATAATGCTTATAATAAAATCAAAATATATTTACTTGACGGGGATGTATCCATTGTGAAATGATTTCTGCAAGTAGTCTTTCCTCATCTGTCCAATCTGGTCTCAGTACTACACGACTTCTGCTTCTCAAAATGGAACGCCCACAACCAACACAAACATTTTGATGACCAACTTGTCTTTCTGGTGGAACTACTTGGTCACTTGCATGATTTGCTAGGTCCCAACAAGCCTGGCATACAAAGTCAGTGTCAGTTATCTGCAAGAAACACAATAATACCCAATAATGAAAGTAGGTATTTTACTACTGAATACTTAATTAACTGCCTTGTTAGAATAGTGGTTGGCAATTGGGATGTTCAACTGCAGCCAACGAGGTCCCGGGTTCGAGTCCCTGGTCCGGCCATAATTTAGTATTGGGTTTTTCTGACTAGAAATTCTCAGCACTAACCCGAAGTTAGGAAGTTGTTGGTGTTTCACCCCCGTGCCTCTGAGAGCATGTTAAGGTGTCAGTCCCGGTTATTATCACTGACATGATGATAGTCGTTAAAGCCCGCCAACCCGCATTGGAGCAGTGTGGTGGGTCTAAGCTCTAATTCCCTCTCTCCTATGAGAGTGAAGGCCTCTGCCCAGCAGTGGGATGTTAATGGGCTGTAGTGGTGGTTGTGGTGGAATACTTAATCAATGTGTTCCAACCATAGTTTTAAATCAATCTAAGATGAAACTATTATCCAATATCTAGTTGCGGTTACAGTAATTCTAGTTATTTTTGGTTAACTCAGCCATTATTACAATATAAAATAATGAATGACAATAATTATTGCCTTATAAGAGTCAGGGCCTACGAAATGAATAGGTAGGTAAGAAGAATAGTTTTAACAAGAACTTGAATATATTATGTATCTATGTTGTATGACTTGATTGTTTTACTAACCTCCCTTGGATAAGTCCATAGCCTTAAAATATTAACAAGGTCTTCATTTTCGTCAGAAAGTCGACGACGCGTTCGCGTCAACCGCAACTCACAATTGATACACCGAATTGTTGGAGGCATGTTTCAATATAAAACAAAAATCTGTTTACAATAACACTGACGAACACAAAAACAATAAAAAAACTACGAGTCCTGTCTCTCAAACTAAAGTCACCAATATGAACACTAAGCGCAGGAACTCTCAACTCGAAAGGAAAGCTCAACTGAACGCGGATTACAAGAAAATCACAGCAATGAGAAACAATATAAATCGTTATCACAAGAGTAATTCAAGACAGGATGCAACTTTTCAGTCCCTCCCGCGTCTTGTATTGTAGGTCTTGTAACAGTGACACTTGACAGTGGCATTTTTAATCACTTTTTTTGAATGTTGCCAGCTACAATCTCTACAAACATACAAATATAATAAAGTATTATTTTTTTAATCAATAATAAATCTAGTTTTTCGGTCTATGTAAAATGTAGGAATTAAAATAATATCTTATTCTTAATAAATTAAATTACATAAAAATGATTTGGAATGTTTACAATAATATAAGCGAGCTTTTAAAGACCCCGTCTATGCTAATATTCTACTAATTGGTAGTTTACTATTGAATATGGTTCTTTTTCGTTTAGGAACGTTACTTGTTTATGATTTTACAAAATATTGCAATACAATTTATTTTCCTTATCCCATTAAATAAAAATAAATAAAAGCTCTGTAAATAAAGTATTATATGCGTTCTTTAAAATGTATATACTTTCATTCATGTTCGCTTCTCAAATTGTGCGACACTGGTGCTGCCGTTCTTCTTTGAAGTCTATAAGTATTGTAACTATATTATTTAATTTTTTCAAACAGTTAACTGACCAAAGAACTTACTTTACTACAAATTAATACTACTATTTAGAGATATTATTTTACATACAATATTTATTACAAGTACATACTTAATTACTTTTGAATTGATTCGGAAATTGGTATGCCATTTCTGCCAAGAAGAACAAGCGAAAAAACTCGGCGGTTATTTTTTATACAAATACTGTCAAAGTAGCAGCTAACTGGGTTAAAAGGATAACCCGGCGTTTCTGCAAGCAGGTCTTAGGCATTTATCTAAGTATATAAAATAATATTAGCTAATATATACACGAGAATCGTAAAATACCTAATTCGTAACGTGTTTACATATCCTCGAAAATTTACGCTATTAAGTAAGTGGAAAATATTATTATCTATATTACGTTTGTCAACCAGCTGTTATGGTAAAGAAACGAGCTCGCTCGAACAGTGTACAATACTAATGAAAGGGGTCACAACCGCAAACACAACTGTTACGTGCCACTGCGAACTTGTTTTATTGCTAGTTAGTTGTTACTTGCCGTTTTGGATTTCGTTAATTTCACTGTGAGCAAACATACTAATCAAAAAGAATTGGAAGAAAACAGAAACCCACATAGGAGAACCCCTAAAAGTGTGTCGGGCCTAAAGTTTATACTTTTCTGGGGCAGTGAATATGTAATCACTCAAGAGTGGAAAACAGTGCAATATGCAAAAAAAGAAAGTGAATCCATTAATCCATACTAAGTACTATTCTAAATGGGAAACTGTCTGCTACGCTTTCACGGCCCATTTGTTCAAGCGATTTGACAAAATTTAGTATATAAAGATAGGTTGCATCCCCGGACTACGGCAAAAGCTACTTTTTATATCGGAAGCATAGAGAGTATAAAAACCTAAATGCTCGCTGTTGCAGACATCATAATATAGTCAACTATATATTTGGAATTGTTGGTTTGTTTAAAAAATATGCTTTTCAGAGGGTTTACTATCATCGCTTATAGCAGTTTATTTGAATGTTCTTGACGTTCTTGTTTCAAAATCATAATCCTTTTTATAGGGATTTCAAGGTACGTCAAAGTATAAAACGAGTTGAGTAGCAAGTACGCTAGTAGGTACACAGGTTCCATCTTTCGGTGAAAATTTTATTAATTATAAAGTTACCCGTTCGTAATCCAGTCCAATAACAAAAAAAATCTATAACCACAGTCCCAACACACATCTGTTACCGCCAAGCCTGCGAACTTGTTTTATTAAGTATGTTATATCTACTGCACATGTGTTACAGATACGACACTTTTCTTCGAAAGTATAAGTAATACGTCTAATACATGTTTATGTGCAACATTTAGGTACGTAACCATTTAAACAAATGTAAGTATAGTAGGTATATTTCTATAAAATATTTTAAAGAAAATAAAATTCGTTACATAAGCTAGTAGCTTCAACTCCAATCAATTGATTACTAGAGCTTGACGAACTCTTCAAAAGAATCAATAAAGTTACATGATTTTTGATTGAGATGTTATAAAATTATTCGCTTTTCGTTTATCAGTTCGTAACTTCGTTGTTGAGATAATTGGTTATAGAAATATTCAATAATAAATTGGCTATCAGTGGTTTTACACTTACTTAAAAAATACTAGCGTTCCTAATCAACTGGGCTAGTTTGGAGCGGTTCGAGCTACGTTTAAACACCAGTCCTAATTAATCTACGAAAGCCCAAGTCTCGAAGGGAACTTTAAAAACTATCCCTTTTGTTTTACCACACCTGACCTCGACATTTTATATGAGCAAATCTATTTTATTTAATTTGTCGCGTAATTAGCGTCTTTCAATATAATTGGAATTGGTTATATATTGTATTCGAATTTAGAGTTATTTGCATTTAGAGATTTAATGTCCAACTCATAAAATATTGATTGTTGACGGGCACCTGACTGCTTTCAACTTAACTTTACCGTAATGTTGAACGATTTGACGTGACGTAAAAAGGTCATAAAATTATACCTGTAAATTTTCCCTCCATTTACGAACTGTGCAACAGAAACAAAGCGTTTAATTCCTTATAAAAATTCATAGGAGGGCGCCAGGGGTAGCAGTGGGATCGTGTAGCATTTATCATTCCATTCCACAGGCGGGTAAAGAACGTTGATAATTCCGTTGAATAATTTGCGGGAATTGCGTGTGAAAAATATCTCCCCGCTGCCACGATATGTAGTTTATTTTTATCGGTATCCACATTTGGAGACCGAGGAGTATAAGCGGGCACACGAGATGGTTAAGTGTGTAAAATGCTCCAGCATTTAAGTGAAAAATAAATCTTATAGCTACGTTGAAGAGAAGCATCAGGGGTATGGCGATCATACAAATATTATACCTAGGTAGCTGGTTTTCTGAACTTAAGAATGTAGTATCTTTTATTGAATTTCCAATACTTCTCTAGCTAACTAGCTGAGGATTTTAATCTTTGCCTAGCCAAGCTAAAGTCATTAACTTCCTTATTTATCCCTTTGACGTATCATAATAATTTCAAAAGGCGTTTTACTCTAAACTGATTATAATGTATTTTGCAAGTTGAAAGACCTATACATAGTTGCACGAACAAGCATTCGATTGAATAACTTTAATTCGATTGCTTGATTGTCACATCATACAATCAACATAATAAGTTAAATAACCAATTATAGCACAATAATCGTTTAAATATTACATCACCCGTGCTCGTGGGCTAGAGAGTCAGAGAACGAAGTGAGTTGGAACTTGGAAGACGTAAACCGTACTTAATATACCTAAATTAGTGCGAGAAAACCTGTGCCTGCATTACCTTGAATTACCCTTCGTGCGTTGGTCACGACATCCTCTCACTATTAAATAATCAACAACGATGAATGCATTGTAGGCTGTATGTTATATTGTAGACTAAGTAATTTCTAACTAATTACTTATAGACAAAGAATAGTAACAAATTCAAATTCAAAAATTCAAAATGCTTTTTATTCAAATAAACTTTTACAAGTACAGTTTGAATCGTCGAGTACGAATCGTAATCTACCACTGCCAGCAAAAACACGGCCGTTGCTCTTTTGAAAAAAAATTACAATTTCATTAATTTATAGAATACATAAGTAACAGCTGTCCATTGCTGGTCATTTACGTAATCTTCAACAGCATAATACGCTTTTTTCAGGAGCATACTTTTAATGGACTTCTTAAACTTGTGTAAAGTAGTGATGCCACGAATAGTGATTTGGCCGAATACCGAATATTCGGCGAGACTCTTGGCCAAAGCGCCGAATATTCGGCAACACTTTCCGCGGGTGACAAGTCAGTCACAACTCGTCACTTACGAGTTTAAACTTGCATAGATGAAGTAGTACGTAGGCGCTGCCAGGTTAGCTTAATTTGTGATTAGGTCGCGGTCGTGTTACAAGACGCTATATTTGTTGATTGTTGGTGCACCATACTGTATGTACTGCATACTTAATAATTAAATACTACTTTTAATGTGATTGATTACCTTGAAATATCACCATTTGTACGAGAAAAGCAAAATGCAAAATGGTTAAATAAACATCTTTATTAGTAATATTTGGAGTTCTTCTTTTCATGATTTGCTATTCGTAGTATTCGGCCGAATATTGTAAACTATCAATTATTAATATTCGGCAACGAATAGTTGCCGAATATTCGTGGCATCTCTAGTGTAAAGGAAGTTTAAGATACGTTGTGGAATTTTGTTATAAAATAAAATGCTCATTCCCACGAACGATCTTCGGACCTTCTTGAGGCGGAGTGATGGAGTCACGAGCTTATGGCGACCTCTAAATTGCCTATCATGCAGATCGCATATTTTTTTGTAATTGTACCCAATTTACGAATAACACCATTTTTATAGTCGAATATTTCAGTCTAACATGTAAAGTAATTGCAGAAGCATATAAACGCCGTTTCTAGATAAAAATAGTTATTACTTGTATCAGTTTTATAAAACGCAATCCATGAATTTATGCAGAAGGTGGACAAATAAACTAATCCATTGTACGAATTTGTCCTTAATCAAATCAAATACCACTAGTTACTAATCAGAGCAAGCAACTACTTAATCTAATTGAATTAAAGCAGATTTACGTAATAAAGCTTACTAAGTGAATCGAAACATTTATTATCACGACCGACGAAGAAAGAGAGATAGCAGACGTAACTAAGCAAACAGGAAACTGCATCCACAGTGTGTCCTTGAATCACCACTATGTTATGCCTTTCATTGTCAAATTCCTCGGCATAAAAAAATCTTGTACCTATCATATAGATACACAGGACTTCCATGTTGCTGGTTTTATAATTAAGATAACATAAAGGAGCTATGAGCAGACGTGCTCAAACTGAGCGTCTAGGAATTCAGGAATCAATTTTTTAGATGATTTAAATTTACTTATGGGTCATTTTGTTCATGATTGAAAAAAAGGTCGGAATAGACCTAGGGACTTTGTTGCGCAAACGAATCTTGCTGCCTTGAATCTCGAGTCTCGATCGCGTTAGTCACGCTACCGCGCCACGAGCTTCCTCACCGAGGATAAATTTCTCACTCGGTTTATTTTTATTTATAAAATCCTTATATACTTAATTGAGTGATTCCTATTTTTAAATAGAGTCGTTCAAGTTTAATTACTAAAAATCCTTTCTTATTTGGTGCCTAGTTCGAAAAAAGAAACCTATATATCTACTTAAAAATCTTAAATTTCTAAGCCGGGCGATTAGTCTGTAAAATATATTTAGAAAAAAACAGTCGCTTGAGTCAGTCAGTCTCTCGTTTCATCATCTTACTAAGTCAAAAAAACAAAAATAGATTGGTATTTAAAATCTGTACAGAACTTATGCTCCTGATTCTTTGTGTAAACCGTTTCCATCGCACACATCTCTGATCTCACTACTTCGCTTGTACATCACCACATCCGGTGCTTTATTTCACGTTTCTTTGAATACACAACAAAAGTAATTTTAAATCTAGGTATGTGCTATTACTGAGTGTTAGGTTTTGTTTTGGCATCGAATGCATAATAATCAACTTGTGTATACCAAGGTTGAAATTATAATTTTGAATGTTTTGATTTAACGCCTCCGTGATTTCAATATTTCTTTTTGCTGCCTATTTTGTCGGCCATCCTTTTTTAAGATATCGTAGGTATTTTGAAAATAGATTCAAAAGGTATATTAAAATTTGTCAAGATTATTTGAAAGTAAACCAAAAGTCTTTTTTAACTTATATCACAAGGGAATATCATGAAATAACTAATTACCTAGATTCTAAAATACACTGTAATGTAGGTTATGAAATGTTTAATATTGCAATTGTAAACGAAACCACGTATTAAAAAGGAGAATAGTTATAATTTATATATTTTAAAACGCCTTTGTCGAACCAATTAACAAATTAGTTAATTACTTAACTACCCAGTATTTTTCACGGTCTATGTATAATGCTAATAAGCTCGTTGTGGCTCTTCAAACAAAACCACAAAGTTCGCATGTTGCCACCCCTAAGCACATGTGCTTGTTTAATTATACTTTTATATTAACTTTTTCTTTATAAAGATGGTCCGATTTAATACCATTTAACTATCTATAACTATGAGTAAGACACAACAACTCACTCTTGCTATCGTCTGAATTTCTTATATATCTTACTGTAACAGTGGGGCTGACTCTGTAGTACACAATCTCTAAACTAAACTAAAATTAGGGTATTATAAATATTGCTAACCCTTTCATAATACTCCCTACGGAAAGGGACAGAACTAGATTTAAAGCTGCCATTTTAGTTTAGTTTAGAGATGTTACATTACAGAATCGGCACCAATATGTATTTAAACAAAAACAAACTTTACGCTGTTTTGATTTCAATGTTGTTACTTGTTACATGTTAAATGTTTTTTGTACTTATTTATTTGTTAATATATTTGTTTAACATTAAGTACGTATCTATACTAATATTATAAAGAAGTAAAGCTTGTGACCACAGAGTACATTATAATGTTTGTGATGTTGTAGGGGGTAATTTCTGGATCTACAGAACCGATTTTGAAAATTCTGGTACCAATAGAAAGCCTTATTATTTGTGAGTGTCATAGGCAATATATTATCCCAAAAATAAGAGAGTTCCCGTGGGAATTATAACGAAGTCGCGGGCAAGTCCGCTTCTATGTAATATAATAATAATATCATGTATTTAGCCGCATGATGATGATATACTCGGTTTTTTTTTCATTTTATAATATGTATTATAATTATGTACATTTTACATATTTATGTAATTATGTGATTTTTCTAAGGGGCGTGTGGGGCATTTATTATAAGTTATATGATTAATTAAATCGCGCTTATGTTCTATTTCCTTGATAGGGCTCGGATATTTGATTGGCTACTATTGCTGCATAATCTTATCGCTCCGTGATAAACTGAAACTATACGCATTACCTTTTCTACCGTGAATCAATAATACAAACCTGACGTGCCACCTTGTTTAAATTTCTGTGCGATTATAATGTTAAAACGTAGAATGAGTATGTATTGTAATTTTATTTAAAAGTAGGTAAAAAACCGTCTGGGTAAATATTCCAACAACTAATCTTAACCTACTTAATCGAATCTGAAAAAGTTTGTGATGTTGAAATATCTTTTTATATCAGTGGTAGTTCAGTGTAAAATAAAATTGTTGTAGGTTAATAAGAAGGTAGAGTGGAACGAATTGCAACGATGCGACGACTCGACAGCGCTAAGGGCTAGATGCCCTAACAGGGCATATTTCCGCCACCATCATGACCAGCATGTCTAGAACCTTATCTCCGGACAGTTCGGCCACCTGCGATGAGCAGGGCAGACGGCGCTCTGTATTTTATGTCCCTTTGTTCGAAAGTTTTGATAACTATTTACCGTTGACACCTGAAGAAAAAGATGCCATAGTATGTGGACTAAATATAGACGATGTTCCCACGAGGAACAAACGAAATCTGTCATCGGAATTTTGTGGAGTCCAACCACGCAGTGATACGTTTTTTAATGGCAGTGAAAGCGATGTAACTGAAAGACGGTATCGGCGTCCTTTATCAACGAGAATGAGCTCCAACGAGGCGCTGTCGAGAAGAGGCCGATGCGATCTCACGAGCCCGAGACTCGTTGCCGAGAGTGGTCTTATGAGGCAATCAAAACCCAGATTACGTAGCACAACGTCCTGTGAACCACGTTATGATAGAATATATTCACCGTTAGGTGCATCATCTAATAGGCTTAACAGCTCTACATCAAGTATAACTGCCCGATTACCATCTAAACATCCTATACGTAATTCTAACTTATCCCTTATACCCGATGCGCCTAAATTAATGTCACCCGCCAAGGAAAAATCTAAAACCTTGCCTCAAAATCTTACTACACCATCGCCAATTAGAGGTAGTAGTAGTTCATCATCTATTTTTAAGACTCCCAAAATAACATTAACACCTGACAGTCCAATTAAAAGCCCTGGGAAAATGTCAGGACTGAATTTCATTCGGCGATCACGAAGTACAAAGTTATCAAGAAGCAATTCTTTGCTACGGAGTATCACCGCAAGGCATATTGAAGAGGGGCTGGATGATACCATCGCCGTGGTGACGGATTTATCAGAAGATTATGACAAATTCGTTGATGATAATGGCGGTGAAAAAGAAGTTATCGGTGCTCTTATTAAAAAAAATGAAGAGCAGGTTGCAAATAGTCCTCTCAGTTTACGAAGGGCTTACCTCGATGTTGACGATGACGTCGCTGTACATTCTGGTAAGATATTAAATTATAACATAGATAATACATTACATCATTTAGGTTTTTAATTTGTGAAAGCAAATTATTCGAAATTAATGCATTTTGCAAAGCTGTCCCATTAGTCTCTCCTCATTTTGTGATGCAAAAGAGCTCGTTAACCTTCATTGCGTAAGCAAAATATCAGTTTGTGCTCTTCCTGATGTTACTCGTTAAATACACATCAATGAAAATGACGGCCTTTTTCAAATGCATTTTTTTAAATTACGTGTTATGGAGTATGTTTAATGTACTCGGAAATTGATAGTCATAAATGATTATTCTTATATATGTGCAATAATTATTAACAATACGGACATATTTCAACAGATCTCATCAGAAAGTATCTACAGAAAAGACCCATTAACTAATTTTCCTTTTAGTAGGTATAGTGCTAAAGTGCTACACAAAGCTTTTCATGCAAAGTTGCAATTCACTAACTAACAAGAACTTTTAGCTGTGTCTCGACGACACATGTTATCTAACGAGAATGACTTGCTGCTTTTGATCTAGGTACATTGTTATCCAACAATTCATAACTACACTAATTGTTCAGCTAAGAGTTGAGGCTAAACTGAAGCCTTTGTAACAACCATTATGTCATGCCCAAGGTAAAGCATTAAGAAAAGTGGAAGTCATCGTAAAGATGGCAACTTCAAATTACGATTTAAGCTCATGAAGTTATATCAAAAGAATAAAATTAGAATAAATGCAACACAAGGATACAAAATAAGGGAACAACTCTGAAAAGTTAGAACGAAATTGAGGCAACCAAGGACGTTGTATCGACTCGAAATTGCAGACGTTCACCGTTAAATCGTTAGTATTCAGTACGCGCGTTAGGTGTTCCAATATTTTACTTTCACAGCCAGAAAATGTTCTAGGCTCGGCTATATTTTATTATGAGTACCTGGTGTGAAGTCGATGTTACTGATGTTAATGATGAGTTACTTGGTGAAGCTTCTGTTTTCTCCGTCGCAGTAGTGTGAAAAAATCTTTTTATTTTTCCTGAAACAGATAAAAAAAGAAAAAAATTGGGGTTATAACATTGTTTCACAATAAAAATACGATAATATTATTAATTGGGACCTTTTTTATCGCTTCCACAACACAGTATGTACTTCCTTGTGCCAGTTTATCTGGCCCTTATCAGAAAAGCCGTGATTGCACTTACTGGTACTAATTTTGTCTGTATGTTTAAAATAAGCAAAAATAAAACGTAGAACAAGATCAGATAAGTTTTTATTTTGTACGTTTTCTTAGGATAAATATTACTATTGCCTACATTGGCCGCTTATACACATAGTTAGTATAATTTTGTATGCAGCTGCAACGACCATTCATTAATATTCAAGGCTTTGCCTATAGCTTCGCCATCAATAATAAACGATGGTTTCAAACTTTAGGTCGTATGATCTCCATTTACTGCAGAAGTATATTAGGTATGGTACAATACTATTTGCGGTTTGGCTTATGGCCAATGGGTTCACACCTTTATAATACCTATTTAGTAGAATTTCTTTTTTTTTAAACACTAACCAATAAACACTTAACATTTATGAAGCCGCGACAGGTAATGGTAAAAGATAAACAAACGATTGGATCGAGGCGGCGATGAATCGCATCTGATGCATTTCTGTCGGTTTTTTTTTCTTGTAGAAACATTTTCATAACATATTTCACGCTCATAATTTCATAATTCATAATCACAACACCCATCAATTACCACTACATTTAACATTTAAACAAACACACTTCAGAATGTTGTTACTTAATTCAATAGAAAATCTATGTATTTTCAGTTTCTTAGAATATGATAAGGAAAACCGAAGTTGGAATCACAACCCCCATGACACCATTTTACATTTAACTACACTTCGAAATATCTGAATATTCAGTAGAAAATCTCTATATTTTCAATTTCTTAGAATAAGGTACAGAAAATCGAAGTTGCAACCGTTCCTTTGAACGGCTGAAAATTCCTGGAGTCCCACTAAAGTTCCGCGTTCTGCAGCGAACTGCAATAATTACGATGGAGTGACTCACGGGTGCCAAGCTAAGCTATGTGGAAGTTTATTGGTTTTAGGTCGTTCACCCTGAGGGGTGCAGCCATAACTTAATCAAGCGAAAAAAGAAACACAAATGGTAATGGTATATTTAGCAAGCCCTTTAAAGTCGGAAGTTTTAAGTTTTACAGAAAACCACAATCATTCAGCAAGTAGGATAGGAGATATTTTAATTCAATGTTCATCAATCACCTAGTTACTTGAGAAGAAAAGCTACTTTGACCAGCTGTTATTTTCAATTTAGTGTCATTCGTAACGATTATCACAAATCATTCCAATTGGTAAATTACAAGTGCACCGGAGCAGAGATTCCAATTAAGTATTTAGTTACTTTCTATTAGCAACTTTGTTTCACAACTCTCGAAGTATTAACTATTATACCCGCCTACGTTAGGTACATATTTTGCTTACTCATTATCTCTCGACCCGAGCCGCTTTATACGTATCTACTTAGGAAAAAATTTTACTTGTCGATGCTGAATGAGTATGCTTTAAAAATAAATCAAGCTTCGAGTTCAAAGCTGCGTGCTTGTAATGAATGAATAAGGTTCTCTCAAATTAACTTTGTTTTCGTAATAAATGCCACTAATATTATTAATGACATTGTGTCTATGAAGGAAATAGAAGTTTAATTCGCTATAATCAATGACAATAGGTAAATCTATGTGGTACAGTGTGTATCCGGCACTTATAGCCGGCGATATTCACCACACCACAGAAATCTTCCAAACTACTCTAAACGTACGTTTCACTCCGATACCGGAGCATCTTCAGGAGATGTTAACTCGACAATGCACGATTCTAACGTTGACATTGTGTCTTTCTGCTTGCTGTATATATTCTGTGAAAGAACCTTTTAACAGCCTAATTTTTATCCGATTACGATCCGATGCCATATAGTAGCTATTGGTTTTAAACTATACAATATAAGTTTGGGAATTCTAAATTATTTGTAAATCCGATGCATTTATAACAGTTAACTGTAAACATTTATAAACAGCAGGGTGTAGCAATAACGCAGAGCGTGACAATAGGTACGTACATCAAATTATTGCAGCCTAAGCAATAACGGTTATAGTTTCTAAAGAACATCTGTTCCTTTCACACGGAATGTCTGGTTCCGGGATATCCACTGCTTTATAATACACGACAAAATCTTTGTCTACGATGAAAACATTGTTAAATTTTCTATTTCCAGCCTTCTTCGCCTTCTTCAGTTTAATCTCAATCTTATTTCTCAACTTCAAGAGGACGATAGTAACATTCTAGTTTGCGATTTAAAGTAAAGATAATCGTGCAGAACCCGTGTCTTTCTCGCAACATATAAAAGTATATTACTCAGTATCTATTCCGTTGTTATGTAACTACTAACCGATATGTCATTATATCAAAGAAAATATGATTGTTGCCATTGTTTACCTCTGTGCTTTGAAAGATGTGTAGAGGGATTCGTTGCAAAATAAGAGTTATTTAACAGTCTGCTTACTAATAAACTACCCAATATTAAAATAACGGGGTTATCTTAGCAATATATTCTTGAAACGGTGCGTCAACGTGGGAGAGAACTCGGTTTGTTGAAGTATTTGCGTTCACATACGTATGTTAGTAACTGGTATAAACAAAAAGGTGATCTTTATTAAAATAATAAAACAAAATCTGTGAACAGTCAAATAAATATCGATTCAAATAAATGTCGATCGACAGAATTAAATTCTCGATCGATTCGATTCGAGGAACTCTACTTTGTGCGTCTCTACTTTGAGAAGTTATTGTATTTTAGTGCCTAATTTCAATATATGTTATTAATTTAAATTAATTATTTACTCAACATGTTTAAATTGTAAAATATGATATTTTTTGATACTTATTCGTGAATCTGTTTGGCCTTGAATTAGGTGGATAGGACGGCTGGACTTGGATGAAAGAAAGTACTGTAAATAAGACGAAGGATTACTCTCGAAATAAAACGTCAGTTACTCGTATAGTATCTAGTATGTAGGCTTTAATATGGGCAAGCGCATGCGCAGCGGTCACGGGCGTCGTGCGCAACGTCCGCCGGAAACCACGCCGAGCTAGTATCGCTGTGCTGGCTGTTATTACTAACAAAAACAACTGATGACAATGCTGTTGTAATATGAGAGATTAGGCCACTGACACACCAAAAGTAACTGTATTAACTACTAGCGAACGCCCGCGACTTCGTCTGCGTGGTTTGAGGTTTTTAGGTTCCCGCGGGAAAAGTAGCCTATGTGCTTTGCAGACTATAATCTATCTCTGTGCCAAATTTAGCCGTTGGGGCGTGATTGAGTAACAAACATCCATACATCCATCCAAACTTTCGCATTTATAATATTAGTAAGGTTAGTAAGATAAAGAATATCAATAGTTAATACTTTTATAATTATAATATGCATAACAAGCATCTTTAAAAACCTCTGAAGTTAGTCGCGAACCTGAAGTGACAATAGGCGGGGCACATAATACGAAGAACCGATATAGTCGTTTATATTCAATACTCTATTTATTTATTCCATGCAGGATATCCAAGTGTCTCATAAGTTACGTGTTGTTCAAAAATGCTTTAATGGCGGCCACGCAAAGCACTTGCAGGAGATCTTCGTCTATCAGTTCATACACAAACGTCTATAATGGTACGTTTATATACGTAATGGTTATGACGACGATGTTTTAAGGACGAAAAACACTTTCCCAATCCATTAGCTACTATTGTGAGAAGAAACTAGAGATATGGAGAAAACTGGTCATTGGTTGCCCAAGGGCAAGAGCACTGTATTAGGATACTTAAATCATAACAAAACATAACATCCTGTTTACCTATATAATTAAAATACAAGTACTAGCATTTAGTGGTATGTGAGCGTAATATTAATGTAAGCAATATTTATTAGTGACCGCATGAGTATTACGATCATGGCCATTATTATTTATTAACGAGGTTTCAATAAATCAGTCTCGATTGGATACTACCAAGGAGTAAATATGAGATTGTTCCTACATTCACTGCCACTGCTCTGTTGCGGTAGTAAGTTGTTTAATTACTATAGCTATATATTACAACAAAGGTCAAGTAAATAGTTATTTATCAATAGTAATTTATCTAAATGTATTTATTATGTAACTGTGATAGTTTTTCTGGAAACTAAAAAAACATTTATTAACACAACTAGTAAATGTTTGTGGCTTAGCACGCGGTAAAAAAGTAATATAAATGCTTTTAAATAATAATAATTTATCTAACTACGAGAATAATATGATTTATTTTATAATTTTATTTTTAATGTGTGAAAATTTCTGTTTCATAGTGATACTAGAGTTACGTTTTCGACATGGTATACTTTCACCCATTTAGAATTATGTGGTACTTTGATTATATTATGAGATTTGCATTGCATTTTTTAAAGCCAACGACACCAACGATCTAATTATAATTACATAGACTTACAGTAGATAGGTTCTCAAAGATACGGGCAAAATTATGCCAAGCATCACAAATGTAGATTGATTTATCAATGCTTTCCAAATTGATTTAAGTATGGCCGTAATACTGATTGATGTATTTATGTGTTTACGTCGACTGAACAGAGAATTGATATTGTGTGGTATATTGTTTTGATTTTGCTGGTTTAGACACTTCAAGGTAGGTAGATACGTATACAATTGTCTCAGCAGTCGATCATTGAACTATAATGCTATAGGGCAAGAGCCCTCCGGCTCAAACCTAGACATCATCATTGCATTTAGGTATGATCGTCCTCTAGTACAAGACTGACTGAACCTACAATAAAAAAAAATTGCAAGCGTTTAAGAACTCCTCCATCTTACTTATCTATATAACTTATATATCTTAAGGACATATCAACGCTGATTCTACCAATGAAATTAAAAAAAAAAAATTGTTTACATTAAACAAATGTACATAATCAAAAAACTTCTTAAGAATTTTATTTGAACTACTCAGCGTTAATTTAATAAACATATCGTATTGATATGTTTTACCTCTACTTTTTTGATTGCCTCACCTGGTGACAAAAGGGCTGGCTAATTTTTTGCGCAAAGGATCAGCCTGGCTGTCCAGCGCGGAAATGCAGCCACCATTCTTGCCACCATTCCACGCGGGCATGATATTTTAAGTAATTAGTAGGTTAGGCTAGCATTAAGTTCTATTGTATCTATCCTCTACTAGGAATTTGATAAAAGATTTGCACGGTCGGAGTTCGCTCATTCTTATAGTTCTTTGCTTCTTTGCAGACACATCCTACGAGAAGGCATGTCGGCGCGGTTCCGCCCCCAGTACGCCTGTGCCGGGTGCGCAGGCGCAGCACAGCCCGTCGCGCCTCGCTTCCTTCTTCTTCTCCAAGAGGTCCTTCAGAAGCAACCCGCTCAAGCGAACCAAGTCCGCCACGAAGTTGGAGAGGGAGCGAGCGGCAGCGGCGGTGCCGACACACCCGGCTTCACATGCATTACGAACGTCAAGGTATCTAAAGAAACTTCTTTCTATAGTACTAAGTATACTATCCGTACCTACCGAGTATACCAGTCGTAGCTATTAAGTAGCCCATTCTTACCTGAATAATTAAAAAGGAGCAGGCTGCTATACCTATTCGATCTTAAAATTGACAAGGAAACCTAGTCCTAGGCCATGAAATAATAAATAATGCTTCATATCCAAATTACTCCACTATATCATTACATATAATCCATACCAATATTAACAAAACGATGTATGTGTCTGTCTGTTCACGGGCAATCACCTTAACCGAAGATATTTGTCAAAATTTAGTGCAGAGATGGGAGGAATTCAAATCCAAAGGAATAATTTTTTTAGAGTTTACCAAACCACGTATGACTAAACATGATAACTAGGGGCGCCCCTCTTATCAGTCACTAAAACTTTATTAAGCAGCAAATTTTACCATTATAGGGCAATAACAAAGACATTTATGTCATGACAATGAGGATGGTTAGTGTCGTGCTGCCACAACGTTGAGGTGTAGTAATTTCGTTAGGAGTGTCGCCCCTCCCTTACCTTTAGTACTGAGGTGTTTTAATTATTTGCTCAGCGTCGACTATAAACACGAAACTTCTACGTACAAATTAATTAGATATACGAGTAGATAGTTCAAAGGCATATTTCACGTCATTGCAGGGTTGTATGCGATAATATATTTGCTTTGTAGACTGAGGAATTCCTACCATAATTGAACAGGCAATATACGTTGCACAAAGCTTTCCTCCCATTAGAAGATTTATCACTCAAGCACAAAAAGTCTCATAGGTTGCCTGAAGCTTATTGCGCAACTGTCCAGATTTTTTGAACACATACTGGTTTTTTATAAAAAGTTGAATCCTTATTTTTTCTTAGAGAGTAAAAAAATTAAGTGAACCATGATTATGAGTTCTATATTATTCAGCCTGGATTGGTTTCATGCATTTTGCGTATTTCTCTAACAGCTTGTTATCCAGTTTTTAGTAGGTGTTAAACACTTGCATTGTTTTGCAAATTAAACCGCTAGACACTTGTTATGTGCTTTAAAAACAATAGTGACTAAATAATGGCTTTTGTTTTTTGGCTGCCTATTTACCTAGTTCATAAAACAATTCCAATTTAGTTCGTTGGATGAACTACAATGCATAGATAGCATTAAAAGACAAATAAAGCACTAAATATAGCGCAGAACTAATTATAATATTTAATAGTCTACGGATAACAAATGTTACTAGTCGCAAATAATTTTAAATGTAGCAGTAATCGATAGAGTTGATTGTTTCGTAAGAAATAATTTTACTCGCGACATAACGGAGACTGTATGTTTTTAACAGCAAGTTTATAAACATATTATTTTAATCTTAGAACCACAATAGCCTTATTAAAAGAAACACTTTATCACTTTCAGATCTCATGAAAGCCTTCTGTCAGCTCACTCACCGGCTGTGTCCACAATGGATCTCGGACCACCAAATCAGGTAAGAAAATCTTTACTTCAGCATTATTAGAAGTTTATACTTCCTTAAAGGTTAAGTTCAACGCCAGTCACTTTCGATACTCTGAATCATGCTTAATTTACGAGTATAATAGTCGACTATCGCAATGCTTAGCGGTATCTCTGAAACCGGTATATGCGTCATGGTTAGCGCACGTTTTGAAAAAATAGGTCTAACGAATTGTACCTATCATACTGTAACAATGAAATGTTAAAATAAAAAACGTATTGCATAAAGGGTTCATAACTCCAAACGAGTACATACACGTTGATAAATGGCAATAAAATTGGCACTTGCTTTCGGTAGACTTTTCATGTTAAAATACAAAATTATACTTAGATGCTGTTGAAGTTATACCAGTTAGTCTCCGCAGTCACGGTAATAATAGTGCTATTGTTTTCACGAAGCTCCTTGCGGTTAAGAATAGCTTTAAGACCAAAATTGTCTACAACCGAATTGGTTCCAATTTGCTACTAAACACTCAGCCTGTGACTCAACATTGCAGAATCTGTATGGTACCAGCTACTGTGTGCTATATTGTTCGACACAATTGCTGTAATTGGTTTTCAGGTGGAAATTCGCGCGTTACACTCATCAGTACTGGGCAGGCCCCACTGCTTCGCGCTGAGCGCAGAGAACCGAGCACCGCGATACTTTGCGTGTGCGTCGCGGAAAGAGCGCGATCGATGGATCTACAGGTATGACATATACTTTTCATCATACCTATTCGATAAACGAATATTGGCTTCAGAGGATAGCGGGAGCAAAATGTAATTTTTAGGCCCATGGGACTTTTCATTTCTCTGTTCTGATTGGTCCGCGTTCGTGCTTCTGATTGGTGCTTAAACGTATAGGCAATGTCCATACATAGTACGTTGATACTCTTAGCTTTTTCTCATAATATGTAATGATGAAAAATAGTGTGTGTCACTTGGGGCCAAATTTTTTGTTCTCGGGCGGCGTATATTGGATTCCTCGCTACGCTCAGGATTCTACTTTAGAATCCTTCACTTCGCTCTGAATTCAAAATAGCGTCCTTGGGGAACAAAAATTTTCTTTGGCCCCATATAACACAAATAACTATTTCTAAACATCGCTTGTCCGCTTTGTACTTGTCCTTTTCATGTCAACCCGGGATAAACTTTACTAAGTGAATCAGTTAAAGCCGTATTGAGCAGTAATGGTCGTAGAGATCTGAAAGGGCTCAACTTCTAACCTCGCCCGTTGCGCTATTGCCGTATACATGGAGAAAAGGGAATATACTTATTATGCTCAGCTCACAGGGTGGTCATATTGGTTTATTTTTAAAAATGCATCCAAAACACAGAATTATTTCTTATGAGCATCATTATAGTGCCTTGCGAGCCTCAAATAGCTGGCATAGATGGATTCCTGATGGATTAATATTTCAATAACTCAAGCCTGATGAAGGAATTACAGAATAAGGAAAAAAATACCAGTTTGAAAAGAGGATATACCTACTCAGCATGAATAAAAGATGACTTACTAATCATACCTACTGTTTTCGTGGGCTATGAAAGGAAAACTTTCGTTCTATGAATAAATGAATAACATATTCCTTTGTTAGCTATAAAAAATGCGTGGGCGTAATAATGAAAGACATTACACCCGACAAGGCGTCTTAGTCGCTTGTTCCACCCCCTCAATATCCTGCTATTCATGGCATATTGTTACGAAATAATATGTATGAATGTACGCCAAAAACACCGATAGACTTTCAGAAAGACCGAATCAACTTCTTAATACTGAAGTTTTCTGATCCAAAGTACTTAAATAATACGTCTTATGAAGTTTTAACCACTTTTTAGTAACCGCAGAATGAATAAAAAATGACTTATTTTGGAGTAAAGAAATGACTTATTTCGGAGGTTATGTTGAGGTCAAAATCCCCCGAAGGGTCACACTAATACAAATACAAATACTGCAAGTAGGAATTTGCTCCCTTCGACCCAACTAGGCCTCCAGACCTCGGTCAGGGCGTCTCAAGAATGTTCTATAAAACACAATCAACACCCATCTCATTGGGACTTATCTTTGTCGTCTCTAGCTGTCCCACTGAAATCTTGCTCTGGTCTCCAGTTTGGCAACTAGTTCTTCTATCTGCTGGTTCTTTCTCTGGCTTTAGCAACCGATCCGGAATAAAAACTAAGTGAATTCTACTATTTTAATTTCTAGTTTAAGACAAGCGGCGCGGCCGGACGAGATTCGTACGAGACGCTGCGAGCGGACGGTCAAGTTGTGGCTGCTGGAAGCTAAGGCCATCCCGCCCAAGAAACGATATTACTGCGAAATACTCCTCGATGATACTTTATACGCGAGGTGAGTAAAATGTGTATAGAATTGCCAAACCACGGCACTTGGAATAGTTATACAAATACAAAAAAAAATGTGAACTGTTTGCCAAGATATCAATGTTATTACTTGAATTTCGTTACTTTAATATACGTGCTTCTGCTTTACGTCTGCATTGGATGCAGATATATATGTACAGAAACTCACTAGATTTTCTATTATTATGTCGATAACACGCTGTCACGACGTCAGTAAAGCCTATTTGGTACCAACTGTTGCCAGTTCTGTTGTATACTATACGGACCCCACGGACCAACCACGTAGCTTTCCCTTTACGCAGTGAGCAATATATTAAGAGCTGTCATTATAGCAATTATAGCTTAGTTTAGAAATTGTATATGCCACCGTCAGATTGCAAAAACCGTTAGATTGTAATCTAACTAGCGAAATTATAACTGTCGACAGATTACAATTTAACGCATTATTTTTCGGTAGATTGTAATCTGTTAGGTATTAATATTAACCCGACAAAACCTAAGTGCTCGGCTGCAAACCTAACTTACAAGAAAGAGACAAGAAAACGTAAATACAATGAATATTTCATAAATTGACACTCAGAACATTGAACGGTTCACAATTTGTCGACAGTTTACAATTTCGCTAGTTAGATTACAATCTAACGGTTTTTGCAATCTTACGGTGACATATACAACAGAATTAGCCACCAATACGTAGTTATAATGGGATTCTGTGATAACCGGATTTAGTCCGTGGATAGTTCTCGCTCTAAAAGACTTTGATTTAATCCAATCGGTCGAACTCTTTTAACATTGGTATTAAACTATGGTTAGGACTGCACGCTTGGAGGTAAAATTAGCGTGATTCGGAAATAAATTTGATTATGTAATCGGTAGTAGTTAGTAACGTACCTTCCCAATTAGTACTTGTTAACATAATTATCGCTAATTATGCATCAGCCTTGGTTTCTATGAAGAGGTAACATAATTAAATCAATGCCAAAGCTTCGTTTAAATATCTATCCATAGTTAAGATGGGTAAACCAATCCTTGGTTTAACAAAGATCCTTGTTAAACCAAGGATTGATCCTACCCATACTCGTATAAAATTCGCTTAATAGGTATAATGAGTTCTAGTATTCGTACAGGGGGAATTTAAAAACATTAAATCCACGCGGAGGATGTCTCGGCAATCATCTAGTCAGAAATAAAATAATATAATTTGGTGAAAACTTACCCAACTGAAAATGTACCTAACTTAATTGTTAAATTGATAATTGATTGTTAATTGATAAGCCGTAGTCGAAATTTTCCAAATAGTACCAAATTAAAAATAAATAATATAATATAGTAAATAGTATTAGAAGATATTAATCGCATCAGACTTACCAGGACTCATTATACATAAACATGTGGCAATCAAGGTCACTGGAAATATTTAAAAAATCTGTTAAGAATTTCTATTTATCTTAATACTGACGATTAGTTTTTATTGTTATTTAGTTTATGTAGTATTAAATACATAATATATATTAGTTTATTTTCATATATTTATTATGAGTATTATGTTATTTGTATAAATTGTTTATGGATATTTGTTTGTATGTTTATATTAATACACCCCCCGTAAGTTAATCTCCATAACTTCTAATCCTAAGGTTGCCTGGCAGAGATCGCTGCTAAGCGATAAGGCCGCCTTTTTGTACTTCCTTCTGTTTATTTGTGTTCCTTAATTATATTTTTTTGTTTTGTGGTGTACAAATAAAGTGTAATAATAATCATTATTATAATTATTACAGGTCATCGTCGAAGCTGAAATCAGAGCTGTGCTTCTGGGGCGAAGTGTATGAGTTCAGCGGGCTGCCCGCCGTGCGGGCCATACACGTCAACGTGTACCGAGAGCCCGAGAGGCGAGCGCGCAAGCGAGACAAGCACGCCCTTGTTGGTAAGATGACACCCAAGTTTACTTAAAGGTTCCCACATCATCGACCATGTCTTCTCAAGAAGGACAGAGAAGAAAAACAGTTGTAGTCAATTTCAACGCTGGGGATTATAATTCCCGTCGCGTTGGTCAGACTAGTCCCACCAATCTGACAACTGGGAAACCTAGCTCTCTCTATTTGGAATTCCATTCATGTTGATTTCAAAGTAATTACCCTCCTTGAATGTTACAATTACAATAACAATGAAATACAATTATAATAACACAAGCCGGCTGGTCCGCAACTTCGCTCGCGTGAAGTTTTTAAATTCTCACGTGAGTTTTTAAATTCTCACGTGAGTTTTTAAATTCTCACGGGAAATCCCTAATTTTTTGAGATAATATTATATAGCCTATGACACTTACGAATTATGTGGCTTTCTATTGGTACCAGAATTTTCAAAATCAGTTCAGTAGATCCAAAGATTACCCCCTACAACGCCACAAACTTTACCTCTTTATAATATTAGTATAGATGAGCGTGAGAGTGGAATATATAAGATAATAATTACTTGGTACAAAGGTCTTGAAGTGCAGTGGCGTTCGTGGCCCAGATGATTTTTCAATCAGAGATCTTGAAGTGCAGTGGCGTTCCAATTTTTACCTTGATGATTTTTTTAATTCACGATTTTGCTACACAAGTTGAGATACTGAAAATATGTAATTTTTAGGCACAGTACGTATCCCGGTCGACGACGTATCGTCGCGATACCTCAACGAGCGGTGGTACCCAGTGAGCGAGGGCGACAAGCCGCAGTCGCCGGGCCGCGCGCCCGCGCCGCTGCCTGCACTGCGTATCAAGTGCCGCTACCAGTGCGTCGACGTACTGCCGCTCGACCACTACGCGCGTTTCCTCGACTACCTGAAGAGGAACTACCGCCGCCTCTGCGAGTACCTCGAGCCCGTCATAGGTAACTACACAAACAGATACCGCTATCTTCTGCGCATCAAGTGCCGCTACCAGTGCGTCGACGTACTGCCGCTCGACCACTACGCGCGTTTCCTCGACTACCTCAAGAGGAACTACCGCCGCCTCTGCGAGTACCTCGAGCCCGTCATAGGTAACTACACAAACAGATACCGCTATCTTCTGTGCATCAAGTGCTGCTACCCTCAACGAGCGGTGGTACCCAGTGAGCGAGGGCGACAAGCCGCAGTCGCCGGGCCGCGCGCCCGCGCCGCTGCCTGCACTGCGTATCAAGTGCCGCTACCAGTGCGTCGACGTACTGCCGCTCGACCACTACGCGCGTTTCCTCGACTACCTGAAGAGGAACTACCGCCGCCTCTGCGAGTACCTCGAGCCCGTCATAGGTAACTACACAAACAGATACCGCTATCTTCTGCGCATCAAGTGCCGCTACCAGTGCGTCGACGTACTGCCGCTCGACCACTACGCGCGTTTCCTCGACTACCTCAAGAGGAACTACCGCCGCCTCTGCGAGTACCTCGAGCCCGTCATAGGTAACTACACAAACAGATACCGCTATCTTCTGTGCATCAAGTGCTGCTACCCTCAACGAGCGGTGGTACCCAGTGAGCGAGGGCGACAAGCCGCAGTCGCCGGGCCGCGCGCCCGCGCCGCTGCCTGCACTGCGTATCAAGTGCCGCTACCAGTGCGTCGACGTACTGCCGCTCGACCACTACGCGCGTTTCCTCGACTACCTGAAGAGGAACTACCGCCGCCTCTGCGAGTACCTCGAGCCCGTCATAGGTAACTACACAAACAGATACCGCTATCTTCTGCGCATCAAGTGCCGCTACCAGTGCGTCGACGTACTGCCGCTCGACCACTACGCGCGTTTCCTCGACTACCTCAAGAGGAACTACCGCCGCCTCTGCGAGTACCTCGAGCCCGTCATAGGTAACTACACAAACGGCTACCGCTATCTTCTGCGCATCAAGTGCCGCTACCAGTGCGTCGACGTACTGCCGCTTGACCACTACGCGCGTTTCCTCGACTACCTGAAGAGGAATTACCGCCGCCTCTGCGAGTACCTCGAGCCCGTCATAGGTAACTACACAAACGTCTACCGCTGTCTTCTGCGCATTAAGTTCCGCAACTAGGGCGTCGACGTACTGCCGCTCGTCCACTACGCGCGTTTCCTCGACTACCTCAAGAGGAACTACCGCCGCCTTTGCGAGTACCTCGAGCCCGTCATAGGTAACTACACAAATGGCTACCGCTATCTTCTGCACATTAAGTTCCGGTACTAGGGCGTCAACGTACCGCCGCTCGACCACTACGCGCGTTTCCTCGACTACCTCAAGAGGAACTACCGCCGCCTCTGCGAGTACCTTGAGCCCGTCACAAGTAACTATACAAACGTCTACCGCTGTCTTCTGCGTATCAAGTTCCGTTACTAGTGCGTCGACGTGTAACCGCTCGACCACGAGAAAAACGCGCGTAGTTTTTTTAGTCTACCGCCGCCTTTGAGAAAACTGTAGTAGCTCTTATGAACATATGCCATGACTACAACCGGTCAAAGAAATAGCCCAACAAACTCGACAAAATATCAAGGTCATAATTTCGTAAGGATTTGACAGACTCGTTAGATTTTATAACTTTTAATTCAAACACCTGCTTTGTACTCCACAAAACATCCACGCAAACATCTTATCTTACTTAATTAACCATCTTTGTCAAATCAAATCATCAAACTACTGTGCACTCGACGTCTTTCGTTCGCTTGCACAAACAAAGGGCCTCGGGTAAATACTTCAAAAGAGGCTCCGAGTAGGAACGACCTTAACTGATGTTGACTGTTTTGTTTTACGACTGCCTGAAAAAAGGAGTAGGTATATTGTTTTCAGAGTTCATGTATGAATGTTTGTATATTCCACCATAATTTCTATACGCCTGAACTCCCTCCTGCCGCCGCCTTCCACCTGAATCCCTAGCTTAATATAATCATCATCTAGAAAATGATGAGTAGATTCCAAAAATATATATATATATAACACTATAGTTCAATATCTAGTGATTCACAAAAATTTTTTCATGTAATAAAAATGTGAATAAGATTCTATTTAACTAGATTAATTTAGATTTCTAACTTTTAAGTTTCTTCTTTGGCAGGGCAGTCGTGTTTTTTAATTTTTTAAATTATGACTTATTTTTTTTTAAATTATGACTTGTTGCCCCAGGTGTGAAGGCGAAGGAAGACATAGGCTGCGCGCTAGTGCTGTGCATGGCGGGCGCGGGGCTGGCGCCGCGCTACCTGGCCGACGTGGTGGCGCTGGACGTGCGCCGCACCGGGGACCACTCGCTCACCTTCCGCGGCAACTCGCTCGCCACCAAGAGCATGGAGGCCTACCTCAAGCTGGTCGGCGATCAGTATCTGCAGGTCGGTAGCCACACGCGCTGTTCAACTGCTGTGCATGGCGGGCGCGGGGCTGGCGCCGCGCTACCTGGCCGACGTGGTGGCGCTGGACGTGCGCCGCACCGGGGACCACTCGCTCACCTTCCGCGGCAACTCGCTCGCCACCAAGAGCATGGAGGCCTACCTCAAGCTGGTCGGCGATCAGTATCTGCAGGTCGGTAGCCACACGCGCTGTTCAACTGCTGTGCATGGCGGGCGCGGGGCTGGCGCCGCGCTACCTGGCCGACGTGGTGGCGCTGGACGTGCGCCGCACCGGGGACCACTCGCTCACCTTCCGCGGCAACTCGCTCGCCACCAAGAGCATGGAGGCCTACCTCAAGCTGGTCGGCGATCAGTATCTGCAGGTCGGTAGCCACACGCGCTGTTCAACTGCTGTGCATGGCGGGCGCGGGGCTGGCGCCGCGCTACCTGGCCGACGTGGTGGCGCTGGACGTGCGCCGCACCGGGGACCACTCGCTCACCTTCCGCGGCAACTCGCTCGCCACCAAGAGCATGGAGGCCTACCTCAAGCTGGTCGGCGATCAGTATCTGCAGGTCGGTAGCCACACGCGCTGTTCAACTGCTGTGCATGGCGGGCGCGGGGCTGGCGCCGCGCTACCTGGCCGACGTGGTGGCGCTGGACGTGCGCCGCACCGGGGACCACTCGCTCACCTTCCGCGGCAACTCGCTCGCCACCAAGAGCATGGAGGCCTACCTCAAGCTGGTCGGCGATCAGTATCTGCAGGTCGGTAGCCACACGCGCTGTTCAACTGCTGTGCATGGCGGGCGCGGGGCTGGCGCCGCGCTACCTGGCCGACGTGGTGGCGCTGGACGTGCGCCGCACCGGGGACCACTCGCTCACCTTCCGCGGCAACTCGCTCGCCACCAAGAGCATGGAGGCCTACCTCAAGCTGGTCGGCGATCAGTATCTGCAGGTCGGTAGCCACACGCGCTGTTCAACTGCTGTGCATGGCGGGCGCGGGGCTGGCGCCGCGCTACCTGGCCGACGTGGTGGCGCTGGACGTGCGCCGCACCGGGGACCACTCGCTCGCCACCAAGAGCATGGAGGCCTACCTCAAGCTGGTCGGCGATCAGTATCTGCAGGTCGGTAGCCACACGCGCTGTTCAACTCATCATTTCTTATTAATTGCACATTTAAATTATAAGGTGTGATTTTACTTGTAATAGAATAAACAAAAAATAATAAAATAAGATTGACTACAATACAGGGCTATACAAGGTGCGGATAAACCGTTAAACACATTGGGGGTACTGCAAAATAATGTTAATGGGTGGTAACATCAGGTGACTACTCGCGTACGCCTACTCGTTTGCTTACGTCTTGTTCATATATAAAAGTGAAGGTTCATGAGATGGCTGCGGCAGGGTTTAACTGCGATTTAACTGTGTCGTCAATATTCGCTCTTTCACACCGCGTATATTGGAGACCATAATTAATTGGATGTTACATTACTCTATGGAATGCTCAATCTTGCTCAGGACACTCTCGGGGAGGCGGTGGCTGCGGCAGCGGGTTCCAGCGCGACCGACTGCGAGGTGGATCCACTGAGGGCCGGCAGCGGAGCGGCGCTTCGGCGCCAGCAGGCTGCCCTGCGCGACACCGTGACGCTGGCGTGGCGCGCCATCGCCGCCTCCGCTCCGAGGTTCCCCCCTCCGCTGAGAGACTGCTTCGCTACGTTCCGCGAAAGGTGAGTACTGCGACGAACAGGCTGCGAGGTTGACCCGCTGAGGGCCGGCTGCGGCGCCAGCAGGCTGCCCTGCGCGACACCGTGACGCTGGCGTGGCGCGCTATCGCCGCCTCCGCTCCGAGGTTCCCTCCTCCGCTGAGAGACTGCTTCGCTACGTTCCGCGAAAGGTGAGTACTGCGACGAACAGGCTGCGAGGTTGACCCGCTGAGGGCCGGCTGCGGCGCCAGCAGGCTGCCCTGCGCGACTCCACGACGCTGGCTGTGAGGTTAACCCACTACACATTTCATATCATATGTAAGGGACAATCCAGAAATAGGTATTAATAAACACTTTTAATATATTTGTCCTCTTATTTGAAACTTGCACGAATAAATGGTTAAACGCGTAGAGGTTTCACGAGAGATTTAATTTGATAAAAGTTGGCTATGCATTAAAACAATATTCATTTGATCCGGCCGCGATTGCTATCGTTAAGCTCTACACCAAATTGCGATTTAAACACAAAAGTATTCAATAATCGCTGAGTCTGCCGGCAGGAGACTGAATTACATCAAAACACTCGTATTTATACTAAATATTTTCAATATGGCGTCGATATCCGCAGATTAAATTGAATGACATGGAACGAGTCAAATTGACTGATATTATACTTCCTGTTTCATGAGATATAATGACAAACAGTAATAATGGTAACACATATATGAAGACTAACTTTTGCCCATGACTTCGCTCTCGTAAGATTCGATTTCAATACTCAAAGCCCCTGAATTTTCAAAAATCCATTCGTAGCGGATGCCTACGTTATAATAGCTATTGTATGTATGCCCAGCCCGATCCGTCCAGTGGGTTAAGCTGTGCGTTTTTAGATCAGCCAGTCTGTCAGTCGGACACCTTTTCCTTTTATAATATTTAGATATATTCATAGAAGCGTTTGAAATGTTGGTCATTACAGTTCTAAATCTTCTAACATAAAGCGTTAATAAACTCCTAATTTTAACATCTTTAGGATCCAGTTGCCCGGTACTTAATTGATACAATTCATATTAAATCTTTCTTTCAGGTTAACATCAATGGGCCGAGAAGATATATCAGATAACTTGATCAGTGCATCCATCTTTCTCCGATTCCTTTGTCCCGCAATTCTGTCTCCAAGTCTTTTTGGAATAATTCACGGTAAGTAGTCATATTTTTATTTTATAGTCTCGTAATTCGTAAAAAAACAATTCAATTTGGTGAAGATCTTTCGAGATAGATGACAGAGCGCCTTTAGTTGTTTTTAGTGGCTTTTAAACCATTGAAGTCGGTATATCCGACTTTAATGGCTATACATAATTCTTATCTAGTAACGCTTATAGCTAGAATTGTAGCTTCGTTCGTGACAAGTAGCTCTCTAGGTCTAGCTGCTATCTAGGTACCTGCATATTATCCTTGTCAGTAAAACTTATTCAGTATTTTTTTTAAATAAACTACAGAATACCCCAACGAGCGCGCGGCACGCAACTTAACGCTGGTGGCGAAGACGCTGCAAACGCTAGCCAACTTCACGCGCTTCCAGGGAAAGGAAGCCTTCATGGAGTTCCTCAATGACTTCCTTGAGCAGGAGGCGCCCAACATGAAGTCATTCCTCAGAGCTATCTCCGTAAGTTATTACCTCAAATTATCTCAATTTTACGAGTGAATCCAAATTCACGCGTTTCCAGGGAAAGGAAGTCTTCATGGAGTTCCTCAATGACTTCCTCGAGCAAGAGGCACCCAACATGAAGTCATCCTCAGAGCTATCTGCGTTAGATATTAGGTACCTCACATTATCACAATTTTACGAGTGAACCCAACTTCACACGCATCCAGGGAAAGGAGGCCTTCATATGGAGCTCCTCAACGACTTCATCAAGCAGGAAGCATTTAATATAAAGTGCTGCCTCAGAGCCATTACTATGTATTACCTCAAGTTATTTATTATGTCTGTCCTGCATAATAAATAGCCTCAACCTAAATAGTGCACTATCATTCAGCTTTCGTCAGGATGTCGTTCGTTGACATTCTAGTTGCTCCTTCCAAAGATACCACTTCAAACTCAACAAAACGAATGCTAAGCTATTTGCGACGAGCGCCAATAAAATCTGTTCATTGATACTTTTTGGACTTGCCAAAACGTATTATTGAAGTATGTTATGTATATTATAATTTTTTTTTCAGATAGGGTCTAATGAAAGCCGGCACTAAAAAACATAATAGATCATTTGTCCCCCTTACCATATCAATGGATGTCCTCGTCCCTACTGGTGTCCCTAAATGTACAAGCATTTTTGTTTTGTCTTGTTTAACCTCGGATTTTGTATAGTGCAGTTTTGCCAGTGTCTGAAAATCAGACTCTCAGCTTTCAGTCAACAGACTCCATCACAGTATGGTCTGATATATCTATTTGATATAGATATCTGATATATCAAATAGATATATCAGACCATACTGTGAATAAATTAAAAAAAATTTAAACAAAATTTTCTTTTTCACAGACGCGACCACAGGACCAACAGCACCAACAGTTGCTTCAGTCGCAACAGCAATCAGACGGCAGCAAGCGCAACTCTTCAGCATCACAAGGGTCTACCGCGGGATCGGAAGGCTCCAGAAACGAGATAGCTGTGGAAGCGGACCCGGAGTGGGCGCCCCACGTCGACCTCGGCAAACAGCTTGCTACGCTACATGCTCTGTTGGCCGACAGCTTGCCCAAGCTGCCTGCGGGGAAGATACAGGTATTTTGACACTCACATTTTGACAGTATTTTACTGTCAAAAAACATCACCAGCAGCGATCACTTCCCCGAAACACCCAATTCCTATTTTACATGATACATTGAATGATTCGAATGGATCGGACTTCTTTGGAATGGACCAGACAGGTCAAAATTACTTTCACCGAAAAATGCGTAGAAGATTCGCTTATGTCGATAGTCCCTTGGTACTATTTCTGGTAGACTAGTAAGATTCAATAATCAGCAATTCATGGTATATTTGATTCGAAAAATTCATAAAATTAACTGGTTTTTTGAAACTTTTTCAATTTCAGGAGTTGGACCCACTGTCTGAAATATTGGACGATTTAAGCAAAAGACTGATGAGCAATGACAATGGACCGCCTGCGCAAATGGGTGAAAATATCTTCAGGTAAATTATTAAAGTAATCTTTAGCTTGGAAACGAATATTTTACGAATTGAAATCGTTTTGATACTTACTTTTATTTACAGATTCAACGATCCAACGTGCAACACGCCGACTAAACCTAACGTAGAGGCACCAGTTAATGGTCCAATCAATAATAACTTTGCGCACAGTTCACCCATCATGAACAAACACGCGGTTCAATTCAACATCAGTCCATCGAAGTCCAATGCTGAAGATTCGAAGTATAAAGGGTCTTATGCGACGGTGTCTAAATCGCCCAGCTTCAACTTACGCTCGGCGACGCTTCCTAGAAATGGATACGGATCGAGCCCAGTCAGTCAGAACGTTAACCCAGATAGATATAGCTCGCAGTATAATAATCAGGAACATTGTGTCAACTTAAAGGTTGTTCAAATTGGTTTCGGGTCTGATCAGTATCCCAAAGGCATCAGCAACGGTTTGAATGAAAGCCTAGAAAGGAGGTTCCAAGAGAGATACAAACCTAATAACTTCAATCAGCAGCAAACGCATTATCACAATTCTAATTATAACAGCACTGAGAGGTCCCCGAGTAGCGACAGTATCAACCATAATTATTGCGCTAACGATTTGCAAAACATCATAAAAGAGACTTCAACACTAGACGAATTGTCAGATCTTTTAAAATATGCAGATGATTCTGATATAGTCGATGAGAAGATCATGAATAAGAAAAACATGTCGCAATCTAAATCGAATAACAATAACGTTGTTAACGGAAACAAAAATTCTTACACAAATAACGGTTCAAATGTGTCCATCAGTGGGTTGTCAAATGTCGCAAGCTCCGGATATCAGAGCATCGCAACATACAGCCAAAGTTCTAGTCCCATTGAAAATACAACTCACCACCATCAGCCTTACGAAAACGGCGGACAACCGATGAGCCGCTACTCACAGCTAAATTACCAAAAACAAAGAGATAAACAGTATTACGATAGTAAAAACGAGAAATTTTATCCAAAGAGCCCAGTGCAACAAAAAATTGAGTACGATATTCAAAAATATGGTATCCAAAACTTCACAACCGCCGACAACGTTCAAAGCAACACGAACGCCAACACAAAAGTAGCACCTTTAGTTTTTACAAACCCCGTTTACAACATGGAGGATAATAATCGACAGTCGCAGGAAATCAAAAAAACCAATGAAAACAGAAACTCTAAGCGATGTCCGTGTGGCTCGTCCAGTTCATCCATTGATGAGGAGGGTTTGAGCACAGACAACGTGGAGACCAATTCTGAAGAGGGTTCAACGAACTTCAACGACGAAAGTAGAAACTATGACCAACAGAATCGCAATGCTACCCACCGAAAACTCACCAGAGATAACTGTAATTACGAAGATTTGTATCAACGGAGTAACAATAACCACAACCACTCCCCTAGAACAAGAGATGATGAATCTTCGAGTAATTCGCCCAGTTTAAGAAAAAGTAGCAAAACAAGAATGCCTAGAACAAATCCCATGCTCTCTTATTCAACCAATCAAAATCAGCTAAACTTAAAACATTTTGGCCAACGAGGTGAGTCATTATACGAAAGCAAACCGCATCATATTTCAACGGACTCCGGCTATCCAATGAGCAGATCAGACTCCAACGTAGAAGAAGTTAATAAAGAGATGTACCGATTACAAATATCGCGGAGTCAAAAAGCATTATACAATATGGAGAACTCAAAAAATTCACCCGAAAAATTCGCAACGGAAAGTTCGATTCCAGAGAAGAATTATCCTCTGGATAGAACGTATTCGGGTGCTAAAATATCTGGTAGTAGACTGAATGAAGATTTGGAAAGGCATCAGGATTACTATGGAGTTCGGGAAAAGAGGGATTCGCCATCGCGTGTGTTTAGCCGGGAGTCTCACTCTAGTGAAGCGAGTGAACGAGCGCCAGTTAGGAGTGAGAGAGAGTTGCCGGTGCGAGACAAGCTACAGCGACGGCTTAGCTTGGAGTCTGCGCGAGAGCTGACGGACAGTTCGGATGAAGTGGACGACACGCTGTACAGTACAACTGGCAGACGACGCACTAAGCATCATAGAACCATTGAACAGGTACATAATATATTTATGTAAACTTTTTTTTTTTTCCTCTTTATTGAAAATAATACAATAGAACTTAATGTCAGCTAGCCTAACCTAATTACTATATAAATCATGCCCACGTGGAATGGTGGCAAGAATGCTGGCTGCATCTCCGCGCTGGACAGCCAGGCTGATCCTTTGCGCAAAAAATGAGCCAGCCCTTCTGTCACCAGATGAGGCCATTAACCGCGGTGAAATATCTCGCAAAAAATTTTTGGCACTAAGACTTGTAAACTTCTATACCTATTCTTTTATTTTTGACTAGTACATGCCCGCGACTTTGTCCGCGTGGATTGAGGTCTTTTGGTTTCCGTGGGAACTCTTTTAATTTTCTAGGATAAAAAGTAGCGTGTGTTATTCCAGAATATAATCTATCTCTGTGCCAAATTTCATCCAGATCTGAACGTAACAGATGATTGAGTAACAAACATCCATCCATCCAAAGTTTATTAGTATAGAAGATGATGTTCATTTATATAGTAGAGATGATTTTTAGCAACTCATTTTGGTTCATTTTTCAGTATGAACGTGAAATAGAGAGGCTAAAATGTTCAGTGGAACTTCTTCGAGGGCGTCTGGGTCCAACTGATTCTGGTCAAGACCATACGGATGCAAAAATGAAGGCTATCATATCCAGGTAACAAACTATAAATTAATAATACTACTAAAAATTAAGAATGTACTATATTATTATATTTTTTTTTAATTAATTGACACACTCTTGTTCTTTTATATTTCTTTTTTTTTGTAATGTACTCTATAATTGTATCTAGCATATCTCAAAACAAGGAATAATAAAGGCTTTTTATTTTTTATTATTATTTTTATATTATTATACTTAGGACCTTTTGTCTTCGTAACAACGCTGTGTCACCCACGGTTACACAGTACTTATTAATATAAACCTTAAAACTATGGGATTAAAGTTTCATTACGAATGCACTATATTATTATACTTAAGTCCTTTTGTCTTAAGAAGAATGGTGTGGATCACGCGTATTCACATTTTTACCCCCTACCAAATAGTGCTACAAAGAAGTTTTCACTTCAAAAGTCACGTATTCTCTTTACAGATTAATTTGCGTGGAAGAAGAGTTAAGGCGGGAGCAGCGCAAGATGGCCGCCGCGCTATCGCACAAACAGCGCGTGATCGAAGCTCAAGAGCACCGCATCGCGGCGCTAGACGAGGCCAACACCCGCCTGCTGTCTGCGCTCGTGCACTTGCAGCAGCGCGCGCCGCTGCCCGCGCCCGCGCACCCCGCGCCCCACAACCCCTCTCACTCCCCCCACTCGCAACACTCGCACCAGGAGCTGCAGATATGAAAGAGATAGATATACTTGCAGAGGTAACACATTTGGTATGCCATCGTCCGTGTATGAAACCCTAGTACGTTGGAGGTGCCAACACGCGTATTTGGGTAGATTGTGAATGAAACGTTAGCGATAGATATACTTGCAGAGGAAACACTTTTGGTATAACATCGTACGTGTATGATACCCTAGTACGTTGGAGGTGCCAATACGCGTATCTGGGTAGATTGTGAATGAAACGTTACAGAGATAATATTATTTGGTAAACACTATATTTTGAGTACTTGCCTGCTGGCTGCGCTTGGGCATTTTCCCGCCCCCATAACACCTCTCACTTCCACCATTTGAAAGTCAGTACCAGGGGCTGCTAATGGGGTATAGATAGTTAAGTATACTTCCAGAAGTTCCAGTTCCATGATGCACGAAACTTAAGTGCGGTGAGATCACATAAGCTAACCGGCCTCCGGGCAGATATAAAAGAGATCAGAGAGCAATATTAAGTAAAATTTTGGGTCAATGCAGACTTTTACGAAACTACAATGCAGTGAAATCAGTGTTATTACGCATTAAATATGCCAAAATATAAGATAACCAGTCGCAATATTCGCACTGAGCTGCATATGAGAAAGGGATATATAAGAAACTTTAGCACGTTGACCGCACTGATACATTAAAGACAACACACGCACATGCGCATGATTAATGAGTCTTTCAGTCGAGCGACTCGAAGACTAGTCTTGTCTGAGTGCGTACTGTCGTACACATACCATTCCATCCAAGGGATATCCCACGAATTTCTACCCATTACGACCCGGACTCGGTGTAGTTTGAGCTAGATCATTAGTAGTTGAAAGGACACGACGGACCTATCGCGCATGTGACGTAGAACGTTCGTGAGCACCATGAATATGAATAATATAGCTACAGGGTTATTATATTCTGTAGAAAGTATAGCGCACCTTCATTACCCAAGAATCATGACTTCTGCCCACCTAAAATCTCGCATGCGAGTATACCTATTGTGATTTGCAATACGACTGCGATGTTCGATGAATAGTTGAGTGTTGCCAGTGATACTGTACGGTAGTTTAAAGTAAGTTTCCGTTGCTGCCAACTTCCATCAGCCCCAAAATCTCTATAGTAAAACTAGCATTGTTTGTTATTTCTCAACAGACATGTAATTCTAAACTTCTCCTATTTTACTTTATCGTAGCTACAGTTGATTAATTCTTTTAGAATTGACTGTGTAATTTCCCTTTTTACATTTTTGAATACAACATAACTTATACTTAAACTTTTATTAAATAATTTCTGAAAAATAAATTATACTTTTGGTAATAAACTTTTGCACAAACTTATTTATAATATCAATTAATCGACGCGTCATTGACAACTTGCATTTTGAACTGTTTTTTATTATTAATTTAATAAATAAGCTTATAATTTTGCAATAATTAAATTGTTTTTGTAATTGAACTTTTATCACAACGGTTCGCTCTGCCATTATGTATTTTTGTTAATTATGTTGTTTCTTTAGTTTTAATTTAAAATGCTTTAACTGACAATAACATTTTTCGTTCTATATCAGTATTTCGTATAATTAATTCAGGTTATCACAAGTAACAATGATTGTTTTGTTTTTTTTTGTAACAATGATACCAAAGACGTTGAATATCCCTTATGTATGTGTAAGTACTAGTCAAGGCTTAAGACACAGATTTTGCATATTTTCTTGTGAAAAAAACACTATAATACGCGTAGGTGTCTTTATCGCTTGGTAACCTGTAACAAAGAGCATAAAGAACCAGGAGTAGAGGTACAACTCCATACATAAGCAAAAAGCATTCAAAAATCTGCATAACATCGCTGATACCCTGTAGTTCTTCTGCTTAGCTCTAGATGGCGTTAAAACGAAAGCTTTGAAATAAACTTTTTGCTATCGGATTTTATGAAAATTTTATATTTAATAGTTAATTAAACTTAATAAATAAATAGGTAAAATAAAGTAAAACAACAAAATACATGTTTTCATTGAGTTTCGGTTGATTTAAACAAAATTTCTACTTATTCGAGACAAGTAACGCCATCTAGAATTTATTTTAGAACTATGGTACCCGTTGTATGGAGTTGTACCTCTAGCCCTGGTTCTATAAGCTCTTTGTCTGTAATATTTACGGACTTACCTAAAATCTTGACTAGTATTTGCACAAATATTTTGACTAGAGTTGTACTGGGATGTTAGCACCCCTGTTTTAAGCTCTAGGGTTATATTTAAAAGTGTTATAGATTTTATAATAGGTGTAAGACTTGTATAATAATATTTTAGCAAATACGCCTATTTGTAGTGAACCGATATTGCAAAGAGAAATATTTTTAATACCTTTGAGTATTATAGTGTGAATGTAGTATAAAAATAAAATTATAAAACCAACATGATTGAATCATTTTTGGGAATTTCCGAAATGCTTTGAAAAAATTCGATATATACCTACGTTATGCATGAAATTCATTTTATATGCATTGCAATTTATATTCAATTCGACAACTTAGTTGTTTTTCAGTGAAAAAATATTTTTAGCCATAACTTTGTAAAATACCTGAATAGGTATATTATTATAATATACTTATCACATTAAATTATGGATTATGTATTACAGACTTTTATTTTTCATCCTTCCCTAAGCTTTCCTGCAGGTGTCAGGTAAAAGATAGCGGGATATCTATACTATAGTTTCTATCTGTCTATCACAGATTTTTTCAATAAGATGGATTATATGATCTATGTTCCAACGATTTCTATTAATTTGGCTTTTAATATTAATTATATTATTAGGTATTAACTTGGGTACTAATAATTATATTGCAATTTATGCATAATAACGAATTTAATAAATGCCGAAGCATTAAAATATTTATTTAAATCAGAACTTTTAGTAAAACGTACTTAATTTGAACAGTATTTCCCCTTTGGACGCACATACCGCTATCATTCTTTGTCCTCAACACCATCCGGCTTACACACATATCTGCTTCTATTCATAATGGTCGCACGTGCCGCGGTCTCTCTTGAGTTGTATGGATGCATTAGATGCACGTCTTCGAGACGAGCGGAAAGATATGAAAAAAATATTTCACGAAACTTTTTGTCTGGAAACTCGGCTTGACACATAGTTGGCCACAAGAAATTCGAAGTCTTGGCATACGTTCTATACAAATCCAATTTATATTTACGAGTAAATTTCCGAAACTGGTCATTCAAATCTTGTTTATGCCTCCATGTCGTATGGCCGGTATAAGCAGGGTCTTTCTTAGGATTCACGTGACCAAAACCTTTCAGTTCGAGTCCTAACAAAATTTGCCAAAATGTAAAGCTCCTTCTCACCATATACTGTTTCACAGACTCATCAAACGGCCCGTATAGGCGTCGTCTCATCCACTCTTTTAACTCCGGTACTAAATGGACGTCGGGGAGTTTAGCAGCTATATTCAAACGTCTCATCTGACGAAGGGCACATTTTAAATAGTCTTCAGGCTTCGGGGACTGTCCTAAACAAGTATTAGACGAACGCTTAGCTTTTTTCTTTTTTTTGTCTTTTTTTTCAATTACAGCATGATCACCTTCGAGTAATGCGCTTTCTGTTTCCCAAACTCTTTTAAACTCCTTTTGAACGTGAAGTTGTTTTTCATCTAAATTATATATAGTATGGTAGTTGAACTGAAAGGGCGCAAATCGCGTCGGCTTTTGAAAGTACGGGAGTTCCTCCGGGGGAAACGTTCCTTCGTTTCCGTAATCATAAAGATGACCGCATACACATTTGTTTTCTTTTACATATTTCAGAACAACATCTTGCCAATTTTTGACACAATCGCAATCTGCGCCAAGTTTCAGCGGTGGCGATCGTCCTCGGAAACCACAATGTATATTGATGTATGTGCCATTTATAAATGCGTACCCACCATGTATGAGATCTCCCTCTGGAGGCAATATAGAGACGTTACCGAGCACGAATACTGTTTTGCCATTTACTGTAAAGACTCCATTGATCATATATTTTGTATTGGCTACTCCAGTCATTGGAGCAGTGAGCTTTTTCCTTCTTTTACCTGTGTTTGCGCGAGACATGCTGATGCCATAAGTTTTTTTGATCTCAACGCTCATTTTAGATCCTCTAGCCTTCCGAAGGTGACTTCTTTGTGAAATGGTCTTTACAGTCTGAGTTGTAGTAATGGTGGAATACGGTTCTATGTTCATAACTCCCGCTATTTTGTCGCAGTAGCTTCGTGCGAGCCTTTTTTTAGGCGGCGGAGGTGGCGGTGGCGGAGGCGGCGGCTTGGTAATCGGAGGTTCCTCTTCGTAGGGATCATTGAGATCCTCTAAATTTGGAAGCGGAGCCGGTCGAAAGGGTTTTTTTTGTGGTCGCAAATATAAGAACGCTGTCAAATCTTGCAAATAAGGTGATTCTAATCGTGGCTGCTTTTGGGGTTTTGCTTTTGGCTTACGGGGTTCTTCGACTTTATCAGGGCGAAACCTTATTCTTAACAATTCTATCAAATTCTTGAGACCTAAGTATAAAATACCAGATAACATTAGTCTTGCGTTAAGATCGTAAGTACCTCTTTTGCCTTCGAATGGATGTCCGTAAGTCATGAGAAACAGTTGCGCTAGCATCTCTTTCGGGTCGTTGCGACCGAGGTACACACAATTCATAAGATCGAAGTTATTTGGTCTAGGGAAGAGTCCAAGTTCTTTCATTATATTAGCTGTTCGTATTGGCCGTCCTTCTAGTAAATCTTGATAAATGCAGAATTCTAAAGTGTCTAAGGCTTTTCTTTGAAGAACACTGAGAGCTTGCAACCAGGTCGGGCCGATAAGACTTTTCAGCGTTCTATACATTTGTAGATCTCTTCGACGTCGAATTTCCTTAAGTTCTCGCATGAATATTTGTCGCTCGTGAGTATGTCGCTTGTACACAACTTGCAAGCGGCGCTCCTGGCGATCCTCGTAACTCGCTTCGGGTCCATTTTGCCTTTGTACCATCTTTGCTGATTAATTTTCTGCCTCTATTTTTATCAAGATAAAATAAAAATAATCACTTCAACTGATTGATTTTGAAAATATTAATAATAAATTGCAGTATAAAGATTTTTAAAGCAATGCAAATATACAAAAATATAAAATAATTTAAAAATGTCATTAGTAAATAGACGTGTAATTTATTTTTTATTTTTACGTTACCTACCAGTATCTTATTACTTCTGAATATTTAATTAAAAAGTTATTTTCAACATTTGAACTGCCATCTATTGTCGAGTAGCTGAACCTTAATATCTAAATATGCACTTAACTTAATCTAGTCCTACGTGTAATTATTATTCGTAGACCTAGCCGAAGGGCCCTTAGCCAATCCATACATATATTATAATTGCAAGTGTGTCTGTCCGTCTATCTGCTACGTTTTAACGGCCCATTTTTTCAACCGTTTTTAATGAAATTTGATATGGAAGTAGGTTACATCCCGGGGAAGGGCATTTAAGCTACTTATTAGCCCGAAAAATTAAGGAGTTGCCCCGAGAATTAAAAAAGCCTTAATCCACGCGGACCAAGTCGCAGGCATCATCAAATATCTTATAAAATATATACAAAATATGATATCCATAATTTTACAACTCGGCTGTTGAATAAATCGCATTCATACATTGGTTACGTGAATAAATCACGTATAAATTAATAAGTAACGGGCTGTACCGGAGCGAAACTATTTGTTAGTCATTCGCCGGGTCGAGTAGTGACGCGCGCCGGCGATCAGCTGTCTGAAACTCGGCCGGTCCCCGAACCCGCAGGGTTTAACGCCCTGCCATCATCCATCACCTGAATAATTCTTCACCTCATTCATACGCTGGCGAATCCATCTCAATATGTTAGCTCCATACATTGATCCGGAAACCATCACTCAACTGAGCTGCTAGCAGTCGTACCTACTTCATGTAAAATTGACTGCTACGACGTAAACTGTGAATGAATGTTTTGCCAAGTAGACACGGCTGGATACTTTGGCATACGAAATTTCAATAAAATAATTCCGTATTGACTCGCTTCGCATATCTACAACCGTTCGTTCCACCATAGTTTCCTTCAAAGGAAAAGTTCTACATCGAAGAAAGCAATTACTTTACTTGAGCGGACCTATAGAAAGGTTATATCATCCTCGTATCATCAGTTATATGTAAAGTTGCAGTCTTTCATTTTGTGGTGAGTTAAAATAAGGATTTTTAGCAATTTTTCTATCAAGACGCTAGAAAGCAACTCAGGCGTAGTAAGTATTTTAGCATCACATAGCTGCAACAAAATTTACAGAAATGTAGATGTAAACGTCGCTGCTGGCGTGAATCCAGTCAAATGCTGTGGGAAGAAGAAGTTGCTACTAGAAGACAAGTCAGAGTTTCTACTTTAGCTGCCACCTCGCGTATTGTGGTCAGTGTGCGCCCAGACTTGAAACATTCATTTTTATTTTAATCAGACGTTAGTGTGACCTTTTATTTCAATAAGTTCAAAATAGTTGTCTTTTGTTGCGAGAAAGAATGTTAAACATTTTGTTTGTCAGTTTGGATTGGTATTTATTTGTCTAAATTATGATTAATGGTCGCGTTGATCCCGACATAAGAGGGTTTAATTATAGATTTCTTATGACTTGACTCGTTTGATCAAACACTTACGTCGTTTTTATTAAATCTACATTTATTTATGACAAACCATTTTGCTTTTGATCTAGCAACGTCTACTTAAATAATTACATATTATAGAGTATAGGTATGTAGATAGGGCTTGTACGAATTAATAAGAACGCGAACCGAAAACCTTTTTTTTTTCAGCAATTGTTTAATGTTTATTTATTTCACGTAGGACAACTTGTGTCTCAAACAAAATATTTTTAAGATTTTCACTCCAATGCCAGACAGATGTATTTAAAAAAAAAACTGAATAATGTAAACAAACTCAACCTATGTTTCAAATTAATTATTCTTATACCACGAACTGATTACATGAAAAAAGTTTAAATATAATTAATCATCTGGTCTGGTTCTATTTATGTAATATAAATTCGATGCAACAACTAATATCCAAGTAATTTTCCGAAAAAACGGTGCTAAATACATACCATGTCTCCTCAATTTCTAAGCACCAATATTAGAGTGCCAATAAATGCAATTTTTGGCATTAGCAATTTTTCGGGGTTATTGAACCCAACTTTCTTGGGTTTCTATTGAACAAGATACTATCTATTGCCTAGGCAGGGCTAGCCGCATGCGACGTTCACTTTCCACGTGTCAGGAAATATCTGCAGGCACTTTCACTCCATTCAAGATCACAACCGTTCCGCCAAGAGTTCGCTCTTAACAATAACTAATACTATTGTCTACGATATACTTTTCATTATTTCTGATAGTATTCTCAACTACCTTTAACAATCGAGAAAGTAAAATAATGGGTATGTATAAGACGAGGTTAGAGGTTAGGAGTAATATTAAATTGCACGTTTTTTTTATTATCAATTATATAAAGGCTTTGCCCTGAGTGACTGACAGACAATCTGTTCTGAGTGACTGATAGAAAGTTAAAAATTTGAGAGAATATTCCTTGAGCACCAAAGAAGGAAAACCACCCGCTTTGGGGTTAAATGGGGGTAAAAGTTTGTATGAAAGTCCGTTATTTGTTCCACAGTTTTAGAATATTCTACCCTCGAAGGGGTAAAATAGGGGATGGAAGTCTGTATGGTATTTTTAAGAACCTAATTCCATGCGGAAGAAGTCGCAGGCAAAAGCTAGTGAAGAATCAGTTAAAATAGAATATGGTGCAACAGTCCGAGATAGAACGTGATTCTCAGAAGAGATGCCAGAGCAGATGTAGCAAATTAGCAATTAGCAGTTTTAAAATTTAAAACGACACAATAAATTGCTCAATTTATTGCGTTAAATATAATTTTTCACATTAATAAAATAAAATATAGTTTATTAACTAGCTGATGCCCTGGAATTCGTGCCACTGGACGTAGAATAAGTTTTGTTAATTCCCACGGGAACCCCATAGTTTTGCGGATTAAAAAGTAGCTTATGTCTGTGCCTCCAGGTCGTCAACTACACCCATGCAAAATATCACGTCAACCCGTTGCTTTGTTGCGGCGTGATTGAAGAACAAACAAACAATTTCGCATTTATAATATTAGTAAGTATGATGTACCTACCTACTCGTAAATCAAATAACGCCTAAATAAATGCCTACGAATATTACGTAGTGACTGCTTTCAGCGATTGTTTTCATAGAACGATTTCAGGCGCCATTTCCCAGGGGTCAGCGACCGAACTCTTATCTCATGTGCATGTGAGCATACACGTGTTGTCGCTTCGAATGTGCGCGTACTGCGCCTGCGTCTTTATGTATGTACATACAAACGTAAACGCACATTATTATGCAACTCTCAGGAGCGCATAAGCATATCGAAGAGTGCATCTTAAATGTATATTTATAGAGTTTAATGCTATGTAGTATTCTTTGACATCCGATGCCACACCTCTGGTTAAAAATACACTTCTTTAGTAAGTAAGAGTGCTATGTGTATTTTAATTTAAAGTGTTATTGTTCTTATACCAACTGCAATGAAAACTTATGACGTATTGAAATCCACCACGATCGATTTATATTTTCGTCATCACCTCTCTTTAATTCTCTTTTAGATTTAAAGTAGAAAAGCTGGTTATGAAATTTTCATTTAAATACCCAAAAATGATCCATAGCTTGTGAGCTAAAGCTAGCTGGCAGATTCAAAGGTAACAAATTTCCACAGTAAACTCAATACACATAACTTTGAAAGAAGAAAAATAAGCTTTGCATTTTTTTTATTCCACTACAAGTTAGCCCTTGACTGCATTCTCACCTGATGGTAAGTTACCTGTATGGCAGTCATATTAATTCCATACCCCTAGTCGGTTTCTACACGCCATCGTACCAAAACGCTAAATCGCTTGACGGTACATATTTGCCGGTAGGGTGGTAACTAGCTACGGCCGAAGCCTCCCACCAGATAAGACCAGAGAAAATTCAGAAATTATAAATTCCCAATTTGACCCTGCCAGGAATCGAACTCAGAGCCTCCCACGTGAAGACAACAGCACTATTTCAGGACGAATTTAACGATGAAAAGATATTTTTGTAAAGTGGTTAAAAGTTGCTCTTCCGGTAGTAACCAGAATGTGTTGAATTTAAGTAGTTATTAATGACCGATACCTTCTTAACATATTAAATTCTTTAAATCTCTTCAGGAACAAACATAGAAATACGCCGCCGTTTAAAAATAAAATGTCTCCTCTAAGCATTAAGAGGTTGTTCACCCAATATTTGGGCATCGTTCCTTCTTTACTAAAGGGACTATTTGTCAAAGGATACAATCTCGTGCTTTTGTTTCTACATTTACTCGCTAAGCCACAAGCCGCTTCGTGATACATTGTGTATGCAGATCGTGTTATCAAAAAGCTTGTTTCGTCAAGGTCCAAAATATAATGTAGATATTATTCAAAGCTCTAGGGGTTTTTTTTCTTTAAAATATTTGAAAAAGATCTAAAACACTAGTGGTCAATTGATCAATTTTCAGGCTCAGCCTTTCAGAAAGTTGCGAGTTCCGAGGTCAACTTTGGACGTTAGAAAATCTTAACTTTGAATGCCTCCCATTTCGTCAATTCTAGGGGAAAAAAAATATATTTTTGGGCTCTATTCCTAATTATCTATAAAATGATATACCGCAACTCTATGTAACGCTGTAAATAATATTTTACTTCGCATTCGCTTCTATGAGAGCCCCCCTGAAATAAAGATTTTTATAACTTTTTAAGCCATATTCAGCTGGAGGCCATCGGTTTACATATTCTATTGGAATTTGAAGTAATAACGTTAATAACGACAGACGGACGGACGGATAAGTGCAAATTCACTTAAGTAGACTCAGAGATCTTCGCTTCACTCGGCCAATAAACAATTATAAAGCCCAAATTATTCATTTACTTCATTCATTCAATTATTTATTTTAAAAAAATTGAATTTGGCAACCTCTCTAGCGCAGTGTTCAGCGCTGTGGAAGTGGATGAGTGCATGGTCCCGGGTTCAATCCCCGGTCAGTTCCCCGAGGGTCAGCTTCAGAATTTATTATTATCTTTGGTTTAGCCGTAGTTACCACCCTACCGGCAAAAACGTGCCGCCAATCGATTTAGCGTTCAGGTACGATGCCGTGATAAAACCATTGGTTTAATATAACTGCCGTACCACTAACATGTTAGCACGCTACCATCTTAGACTGCATCATCACTTACCATCAGGTGAGATCGCTTACCATTAGGTCAAGGGCTAACTTGTAGTTGAATAAAAAGACATTAATTATTAATTATGTACGTATACCTATTGCCTACTTGCGTGTTCTTTGCAGTATAAAAAATTACAAAAAAATATATTGCAAAGAATCGTGTCTGTATTAATATTCCGATCATGGTGGAGCTAGGCATTGACCTTCATCGATTGCAGGTTCAAGGCCAGTCTGCCAAATTTGCCAGTACTTACGGGTTGAACCCTGTGACCTTTGAACTTGGAAGTGAACGTTCCCTTGACTAGAGCAAGAGGTCCTTGCCCCTCTATAATTAAACTGATAAAGATAACGGCTCAGTCGTGCGCGATGTCACCGGAATGTATTTATACGACTTTTATATCTGTCTGAATGCTCATGGGTAGCTCCTACTTCCATTTATTTCTGTGTTATTCCAACGATCTCCATATTTATGAAGAGCTGGCTATAGCTATCATCATCTCAACCAATAATTCATAGGCTTAGGCCGTAGTTCACTGCGTTGGTCACACACATCTTTGAAAAATCTCAGGCATGCAGGTTTCCCTACGAAATTTTTCTTCACCGTGAACACTACGGTGCCATATTTTATTTAAACCTCTTTTAATACGGGTTTTACCATACTACCTTATTTATAGTCCACCATGTGCTTTATGCGATGCAGTAATTAGTGATATATTTTGACGAATAAAGTGCGCCGAGGAATACGCTGAACAATTTTTTTTTGCTTTTGTAATTACGAAACCTTCAAAACAGTCTATTGACTACGTATGTTGGTTGATTTAAACTAACAAATTGTGCCATAACGAATAATATAATATTGTTCACCATACTGTCTGTCTGTCGGCTACATTTTAATAACCCTTTCAACCGACTTCGATGGGGCTCAAAGATAGGTTGCATCCCGGGGAAGGATATGGATATTCTTTTTATCTCGAAAAATTAGGAGTTCCCTGGGAAATAAAGAAAACCTAATCCCAGTCTTGGGCATCATCTTGTTTTGAATAAAAATAACCCAAGTATCTAATGAGACAGATTTGTTTATTCTTAAACGGCTAGCTTCTATTTAATCTATTCAAACAGATTACAGTTATTATTTATTATAGATGCCATCTATCCAAGTCAAACAATAGTTCGAATAGACAGCTAAACGTAAAACGACTTTAAATAAATATTCGAAATTAATGCACATAATCTAGTATCAAGTCACGTGATCGTTTTAAAAACTTGAAGCAGTTGTTGCCGCTTTATTATTATTTATCAATACGAATGACGTACGACAATGGTTTTCCGGTTCCCCACTATTGCGATGAGTACATGTGAGTGTGTGTGAAAAGTTGTGTATTGATAAGAGCATTGCATCTGTGTGCGGCAGGATCGCGTTACAGCTGAAACTCAGGGCGCCTGCCGAAAAGTGCGGTCATCGACCCGGTCAGGAGCGAGGCCGTAGACTGCTCGCAACATTCTTTGATATTATGTCTAACGTAATATATTTCTAGGTGCATTAATTTTGCAAAATAATGTTTGCGGTTTAAAAAAAAGAGTTTTTAGTAAGTTATCATGTTGTGAAACACTTAGCTGGTCAGAATTAAAATAGTAAACCAAATCTGTCAAGAAATATTATTGTATACTCTAATTTAAAAAATTATGAAGTTATTTATCTATGTTTGTAATATTATTGACGAGATTTTGTTATTTTTGAGTCTTAAATTATAGTTAAGTATAAAGATTTATTTACAAATACTGTAGTACACTTTTTAATATTTTACGGCATAAACCTAAATTTTGGTCTGTAAATCAAAGTTATTGTTGTAAATAATATCATGGCTAAATCATGGTCATTGTCAAGAGACCGAATGGATTATTTTTTATTCAATCGTTGTGCCATATAAGTCATCACTTACACAGTGATATACTCGGTGACATTGAACCGAGTCCATTGCCAATGACCTCACCTCTAGAGAAACCTCATGCTATCGTAAAACACAATGACTTGAACACAATCTTACAACACTACTTTATCAATAAAAATCCAATTCTATTTACTCACACACATGATAACATATCTAGAATAGATAATATCATGTATAAAGTTATGTTTTGTGATTAATTTCATGAATAGATGGCGTGGAAAAACTAAAAGCATAGCAAGTATCAAAAGCGCGCATACGCTGTATACAGCTCGGTGATATATTTGGTGACATTGAACCGGGTCCATTGCCAACGACCTCGCTCCTCGGGGAAGCTCGGTTTGCGTAATCGCTCCTGCGTACAACACATCGACCCCGACGCACACAGACGCACGATATGAGCAATCAGTCAATCTTCCTTACACGTCGGAATGTGGAAGTGCATGCGCGCTTATAGGCATTATTTAATATTGATGCAGTATCCTTGTTAGCAAACGCCGGCCATTTTGAAGGCTAAAATAAATATTTTAAATGTCTGGAGGGATGCTTCGGCCGTGCCAAGTTATCGGCTCAGACGTGGCACCAAGCGATGTAAGAATTCCGGTACGATATTATATCATTAAATGTGATGCCCGCGACTTCGTCCGCATGGATTAAGATTTTTGATTCCCGCGGGAACTATTTAATTTTCCGGGATAAAAAGAAGCCTATGTCCTCCCCCGGGATAAAACCTATTCCTGTACTAAATTTCATCTAAATCGGTAAAACAGATGGGCCGCGAAAGCGTCGCTGACAGACAGACAGACACACTTTCGCATTTATAATATTTTAGGATTAGGGGCTTTTGTATTGCGGCTCTCACCAATTGAGATTGCAGTCGAGGGCTGACCTTTCAACCCCAGCTCTTATTCCATAAAATAGCTTATATTCTGGTCTAGAAGCTCTTGTTTAAAGGGACACTATCTAACGTAACTAACATTATGCGTTCTGAAACAAAACAAATAATAATAATCCATACTAATATTATAAATGCAAAAGTGTGTCTGTCTGGCTATCTGTCTGTCAGTCTGCTACGCTTCCAAGGCTCATCTTTTCAGCCGAATTTGGTAAATAAATAAATAAATAAAATAAATAAATAAATCTTTATTTAGGATTTCACACCACACAGAAAAAACAAATTACAAAATATAAAAATAAAAGAAAAATTAAACTTATAGGCTAACAATCCGTGTTGTAGAAAATCCCAAAAAGTTGATACCCTTTTTGGGATCTATTTCGAATAACACTCAGCGTAATGCTGCTATGGTGTAATGCACCGTAACAGCGCTGATTTTCAGTTGACCTCTATAGATCCTCGGCGTCTCGGACCGGTCCGGGCTGATCATAAAACTTAACTTAATGATCATAAAACCCACTAAAATTATAACTAAGCATAAATATGATTAAATCTATTACCTAAACATAACGTAACACTAACAATAATAAATAAATTGTAGCCTACACCACTATTCCTGGTAACCTATCTAATCTATGGTTTTATTTGTGGGCTATAGAATACCCAAGTGACATTCTACATCTCTGATTATTGCATCTGTGGTATATCAGTGGCCCAAGAGTGGCTTAAACTTCTTACTTACTTACTTCCACGCAGACGAAATCGCGGGCATTATCTAATAAATATAATAAAATAATGTTACGTTAAAGAACTGATGGTCAGCCGTGAGCAAATAAATGCAAAAGTAGCCGTTTCATCAGACGATGTGAATGAACTGCACTTACACAGGAAATTAGAATTACATTGTAATTCCTATTAATACGTGTGATATTCATAGTAGTAACTAGTAGAACAATGAGTATAAATATTCGATTCCTTACAATCAGGACGAATTGAGATTGTAAGTAAATGTATTGTACTTACTTTCTCATCATAAACTTATCGATTTAATTATTAATACGGTCATTTGGAAGTTTTACCTGGAAAGTTTCTCGGGAGTTTTGAATAATGGTGTGTTTAATAGACTTCGACGTGCTCTTTCCGAATTTTTACTTTGCCACCTCGTATATTTCCCGCTCGCGCCGCCATATTGGAAAAATGGCACCCAAAACTGTTTTTTGACAATAACTCCTTTCGGACTAATTTTACGATGAAAATAGTTACGTATTAAATTAAACTAGAGAAAATTTCCTACGGTTAAAGTACTAACCTTTTTTTTGTAAAATCAATAGTTTCATCGTACGAGAGCCGCAATTCGCAAACCAAAGCCTAAATTCACCTTTCACAGTTTAAATAAATTTGTAGTAGGGGTGTTTTACAAGTTCTTTAAACTAAATTAAACTAGATTTAGCCAATTCAATGTAATTTAGTTTAAAGAACTTGTAAAACACCCACAACACAAATTTATTTGAACTGTGGAAGCTGAATTTAGGTTTCGGTTTACTTACAATCAGGCGAGATCGCAGTCAAGGGCTTACTTGTAGCGGAATAAAAAATAATATGACCACGATAATATAATGAGTAAGCAAAAGATATCGTAGTTATAATAAGATAACTCACTCAAAGAAAAATTATCAAGATGTGCAAATACGTTACAAAGTACACTCACCCAGACTTCGAGCACTTTCACTCTCTGCAGCTAGGTACCACTAGTTGCAGACACTATACTGTTGATTTGATACTAGGTATGACTTTATACACCAGTCAATCAGAGCTTAATAAGGTCCACCTGCTTTTTTCATTACCTCAAGATTCTCAGCACGTTTCCTCGCAGTCATTTGTCGTTAAAACGTTTCACGTCTCCAATTACTGGCCAGACAAATTACACCCTTCGTTTTGGACTCTCACGCGAACAGTTTCACAATAATCTTAATTGTATACACACGGGAACGTAAATATTGACGTTCGCCGCACTGTCATAGAGTAGGCGCGAAAAGGTCAAAGACACTGCGACAGTAATTTGCGGAGATGCATGGTGGAATGAAGATCAGAACCTGTTGAGAACATGAGTCACTGAGCGGAGGTAGCACGTGAGCAGCGTTCGCGTGAGGAAAGCGGTAGTTTCGGCTGTTGAGGGTCCGATTCCCGGCGGAAGGGTCCCGGAGGAAGGATCCAGGCGGGGTGGTGCGGCAGTGGGCCGGTCAGTCACCGCTCTGCCGGCGCGTCGCACGCTCGTTGCTGACTTGCGCCGCCCGCCGCTCTCGTATTGTTCCGAGTCGCCGACACCTCCCATGTTTATCCACCCCGGGTACGCGTGGCACGTCGCTCGGATGAACTAATGACGTGATTCCTGATTTTCATGGTGATATTTGGTCAATTTTCAGTGGATTGTGAACGTTTATGTGCACGATAGTGAAGAGTGACTTACTAGAGAGGATTGTTGTTTTGAAGGATCTGTATGGTGCTGCTAACCAGTATTTTGGATTACTAGACACTTCAGGTCAATATTTATTTTACTTATAAGTCAAAAATTTCGTTTGTTTTTTTTGATACCATTAAATAGCGATTTTCAGTGGCGTTATCGCTATGGGTTACGAACGAACGCCTTTTTAATACCTTGTCTTGAACACAAGCTTCAATTTCAGTTTTTACAAGTGATGAAAAACGCGTTCAATTCAACTTTTACTTGCTTGGCTTTTCACTTACTTTTAAAGGACGCTCGAAGGACTTTACATAAAAGGTTACCTATACTGACTAAAATACTGTCACACGATTTTATGTGACATTTTGAAACCCTCTGAGAAAAGCTATATAAAAGAAATACTTGATAATAAGTACACTAGTGAACTTCCTGCATTGAAGTAAAAGCTGATTGCTCCTTAATTAAGTATATTGACGTGTACTTAATAATAGGTTCTATGAATAAGTTCCTACCTGCCAATGTAAACGTTAGTTCCTGAAATAAGAAAAAACGCTTCAGATCAAGGTTTCACACCTGTTTGTTCTAGCTAGCTAGTAGCTATCTAGTTTTTGAAAACCAATTAATTAAATGTATTATTTGCTTTTATTTATTGGTATTGCATGTGCATTTTTTGCAGCAAAACAGACATCTACAAATAAGTCGAATAGGCTGTTCTGGAGTCAACAGCAGGCTCGGCAAGTCCGAGCTGCATTACCGTTACATAACTCATACAACACTATAATTAGTTAGCGAATCAATAAACATATAGACTTTGATAGCTGTGTGTTGAGCGCTGTTGTCTTAACGTGCGGAGGTCCCGGGTTCGATCCATGGCAGGGTCAATTTGGGAATTAATAATTTCTGAATTTTCCCTGGTCTGGCCTGGTGGGAGGCTTCGGCCGTGGCTAGTTACCACCCTACCGGTAAAAACGTGCCGCCAAGCGATTAAGCGTTCCGATACGCTGCCGTGTAGAAACCGTATAGGGGTATGGGTTTAATATAACTGCCATGCCCTGAACAGGTTAGCCCGCTACCATCTTAGACTGCATCATCACTTACCATCAGGTGAGATTGCAGTCAAGGGCTAACTTGGAGTCAATAAAAAAATAAAAAAATCTTATTTGTATAGACTTCAGTCTAAATTCATGCACTAACGATATGTGAAAATACAAATTTTGGGTTATTCTTTGGCGCAATGGTGAGAGAGTATAGCGAGGTGCGTAGTGGTGTAAACTCTTAACTAAGGAAGGCATCGTGTTTAGTTCCTTGACACGGGACAAGGATTGTCTTGAATCATAGCTAAGAACAAGTCACCCTTTAAACAAAAAAAAACGAACGGTTGATAAGTTTGGGAGCTACAATGCCACAGACAAACACACATACATGGATACATAGATACACATATACACTGATACACACGTTAAACTTGTAACACACTTTTTTTTGCGTTGGTAGTTAAATACTGCAGCATCCTTTCCTGGCTTCAGTTACAGTTCAAAATAGGGAAAGGTCACAATTCACAATCCACAGCTAAGGGCCGTCGATGAATCAATAATGGTTAAATAGGGATTATAGGGTGACAAACATTTTAATTCTTACACCCTAAGTTCTTACAGCTACGTTCTAACCGATGGAGGTCCTAAAAAAATAAAGAAATAATTTGAAAAAAGTGATGTGTCAATATTAAAGATTTAATTATGATACGATGATGATAGCTATTATCATTATATGGGCCCATATCCCATACTTAATAAAATATAGTTACTTCGTAGCCATGCACCCAATTGACTTCTACGCATGTTGCTACGACGTAGAACCACTCAAAGGTGGTATGTCCAATGATGTTCTATATCTAAAAATTAGGGTGATACCCGAAGATTGATAGCGACAAATACCGATTAAGATTGAATCATAAAAAGTAAATACCTTTCTTAATTATTGATCTAATTAGGAATAATCCCTTGTAATATTTATGTAAGTAATTGCGGTCGTTTATCCCAATCCAGATGCTATTAGAAAATAATAGAGGTTTATCTCTTTTCCTCTTATGATTACAGTCACCCGTGAGAAAATGATAGAATATTACTGTCATCCTGATAGCATTTGAATCATTTGGATATGATAGTACGTTTGATTCTAAATATGAAAAAATGCAATTTCAAGGAAAAGAATACCTTTATTTTGTAGAATACTTGTTACAAAAAATTAGGTATTTTGTAAAAAAATTCGCTTTACAAAGTGGACTTGCCTGTGTGGGCGCTTTTCCTGGCAGCCTAATGATACTCAGCCTATACTCGCTATGATTGAAAATTTCTTAAGCCTGAAACACACAACTCACGAATACTGACCGATTTGTGTAAAGAACTGTATGAAGCACGTCCTCTCTGGGCCTGTCGAACTGTAGCGCATGACGCCGTCGATATGTCACCGTAAGATTGTAAAAACCGTTAGATTATAATCTAACTCGCGAAATTGTAAACTGTCGACGGATTGTGAACCGTTCAATGTTGTACGTATCAACGTATTTTGAGTGTCAACTTTTGAAATAAACTTTTGTTTTATGATCAGCCCGGACCGGTCCGAGACGCCGAGGATCTATACGGGTCAACTGAAAATCAGCGCTGTTACGGTGCATTACACCATAGCAGCATTACGCTGAGTTTGATACCCTTTTTGGGATTTTCTACAACACGGATTGTTAGTCTATAAGTTTTATTTTCCTTTTATTTTTATTTTTTGTAATTTGTTTTTTCTGTGTGGTGTGAAATCCTAAATAAAGATTTATTTATTTATTTATTTAAATATTAATTGTATTTACGTTTTTTTGTGTCTTTCTTGTAGGTAAGGTTAGGGTTCGACATACATAATCAGTTGGGCCTCAGAACGTTAAATAAGCACGGAACCGTCAGAACACCGATGCTCTCGCATTTAAGATCATGATATTTTTAATGATATGATGAACCGATGATTCCTACTGCGCACGAAATTCATTGACGATGCCCAAATATTAATGAAATCATTCCGTTATACATCATCATTATCCCGATTTGTACTAACCGCATCATTATTTTCAAAATGTTAATGACCTATCTGCTTTGTATTTTTTTTTATTATTAAAAAAATAGTTTGATAAAAAAAAAAAAAAGTTAGTGGTCTATCGGGTTAATATACCTGCAGATTACAATCTACCGAAAAATAATGCGTTAAATTGTAATAACGGTTTTTACAGTCTTACGGTGACAGATACACAATCCAGGAGCGCGGCTCCAGAGTGCACTGTGGCGGCTCCAACGCGCGTTTTCAGTATCAAGTACAGTGCAGTTCTTGTATTACAACTTATAACTAGAAGTTACATTAAACACACTTTTCTTATACTAAGATGCGTTAGCTTTTGTCTACCTGTTGTTAATGCAGTCTTAGATGTACACAGTACTACTATTACACAGCAGATTTACCCATTACTGTATCGGTTTCTAGTTTTTCTACGCAGCATTGTACCGGAATGCGGAAAATTTGGAACTTGTAAATATCCGAATTACCCGAGCCAGAAATCTAACCCAAAACTTTTGCTTATTAATACCACTGCGCCAGAGAGAGGCCATCAAATATCGTTTGTTTCAGCCTTTATTAACCTATTTTCCGTTTCCACAGCAGGAAGACCGTCTTGCCTTCGCTCTCCATCAGTAGAGATGAAGGAAAAAGGCTGAACGGATACCTACGCGGCCTACAAATAACAATGTAAGTTTCAAATCTACTTTTAAATTAACTATACGATCTACGACGACTTTCTTCGCCCGCGTGGATTAAGATTTTTTTGAAAATCCACTGAAAACTCATTTTTCTCGGGATAAAGTAATTTTCTGGGATAAAGTAGCCTATTTCCTTCCCGAGTATGCAATTCATCTTTGTACCTTACGGTCAAAATTGGTTGAATAGATGGGCTATAAATCAGACACGAACAAATAAGACACGTCATTTCTTCAATTATATCATTAGTATTAACTAGCAACTTCAGATACCCATGATAAGTATTATCCCATAAGGCTGATTCCATGCAGATAAGAAAAGCTAGCTGAATTATATATACCCTACTCATCGCCCAAAATCTCGAAGCTGCTTCAGAGGCTTAATTTCGATGAAACTTGCAAAGGCCAGAAGAACTATCTAGACTCACCGGTTTAATCCGAGAAAAGCAAAGGATTAATAGTCCTAAGAATACGCAGACTTAGTCGCGCGCAAAAGCTAGTAAATTAAAATATAAAATACATGTTGGTAAAATGGTAAATTTTAGGTAAAAAGTGTCTTAACACACGCCGCTTCGTATCGCAATGAACGTAGGCCATTACCCTCACAGAATGATCTATATTAAAGTGTATACGCACTCATTGACTTATCAATACCAAAATTTTAACTCAGGATTTTTTTCTTGCTTACCAGATATTGTTGGCACGAGTAGGTATTTTGTCACCATATCGACAAGGAAGGCCTTGTGATTTTTCCACCACCAAAAGTTAAGTCAGTAGAACGCAGCGAATTGCAGCCAATACCATTATGCACTTGTAAATTGTATCAGCGAAAAAGAAGAATACATAGATAATGCTACTCAATTCTTATAAAAGAATGACTTTCCTTAAAAAAAAAAACAAATACATTTGTATATTTTTCTTTAGTGGTAAATGTTGATAATAAGGATTGCAACGTAAAAGTATAAATTGTTTAATATATTTTTATTACTATTTTATTCAAAACTCAATAAAAGCTCTAAAATTAGAGTTTATTGAGCTATTTGATAAATCATAATCCAAAGTAAATCGGAGTTCACTTTAATGACCAAGTGCTGATTTCACACACTTTTGAGAACACTATGATGAACTCTTTAACATGCATTTCCTCATGTATTTTTTTTTCACCGTTAGAGTAAGTCAGTTTTAATTTCTTAGAACGCACATACTTAACTCCGAAAATTTGGAAGTTCGTCCCGGGGATCGAACTGCCGACCAGCCAAATAGGTCCACAACTCATAACAATTTTTACATACTTAGGTATATCTATCTAAATTATAGTATTACTTTTATTGCGTGTCTATTTATTACATAGGATGTGCAAAAGTGAAATTGAGCCCATTGATGTTCGTTACGTGCTCTCGTTTTAGATATTATTTGAGCTATAAATGAGCTTTAAACAAAATGATTCCGCGAAACGCATTACTTGGTTTGTGCAGGCTATTGTAGTTTATTTGTGTGGGTAATAATGACTATAATGGCGTGTTAAATGCATCGCGAGTATTGTAGCGGGAATAATGCACTGGCAGCAGTAGTTTACGAGGTCTTTCACCCACATAATATAGGTCAGCTAGATTAGCAACGTTCCTCACAGCGACTAACCAACTTATGAGTTCAACTCTATTTTTCAATTGCTACCATGAACATGTAAATGTCAACCTTACTCATTCATCTATCGAATTTAGTACAATAATTTCTATGTCGATAGTTCCATATTTATATTCTATGTAATGTGCGAGTATGAGTACCTAACCTGCCTACCTACAATAATTTGGTGCAAAGAAATAATCTGGTAACACTGTGTTATGAGTATGCACACAATTCACTTACTTCACGTCATATACTTGTCATGAGCACATTTTACAATAAGCTATAGTCCCACAAACTTATCTGACCCGGTGGCCAAATTGGAACAAATTATTATGCCTGCTTAGTTATTGTTTTTATTTTATTTTCATAGCGACGCTCTCACCCAGGTCTGATAAGTTTTTGGGACTTTAAGCTATTATCACCAAAAAAGAGCACACCGGTCAATAAATAAAAACGTATTCGTATTTTGGTTTACCAAAGCAATTCTATAATTACATTTTAAAAAAAACGTAAAGTGCGTATCAACTGACATTCAATCAACTTATATAACGGTAAAACCAGACACATATTTCTAATTCCACCAACGCGCCTTAAACGTTACAATAAATTTTACTTACAATGAAGTGACGGAATTACTAGGTTAACGATTTCCTCAGTTAATCTCTGAGGTCCGCGGCCTCGATACCGCAAGTATTGTTACTGCGTTATCGCAAATATTTCTAAGTTACATTTGCGCCTTTCACGCACTACATCCTCCAGTATAATTCTCATGTTTTCCGTAATAAGTATGCGTTACAATTTCCATTAGTTATGAGATAACACAGTCTCGCTACGGTTGTATACCGCTTCAGCGAAATAAATTTGAACATCGTACCTACTTGACGATCTGTCTGTTTATTTAATATCTTGTGAGTTTTACAAGTTAATGCGGGGCACATAGTTTGTAGAATCGATAGGCGTTGGGGTCCCAAAGTGCTCGAATGGCGGCCTTGCACTGGGAAGAGCAGCGTTGGACGACCTCCCACTAGGTGGGCGGATGATCTCAAGCGTGCAGCTGGGAGCCGCTGCAAACAAGCGGCACAAGACCGTGCTCTGTGGTGACCCATGTATGAGACCTTCGTCCAGCAGTGGACGTCTATAAGACGACGACGACGACGAGTTTTATAACAAAGATCTTGTATTTGTATAAAATCTCGTGTACTATTATAATTAACAAATAACCACTCGCGGATGCGCTCGCGTGAGATTTTCTAAAAATTCAGTCTTAGTCTAAAATATTTGCTTTCTAGGTCCAAGGGTTTGACATAGGCATTGATGAGTCAGTCAGTGAGTGAGTGAGGCAAGATTTTTCACTTAATATGTCGAAACCAGAAAAGATGTTCTGAAGAAATTACTATGAAAGAAGTAATTATTAATTTTAGGAATTTACAGCATTCCGTTCTTTAATGGATATAGTAAAAATGAATGTAGGCTAATGTGTGCTATAAGAACTGAAAGTAAGTATTTCCAACATAATTGAAACGGTGCTAATGGTAGCACGGGGGGTGTTGTCAAAAATGATTTGTAGTAAAAAGTGTTCAGGCCTCCAGACTAGGCTCGCCCCAGTTTCGGGGGTCACCGCCCGATCGTGAACTCCGCACTGGTCGATCGTCGCCGCATTTTTATTGCCGGGCTTTTCCGCTCAAGAATCCACCATGCGTCGTCAGTAAAACAGCCTGATGAAAATAATAAATGGATCTTAATAATTTGCTATAAATATCCAGGTACTTATTTTTCAGATTAAATTGGATTGTGCTAATTGTAGCGCAATCCAATAAATTTAAAGAATAATGTCTGGATATTTTTTGTGTTTTTATTAAACTTGCTTGTTTGGTTGTTTCACAAAAACATTGATTATGACAACTCCTTCTGTAAGCGACTGAGGCTAAGGTCCTGCAATTTTTAGTTCGTAATATCTATAATTAAATACTAAATATTTCGTGTACCTTAATGGTCAACTATTAAATCGTTTAATATTTGGCTATTATTAAACCAATTTTTTGTATGCAGTGCAAAAACCGTTATTTAATTAAAAGGTTGAAAAGACTCTAATGATTTCATTCTTAAAAGAGCTGGCCACCCGTTCGCGGGTGAACTCAGTCCACGCTATGGAGTCAACGCCCGTGAATGGTATATAGGTCAACTGAAGGCGCCTTCGCGTCTGAATTGGACTGCTAAGGCAATTCATCACCTCAAAATTTCATAGACAGCTTTTCAAACTCGCTTCTATTCAATTATTAAACGCCCGTCCTTTCATTACTTTTACGGGCTTATTATTATTTTATCGTGACCAGTTTTTGCAGTCATAAATAATTCATAATCTACCGGCAAGGAAGGGGTAAACCGGATATAATTTCATGCAAATCAGCCTAAAATTCGACGGGTCGATGTTGTGACTGACAAACATTGTTATTACACGGCCAATAACGTTTGATATATTTCCGTTACGATGGCCCTAGCAATTAAGGCTGCCTTGACGTTGTTTCTACATTAAACCTTCGCCAGGCAAGATATCCTTATTTACTGCAGCTGCCACGCATTGCGAAGCAGTGAATACTTAACCTCATTAGTTGGTTAACTGCATTATAACCCGTCGGTGTTAGGAATGCCGAGTTACTTGAGTGATAGCGAAGTTGGGAGAGGGCTTACTTGTCTAGTTGGGTTATAGTGAAGCATAGTGCGGTCGGCTGCTGCGCGCGGGCAAAAGGGAAAGTGTTCGTTTCCTGCTCGCACGCGGAAGCTATTAGCTGGTACTATACGTAACTGCATTTCGCGACTCTAGGTTCTAATTTCCACTTATGTCATCAAATGACAAAAAGTTACGTAGTTTGTCATTTATTTTTATTAAGTATATTAGTGGGCCTGACAGATATACAACATTATCAGTCATCCCAGTATATATTGTCTGATTAAACCCAAAAATGTATATTTGTTTGAATTTGCACATATATTTTCAAACACTGGTATATAATAATGCGGGACTTCGCGGTGTTAGAGACACGATTCTTCCGCATTGCACTTTCTCTACTGCTCTTTGTTAGCTAGCAGAATATAGCTTGGGCAAAATGTTAGTGATTTCACTTGAACTTGACAATGAGTTGTATTACTTCCATATTATATAGAGATAAATTTTCGTGATTTTTTTTTGGTTCTTACTTCTAAATATTGCTTTAGTTACAAGAGAAGATCGAGAAGAAAAAATATTTTTAATGTATTTCTATGTAGGTACTGTATCTCTGTGAGACCTCAAGGTTTGTAAAGTTAACTTACAAAAACCTCTTTATTGTAATATGAGTATACTTAATCAATTATAAATCCACAACAATATTCTAAATGCGAAAGTGTATGTCTCTGACTGTGCGTTTGTTACTTTTTCATGACCCATCTATTAAACCAATTTTGACGAATTTTGGTTGAGAGATAATTTTAGCATCACAGGCTCCTTATTACCCGAAAAATCCAAGAGTTCCGCGTGATTTTTTACAATCCCAAATCCAAGCCGTAAGAGCCATCTAATAGCTTTACATAAATTACAATAGTGTAACATAATAAAGGACACATCACTAGACTTCACATCACTTACATATGTCTTACATCATCAAATTAATAAGGGGGTGAAACGGGGGTTGGAAGGCTGTTTAAAAGTCCTGTGTTTTTGAAGCTATAGCTATAGATAAGCCTCTTGCAACGGGAAAACATAATCTCTTACAAAAAAAGTGTACGCGAACCAGGTCGCAGGCGATCGCTAGTAAATTAAAAAAGTTAGATATTTGCAAATAAAAAAAATCGGATACGTTGCCGTCCCTAATGAAAACCCTGTCCGGGAAATGCCTTGGGCTTAGAGCGTTATTTGATCCAATAACGGGAAATCCGTTATCACTATCCTTGTTTTATCGGTACAAAGGGACTGTTTTTTTATGTTTACTTCAATACATACCTACCTATATATTACCTATTCATACCTAACTAGCTTTTACAACATCACAGTAACTCTACGAAACACCATACACAGAGCAGGTATCATTTTTGCTATTAAAAATTAGTTTACCAGCTGATGCCCGCGACTTCGTCCGCGTAGATTGAGGTTTATTGGTTCCCGCATAAAAAGTTGCCTATGTGTTCCAGACTATAATCTATCACTGTGCCAATTTTCAACCAGATCCTTTCAGCCGTGCTGGCGTGACTGAGTAACATCCATCCATCTATCTGAAACCATACTAATACCCGTTATAAATGCGAAAGTGTGGCTTTCTGTCAGTACAGTACAGTACAGTGGCTACACTGTAGCTGTCAGAGATACGCGGCCGCCCTACAGATCTTTGTCAGTTATTGGATAACGCAGACTTTTGATGAAGTCTCCGTCATTTCTATAGCAGTGTCGACGGAAGTGCTGTGGATTGTCGCATTAACATTTTCCCGAGATAGCATAACACGGTTGAGCGTGACGTCACAGGTTCAACGCCTCGACAGGTGCAAGCCTTCCGACTCCTTGCGATTTTTAAAACCGATTCCGGAAAGTAATTAGATGACGCAGACTGTTTTAACAGAATAGGTATGACTCTATCTAATTCTGTAATGAGGATGCTATAGTAGCAAAGTTGCTAGGCATTTCCTGGTATTTTTTTTAAAGTATGGGAACTGCCAAATCATGTAGCTGCAGTCATGACATTTGGTTTCTTCATGGCGTTCCAATACAAAAATTTCATAACTAGCTGATGCCCGCAACTTCGTCCATATGGATTGATGTTTTTGAAAACTCGAACTCTGATTTTACGGGTTAAAAAGTATACCTTCGGTAGGTGTTAAGACGCGAACTATCTCTATGCTGAACTATGTTGTTAAGATAGATTCAGCCGATGAACCGTGAAAATGTAGAATACTTTTGGATTTACTAGATGATACCAACGACTTAATCTGCATGAATTAAGATATTTGAAAAGGCCCGCGGGAACCCTTTGATTTTCTGGGATATAAAGTAGCCTATGTTTCTAAGTCTTTATGCTATAATCTTATGTCTTTATGCTTTATGCAAAATATGTTAATTAAACTAGACCGTGAATAGGACACACGGAAAGACGAGCCCACTTTCGCAGTTATATAATGGACTTCTCTCCTCATATTAATAAAACTAAGGGCAGATATATATATGTCACCGTAAGATTGTAAAAACCGTTAGATTATAATCTAACTCGCGAAATTCTAAACTGTCGAAAGACTGTAAACTGTTCAATGTTCTGAGTTTCAATTTTTGAAATATTCATTTTATTTACGTTTTCTTGTTTCTTTCTTGTAGGTTAGGTTAGGGTTCGACATAAATAACCAAGTAGTGACCCTACTGGAAAATAATGCGTTAAATTGTAATCATTCGACAGTTTATAATTTCGCGAGTTAGATTATAATGTAACGGTTTTTACAATCTTACGGTGACATATACAAACAAAACCTGGCACCGGTGGACTGGGAATTAAGGACCTTTGCTATAGATAGCTCATAATTTGTGCGTTCACTATTATTGATTTATGACAGACAAATTTAATTTCGCCATCCGATAATTGCACATGCAAAGCGCTTTCAGCCGAACGCACTGATGATTTGCACTCAAAACGTTCGTGTCCAATGACGCGAAATGGAAAGCTGAAAATATTTGCATTTTGAACACGTCAATAAAAATGACATAGGAGAAGTGCACTCGAATAAAATAATCGTTATCAGTGCACAATTAAGAATAAATTAAGTGAGCATAAAATAAAATTGGTTTTAACAAGGTTTTAACAAATAGCGTGCAGCGAAGTAAGCCGAGCGATGTCCGCTGAGAGTGCGAGCGAGACAGATGTACGTCTATGAGCTCCGTAGCCGTGCTAAGGACGGTCGTTGCCCCTGGGCGGCCGGGAATGAACTCCGAATATTATATCGTGCGTTTATTTACTGTGCGCCTCAGTACTCCGATGTTTCGTAGATTATTTCGATCGGGATTCGGCCTCGGTTTCCGTGATTAGCATTATTATGGATTTCGGATTGACTAGTGTGATTAGTGTCATTGAAGTATGGTAAGTTTAACATTTTTTAATGTAACACGCCTTGTAAGCCAGTTATTGCCTAATGCTTCGCTTACTATTGAAACGGTTATCGACATTAAGTCATTAATTCGCGTTAGGAATTTTTTATCGTATTATATTATATATACTATAGGTTTATACTATTCATATTTTCTCACACAGAATTTCGATATCTTCGGTCTCAGTAAATTACCAGCTATACATATTTAAATGATGTATTTGGCGTGATATTTTATTTATCAAATAGTGACAGCATCAAATTAGGACTTACTTTAGGCAAAGGAGTTCCTATAAGCTCATATTGTAGGTACATAAATGAATCGATACACAGGTACCAATCAAATCAAATAAATACATGATTATAGTACTTCAAATAGGTATCCATATTCCCAGGTATTTTTTTCAATGTCGATATCATAAAAGCATTCAATTGAGAAGCTAACGATTGAATTCAATTTCTAATAAAGGTACACTCATTACTTCGTCACGGCCGGGTCTTCGAACTTTAGCAATGCTTGCAATGAAATCATTTTAATTCCTTTCTTCTTGATTTGGTTGTTACTCTAGTCTAGGTCTAGTAATCTACGTATACTCAAATATTAACTATTTAACATTTTTTTACTAATAATAATAATAAGAAAAAGTTAAAAACCTTAGATTTTTTAAATTGGTTAAAAATAAATCCCAAAATGCTAAGTACCAACCAAGAGCAATCTTACGACCTTTCGTAGGATGGGATTTATCTCTATCTTAAGATAGAGTTATGTAGGTGTTATTACAACCAAATATTATTTTCCATTGCGTCAGAGTCTAAATAATTATATGAACATCGAATTATGAAACCGAGCTTGTATTTCGAAAAGGACGCTCTTACTTTAGCATGGTGCATGCACTCTGCTTCAATGTTTTCCACTTTGCCTTGATGGGAACCACCCTGAGACACTCTGGTACCAGGCTGTGCCTGTCAAAACAAAAATCCCTTTATCAAAAGTTATATAAATTCCAAAGTATAGTCCTTCAATAGCAAATTTTCTCAATGCCCGATCCTTGAACATACTAACTTAATATCAATATTATGACATGCCATGTCAGCTGAGGCCTGAGACTGATTTGTCTGATGAGAGGCTTCGGCTGTGGCTAGTGACAAAACGATGCCGCGATTAACCTACACGAGGGGTATGGACCTATGGGTACTGTGATACCTCTTCAAAGTAATCTTTGACAGTATCGTCATCATGACCATTAACTTAGATGTCCGAGATACTTAAAACTAATCGCATCTAAGTTCCTACTTAATAATAAAGAAAGATTTTTTTTTCCTATTTCCTACTTTTTTTACATCATTTTGGGATATTTATTATTTAACACAGCCGATTTACGAAACCACGAGTCGAACCTATTTAAGTGTATAAAATGTTCAATATCAAGGCAAGCTCACTAGTTTGGTATTGCGAAGTCATTGAACTTCGGTCATATTGCTACGTCGGCTCTGATATCACACTATTCCAAATAGGTATGACATTTTCGTATCATTGGTACCTAATTATGTTTTTCACATACCAACCATAAAGGGAATCTGATATTTGGACAATGGAAGTTGGAACAGGCTTTGCTGCTTGAGTAGTGAGTACCTTCGTGTACTTAAGTCTTTCCCAAAAGTCACCAAATAGTACTTCATAAGTTAAATTGAATTATAATAAGTTCTTTGACAACTGAAAACGACAAATAAATTAATAGGTACGTATGTACTTACTTACCTCATTTATATTAGTTTGTGCTGTTTTGTTTGTTAGGCTATTGGATACGTCTTCAAATTAGTTTTCCAATTAAGTGAATATAACACTTTATCACAACTTGTTTCACTACAGTCTTAACGTTGGAAAGTCTGGTACATATTTAATTTTTTAGATAACAATTAGCTATGACAAATTATACCTACCTACTTTTCTAATCAAGATTCATACGGACGTACTGCGGAATTATTTTATTCTAATTTTCAATACATAAATCAATAACGATGTCCAATATGAATTCGTACTTACCTACGTTATGTCTCATTCCCAAGTAAACAATGTGATCGGTCGGTTATCGCTATGTAATCGATACGAGCATTGTCACGTAGCCGTCGTGTATTTGTGTGTACGTACGTACTGAGTACTGTGCCGATGTTTACGAACCTTATCAATAACAATGACACGCCCATGGTGCAGGCATAGATTTAATATTTGATGCTTTAAAAAAAAACAGAAAAGACCCGATATTTCGTGCGCGTGAATTTTCAAAAATGTCTAAGGAAATCTTAATTTTTTTGGGATAAAAACTTCTTCTGTCTGACTGACTGTCGAGAAAGAAATTTTATTGATACACTATAAGAAGCTTTGTTATTATTTATGTACCTACTTCAATCTATCACTCTATTTTTACTTCTAAGATAAACTTACGATTCCGTTTCTAGATCCCAAAGCTTAGTTTTGGAGGGTATTCGTGCATTTTCTTAAGCCCTGACAACCTGGAATGGAGCAAAAAGCCTTTTCGCTTGTTGATTGACCGTCTTTTTGTTTAAATAACGGTCTCTCAGCCACTCGCATTGCATAGCGTATCCGGCGGTGTAGTAATTACCCAGTTAGCGGGTTCAAGTTCGGACTGGCGACAATGAACTTGGCCGGCCGTGACTCATGCATCGCCATCACGTTACGAAATCATAAACAGTGCATCTGCGAATGCAACCCGATGCCCAACGCTTCGACATACCTACGACTCACTAAAATTCTACATCAATGTACGACTCCTACCGTCGTTTTGTGCGGTGAATATGACGTTAGGTGAGCCAAGTGTGTGTGTGTCAAGTTATGTGAGATATATTTGGAAAGTAGCTAATTTTAGATATTGCTTTACAACTTTTTAGTTAAATAGGTATGTAGTTATATTCTTAATTTTTGATTAAGACTTTCTGGTCGAGGTTGGGAACAATTAAATTTTCTACTTGTAGAAATAAATACCGCCAGATTTAAATATTTGGTAGTGGAAACTTTACAAAAAACTAGATTAGTTCCGCAACTTCGTCCGCTTGGGTTAAGGTTTTGAAAGATCCTGTGGTAACTCTATAATTATCCGGGATAAAAAGTAATCCATATCCTTCCGTGGAGTAACTGTACCAAAAAAATAAGATAGACAGACACACTTTTGCATTTATAATATTAGTATGGATTATTTTAATTAAAGTATTTGTAATTTTTTCTTAATTTGCCTATTCACTCAACTTATTATTTAACTTATCTGAAATAGTTAATAAAATATCTCCTAAAAATTTCTCTACCATACCTAAACTAAAATGACCTTGTTGTTAGCATCAATATATTATTGTTTAATATTTTTGCATCGATATAAGTATAGTAGAGTTTCTGCTTTTTAGTGGGCTCTGACTACAGCTTGTTGACTTTAGACTTGAAGATTATTTAATTAGTAAAGCCACGAGTAGCTATGAATCGGAAAATAATTGACGGGTCTGTCCTATATGTTATATCCATTCTTTCTTTTTTAACCAATACAAATAATATATCATGGTCCAAAATAATATGTGAACCGGTTAAAATTCAATCTATACATAATATTATAAATACGAAAGTAACTCTGTCTGTCTGTGTGTTACGCAATCACGCCTAAACTACTGAACCGATTTAAATGAAATTTGGTACAGAGATAGTCTAGAGCCTGAGAAAGGACATAGGCTACTTTTTATCCTGGAAAATTCATGAGTTCCCGCCGTAATAACAAAAATTGTCTCTTCATCCGATTTTGATGAAATTTGGTATAGAGATAGTTTGTATCCAGGGGAAGGACATAGGCTACTTTTTATCCCGGAAAATTAAAGAGTTTAGGCGGGAATCAAAAAACCTTAATCCACGTGGCCAAAGTCGCGGGCATCATCTAGTGTTTAAATAAAGATTTTGTAGTGTAGGAGGAGTTTTAATTCGTGATTGACAGTTAGCACAGTAAACAGTGTATCTGTTTACTGTGCAGTTAGCATGGACCGTAGCATTGGGCACGAATGTGACATCACCGTGCCGTGATTTAATTTCACCCAAGGTCTTTCTATACCTACCTACTGCCATTCGCCTATTTATTTTTGTACCATAGTACTGTTGTAACGAAGATTGCTATCTAGCTTGTCTGCTTCTAACTAGGTTTATTGACATATGGATACCAAGGTCACACGAAATCGACAGACGAAACATGCCACTTTTTATTTAACATCAGAGAAAACTGTCGACTAAGTACATACGTACGACGTATCTTCTATTCTTTAAATACATGAAACTCAAGTTTGTGTTTCATATTAGTGACTAAGCCAAATTCCAGTCTGGCGACATGATATTAGCTATTTCTCATCAAAATACTTGATATACAACCAATAGAATAGTTTACATGCCATACAAATTACAGATAAGTAGGTAGGCAGTTTTATTCTGTGAACGTCCATTAAATATCTTCATCGAAATTTTAATGGTAGAAATACAGTTTGCTTATGCACTTGAAGAGTTCAGAGCAGCACAGCCTACAAGTTTATCGATATTATTATACACCGTCTGCCGTCTGCAATTCTACTATACAGTGCCTAGATATCGCATCTAAAAATAAATCTATAGCACACATTATTTCGATGTCTTTGCAAGTCCCGAAGATACCGAGCAGAGTCGAAGATCCCCGAAGATTTCCGAAGGGATGACAAGCCAGAGCTTTCCACGGAACGCGGAAAACATCGGCACATGTTGAAAATACGGATGGGCAATGACCCCGACCGCTTAGGCGGCCTGAAACTACAGCTGTTGCTGAATCTAGCGCGGCGCATCTCGTGATGCTTTTATTTATGTGCCGCTGTTAGTGAGTAGATAACATTTATCCACTAGATTCATATCAATGTTTCGTGACTAGATCAAATACACCTTCATAATACACTTATTTCTGTCTAAGACACTATTTGTGTAAGGCAGTAAGCTCTTTTATGTGTTCATTTTAATAGGATGTAAAATGGGAGATAAGTTTATATTTTTTATGTTTTTCGGACATACATACTGCAATTATTCCATACATACTAATATTATAAATGCCAAAGTGTGTTTGTTTGTTGGTTTTTCTTTCAAGCACGCCGCAATAGAGCAACGGATCCACGTGATTTTTTGCATGGGTATAGTTGAGGACCTGAAGAGCTGACACAGGCTACTTTTTATTCCGGAAAATTAAGAACTTCCCGTGAGAATTCTGAGCGGACGAAATGGTGGGCATCAGCTAGTATATAATACGTATAAAATAAGATTACCAGTTCTTTTTTTTTTTGCTTTAAATAGTCGTATTCTTTACAGTTTTATGGAAACTTAATAAATTTTGGTGTATTTTTAATGTGTTATAATATTTTTATGACAAATAAAAAGAGTGTTGTAAAATATAATAAGAAAAGGCAGGAAGACGAAAATGTGTCGCGGAATCAGGACATGATGTCTAATCGGGTACTGAGAAAGATTTATCTTGCATATTTAAAGCCAATTAAAGTTGACGCAACCTGAAAGCTTAGTACAGTACGATTGAGAAATATATTTGGAACGATCCCCAAAAAAATTCTTAATCTTTCATTGCCAAGAGCGTAATTGGGGCATCCGCATTTGTGACCTTCGTTCCGCGTGTAGAGATTTGAGTTTTAAATAGGTAGGTAGGTATAATTTTAACAGTGTAGGTAAATACTATTAGTTTTCCTTCCTATATTCACATCTCTTTTTTACCTCCTATTCACCCGGCCCAACGTCATCCTAAGCTGAGGTCCGCCTCAAAGGTAGCATATGAAGACGTTGCCCTTTGAAGTTTTCAAGCCCCAAGGCTCGAACTCAATTTTCAGTAGGTCAGTAGGGCCTACGTAGCATTAAAAAACCCCAAAAAATAAATATTCTGCCATTGTTACAATTATCATCTATTAAAAATGCGAAAGTTTGAATCGATGGATGCATGGATGTTACTCTATCACGCCAGAATGACTGAATGGATCTGGGTGAAATTTGGCACAAAGATAGATTATAGTCTAAAATAACACATTCTTCTCTTTCAATTTTCCGGGATTCTTTTTATCCCGGAAAATTGAAAAGTTCCCGCGGGAATCAAAAAACATTAATGCACGCGGACGAAGTCGCGGGCATCATCTAGTTATAAATAAGTATTACACACAATCTCTTACTGACTAAACTTCTGATGCTTGTGGTCAAAGCAATGCATCAAATAGTATATGTATTATATAAGATAATAAAGTAGCCTCTACTCCTGAAGACTGTTGCTGACAATAATGTCATACATATAGTATTTATTACTAAAATATCAATGTTAACGGTACTCTCTTTCAGTTAACCACGTTTGACAATTATCCCAATTCTATATAAAATCTAGTGCTGCCCCTTTTTGCATGGAGTATTATCAAAGAGACAGCATTTAAAATAGAGCTGTCATCTTAGTTAAGAGAGTCTATAAAAGAATCGGCGTCAATATCTTACTCATTAGATACTAAGTTTAATAATGTACTGAATCTCAATTTAGTACACAGTAACTCATGTGTGGTTGAAGGACGAGAGCCTACTTGTGACAATGGTGACAGTCGATTCCGAATCTTTTAAGCAACTCAAGTCGGTAACTGGATGGGTGACCGAATTTGAATCAAATTTAGCCTTTTCGTTTTCTACCGTGCCTCAGAGAGCACGTTAGGCCGTCGGTCCCGGTTTTTATCACTAACATCTGATAAGAATCGTTACAAAAACCTTAAGAATTTAAATACTCTCGTTCAAGTCGTATGCGGAAGGACGTGGAACTGGAAACTCACCCAATTCCATATTATCCCAAGAAAACTCCTACTATTCGATTAATGGAAAGAGGTAATGAAACCCTCAGTAATGAGGAATACGACGCAGAGAAAGAAATTATATTGTGTGACTGGGCAGGCGAGATATCACCTAGAAGTTCGTGATTCTTAACGGCACAAGTCGTTCAGTGTATACGGCTTTTCAGTAATATTATGGAATTCGGTTATGTATGGATTTAACTTTTTACACACATCGCGAAAGTAATAAAATACTCAAGCCGTTAACATTTTACAGCGCAATAAAAACTGTTATGCATTTTCAACGCTATGTCACATTATTGCCTTAATTTACGAATGTAACATTAACCTTACTTTCATTTCGTATTACTGCCATTCGTATTCTTTAATGGTGTCTTGACAGCTTAGCAAAAATAATTGTGAGTGAATTAAAAAAAGTTAAAAGGATTTTTAACGCGCCTCCCGGGGCTCTCTTAGTCACCACCCGACTTGGGGAAGTGCGTATGTGGTTAATAAATGACGTGTTTTTTAAATGAACTGTAACACGCACTTAATGCCTATTTTGAGGCACAGGTAATTGAAGTGAGTGTCGGGTTTTATGGGACAAAGACCGACCCTTAAACGTATGCGAGGTCAAACATACGTATTATAGAGGTGTCATCACGGAATAGGTAATACGGTGCGAATAAGAAAATTCGACTATGATTCAATGTGCTAGGCTAGCTCCCTCTTCCGCCACCAACGGCTATGGCTCCCGGGTTTTACCCTGTTGATCCCAGTTTCATCTTAGCATTAGTAGAGATACCTATTTTAGTTTATTGTTCCTTTAAGAGTATTTTATGATAGTGTTGGATAATACATGTAAAATAATCCGAATACGAAATAAGGCGAAGAACATTCGGGTACCAAGCCCCAATAAAATAACTAATAATAAAAATATAGATCTCAAAATGCAGAGTTACATTTTTATGTAGATCTATCATAAAAATTATGTACCTCAGTTAGGCATTTTTATTTAATTATTTTATATTTAATAGCTTGCATATAACTTCTGGAAATATTTTCTTGTACTGAAATCCTTTTATTGAAATAATATATTGTGAGATTACAATTTAAGCTGGGTTTACTGCAATGTAGACAAAATAATACAAAGAACATTGATCTGGAAAAAATCATTCACCTTTACAGCGATGACTTTAGTTATTTTCAATCAATATCCCAATTTTGGTAGGTCATGCCGGAAAACGGAAACGTTCTACGGGTCATTGAACCTTAGCGCTGAGTCAATGTCAGTTCGATGCGGCTCAGGTCCAAGATTCAGCAGAACAAGGGTGAGTAGTACGGGGTAGCAGGGTGCAACTGTCGCAGGGTAACGACCGGGCCGGGGTCGTCGGCCAGCGCCACGCGGTGTACGACAAAGCTATCCGATTGATCAGAGCGAGACGACTCTATCATTCAGAACCCTTACGGTGCAACCACCCCCAAAAGCAAAACAGGAAATCGCACTTTGCTTCCTACAAAATAAGGTGTAATTTTGAGCGCAATTTTTAAAGTTAATAGGACGTTTATACACTGTATCATGGAGGTCGCTAACGCACACCACAGCATTATGGGAAGTAGTTTTGCTCAAAATATTGATTTTTCCGCGGGCCTCGCGACCGCGTGGCTTGCGTATGTGTTGCTATAGACCCTAGTGTGAGTGCATGTCTATTTTGGGTATAGCACGTGGTCGTAGTTGTTGCTTGTTGACATGTGTTTTTATTTTTATAGCGGCACGGTCTGTCAATTATTGCTTTACATAATAATTTGCTTGGGATTGCTTAGTTGCGGATTAGAGATCTTCAACTTGCAAACAATACTAACGAAACTACACAATGTATAATGTAATAGCCTAGACATGTAAGTAACTATGTACCTAATTAAGGTGCTATGCTTGTTAATGGAAGTGTCTCCATATTCAAGCCAGATTGATTTAGCACTGTTTCTGGCTCTCGATATTAGGTAGAACTACCCGAATTTGAAACACCTATTACTCCCATAACTTAATCTAATACCTTTAAACGAGCAATTCTTTAAATAATCTGAATCTCGGAAACGGCTCGAAATATTTTCATGAAATTTAGTATGCAGTAGGTTTCGGGGGCGATAAATCGATATAGCTAGGATTAATTGTCGTTTTTTCCGTGTTTTCAGGAAATCAAAAACTGCTACAATATACCTAATACGAATATAAATTTCGCCACCATTTTCAAGGTTATAATAGCTCAGGTGGGAAACATGTCGGTCCCGAATTCAGAAGACCCCGGTTTGAGTCGAGATATCCTCCAGTCCGATTGTTTTTCCGCTTTTTTTATTAAAATAGAATATTATATTATATTTTTAAAGTTGTTTTTAAATTAAATTTAATTTAGATTTTAATTTATCTTGTATGATTTAATTTTGTTTATATTTTATTTTAAAAAACAATATAATTTATTATTTAAATATAATTTCCAAAAAAACACGGTTTACCAAAAAGAAAATACCGAGCAAAGCTCGGTCCCCCAGTTATTGGGTATTTATATGACTAATACTTTCGCGTTATACAGCTATTGAATCGCACACAGATGTGGGAACTTAAATGTGCACACACTTGCACAGCCTTACCCTTGATTTTGCCCGCTCAAGGTCTCTACCCTCCGCCTGTGCGCTCGATCCCCCGGGTTTCCGCATAAAGCTATCCTCCTCTAAAGTGCGGACAATGTCGAATTTCAACGATCGGGAACCGGGGTCGACGACCGGGATAACATACGTATTAGTAAATAAACATTGGTATTGATATACCTACCTAATATATAAAGAAAATCAATCGAATCGTTTTGATCCAGCGATTCTGAAAGGATGAATATACCTAGTCTGTATAATATTGTAATTTACAGGTTCTATTTTTACATGGATATTCTTAGAATTTTGTTTTCTATGACGAGAAGTTCAGCATTTCATATCAGTAATATTAGTACAGTTTATCAAATAAATATTATAAATGTGAAAGTTTGGATGGATGGATATTTGTTACTCAATCATGCCCCAACGGCTGAACGGATCTGGATGCAATTTGGCACAGAGATTGATTATAGTCTGGAATAGCACATAGGCTACTTTTTATCCCGGAAAATTAAATAGTTCCTGCGGGAAACGAAAAAAGTTAATCCACGCAGACGAAGTCGCGGGCATTAGCTAGTACCTACCAACCATCGAAAATTAAAGATACCTATTACTAATTAATTTAAAGGTTACTAGATGATTACTGCGAGTTTGTCTGCATGGATTTTGTTTTTTTTTTCAATCTCTCGGAAACTCTTTGATTTTCAGGCTACATGTAGCCTACGTGTAAAGTCAGGTTATAAGCTATCTACATTCCAAATAATCAAATTGGTTCAGTTATTGCAGCGCGAAGGAGAACAAATATTCAAACTTGCTATCCAAATTTTCACATTTATAATGTTATACGATAAGATTTTTGCATATCAGTTTTTGTGAGAGTTTTCAGTCTCTCTTTTTTCTTATCGATCGAGATCTGAAAACCTTTTAGCCGGTATATTGTTCAAATGTGTATGTTTATTAAAAGAAAGATCTTCCTAAAAATCAGGAAAACAATAAAATACCAAGGGCAATAAAATACCATGATTTAAAAAAGTAAATCATGTTATTGGGTACATTTACATCATAATAATATTAAAAACTTCGACCCTTATTAATAATACCTCATGTCTCTGGTAAATCCATAACAGATTGCAGAGGTCTCTACCATATAAAACATAGAGGCTTTTGGGTCAGGCATCCGAAAGATCGGCGGAAAATAAGAATCAAAAATAATAAATTAATCGCGTTTGGTCAATTCAGTTCAGTGCAAAGAATGTCAATGCAGTTACCAATTGTCATTATTTAGATTCACAAGGAAGGGAAAGTTGTAAAACATTAATATGTATTAGTTAGTCTTGAATAGTAGTTATGTTTGTCCCATCAGATTTGAAAGCGTTATATCTAATTAATTATAAGTTCCTTTCATATTTTTTTAACCATGACAATATATATTATATTTAATGAATAAATAATTGTTTATTTATTCATAATAGCATGAAAATAGACGGATACAAGATCGGAAATTCTGTCTATACAATGACTATTGTTTATTTTAGAATTTCAGATTTTGTTAGAATAATCCGAGTATCAATTTATCCGTTATACGTAATTAGGTATAGCAGCAACCAAGCAGGTGTTTTCAAACAACAAGAAAGTAATTTGTATAACGTACATTTTTGATTATTTTTATTATTATATTCTGGTGAGAGGTTTCGACCGCAACCATCACGTATTATATTAATTTATTGACGTTCATAAAGTGCACAGTGTACCTACCCACCTAATTTGAATTAATGATTTGAGTTTGCTGATGGGGTTGGTACGATTACCGATCTATACAGTCTACATCACCCTATATATTTCTAATAACATACTACTGTCATATTGGCAACTAGTGTATCTCGAGTCCTATTCAATGCTTAATAAAACTTAATATATTAACTAGCACACTTGCCCGCGACTTCGTCCGCGTGAAATAAGTTTTTTAAATTCCCACGGGAACTCCCTAATTTTTTGGGATAATAATTATATAGCATATGACACTCACAAATAATGTGGCTTTCTATTGGTACAAGAATTTTTCAAAATTGGTTCAATAGATTCAGGGATTACCTCCTACAACATCAAAAACTCACTAACATTACCTCTTTATAATATTAGTATGGATATCTTTAACTATTTAATAACTTACGTCAAATTATTATTTCATTTTTAAAAGAAAGTTTTCCTATTATCATGAGTTTTATAGTCGTTATCCAATAGGTTATATAGAAGTTTATATAAACATGCATAGTTAATAAAGGTATATAAATGAACCGCAATTTCAAGTAGAAGGCACCCGCCAACGTACTCAAGTGTCAAGAAGTCTCTTAGATGCCTTTGTTTCAATATGCGACCATCCATCCATTGTCTTCGAACCGACCTAACAAGAAAAATAAATTTTAAAGGAGACACTAACAGCCAATATCTTCTGTAAAATGGTTTGTCTTTTCGGAGCAAATCCTACAATATGCTTTAAAGCCGATTTAAACCTTTATTACCTACCGGTTACCCTTTTAAGTTTTAAGATTTGATTTTAAAATAATATGATGCTATGAAAATGTTTGAACGTAAATAGATAGGTATTTGCTATATCTACTTCTAATAACTAAACCTAAATTTTACTATTTAAATTATTAATTTTGAATCACTCGGCACGCCACAGATACGGATGTGGACAACTTAATTTGTGCTTAGCACGTAACAAATCTTATGTAAGCCGATAAGCCGGCCAGTAGTTAGATGTTGACTGTTTGTATGAATGATATACATACATTCACGCCGCTTCAGTTTCGCTTTAGTACAATTTTCAAAAAATCCCATAATAACGGGGTTTTACGTACCAGTTATTTGTGTTATACCGGTGCTTTATAATAAGTGGTTTATTCTTCCAACAATATTATGTCAATACCTTAAAAAATAACCTTTTATATGCACAGTGGCGTGCAGTGTATAGATGCATAATAGCAATGCTTACCCATATGGAAATATGTCGAGGTTCATTTTCACTAAAACAGTCAGTAAATAGGGATTTTGACTAACTAATGCCTACCCTAGTTTCGAGCCCTGTGCACGCCACTGTATATACACATACTTAAGTAGATAACTATAGACATAACTATTGTCAAGATTTAATAAATTTATAAAGAGAGCGAAAACACACAAAACCAAGGTGGTACTTAGTAATACGATATGAAGACTGCTTAAGAGATATGATGAAAAAGGACGAGCTTTATCACAAAAACAAAATAAACTCCAACACTAGAGTCAGGGCGCCCATTCCATCACGTGAAACGGGGATGAGGGTGACCTACCCCCCGCGACCTACGCCAACATTGCAGCGATGCACCCTACCCTATCTAGATATCTAGACGTCTAGATAGACTGGCGTGCAACACAGGCGCACCGCGCACACAGAGGGCGGACTAGGTATGTGTGTGGCAATAACAAGGTTTGGCTGTGCTGCACCGTACGTAATCAATTGACGAACGGTGGGGATCGATGTTTTCAAAACAAAGGGATTTTTGATGAGCTGCTTGACAATATAGAAAGAGTTATGGTAGGTTATATATGCGATAGTTTAGGTAAACGTTAGTGTTTTCATGTAATATAGGGATATTCCCAGGCACAATAAGCAGCATCGGCGTTATTTTGTTTTTATTACTTAAATAAAGTTAAGTTTTCTTGTACAAAATATGTTTGGGAGTTAAAACTAATACACATTACCATTATATATTAATACATAAATTATTAATAGAAACCTAGGACAATCACATATTGATAATGTCGTATTATACGTACCTAGTTGGGTTGCAGGATTTGGAAGAACTCATATAGTGATATTTTTCAAGGCTCAACAGCCTAATCAATACTTATTGGGGCGTTACCTAGAATTACATAATATGTGAAAGATACTCAGTAAATTTTGTGACTTAGGCATTTTTTTTTACTCGATGACTGAAAAAGGATGCCAATTACCATCATAGGCAAAACTGCACTCAAATTTCAAAAAAATACCAACTCACGTGTGTATGCATCAAAGCAATCTTAAACAATTCACCTATCCAAATAGCGGTAGGTATAGTACGTCAAATCGCGACCTACCCCAACGCAACCGTTGCACTCCATCTAGGCTCTGTGTGTTAGTGCTTGTAGATGCGCTACATGCACTGACTCACACACGTAAGTGTACGTGAACTTCAATTATGCTATTGGGGGCCGGGGTGGTTTTCGTTTCGTATGAAGGGTGCTTATATTGATAGATTTGTTAACGGTTCAGACAGTTTACATAACGATATTTCCTATAGTTATTGCCTGTCTGGGGAATATTTGCAATCATTTAAATATGTCTTCAGATGTCTTTAGAATACCTTTGATGTGGCAGACGATTCAAGTGTTATTTTAATGAGACATCCAGTATGATAAAAGTATATTTTGTAGTATTGGGTATATTTTGTAGGTATATTTTGTAGCTTTAGTGAAAATACACTGACTAACAAGTTTTGATATAATTCTTTTGTCAAATAATAGCTTGTAAATGATAAATTAGTAAAATTCTTGTTATTTTACATATCATTCATTATATTGTCATTGCCATTCAAGTCCTAAGAATTCTTTTTTTTACAGCGTATACAACACCTATACCTACTGCTTATAAACATTATTTTGTTTTTGGTGTAAACAAAAAAATCATTTGAATTGTATATTATTCAAAGCTATTATTATCTATACTAATATTATAAAGAGGTAAAGTTTGTGAGTTTGTGACGATGTATGGGGTAATCTCTGGATCTACTGAACCGATTTTGAAAATTCTGGTACCAATAGAAAGTCTCATTAATTGTGAGTGTCATATATTATCCCGAAAAATTTGGGAGTTCCCGTGGGAATTTAAAAAACTTATTTCACGCAAAGTCGCGGGCAAATCTGCTAGTGTAAAATACATGCTTTACACTTTTAAGCAAACGCGAATTTGTGATGCAAGTAAATGTATATTTGATAGATTTTATTCGATGAAAATTTATAGCCCTTGACTGCTGTCTGACCTGGAAGAGGTATATGATGCAGTTTTATTAATCACAAAACCCCAAGTTGGTTTCTATGCGGCATCGAGGCAGAACTTCGCAGATATTGACTGACTAGTAAAGTCACGGCCAAAGTCTCTTGCCAGATCAGAACAAACTAGAAACAATTGTTTTAAAATTTAAAAAAAAACATTTACTTAACAAAAGTATACACCTAACAAAATTCTCTGTGTTTTTTATCAAATTCATACTAATATTATAAATGCAAGTGTGTTTGTTTGTCATTAAATCACGCCGCAACGGATCGACGTGATTTTTTGCATGGGGATACTTAGTTGAGGACCGGAGAGTGATAAAGGGGATAATTTAGGAGTTACCGTGGGAATTAAAACTTATTCAACGCGGACGAAGTCGTGGGCATCAGCTAGTCTTTAATATTATAAAAATGTGAAAGTGTGTTTTTGTTGGTTTCTGCTACCCTTTATGGACCGTACGGCGAGACGGACGTGATTATTTGCATAGTTATAGCAAAACGGATGAAGTCGCGAGCACCATCTAGTCATATCTAAAAAAAAGTTCGGTCTAATTTAAACAACAGCTAGATACAGTTGTGTTATTTTGTAATATAAAATATAATATAATGTATTTTCCATATTTCCCCTGAGAGCCTGACGTGCTTAGTTTGAACATAGAACTCTATCTTTAGTGTTGGAGATAGTTACTATCCCAAAAGACCCGAACTCTTTCTTTTTCTTTTATTTTTATTACTTCCAATAAATTGGTCCCTAAATGGAGATAATTATAATATTTTTGTATAACGAATTTATAGGATTTTTTAATAAAGAAATATCACGAATTCTATATTTTTTATAGCTAAATACTTTAGTCAGGTATCAAGGCAAGTTTCAATTGTTTATTTATCTTTAAACTGTATAAAAAATTGCTTTTACCATTATTTAGTCATTATTACATTTTACTAAGTAAAAATGGATTTTGAGGGCATTTCGGATAAACTGCATCTGCCATCTAGCGGCGAGTAGCCAAAAAATATTTCAGCCGCTCGCTAACAGATGGCTGTAGTGTAAAAGTTTATACCGAATTTGATGATGAAAATGTTTTCCACTATCAAAAATAATATACATAGATACGCTAAAAATTTGCCACGCCTTTTCGATACTAAATTGCGGAAAAGTGCGCATTTTACTCCAAAATAATATTATAATTTGGTAATAATTGAGTGTGCATAAAACCGAGTCTAATCTATTTATATAATTAAGAACTACTATCTACATAATTATGTAGTCTGATATAACTGTGTATTATGTGCTAATTTGAATTATATGAAATAAAATACATGCAAACATTTATCTATACTAATATTAAAAAGAGGTAGAGTTTGTGATTTTGTGAGTTTGTGACGTTGTAGGGGGTATCTCTGGATCTACTGAACCGATTTTGAAAATTCTGGTGGTACCGATAGAAAGCCACATTATTTGTGAGTGTCAGCTACATATTATCCCAAAAAAATAGAGAGTTCCTGTGGGAATTTAAAAACCTATTTAACGCGGACGAAGTCGCGGGCAAGTCTGCTAGTAACAAATAAGGTTTGTTGGTGTAGGTATATTATATTATTCAGTAGCATTATAAGTATATTTGGCTACAAAAATATTAAAAATTGAGCTGGTAGTTATAATAAATTATTAATTAATTAATTTTATATTTAAAATATATTTGTGTTCGCTTTAAAATACAGTTGACTAGTAGACTACAAGTAGTCCGTTCACTGTTAATTACCTCTCGCTGTAGGTGGCTAACCTGAGGGTCCATCTTTTTACATATCTATTACTCTAGGCAATAAAGCTAGTTGACACCAACAACAATTCTTCAGGCGACGAAACTTTACAGTATGATAAAGTATCATGAGATAAACGTATATTAAAATTATCCAATAAAATATCAGAAAGGAAGTAAGGTTTTTTATGCTATACCCAATTGTTAAAGCAGGAAGATACATTATCGCGTAAACGCAGTTTAGATTTGATAATAAAATAGTTATAATTATCGATGTTTTGTATGATTATTACATTAGATATTTCGGTTTTGAGTGTAAATATACTACCCACTATTATTTTAAAAAGAAATCGAGAAAATATTTAGTCGTAAATATCTAGTTATGGTTTTAGGTATAAATACCTAATTTCCAGATGTTCTTTTTGTTGGATATTGTTGTGTAAGTTTTGGATAATCCAATACTAAATACCTGCCAAGTTTCATAGACTGAGAATTTAATGCGGGGGTCTCCATACAACGGACCACCCCATTGTCTAGTTAATTAATACAGCTAACTCTGCAGTTCAAACATTTAATCGTAATTAAGTAATAAAAATATCCATATTATGTGTATTAGAAATTAGAATGGACAAAATATTTGAAGTGCAGAATAACTTACGTGAAAACACGGACACTCACGTCAGCTAAGGGATATTATGTTAGATAGGCTACCTAAAAACCTGCTCAGAATCCATTAAAAAGTAATAAGTAACCACTTTTTATTATGTAATGTGGACTTGAATGTGGAACGTTCTTAATATTTAGACACGTGTAGCTGAAACTGTGACAGGTTTTTACTTAGCCGCCTATCCTAGATTTACAACTCAAAGAAAGATGACAACAATAATTATTTTTGGGCATTGTGCCAGCACAAACGTGAATATGGGACAGCCGGCATACTGGACAGAAACGCTACGATCAAGAAGAGAGTTCAAGAAAGGCTAAACTTCTATACTTATAATATTGTAAATGCGAAAGTTTGGATGGATAGATGTATGGATGGATGTTTGTTACTCAATTACGCCAGAACAGCTGAACACATCTGGATTAAATTTGGCATAAAGAAAGATTATAGTCTGGAATAACACATAGGCTACTTTATATCCCCGAAAATTAAAGAGTTCCCGTGGGAACCAAAACCTCAATACACGCGGACAAAGTCGCGGCCATCAGCTAGTATAGTAATAATTTAAATAATTTTACCGCTAACCAGCTAGGAATCTTCTTGGAATTAATTAAAATTTATCTATACTAAAATTATAAATGAGAAAGTGTGTCTCTCTGTCTTATACGCTTTCACGGCCCATCTGCTCAACCGATTTTGATGAAATTTGGTACAGGGATAGGTTGGATCCTGGGGAAGAATATTGGCTACTTTTTATCCCGGAAAATTAAGGAGTTCCTGCGGGAATACATAAAAACTTAATCAACGCGGGCGAAGTCGAGTGCGTCATCTAGTTAGTCATACTCACGTAGTTTTTTCATTACCTAAGCTTATGAAAATAAATCCAGGTATGTGGGTAAATAAATAAAAAATATTACAGTAAAGTTTTCACTATAAATACCCATTTTATGTAGTTTCAGCCATCTAAACAAACATTTTACACAAGACAACACATATTTTGCACCTGACACTTTCTCGTTATCAAGCCCCCGCCGTGTTGCAAGTGCGATACATCAAGATAACCCAATTCGGCATAGCATGGGAAACGCGCGGTACACATACTGCCCTAGTATCCGAAACTAGTGACGAAAGAAATATTTGTCAAGACACCATGGTATGGAGCCCATAACGAAAAATAATAATATGAAAAGCATTGGAGAAAGGAGAGATTTATTTTTGTAGGGTACCGGGAAAGAGATAACAATAAAGCCATGTTAGTCGCGACGGGAGAAAAAAACAAATTGTTAAAAAATAAAATAAACTATGATGATTCGAATAATAATAATTCACATAATACTTTGATACAATTGTCTACATAATTGAAACACGTTTTTGAATAAATCTAAATAAAGATTTGGAAAATATAATGTTTCTGTCACGTAGTTCAGAAGACCATAAAATCACATATTGTAATACCGCAGTTACTGGGTTCATAGTTTCGAATAAAATGCTACTAAAAATAGCATTATGTATTATGGAATATTTGTGTCTACGAGTCTCTCCTTGTCTGCGTCGATTTCGGATTTTTGAAAAACCTTATAGGAAATCTTTGATTTTGGATATAATATCCTTCCCGGGATGCAACCTATACGTCGGTTGATAATGACCCGTGAACGCGGAGCAGACAGGTAGGCAGACAGACAGAGAACAATACGTATATATTAATCAAGTATGCATGTGTTATTGATAGTGATGATAAATTTATCTTTAGGTTCCTATGTATCACCATAGATTTGGTCTTACTGCTTCTAATTTCCAGTTCCAGCTAGTCCTTTAGAGAAAAAATAAGGGAATCATAAGACCGGGCAAAACATTTTTAACGGAACGCAATCTGTTAAAAAAGTACAATATTATTATCTGTGTCAGTGTTCTCAAAAGTACATCATATTATTCATTTATTATCAAACAATAACACGGACTAAATTTCCAATGCTTTATTATAAACGATACGGTATTTACGCGTTATTTTGGCCTGAACTATAAATTATTAAGGGTATTTGGGTTCATAAGGTTCTCGGACACGCAAGTTCGCTTATCGTTATCAACCTCACTCACCCAGTTTTACAGTGATTGTGTATAACCTCCTTAAATGCTAGTCTAGACACTTTTCCTTAGTGTTAATACTAAAAGTATAAAAATTAAGGAAAAGTAAGTAAAGACTTATCGCGAAATTTGGGTAACTGATTACCTAAATTTCGCGATAAGTTTTTATTTGTTCTCAATCGGCTTTTTTTTGGGAGTCCGTAGTAAAACAAGGAACCCTTATAGTCCAAGCCACCTACTCATCCGTCAGTGTGTCACCTGACAGCTGCACAGTTAAAACGAAGTATAATTGACTTTAATTTTTAAAACCTGTAACCACTGCGAAGACATGTGAGAATTTTGAAAACAAAAATAATTCCATTCTGAGTAAAAATATGGGTTTTCGCCCTCGCCAAATACTTCCCATTTTAAAATCATAATAAGGTCCCTATTATTGTTTGATTAAAAACTACGCTTTACGAATTTATTATGATGTTATGTCATTTGAGTGACTAGCATGACTACGGAACCCTACCTTACGCGTGGTCCGATACGCACTTGACCAGATAAGTATTTTATTGTTTTATGGCATTATGGAATCGATTCACACCTACTCGTAAAATAATTTGCCGCTTTTGTTTGAGGACACTGCTCAGTTTATATATGTTGTTTATTTGTTATATTTTTGTAATTATTAGTTGTTGTTTCAGAATATTGCGTACCTATTTATGCACGTATATAGTTTTCAGTTTTCTACCCTACTGGTAAGGATGTGCCGTCGCTTACGGGACTGTCGTATTCTTACCAGAATAGTCCGCTACTGCCTTAGACTGCATCAACACTTACCTCAGGTGAGATCGCAGTCAAGGGCTTATTACAATATATCATTTTGTAATTAAATGTACAGAAAAATGCAATATAAGTGCATTATAAAGTGCCACGGGCATTTCTTTTAAGTGAAAAGTAAAATGCGAGTAGAGAATGCCAGAACCTATTGTTATTAGTTTACGTGTAGGATATTATATAACATAAATCGCAGTTTCATCGAATAAAATAAGCGGATTATCATTGCTTAAGTCATGAAAAATATAGCTGAATTCAAGTTTCAGAAAATTAACTCTCTGTGACAACCTTGATTCCTATATTATAAAAGTAAACCTACGGTAGTATTCAATATTGAACTTGAAGATGAGTTATACATAACTGGATTGGCATTCATATCTTATTTTTTTGTTTAACTCAAACTCACATTATGTTTATTCAATTTAGGTAGGTATACTACACTTATTGACGTCCAGTTATTTATAAAATATAAAATTTAATAGGATGAGTACGATTTGATACCTATGATCTTATACGAGAAATGTGTTCTGCACAAAATCTAATAAAATCTTTTTATTGTGACTAGACAACCCTAGAGTAAGTAATAGAAATAGAAAATCTGGACATGTGTGCGTAATATTGCACTTGTGTTGTTGTTATGTGTGCAATAAATAGTTTATGTAGCCCTCTCTTTCCCTCTCAACATTTCAGTGATAGCTGTGGCCTTGTCTAGTCGCATCTAATGCTGGCGTTAGTCTGTTTACATAGGGCACTTATTTCCAGTAACTGGCTCGGTCACTGGTTCTAAACTTATTTTTTGTTGTTATCTTAAAAGCAATGACTTATTCCTTAGTAAGTTGTAGACTAAACTTTATAATATAAACCACCATTGCAAATTTACGAATCTACAGTTTTAGTGAAATCAATATTTCGATGAAAAACCATAACCGTAACCAAATGTAGTACTGTACACGGTAAAGTACGTATTTCTGTCACTGATAGTTACAGCAGGGCTACCGGCTAAAACTGACAGCTACAGTGTAACGATCGCAATCACCTCTGATTGGATAAAACTCTTCCACTATTGGACAAAATCCATTGACGCAGCAAGAATATCATAAATTCAGCCAATCACAGCAATTGATACTGTAACAATGATTGATGCAGAAGATACGCGGTCGCACTGCAGAATTCAAATTCAGTGACAGAAATACGTAACTTTGCCACGGTGCTACGGTATGAAGGTGACGAATTATGGAAAAATAATTCCCATATAACTCATGTCAATAATTTTATGCATCTAATTATTGTTGATTGAGATTTACTAATCCAACTATATGTACAGCAAATATAAGCAAATAAAATATAGGTTATCTTATACTATTGGTATGTGTAAGCGTATACGACAAATTTTAATGAATAGTCAGTTCAAGGATATGAAAATTAGTTCAAATTTCTTAATCCGGACACAGTTTTAAAAATATAATTTAATGCGAGGTTTGTAGGTTACAGTGTGTGAGCGTTACGGTTAACACCTTTGTGTAAACAGATGGCTGTTTCTATAAATTTTTTACGGCCATCGGGATGGTATTGTAAATTTTATGTTAGCAATTATATAATGGAGCGTTTAATTTTTTTTCAGTAAATCCGTTTACTCAATTACTTCTTTATATATAATATCACGTCAAAACTGTAAATTAGCTTAAACTACATAAATCCCGAAAATACTATCAATCAAGTCCAGGAAGTAATTAAACCCTATACAAATATATATTTAAACATGGCTTGTCACTTGGTAATATGTAAGTAGCCTATATGTCTATCAAACAGAACAGCTGTTTTGAGGTCGTTATGTGTTTATAGATATTATAATCGTCTTCCAAAACGAAAGAAGTTTCCTTAGTATGGATTTATATTGATTTGTCGCATTTTTGCTCTCGGCGCTATTAAAAACCCTTGTCTTAAACTTGGGCTTGGGTATTAAATTTACTCCTCGTTTATGCTATAGTTTTAAATATGCGCGATGGCAACGTTAATAACTATTGCTTGTTTAATTTCAGGTGAGTGTGCCTTGCAATCTTAAGCTGATAGCGTGTCAAGAAGTAAGGAGAGGTAAGCTAATTTTGCTTGTAAAAAGAAAAGGAATACGATAGCGTCCAAATAACGGATGCTCGTGACAGTCCTCGTGACTTCAGGGTTTTTTAAATCCCGTAATCTTTAAATTTTAAGGGTCCTATGTCTGAATCTACGATGTAAACTGTCAGTTTACCGTCAAAATTTCGTCTTTTTCATTTATAAAAGGTACTTTCTTTGTAAGAATATTGTGAATGACCTGGTAATTTACTGAAAACCTTTTGAGGATATTTTATTTTTTTATTCTAATGTAAGCCATTTTGTAAAGGTAGAAATAAAAAAATTATAATATTTTAAACCATTGCTTGGCCTTTCTGTAAAGAGAATAGTAATTTTTTCTGTCTGAAAACAATGACATAAGAAACAAAATGGTCTTCTTTATGAACATCCTTATTCATAATATGTTTGAAATTCGTCAAAGGAGTCCTTTAAGGACTCCTTTGACGAATTTCATTCTATAATTTTAACCCTAAAAGTAGAGGTACTTGAGCGAGTATACTAGCTCAGCAAATGCGCCTAATATCCCTGTAGCGAGTGTTGACTGAGCCGGAGTGTTGACCGGTATGTAGGTTACGCCGCGCAATCCCCCGTCCCCAAGCAACCACCTCTATGATCCGTGCAGTTTTCAACAAGAAAATGTCAAATGCACTCTTCAGAATGCATAGAAATAGGTTAATAGGAACGCTGAATGCGTTCCAGCCCATAAGGATGTTTGTATCACGGAGGTTATATAAGAGGCACATTTCTGTATCTCTTTAGAGGTAGCTATGCAGACGACACTTGTATTGAAAGAAAAAACATTAATAGGTTCAAATAAAACTTATATCATTACTTAAACGAGTCAAATCTCCATTAAATAAATGCATCGTTAAATTCATTGATCTTTAACCTTACGCGAGACAAACTGCAAGTGTTCGATGCAAAAACGCACCTACGTCAGAGTAGCGACGATCACAGCAATTCTATTACTGGACCGTTGGCTTCCATTATATTTATATCAACTGCCAGTGGTCAGTGGGGCAAGTTCGCTCGCTTCTTTAAACTCGCAATAAAAATCGGACAAGTTCGAGCCCGAGACCGTGGCCTGCGTGCAAATTGCCGACGCTTCCTAATTCGGCTGAATCTTTTAAGCCAATTGAGCGTGTGACAGCTTTTGATTATAACATTTATATTTTTATTCGTATGAGGCCGGCCGTCATTGATGCTCAAAAATATAATTTTATTTAGAGAATAGATGATACCCGCGACTTCATCCACGTGGATTAAGGTTTTTTGATTCCCGCGAGAATTCTTTAATTTTCCAGGATAAAAAGTAGCCTATGACCGTCCCCGGGATGTAATCTAACTGTATACCAAATTTCAAATTTCAAAATTGGTTGAACAAATGAGCCGTGAAAGCGTAGCAGATAGACAGACAGACACACTTTCGCATTTATAATATTAGTATGGATGAGGTATCCTAAGAGCATCCTACAAAAAATTTAATTATGGTTATGTGGGTTGTTCACTTACATAATAACCTACTTCACTTACCTACTCTCCTTGCGTCTTACTCCTCAGCGTCATGACTCGTTATCCATTCTATTATTTTACTTCATTAAATTGCAGTTCGTTTATTTGAATAAAAAATAAAATTCAACACAATTAGCAATTTAAGTCTTGTTCCGAACTTATTTTTTTATTTACTTGTCTATATTATTACAACAGAGATGTAGAAGACAACAGGGTGTAATGTTCAGCAAATTGTACCTTTTGTAGAGAACCTACACCAGTGAGGGCTACTGTACAAGGTAAAAGTACTCAAGCCCTGGTATTTAGTTAAATAATAATGAGCGTTGGACCAGTTCTGTCAATCACATCGCTATTATTGCAGGGCTCCAATATTACAATACTGTATCAGCAGAAAATATTAATTGTCTATTCAAAAATTATTCTTGATGCCAAGTCTACTTCGAAAGCAATAGGTGGTGCGCTAGGTTTTGCGCCTGCAGCCTAATTTGCATGAATAATATGGTATTTCTTTGGCTCTATCACTATATTATGTACATATAGTATGTGTGAGTTATGTATGTCCTCTAAACGTTGTTTTGCTGCCTTGTACCCTGGTATCTAATTATCTCTGGCGATAGCGTCTCGAGCAATTGCGATAACGACGTGACCATAATTTTAGGAGATCGACAACCGACCGTGACTCTGTTTATAATACACATTGACATAAAAATTCGAAGGATTTTTGCGATAAACTGGAACAAAACGCGTAGAACTATAAACAATTTCCTACTGAATGTTAGCGTGTTAATGGAAATTCGATTTTTATTAGATTTTCCCAGTACTATGTTCAATTGCATTCCATGTTTATCATAGATCCCAGATGAATTTTTTCAAATGCTTTGTATGCATCCTACATACAAAATCTCACGTTGCCTAGACCCAGAAAGTTCATCTGTACGTTAAAATGTCAGTTAATAGTCAGTTACTACTTTCATATACATTTATATAAATAGCCAGCTGATGATGAATGCATTTAAGATATATGAATTTTAACATATCTCCATTTCAAATTACAGCTAAATCAATTCAATCATTGCAGCTTGAACAAACATCTAAACATTAACATTTATAGCATTAGTAGGACTTTTTTAATACTATTGATTTGAAAATACAAGTAACACTCTTAATACAAATAAAATGTACAAAATTAGTTTCAGATAAATGGGGAATATTTTAGAACCAATTTTGTGAAAACGATTCACTGATATTAAATAGCTATATTATTCACGAATACCTACAAGCTTTTATTACGTTTGCTGGTAACCGCTAATTTATCTATCACGAATAGTTGGGAATGTACGCTTTAGAGCCTTAGATTGCTTTTATATGAAAGTGTATTTGAGATATTCAAGGTTCAGCACCTGCATTCGCTGATTGCCACAGAATGGATGCGTAAATTTGCAATACTTACCATTTTGTTTGATTCTTATTTTCTTTTTTTCACTTCTAGTATTGCAAATAGGATTAATAAAACGTAATAAGGCACTATTTTAGCAACACAGTATAATCATGATTTTACCTTTTATTAAAATGGCATGCGTTTTTTAGTTTGGATAAACCTTATGATTATACCATGTCAGTCGGCCATGAAAAAAAAACACTTCGGTGAGAATATCGTAACACAACTAACACTCATAAATTGTTATAAATCCAAAATAGCTGTGTGGTTTCACCACAAGTCCTAATCCAACAAAACAAAATATATTAAAAATGACATAAATTAATTGCAGTTGAAATTTTAGTTTCTTAAATTTATTATAGCGTAGTCAATTAGAATCGCAATTTGTAGCGCTATAAAATTACTGAAAAAGAAACTTGGAATTTGGCCAAACACGGTGAGATGGTCTTTAGTCAAGTAATTTACAAAACGCGGTACAATGATCTCTCCTCATTACTATAAATTACCGCTACAGAGTGAAAACAAAGACTCACTTTCTAAAGTGTAAGCGAAATGTGGTTCGGCGGCAACGGCGGCCTATGAAAAGAGAATTAACGAATGCGGATGTTATGTAACGTGGATCAAAACGATATGGAAGAAGGTACCTACTCGTATTGAACACGAGCAAAACACTTATTTGAACTTTTGAAAAAAGAAACTGGCGTTTGATCACGATAAAAATATGTGATGGAAACTAGTAATATCTAAACAGTTTACGATGAAACGAAAACATGGTAGATTCACTTTGCCTTTGTGAATAGACATGGAGGATGGCGAACTGCCTGGGGATGCCATTTCATAACTAACTTCGAAGGTAACTGGTCATCTTCCAAGCCTGCCCTAGTCTACAATTTCTCTTTGACTGGCGTCCATACAGAATTAAAATATATTTTAATGCGAATGTCTTTCTGTATGTTTGCTACGCTTTGGGATTTGTATTATACATGCCGATGAACGGTTACTTTTAATCCTGGAAAATAAAAGAGTTCCCACAGATTTTCATAGAAACCACACAGACCTGGCATCAGTTCAGCCTAAATTTTAAGCAATTTAATTTTTTTTTAATTTTAGCATTTAATGAATAGAAAATCCGCAGTTGTTCGGTTTTTCCCACAGTGTTGTAGTGACAAAATGTCAAGTTCCTTTTAATACGAATCGCGTAAACTTGGTGCCGGATGTAGACATCACGTTTTGCAATAACCAAGTACAAAATTGTACTAGTAAAGTATTATATATCTGTGTATAAAATTGTGTGATACGAATTATATTCAACACCTACTGAGTTTTTAATATAAAAAGGGTTGTTTTCTGAAATACTGATCAAAATAAGCGATCCGTCCAGCTAAATGTATATCTTAATTTATGGTTAACGACGTAAGTGCCCTAAATACTAGTTTTTATAACTTACTTTTGAAAAACATCGACTTATGTTCAATAAATTATTTTGATTATAATATAAACCACATCAAAATTCATTAATATTGCTAATCGTTGGAATATTACTAATGCATAGCCACGCAACTTATGTTTATCCTGTTCACGAATATTATATCACTCGAATAATATATTTTCTAAAATCTAAAATCTTAAGTTAACATATAGATTTACTATTACTACGTTTTTGTGACTCTTTTGTATGGATTACGTTATGTTAATCATATAACTATCATTCATCTAACCTCAAATAAAATACTAAATAATTTTACCATTGTCATTATTCATTATATTATTCTGTATCTAAATACTTTATCGGTACGGCCAACTAGTACAGAGTGTCTAAAACTAAAATAAGCCTTTCACTGAAACACCGCTAGACTGACACATATATTTGGAAAACAACCTGAAACTCGAGTCAGTGCTAGTATACGTAGATCTTAAACCTTTGTTCTAAGAAGCAATTTTTCTTTGGCACCGTCACGCGTCCGGAGTCTAAAAGCGTGTATGGTATAAAGTGAATTTTATTTTGCGCTTTGCATTTTCATTGATAATCGGAGACCTTTTATAGCTGACATGGCTTACTTTTTTCTTTTTTTTTTTGCCTTGCTCTGTTGGACGAGAATGAGCAGCTAATCTACTTTTTTTAATTTAGCTTTCATTCATTATTAATGCTATATATTTTTTATGTATATTATTTCATTGTCTTACATAATGTAATTATACATTATTTCATACATCTACGAATTCTTATATCTATGCATAGATTTCTTATTTGCTAATTACACTGTTTATTCTACTTAACATAATACTCTTTTAGGTGTATATGACCTATTACAGTATTAATCTATTCTAGTATTATTTCGCAAGTTAACTTTTCTGGTTATTTCTTCGCAAAATCCTAAAAAAATTCTTACTTACCTTTTTGCTAGCTAGAAATTTAATAGACTGTCGTACAACAATAAATAAAAACGAAGCGAAGAAAGTAAGGAAAGCATTGTTATGACGACCTCACTGTATTGGCGCTGCGGTGAGTGTTGTTGTCAAAGGTGTGTCAATTTGGGAATTTATAATTTCTGAATTTTCTGGTTTGGTGGGAGGCCTTGGCTGTGGCTAGTTAGCACCGGCAAAGTCGTGTCGTCAAGCTATGTATTAGTGGCGTTCCGGTTCAATTTCGCGTAGAAGCCGATTAGAGTTATGAAATGAATATAACTGCCTAACAGGTTAGCTCACTACAATCTTAAACTGCATCAACACTTATCACCAGGTGAGATCGTTGTCAAGGGCTAACTTGAAGTGGGAAAAAATTTCTCTCTGAGAATCACAATATTATATTTCGTAAAAAACATGAAGGTAATTAACCATTGCACAGGTGCGAGTGTGAAACTACCAACAGACAAAAATAGAAAAGGGCGAAGGAGGCTTTTACCCGTAGGAGATCACGCACCAAAACCCATCGTACTGTTTCATAAAAATAGAATAAAAAGAAATAGTTGCAATTGGGAAACAAGTGAAATAAATTTAACGAATTAAAAAATACGACTGCCATGCTCTATTATTTTCGGAGTTTTCCGCCATATGAAGCGATTTGCATATATAGCCTTTGGAATCTTATTCACATTTTTATTAAATGATATTTGTTTGTGAATCACTGAATATTGAACTATAATGTTACATATTTTTGGAATCTACTCATCATTTTCTAGATGATGATTATATAGTTAATCTTATTTTCGAAATGTTTTAGTCTTTAATGCGGGACCATGATCACCCCATATTTTTTTTTTAAATTTTACTAGCCTATGTTACCCGGAATAAGCTAGGGATTCTAACGATACCTCATTTATCAAAATCGCTTCAGGCGTATAGAAGTTATGGTGAAATATACAAACTCACATACATACATACATACATACATACATACATACATACATACATGAACCCTGAAAACATTATACTCCTTTATTTCAGGCAGTCGTATAATAAGGCAATAACAATAGTAAATAATAACCGATTGCGCCTATGGCTTGGACCAACGTCCGCGGTCGGCGGCCGGCCTAGTTTCGCGCTAGGAATAGGCGCCGCCCCCGCCGCGCGCCCTGCAGCCAAGTACATACTCGTTAAAGGACTCACACCAACACACGGCTATACATACGCCGCTTATATAGAGAACCCTTTGAAATGTTTCAAATGCCCTCTCATAGGGCTTGCTAGTTGCTAGCTAGCTACTTTTCTATGGACAGTATGGGTAGAAAAGATTTTTTTTCACATAACCTCTTGTAGTTTTTTGTACTACCCATATTATAAAGCGATAGTGTGTTTGTTTGTTGAGTTATGGTTTGTCCCTCGTTTGATATTATTAAAGACCTGGAGACTCGCCTGGGAAGTGACCCATGCTACTCTTTATCCCGGAACTTCTAAGATTTTCTACGGAATTTTTAAAAACAGAATCCTCGTTGACTGAGTCGCGGTCTGTTGTTAATATTTACATACATGTTTCAATTGAATGGTTAAAGTATCATCTTCTCCTTGAGAAGATCCACTACACCACAAACTAGCTGATGCCTTGACTTTGTCGGCATAATTTCGATTTGTGTACTTTTTGGTGTAATTCAATGGTTTCGGCGTATTAGACAAATAATGTCTGTGTGTCAGTCACGCTGCTGACATGTTTTGTATGTAATGATAATTGATGACTGTGTTTTGTACAACCGTGAGTTTTTTTTCACTTTTGGAATTTTTACGAGATCATAATTCAGGGATTGCTAATCCCAAAACCTTCACAACAAACTACGCGGGAAGATGACGTGGCTCCTAGAAACAAATTGTAAGTACTTGGCTTCAGACTTTAGTGCTACGCGCCATAATCAGAATGAAAGGACGATTATTGGTAATAGATAAAATCTGCCCAGATGGCCTCCTCCAGATACACCGTCGAAAAACTGTAACTTAGTCAAGTGAAGCCGGTGTGACACACTAAAGGCGGCACGGCACGGGATTTTCATGCAACGAATATAAATAAAACTTTATAGTATGTCAATATAATTTAAATTTGATTATCGTAGGTACAAAAACACTAAGCACTAGCGGCATGCTTTATAATTTTGTGCATGCATTGAAATTTCAATTGTATTGTCATACTATTAAGTTATATTTCCGACGGAGAAATTCTCTGCCGTGCCATGCTGTCCATGGGCGCAGGCTCGACCCAGCTCTTGTATAAAGAATAGATAATTGTTAGAAAATGGCAGTTTTGTATGGACAAAAGCTGAATCAAGTTGGATTAGTAAAGTAATTCCCCTATAAAGATTAACCTTTTGATAAGGAATCTCGATAAATAAGTATACATAAATACACAAGTATAAATATAAAAAAATCGCTATCAAAACTCTTAACTAACTCTTTGGTCATTCCGTGGTACGAACACATAATTATTAAGTCCTTCGAATACAAGTGTAAGTGTGTGCGTCCTGTCACTAGTAGTATTTGCATGTGCTAGCGTAGATCTCGCTTATACTCGTAGGAACGCACACACACATATACACACGTTCCTAGTTGCAGTGGACTACACGCTAAAAATATTTGCAATTTCCTTTGGCTCCATGTACGCAATTGTAGTTAGAATGTGTGTGTTGTCATATAATTACGAAGTAATGATGATGCAGCTTATGCGCGGGCGCATCATCATACTATACTATGAAAAACTCTTTCATTTTACCTTCATAGTACCAACTAACTTTAGTAGGTAGGTAGGTAGTCCTCCATTGGTGTTACTATTTAAATTGCTTAATAATTTGTATTTTATGATCTGTAATTATTCAGTTAATATTACTGTCTCGAAATGATATTTCACAAATACATGAGATAACTGATTTGAAGCTTGTGAAAAAGTTTATGTACTCTCCTGCCTTCCTTAATTAGCTTGAAAAGCTAAGCCATAAAAAGCTATCTCAACAGTTCCCATAATAAAAATTCTTTCCAAAAAACCGACTTCCAATGCCATTGGTAAAGTAAAAAATAATTCGTTTTTTTGGAAAGAATTTTTATTTTAAAGTTTTTAGTTTACTCTTAATCCCCACGGCTTACCCTGCAGCATCAGAGTTGAGGAGTTGGGACTTGGCTTTAAGTATGAAATCGGTGCTTGACACCTACAATGAATTCACCATTAAAAAATTCTAAACCGCTATTTTTAAGGAGTTTTGTACCCTGCAGCATCAGGGTTGAGGAGTTGGGACTCAGAGTTGAATCGTATACACGGGTCTTGATACCTACTATATGAATTCTTCATCAAAATTTCCTAACTCCCTAGTTTTGATCCGTAGGTACAACTACAGCATCAGTATTGAGGATTTAGAGTTAGATTTTTTTATGGGACCATCTCGCGAGCTTCCTCTGACCACTGAAAAAAAATATTTTCAGAAACCACGGAGATATGCAATAACATACATTTAAAAAAAACGCGCCGAATTGAGAATCTGCTCCTTTTTTGGAAGTTGGTTAAAAAGGGGGTATCTCTCCCGATTTCTCCATATAATTTTGAACTTGGAACATGTACCTTCAACAACTTCAAAATGAATTTTATTTCATTTTTAAAACTTGTATCACAATAGGTTGGAATTCTACCATCGGTCTTTTTTTTAAAAAATAGAGCTTTGTCGCTAATGCAAATATGTCGTAGTATGTTATTCTACATAATTAAGTTCGCAAAATTATATTATTATTATTCGAATAATCGAATTCGAAATTAACTAAAGGAGTAGGCAGGGGTCTAAGTTTTAAGTTAAGTTAAGTAAAGTATAAATTAGCACAGACTACAGTCTAAGGAGGAACGTTGGTTCCTACCAGTCGCTCGATGAAGGCGTTCAAACAGAGTAACGTCGCTTCAGGGTTACAGAGACGTGGCGGAGGAAACTATGGTAGAATTTTCAATACAAAATTCTGTGACTTATATGCCAAATTCCTATGCAGATTTCTGACTCTCTCAACTATAGATCAGAGTACCGTAGTTTGTAACTAGAATTTGCCGGGTATTTCACTTGCATGGGCAACGACCCACTGTATGAATATATACTTACCCAGCATGACGTATTAGTTAGTCTTTCGTAGCTTCAAAGTGTGAAATTAATAGTGTTATATTTTTTCTTGCCTGTCGAAAATACACAACAGTAATGTGGCACAATAAAGTCATACCTATTATTAGATGAATCAAAATGGCTACGTGACCCAAACGGGTCCCGATGTAACCCAGAAACCTTCTCAACAAACTCCCTGATCAATACGGGTGACCCGTGGAGTCATCTATAGGGTAGCTTGTATAGATAATCTCTTACTCGTGTAGCGTGAACTTCGACCTGGGTTTTGGAGGTCATTAACATTTGGGCGGGCGGCGGTAAACTAGGTCGGTGCGTCAAATGCAGCGTTGCCATGGTAACGCGCCCCAGACGCTCAACATGGCGGCTTGTTTATATTGTTTGCTTCCAGAACCTTCTTATAACCTTATCAGATCTATATTTTACTACGTTTACGTTACTTTTATATTTATACATGTAGGTACAACAAATACTTTGGACTTCGAACAATCGAACAATCGATCGTTCGGTAAATAGCCCTATGATATGAATTACTAGCTATCTAGGACTTTCGAAAGATCTATTCCTTGTTTACTTTATGAAAGAAACCTCTATGCAAAATTTCAGCTTTTCAGATCCAAGGACGTGAGCTGGCCAACGATTTCTCTTTACGCATATGTAGAAATTTCAAGTGATTGCTTCAGCTTTACGAATATTATATATTTATAGAACAGGAATTTTTCTTGTAACTTTTAAAAGCACCATTAAACCAGTAGTACTTCTTTAAGGCTTTGTATTAAAGGAATCTCTGGGAGAGTTGTTGCTTTAATAAAAAACAAAAAGCTAACTTTACCTGTCTTGTCAAATATGTATCTAGAAATTTCTTAAATTTTTAAAAAATTTATTGATCCCAGATTTAACTGCACTTTTTACATAGAGCAATATCTGTATGACCTCGACTGGTATTAGTTTAAAGGATTAAAAGGAAACGAATCACAGAAAACATCTCAGCGAAATGCGTAAGCGACGAGCTTTTACTGGTGCCTTAGATATTCTCGAGCTAGGTTTTTCGCCCATACCACGATTTCATCGTTAGTTAGAACCTAAAGGTAACAACCATAGATTTAGAATTGGTCTTCGCTGCGCTTCAACAGCGCAATCCTAAATCTATGGTACAACGTCCTGTTTGCTATGCAATATGTCTCTCTTACGTCCAATCCTCGCTATCTCATCTAGTCACTTCCCACCATCCTATTTATATTGGCGGTCCATCATGCTTGAGGGTACCCCACACTACGCTTACACACCGACGCAGTCTCCACTTTATGACAAATCCGGTGGGTGATGAATATTGATCATCAAATGACGGAGAAGGAATATAAGGTGGTTAGTACTGATATGACGTTACCACTTTTTTAACGCAGGCGTGTCAGGTCGCGTGAGGTCCCTACTATGACAACATTTTTCATCATACCCTCATCTTCATGTTTTTTGTATAGATACCTATGTTTTCGCCTTTTGGTTACATGTTAAACTTTTTAACAGTTATTATTGATACTTCTGGGAAGATTTCGGACCTAGTAACATCGAATCATAATAATAATTATTATGGTCAGGCTAATTCCAACGCATTCCGGGCATACTATAACAAACAACAAAAAAAATTAAATGTAGACAATGTCGTGTCGTGGAATATGATTGATTAGTCACATTAAACAATTATTTATAAACCCACAATTGTTAGAAGGACTCCCACATGAGTTTAAAATCAACGACGATATAAAATGATTCATGCACTTACCATGAATATCTTTAAATATTTATAAGGGCCTAATATAGCATAGGAGTATAGTGTTACGTATTTAAAAGATATGCCGACTAACGGAAAGACTGAAATTCCGCAAACATATATCCTTCACTGAAAATAGAATTATGTATCATTGTTTAATAATCTACAGAAATTACCCTGTACATATTTAGATTTTTAAAAAGTGAATGCATATTTCTTTTAATCTAGGTAAGGTATGGTATGATCGCATTTAGTTAAGGAAAATATCGTAGTAAATGCGAATAATACATTATTCAGTCAACTTAATAGAAAACCCAAGGTCTACCCAATCCAATATTAGGATTGAAAATCAAAATTGAAATGTTTTTTATTCAAATAAACTTTTACAAGTGCTTTTGAATTGTCGAGTGAATCTTCCACTTGTTTGGGATGCCATTGAAAAAAGGAATCAACTTCTATATACCAACTATTAACTAAATCTACCATATTTATAGTTATATAGCTGTAGCCCATTGAGTAATTCTGAGTTAGTATGTTAACACTGGTACTCCTGTTAACGCGTGCGTCACGTTCCCTCTGGATGGGTCTCGAAATTAGGTCAAAAGGGGGTCGACCCGTTGTCACTGCTATGCTGTAATATACGCTCTTATCCAATTTCACTTTATTACCCTCTATTGTTTATTCAGTAATCAAAACCGCTGCATAGAATAATACTTTTCAATTTAAATAAAATAATTTTTACTCCTTTTTATTTGTAAAACATTCATAACTTTTTTTGTATGTACGGCGTAAGTACTCATAAATGAATTTTTGAAAACTGCAGTTAGACTTTCGATAAAATTATTCAAATTTAATTTTGGAAGGAGACAAACTGCTTTTTTGTTCTAGAACACTAAGTCCCAAAAACTTACCTGACCCGTTGGCCAAAATTGAAACTAATTTTTATGCCTGTTTAGTTTTTGTTTTTATTTTACTTTTTATAGATACTAGCGATGTTGTCACTGGGTCCGATAAGTTTGTCGGACTATAATAATAACTAAAAGCGTATTGTCTCATAATTTTTATTGACAGTTTTAAGTCATTTATTTAGGGGCTCAAGCTTGTCTTAACATTTAAAGTGTAGTAGGAGCATTAGAAGTAAGAATTACATTTAAGTAAGTATTTTGTTAAACTTTATTTATAAGTAATTATTTTGAAAAAAGTATTTTGTGAAATAAAGGCTTATTTATTTATAAATAACAATTTTAAGCTGGCTGTTAATGAAATACAGCAGCAGCAGAACGGATGTAAAAACATCCGTTTTTTTTCTGCCTCCGCACTAGTCACAGCGCGTTTACTCAGGACGAGGCCTAATATAATCACGTCCGCGTGCTTTGGTGCCAAGAATATAAGTTGTTGTAAAAAATCATAAATATTTATTTCCGGTATAAAAAGTCCTGTATAAAAGCCTATGTCCTTCTTCGAGACATAAACTTGTCTCTACCAAATTTCAAAAATTGGTTGCAAAGATTGGATGGGATGGGAAAGTGCAATGACTCATGTATATACCCATTAATATAATTATAAAATGTGAAGGATTATTGTTTATTGTGTGTATGTTTAAATGAATTATAGATACAAACCTACAAAAATATCTATTATATATCCCTAAACGTTTCCTTTTCGCCATCAGCTAAATAGCTTATACCACAAAATAGTAATAAGTTAAATTAAATCGACAAAGTTATACAGAGCACGGGTTTAAATTCAAGTTATCGTTATTTTATGATTATTATAAGCAGTGTTGAAATAGTTCAACGATAAATGCCGACGTGGTATTTAGTTTAAATATCTTGTAATATACAATCCGTGAATACAAATTCTTAGGGCCCCTGACATTGGGTCCTGACCTCACGCCTTTTGGCAGTCGCCTTGGCATTGCAGTAAGCCGTATAGGTATACGAGTCTGGCTCCACTCAAAATTTACAAAATAATTTCGTGGTGCGTACATTTGGACGACCTTTACCTTCGCCTTTTATATATCTTGCTGGTTTATTTTTGTTGCATTGTTTTTTTAAATACGTTTATTGGAAGTAATTTGTGAACGCTTTGCATTAATAACAATAAATTTATTCTGTGTCAACGCAGTAGTCATGTTTTTCGCAGAAGAATTCTTTAAACATCCTCGAAGATTGTAGCTAATAAATTATCACAAGGAATCTTAAACGAAATTGTATTTAATGTTATGATTAGGTGTTTAAATTTCTATATTTTATTCTTGTTTATTTGACGAAATTAAGACTCATAATCCTCCTAAAGAAATAATATAACATTGTATGATCAAATTTGTCGTGATCATTGATAATTAATTGATGCCTTGTCAGTAGAAGCCACGAGATCTCGACATAAATATCATTAAAATAACATAAAATTTGTTGCCAAATTTAAGGTTATAGCGCGTTCCGTCTAACACAAACATACAATATTTCGCTGAACAGAATGAAGTCAACCACAAAAGTACTCTAATTTTTACGTTGCCTTTACATACCAGGTAAGAAGTTTTTGGAAAGAAAATCGTAACTTTCAAAAGCATAAGATTTCTGTCCGAAACGGTGATAGTCTTGTTCATCTTGATCATAAGTGACAGAAGTCGTCTTACATGAAATAAAACTATTAATTTTGTTACATTCACTATACAATCTAAACAGTTATTGTCCTTGTACTTACCACAAAAAGATGAAATGTTAATTTAACCTTACATATTTTAACTTCACAATATTCATTGCAACCATTAGTTAGGATAGTTAAAAAAATTTGCAATTCAAAATGGCAACGGATGCACTTTGCTGATGTCGCGGCGCTTGCGCGGTGTCCCACTTCTGATCCGAGGTCACGGGTTCGTTCCCCGGCTTGTATTGATCGCTGTAGGGGCCGGAAGTGGGACTCCGTTGCAGCGGACTTCGATGGTTCTCGCAAACCCACCTTTGATGGAATTTGATCTATTTTATGAGATCATTCCCTTCACAAAAATAAAATAACCACGGCTTTAGTGCATCTTTAATAGTAGAGTGATATAGTGTACAGCAATTTGTAACTTGTAGTGATTACAATATTAAGTGCCTTACGTGTGCCTGCTCTATATACTATACAAAATATTTAGTAATAAGTCTTAAATAATTAAAAAACATTTCTAAAAGCAAGCTTTCATCATCTGCCATGTTTAATTTAGTGTGACGTCATTTTATTTTTCGTATTCTTCTCAGCAAACACTTTAATTGATACCTATACTATGGAGGTGCACAAAAAATAATTAGACCACCATCTTTGGGCCGTGGTGGCCTTAGGGGTAAAAACCAGGGCAACCGCCCGGGGCCTCGCTCTTGCAGAGGCCTCGCACTCTTGCCCGACAGCGCTGTAGCTTTTTCTACTTGGGCTGTAGCCCAAGTAGAAAAAGTCATTTCATCATCGCAAATATCTACCGCCCAGAGCGTCGCAATGGCTAAGGCCACCCCTGTCTTTGGTAGTCCGCCTTATTGGATTTAGAATGACGTCACTTCTCTTGCTGTCATCCAAACTAAATGTGTATGCAATAAGTTTAGTTGTGGTAGATTTTATCAGTCTCACCCGCAAAAGATTTTGTGAGGTTATGGTCATGTTTTGTGTTTAATGCTATAAAAAACTTATTAAATTGTATATACTGTATGTACCTGAGTTGAATGCAGAGCTTATGAATATGCTAGTGCTGTGACCTTATTACGGACAGTCATGTATCGATAAATTACAAAAAACAAACAGTGTTGTACTATTTTAAGGTCCTTCTTTAGCTTCTTTTCGTATAACAAATATTGTTCTTTTTGATACTCCGGTATAACAACTCGGTCTGACGATAAAGGCAAGGTATAAAAGTTGTTTTGCTTTTCTTCAGTACACAGATCCAAAACTTATTTCGCCATTTCACGTGCTTGCGATGAATAAAAAATGTTGTATAGTTGCACTCAAATCAGTCATTTTTAAAAATTTACATGGAAAGCAACTTGATTATTAATCGACAAACAAGCAACAAGCGTTTGATCAAAGAGTATGTATGTTACCGCTAATATCCGATAGCTAATAATGTCAGCATTTCCTAGGAAAGTCGACATAAACGATTTCGATACGTTAGAACTAGAAATTCGTCAATGAGATGATTTAAGAACTTTACCTAGGAATAGTAAATATTAACGGTCCGTCCACCGTTAAATCGCGAAATCATATAGCTGAATTGATCATTTCATGAAATATTCAAGTATATCGTTAGGTTCTGGGTTCACACTTAACAAAAACACGCCAGGGGTAGAGCAAACAAGACTACGTTGAGTCGGGTTATGCTGATTCGGTTTTGAGTCAGTCCACCATCACCACCGTATTATCTAAGAAATGTCAACTTACATAACCTAGGTAGTATGAGCAAGAATACAATTATTCCAACTGATTATTATTTTAACGGATTTCATACGTTAATGTCGACATCACAGCGTTAATGTGAACATAAACGGTTTTAACAACTTTAACGGTAACATGTAAATCACTCCGTATACGTATTTATATCGTACGGTAGATGTCTAAGACAGCACTTGACAACACTATCCGCGGGCGGGAGATTCGAAGGGGGAGGGAGTTGATTCCACCCGTCACCTCAGGCCCAAACTGCATTCAACTCGGCTGCGTACTATAGTTCCTTAGTATGATCAGAATTAACAATAATCTAGTTATACTTGACATTGACACAAAATACTAGACTAGAAGGAAAATCTGTTGAACTGGCAAACCAAGGCTTAAACACATTATCAACAACTGAAGAACACTGATAACGCACCTAGTAGGAGATCCCGCACAAGAAATTTATACCCTCATCGGTTATTTATATGTGATAAGAAATAAATGATAGATAGCATACTCATTGACATATCGTGAATAGGTTGCCTGGTTGTATAACCGTGGATGTTGCTAGTGATTTATGTATAGTAAATATTATTAATTAATAAACTAAAATATAATTTTAATAAATATGTGGTTTCGATAAATCTACCCGCCAAACGGCGGGATAGTGTACATTTTTCATACTCATCGTACTCATTCTTCGTATTTATGCAAACCGAAATAGAGGTGGATCCTGGATGGACTATAAAAATAAAGGCTGTTAATTTATGGGCTGCACCAGACATCAACCTAGTTTTTTATACTAACAACCAACATGTTTTTATTATATTAACTTTTGCAAACTATTAGTTTTCACAGTTTCAATCAATGGTAACTCCTAACTTTAACTGCCTGTAATGTACCTTAGAGTTACTAAATAAAGTTGAACTGCTTCTTTATTTGCGAATTATGGTATAAGGATAATGTAATTTTCATAATTCTCTTGATTATTTATTATATTGTGCTATCGGATATCCACTACCCGAAACACAATCGGCATACAAACAGCAAAGCTGAGGCGTTATCATAGGGTTGTTATCGGTGCTATAAGTAGGCCTCCGAGGTGGGTCAATGACGGTCGTTCACCGCTGCAACCCGCACGTGCTGACCTCGCATCACCCCCTCTACCCCCTTTCGCACCCCTCTTCCACTCCTCACCACATCCACCCTAAAGAATTATGACGATCGTTACAAATCTATCAAAAGAAACTTATTATTAGAGGAATATTATTTCAGCCTTGCTATTTATATCTTACTTAATACAAAATATAATACTCTTATATATTATATAATGCTCAGATAAAACGCTACAATTTACTATAAAGTCATTTGAAGAATTTGAAACTGGGCACGCTATTTTAAATTTGTACGTAAAATTCTCTGCACTTAGATCTCTACACTTCAGTGGGGTTTAATTGAATTATCAGAAGCAAAATGACAATATTATCTAGAAAACGCTTCCTATATGTAAGTCGTTACCTTTTTGTTTCTTTTTTTTGTTGAATTAAGAAATAACACAATATTTTAAGCTATATTAAGTACTAACCTAACCTTAACCAAACTTATTTTATATTTTGTTTAATTCACTCAAAATATTATTTATATACCTGCCTATATATATTTTACTAATAACTGCAATGTGAACTCGCTATCCTTGCATAAACGTTAGAGTTTTTAGAGGATGGCTAGTGTTTATACCCATAATATGAATGTATGTTTATCTTGAACAATAAATTAAAAAAAAATTGGCTTGCTTTTCAAAACCTATGCGTGATTTTATATTCAGCCACAGTGACATTCATTATTGATTTACGGTGATGGAAAATTTTCATATTTTATAGCAAACATAACCTATACATTTAAATTTACAATCAACAGAGCGAGTAGTCAAATCAAAAGTAAAAGTAAAAACAAATTACATAGTTTCGAAGTAGAAAATATGTCGGATGGATTAGTTTCAAACTTATAATTTAAAGAGTTTATAATTTACTGTCGTTATTCTATCGTCGAGTGGCGTACGTTTCAATGCCATATTCCTGGACCGCTATATTTATCAGGCGGTGCTAGTTAGGTCAATAACGTACATTCACCCGATGAAGCCTGCACCCTGAAAGTAGGGCGCGAACACCCCACGTATAAAATACTCTTTTTATGATTGTTTGGTCCTTAGCTTTTGCTTAGTGAGCTATTAATGCAAGGGAAAAGGCCTGCAATCGAGGTTGCTTTTAAAAGCGCTTTTCAAAAGCTTGTGCTTTGAGTTTTTTTTGCGACTTGATGGGATTTCAATTTGTTTATTTTCAGATAACGCTACATTTTGCTGCATCAATGATTGTTTAATTCGTTAAATTTCAAACATTATGAGTAAAACAAAGTTTTTGTAATTTCAGATTCGTAAAACATTCTTGTCTTAACTTAGCATAATCGGGTAACTATATCGCTTACGTAGGTCCTAAGCTATCTTATCTAGGCTTGAATGTCTTGCAATAATAAAACCTGACTTTCTCAAGAACATTGCATTGGTTTGAATCATTCACTTAGTATAATTTCTAAAATGAACATTTTCTCTACCTATTTTGGAAAATTTTCACTCTCGGGAAAGTCAAAAGTTGTATCCAAACGTTTAACTTTCGAATCGGACTTAGTTGGTTCTGAGTATTATCTTTTAAGAAAATAATAGCAATAATAATTTTGAAGGTGAGTTATTTAATATTATACTGATTTAATTTCTTTAATATATTCGTCGCATGGGGGTTTATTCATGTATATTTAATTATTTATTTATTTACGTTACGAATAAAGCATTATATTATTTCACTATTTTTAAAAGTTGTTTATAAGAAAAGAATATTGTGGGGTGCTGTTCTTTGTGCTGATAAAATGATAGATATTATATATTTTAAGGACTATTTGGTGATGATGATAAATGATAATTGGTATAAATTGATATTGATTTCAAATAAAAGTCAAATACGCTGAAAATCGATTTACTGGCACAATTAAAATAATAACTCAATTATTTGTTTTGGTTTGCTAATGCTTCTCATCGTTAAATGAAATTTAATGAATACAACAATGTATCGGTTATTAACACGACCTTCTATTATTATTTTTAATTTAAATTAAAAGGGCAATTAAAACCTCTATTGAATACTCGCATACTAAACAGTATCTTGATTCATTAAAAGTGTTTGAGTAGTATTATATAAATGAATTAGAAATGAATTGCATAGGAAGGGTATTGAATTAATGTTAGATACATGAGCAACGACTTTAATAATACTTACTTTAATTACTTTTTTAATCATCTGAGTGCTTTTAGCTTCTACATAGCCTAATACCTACTCGTATTTCGGAAATGGATACTATAGCAGATGATTGCACCATTTACGAGCAGTAAATGATTATAAAATTTGAATAATATGATTTTTTGCGTAGATGACGTAAAATAAACAGTCCACCACAGACAGGACAGGACAAAACGGAGTCGGAGTCGTATGGGGAACACGTTTCCTCCTGTCAGGTTAATTTGTTCAGCTCCATATCAAAGTGAGCGCGTGACTTTTTGTCAGTGAGACATTTTTAGTCCGATGTGTTTTCGCCCTAGCAAGTGACTGTGTGAGAAAATTAAAATTTAAATAAAATTTGATTTAATTCGAAAGTTTAATATTTTTGTTGGCAATCTTATTTCAAATTACAATTGAAAAACTAATTACTAACACAAATCGGTTAAAGGATCACAGCTTTATATATAAAAAAAGCATTGGAGCATTTCAAATATTTTCATAGTTCAATCGATATTCCTAAAGATAATTTAATTAAGAGTCATTAATTAACAATGACCATAGCTTACAATACAAAGCTAATAAAGTATCAAGTACTGAAAGTGTTCGGCGCTTATTAGAAGATTACGCAACTACATATCGAAGTGAGCAAGAATCTAGTTGCATATACTAAGTACAGAGTACTCCTAAGTACTAAACACTGGAGCCTTCGCCCATGTACTCGTAAAAGTAGATAGAATGTCTAAGTCAGCCAGGCCAGTAGGAGCCAAGGCTAGGTTGTGCAATCGCGCCAGTCCGTTTTAGACTCTATCAAAACGACATAGAGTGAAATAAAGAGCGGTGGGAGGCTTCAATGACGTTCGTTGACTCGAGCGTTCGATGCCGGCGCATTGCTGTTTTCCTTCTCCGTTTTCATACATTGATATTAGAAACTGTTGACTTTGCTTATTCCATAATTCACTTGTTTACTAGAAAATAACATTTAGTTACACATAGTTTTCCAAGAAAATCAGCACATACTATAAACTAACATAATAACTATTTGTCGTAGTACCTATTTGATTTTTTATTATTTATTAGAATATATGCAGCGACGACTGATTAATTATGTGTGTATATATTGATGTCACATAATATCAGTAGTAAAATGACAATCACGACGATCGATTGATAATCGGCTAAACCTCGAAAACTTTCCACGCTCTTTCACTTGGTATCGCACAGTTTGAACGGCAGGTTTGTTTCACTGGTCTTGCGTCCCGCCAGTTTCATTAGAGCCCGGTCGTCAGCGATGCGTTCGCCGCTCAGCGAACATAGCTCGTGAACTCGGAGGTCCTCGGCGAATGGTTAGTTTCGACGTGTGGCGGTGTAGCTCGTGACCCAATTTCGCAGCTGCTGGTTTCAGCAGCGGTGCGGGACGTTGCGGGGCGGGGCGGGCGCGCGGGCGGCGGGGAGCTGCGTGTCAATGCCGTACGTTGACTCCAAGCAGCGGCATCGACGCGGCCTCCGCCTTACATAACCATCGACAATGAGCACTCCGCGAATGCGTGTGATGTACCTCACCGCATTTGATACATTCGACGCCTCGCCCGAATGTCAAATCCAATAGTTGTATCCTTTGTGGGGTCGAGTGTACGCTTTTATGATATGGTTACCAAAGAGTTTCTGGATTTGCCGTTACATAGATTTAAACAGCATTTGTTAAGTTGAGGTTATTACACTATCGATGATTTTATTAATGACAAAGTTGCATGGAAGCACCCGGCCTCGCATCCAGTGACCCACAAGTCAGTGTAATACTTGTAACGTATGTGTTGTTGTAACCTTTTCTTTTCTATGAAAAGAGCAACTGCTGAGTTTCTTGCCGGCTCTTCTCAGTGGAATCAGTTTTCCGAACCGGTGGTAGAGTCTTAAAGTTTCATAAGTGGCACAAGTTGTCCTACATGAAATAAATAAATAATTTATCATTTAACACCAAATTACGAGTAAATTCAACGTCGGTACCACTCGATCGGATCGCTATCGAAAATAATTCCAGTAAAATCATGAAGCAATACGAATCACGCTGCGCGCTATTTTGTTTTAGTTGCCTATTAATTTTGACATTTCAATGCAACCAGCTTTATCTTAATACGATCTCGACATTTAATAGAGATGAATGATAATTTAATAGAGCGTCAGACGAGTTACGACTTTCTAAGTACTTCAAATTTAATTATTTTTCCTCCTACTTGCTCGGTATTCATAATTTATTTTTAAAAAACCATACGTACATTGGCTCTTTTCAGGTCTCTGACGTTGAAGTAGGAAATCAGATTAGTGCCCAAACATAAAACGATTTTAGCGTTAGTTTAGATAAGTCAACGCTATCTATCGGCAATGTAGAAAAGCTTTGTTTTCTCGAAAATTATAGAAAAGTACTATACAAGTCTCAACAATTCACGCCCTAATTTACTTAAAAATACCTCAGTTTCCTCAGCGCCTCGTCTTTCGAATATTACTTTTCGGTCTGGGCAGTAATGTACTACTATGTCGTTTAACAATAATATTACTTTACGTGCAGTACAGAGCCTAGGCTAACAAAGCACTTTGTGATCGTTATAATCCTCAATCGAGCCTTGGTTAATATATTACGATGTGTTAATGACAAATATAAAATAGTATATTAAACATTAGATATACCTACTCGCAGCTCATAAAAAAGTAATAAAACTGTACAATAATTAAATGCATTACTATGGAAGTATTAAATTAAGTTGTGATTGCATGCTGATTCTTCAATACAGATAGTTCAACGCACTTACTCATAGAGCCGTAATAAATATAATTAATTATTATTACCTGTAAAGAAAGATGAAAGTAATTAAGAAATATTTAGATTCATTTTTCTTATATATGAGATGTGCATATTCAGACTTTTTATTGTAATACGCGTTAGTTTTTTTTCGAAATTCTTAAATTCCTTAATACATCTATAGAGTTCATCTTAAAAGTAAATACAGAAAAGGCTCTTCTCAGACCAGGGCGCGTTTGGAACTGAAGCTTTAGTTTTAAGATACCGTAACCAATTATCACCATCATGTTTTATAAGTAAGTAATTTTTAACGTCATTAGGTGTACCTACAGTGTACCTATATTGAATAAATGATATTGAGCATTGGGTCTGTAATCAGAATATGGAGAGTATCCATCTTAGATTACTATAGCCAAGCAGAACTAACAACAACTGAAACAATTGATATCCCAGCAATGATTGATTCGGCTTCTACTCAATCGTCAAGCTTGGGATCGATAATGCCTCGTTGTCTCAACGATGTCTCAAACGAGGAATTCTTTGCCTTCAGAGAGTATTGAAAATATCTCATGAGTACGGAGGTACCAACCCCATGTGCGAATTTAGTGAAGTGTAAGGTGGTATTACGACGAGGGTGCAACAATGTCCACAGGGCGGGCGGCTAAGCACGAAAGTGAAAGATGCGCGGGCGCGAGAGGCTCGGGGAGCGAAGAGCGAGGGCTCGGGGCGAGCGTCGCCACGCTACGCGCCTAGCGAGCGAAGTGCACAGCGCCGCAGCCTCACGCAAACAAAACTTTAGTTACTAACCTACTTCCGTGCGGGCGCCAACTGCGAGCGCGACTCCGTAGCACGCTCGCCCGCTTTTCACCGCCTTTAGTAACGCTTAATATGACACCTAGTGATGGACTATCACATTAAAAATAACTCACTGGGACGTATCTCATTCTGAATGGACTGTATAAATCGTAGTGGACGACAGGGGCCTATGAGCAAAATGTTTTACGGTGAGATGATGTGTACAACTTGTAAAGCTTTTATGTTATTCTGTTTTCACGTCGGCATGCACTTGTCTCGTTTTCTTCTTCGATGTTTATGATAAGGCGTCACGCGCACACCAATCGCAACTTCCTATTTGTTTTTGATGTTCATATTTTTAGTACACACTTATGAATATCTATGGGCTGGTTATGAAACAACCTTCTCAAAACTGTTGTTTTTCGTGTTTGTTTGTCTGTCTCACAATTTTTCCGAAAAATAATGTTTTTTTTAAAAGAGTTTCTTAATTATTAATTCTTAATTAACTTTAATTATGTATATTTCGTTTTTTATAAATAAAATATATAATTTTTATCGTTAAGACGTCATTTCTAACGATCTTATCTTATGCTCATTACTATACATATATCTTGTCGTAACCGCAGAAACAATCTTAATAAGATTGTTCTAATATTATTAATATACTTATCTGAGGACTTTATAGTCCAAAATTATGCTCGCCTTTAGAAACGCTGCGTAAATTTAACTATTGGTCTAGGTGACGGCCATATTGAATCTAGGCGCTAGTGGCGCCATCTAATGATAAAGTTAAATACGTCTACAGTGTTTTCATCGCATGCCATTCATATATTTTTCAATTAAATATTCTGCTAAATTCTGATTTTATACATAAAATAGTAGGTAGGTATTATGGTTTAAAAGAGCTTTTTAAATCTCATGCGGGATAAGTGCCATTAAAAGCATGTAGGTAAGATAATAAATTAAATGCAATTAATGTCATTCACAAGCGGAAACTTCCAAGATTTGGTAGGCATGTTGTTTTACATGGCATCTTATTTAACTACCACTGTTTCGATATGAGTTTTTGGTAGAAAATCCTTATATCTGAGTAACTTTTAACTGCATATTCAATTTACATTCTGATAGTGGAATTAATATTGGTCCTAGAATTCAATTGATACTAGGTACTTACTACTTGTTTGGAATGTCGTTCCTTCAAGCTACATATTTTTTTTAAATTCATAAATAGTAATCACTACATGATGACAACGACTTCGTCCCGCAGGGCTACCGCGTATCTTCTGCATCAATCATTGTTTCAGTATCAATTGTTGTGATTGGCTAAATTTATGGTATTCTTGCTGCGTCAATGGATTTTGTCCAATATTGGAGGAGTGTTATCCAATCAGAGGTGATTGTGATCGTTACACTGTAGCTGTCAGAGATACGCGGTCGCCCAGCCGGACTTTTCAGGTTCTCAACTATACTCATGCATCAAATCACGTTAATCATCCGTTGCTCTATTGCGGCGTGAACATGATCAAACAAGAAATAAATATATTTACACATTTATAATATTATTACGGATTCTCAATATTATATTAATTTCTCTAGCAAAAAGATTATATAAGATAATTAGACAAGTACTTAGGTACTATTATATATTCTGTGGAATGAGTTATGAGTATGTCACAGGTCGGGTGAGCTTCGAGTGAGTAAATGAGTATTGTGCTCGTAGTAATGTATACTGATAGGTACGCGTTTCTAGATGCGCACACAACTTATTGTGCGCTGATTAAAGTGTTGGTGTTTGCGTAGTTTTTTGACTTAAGCACGCACACTGATTGGTCGTGGCGAATCTGGGTCGGTTCAGTGACCCATATGTTTATCTAACGATTGTAGCAACGCTCCGCATCCGCGGCTTGTCGTGTTATCATATCACTTCGTTCGCATTTTAGTTTGGGTTATCACTTATCTGCCGGGCAACCTGTCTCCTGCATTATTCTTATAGATAAAGGCAGTAAACAAGGTTTTGGTGCCAAAATCTTTTTTTAAATGATTGTTTTTTATTTATAATATAATTTGTAAGACTCAAAACAAAATATAGCGGCGTAGCTAACCACAGCAACTTATTAAAATATTACAATGTAAACTAAATTTTATCTCCAAAATATAACTTACAAATCTGTCAAGCTAACTAAAGGCGGGAATTCTTGTGGCGATTTTTTTTTCTCAAATAGTCACATAGTCATTTTAGAAGACGCACCACGTCGCTTCAACTCTCCCGCAGTGTGCCTTGAGCCTTATATTATGAACATGTATCAAGGTAGATGTATTTTCCGAAACAACTGCATAGGCCTATTTCATTTTATAAGTAAAATTAATAGACAATTTATAACCTTTTTAATTTAGTTTAATATGCGTACGAACAGCTATTACCTATTCTGTGGTATAAGTGTAGAATCGTGATCGAACCACTCTCATTTAGCGTTTAAAAAGTACTTTCTCTCAAAACTCACGAATTTGGGTCAGCACTCAGCATCGCTGCTCTCACGGATAAGATTCCTATCCGATACATGCGTGCGTTACCGCGCGGATTAATGCGATTGCCATTTTTTTGAATTTTAAATAAATTTTAAGTATAGTTGTGTCAACTATCTACACCGTCATTTCTATTCATTCTATACCGTCCTTTTTCAGTAAAACTCTACGTGGTGTTACTTTACCGTGTACTCATATTAATAATAATTTACCGTTGCCAGAATTGTAACGAAAACATCTATATGGTATATTATTACATCATTGAACCGTTAGATCTAAAAAACTTAAATTTTGCAGTTTTGAACTAAAAAATCTTTTAAAAATTATTTCTGAGCGAGACGTGGAGTATTCTTAAATAAACAAAGAACCTCTTTAGCTTTTCCGATACAACGCTGCAGTTTATGCGCTCAAGGACAGTGAAAGTTAGAGAAAGGATATGCAAAGCAGGATGACGTCACGCCTTTACAACGCCCGTCAGCGTTTACTGCTTACCGAAGTAGTTTGTTTAGAGTTAGACAATGTCTTCGTGGCTCGTGACTTACCATTCGAAGCATAGAACGTACTCTTCCTTATTATATCACACTTGCCTGCATCATATTTTTTGTTTTGTCCAGGTTTACTATTTATTTGTATCGAGAGGAAGTAATGTTTTCCACGAAAATGTGCAATGGTGGAACACATACTCTCATGAGTCTCAATTGGAATTTTTTATCACGCCTAACTTATTTTACATTTTTTCACCCTAATACCGGTTGATGTTCGGACGTTATTCTTGATACATTAAAATCATTAGCGCCTTGATACATAAGCATTATCAGCTTAGGTTCTCGTTAGTTTATAATATGTGACGTTAACATGTCATGGAATTTTAAACGGGCAAACATCGTGATTTGTCATCTTCATACTAACTCGCTACATTAACGTGGATTTCGTACTTCAAAATAGGGCAATGTCCTTCACGATAAATGAGATGTTCTGAAATCTTCTCCGTTGTAAGAAGACCTTCGCTTACCTTTCAGTAACTAGCTATGATACTTATATTTCGCTATAGATAAGAATAGACAACCTTGTAAAGGCCAGTTGAAGTAACTGCATCCACTTTATTGACCTTCTAAAATTACTAATGGCGTTTAGGCAAATATTCTCCTAAATTTGTATCTTACGGCCTCATCTATCGTTTAACGCCAAAAGGGCCATTAGTAATTAGTAACCTATACCAGTTACCTTCAAACGCTCAAACTAAGCCCTTCATTTTTGTTAGCGCCGTCCGTACCTTACCTTTACGAAGGTAAACACACACAGATGAATTTTATAATTTGTCTATCTCAATCACGTTTATTGCGGCAGCCATTAGAGTGAGCGGGACGACAAAGATTGGCTGTAGTTATTAGTTAGTCTAACACGCAATAACCATAAGGTCACTTAGACAAAACGTAGATGCGTCAACGAACGCTGGCAAGGTGACGCAGTGTCACTAGGAATGTATTATTGTAATACTGTTGAAGCTAGGTGCGTAATAGAGCTGCACGTTGAAAAATTCATTTTATTCATATACGTAACGGATACATATATGTAACGGATTTCTAGGGTTTATTTATTCTAATTCAAGCCAATAATACAAGTGAAATTCCATTCGTGACATGTTTTATGTAGTTTCAGCGGTTTGTGATATTTGTCCGGAAAATGCTACAAAAAATGCTTTTGAGGTCGTGGCAATTTTTCACCATCTGTTTACGCCTTAAAATGTAGATACAGGTCGGGAGCTGGGACTAATAAATTTTCTAGACGTTTTGAATAATTTTTAGCTTGATGCTATACGGTATGAATATAATATCATTGAACCAAAAATATGTTCTTTTGTTTTAGGTATAATGTGACTCTAAGTAAACCTAGATTTTTCGATACTTTAATAAGTAATAACTTTAAGAAAAATCCACGCAGTAAAATACCAAATCCACACTTTATCACCAGTTCTGAAAGCAGAACTACCTGAGAAGATAGTATATAGAAATAAAAGTTTGTCTTGCCATTATCTTTATTCTTATTTATTTTATTTTATTTTACAGCCGGTTACCTACATGCTAAAACCGTAACGCATTTATGCGATATTTCAGCCAAGAGTAATTAGTCCTAGTAGGTAAACTATTTGTATTAACACAAAAGTCTTTTTACATAACATGCATAGTCTAACCTGCGAAAAAAAAATTGCCAGTCTGCAAAAAAAAGGACTGCCGATAGAAGTGAAAACAAATATTTAATTTATTTTTATTTTACTCAAAATTATTAAAATATAAACTTTAACATCGAATGTAGTATATTTATATGTTCGCGAGCATGTCGGTCACGGTCACGCGAATCTACATTTTTAACCCCTACCAAAAAGTGCTCAACTCGCCTCTGTATGCGAGTTGAGCACTTCTGTAAGTTTCACACTGCAATATAAATTACCAAAAAGTGCTCAACGTGCCTAAAAAAGTTTTCACTTCAATAATAGCTTCATCTTTGAAATTCCATGTCAACACTCTCGCAAATTGCACCGCGACTTGTGATAGTGTGGTGGTTGCATAACGCTGCATATAAGATGACAAAGTGCCCTAGTTTCTAATACTTGTATAAATGCGTAGTACTCATGCATCGTTTGTTACACTGTAGAACGTTGTACCAAGTATAGTCAAATAGTCAAACAGTCAAATAATGTTTATTCAAGTTAGGTAGGTACACTACACTTGTTGATGTCCAGTTATTTGTAAAATATAATGGTGCTAATTAGTAACGGTATGAAAGAATTTTCAAAACATACGTCTTAATATTTTTTTACATAAATGTAGTACTTCTATTAAGTAAGCTTCTATGAAGCGATTAAAGAAAAGTTCTATATTTTTCCTAGCCTATCGTCGTTATTATGGCCAGTAAAGCTTTATTTCATAGCGCTGGTGACTTAGAAGCCAACAGTCTATTGGAACTATTAAAAAAAACCCTTGTTAGGGTTCCGTACCTCAAAAGGAAAAACGGAACCCATAAAGGATCACTTTATTGTCCTGTCTATCAACACCCTTTTGCTCAGGAATGAAATTCATGTCAAATAATCAAGTCTACTGTCTACTGTCTACTGTCAAAAAATTAAACTTCTAAGCCAACGCAATCAAAAGACCGTTTATGCCGCAAATTTTCGAGACTTGCAAGGGAATCAAAAGCTACAGGGTACTTCCCGTGAACTCAGAATCTTGAAATATAGTACGAAGCAAGATAAAGGAAAAATTGCGAAAAGCATAAATTTTTAGTTACATCATATAATAAAAATATTTTTAATAATTTTAAACTTAGTACTACAGATTTGTACAGAACCATCGGCGCGCGAGTCCGACTCGCACTTGGCCGGTTTTTAAATAACAAAGTTATCGAACTCCACCAATCTGATTCGACGTCATGAAAATTCGAACTAAAAGACTTTAAATTTTTCATAATAAATGGCTTCTCTATGCCTTCATAAAGTGCTTCAATAGTCGTGCATTAAAGCTGTTTTATTCAACACACAGACATGAACCTTGCACGTTTTTATTAATACGTATATAGGTACCTTGTTTTGTTTTCCTAGCTGTTGTTTCGTTGGCGTAGCCTCGAGGACTTTGAAAAATATAACTATACATCTATTTAGTCTCAAAATCCTTTATATCTCACGCCATGATTCCAAGGTTCACTTATTTTATATTAAAATATCGAGTAAGAGAATTGCGATGTTTTATTAATTTTAACAATTTTCATTGTTCAAATGAAGACAAATATTTCGTTTGGTAATATTGTTCCTATACCACTTTTCAATTAAAATATTGTTGTAGCTTTAATAATATCCTAGTTATATGAATAATTGAATAAGTAATTTTTTTTACAGTACAGTACAGTACTTTTTTTTTACAGTAGCACACGTCCTATGCCTGCAACAGGGCCCCTATAACAGGGTATCTACAACAGTTTAAACTATGATAAAGGGCACATTTTAATTTTTTACCAGCATAGTATTTTACAAAAAAATGCGAATATAATATTATGATGAATATCATGCAAGAAATAAAACAACAGACAGTAAGCACTTGAGTTCTACCGTTAGTTGAGCAGGAGGCAGTCTGAAATTAGGGTCAATGATGCTGTAGTCATAAAATCGTCATCTAATATCACACTGACTCATAGTATTGCTGCTCAAAATACTATTAAAATAATTGAAAGAATTTGTAGTCCATACTATCAAATAGTAAGAGTATAATTAAAATTTAGGAAAATTTTATTCAAAACTGAAAACAGATTCGAAAATATGCTATCGAGATGGATTTCTTTTTAGCGTTTTTGTTGTATAAAAATGCTAATACTATGTAGGATGTTATTAATTAACATCCTACTACACTAATTAATGATACATAGCTTAATCTCATCTTAACCTTAATTAATCAATCAAAGCTTCGTAAATCAATAAATTCTGATAACTCTATGCAGTAAAAATCTGTACTCACAAAATAATTTTAAAACAAAATGTTAGTGGTATTATTGTTCAGTTATTAATGTAACTAAGGGCAATGGATTTCCCACGCAGCGCTGGCCTTGCATCTGAACCGTTACGACAATGCAACCGGAGTCACGGACAGTTCTAATCTATTATAACTCGCGTTTTCCTCTCCTTTGCAGGGATCTACTGGTTAAAGCGCCTTTATTAGAGACCATATTAAAGCCTTTATTAAAACAAAAAACCATATATAGCATATTATGTAGCTCATCTTTTTCGATCTGGATGTGTCATAATTGAAGTATATCATGACGCTTACGTACAGACTTTTATACAGTCCGCTGTCTTTAAAACTTTTAAAAGTAAATATTTAAAAAAAATGCCAGTCATAGGGACTGCCGATAGAATTGAAAACGAATATTTAAATTGTTTTCAATTAATAAATTACTTTTTTCTAATTAAAAAAAATCTAAAATATAAACCTTAAAACTAAGGCATTAAAGTTTAATTACGAATGTACTATATTTTTACCTTTTGTCTTCGTAACAACCCGAATGTCGGTGTTCGCGAGCATGTTGGACACGCGAATCCACATTTTTACCCACTACCTAAAAATGCTCAACGCGGCTAAAGAAGTTTTCACTTCAGAAATTTAATTTGAAGATCAAGAATGGGTTTTAAGAACCAACCAAACAATTATCATGATAACAAAAAAAAATAGGATTGATTTTGTATTCAAATCTTGGGTGAACCGGCCCACTTGAATGTCAAGTGATAAATTTGACCATGCATATTTCACAGTTGAACAAAGTTCAAGACTTGCATTAACATAAGTATACACAGCATAAGACTATAATATCAAATGAAAGGTGAACGATCTTGAAACTGAATCCACTTCAAAGCAAAGATATGCTTTTATGAAAAGTGAACACAAAATATGTATATGTTTACTATAAATAAATCCTGACCTTTCGCTCGATGGATGCGTCAGCCAAACTGACGTGATGTAACCGACCATACACACATAAACAAGTTCATTATAAACGTACAGCCTCTCTATGTGTGGCGTCCATGTAAGAGCCTCAATCAGCAGCAATCGAAAGAGAAAGTTGTTGGGGTCTATGGTGACTGACCGTTGAGCTTAGTGTTGCTATTCATTCTTATCGATATTTTATGTTCTATGTCGGCAGTACAATACAAATGATAAATTATAATGTCAAAGCTCAAAACCCATGATGGTTTCCATTTTTAATGTCAGACACTACCACGTCTGCTGATAACAGTGCTCCAATACTTTCACGCTGCTTGCATAATGGTAAACAAAAATATGAATCATAATAAACTCATACTAAAGTACTAAACTAAACTAAGTAAATACTTCAAGTAGAATGACAATATGTCATATGTAGAATGACATTATATACGTGCTTGTTAAAATCGTAACTAGAGACAAACAGACGTTAACTAGCGACAGAGCCTGGAGTATGACAATATGTCATATTCCATGATCTGTCTTACACTAAGCGCTTGTTAAAACTTTAACTAGAGACAAACAGACGTTAACTAGCGACAGAGCCTGATATGACAATATTACATACTCCATGATCTGGCTTGTACTAAAGGCTTGCTAAAACGTTAACTATATAAAGAGAAGAGAGGTACGGTTGCAATTAAATCAATCATAATAATATGTATAACGTATCACCTCTGTGTGTTCGTAAAAATCGCAGGTACGCTAGAATTTTCTCGCCTACCATAGTTATTCCTGTTTTAAGAAGGCACTGATTGTCACCATATCGATAAAACTACTACTACTAAATCGATCCATAAGAGTTACACACTACATTGCAAAGCAATCACGATTTACACTCGTTACCGTAAGCGCCCACGCGCGTCGCTTCCACCGCCTAGACCGACAGTCACTCTCACTTTTCATGGAATGCTTTATGAATTATTATATAATGCCCGCAAATTAGTCCACGTAGATCAAGATTTTTAAATCCCGTTGAATGTCTTAAATTTAAAAGTCAATACAAATACCGATACTATATTAAAAGATATTCAACTGTGCATCCGTCAAAAGTTCACCGAACTTACAACTAGTACCGTAAAAATTACGTTCGATCCCGCTGCGCCCGCGCCACCTTCCGTCCCGCTCGCACGTTTACCTGCGAAGCCTAGACCCGCGCTTACTTTCGCTTTCCATTCAAAGCTTTTTACCTCTACGCCTCACGTTTATTGCTGTACTTTTCTTTCAATGCCAAGTCACTTTCTTTACGGACCGATTGTTGAGGTTTTCCTAGTACCGTCGTAGATGGTTTTGCCTTTATGTTTATTAGCATTTCTTTTTATTTATTTTTATTTTTGTTACAGACTTACTATTCATTTCTGAAATAGACTTTGAATCGTCGCTTAGGAAAATCTTGTGAAAAAATTCATATTCGCATCAAGTGAACGTTAATACGAAAAAAATGTTTTAGAGTTACCCAGGAGTTAAGTAGAATCAATATTTTGTTAACAATTTACACATAACAATTTAAAACAAATGCCTGGCCTCATAATGATGGCAATACTTATTGTTGTGTATTTAATATTTATTATATTTATTTATATTAATATATTTATGTATTGCAATCATAATATTTAATATTTAAATGTTTAAATGTGTAAAAGTACCAAAAAAACAAGCTCGTGTGAAGCAAGAAGTCAAAACATAAAAACCTTGACCACGACGTCTGACATTAAAAGCGCATACGCCTTTCACGGCTGTCAGGTGGTCGTTGTATAACAAACTTTCCATTTTCTTTTGTAGCTTAAAAACTATCACTTTAACATTTAAATATGAAAACAAGTCATCGTTACATTAAACATTTTATGAAACAAATAGACTATCAACTCAATAGCAATATTGAAATATAAAATCGTTTAGGGATCAACGCACGGCCTAAACCGCTATGCTCAGAAACTTGAAATTTTAACAGTAGGTTCCTTTTGTGACGTAGGTGCTCACTAAGGAAGGATTTTTCAAAATTCCACCCCTAAGGGGGTGACATAGGGGGTGAAAGTTTGTATGAAAGCCCGTCATTTGAAAATTAAGGAGTCCCTGTGGGAAAACAAACTTATACCACGCGAACGAAGTCGCGGGCATCCGCTAGTCTAATCATAAACTAAATAAAATGTTGAATTAATAATATTCTTTTGACAATTGTGTCGCACTGTCAAATTTACTCGTAAAATTTTGAAAATAACTCAAAAACCAGCCCTGTAGTGATACACGTAAATTTAAAAAATTCCACTCTCCGTTTTAAAAAGAAACGCGTTCCGAATATCGGTTCCTATAAAACGGTTAAATCGTTTATACTTATTTCGCAACACGCAGACTCGCCGTACCACGAGTTAAGGTCGGCAATATGTGGCAATTTTCCCATTTCGAAGAGAAGACAAACCTTGACCTAGGAATTAAGTTGCGTTTCGTCACTCACGCTACACTTTGCGAACCAACAATTCGCAATGTTTTATAATGAACATGTGTTTATTTACAAAGTCTTAAAGCTATTTAGTGCACGTTGGCGTTTTTCCAACACTCGTAGCATCAAGATACTCGGAAAAATATATGAGATACGCGTAATTGAAACGCAACTTATTTCTATTACATTTAAAATTAAAATAGTATTTTTTTCTAGTTTTCCTTTTTTGTCCAGAAACAATTATAGCGAACGTAGAAAAGTTCAGCGGGCCAATATTCTCAGTACAATTACGAAACTTGTGGTTAGATGTCGCTAGTGGTAGGAGCGCGCGCACATGTTGCACCACCGAGCTCTTTACGCAACACGGCCGTTCACCCCGGAAGGCGTTTTCCTCGGTTTCTTTAGCAGTGTGTTACTGACTTACTGTGGTGATCGCGTGACTCGCTCGCGTGCACTCGACCTAACCTCTCAACGGATCTCAATTCCCAGCCACACAAAACTCAACCACTTAACTTAGTTCCTAGTAATTAAAAAACAAAATAAGCAGTTGTTTTATTTTTGAAACCAGGAAAATAATATAATCCTTTGCATAATTCATTAAAAAGATAAAGTTAAACACGACATAAAACCTATTTAACTAACATTCACCGAAAAAGCGAGCCCTAAATAATTAGACTGCATAATCATTTCTAAGAATAAAATCAGGCCTAGATGATATTGCCAATGAACGAATAATGAAACGAATAATATTTCAATATTCGTTTAAACCATATTCATCCACTTGGTTGAAAAGTTTTTGAATATTTTGTATTAAAAAAATATCGTTCAACACATTTAATCGCGTCTACATAACACCATAAATAATAAAATTTGAAAGATGAGCTATTAAAGTTTGTCTTAATACTTGTATGCGGCCGTATCATTGTCAAAATATAAATATATTGTCATTCATTTTTATGCTCCTTGTATGCGAGTTTTATTTTTATGCTACACAGTCGGCTGGCTGGTGCGTGCAATTTGTCTAGAGACAGGGGATTAGTCATATTCTTTCGGCGCAAATATTTAAATGATTAATCACTTTTACCTTACAACACTGATATTTAAAAGCTTAGCGGTGATACTGGTTTACAATTCGGCCTTCTATTCGGAAGGTACAGGGTTCAATTCACGAGCACTTCTAACTTTTCGAAGCTGTGTGTAGTAAAAGAAGTTTGAGCAATTCAAAAGAACTCGCACAGACGGTACAGACAGAATGACATCATGGGTAAACCTACATGCCTGTGAGTTATCTATAATGTCCTTAAAGTTGTGTTGTGCCAATCAAAACTTGGCGAGCGTGGCCGAAACCCATCTCATTCTGAGAAGAAACCTGTGCTAAACAGTGGGCCGGCGATGGGTCATAATGATAATGACGATGATGTAAAAGCAGTACCATATTTCTTATCACGAGAAAAGATTGTGATAAAAAATATTAGAAAATTCATGATTTATTAAATATCCACATAAATTTATTACGTACCAGTTGTAAACTTCGATGTTATATCACATTATTTGTAGTTAAGTGAAAAGAGGACAGTCAATCTTATTTACTGACGTAATTCAACTTTAGAAATCATAAGATGATTCTAATTTCACCTTGAGACGTGCACTTGCCAAACTATGCTGGGAACAATAGTTTTGCTTTTTATTTCAGACATTCAGTAACAGTTGAAATACAATTCACTACCTAAATAATATATGCTGTGTTTGAGCATGTAGAGTATCCAGCTATTTGAAAGTAGAAGAACAATAAATTACAAGTTAATAAAATTAATTATTATTTTCATATTTTTTACTCAAAGGAAAGTAAGAACATAATGCTATGCTAGTGACTTGATATCACATATAATAAGAAAAGTCCTGACTGACTCATTGACGAACTCATCAACGCATAGACTAAACCATTAAAGCTAAAAAGCTGAAAGTTTGCACAAAGGTTCAATAATAATAATTAGGAGTAGAGAAATTATAATGCAAACAAGGAAATAAGTTTTTTTGAAAATTAGAACTTTTTGATTAGTTTTTTTGGAAATACGGTTTTTTTTGAAAATCCCTCGGGAGCAAAACTGCGGTCGATCGCTAGTAGAAACATAAAATAATTATGATATCTATAGGTTCTGCAAATAAAACGTGGGAGCGGCTTTTATAATTTTAGACTTTCGTAGACATTTAGTAATTTTAGGATTTCGTAGACACTTTAGGCTGCATCACCACTTGCAAGCAAGTCTGATTGCAGCCAAGCTCTGGCCTATATAATAAAAAAAACATAGAGTTCGCAAATACACTTTTTAGCCTTAGGAATCTGCCAATGACCTGCCAGCGAATATCAATTAAAAGTGACGAAATCAATTCGTATAGCATAAAACTAAGAGGAAACAGTGATTTAGCTATGCATATGCTAGCATTTTTAGGGGATGGGCTTAATATATCTGCCATACCCCAAACAGGTTAGTCCGCTACCATTCTATACTGCATCATCACTTACCATAAGGTGAGATCGCAGTCAAGGGCTAACTTGTAGTTGATAAAAAAAAAAGCTATGACAGTACCGACATTTACATAACAGTGACATTGCCTCGCTTACGCGAAGATGCACGGCTGGCCCCTTGCGAAATTGTTCAACGCACCCGCTTAAGGCCCCATTTCAAAACATTTTATGTATGAAACGGGATAACCTGATTACCTAGAAAGAGTGCAAACACTTTAAAACAGACGGCTACTTTTTCTAGCTTACATCGATTTAAGGTCGTTGATATTCCTAATAATTTGATGATAGTTCAATAACCATTATTTTTAATAGGAAAATGTAAAATTTAACACCCGTCTAGGAAGTAATACAAAAATACCTAAAACAATTACATTATAAAAACAACTCAACAAAAAATCTTACTATTCATTATATGAAAGTTAAATATGTTGAAATCGAAAATCAAACTGAATTCCGAACGTAGAAACTGCTAAAAGCTCTGACATGTTGTGATGTTGCCTAAACGTAAATTGAAAAGCGACTGGGAGATTATCACAAGGTAACGTATAGGCAAGGTATAGAATATCGACGAGTAATGAGGCACAATATATCTCGTTTCTCAATAAACAAGCAGTGCTAATATTTTAAATTAAAACATCTTAATGTTGTCCCAAATAAACAAGGGTAAAGACCTTTTGCGTAACTTATGTTACGTGTGCCGGTGAGAGGCAATGTCAGCCTTCGCAACAGCACCATTATCATGACAAGTAAGCAATTCTCTGAGCTCAAAACAATGCTTCGGTTTTTACTATTTCGCATACAATGTTCCGCCAAATCCACCGAAATATATGATTTTACATACTAAGTAAAATCATGCAATGCATTTTTTTTAATTATACGTCATTCAGGACGAACGAATATTGAAAGCATTAGCTTAATTCCACTAATGGCAAATAGCATCATCATTGGCAGACGAAAAGCCACTTATAGGGCATAAAAAAATGTAAAATTTGCATAATAGCAAACAGCAAACATAAATCAATTATTTTCCAGTTATACCTAATATTATACGCCATCAAGTAAATGATCAGCAATTTAAAACCAATACGCAAATATGAGGTTAGGTTCCTATGCATTTAATATAATATTGTAATCACATGAATTGCAATGCATAACAATTGCAAATCAAGGTTCCTCTAATGTCTTTATTAAAATTAAGTCTTTTGTTTCGTTAGCGTATGTGCCAAAAAAGGTCAATGACCAGCCTCGACGTTTCTACAACAGCACTCGGCGAACGATAAAGGCTTTATAGCAAATCCTAGAGTACTCGATTGCAATTGTATTGCAGGTGAATAGGGTTTATATTGCAATGTTTAGTTTGCGAATGGACCACCTTCTGTCTCGATAGTGAATTCAAATTAAATGGCAAACTCCATCGTAGGTTTAGCCTAGGTATCCATCTAATTCGAACTTTGAAACTAAAGTGTTAGAAGCTATATTGTTTCATTGATATTTGGCTATTACGATTTATGTTTGCGTATAGAGTTAGCAGTGACGGCCAAAATGTTAGTTTGTTTATCGTTCGCGCGCGTTCTTGACAGCGAAAAAGTGAAAACGACTGGTGGATGAGCATTGTGAAACTAGGCGAACGACGCTGGCTCGGCGGCGCGAGGATACGCATTAGCAGCACCATACTGACGTTATATAATAGGAAATGTGGCCATACGGTCAACTCTGCACACATAATACGATCAATCCGTGCATAACAATATATTACGCGTTTTAGCTACGAGATTTGAATTCATTTTACATGAGATCTTCTAATAAGAATCTATTAAAAGTTTATTTGAATTTGAGCCGCACAAAAACAGCTATAAAACTTTAATTCTGCAGTCGGCGTGATGCCCTCAGGTAGGCCTCTCTAGAGTTCTAGACCCTAAATGTATGTTAACGGTGCGAGTATTAATTACTATGGTGCATTCGTTAATTGGTCTCATCACTTAACAGTTCACCAAAAACAGGATTACAATAGCGGTAATGTATGTCATTGACATCGAACTATTGTTTATTGTTATATCTGGTAGGGCATTCTTTAACTTTCGAACTGTGGTACAATGGACTAGGAGCTAGCAGACCAGCAAAAATCCGTTAAGTATCGCTCCAAAAAATAAATGGTTGTCCTTTTAAGTACTTATTAAGTTTACCTAATTCGGCTAATGACTCTTTTTATTAAAACCTTGCTTTTGAATGTACATCGAAACAGGTTTTTTTCCCCTTCCTCCAAAGCCAAGGAAGAAGAGTTAAAATTAAGGTTTTCGATTGAGCACGACCTCGAGAGGTCATAACTTTTTTGAACCAAAGTATCTGAATCTCGGAAACGGCTCCAACGATTTTCATGAAATTTAGTATGCAGGGGGTTTCGGGGGCTATACATCGATTTAGCTAGGATTTATTTTTTGAAAGTGACATTATATTCGTGTTTTCAGGTAATGAAAAACTGCTAAAATATTATTAGAATACGAAGGTACATTTCGCGAATATGTACAAGGTTATAATAGCTCAGGTGGGATATCGGGTGGCCCCGAAACCAGAAGACCCCTGTTCGAGTCCAGATGTCTCCAGTCCGTTTTTTTTTATTTTAATATAATTTGCAAAAAGCACGATTAACAAAAAAAATACCGAGCGAAGGTACTCTGAAGTATTATATGAATAACCGTTTATAATGTCAGTACTTCTACCAAAGATTCTACTAGAAATAAATATGAATATAGTTAAAGAATAATTGTGAAACTGTGTACATAACTAAAGTTTATAAAAACCCAATTGTTTACATAATTTAATCAGTGATTTTTAATAGATAACAAACTGTGATTACAAAGAAGTTTCCACCGTTCAAACGACAAAGTTAATTGTGCGTTGCCAAGTCGAGTCAGCTACTTCTAAATAAGTCACTTCTACACATTACATTGTTAATATAGCAATTTTATTAGCTGTTTACGAATTGTCGAGGTCGTTAGCACCTTTATCGGCAATTTCGGATTATCACCAGTCGCCAGGGGCAGACGTCACATCACTGACAGTATTAATAATTAGGCTAATATTTAGTGGCTCTTTGAAAGTAATTTAATTAAATACAAAACTCATATTCTAATTTTTTTCTCAAAATTTGATAGTGTTAAATTTTAAATTTAAAAAGTTTCTTAAAAGAGATGTTTGTACTTTGTAGGAGTCCTCAATGAAAATATAGAGGATGGTAAACTAATTTGAAGTACCTAATCGTATATATGCTATGATTTAGTTCATAAGCAACATGTTGCCGATATTGACAGTAAAAAATATTGTTTTTAAAATAAAAAGATAAGTAGATGTCTTAACAAATTTGCGGTTTCAATGCCATATCAGGCAATGACTTGAAAGATGCTATTTTTGATAATAGGAAGATACCAATGTTCGCATAGGGTAGGTCATTCAACTAGCAAGGCAAGGGCCCTGTGCGTGTGAAAAACATTGGCACTATCTACTGACTCTTTCAACAATGCGATCTGTCGATATGGTCCAGTTGTCAACTGATAAATTGCTTTTCTCGATGGGAAAATTTGATAAAAATAGCTAGGTACGTACAGATTTAGAGCTCGTAAAACAAGTAGTACGACTATGAACACGAGACGTATGACTGAGTTATGTCCTAAAACTAAAATTTTAAAATTTTAACAAGATTGTCGTAATAAGTCCTGCGTTTCCTACGGCCTGCGCATACCACTATGTTGAATGTTCAGATCAGTTTAATTGTTTGGCAAAGAGTAAAGTTATGCTAGAAAAAGTTAATTAATTTTCTATCTATAATTTTACTTAATAATATTTTTTTTTCTCTGTAACAACAGGGTATGCCTAAAATAACTAACTATAGTTAGTCATTAACTATCTATGTACTATGTACATACTAACTATGTATTGCATAATTTTAATTTTAACGTTTCTTATACTCAAATTATAATATTAGGAAGGGTTACAACCTTTCCTAATATTAAATAAAATATTAATTTATTAAATTTAGTTGTATGTTTTGTGTGGAAATAAATAATTGTAAAATAAAAAATATATATTATGCATGCAAGTTACAACTTTTAAAAGTGCCGTTTTTGAGAACGAGTCTAATTCAGTGCCTTCGATAGGTCCCCCAAATCTCCCAAAAAAAAACTTCTTTGAGCTCATGAGTGCTCATAACACGCTGTCTTATTGCAAGATTAACTTATTACTACTAACTAATATTTTTAAAGCAATTCAAAGCAATTACAAATAACGACTTCTTTTTGTTATTACAAAGTTGCCTGCAAAGTAATAAATATTCTCAAAATCAGATCAATATGTTATGTATCTGCGCACACGATGACATATTAAACGACGAAAGCTTCCTGTTATCGTATTCCCTAACGGGGTTATGCCGGATTCGTTTTCAACCATTCTTTATACAGACGGTACAGCGGGTTGCGTCGGTACCTGAAGCGTGTTTTTGTAGAAGAATAGTTAACCTAGTTTTGTTGCGCTGTTCCTGGCTAAATATACCCCTGTCTACCTGACTGTCGGCGCATGCGACGCTACCGTCGATAGTCACTGTGAGGACACTGTTATTTATAACGGCTTTTTAACTGACTTCCAAAAAAAAGGAGGTTCTCCATTTCGCGCATATTTTACAGTACAGTATTTAACAGACCACTTTTGTCATTTTACTGGGTGCCCAGCTTTAACAAATTACCCTTCAATGGATAAAATTTAGATTAAAAATAATATTACATTGAGACAAAACTGTGCCATTTTGTTTGATGTCTCAAGTTTTCTTTACCATGCGACAAGGCTCTCTAATACTGTACAAACATCATGATATTTTGGCAATATCTAGTGAAGCGTATCTAAAGAATGAAATATACATAAATATGTTTAAATATTAATAACCATTACTAAATTTTACATATGTGAATATAATGGCTGAAACCACAAATGATTGACAAAATGCTATTTCGTTTTACACACCTGTCTGATATGAAATGTGCTTTGTTAATACAATGAATCAGTAATCTAGATATTCACGAATAGCGGCCGATGCGAATGAACTCTGTTTTAATGTAATCCAACACCAAACTGTGCCATCGGCCCGGCTAACCTTTTAGACAAAAAGCGCCAGTCCGCGTATTTAGGTTGTGTGTATTATAATAACTTATAACGTGTAAACGAATATTTATGGACGCTTCGAATTTTCATTGTGCACCGTACGTTTCACCTAATTTTTTTAAGAGAGTTTCTTTTCGAGGTGCCAAATTATATCAAAAAGCTAATTACATGATCGTCTATTTATACCTAATAGATATTAACAAAAAATATGCAGAATTTTTCGAATATTTTTGTTGCTCTAATGAATCATTAACAATCAGAAGTTCATATCCCAAAAATTCGCCCAACAATTCACGCGAGCATAATATTAGTGTGGAACAGTCGTTGCTCGGTCATGAAGAACAGCGCGTGCGCATACGACTGACCCAGTTTTGCGCGATGACTAGTTCCCCTCCATAGGACGGACCACACACGCCACGCTGTGCGCCCCGAGCCATTACTGCAACCCATCCCAACACTGGAACATTGCTGTTAAGTTTTAACGAAATCGTTTCAGCAAGTTCATCGACCCCGCTATCGAAATCCGCACACTCACACGCGTGTCCTCGAATCATACTGTCAGATAAAAAAACGAAACAAAAAACATTCCACTTAACGGTGAATGAGTACAAGACAGAGATAACTATATTTCGGCGTTGTACTCGATGAACGTAAGGTCGTCGACGAAAAATACTGACGCAATTTTTACAGCGTACGTAATTGAGCACTGACGGAGCGGACGGTGTGTGCGTGAGCGCCGAGAGCGACGCCCGCGTCCGCCGAAACGGAGGCGGAATATTTAGGTGAAAGTGTTTCGAATTTCGACATGACGACATTCGCGCGCAGTCGTTATCGTGATTTTGCCGAATCGAGAGGTTCGAAAACCGCGCCCGCGCCTGCATCGCGAGTCCGATCTGCGCCCGCTCTATTCCCATGTGCCTGTCCCACAGGAAGTGCGTCCCGCCCCGCGTGCTGATCGTTGCTTCGGAAAAGCATGCTGAGAGTCGGTGTGTCGAAAAATTTTCGAAGACGTAAATTAAAAAGGTGATCGGTGAATTAAATAGCCCTGGAACTTTATGTGATGTGCGAGCTGCATCGCTAAGCAAGCTGTCGGCTGGCGACAACCTGGGGCCCGAGGCGCTCGACGCCTCCGCACACGCACTGCAACTGCAGACGATGACCTCCACAATGGGTAAATATACTGCTTATATCATAAATCTATCAGTAATTCATTAAATTCAATCGAATTGTAATTATAGTTGTCAAAAATTTCAACTGAAAAAAAAAGTTTGTGTGCAATTCACACACGGCATAAGTGAAAAATCAGAAAAGTAGCCTACGAGAGGATGAGATAAATATAAATTGTGTTCTATCTCATTATCTCGCAGGCTAAATCCTATTATGAATATGTTTGTCTCTTTTTCGTTTCAAGGAATTTTCAAATCACAGCGATTCTATTGAAGTTTCACTTTAAAAAATCGAAGTGTGTATTCGAGTCAGATCAATTCAAATAATGTTAAAATATTTCATACTGGCTTATGCCCAGGGGCCATACTACCAACGCTTAAAGCAATACTTAAGCGATATTACTCAAAATGATTGTTTGATGTCAAGTTCCTTGATATTCCTAAAATAAGGATTATAATTCTTAAACACGAAAGTCAACAATAATGAAACAATATGGCTAGTAAGCGTTGACAGTGCGATGCGCACCTTTACTGAAGTAGGTATAATTAACGTACTAACGTTGATCCTTCAAAATTATCACCTAATCTGACGTACAGACTGAAAAAGGCTAATTTTATAGAGAAGATTCTCTTCCTTGCTTATGAAGAAAAGTTCAGACAATCTAGTGATTTCGTAGCGTGCCGTAGCACATTGCTACGATGCGCTACGAAACTCGTTTTATAAAATTCCGCTGCATGGAAAAAAACAACTGTAATGTGTACTAATAATATGAAAGAGATGCTGAGAGTATTTTAACTGGTTTGATGAATTGTTTTTTTTTAAATACATTTTTTCTAATTTATAGCCTTAATTAAATTGTTTTTACGGAACATATTCCACTTATTTAAAATACCTTTTTTACTGTTGTAGGATATTTTTCTTTCAGGAACATATTTTATAATATACCACCTATATTAAATATTTTTCTTTCTTTAGTATAGCAGGACAGCAACCTTCAATTTAAAGTACATAATAATTTAATATGAGTTCGTAGAAAACTAATAGGAGTAAATGACTACAATGTGGGAAGAAGCCGGTGTATGTGTACCTACGAGTACATCTATACTAATATAAATACGAAAGTTTGGATGGATTGATGTATGGATAGATGTTTGTTACTCAATCGCGCAAGCACGGCTGAACGGATCTGGATGATATTTGGCACAAAGATAGATTATAGTCTGGAATAACACAAAGTCTACTTTTTATCCCGGAAAATTAAAGAGTACCACGGGAACCAAAAAAACTCAATCCACGCGGACAAAGTCTAGTTATGTTATATGTTACACCGGTATGTTTGTCGTTACCGTCGCGTCGCCGAAAGCAAAAGTGACTTTTTGCACCTAGCTATAATCGGTGACACTGGAGGTGCTAATGTAAATATGACCCATGAAGCCTCATTAACATAGTACCAATAAAACTACACTGTGTGCACTGAGTTTTATGGGGGCGCGACCAGGTCATTCGCACTCGAACTGGATAGGAGCGTAACATGGTTTACCATAAATTACTGTATGATGTCAATTGAGTCAAACTTGCCATCATTAAAAAACGGAAGAATAAAATGTCTGCCCGCAAAAAAAAACAACCACGCTCTATTATATGGAGCTGTTTAGACTAGCGTAAATAGTTACGCTAGTCTAAGCAGCCTAGCAGTCTAGGGTTCATCTATACGTTTCGTATAGATGAAACGTGTTTCCCATTCGACGCCAACCTTTTTCGCCGACGTTTTGCCCTGTCCTGTCCATAGTGTGTCTTCACCCTTAGTAATATTGTTCTTTAAAAACGCAGGTACAATAGGTATGCTCATTGTTATTGCTGGTGATGTCTTACAAATTGAATTAAGCAATTCGTTCAATGTCTTATTGTGCAAACAGATCTATTCTGAAATAATTTCAATATTAAACCCGCATATATTGCGAAACAAAGCCGACAGCGTTCCGTGTTAGCCATGACATTCCCAAATCGTCTCGTGAATCATGATCGTGACTACGTAAGGGTTTGCGCAGACGCCGACAGAAACTACTTCTAGATTAACTGAACCCTTAATAGCCACATATGCAAGCTACATGCTGTAATATTTAACGACCTCCGTGACGCAGTGTTGAGCGCTGTTGTCTCAACGTGAGGAGGTCCCGGGTTCGATCCCCGACAGGGTCAATTTAGGAATTTTTAATTTCCGAATTTTCCCTGGTCTGGCCTGGTCGCAGCCTCGGTCATGGCTAGTTACCACCCTAGCGGCAAAGACGTACCGCCAAGCGATTTAGCATTCCGGTACGATGCCGTGTAAAAAATGTATAAGTGTATGGGTTTAATATAACAGCCACGCCTCTAACAGGTTATCCCGCTACCATCTTAGACTGCAGTCTAAACATAACATATTGATAATGCATTATCAATTACCATCAGGTGAGATCGCAGTCAAGGACTAACTTGTAGTGTAAAGAAAAAAAGCACATAGATTTGTCTACTTTTACGGATTATAGCGAATTAAACTTCAATATCAATAACGACTATAACAATATCATCATCAGCAACCTATTGCCGGTCCACAACAGAGCATGGGTCTCTTCTTAGTATGAGGCGGGTCTAAGCCGTAGTGCTTGGTACAGACTAATTACCAAGTGCGGAATAACCTTTTTTTTTAATTTATTTATTTCAAATAGATACATTTTTTTTTACAAAATATAAATCTCGCCAAACTGGTGGGCCAGTTTGTTGGCGAGTTGGCCCTCTAAACATTTTAATTTAAGTTACATCTAAAATTAGCACTAGTACCTATACCTAATAACCTAACACCAACAAACAACAAAAACAAAAGAACCTCCCAGTCCTCTAAGAATATTATGAAGAACTCTCAGACATGCAGGTTTATTCACGATGTTGTATTCCTCATTACTGAGGGTCGTGGCCCCTTTCCATTAAACAAATAATGGAAGGAGTTTTCTTGGTATAATAATGCGGTGGGTTCCCACGTCCTTCTGCAAATGACTCGACTAAGAGTATTTAAACTCTTAGGCTTTTTTAGGCTTGAAACGATTATTATCAGATGTTAGTGATATTAACCGGGATCGACGGCTTTACGTGCTCTCCGAGGCACGGAGGAAATGAAAAGGCCGAATTTGGACCTCCAAATTTGGTCACCCATCCAGTTACCGACTTCGGTCAACGTTGCTTAACTTTCGCAATAGACTGACTGAGCGTTGTCACAACTAGGCCACTCGTCCCTCAACCTCGTTTCTTCACCGTAACAAGTGATATTTAATAGCTTGACATGCACATATTACACGTGCGTGCCCAAGGATCAATCCCCGGACCCCGACTAGAAGGCTGAAGTCTTAACCACAGCACTAGCCTATCACCACTTTTCCTAATAACAGTTACTTGGCTTGAATTACTACTCACAGAACTGTCCCTAAAATTCTACACACCCAGACTCATTTCAATATTTTAAAAATCAGTCTCTTAAAAGTATAGTTAGCGCCGTTCTTTTATATAATTCTTTCGTTATAATTCTAGTTGCTGTACTATAATACTAAATCTATGAACAACTTTCGTTACGTTACGTTATAAGGTAGCCCCTTTGTTTATGGTCTATGACTCGATGAGGTCGATGGACTCGCGCCATTATGCTGTTGCCAAAATATATTTTTTACGCTCACTTTCCAATGCGGTGAAAGCGAAAAGGTACTGAATGTCACTGCTTCCTTTCGAAACATTGTAGTGGGAGGACGCTATAGTTGTATTCAAATAACAGCCCTACAGAGGCTGTACAAAATGTGTTGTAAACTTTTTGTTTCTATTTTATAGGCATAATAATAGTAGGCATTGAACACTTTTTTTATAATTTAGATCGATTTAAGATCATTTGAGAAGAAATCAAAAGCTATATTGATAGATTTCATACGGAAGTCATAAGTTATAATAAAGTCACATTAAAGTATGTTTCTATTTTGATAAATATAGTATATGAAATAAGGAAGTGAATAGATCGGAAGTGAGTATAGTTTTAAAATGGAATGGTTGAGCGGTCGTGCTCGTTGAATGTCAAGGCATCAAGTCGAAGGCTAAGTCGCAACCGACGCCGAAATCCTGCTTCAGATCATTGCACATGTTTATATTATGCATGTAAACAGTTTATCCGATAATAAATAATGACCATAAATATAATGATGATACTTATTATGAAGTATAATATCTAACAGTTTTTTGTTACAAGCTGATGCCCACGAATTCGTCTGCGTGGAGTAAGTTTTTCAATTCCCACGGGAACTCCTAATTTTCGGGGATCAAATAGCCTATGTCACTCTCCAGGCCTTCGGCTATACCAATGCCAAAAATCTCGCTAATCCGTTGCTCCGTTGCGGCGTAATTTTCGCATTTATAATATTAATAGTATGACTAAAATCAGTAAATGGTTTCGTCTACCTTTACAAAGATTTGTATGAAATGTTCAAAATAATTTACTTTATTCACATGACATACTTTAGAACTATATTTTTTTTTAATTGAAAGATCCCTCCTTATATTATTGATTACCTAATACTAAATAATTAGTGAATAATTTTTTGTCTATTATGCAGAGATAAAGGGTTTCGTAGAGCATCGTAGTCTCGTAGTCTTCGTAAACTCTGTAAAAATCTCATAGCATGCCGAAACTTTATCAAAAAACTCAAAAATATCCTAGTTGATGTGCAATTCTATGACCTGGCTTTACATAAATTATTTGTTCAACCACAGTTCATAGTAATTTGACAAGGTGCAAAGGTACAAGTGGATTGATCAAGTGTGGTAGTAGACGGACGCCGAATCGGGCGGGCGGCCTCGATGCGGCACTGACATTGTAATGCCCGGAACCAATATGTTTCCTACTCGATACTACATCACTGACATTGGTTATTGAGGATAATGGGAATTTCGTATCAAACATCACTCCAATATAAAACATCATTTGACCTATAACCCTTACAGCACTGTCATTATTAATCAGATTATCAGTTGCAGTCTGATACATCCACTTAAGTAATGCTATATACATACACTAGATACATTACATTTGAATTGTTTTTAGTTTACTATATACAAAACCTCACAGAATATTTAAAAAAATGTTTATCAATCTCACGTAATGTTCTCTTTCTGACCTTGTATTTAAATTTGGAATCTTACCGGTTAGTTAAACTTAAAAATGTGAATAATTGGTCAGTGGGAGGACGGCGGAAAGCGGTTGTATGTCTATCTGTCGAGAGATAAGCTGATGACCATGGTAGAGGCCGCGTCTGACTTCCGACTTGCCTCTAACCACTAACGCATTCATAAGTGCATGCATGCTGCGAGACAAAACCGGGGATTTGGAGACAAAAAATGCTGTTTAACGCCGCGTAAGTTCTTAAAAAATAGTATTTTGTTATTATTTATAGTACATAAAAAAAACTACATTTTCTAATCTACAGCTGTGCTTTGCAACTTTTTCCTTTCTTTTTTGAAATCTTTTCATAATAATTTTTGAAAAGATTTCAAAACTTTCAAAGCTGGTCAAAAGAGGTCAAAGACTTTTTTGACCAGCTACTAATGTATGATACAATTGATTTTGTCAGTAGGCATTTTGATCCCCTCAGATAATCCCATAGAATTAGAAATATAAAAAAGGAAGATTGTTTAGGTTATTTGTCAATAGGTTGGATCTTCTGTCACGAAATATAATACGACAAAATTAAGTTTACGGAAATACCCGTGCACTTTGACCAGCAATAGGGTATTTTCAAAATGGGCCGTATTAAAAGATTTGACAATTTGAACTTAATTATTAGTTCATAATACAATAAACACAAACAGTTCGTTTCGTTTCTCTCACAAATTTGAAATATATAGATGTACTCAGTTTTTATTTTTGTCCGGGTTATTTTTTTTATATTCTTAATTCTATGCCTGACCAGATCGCATATTTTTGAAGTTTTCTGTTTCTTTCTTCTCACATTATTAAAATATAGCGTCGTTCATACGAGATTATTATTTGAAATTGAGACGTTAGACACTAATTATACCTCTTGTCTATTATGATCACATATAATACTTGATGTGATTTCATATTATAATTCTCTCTTCTTCTAAATCTTTGTCCTAAACTTGTCAAGAACTTCCAAAACGATAAACTTCCTTGTAATGTTTTACCTCGTAAACATCTTAACCTGTAGTTGTTTCAAGTTCAGCCCTTTGTCACTACTTAATTTGTCACTGTCGAGGTCTAAATTAATTATTTCGAGCAATATCCGCTCGGCTCTAAACATTTTAAAGTTTGAATGTCAGTGAGACGTGTTTGATTAGTCCTGAGGATTATAGTCTAATCAAATAGTACTTAACCGTTGTACTCATACTATTAAAATGAACGCTGCACAATCTTTATCAAATTAGAAGTATATGTTACAAATTACTGACTATGACTATTACGCGATTTTTTTAATGTTTATTTCCTTATGGTAAAAGAAGATATAGGTACAGTGCGCGCGAGTTAAATGCAGAGTAAATGTATGGTGACACATTCATTTACTCTACATTCAACTCGCGCGCGATCTATATGTACCTAATTAGTGAGTGACAGACGACTAGACACTCAGATGATTCCACTAGACGTCCGGAACATTAAAACGGTAAATTAGCCAATAATTTGTTTATTTATTAGTCCGCTCCAGTAAATGTGCATATATATTGATCATTAATATAAAAATTCACTAGCATATGTCATCAACCGTATTTCCTACATATAGTTTACGGAAGTCTAAACCGACCTCGTCGAAATTCGCGACGCAAAAAATCGACGCTCCCTACCCGCGAATTAATATTTTATTTAGTCCATTTGTACGCCATTATCAAGGTCTTTGACACGTTTACGTTTATTTTAAAGAGCTAGTTTATCTTTGTCGTAACAAAATAGAATTTCAGAACGTTGCACTCACATTTAAATTTCATGAGCAACGCGAAATTAGCTTTTGTTTTCGTCAGTCACCCGTGTTTTAAATAAATTACGATAAGATACGTGATACACTTTATAAATTTTGTTTAGTACAATATAAAGAAGCAAATAACTCTGATACCCTCGTATTTTCGAGTTACTATAGAGTTTTAAATCTGTACAGGACAGCGCTTTCTTCTACAAACGTGGAAGGGCGATTGCTTCACTATTTGATATTGTACACAAAAAAATAATCACTATATCCATTTGTCACGTTATTATCCAGGCTTATGGTGATATAAAACAGTAAAAAATATTGATTTGGAAGCTACGAGCCTCGAAAATTTTATCACAACTTTGGGCGTAAATAAATAATCCCATCAAAAACATAAATGTAAAATGAGAGCCAAGTTCAAAATTGTGATATATATGCCTTGGTTGTTGACTTCAGCGACAAAAGAAGTGAGATCTAAATGGGTGCCAAGTTCAATGGTCAGTCCTGCAATTTATATATCCCATCAAAAACATAAATGTGAAATGAGAGCCAAATTCAAAATTGTGATATATATGCCTTGGTTGTTGACTTCAGCGACAAAAGAAGTGAGATCTAAATGGGTGCCAAGTTCAATGGTCAGTCCTGAAATTTATTTATAACAACATATAATATTTTATAACAACTTAAAATATCATTTCTTCTTATAACTTAGTATAAAATGTTGAAGACTAAGGCTTTGGCTTGGCTAGTTTTCATATACGAATTATAGCGTTCACAAGTTGTAAAGCTGTAAGTTCTTATTTTATTCTTCCGAAAATTTGGCTTGCTGGTAGAAACTGTACTTTTAGGTACCTACTTAATAATAATTCGTATATGGAAACTAGCCAAGCCAAAGCCTTAGTCTTCAACATTTTATACTAAGTTATAAGAAGAAATGATATTTTAAGTTGTTATAAAATATTATATGTTGTTATAAACAAATTTCAGGACTGACCATTGAACTTGGCACCCATTTAGATCTCACTTCTTTTGTCGCTGAAGTCAACAACCAAGGCATATATATCACAATTTTGAATTTGGCTCTCATTTCACATTTATGTTTTTGATGGGATATATAAATTGCAGGACTGACCATTGAACTTGGCACCCATTTAGATCTCACTTCTTTTGTCGCTGAAGTCAACAACCAAGGCATATATATCACAATTTTGAACTTGGCTCTCATTTTACATTTATGTTTTTGATGGGATATCATTACTTTTTGTACAGAAATTATTGAACTCAATCTCAAACTCAAAACATATTTATTCAAAATATGTACCTACAAAGTACACCTTCTGAACGTCATGCTTACAGAGCATAAGACGTGATGGTGATAATTAACTACGATATCTTAAAACTAAAGCTACGAGGGTTCCAAACGTGCCTTGGTCTGAGAAGAGCCCGCAATAAACTCCGCTTTTTTTTATTATCACCATCTCACAAATATTTGAAATTATATATATGTACTTATAATATAACATTACATAATCAGCCGTTGTAACAATTCATACCCATGCCTTGCTATCATTCAAATAATCCTTTACACTGTAATAGGACTTTTCTATTAGTTTAGTTTACGTTTTACATTAGTACGTACTTATTATTTGGTGTAAGGTCAGTGTGTCACCCACCAGTAATTCTATTGTACGACTCATTGTACAAGATAATTAAAGACGAGAATTCTCAAGAAAAATATATAGTGTACCTAGAGTTACACTGACATTGACAGATTACATCTATGGTCAGACTACCTCTACAGCACATTTCTACATCTCATCAATTTTGATTGCAAAAGTTCAAAATCAAAAGTTTTTTGTGAAACATTGAAAACAAGCACGGTAAACAGTCGATATCACTAAAACCACTATAAACAATGAATACAAATCACAATGACTGACAGCTTGAACTGACGACTTCAAATACGTTTCTTCTTCTTTTCTGTCAATGACGTTTTGTTGCACAAAATGTATGAATACGAAGGTAAGGTTTTAATGCAACTATATTATTATTCATTATTATTTACATTAAAATAATAATTATGTGTCATTTTCAATAGTTAAGGAGTTACTACCACCGCTTAAAGCAGTATTGTTTCAAACTAACGGTTGAATGTCACGTACTTTGACGTCCTTAAAATAATGATTATAACACTACAACATAAACGTCAACAATATTAAAATAATACGGCTTTAAGCAATGGTAGCATGCCTCGTGTCAGAGTTTTGATCTATACCTTTGATCATAAAAATGACGATTTTTGTACGTTTATATCTAAATAACCATTTGAGGTGTGCTTATGAAATTTGGAGCATATATGTATCTCACGGGTCTCAATATATGCGCCAAATTTAACATGTTTATGTGAAATAGTTTTTGAGTTATGAGGGGGTCAAAAGTGGCTCCAAATGGTTCGTGTAATATTACACACGGTGCTGCTCGCCAGTTTTTTTGAACTTTGGCTGGACACGCTTCCGCGTGTCTTGATATGAGGAGTTTGAGTACTACAAAATAATTTTGCATACATACATTTAGTAGTTCTTTTGTAAAAAACACTTTTCGCGAGCGCCTATTCAACCCTTCCCTGTTCACTATCTAGTGTCTAAGATAAAACGCGCTTGCTTTGCTCTTCACTGAGTCTATTCCTTTACCCACGGTGGTAGGTAAACAACATAATCCAAAACATTCGAAAAGCTAAGGTATCGCGACCCTATTAAGTAAAAGTGATTCATAGCTTTATCAATTGCGTGCTGCCAATTAATTTCTGCACCGTTGAATATTATTACTCTGCGTCAGTCTTTTACGCAGGAGTTATAAGTTGATATTACATATGCATATAAAATGAGTCTTAGTAACAATACTTTCCTGTATATGTTGCTATGGAAGCGAGAATGCACAGTAACACAAGCCAAGCTCTACGTAGGTACATAGTTTGTGGTAATTATACTTTCTATTTAATTATAATTCTATCATTCTATCTGAACAAAGACAGTGTAGGGTTTTTTACTTTAAAAAACGTATGGTGTCGTGTGACACCAGATAGGAATGAAGTTCCCTAATACATAAATATTAATTTCAAGTTCTAGTCGAGGTAAAAAGAAAATAATTTTTCAGATAATTTTTTTTTATTATGATTTTTGAAGTGAAAACTTATTTAGCCACGTTGAGCACTTTTTGGTAGGGGGTAAAAATGTGGATTCGCGGTGTCATTTTTGGCCGTCTAGGGTACCCCTCCACATCGTCCCATAAGGAACTTCGTTCCAAAAATAGTGACTATTTAAATAATCACTATAACAAAAATAGTGTGCCTACTATGGTAAAATAATAAACGTACTTTAAATCATGCCAAACTCACAAAAAAAAATCAAAAAAAAAAAACACGCGGCCAAAACATCCATAAAGATATAGATTATCTTAGATAATAATATAAATATGGACCTATTATATTAATTCGAGTAAATATTAAATCAGTTATAGTAAACCCACAGTTTATGCAGAATTCTAGTCAAACGGCAACTTCTTCAAATTTCAGAGTGTACAGATGTAAATATTTTGATTACAGAAAATTTTTGAATTTCCGGCAACTTTGCCCTAATTATTCAGGGATATTTTTTAGGGCACAAAGAAGCCTTTGCCACATATTTATTAGTACTTGTTTAAAAAAAATGAAATATATTTTATTACAGAGCGCTTGTGAAAATCAGTACTAATAATATTAAAGTTTGTTCTCGTAGAATGTATTTGAATAATTAAATGGACGTGTAAACAGTGCGTAACATTTAGCGCTTCAAACTCGTAAATAAATCGCAAGTGTATTAATTCGCTGCACGACATACATTTATAAATGTTTCAAGTTCACTAGTACAAAGAGACAAGAAAACAAACATCTACCAAGGTCAAGGATCCCTATCAACTATTGTGCATAAAGTGGACTAGACTATTCACTATGAAGGAAACTTAGTATTGAAATTATATTAATTATTAACATACAAACTAACAAATACGTATATTCATCTTCGCACGAACAGGTTCCAGGTATCGACTAAATAAAATGTAGGTTTGCATTCTTAACCGTTACATAACAAGTAACGTCATAAAACGTATAAAACCTTTTATGGAAAACAATCGGCACACATTGGACTATGAAAGTTTCACGGATTTAACCTTCAAATTAAGAAGTTCTGCGATATTTGATTTAAAAATAGTTATAAGATTTTCATTTCGGATCAAATTAAATTGATGACAATTTTATTCACACTAAAAGGGTGTATGTAACGCATTATCAATATTTAACTGAAAATAAACTTGACACATTCTTATTTAACAATGACGTAACTTACCTTAGTTTTGTTAGTAAAATTAATGCGAAAATACAACGCAATATAGGATTTGTTTACAATACTGCGCAATTCTAGATCTATTTGATGTCTGTGTAGATATTGGCCTTTAACTTGAATGAGTGATAAAATTTATTCTTCCTTGTCTTTTCTTGTATGTAAGCTACCGGGTGTTAACGTTAAATCTCTACGTTTCTGATTGAATGCTTAGTATAATAAAAAAAATTACAACAGTGAGAAAGATTAACGTCACAAATGGCGAATTATTTTGTAAGTACATTTTTTTATCACACATTTCAAACAGTGCTTACCCGTCTTATTTTCTGCATATTTTTTTTACATAATCAACATTTAACTATTCAGTAACAAACAATAGTCAATATGACGGAAAAAGACTAAAGATCTACCTTATTGTAACCGTTTTTCTCAGTAGTGTTATTAATTTTACTTTCAAGCCATGTTTATATTGTCACAATTAGTGCCTTTTTCAAATATATCGAAAATAATACAATTTCATCTACAAACCATCTCACCTCACTGAGTGATTACGATATCTTATGAGTCTTTGACGTAATTAACCACGACCAACCTCAATTGAGCCGTTCATTAAACATCAATGCACATAGCGTCACATTTCTACGTGACTATTACTATTGTGTCACTAAACGAATGTACGCACGAATTTACGGTCCGGCAAATTTCAATTATTTATTAATATCAGTGTCGTAAAATTACGTACTCGAAGACGGTGAATGAAATGGAATAAAACACGCTTTCACGCAATGACTTTGGGTAGTTAGACTCATTCACCACGCTGAGTAGACTTATTAATTTGTTCAAATTCAAATTATTAAAAACAAAATGTAAATTAGAATGTTTATGACGCTCAAGAGACGTGACAAGAGCTAATAACATACCTTTTACAAAACAAATTAAGTACTATACTTTCTGATTAATGAACAAATATATTAAATAGAAAATGTACGATTCTTACCCTCCAATTTCGGGACCCTTTTACGTATCCCAACCCGATATGTCTCCGGGTTGCCGTAAGTAATTATTTAATTGCGATTAAAAATTTAATTTGCAGTAGTAGGTGTAAATTAGATTAAAATGTACTTATTTAATTTATTTTATTAACTGGAATTTTGTTTTGTTGATAATAACGCGGAACTTTGTATAATCTAATCCCTCCTAGTGGTTTGTTGTAAATATCTCGATTTATCGAACATTTTACTCAAACTTTGTTTCTTTGTCCACAGGAATAATGACACTCAGCCGCGGCCCGTGTGACCTCGACAACATGAGTCTGTTCCAAGACCTCAAACTAAAGAGGCGGAAAGTTGACTCCCGATGTAGTAGCGATGGTGAGTAGAATTGCATAGTAAAATTAATTTAAATTCAAATTAAAAAAAAATGTGGAACCCGTACATCGGAAATTTTAGCAGTAAAGATTGAAAAGCACGGCCTTGCACTCCATAGGTAACGTTTCGTTCAATTTCTGCCCCTTCTGCAAGTTTGATATAGAAGAAAAATAAAATTGTCAATTTCTTCGAAGTTTAGTTTGTTAAGATTTTAAAAGAAATATTAACAATTAAAAAAAATATATATCTAATATATGTTATCCAGCTACTTAATTTTGTTGAAATAAAACCAACAAAATCCAACGACTGCGCAGCGCGGTGTCACTATTTGTACTATTACTATTAGTCACTATTTTCCAGTTCGTAGAGTCTAGATTTTTTTTGATTTCTCATGAATAATTTTCTCAAAACAAAGTGACAGATCATCATTATTTCGGTATTTTCACGCATAATAATAATTATCACAGTTAATTGTAATATTATAGTATCTATTTATTTGAGTTATAAACGTAAATAATTTTAGTTAATTTTATTGCGAAGGTCATTTATGCATCAATAATTCGCACCCCCAGAGTAATAAAAGCATAAGTCGTGTTACTTTGAATTTTAGTTATTAATATGATTGGAAAGAGCGATTAAAGTTACATATGCTCAATTTTTTTAAGATTTTTATTATTAAAATTGGCGTTTTTATGCTAGAAATCATAATTTACGTCGTTCGCCAATTCAGATTTACCAGTTAAAAAACGGAATAAGTGAATCTACCCGAAAAGTTTGATTAAATAATAAAACACTTATGATATTTGTCTGTGCCATAACTTATATGAAAAATAAAATAAATATAATAGTGGTATTTATCCACTTTTTCTTTTTCTTCCCTACTTATTTACACGCGATTACTTCTTTTAACTTTGAAAATTATATTAAATATTACTGCGTTCTTTCGGTCAAAAAAAATACAATTTCATCAAGTAAGTAACAATGCATGCACAATTGTATAAAATCGCGAGTAAACGAGAATACGTCGCTGCGGCACAGAATAGGTAATAGTTGCGGGACGAAGTGGCAGAGTGATACTCGCGTTTACTCGCTATGCGCTCGCGTGTATGCTATGATAACTTAGAGCGTATGCATATACATTTATACTGTCAGCTGCACATCTCGTTCACGAAATAATTTTAGCTGGATGATTTATTTTAAAAATAATAAACTTAATAATGGGTCATATACGTTATAGCAGATCAAAGATGATTCTAATTCACTGATACTGTTCTTAAGTTATCTACTTAGTATTTTTATTTAAAAAAAGGTAACAATAGTGGTCTAAGATTCCATCATACAACGACCTCCACCCAAGTATAATATATATTATATCGAATAGCTTGGCCTAATGAAATTTGATCAGGGCTACCATAAATTTAAGTTAGAATAACTGTTTTTTTCGATTGTTACACCCATCTGATTATACCAAACGAAATCCGTACTAATCTTAATGATAGAGAATATATAGGTTTGCCTGAGCAAATCCGTTAAAGGATAAGGCTTGCCAAGCTTTACCTAAAGATTGAAAATTCGAATAGTTCGCAAATTACTAATAGTTCGTAATATCAATTCAATAATCAAACGTATTTTATACCAATCGAGAACAGAAAGCATAAGGATTAAGAAAATATAGTGTTGCTTATGGAAATTCGTAAGATTCAGAGTTGGCGAGCTATAAAGTTTTCAGTTTTAGGTTATATCTACACCTCTCTGATAACCGAAGGAATTTAATACCAATCAAGAGCAGAAAGCTTAAAGCACAATAAAGCATACGGTTACCTATGGAAAATCATTAAAGAGTAAGGCTTGCCGATCTTAAAACATTTAATATTCAAACATTTACACTCATCTGATGACCTTCCTAAAGTCTCAAATAAAATATTTTCTTGATTCTTATTCTTCCTGCTCTCGATTGATAGGAAAATCGTTCGGTTAACAGATTTATATCAGGTAACGAATTTTGAGGAATTTTGTTTGAATTTTCAAACTTTAAAGCTCGGCAATCCTAACCTTAGAACGGATTTCATTAGGCAAGCCTATATTTTATCCATCCTTGAGATCCCTGCTCTCGATTGGTATGAATTTCGTTTGGTTATCAGATAGGTGTAGATATCGAAAAAAAACTGAAATTTAAGGTAGCCTTGAACAGTTACCATTAGGCAAGCTATTCGAGGCTATTCTTTGATTCACAAAAAACACCTCCCGTCTGGTTATCAGATAGGTGGAAATTGTTCTTTACTTATGCTTCGTACTACACTGTAGGGATCTATCTAACGATTAGACTCATACTATTAGATACATATTTTTAAATACATATTGAATATTAATGTGTTATCTTGTTTGGTCTTATGGACTTGGCCATTATGTAGTGCCCATCTAAATAGATAGAAGGCCACGTAGTCTATTTTTTGTATAAAGATTTAATAAATCTATGTTAAACGAATCGCAATACTATCGCATTACCAAAGATTTTATAGAAATTTCGTAATGCAAAATGATACACCTAATTTAGAAGTTTTTGATTGATTATTTTTGGTTTTAATAACTACTACGATACTCTTAAAATGATTGTATTTTTGTTCCTAATTGTGATGGTTTCACAAGACTGACTTGATTTTTATAGGAGAACAATATTATTGGTTGTATTGTAAATGAGTTGTCTGTAAATTTGTTTAGAAAGCAATATACTTACATTTATGTAAATAATTACGTGCCTGTTTATGACTATTTTGTGATAGGTGCTTGAATTGTCTAAGAGCGAATAACTAACTCTTCCTTATTTCGTTCTTTTGTATAGTTTGATTTGATAATAGGTATAAAATTTTAATAATAATTTTATAATATTTACAAAAGCGCAATCTTAGTTTTTGTTTATTTTGTTTTGAGACTGATTTCAGTTTTTATTATTTTAATACTTTGAATCTATACTTTTTCATATTATAAATGCGAAGGTTTGTATGTATGTGGATGTTTGTTACCAAATCACGCTAGAACGGCTTATCGGATCTGGATGAAATTTGGCACAGAGATAGATTATATTCTGGAATAACACATAGGCTACCTTTTATCCCGGAAAATTAAAGAGTTCCCATGGGAACAAAAAAAACTCTACGCGTTAGCAAGTTAAGTATAAAAACTAAAATAATAGTGTCTTAAATACTTTGGTTAAGGTTGTAGAAATGAAAATACTTTTTGGCTTGAAAAATACTGTATTACTATTTTAAAAAAAATTAATATCTCCAAAATATATATTATGCGCGTTTTTTTGCTTTACCAAAATTATTTACTGATTTTGTAATAACTCTGGATATACATATATAAATTAATATTACAAATGAAGTAGAGTGGTATTATTGTTTACTAAGGTTGACTTTAAAAAATGTTTAACGAAATAAAATAGTAGGTAAGAACAAAAAATATCAAAACGAAAGAATTCAGTAAAAATATTTACCCTCCCAAAAGTATAGTTACATAATAATGTTGTTAAAGGATTTACTTTTATTACAATAAATGAATAGTAGGAGAAGAAGTACTTAACACAAATATGTTAAACGGGGCATTCAGAGTTAATTAGGAAAAGCAGCACAACATATTAATTTCTCTTTATTTAGGAAATCTTAAAACCTAAGAATAAACTAATATTTTCATCCTGTGCAGTATTTTTTTTATCTTTTTAATGATGTATAAAACATGCTTTTGCGTCTACAGATTAAAAAGTTATTGATATTTATACAGTTTTTTTGCTCTTTAGTAAAATTGCAATATTCACCTTATGCTTTTTTTCCCCTGAGAGTCCCGAATTCTCTCTACTACATTAAGTCTTCGACGACAGGACTAATAAAATCAAAATGCGGGTATCTTCTTTACTAGTTTACATGCGACAGATTTGCTAATTAGCTTGGCATGCGTGAGTGTTAATGATATATATTTTACAAGATATCTTCGAACCAATTGTCATACATATGTGTTCACTTTATAGATAGGCAGCAACATCAACTAAAGGTTAGCCCTTAACTGCAATCTCACCTGATGGTAAGTGATGATGCAGTCTAAGATGGTAGCGGGCTAACCTGTTACATTACAATTAGTATACATATATATATTAAAACGCCAAATAAAAGAAACCTAATTGTCTTAGACAAATTCAATATAATTAAAAACTTAAGTTTGGGTTTAACGTGATGATTACGATGACAAAGACACTATGTAAGTTCAAATTCTTTAATATTAACAATTGACATTGGTCCATTAGATAAGAATCAAGTTATCTCAGCGTTGTTTTACTCAAATAGAATAGATACCTACTTCTGCCAGGATTTAGCATTCACCAGCATTCTGAGAAGAACTCAGCTTTTATTACTTTTAAGTTCCATATATTGAAGGTTGACATTTAGCTGAGTAAGGTCAGTACCGAAGCAGAATGAAGCCCATTACGATGCGAATCAAGTTCTGGTAGTTAAAACTCAGCTCACGAAGCGCATGTCACTTTCGAATACGATAGCGAATTCGATGTTACCTACCTGTGTACTGTAATTTTATTTCGATTAAAACGTGACAATTTTAAATGTTAGTAAGTAGCAAAGGATTGAGATAAAGTTTTAAAAACATTTTTACTGTAATAGTGAATTTCACGAGATATCTTGTCTGTAAACATTAGCTTTTTCCAGCTTGTATAAAATAAATATGGATTTCGTGAGCACAACTGCCCTCTCCCGGATAAAATTTCTAAAAATAACGTTGGGAATAAGAGTATAATTTATGAATAGAATCAACATACTTAATATTATTGTTATTTTTTTGGGAATGGCTGTATTATTCCACATTAATTAAAAAATAGTGCCACAAGCTTTATTCGTTTTATTCATTTTGTTATTTCATAAATGTCAAAGGGTATGGTGCAGACAATATAAAACAGGAAATTATTTTTTTTCTTTTTAAATAGACAAGGTAGCTACGTCATAACATGAGGAACAGAATAGGTAACTTATTTTATCTATTGAAGAAACAATAATAATATTAGATGAGGATCACAAAATATAACTTCTTCGATACTCATTCCTCAATTATTCTGAAATGTAACTACCTAGTACGTAGGTATATAAATGTTTACATATATACCTATCCTATGCAAATGTTTGATTCATCGCAGATTTATGATTAAGAAAAACATACGCCCGGCCACTTAAATGATAGAAAAGCAATGTCATATAACTTACATAATGCTAGAAAACAAATTTGTGTTTTATAATCGACATCATCCGTCGAAAGTTAAATAATACCCGATGCTAAACATAACCTGAACCGCTGCGAGCGGCACGAAACGCGCCAACTTTCACTTACAACTCGAAATTATCTTCAAAAATCCGGTTTAACAAGTCCAATGCCACTGTGCGATTATGTATAAAATATTTATATTTTTGAAGCAGTAAACGCTTAACGCTTTATAGATCCTTCGATAATACATTCGCTACAGACAAATCAGTGTCCAAGTTAAAGGTTAAATACTGTTAGGGCCAAATCACATTACAGACAGGACAGTTCAAAATGTCGGCGACAGAAAGGAGCTTTCTTTTGTCGTGTCGCGGTAGTCTGTGCAGCTCCGTATAAAAGTGAGTTACGCAGACGTTCGCCAGACGTTTCTTCCTATCCAGTACCTAATGTTTTTTTGCCCCAACACTGTCTTTAAACCTAGATTAATCTAAATTAAAATTTACTGTGCGTCAAAAAACCGGCAGTAGGTAATTTCCACAAATTCCCATTCCGTGATAATTTCGGTCGAACAATGGTCTATACGTGCTCGTTTACTGTTTCTAACTCCTAATGTAAAATAGTAAAAAACAAATACTACATAATGCTTAAAATAAATATCGGGGGTTCCACGAAAAAAAGTCTATCTGTCCTATACGAAACACACACACACAGAACAGAGTTCGTTGTACACTCCTCATCATGTGCTTACAGTAGCCAAGCCTAGACTCAGCTTACATACAACTGTAAATAGCTTAGAACAAACGAAGTGAGAAGGAAATATTATGGCGAAATTAAAATTAGATTCAGTTTTGAGAATTGAGATAACATGTTACGTATGTACACATATGTTCGTCCGAGGAAAAAATATAAATTATACGGATATAATAATCTACGACGTAATAACAAAACAGGGTAGCGAAGTTTACTTTTTTGACCTTTTTAAATTACGAATGAACTGAAACACATCGCGTTTGCTGAAAATATAAAATGACAAAAACATATGAAATACGTAAGACGTCAACTTTAACGATAATTTTTTCGTATAACGTGTATGGTTCCTATTCTACAATCTTGGGTACACGTAGACTTTCGGTCTTATTCATAAAAAGATATAGAAGCTTTATTAGCTTGTTATAAGCAAATTCTCAAAAAACATTATTCATAAACGTTCAATAGTGCTATATCGCTCTATAATTATTCAATAGCGGCTCTATAACTTATAACATGGTGGACCCTACTATAAACCCTTATTAAAGAACAAGATGGCCGTCTTGTCCTCACACAGCTGATAATTTGATTGTGAGTTTTGAAGTGAGATGTCAGTGAGGTTATTTTATTGCGTATAAAAAGTGCGTATATGTAAATAAACAAACAAAACTTCGCAATCAAACCCAGATGACTGATTCGTAGTCAACTCAGTGAGACATAGATCGGATTAACAAATGTCACACATGCGTTACTTTTTTATTCACGGAGCGTAGAGGCCAGTATTTTTGCCATTTTGTCTATGAATTTGTCAGTACGACAACTTAATAAAGCGAAACCAACCTATAGCGAGAATTTAGTTGTGAGAGGTTTATTGGACCTTTATGAATAAAGAAAGTTATGAAACGTTTAATAGGCCTAATGAGCATTTTAGCTAATTGAACATGAGAACATTGTAAACCTATAATAAGGGATTTTTATGAATAAGACTGTTTGTGTAAAACGCTATCGTCGTTCGGCTTGTAGTAGAGAAAAAAAAGAAAACGTAGGTACAGCGTTCAATAATTATTTATAGATTTGCGTGAATCTTGATAACGTTCGTGACGTGAACGGAGACGCGCGCGAGGGTGTGACGCGCAATGACGCAACACACCCAGCGTGACGCACCCTCGCGTGCGGTTGCTGTGTGTGCAACGGTAAGCGGGATAACTCCAACGTGAGACAGATACGCTACGTTTAGCGACGCACGACCGCACTATTTGTTTATTTTTTTTATCATTACAATTTACGAGTTGTACGCGTTATCTTCTTCTGTCTCGTTTCCTACGTAATTTGTTCAGAAAAGTACGGAAAGAGATTGGTTTCACGAATTATAAATGAATTTTTAAGTATGTTGGTAATTGCGACTTCAGTCTTCGCGTTAGTATTGATAAGTGGTCGATGATGATAAGGTTTTTTATAAATGTTATCCATATTTACTCTATTTACTCTCTTATTTTTGTCATTTTTGTTCCGTTTGCCGTGGAGACCCTTGGGCCGTGGAGTCTTAGTGCCAAAAATTTTTCGCGAGATATTTCACCGCGGTTAATCGCCTCATCCGGTGACAGAAGGGCTGGCTCATTTTTTGCGCAAAGGATCAGCCTGGCTGTCCAGCGCGGAAATGCAGCCAGCATTCTTGCCACCATTCCACGTGCGCATGATTTATATAGTAGTTAGGTTAGGCTAGCTAGCATTAAGTTCTATTGTATTATTTTTACTCTAATAATTTACATAATATACAGAAAAATACCATGTTCGAGTGTATAATAGGTTGTCAGCTAATGTTCAAAACACTACTTAATTATGACTAGTATATCATAATTTCAATTCATATAGTGTAGTTAATATTTACTTACACTTTTGTTGAAGGTCGCCAGGTTAATACTTTCCTCATACTTATTTCTCCATTATTATAAGAACCAGGAATGTTTAGCTATTTCTAGTTTAATTTTCATTTGTCAACGATATTGCTTTTAATCTATACTAATATTATAAATGTGAAAGTTTGGATGGATGAATTGATGATCTGAATGAAATTTGGCAGAGATAGACTATTGTCTGGAATAACACAAGCTACTTTTATCCCGGAAAATCAAAGAGATCCCGCGGTAGCCAAAAAATCTCAATCCACGCGGATGAAGTCGCATTGAGTAACATATTGAGTTAACAACCTAGTTTAAAATTTTTAGCAATAAGTAACTTAACAATTTGTATATGTAAGTACGACCTTTATAGTGTGCATAATGTGTCTGCCTTTATGTGACATTATGTGTGTTCCGTTACACTAAGATTATTTATGTCTAAGTTTAATTTACATGTAATTTTGTTGGTAGTCCAAGTAAAAATAAAATAAATAAAATAGTTCTTGTCAATCTCTATTTAATAGGTATCCTAGAAAGGAGTAAGTAATGCATGTGATGCTATCGGGTAGTAGGATCGATATTATACCCGGGCAGGTACTATTTCTGTCGCTTTCTTGACGTTATGTAGATGTATTCGTTTATTGGAGAATAATAGATGCGAGGTGGCCGGCCGCGGCGCAATGACATGTGGCGCCGCGGAGGGAGGAGTAAGACGCGAGTCGGGGTAGGGGTGTGACCTAGTTTCAGTGGGTCGCTGACCGCGCGCGACCTTCGCTTGCACCGATCGAAAACGCACGGCCTATAGAAAAAAATGCGAATTGCGTAGTGATCTTTATTGTTGTCTGGTGACGACTTAAACGCTTCCGTACTCATTGCATTGTAATAGTCTCCAACACAACCGATCCTCTCAATCAACTATAGTAATCATTGCAATAGATAGGCATATTTACACTCTACTGAAACGCTAATAGCACCGATCAATACCGACAACGTAATAGGTGTACAAAACAGGGCACTTATCTACGAAACGGGCCTTCCTAGGACCTCAGACCTCAGCAGCCGATTGCATCACGCGGCTAGAAAGATCGGTCCCCACCAGTGATGTGGCAAAGGACGCGGAGTGAAATAGAGATCGTCCTCGAAGCGAGAGCGGTGCACGCGTTGCACTAGTCATTGTGCGGTTGCACTTCGCACGCACGGCCGTCTGAGTGACCTAATAGTGGCTGGAGGGAGGGACCGGGAAGCGCGCGGGGAGCGGCCCGCGCTGCCGCTCGTGCGGTAGGTCGGGCTCACTGCGCGCGCCCGCTGCCCAGCGCCGCCAGTGGAAAACTTTCCTCGCGACTTTTCCTCGCGTAAACAAAACCGCGCTAACATTTTCGCGGCGCTCGTAAGTTTTACCAATCGAACGGCTGCAGCTCTAATTAAATTCACGACCATGGTTGTTCTAGTGCTAAAAGTTGCTGTTGTCTAAATATAATAATTGTTGCCAAGTTCAATGGACTGAGTGATTTAGGATGGAAGCTTCGACCGGCGCGATTGACCCACGCATATGGATTTAGTAATGAAAAGTCGGTATTTCTAATTCATTGGTAATGTGATCAATTCATATTTGTTTAGGTAATGTGATTAATTCTGTTTGTTTAAAAATATTTTTTGAGAACAGCAAATATAAATAGTGATCGTTGACTGATTTTGTTAGCTAAGTGATTCATTTAGTAAATTATCACGTAAGTAAAAGGAAATAGTCGTATAAAACTATCTAGATTAATTTTCATTTGAGTAATTCCAACGGAGCGGTCTATGTATTTATTATTGTAAAATGTTTAGGTATATTGTATCAAAAACTAAAGTAAACTTAGTTCCAATAGGCATGTCTATGAGTAGTTGGTAGAGCCCTTTGTGCGGCGCTATGCGGCGCAACGCTTCCGGGCGCCCCATCTGCGCTCGCGCAGCTTTCACTTTCTCCTCGCGAGCGCACCGCATCTCGCGCTCACCCGTTACAACGCGCGGCCACGCTTCCTATATTTTCCACATATTATTCTTTCCGCGTTCCGGATTATTGCGTGAACGGTTAAAGTAAACTATTAAATCAACGAATATGCAAATACATTTTAATACTAACGGATTCATCATCGGGCGGTGCATTCGCGCTTCGCTGTATAGTGGCCTTTCTAAATGTTTTTTCGATTACATCCGTGAATCAAATTAGTTTTCTATGTGGCCGCGCTCGCGTCGTGACGCAACCGGCTAATCTAGTCAGCGGCGGCGGGAAGTGCAGTGTCGCGTCCCTGCGTCGCACCCCGCGCTTCTATACTAACTACGACCACGCCGCGCGGTCGTTGACATTTCACCTAGTTTCTATTCGTCACTTATTAAAAGCCCGCCTCGCTATTATACTTTCGCGAAGACGCGGAAGTCTGCGACCGTTGTTAATCTCGGTGTGTGCTTCACAGGCGAGTCGGCAGCCGATACCAGTACCTCGTCGCCGGACCCCGGCCCGCCTTCCCCGCGCATGGCCGAGGCGGGCTGCAGTACGCCGCCGCATCCGCCGCCAGTGTTCGACGGCGGCGGCTCACCCTCGCCCTCACCGGCGTGCCACCCCACCGTCATCCGCTCTGCACCACCCTACTCAGTGATCAAGTTCGAAGGAGCGCCCTCTGTCGTCAAGTCGGAAAGCTCTCCGGTTGGAAAACATGAATCTATGTCCTCATCTCAATTTTCATCCGTCAAGCTAGAGAAGCCCGAGGCCACTCAACCAGAGCCTCCCCAGCCTTATAGACCCCGTGCCATTGCGCCGTCGCCTCAGGCTACGCATACATCACTCTCGCCGGGTCATTGGCCACCTTCCGCTTGCATCAACGGTGTTAAGCCAGAACTGATAGGTGGCCATTTTCCACCGCAGCCTTTGGAGCAGAAAGCAGGGTCTCGAGGCTCTACACAATGGCGAGGTGCACCGGCGGTCATTATGGGCGAATCGGGTGGTGTAAGAACAATGTTTTGGACGTTACCAGCCCCTGCCACCAGTTCGGAGCCATCGGCTAGTGCATCGCATACCCCAACACCACCGACGCCTGACCCGGGCACATGCAGTGAAGAGTCAGCGGCCCGGATGTTGCTCAATCTCGGGGGTGAACTCAGGAGACCGAGAGTGACTTCACTAAACATGGAGCTTTTGTGGGCGGGAGACGTCTCTCAGTTACCAGCGCACCAACAAATGCACGCTCTAAATTTAAGCGCTGCAGCAGGTAGTGTCGCAGGAGTAGCCGGTGTACCAAGTGCCAGTCCCTTGGCGGCCAGGCCTGAACTCAGGACGTATGCTGCGGAGACTGAACGCGATGAAGACGAACAACCGATGATTTGTATGATTTGCGAAGACAAAGCAACGGGACTACATTACGGTATTATAACGTGTGAAGGTTGTAAAGGGTTTTTTAAAAGGACTGTGCAAAATCGACGAGTTTACACATGTGTCGCTGATGGTGGCTGTGAAATAACAAAAGCTCAAAGAAATAGATGTCAATATTGCCGTTTCAAAAAGTGTATAGAGCAAGGAATGGTTTTACAGGGTATGTATACGTATTAAAACACATAATTTGTAATATTTTTACCATTTCATGGAATTTATTTTTATAGTATATTTTGTCTTTAGCTGTACGTGAAGACAGAATGCCGGGTGGCCGAAATAGTGGTGCCGTGTACAACTTATACAAAGTGAAATATAAGAAACATAAGAAGGCGAACACGAAAGCGGCAACGGCGACCAGTCGGGCGTCCCCACCTGAAAAACCTAAAGACCCTTTACCGCCTCTCCCACCGCACCTCGTCAATGGGACCATACTAAAGACTGCCTTAACAAATCCTAGCGAGGTAATTGTTTCCAAATAAGAATCGGATCAAATTTAATGCTAATCAGAATCAGAATATTTTTATTTACTGTGTCTCTCTTTTCTAGGTTGTACACTTAAGAGCAAGACTGGAAAGTGCAGTGTCATCATCTCGAGATCGTGCTGTTCCTTTAGAGAGGGCGTTACATATGATCCGAGCGCTTATAGACTGTGATGCTATGGAAGACATTGCCACCGTTCGTCATCTACCTGATCTCCTACATGACACTTCTGAAATTGGTGACAAACTTTGTAGAATTGGTGACTCTATAGTACATAAGATGGTCGCGTGGACGAAAAAATTGCCGTTCATAATGGAAATACCAATGGAAATCCATTCGAAGCTGTTGATGGAGAAATGGCACGAGATCTCAGTCTTAACGACAGCGGCTTACCAGGCGATGCACGGGAAGCTTGCGCATGCACCACCCTCCTCAGATCATGAACATGATTTCATGCAAGAGGTACATATTTTTTTAAGAACCCATTTTGTGTTAGCTAACCAAATAAAATATTTTACGTTCTAATTAAACTTTACAAGGAATAGAGTTAAACTAAAACTAAAACTTCATCATTATAGGATCTTATTTTAATCCATGTACTCGTAATAAACAAGGAAATACATTAAAGTGGAACAAAGATAATAATCTTACCAACCAGCCCTGAATTATAGACACTCAAATGATCACATTCGCTCCAGGGACTTCCGCACATGCGCGAGCGCAGTTACGTGATCTGCATCGTTGCGTAACCAACAGAAAGTCGTCTCACTGCACTCGGACGAGCTGCATAGCCCGCTCTATTAGAATCGTAAAATGCAATACATAGTTTCTATTACCCAGCTGTTAGGATGAATAATAAATGTGAACTATGTTGATCGGTTTTAAATGATTATTGCTTTTGCTCATTGGATTGCTACAATTCAATTCAATCAATTCGTTATATGAAGTCGCCCAAATATTTTCTCGGTTGATATTCTCACCAAAAACGGACGTGCTAAATAACCGCATTATATCTATCTAAATTATTATGTTGATAGCCTTCGGCACCGTTCTTCTGATCTTCAAATTAAAATGATGCAGGTGGACAAGTATATTAATATATTTATAATGGTCTCTTTTTCTCTATGATTTGTTACTACAATATTATAGCCCTATCAGAAGCATTTATCGGAAAATATAAGAAAAGCATGTTTATATCTATCACAGTATGTATTACATAAACGTAACAGTAATACCGGCAGTTATACAAAACCTATTTTCATTGTCTAGTGCATTTCCTCTATGCTTATGTATTGCAGTATTACATAAAACCGATTTATATTCCGTGCCGCCTTTTCGTAATCCTCGGAAAATTATTATCAGCAGGGATTGTTTCAATATGTTTTTTATATTATACATAGAGTAAATACATTTTTTGAAATAAAAAAAATGCTAATTCTTATTCATTTGTGTCATTTTGTCGAAATAGATTAATTTTTAAAACAAATTAGATCTCTTCCTTATGTCTTAGTTTTGTTTAATTGTGCATAGATATCTTTAAATGCATTTTCAAATCGGTTATTTTTAGCTTATGAGTTAGCGGTGGTTTCCATTGGATTGTAATTTTTATTTCATGATATTTGTTTAATGAATTAAAAGTTTTCTGTTAAAAGAAATATTTTAGGAAAATACTCAAATTTATAAACGGGAGGTATATGACACAACACAGGTTTTGTTTTTATATGTAGTCTTTTCAGACTATATGTAGTCTTTTATCAATCAAATTACAACGAAGATAAACTAATGATTTAAATTAGAAACACATGATAAAATTATACCTACATAAAATCCCGCCTTATTGTACATACAATTTCAGTTTTTCTTTTGTTTGTGTGTTTTTGGAATACAATAAAAAATATACATACATAAAATAGGAGAAACTGTCTGCCTGATAGATATTGTCATTATACTCAAAAATATACCTAGACGATTGGATTTTGAAAAATCCCTTAAAACCTAAATTATTGCGGTCGAATTTGCTAAAAGCTAGTATTTCATGAAGACATTACTTATTTTTTTTTGAATTACTCAATACTTACAAATACTTAATTTATCGTAGGTGAACGCGAATCTAAGAACGCTACAGAACTGCCTAACGTCATTAATGGGCAGGCCCATAACGTTAGAGCAGCTGCGGCTAGACGTGGGGCTCGTAGTGGAGAAGATGACGCAAATCACCTGCGTGTTTCGCCGCATCCAGCTGCGGATGGAGGAGTACGTCTGTCTGAAGGTCTACATTCTGCTTAATCAAGGTGAGTACTCTTCTATATATTTTTGATAGTAAGTAGCTTAAATGGAATCAATCGTACTCTCCTGCTGGATCTTTAATTTAGTTTATTTATGATAACTATATAGTACGAATAATATGGTAATAAGTACATCGTACGAATGTATTTGAATAAAACTATGAGCACTTAAAAAAATAGAGCTATTGATATATCAGGCAAATTGATAAAAGATGGCGGCCTTAAAACAGCTGCTTTGTTTGGTATTGTACATAAAACAATATCAAATTACTTACATTAAAACCTCTCTTTAATATAAAGCATACTTATATCAAAGTATACCATACTATTTTCTATGTCAATAGAAATGTATGTAAAAGTGAAGGAAAATTTCTAGAATCCCTATAACAGTTGCATTGAAGTTGGTGGAAACACCATCAGCTAAATTAAATGCAACGAAATCGATTGATTTTGCTTGACAACGCTACTGTAATCCACTTATAGATGAGGGTGCATCGCCCTACCTTAAGTAGGTCACTTACAAGTTATAATTATATGATCCTGGCGGTCTATGTAATGGCTCACTGCATACATATTTGAAAAAACAAAGCGATTTTCCGTGTACGCTGAACTATTATTTACATGTATGATTAGTTGTTAGTTGTTACAAAGCTATATTTAATACATAGTACATAAATAATGTTTGTCGATAAATAATTGATTTACAATTGCAGCTAATACATAATAATAGACCAAAACTTCTAACTAAAAATTATTTTTCTTATACTTTGTTTCCTACTTACTAAGTAATTACTACATGATGCCCGCGACTTCGTCCACATGGGTAGCCTATGTCCTTCTATACAAATTACGTATTGAAATTGATGAAAAATTTATTCTTCTTAAAAGACTTCATATAATAATAATTTTATCTTTACATTTGCAAATATACAATTGCTCAAAAAATATTAACAAACCGCTGAAAACATGTCACCAAACAATACCTTAATTCTATATGCACCGATCGGGTTTTCGACAACTAGTCAAATCAGCAACTTAGTCTGGTATTTTGTATGAAATACTTGTGACGTTATCAAAAGCCAACGCACTTTTTTTCTTTAATTATTGGTTTTAAATAATTATCAAATATAAAATTAACTGGGATGTGGATATTACGTCTTTAGACCGGTCTTCTATTTAATAATCGCTAAATAATAATGTATTTTTGACGCAGGCACCATCCCTATTGCAATACGACAATAAAAACAGGGAGTAGGTAGGTACGATATACTTACTTTAGCGCAATAACACCAAAATGGAGTCGCCAAGTGTGCTCGTTAATATTATTATGATTTATGGTACATACAACCCAGTTTCAAACCGAGGTGCTTGCGAAATCGATTAGAATCCACATCGGACATATTACAATAATTTCACTCCGGAGACTTTGAACTAAACGAAAACATTAAAGCACAATTTATCTTTTGTCAATTATCAAAACTAGACACACATTAAAGTTTCCATACATTTACGCAATCGAATTTTCACGCGCATTTCGGTTGTTTACTACAAATGTAAACGTAAACGTTTGACGTAATTTTAGAACCCCGTTTAACTAGCATGCGGAGATTGGATACGGTGCGATAGAGTATGTCAATTATTGTATTTAAATTGTATGTAAAATTACCTTTGAAGTCGTAATCCAATTACTACGCTAGGCCTCCGCAATTCAGTATATAGCATGCAAATATGATAAAGACTATTGGGCATATTATAAACATACATACTTTCGATACTGGAGTAAAATCACAATTCATAAAACATGAATAAATACTCTACATTACAATTATATATCTTTATAAAAACAACTGGTAAACTAATTGGTGAGTTAGATCACGCATCCCTATGCGTGTTCTAAATCAATTATCCATCTATCAGCCTGCATTCATCCACTGCTGGACGTAGGCCTTTTGGAGAAAGCGCCACCATACACACTCCTCCGCCTTCCTCTATTCCTTCTATCTCATCTATATCCATGCTAGTTGCTAGCTTTGATAATTTCTTTAACGGAACCTGTGTTTTTCAAACACTATGTTTAAGAAACTTCGTAATGATTTTAAAATACTTAATTAATGAGGTATCAGAAACAGTATTTTTTTCGAATCTCTTCTCATGTTCAGGAAGTACCTCGTTATATGACGTAATTAAAAATTTATTGCGCAATTTTTCCTTTATCTGTGCTATAAGACGTTGCTTCGTACCAAATTTCAAGATTCTGAGTTCACGGGGTCTTGACGGACGGACGGACAACAAAGTGATCCTATAAGGGTTCCGTTTTTTCCTTTTGAGGTACTGAACCCTAGAAAGTAAGAAAAATATGGAAAAATTCCTGTTTTTCACTGTGCCTTGCGGGAGGCTTTTTTTATCCACTAGGTACAAGTTAGCGCTTGACTGCGATCTCAACTGATGGTAAATGATGATGCAGTCTAAGATTAATAATACTTACACCCTGAAAAGAGTGTATGTCTGTATTATATGTATATTGCTACATAACATATTTCATAAAGTGTAAGAAAACTTTCAAGCTTGTGTACTGGCGTCCGTAGCTAGTGCAGGAAAAGCATGACATCTGCGTTATCGATGCTGTAACTAGGTCAGCCGCACGCACACAGCGCTCGAAATTATTTTCACCGTGCACGTTATAATTACACTGTTTATGAAACGAAACGCACCCGTTGCGTTGGAAAATATAATAAAAATTATATATTCCATTTTCGAAAACTTTACATAAAATTTGCCTGTTCCTCGTTCAATTATCTTTTTAGATAGATAGATAGAGTGGGGTAGAGTAGATGGGTAGAGTTTTTTAGAGATTGAGAAATAAACATAGCATCAATTATTTATATTTATATATATAAAAGGTAAAAAAATTAACCTACCTACTAACGTAGGTATTATGTCGAATGAATGTAAAATTGAAAAAATCAACCTGTTCAACAGCCAAAAATTGTAAAACTCATTAAATTTAAAGGTCAGTCACCGTTATTAAAGTTTCAACCCTGATTTTAATATACCTATCTATAAAATGCATAATATTCAAATTAGATACTTAATATTATAGACTTTGCAAGAAGATAACATTGCGCAACTTCAGTCTCAGATAAGTCTCAGTAAAATTCGATACGTCTTTACGTCGTTTAGGAATCAATTTCTTTCAATATTTTACTGTAGCACAATTTTGATTTATTTTTCAACTATGTACAGTAATTTTCACGTACGGTATACCTTTTTACTATAGCACTAATGAGTAGAAATGTTTTAAAAGTGACAGGCGCAAAACAATTTTTACATTGCTCACTCAACCGATATCTATGTTCTTCTTCTTCTTTTGATTTTTGGGTTTTATTTATGCCAAGACAGCACAATTGACTTCGTCAATGACTACGTGAAAAAAAGTTTGCCTGCTCTCTATGCCATTACTTATTTACAAAAAATTACGTCGATCCTTCACAATAAAAATAAATTTATTAATAAAATAAAAAAATAAAAACGTATAGGTACGAGCTTTATAGCAAAAATACTTTCCTAACGCCCTAAGTAACTTGTCTATCACTATCATATTTCATATATAGATTTGTCAGAACAACAGATCTAATAACGCTCTTTTCCAAATAAATGATACCGATATACTCACCGAATGCATAAAATAATGAAAGTAATATAGTCAAGTGAGATGGTTATAACCACAGTGAACAGAGAGTGTTTACGAGGTGAAATGGAAAACGCTTGCGCAACAGAACGGTTCCGCGGTTTCATGTGCATGTGTGTGTGCCTATTATTATGTGTAGACCGTGAGTGTTGTGGAGACAGTATTATACGGCCATGTTAGTTGGGTAATAGGTAAATGTTACGGTATTTTGAAACGGTATTTGCCGAAACAATTTAATTGGCATATTGGACAGGTCCATACATAGTGAGTCACGTTTTTTTTACCTACTATCATGGTGCTGGACGCGGGCCGGTCCGGTGTTGCAAAGGTTGTACTCTGCGACGGAACTGTGAACTTAAAAATACTGAAACTTTAAAAAAAATTGTTTTACCGGTAAACCATTTTTTTTCAAATATTGGTTTTCATGTTTTGGAAAATAATTTTAAAATAATTGTTTTCCTAATTTTAATACTCCTCTGGTTTATGTATTGTAGTAAATGTACACTGTAAGCTCTACCTAGATTTTTTAAATAGCTGTGACACAGATAGACGGGCTGGATGAAACTTTACGGAAACTCTAAGAGTTTTAAGATATTATGATTACCTTAATTAAAAAGGAAAAATTTCCAATACTTTACATAATGAGTTATTTATATACAATTCATGAAAAATTAATAAATTTTACAAAATGTACTGTTCCCGTATAAAGTAGATGCGATTTAATTAGCTTGTTAGTAAAAGGTTATAAGTTCAATCGGTCGTTTTCTGCGTTTTATCGCTTACCGAGCGTTACAACTCGGTCCGTATAATAGTTTGCTGTTGGTTACGTCAGTTGTAACGGGACAGCATTTCACTCTCAGCGAAAAGCGAGGCGGAAGCGAACTTTCTCTTTTGCCGCGTGCTTGTGGCAAAAAACTGATTAGTCGCTAACTCGTCTCGCTTGCGCTTGCGTAACAAGTTCACGGGACTAAATCTTAACTATTGCCTATACTAATAATATAAAGAGGCAAAGTTTGTGAGGTTGTCGGGCAGGGATGGTGAACCAATGGCGTTGATGGCACTCGACACAATATTCTGGGCACGTCACCGATCACAAAATTCATTATGCACTAAGAAAAAAGTGTGAAGTAGATATTATAATATGTCGAGCGAACGCGAGTGTAATTAATTTCACTTTAATTCAAATTACGCGTATAATTGAGACATTGCAAAATGAGTAAATAAGAGTTTGGAGCTGATAGTATTTATTATTATAATTTTCCTAATAATCACCAAGACAAAATTATTTGCTGGCACGTCTATGACCTCATTCAACATTTCTTTAGAAAAAATGGCACGTAGAATCATAAAGATTCACCTACCCTGTTGTAGGGGGTAATCTCTGGATCTACTGAACCGATTTGAAAATTCTGATACTAATAGAAAGCCACATTATTTGTTAGTGTCATAGCTTGGCTATATATTAACCCGAAAAGTTAGGGAGTTGCCGGGGGAATTTAAAAAAGTAATTTCACGCGGACGAAGTCGCGGGCATCTGCTAGTGTATAATAAATAGATAGGTGTTTGACACTTGTTCAGTGATTCAGGTTATTCGATAGAACTTTAATTACTAACTAGGATTTTTAGAAATGGATATAACAAAACTTGCGGATTTTTAAAATTCAAATTAAATTTTCTAAATTGATAATAATTTATCCATAAATTATTATCAATTTACATTTTCTAAATTGATCGTTAATGTTAATCACGGGCATCAGCTAGTCTATAACATGTAAGAGTTTTCAAATAGGTACCTAATAGATAATTCTAACTAAATTTTTCTTTGATTAATCTGTTTCTACAGTTAATAATATTCAGTTTCAGTTCAGTAATCTTGATCACTAATCAGCTATTAACAAAAAAAAAATAAGCATTATTGACCGAGAGCGATAAATAACTGGTGTTAATAATTATAATTGGTATGAGCATACGTAATGCGTACAATATCGTGAAGCGCGTGCGAGCGGGACGGCGATAGCGGTTGAGGACGCGAACACGCTCGAACGGAGGTCAACGGCTAGCCGCGGTCGTTGCCCCGCTATCGGAGTGACCTACTGAGCGCGTGACGTCACCACCGCACCGCTCTACGCCATTGCTAGGCCGCCACCTTCTATCGCCATCTGTGGGCGAGTAGGGTAACTAATAAAAATAAGAATTTTGTTGTTAAAAAAAAGGTTTTGCTAATTAATTGCTACAAATCTACATTAACAAATACTGTACGAAGTTTTCATTAAAAAAATCAGAATTAGATCATAACTTATTCTCTAGTTGATTGTTCAACGGGTAGTTGTTCACTTTAGCACACAAACCAAATTCCATTTTTAAAAAGTTTATTGGCTTTTATGTTGTTATTAAAATTAATCATTACTGCATTTAAAATAACTGTACTGTATATTAAGAATAAAAACTACTCCACACCGGAATAGCAAATAGCTATATTACTGCTATTAAATGCTTCCAGGAGATTACAGGCCTTGGAAATATCTCGATTCGACAGGGTAGACTACGTAGATCAATATTCTTCTTCTCCTTTCTGGAGAGGCGGAGAGAGGATTCTGTATCAATCTATTGTGATCGCCACCATTTATAGTCCTCGTCCAATAGTTATCGCAGCCGAGCTAAAGTTTTCATAACATTATATCAGTATTAAAATGGTTTATTCTTTTCAGAAGTGGAGTTAGAGAGTATTCAAGATAGATACGTGCAAGTTCTACGCAGTTACCTAGAACACGCTGCACCCCATCACCCCGGGAGATTGCAAGAGCTTTTCGCGAGGATACCTGAGGTAAGGCATATAGCTTTTAACATACTAAAATATGGATTAGTAAATAACACTCTAATTTATTAAAAAAAAACTATCTAATCTATAAGTATTTTAACTATCTATCTAATTTATAGTTTTCTATTCTATATTTTTCACTATATACCGATATCCGTTTACGCAGCCAACTAAAAAACATTTTAAACACAGGAAGGTGCTATTTAAATGCAGTTAAACATCAAAATGCTTTTATACTATTTCTAATAGTACAATACAACACAAAATTGTTAACGAGTTCGTGTAGAAAGCAAGCGGAGCATTTGAAAACGAAAGCGAAACATTAGAGTACTGACTCACGACGTGCACTTTCAGATCCAAGCGGCGGCGAACCTGTTACTAGAGAGCAAAATGTTCTACGTACCGTTCGTGCTGAACTCGGCGGAGATCAGATAGTACATGGCGCAGCAGGGCGTCTAGTTCTCGATGTACGAGCGCCAGACCGCCCGCCCGCGTCCTGCGCCGCGCGCGCTCACCGCCCTCGTCACTTGACCACACCGCCCTGTGTTCATCGCCGCCCAACAACGCTCCGGGCATCGACAATAAGCACTTGGAATGACTGAGGTGCCCCGGGGCAGTGGGCACCACCGACCCGCGGAGGCGGCCGCGCGCGCTGAGCGATCGCCTACAGTGCAAGGACTCTTGTTTGTGAGAAACTTCTGTTGCAATGAGTGATAATGCGGATAGTGCGGTACATTATACCCTTGTTGAATCGATGTGTGTATTGGCTTATTGTTTATTAGAGGAAATTAAACGTCCCAATTGACAGACTGATTTATAATTACACTAGCTATTATTTAATTAGTACCAGGGACGCGGATGCGTGTTTTATACGTGGTAGTGTACACTGCTTAGTGTTATTGATAGAGTAAAATATATAATTATGTTACTATTTAAATTCGTCAGTCGGAGACCGCATAATATATTATTTCTGTAAATATAGAATATAATTTTTGTAGTTAGATTTGTAGTTAAGCTCGTTGTTTATAGAGAGAGTTGTAAATGAATTATTGCTGTTTTAGTTTGCATTTTATATCGTCTAGGGTTAAACCGGTAGACTTGTCGCTGGGTGTGTAATATCGAGGATTTTAATGTTATTTTATACCTTGACTTGTTCGTGATGTAAGTAGCACTAAGTACCTACTCTCAGTGTTTACCAAGACTGCTTGTATACAACTGTACTGTTTTTATGCTATCATGTTGTAGCGCCATTTCGCGCTAGTTTCTATAGTCACAACTTATGCATTTTTATTGCCAATATTTCGCAAGACACTTGTGCATATATTGTCGTTCTGAAACTTACTTTACTCTGGTCTAACTAGATTTAAGTAACCAGTAAACTCGTGTTTCTAGTACACGCATCTCGTAAATTCTTGAAGTGTCTTCCGCTTGAAGAGCGGATACTTTGGTTGGAGACGGTTCAAAGATTTACTTATCGTGTTATATTTTGCTTCCTTTGATGTGTTCAAGTGTAATTTATGCTCAATTCCATTAATTTTCATCAGACGTTTGCATGATATCGTTATTATAATATCTCAAGGCACATATCTAGTAATTTTTGCATCAGTTTCATTTCTTGGCTTGAAGGATATGTGATAAAATTATAATCCATTTGTCAAAGACTGCGTGGCTATTTTATTGCTATAAATTATTAATATTCCCTGTGCAAGATAGGTAAACTTTTACGGATCATTTTAAAAACGCAACATGCATATTCTGGTAGATTTATGAAGATTGAAAAACCTTACGTTTTATCATCAACACCGTATGCACCGAGGCATTCCTTGAATTATAATACTGCCGCTTTATATTCTATAGACAGGGTTGTTTTCAGTTCGAACTTGCCAGCGAGGATATTAACGGAAAAGAAAAGTAGTTATACAAGAGTTATGAAAATTTGGAAATAAAAACTAATAAGATTGAATTTGTATTTATAAATTATAAACACAAATAAAATTACAAGCATCTTTACTATGCGTTTTAAAGAGTTTCAATAATATAGCTAAGTATCATTTATTTTCATTTACCGCTGACTTCGTAGTCTTGACCAAACTGTAACATTAACTAATTCATACAATAACATTACATGACATCACCTGCTAAGTACATTTATCATCATATTAATACACATTAGTAATAAATCTTTAGTCTTAAATAGCCCCTATTTTTAAGTAACAAACTGATTAACTAACTACGTCACTGTCTTTAACCACTGCCTACTTTAATGTTATTGTCTTTGATATCGATGATATTATAGCTTGTATACACAACGCGATTTAAAATCGCAAATCAAAAACTTGTCATCAACTGTAGTAGTCATTGCATAATGTGCCTATTTTTTTATATATCATCTATCTATACTAATATTATAAATGCGAAAGTTTGGATGGATGTATGGATGTTTTTACTCAATCACGCCCCAACGGCTGAACGGATCTGGCTGAAATTTGGCACAGAGATACATTATAGTCTGGAATAGCACATAGGCTACCTTTTTATCCCGGAAAATTAAAGAGTTCCCGCGGGAACCAAAATACCTCAAACCACACAAATGAAGTCGCGGGCATTCGCTAGTATTTTATATATCGATCATCACAATGCTTCTGTGAAACTCGTAGCACAGAGTTTGATAATGGTTATAAACAAGATACGTTGCATCACAAACTTCTTAAAGACACACCCATAACCAACGGCTACACTGTCTCTAATTCAGTATTGGTATTTAAACACAGAAAACACAGAATGGATGTAAACACTAAATACCGTTTCTAATACTGATAAGCAAAGCATTTAATTTTATCTAAATATGCAAAGTACTAAGCAACTCAGTAAACACTGCTACTATAACATTTGAAAACAGCGTAAGATCGTGAGGTGTATACAAGCCTTTACTCGTTAATGTTATAAATTAATTATAAACGTTCCAGCAACGGTGAACAGTTACCATTAGATTAGGAATGACGAATAATGTCAAATTAAAAATTTAAGTAATTACAACCAAAAAGTTCGTTCTAAGGACTTAGGTTTATTAATTATTATTATTATTCACACCTTAGGTCTAATAAATATCAATTTCAACCAACGTATTAATACATACATGCCTTTATCTTTTGGAGTAGCCCGGGCGGCACCACGGATTTTCCCGATAAAAGTATTATATTATAATATTTAACATAAAATGATACGACAATAACAACGTTGTATGATACACTACACATTATAAAATTATATGTAATAACAAAACACAAAACCAATTTTCTTGAATAACCATTGCTCTTGATTTGAACACCTCGATTTTTTAAATTAGATCTTTCTTATATATATAAAATAGAAACAAGACATCATTTAAAAAATTAAAAAACACGACTGCCCTGCCAAAAACGAACTAAAAAGTTAAAAATCTAAATTGATCTAGTTAAATTAGAATCTTATTCATTTTTTTATTAAATGATATTTTTTTGTGAAAACTGGATATTGAACGATAGTGTTATATATTTTTGGAATCTACTCATCATTTTCTAGATGATGATTATATAGTTAATCTTATTTTAGAATTTTTTTTTCAACTTTAGTCTTTAATGCGGGCCATGGTCACCCCATCAATTTTTTTTTAATTTTACTAGCCTATGTCACCCGAAATAAGCTAGGGATTCTAAAGATACCTCATTTATCAAAATCGGTTCAGGCGCATAGAAGTTATGGTGGAATATACAATCTCACATACATACATACATGAACCCTGAAAACAATATACTCCTTTTTTCAGGCAGTCGTATAAAAATGCAATTTTTATTTTTAAATTACTTCATTATTTGTCTACTACTACTTCATAGGTATTTTTTCAATTTTCCAGTGACTTAAATTATAAGTATTTTATCTAAAGGGTAACACTTGTGCTAACTGAAAACTGACATGTGGCCAATTCTGTATCACACAATCTCTAAACTAAACTAAATTGATACCTCTAAACCTACTTCTGCCCATTTCTGCAGAGAGTATTATGAAAGAGTTAGCAATATTTATAGTGCTGTCATTTTATTTTAGTTCTGAGATTGTGTACAACAGAATCAGCCCCACTGTCTTACAATCTTTCTAACTTGATTGATACAGAGCAGACTTACTTTGAGAAAGATGATTCAACGATAGAATATAATACGAGTATGATTATGTTACATTGATCTATTACAATTTATTAAATTATGATATTTTTTACGAAAATGGAAAAAAATGCGCACTCTGAAGATAATATTATGAATCCGACAAAGATTTGGTTAGACGTGATTTTTCAGACTGGAATAAAAATAACACGTTAATATCACGACAGCCTCTTCAGCCAAAATGTTTTGTAATTGTCTGATTAATCATGTTACCTGAATGAGCGAGACGTGTCCGTTCCTCATTGCGTTACCATTAGTTAAGTTTTAGCGGATAATATAACGTTTTTTACATTATAATTAGTTCCAAAACAACCGGTTACGACACTGCCATCAAATGCCTAGCTAGATTTTAAAATAATTTTGTTATATATTTTTTCATTTTAAGTTAATTCGTGAAAATATTAGTTATTTGTGATAAACAGTGATAGTTTAAAACAAACGCGTCGCGTTTTTTAATTCGTCGCGTGTATTGCAATCATTAGTAATTATTCGGTAAGCGCACGCCCCATATTAGACCGGACCTACTGACAACTTGATATTGAGTTTCAAACTTTATATACTTATTTATTCAATTATATCTAACTTAAATTATAATAAATTAGTCGATATATACACCATCAAAACGAAGGTGTTAAATCTAAAGTCTGAGGTAAAGATGCCTTTATAGATTTGTATGAAGGAAATAGTAAGTTTAACTTTAATCGCAAATCGTGCATCGTTCTACTAATATGTTAACGATAATGTTGTAAGTAATATTGACTCTTATTTTGTTAATAGTATAGCGTATTGTTAAGGCGAAACTAACGGCAGAGTATCAAATGGAAAATTTAGATAGTAAGGATGTTATTGGCGTTGTACAAAGGATAGTATTGTTAGTGAGTAACGAGGAAATTGGCGCATTACTGGCGAGTACCTAATTAGAATAGTAAACGAAAAGCCCACTGAGGCTATTACAATTATTTGTAAATAAAAACTAAAAGTAAATTACATGTAAAATAGCCATTCGCTTTTCGTTGCTCTCCTAATTTCAAAGCTGCTCTATCTATTTGTGAACTTTCATTTCTCCGTAATATCACGTACATCATTTGCCGCTTACTATCGTTAGGTCGCAAAAACTTTAGTACTGATTTGGATATTATATGAATAGTCGTTGGTCTCAATATTCTGATAGTATAAAATTATAAACTAATGAACTGCTCTATTGATGGTTTAGACTTCAGAATACATAAGTAGGTATGTTTATAAGTTATTAATCCAACTATGTAAACTAACCTACTTATTTGTGCGTGTAAACCCGAACATTTTCAAACTATGTTTCATCAAGTGTTTCGGAAGTCGGCCATGTAGATCTATTATAAGTAGTTCGGATATCGCGAAAATATTTTGACTGATATGTAATAGTAATAAAATAAACATTAACGATGTTAATATATTTTTAAGGGTGTAACTTGAACTTAATGCATTTCACACTTTCTTTACAGTCCATATCGTGACGAAATATTTTCACATTCTAAGCATAAGATTTGTTGTGTAAAAACTTGCGTTTCAATAACTTCAGATTGAAGTAGGGTTGATCTGTGTACAGTAGACGCTGTAATTTAAATAGTTATAAAAATAAATGAGTGTAAATCCGTAAGAGAATATTATATATTTCGAAACGTTGATGAGTGTTTGTTGTATGTAATGTAATGTCAAAGATGGATATTTGAAATCTAAGTATTATATAATACATATATATCTTTATTAGATATCTATTCTACAAGTTATAAATACTTCGTGTTTTTGTTACGGTTTCACAAACACGTTTCGCTTGGAAAAGAAGATTTGGGGGTCTAAATTTTGGTACCGTTTATGTTTGATAAAGCGATCGCCAAGTTACTCTTATCTTATCTACCACGCAGTCTCACAAAAAGTGCCTCAAGGTAATCCATAGAATATGACGTAGATTTCATTTAGTTCAGAGTGACTGAGTGTGCATTACATTTAGTTGGGTTCGCTCCAGTTAGGGTTTACACTTAGTCAAACACACTGTTGGATGAAGGCTGTTGTTATACATTTTGACCAAGTTAGTGTACAATGTTTGTATTGACGATGATTCTGATGTTTTTAAAGGTTTGTACATCTCGTTTGTGGTGCGCCGGGTGTTATGTTAGTCAATGGATGAACTGGTTTGCCAAGAGAAGTTACCTACAGTTGTGTTTAGTTAGCGATGCATAACGTGTTTGTACTTTAATTTGTTTTTTAGTTGTACTCTTGGAAATCAATGGTTAATAACTTAAGAGAATAAAATGTATGTGAAATATTATGCCTTTTAATTTTCCTATACGAATCCATTAAGTTGACTTGTCTACCAGTCAATTCTTAGGCAGAGACTGATCTATCACATCCCATTGTAGACCAGCCCACCTAGGTAGTAGTTCATCTCACCCATTAAACATATTAATTTATGATCTCACTACTACATCACTTCAACCCATCACCGTCGGTTCACTACTGACCACGACCACGAGCCTCGTCTCAGATTGAGAAGGGTTGGGTAGTAGTACATCTAGACAGGCTCTATTTAAATTTATGGTCTACATATACTATATTACTAATATTATAAATGCGAAACTTTGGATGGAGGGATGTTTGTTACTAAATCAAGCGAGAACGGCTGAATGGATCTAGATGAAATTTGGCGCAGAGATAGATTATAATTTGGAATTACACATAGGCTACTTTTTATATTGGAAAATTAAGGAGTTCTAGCGGGAATAAAAACAACTAGTCAAATAAAAGTTTAGTTTTACTTTGATATCTATCTCCTGTATTTGTGTTCAATAGAGAATTAAATAAATAATAACGTATTCACATAAAACAAGGCATCAGAAAGACAGAAAATGAAACAAAGCTACCTACACAAAATTATTAATTAAAGAAATGAAATATTATCAATTATAGCAAAATCTGTAAAACCAATTGAATTCTAATCTCTATATGAGACATAATTTATTGGTCAGCCCTTTAGAGTCGCATAGTGACAAGCCATCTAGTGACAGTATTAAAAACACCACCAAAAATTAATGAAATAGAGACATCTAGTGTCAAGTAGTAACAAGAATTATTAGCGCCATCTTGTTATGAGTAATAGCTAGATTTTTATATCTTAAATCATTACGATACAAAATAAAGAACATAATTTTTCGATTTGTAACGTTAATAAATCAAACTTAATTTTTTTTAATTTCTCAATTAAAAATAATACGTCATTGATTTTAGAACGTAACTTGTTAAACGTTACGGTAATGTCAAACAGCCGTCAAAATGATGAGTTCATAAATCTGTCAAAAATAGTGCCGCCACATGTCACTGATCAGCGTTTTGTGATTTTCTTCTATTTTAATTCCAATTTAAAACTTAAAAAATGGTAAGCTTAATAACATTGTGCAAAAAAGCTTAGTGCATTTAATTAAATTGTTTGTCGGGCCGGGGTAACAGCGTTCTTGATCATGTTTTTGCAGAAACCTTTGATGCTGCAAGGGCATGAGCGTGCCATAACCCAAATCAAGTATAATCGTGAAGGAGACTTGCTATTTTCTGCTGCTAAGGACTCCAAGCCCAATGTATGGTGGTCGCTAAACGGAGAACGCCTGGGCACATTCAATGGACATGGTGGTGTGGTATGGTGTCTTGATGTGGACTGGCAAACTATTCATCTTATCACAGGCGGTGGTGACAGCTCATGCAGGTAAAGACTTTTAAAACTCAACTAAGTACCTCTATTTGACTGTTGCAATGAATGGGCCATTCACACTGTCTGCACTGCTTTCACCAAGAGATTCTTCTTGCAGAGGACACATAAATGCCATAATGATGTCATAGAATTCTGCAGGCTTTTCTTTAGTCACCAAAACAATGCAATCTTAAAATATTACATGTGCTGACCAATTGTTTTCAATTATTAATATTACTTTCCTTTTATTTCAGATTATGGGATTTGGAAACTGGTAAAAACATAGCAACAATTAAAACAAACTCTTCTGTGAGGACATGTAACTTCAGTTTTAGTTCCTATCAAGCTGCCTACACTACTGACAAGGCTATGGGACATCCTTGTGAGGTAAGACTGGTTAATTAACTTGCAAGCCTAGCACAGTATGATAAGCTACTTGTTGATGATTGGCCTACAGTTTCACACTTGAAGCTAAAATTCACTGATGTAGGAAGAATATTTGTTATAGATTCAACAATTTACAGAAATGTGACATTAAAAATTTTATATGACAATCATGTATGCTAATATTGTAAATGTCAAAGTTTGGATGGATGGATGGATGTTTGTTACTCAATTATGACAGATCTTATGGCTGCATCTGGATGAGATTTGACACTTCTGGTTGATCTGGATGAATATTAAAGAGAAACCAATAACCTCAATCTATGCGGACAAAGTCGCAGGCATCAGCTAGTTATTACTATGCTACCTCTCAGCTCTGCCCTAAAATTGATAAATGGATAGAAATGGATTGATACTCAGGGGTACCACTTGCATAATGTCATAGCAACAATAATTAAATAATTGACTAGTGCAAACTGCAGGTATAGAATGTTTTGGAGTTTTAATAAATGATTCTCCTTGCAGGTCTTCGTCATAGATACAAGGACAGTTGATGAGTCCCTATCAACCCAAGCTCCAATACTGAAGTGGGAAATTACAGACTCAAAAGTGACATCAATGGTGTGGGGCACTCTGGACGAGACTATCATCACTGGTCATGAGGCTGGAGACTTGATCCAATGGGATTTAAGGGTATGTCATTTTAAAAAAATATGATTTGAAATGAGGTTATCATAATAAATCATGAAATTGTTCTCATAATGTTAAAGGCTAAAAGGAGTCCTGAACTTAGATTTCTGGGTTATGTATGAATTAATAGCTGTCAATTTATGCAGAACACAGTAATTTCTTAATTTTTCAACTTCAATGTTTTGATAATATAATTTTAAAAGTATCATAAATTCTTATTTTATTAAATATCCAAACTTTCAAAGTAATTCAAACAACATTATTTACAGACTGGCAAAAAATTGCATTCAATCAAGGAGCATACACATCAGATCAATGACATGCAGCTTTCCCGTGATGGCACCATGTTCATCACAGCTTCCAAGGATCAGACTGCAAAACTATTTGACACTAGCTCCCTTGAACTCCTCAAAGAGTACAAAACTGAACGTCCCGTGAACTCCGCTGCTCTCAGCCCTATTTTAGATCACGTGGTACTCGGAGGTGGCCAAGATGCCATGGAGGTAACAACAACATCAACTAGACAAGGAAAGTTTGACGCCCGTTTCTTCCATCTTGTCTTCGAAGAAGAGTTTGGCCGCGTTAAAGGTCACTTTGGACCAATCAACAGTTTATCATTCCATCCTGATGGCAAGAGTTTTGCATCTGGAGGTGAAGATGGTTATGTGCGTGTACAGAGTTTTGATCAATCCTACTTTGATTATACTTTTGATTACAACAGGGATTAAAGCTACAAGCTGATATAGTAAAATCGTACAGCAGCATTGGATAAAAACAACCTTTCTGTATCAGAAAATTTCACAAAGACTAGTTTAAAGGGTGGAAAGTAATCTGTAATCTGTACACAAACATCATTGTTTTTTTCACTAAAATAAATAATTTTCCTAAAGATGTTTTTCATTTGACTGCTTTTCTTTTTCTTACCACTTCATGAGTACAACTATCTACAGAATAACTTGATATAATTTTCAAAGTAGGCAAAATAAAAGCTTATTTTTAATATACAACAATTTACTATACAAAATCTGGTATAATTACTTGTAATACTTATTTTACATTAAGCTTAAATTATAGAAAGTAAGGTGTGGTGTGCTGAGGCGGTACTTCTCTTTCACTGTCAGGCACAGCTTGAAATATTTTAGCGTTTCTGTCATTGACTGTCTTGAACTCCAGTATTGAGGCTACATTGCCACACCTGTAGCAATAGTTTGGTGCTGACCATACTGTGACTAATCGCTTATCGAACATGTACTTGTACCCTGAAACAAAAAAAAATTACTGTATCCTACTGGATTCAGGCAGCATGTGGAAGTCCGTCCAGAAGTTGTCATTTTGTTGTAGTCAACCAATAAGGGTTAATGGTTGATGATAGAAAATATGATAAAAAGGAAAAACTGATGACTGAAATACCAACCCTACTAAATTTGCTGGAATGTTACATGTGTAAATTATAAAAAAGTATCCCACCCATTGTGTTCATAAACCAAGAAAGGATTTTCTTAAATTTCTTAGGTCAGCTGTAGAATAGCTCTAAAAAGTTCTCAAAAGAACTGGGAAGATAACAAAACCAGAGTAATACTATAACATAAACATAATTATCATACCTTCATTTACAAGTTGATGTGCTCGACATATCAAATTCAAATCATTGTAATTCATAAAAAGCTCAGTGACATAGCTGCCAAATAACCACCCTGCTCCTCTGGGGCTTACAGACCTAGAAAATACCTAGGGTTTATTATAAATGTTGCAGTAATAAAAATATAATTTCCACCTAAGTGTAGACATTAGTTAAATTAAATAATAAATGAGTTGATCCATTTCAATAAGGGTAAGCGGTGTTAATATATCTATATGACTTGCATGTATAGATGTAAGATGCAAAAAGCTTACAAAGTCTTATCAAATAAGAAATTAATTACCACAACTTGACATCAGCTGGATCTGACCAAAGCAAGTCACAAAAAGCACCTTTGTGAGGTATTTGCTGGTTTCTGTCTATGCATCTGATCTGGTCTAACATTGAGATTTCTGGAGATAGCCCTCCATGGACGCACAATACTGTTTCATCTATTAACTGTTAATAAACATTTTAATGTTGAAAATTATAATATATCAAATCCACATTCTCATTGCAGTTTCACTTTACCTTTAACCACAATTATTATTTTGCAAAAGACCCAAAAATAAATGTTTGTTTTATTTTTGGCACTGATCTGCTGCTTTTTTAATAAAAAATGAGAGACAACTTTCGTAGAATTAATTTCCCTACAGTGTGTTATTGAAATTTGAAATATTATGTGTTGCAGTTGAATTCCAGTAGTTAATCCCTAGTCTTATACTTACAGCTGCTACTGCAAGCAAATCAAAAACCCTGCAGCAATCTTTCCATGCATTTGCATTCCCATATTTGTTAAGGCATTCATCATAAAAACCATAAACTTTTGTTATTTGACATGTCTCATGATTCCCTCTCAGTAAAAATATCCTGAAAATTAAGTTATCCTGTACATACTTCCATTACTTTTAACACAGTTAAAAAGTAAATATTAATTCATGATAGCCCACCAACATACAAAGACAAGAAATACCTGCATTATATATCAGATTTGAAGATTTTGAATTTTATCATAATGAAAACATCACAAATTCAATATTGCTAAAATCTGAGGTACAATGTTCTTCCTTGCAGGTGTTGATATTGTGGTATATGGCAATATGAATATAATGTGATGCAAACAGGCAAAACTGATAGCAAGAAATAAAACAACTGAACCTTGATTAAACATGGCAAAATTTCCATCTATCATGATCATATTTGGGATAAGATCCCAAAAAATTTAAGTTCCCAGGAATTCTAAAACCCTAAATTCATGAAAAATGAAATTAATTCCTTCAGATTGTTAATTAATGTCTCGCTCATTATCTTCTCTCTCAAATCATAACATTGGTAAGTTCAGATACCTACACAAAAGTGCTGACAGACTGATACAAAGTTACTGCTTTAAATAAAGTAAATAATAATTGTGTCTGAAACACGAACCTGTCAGGATACCTTGCTTTGAGTGCCATTAATAAGGTAAGAGTTTCAAGACTATAGTATCCTCTATCCACATAATCTCCCATAAATATATATTGAGTATCTGGAACTTGACCACCTATATGAAATAGTTCTTCTAAGTCGTAGAACTGAAACCAAAAAGTATATCAAACTAACAACTGGAAAAAATTTGGTTGGCAAGTTAAACAATAATCCATCTAATTCAAAAGTAATATAAGCTAGCTTGATGCATAAATCAAATTATTTTTCTGATAAATAATTTGATTCATTTATCAACTCTAGCTCGTATTCACGACTTTTACTAGGCAGGTATATAGATTTCAGTGAATACAAAGCCTGAAACTAAGTACCTACTTATTGGAATCAAGTAATTACATAGTTATTACTAAAAACTAATTTACCTGGCCATGGATATCTCCGCATACGGTTACAGGTGTTTGTACCGGCTGAACATTTGGCTCCTCCAGTAACAACTCGCAAACGATGTTACAAAGCTCCCGAAGATCGTCTTCGGGCAGATATTTACATCTCTTGGCAATTTCAATCCATTTATCTACATCACCCATCATTTTTGTAAGGCAATAGAAATTTTACGAAGTACAAAAAACGAGTAAAAGGTGTTTCTTGTTTCACTCAATGAAACGTTTTTGAATGATTAAATATTGTCACTGTCAAAAAATGTCAGTGTCAAATTCAAAATGGTTAACATATAATTTTGTTTTTTAAAGTAACTTTACGGCTGTAGGTTCAAGCCTTTTTAAGCCTTTTCGTTTGACACTGACCGACAAATCGCAGCTAATTTAAAAAAGAAAATTAAATCTTGTTGTTGTTTATCATAGATGTTCCTTGTCTCTGTTGTTGTTCTTGAGATACGTGCGTTCTTTGACGTGTAGCTTTTATTTGTGCTAGCACAGCACATTAATTTAACTTCACCAGAAAACTTAAAGGAGATGGATCGGTTAAATTAATATACGACTAAACTAGATGATGCCCGCGACTACGTCCGCGTAGATTAAGTTTTTTCAATTCCCGCAGGAACTTCCCGGGATAAAAATATAATAATAGCCTATGTCCTTCCCCGGGATACAAACTATCCCTGCACCAAGTTTCATCAAAATTGGTTGAACAGGTGGGTCGTGAAAGCGTAGCAGACAGACAGATGGACAGACAGACAGAAACACATTCGCATTTATAATATGATATATTACGATGATAATATTTATAATATGTATGAATTACACAGTTGTAAATATTTTAAGTTATTGATGAATTCATTTAAGAGGTGTTAGCATAACGTTAACGATTAACGACTGTAAACGGTAGTAAAAAAAACAATGTTGTTTTTTATCACAGGAGTAAACTGTTTACATAAATTTTCAACCATTAGCCGTTGTCCGTTTAGCGATATGTTAATACCTCTAATAACAGTACCTCCTTATTATAATATTTATGCAATTGATAAATGCATAATATAATAAGCTAAATATATGGGTAACTGTATAAGATGACGATGAAGGCGAAGCGAAGTTCTCAAGTGATTGTAGGGGCTCCACCGTCAGTCATTATCGGTGACTAATTTTTTGTCGGCAAAAAATAAAACATATAATATACCTACATAACCTCCTACAGTAACTTCTGTCTTATAGCGAATCTGCCTAATCCTGTGGTCTAATCGCGATTCTGGCGAGTCCAGAATCTGCTCAATACCGAGTAACATGAGGGACATGGACATAGGCCACGTTTTACACGAACAAAATCGATATGACTGATGCTAACGGACAGATATCACATCCAAAAACGTGGGGGCAATGATATTTTTATTGAGTGGATATTTATTCTCTGAAATTTTCCTTAGTTGTGTTACAGTTTAAATATACTTGGGTCTCTAAAAATAAAACTAACATGACTAAATTCAGAGGTTTTAATAACTGAAAAACAAACATGCAAGTACATTTTACAAATGAAATTACATTTTTGTTATACTTATCTTTAGGTGCCATTGATATGCCGCAGTGAATGGTTAAAAAAATGTGTGTACGAGAACTTAGTACTAATGTATTTTTTAAATGAAGTCACTTATGTATTTTCAAATGGGACGGATTTAATTAGTTCTTTTTACGAAAATTAATTTACTGTAGTGTACTTTTATATAGAATGCAATTTTTTTTCATTCCGACTTTTCACAACTAATTCAATGTACTCTTAAATAACTACTAGAGTTATGTTAATGATACCACTTTTGACAGCAAACTTAAATGTTATGCTTATTTGGATCTACTTAAGCATAAAGGAACCAATCCACGCACATGCCAAAAATGAGATAAGTATACAGAAAGCTTTTTAAATGCACCTAAAACCCTGTAGAGATCAAAATGATCTGACAATTTTGACAGAACAAAACATTTCCATGACAAGGCTTAAGTGTACCCACAATTTTGACATTTAAATGTCTTTTTCAAAACTGTCATATTGTGGGTTGATTTCATTTTGCTTAAGTAGGTCCAAATTACTGAAACATTTCATAATCTTGATTCGAGCAAACAAAATATAAAGTGGCTGATCACTGCGTGGTGTGAAACACAAAGTTCCCGGTGTGCCAAGTGAACTCCATAAAATAAACTAAATTGCGCTCGTTTTTTGGCATTTCGTTTGTACTTAAACATTGTGATGGCGCGTCCACACGTTTTGTGACAAACAAATCGCAAGCTGGGGAAAACAAGATACGCGAAGAATAAGACGCGCGAAAAACGCTACTGAATCGATGGCCAACTTACACTTGGCAAATGATCAACTCAATCAAAACTTCAAATTTGCTGTCAAAAATGTAATGTAAAAAATACAGCATACAATTTTCGTTTCACGTTCAACAAAGAATAAATTAAAAAATATATTGTCTAAGTGTCCATTGACACCTTTATCGAGCGATATTTGGTGCTTGAAATTTTTGGAACTCCATTTTTGACCGTTTTTATATAATGTGGATGGAGTCGATACTCTTTTATGGTCAAATTTAGGTCTGTAAATATTATATCCATATCGCAAGTCGTAGGGTGTCAATATAAACCATGTTAAGTTCCTGAAATTACAAGCACGTATATTATCATCGGAGAATAATGTCAACAACAGTAGGTATAAGACTATACATACACAAAAAAAACAAACTGGACTAATGTTACTAAGTAGTAATGTTTTTTTTACTATTGTGCATACTCTAATCTTTGTCCTAAAATTGGCCGTCTACCCATTTTTAAATACCATAATATTTTGATTTTCAAAAGAAAAACCAGCCTTTAGCTATCGTATCCCTAAGTTTTAAGGCGCCAAGGCATCATAATCACAGAATGCTATTTTTTGAGACAAACAAACTCATAAATAAATAATAAATGTTTCAACAATAAATGACAAGATAATTTTCTTGGCAAACATACGTTTATTTCTTTATAAGGCCCCAGAACATATTGACTCTATGTGTTCAGGTTCCTTTAATGTGTTATAAACCCACATACTCGTAAGTCGGCAAGATGGCTAGTATACCATCAATGGCAGTCAAATGCATGCCCCACCACGATACTTTCGGCCGTGGGTCTGTGCGCTGGGTCAATGTGTTCTGGCTCAGTTATTGCTTTTTAAATTATAACGTAAGAATAAGCACATTGGTCATTAATTAATTTAAACCACTAAAGAATTGGTAATTTTAAACCTCACACAACAAAAATAACGTACACAATCAAAAACGTAATATCTATCTAGCAATTTCGAGTTTCATGTTTTCGAAGCCGTTTAACATTCAGATATAAAAAATTACTTAAACCCGAGAGAGTACCAAGTGATCACAGATTCTGAAAATTCCGTTCATAATATATCAGTACAAAAGTAACCAACATTTCGATACGGATTCACTTATTACTACGAACAGTGAGAAACTTAATACATGTTCACAGTTCAGGAATTCACAAAAATATTTTTTTCTGAGGAAGCGAAATTAGTCAGCTATATTACGTTCATACTTGAAATTGAAACACCAACTGTATCGGCAGGGTACTGGATGCTCTAAGTTTATTTGATTTATTTTTCAGTCTTACCTAATTTTACCGTCAATACAAGTGTATGATGCTGAATCGTGAGCATGTATCACTTTTCATTTTAGTCTATATTAAGGAAGATATGCTATCAATTATATTTCTAACAAATAAATGTCTGCAAGCCAGTACTTAATGAATAATATTAAAAATGCATAAGTTTACTTTGGCAAATAGGAAATATTAACGCACTAATCACACACCGTTTTGATACATCTTAAAACAGTTTAAAATATATTTGAATAACTCTAATAATAAAGTACTGGCATACAAACATTATTATTCTGAAGTTTTTTGCGATTATATTTATGTGAAATACAAACTTTTATACATAAAAAATAAAAGTCATTTCGTCTTTTGTCACCGCATTCACTCGTTATTGTATTATTGAACACATAATATATCTGTGAGTACAGTGAGCGTCAGGTGCCAAATTTTTGAATGACCAAAAAGACCCTGTTACAAATGACAAGCGGTATAAAATAAGCCTACAACTAAAATCCTAACCTCAGAAGTGTTTCTTTTTATTTAAAATAATTACAATACAATTGAAAATTTGTTTAATAAAAGTGATATTTTATTTTATCAGCCAGCAACAAAGTTAGTGACGTACTAATAATTCAACACCAATTCAGTCTTTCCTTTGTCGGGAGTAGGTTTATTAATATGAATGATATTTTTTATTCGAAATGAATGAGAAAAACTCAATTCCACTTTGGAATGGTTCGGAATGACTTCCCATTCCCTACAATTATTGCTCCGGCATTTTAATTGACATGACACAATTTGATTTTTCAAATTTAATTTCAATGTAAACGGGCTTAAATCTAACAAAATTCATGTAAAATATTATCATTAGTAAAAAAACGCGTCTAATCGAGGACCTCCTTCTTTTTGGAAGTCGGTTAAAAACCTCTAAGGTTAGGATCGAGATTAAATACCTAACAACTACAAGTATATTCTTATTTTATAAGAACAAGAATTATGCTCATAAAAGCTCATTATTAAGCAATTCTAAATATATTGGTACCTATTGAAAAAAATAAAACAAAAAACCTAATAATAGGCGATAAAGTCAATACAAAAAAATAGACTTATAGCCATAACGGTTAAATTAACCTGCAGCCAAATAAAAATTATTTTTTTATTGGTACTAATACCTGAAGCGATTACAGCTAACTCGAATAATATAATAATTAACAAGACTTTTCCCGGTACAAAGGGTATAGAGAGATCTAATAGATTACGAGAACCGATAAAACGAGCTTCTGTTCACGCAATATTTTATTTAGTATATGGTCCAGCATTAACAAGCTTTCTTTAAACAGAATGTTAAGGTTTTTAAGTAAAAGATTACTAAAAAGATTTAAGTTACTGATGAGAAACTGACCAAATATTGTTTATATGTTTTAAATATTATAAGAATTTTATACCTAGCAACCATGGATTTAATGTATTTTTATATAACTAGATGATGCCCGCGACTTCTACCGCGTAGATTAAAGTTTTTGTTTCCTCCTTAATTTTTGCGATAAAAAGTAGTCTAAACCAATACTCCTTCCCCGAAATGCAACCTACCTATGTACCAAATTTCGTCAAAATCGGTTGAAACGATGGACCGGGAAACCGTAGCAGACAGACAGATACACTTTCAGATTTATAATATTAGTATGGATTTACTATGTTGCAATTGACTTTCTATTTATTTATTTGTGAAGATATGAAGGAGAACACTTAATTAAAAGGTAATGTGTAAAAAGCATTCCTCATAATAATATAGTCTATGTTAAAGAAATAATATTGCGGCAAATAACTCAAAAAGGACTTAAACAAAAAACCTAACATTCTGTAAAACTCGTTTTCGAATAAAAATTTCTGTTACGCTGTGACCGAACCACTAAGAGCATGCATCCCATATTTCCAAAACTAACCTTAAAATCCTCTACATGTTGAATGAATAGGCAACAGATGCCAATATTTGAATTGTGACCTCCCTAGAACAAAATATCAACTGACCATTTCCTCTTATTATAGTGAATTTTATTATGTAACTAGCAAATGCCCGCGACGTCGTCTGCGTGGTTTGAGGTTTTTTGGTTCCCGCGAGAACTGTTTAATTTTCCGGGATAAATAGCCTATATGCTATTGCAGACTATAATCTATCTCTGTGCCAAATTTCAGCCAGATCCGGTTCAGCCGTTGGGGCGTGATTGAGTAACAAACATCCATACATCCATCCAAACTTTCGCATTTATAATATTAGTAAGATAAGATGAAAAGGTACAGTCCGCGACGCGTAAGCTGAGTTATGAGTGATTGTTATTGACTACATAACATAACATGCCACTAAGTCTCATAGAGTTTGACATCCAGAGATAAAACTAACGTCCCGATTCAACCATGAGCGCCCTACCACTGCAGGTGTTCTCTTTCACAACAATGCAAAGCATAGCTTATAGGCCTATTACACTGCACTTTTCACTGGGACCCTTACACTTGAATCAGTGTAGTGTAATTTAGGGAGAAAGGGTCACTAAATTGATCCTAATTGCGGCCACGCCCACCCTTACCACAGGGCCCTATACAAAGTACAGTATAGGCCTATTACGCCTCGCGGAATGTAAACAAACTTTAAAAAAAGTAATGTTTATGTTTGTATAATATGTAGTGTAGTAGTCCTTAGTATATATCTAGTGTAGTCCATACATAATTATTAGCCTAATAATAATATTCACTAACCAAAACCTGATTACCCATACAAACATGTAGAGGTAAAGGGAACTTATTCAAAGTTTTTTGTTTTTTTTGAATTTAGGATTTTTACAACACATTTTAATGTACTCTCAATATTTAGTTTCAATTGGATACGGGACACATAGTGGTGTCTAATAAAAGAATTGAATACTGAGGCAAGGAAGTTAAATATACCCTGTCTGATCGCTCCCGTCACGCATAGTCATAAAACGTGGGAAGGAGTAAAGCGCGCGATATATGCACTACTCTTTCGCAGGACAGATCGGTCAGGTTATCATACAAATTATTATGTATAATGAGATACCACGGTCAAGATGCCAAATTGATATTTTCTCTTATTATTACCTGCTACATACAAATTTTGTGTTATGAACAATTATGGCTACTAAAAATAAACGTAATAATTTTATGTAGTTGTTCAAAATACGATTTGTATGTAGAAGGTAGGGAGATAATTCACTATAACATTTCTACTCTATACATAAGACCGCAAAATGACAAACAGCTTTAAAATGAATATGCAGAAAATACCCAAAACATCATTACAGAGGAAACTACGTTCATAATAAAACACTATAACGTTAAAGCATATTGGACATAAACCCAAATGGTATAAGGTTCAAATTCAGAATAGTCAACATGTTACTGCCAGCATTCGAAACGAAAACTTTTCGAAATAATCATTGGCAGTGCTGACTTTAAAAATGTGCGTATTTAGAGTGATTTTTAGGGTGCTTTATTAGGGTTTTGACTTTAAAGCGTACTCGAAGTACGAAAAGTAGTTCGTTAGTTTGAACGTTGTAGAGATGTGCAAACTATAGTACCATTCGCCTCTTAAATTATAAAACTAATTTAGCATCTGTGTGTCACCTACCTACACGACCCTATGTATAGGGTAAACTGTAAGGCTGGGCATTTTTTCTGTTAATGTCCATCGAATATAGACCCATTTTTGAGATATTCTACGCCGGCGATTTAGCATAGCAAGCCAGCGCCAACCGTCATTCAGGAACTCTTCATAATAATGTATTAAACGCGCAGTCCAGAACTGACCGGTCAGCTTGATCCAGGAATGCTTCAGCATATTATAGTGTTAACTTGTGATTCGATACGGGATACAAATATGGTCCCAGCCATTGTTATAGTGAATCGTATAGTCGCGGAAGTTACTCAAACTGGCCTAACACGAACGCGTCTATAAGTTTAGGGACGTGGTCGTCGATGCCGACGATGTCAAGTACGCCCTCGTGGCTGCCATCCGTCGTCGCCACGCGTTGAGACGCCAGAGACATCACTATCAGCCTGAAAATAAATAAGTTACATGACGACCTCCGTGGCGCAGTGTTAAGCGCTATTGTCTTAACGTGCGGAGGTCACGGGCTCGATCACGTTTATACCACGTGCCGCCAAGCGATTAAGCGTTCCGGTACGATGCCGTGTAGAAACTGTATAAGGGTATGGTTTTAATATAACTGCCATGCCCCTAACAGGTTAGCCGGCTACCATCTTAGACTGCATCATCACTTACCATCAGGTGAGATCACAGTCAAGGGCTAACTTTTAGTGGATAAAAAAGCATGGACCACAGCAACGGACAAACTTTCTGATTCAAAGACAAAGTAGGCATGAATTAGGGAACTACATATTTAATAGTAGGGTCATAATATAATAACTGAATATGCATTGAGCCATTTCAACTAGAATAAGAAAGTGCTTTTATGTCTCTATGGCGTGCACACCACTGTGAAGGCAGCCGACTGCAATGAAGACTAACCTGTGGAGGAGGTATTGATTCAAAACTTGACACTAATTCGACACGACCATGATCGAGATCAAGAGGAACACTTAAGTGACACGAAATTAGCGGCAGCGGGGCAACGTAATGTGGAGCAATCCGCTAGCGGCCTGAAGGGGGCACCAAACAGGCGGTCAGTGCCGCTCGCGTAGAGATGTTCCGAAGCCATCGAGGCATAGATACCGACGATCGCTCATATCAAAACATTTTAATTTTTTTAATATAAATGAATTCATGTTGAGTACCAATATGATATTTGACTTATTTTTTATTTCTTTTGCTAGTAGTATAGTAATCTGACAGCGGCCTATAGGGTGGACACGAAACAACGGTCTGTCAGTCCAACTCGAGTAGTGGTGCGAATTTGCGAAACATGAATTTACGTCGGAGAAAATTATTGGAGCCCAGTCTCCTAATGAGAGTGGAATTGTTTATAGCCAGAGATGTTCACCCAATTAACCAAAGGAGAAATATATTGGGTGAATTTACTACCTTTTATTATGAATTAAGGTGTCATCCAACAAAGTTCTTTAAATATACAAATTCTGCGAACGAGAATACTGACACATTTGAGAGAAAATACGATTCAATCTGGTATCAGTAATAGTTGGAAACCGTACAATTACGCCTGGAGAAAACTGTTTTTAACGCTTAGGTAAGTATGTAAATAAAATTAGATATTTGCGTGGGTATAATATTAGTAGTAAATATAAACATTTGATTTGATTAGGCATAGATCATAGATTTTTTAACATGACGCATCGCTGCAATAAGTGGCAACTAAATAGGATAAACGTAGAAAACCATATTGAATATTTTTAATGAATATCATTTTAACATTTTTATCGATGATTATTAATAAATAAAAATACAACACTGATACACGAGCGAGCGGCGAAAAAAAACTAAGGTAAGCGCTGGTAATTTTGACAGTGTCAAATGTAATTTACTAACACCATCTAGTCTGCAATGCGGGAACTCACTTGCCACATACGCGCTATCTATTATATTATGACATCTTAAAGACGTATGATACGGTCAAAGATAAGTAGAGAGGTATTATTATTAATATTTGATGCAAAGTCAACCAAGTTCAGAACCCGACGACTACCAATAGTCGACCTTAGTTTGTTCCCGTCGCTTCTAAGTCACCCGTCGCCCTGAAATCGCCCGTTCATCGCTGCATCGCCCCGTCCCGCCGTCGCTCGTTTCGTGCCCGCTCCCATACAAAGTCATACATTTGATTCCATCGCCGTCGCTAGTTTCGTGTCTTAAATTCGTATGTTAAATTAGAACGATGATTGTAATTTATGTGACGTTTATATATTAGCTTTAGATGAACTACTTGACATTATAAAGAATTACGTAACTCCACGTAGTTAATTATGCATCCCATGGCAAAACACTATGCCTTATATTCTATGTAACACCATCCTGTATAACATGTATGATACGCAAATAAATATTGTTATTGTTTATGTGTATTCTTCTCTGAAGTTTTAGTGTTGCGGTGAATGGTTGTTGCACAATTTTCAAATGAGCACTGCGGCATTTGACGCGTCGTTATGTTGGCTATGGTTGGCCCATACTAATAGCAAATAAGAGCACCTTTGTATTTTGTGCTGTAATTTTTCGGGGACATTTTTGAAGCGCTAATCGGACATCCATTATAGGTACTAAAATTCTACATCAATAGGGATGATGCTTATATCAAAAAATAAATTATTTCTAAGTGATTATGAAATAGAGGGTCTTCCTCGGTTTGTTTTAAGTTTGATATCCATTTTAATGTGTTGAAATTTGATGACGCCACTATTGTGAATTTCATACAACTTCCATACTAGAATCGCGTTTTTAAGTTGAGTGGCTGATTTAATTGAGCTGTCATCACCCCTATTCCAGGCTGCTACTGAGTAAAACATGCAGGCATCCAGCTTCATGTAGCGCGTGGTACAGTCCACCTCTTAGAATACATCTGAACATCACAAGCGTCACTTACTTGGCTTTGCGCACAGCCTTGGCGCGGTATCGCTCGAGCGCTCGCACGGGGCAGTGGTCACACATCTGAACATCACAAGCGTCACTTACTTGGCTTTGCGCACAGCCTTGGCGCGGTATCGCTCGAGCGCTCGCACGGGGCAGTGGTCACACATCTGAACATCACAAGCGTCACTTACTTGGCTTTGCGCACAGCCTTGGCGCGGTATCGCTCGAGCGCTCGCACGGGACAGTGGTCGACCAGCTCTTTGCTGGCAGGCGGCGGAGGCCCGTACCGGCCCCCCGGTCCCCGACCGCCACGCGCTGACACATCCAGTTCCATGTAGCGAGTGGTGCGGTCCACCATGTTGATGAACACGTCGAACTTTTGGTTGGTTTTCGAGGCCCATTCGATTGGCGCGTCCAGTTGAACGCGTCCCAAGTTGGCTTTCTGAAATAAACGGCAACAATTAGTGTTAAATGGAGCTTTAGAAACTGATTGCACTAATGGTAGGTACGCTTGTCATTTACGCCGCCATAGAACACACGCCGGGATGCAATGCATTTTTTTTTGTGTTAAGTTTGTGACGACCATCATGGTGCACTGCGCTACGATGGTCGTTAGAAACTTACAATCTATGGGCACTGTGTCTTTTAAGCAGGTCCTGGTCCAAGCAGGTAAATAATAATTTCTAAATTAGCAGCACTATGTCTGCAGTATGTCTGTGTCCAGGCAGAAACCTATTAAAGGTGACAAAAACTTCTGTTCCCTTTCAAAGTGCAGCCTACCTCCAGATAAGATCGCAGTCAAGGGCTAATAGGCCTATTACACTGCACTTTCCACAGGTCCCTGTGTTAAGGGCGGGCGTGGCCGCTAGTTAGAGCGTCGCTTATTACACAGCAATAAGGTTCCAAGTAGGGACCCTTGCTCCCTAATCCTTATTACACTACACTGATTTAAGTGTAAGGGTCCCTGAGAAAAGTGCAGTGTAATAGGTCTATAACTTGTCAATAAACTAATTGATTACCCTCAGAACAAATTCAGCCTCGTCAATGTTGCTGAAGTTCCGCTCAATGGAGACCAGCTGTATGCCCTCCTCGGTGAACACCGCTAGCTTCGCATTCTTCTCGCGCTTAAGCAGCTGCATCGCCATTACTATAGCTGCAAGTTAAATGATTACCCTCAGAACATATTCAACCTCATGGAATACCCTTCGAAAATAACATTGAACTTCCTCCGCAGTACAATGTATTATAGGAGATAGCTGCACTTTTGGTAAATATCGCTAGAAAGGCTGATTCAGTATTAGGTGGGTGCTACGCTCTCCACTGATGACGATTGTGACAGTCTGCCTGTATGCGGATGAGCCTCTTTTCACTAGATATGGCCGCTCAAAGACATGTTATGGTTACCAAAAATGAAACAACTAGAAAGGCTGATTCTTGTACAGTATAAAGTATGCGCAGGACCTATGTAATCAGTATAAAAAAGTCCCGGAAAAATAAAAGTTCCAGCAGGTATAAAAATATACTCGCGTATGTATGAAATGTACTATGAATGCGCTTACCGCGGAACAAATCTGGGGGCATAAGCCGTATTGTTTTAATATTGTTGACGTTCATGTTTTAAACTAATCCATATTTTAAGGACATCAAGGTACTACAAGGACATTAAAATATCATTTTGCAATAATATTGCTTTGCTCTATGGTTATCCCCCTGACATTTCAACATTGTGGATGATACAAAAACTATATATAGATAATACTTAATATATTTAAATTAAATAAGGTCAATATTGGTTTTTCCGTAAGAAACTGCTGGTGAAAATTATTTAATTGTGAAACATACCAGCATGCCCGGGGGTGACGTGTTTGTTGTAAAAGCACTCAGCGTACAAGTGTTTCTTGCTGGTCTCGGGTTTGGTCTCGGTTTCAGCAGCGTCTCCGGCCGCGCCGGTTGCTGGATTCGCCACAGCCTTCTTGGTCTTCTTCGATACTCCGTAGCTTTTACAAAAGTGGCGACCTACATAAATAATAATTTTCGATGCAAAACTTCTTTGGCGCGGGACATATACAAGAGACGTGACGGTAGTGTGACCTGCGCCCCTATTCTCTAACTCAGTGGCTAACAAAAATTAAAGCCACTGACATATTTTTCCTACCCATTGAAGGTGTGCAGTATTTAAAGTTACTTTTATTTCATAGTAAACCTTCAATGGATAAATAATGCATGTCAATGGCTTTCATTTTTTGATAGCCACTGAGTTACAGAATAGGGATGCTGGCGGCAGAAATAACGCAGCGGCGCGCGCTGCTTCTGTAATGCGTCCTGACGCTTGTCTATGTCACCGTAAGATTATAAAATCCGTTAGATTATAATATATTATAACTATATCGAAATATTGTGAACCGTTCAATGTTCTGAGTGTCAATTTTTGAAATATACATTGTATTTACGCTTTCTTGTCTGTTTTTTGTAGGTTAGGTTAGGGTTCGATATAAATAATCAGGTAGTTAGTTAGGTTTTATCGGGTTAATATACCTAACAGATTACAATCTACCGAAAAATAGTGCGTTAAATTATAATCTTTCGACAGTTTGAAATTTCGCGAGTTCGATTATAATCTAACGGTTTTTACAATCTTACGGTGACATATACATTTGGTATGAAATAAGATAGAAGCAGCGGCGCCCCACTCGCTAAACTCAAATGCGCATTCGCCCCTTGTGTATGTCCGTGTCTTAAGGCGCAACTTGAGATTGGTCAGACCTTTTTTCGGAAAGAAACGCAAATGTGTTTTCTAATTGTACTTAAAAATTAAAATGGCCGCCAAACAACAGCCATTTTAAAGCCATTTGCCATGCTATCTTTTATTGAAGTGTTGTAAAGGAAAAGGTTAATTTTGGGTGTAGTCATGTACACTGTATCATGAATAGAGGAAAATACATAGATTTTAAATAATTTAGAAAAGTTACAGATTGTGTACAATCGAAAAATACATCTGTTAATTTAGGGATTTATTTGATGGCTGATTGACAAATCAGGAACATCATAAGACAAACAAAAATACAACCAAAATCCAAATATTTCTTGCGAGCTGTCCCATTAATTTAGTCCCATATATTAATTGTGTTTCAAGCAATATTTTAAATGTCTGCTTGTTTTTGTAATTTATCGATATGATGAGTCAGTAATAAGGTCACAGCACTAGCACATTCCTACGCTCTGCATTCAACTCAATACTAAAATTCGCTGCTTGAAAATCGTTGGAGCCGTTTCCGAGATTCAGATTATACAAGAATTACCTTTAAACATGTGATGTCTCATGTCCAGCGTAATGAGATAGCGGACATTCGTTGGTGGTGTGAGGAGCCAAGTGTGGTCTATCAGTTTGTTAAGAGCGGCCAACACTGCAGGATTGGACGGTTGATCGATACCTACACAGAGAGAAGATAAACACACTCAAAACTCAACTATTTTCAATCAGAACTGAACTCTACTATTGACTAACTCATATTCGAGAAAGCGAGAGAAGAGTATGACAGTAGTAGAGAGCAAGTGGGACTTCATCAAATAAGATTTCATTTTTTTCAAGATAATAATAACCTCTATTAAGTGCTGTGAAGTTATAAGAGGGAAGTTCAGATTCGATTCAATTTGGGAATAAATACTTCCTAAATTGACTGGTCTGGTATTGTATATTATTCATGGGGAATGATACACAAGACCAGTCCCCCTAGCCAAGTTACATACGTTTCGTGTCTATTCTTTTTCTATGATCGATAACGCTTTAGCAAAAGTGATTAAAACACTAACCATAGACAATTCACTTATTATTTTCTCTCCGCGGTATAGACGTAAGACGTAAGGGGGCAGAGTTTTTGCGACCAAGGCTTTTTACCACCAAAACAATAGATTTGCGTTTTACCCGTTCAAAGTCAGCTGCTTCTATTTCTCTGCTGCATTAATAACTCTTACCACTAGATATTATGCAAATCAAGGCCTAGATTATCAAAAATAAATGAATATAACACTAACCCAAATGTTTCAGTTCTTTAGGGTGATGCCTGGTCACATTCCACTCCCAGCTCTCTGTCTTCGCGTTGAATGTTTGACGCGCTCGGCGACGTGTTTGCTTTTCAAGCGCAAATTTCGCTTTTTCGTGTTTCATTGGTCTGTAATATTTAATGCCCGAGTAGACTTTAATCCCACGACATTTAGCCACGACAGAACGGAGACGGTATATGTGTTCGTGTAAGAGGTGGTGCGTTTGTTTGTATGTTTGTGCACTTTTTGTCACCATTTTCTTACAAAAATAGTTGTGAACTGGCACAGGGTCCTTAGTCCTTAGACATCTTGTAGCTTGTTCATGGTTGGCACAAATAATAGGTGTAGTGCCAACCATGACGTGAACTATAGGTACCAAACTGTTTCGCTTCAGTTTAGGGTTTTTCGCCAATTAAAAGTCAGTAGAAAAGTGGGCCCATAACGGCTGAAGGTGATGAGTTGCAGATGTTACTAAAAAAATATTAATTAAAAAAAAAAAAAAATAAGTACTACTTAAAAATTATAAGTACTACTAGCAGATTCCCGCGACTTCGTACGCGTGTAATAAGTTATTTAATTCCCACGGGAACTCCCTAATTTATTGGATTAAAATATAGCCTATGACACTCAAAAATAATGTGGCTTTCTATTGGTACCAGAATTTTCAAAATCAGTTTAGTAGATCCAGAGATTACCCTCTACAACGTTACAAACTCACAAACTTTACCTCTTTATAATATTAGTAGTATAAATAAGTATAAATAACCCACATTGTATGAATTCAAAAACTTCAGTTCAAAGAAATCATTTTATTTGATATAAATTGTGTGTTTAATTTAATTGAGCAGCCTAGTTTCTACAGTCCAATTCATCTAAAAGATTGGCCATAAAAATTCTTTGCTTTTACTAGTTTTATAAAGTAACATGACACCAATTAAAATTAATTTAAGAGAGAAAGAAATAATGTGCACGCACAAACCAAAACTCGACGATATAGATAATAGAACATCCATATGATTTATATTGGGATAAAATATTTTCAATGGACAGGGGACAGTCAATCAGGATCGTTAGATTTCGATATGCAACATCAGCAAACATAATAAAAAGCACTTGCAAGCAGACTTGCCCGCGACTTTGTTCGCGTGAAATAAGTTTTTTAAATTCCCATGGGAACTCCCTTATTTTTCGGGATAATATATAGCCTATGACATTCACAAATAATGTGGCTTTGTATTGGTGCCAGAATTTTACAAAATCGGTTCAGTGGATCCAGAGATTGATGTTGTAGGGGGCTACAACATCACAAACTCACAAACTTTACCTCTTTATAATATTAGTATAGACAATTAAATTGGTAGGTAAATTCCTTTACAATATGTCATCCATACTCTTACCTAGTACCTACCTATCTTTTACACACTTTTATTTCTTCAGGTTTTTAAATCCTTAAATTACAAGTAAAAAATAAGTACAAAAAAATACATTCTCCATTAACTAAAACCAATTGATAAAACAAATTCGTTCAAAAGTTAATGCCGGTTGTTCTCGGGCTTGTTCTAGGTTATTATTTTCATATAAAAAATTCCATAGTAAGCATCGGTCTCCTTCATTTTCACTCAAATAAAAAAAAATGTCTCTGCATCATATCCCTCATTGCTGAAGGTCGTGACAGTAATGTGATGGGTATCCAGGTCCTCTATTTCAATGATTATTATCAGATGTTAGTGATAATAATCACGACCGACTGTTTTAGTAGATGTTGGTTTTTTAATACGGGTCTTAAAGTTACGGGCCTTTAAGTTATTTTAATAACTTAATAGAATCTCATCATTAATTATTATGATTATAATATTAATACCTGCTATTCTTCTTATAGTTGCACAGAGTGATGTACACCTCGATTGGAGTGACCTTCGATTTCTTGATGACATCCTGGTTACTCAATAGAGAGACCAATATCGCTGTTGTTTCTGATTCATTGGTGAGGAAGCCCATATTGTGTATACGCTGGATGTTGTACAGCACATCACTCAGTGACAGCTGTGGCAAAACTGCATTCCAGACCTAGAGATGACATTTTATATTTTATAAATGAAGGACTAGCTATAATTATGCACTTTCGAATTATATTTGTATGACTCGCTAAACATTGGGTTCCCATTCAAAATTAAAATTAATTTGAGGAAAAGGTGGAAGGATGTTTTCAACATGAAAATTATTATTGTTTGTCTGTTTTTTCATTGGCTATATGTTCAGACATCCGTCTGATCAGCATCATAGCTCCGTGTAGACTCCATTTAAATCTCGGAGTAAAACGGCATATAAGTACTTTCAACAACAAAGTGCTAGTGGAAGTGATTGAGAGAGCAAAAAGATTTCAAGTCAAAATGAGCTTGCTCATTAACGCAACTGTCAAAACTCTTTGATAGTGGAAAGTTTTACTTTCAAAATCTCTCTACCTCCTGGGCAGTGAGCAGATGTCCCGGCACGTGGTCCAGAGTGAAGTGATGCTGCGCCGCTAGCGCCGCCGCGGCAGCAGGGTCCTCGCAGTGGCGCATGTCCTCGACCTTCTGGATGTATTCGAATATCTCCTTGGTGCCTTCCGCGTTTCCGCATTCATGCTTTGCGCGCTTCAATCCGAAAATTGCATATTTGATAACTACTTTTCTTGCTGAAAGAAATGAGTATCACATACAGATGGTTAATTTAAAAATACATAACACTACTCATTCTCTACAAAACTAATGAAATAAACCCTGTATATCAGAACAACAAGTGGAGCATTTTGAGTTGTTAGACCTGTCTAAATTAAAATACAGTCCACCAAACTTATCTGACCCAGCGATAGCATATCACTGGTATATCCATCACTGCAGCCTATTAACGTCCCACTGCTGGGCACAGGCCTCCACTCTCATAGGAGAGAGGTAATTAGAGCTTAGACCCACCACGCTGCTCCAATGCGGGTTGGCGGGCTTTAACGGCTTTCATTTTAGTGATAATAACCGGGACCGACGGCTTAACGTGCTCTCCGAGGCACGGGGGTGAAACACCGCCAACTTCCAACTCCGGGCTGGCACTGAGAATTTCTTAATTGAAAAACCCAATACCTAACAATTTTATGCCCGACCGGGAATCGAACCCAGGACCTCGTGATCCGCAGTCGAATACGCTAACCGCTAGACCAACGAGGCAGATACGATTACTAGTAAATGTTGAAAATAAAATAGGAACCAAAATAAACAGGCATTTAAGTTTGACGGACTATAGTTTGGTTTAAAGATTGTGTTGGTATAACGGGTTGCATTGGGTTGCAAAAGTTATGAGTGTGCCAGCAATGTCTTTTTATTGTATTAAATAAAAGCAACATAGGTTTAGGTACTATTAGAATCCTAAAATAGTATTTAATAGCCGTGTGGAATTGAGATTCAGTGGAAATATGTATAAAAGATCAAATAGGTACATACCATGATCGTTTTCATCAATTTTCACGTGTGATTTCCGAAGCAGAATCTTATGTGAACGGCCATGTCTGGCTCTAACTCTAGTTATTTCTTTTGCAAGTTCCATGGGATCTTTGCCTTTGTACCATTCCTGGACATGCCTACACCATCCACGACCATTTCCTAAACCAGACATTAAGTTATGTTAGGAGAAAGCAGTCCCCTACTAATAAGTTGAATTACTTATTAGTTGAATATAGGACTATGATATTTTTCTAGGATAAAACTATAGCCTATGACATTCATTATTCTAAATTTTGTCTTGATCATTTCAAGATCTAAACCATAAAAGGTTAGGACTGGACATAATTTCATTATATTACATTGTAATACATAATATGAACTATGGATTGAATATCAACTACTAATCAATAAATTAAGTTAAAGTAAGTTGCAATTTAGGTAATAAATGCTTACCAGTTTGTAATAGTCTGGTGTATTTATTGAAGAGCATCATTTCCTCAGGAGTTTTACAAATTTGTGTTGCTGCTTTGTAACTTGCTTCTTTTATAATACAATTACCAACAAGAATACATTTTGCCAAAGCAAAGGCAATGGTTTCAAATCTAGTGTACCAACCATCTTTATAAGCCTACAAAATGAGAATTTAATTAGTTATACATGGAGAATCCCCACACTCTATGTATAAATAATTATAAACAATAAAGCATTAACCCCTTCGCCAACATAACGTTGGCCGCCACTCGGCAAACACATTGCTCAATCTAAAGGCTTCAAAAAGAAGATATCTAACACTATAAGTTTCAAAGATCTTGTGGGAACTTTTTGATATTTATGGTAAAAAATTGGTCAAGTGTGAGTCAGACTCGGGCACAAAGGGTTCCGTACCACCACACCATTATAAATACTTTTAGTAAATAACAAGAAGATGACACAACAACACATAATCAGCTGTGAAATAACAGGCTTACTTGTGGCCCTAAACTGGTAGCGCCTAAAAATTCTTTCTACAAGCTATGTGTACATAACCCTAATAAACGATTTTCGTTTTTTTTTCCTATTCTTGTGTTGCTTTTTGCCAAGTCTTGGTCAATGGGAAGCACCCTATAGGTTTTGATTTATTAGCGAGTGTTAAAATATGTATTTTACATAAAGAGGAATAAAAAGCAATATCTTTTGATTGTGTTCTCTTAGAAGCTTGACTTTTTTTACAGCTCCAAGGGACATTAGACATAAGTATTTGATATTATTTGATACCTCTACGTGTGTAGTGGTAGACAGACAGACGGATAACAAAGTGATCCTATAGGCATGTAAGGGTTATCTTTTTCCTCTTGAGGAAATAGCAGTAAAAAAGGTAGCCTATATGACCTGCCATCTGGGGTGCAACACATTACTAACCAAATTTTGACAAAATTGGTTAAACATATGAGAAAAGGTAACAGACAGATTCACCTTTGCATTGATATTAACAGAAAGGAAGAATGGATACAGTCAAGCAAATAGTAAATAGTATTATTATTCTACCTTCACAATAATATTCACAACTTCAACATCATCTGGTTTATTTACTAGAGCCACGTCAATTGCAGTTAGTTTATCAGCTTCAAAATATTTGTGGGTTGTCCAGCATCCAGGATAGTACTTGGGCACCTCATTGCCGGTGTGCAGATATCTTGTGAGTTTTCGTAGAGTGAGGGTTCGTATTCTCGGATCGAGGGTTGACGTCGACGTCATCTTTAAGGGATTTGTCGCTCGCCGGCACTAGTGAAGATTCTAGCGGTAATAAATGCATACAAAATACCCACAAGCAACTAAATCGGTCTACAAAAGAAACGATTAATAGAAATCATATCCAGATACTTTATAGAAATAACTAACAATGAGAGCATTGTACAAATAGGAATAAGTTATTACTTTTAATCGGTACTCGAGCGAAACATGTGCCGCAATTATTGAGGATGTGGCCAGAAAAAAATGGACAATGGAAACAGACAAAGATTTTAAAGATACTATTTTCTGATATGATCCAACTGTAATGTCGTAATGAGCGAAACGTAATAAGATATGAAAATGGATAATAATAAAGATGTAAGATTAATCATAATCAAAAATAATGTATATACAGAAATTAGTTTACCTTTTCGTTTCCAAGTTCTTCACGACAAATTAAATTTGACAACCTTTGACAAGAATCACATTAACCAGAGACAAGTAACATATAGGATAACCTTAACTGGTTTAACGGCTCTAGATTCTAGTCCTTCTGAGAGTCAAGACCAGAGACAAGTAATATGTCAAGACCACCGGTCAAGACTGAGCAGAGCTGAACAGCACAGAACACATACTCCTAGCGGATCAGTCTAGGACTCTAGTGATGGAAACTGAAGTAGAAGAAAGATGAAGAAACAATAAAAACAACGATTAAATATGATTTAATTAATGATTACAAACTACTAATTTCTTAACCTCATCATTTTAAAATGATTTCAAACACATTTCAAAGCATTACCGGAGAAGGTTCTTATAAATTTATGTTTTACGGCCATAGTCTACCACGGGCGCTGCAATCATGAATACCATACCAATAGGTTACCAGACCATACCAGAGGTTATAACTACTAAGCCGACAAAGATGCGATTTTTGAAGTATAAGAGAATAAGAATAAGAATAATATTTATTTTCATAAATGATTGACATGATTAAATAACGGTCCCTACCCTCTACGCTAGGATAACCTGTATTGCAGAGGGTAGTTCCTTCCAGTGATACATGTGAAAATATAACTAAAAACTAATTACTTATCTATTTAAAATGGAATGGTGTGGAAAAATGAGCGTAACTGCGTGTGTGTGTGTGCGTGTGTGCGTGAGCGAGTGTGCATGCGTGCGTCTGTGTGGGTGAAAGTGCATTTGTAAGTGCGCGCAATGCTATTTTGTGTGTGAAAATAGCAAAAAGTGAAAAATTCATTTGCCGCGTTGAAGACTTTTTGGTATAGGGTAAACTTGTGGATTCGCGCAGGGCTGCGCACTTGCTTTCTGGGCCGAGCTGCCAGTCTATACGTCGCGCAGGGCTGCGCGCTTGCCTGCTGCTGCGCGTCTGCTGGTCGCAGGGCTGCGCGCTTGCCTGTTGAGCCAAGCTGCGCGCCTACACGTCCCGCAAGACTGAGTGCTTGCCTAGTGCGCAACACCTTGCGCTCGCCTGCCACGCTGCGAGGCGCGACACTGCGTGATCGCTAGTCACACTGGGAGGTGTGGCACTTCGTGACTAACTGCGTGCAGGGATGCGGTGACTGATGTGGTTTTAGGTTTGGCCGAGCGCACTACTTGTTTGGGCTAAGTTATGCAAACGTCGCGCCTATATCTTATGCCACGAAGTTGCTCTTTGTACTTTTCCCAACGATACCGGAACGAAACAAGCTAACGTCGCGCCTCTGTCTAGCCAGACTATGTCATGCTAATGTCAGGCTTAATGACTTAGGCCTGTGCTGTCTGGGCAGAAAAGCTAACGTTGGGCCTCTATCTTGCCGTACTAAGATAATGCGAACGTCGTGCCCATGACTTGATGTGTACCTACTCGTCGTCGTATTGGGCAGACAAGCTAACGTCGCGCGACTGTCTTGCTAAGTTAATTCATGCTAACGTCGTGCTTAATGACTTAGGCCCAAGTTGTTCTAACACTGCTGACCAGATAGGATAACGTTGCGGCCCTGTCTTGTCGTGGTAGGTTATGCTAATGTCGCGCTTAATTACTCAACCAGAGGCCGTAACGTTTCGCATTTTATTTATACAACTAACATGTCTTCTGAAATTTGAAGCGTTGCTTTCGGTAATTGCCGTAAAAGATATGTGCCGTTCTGCGGTGCAGAGGCCTGCAGGTGCTTCTGTGACGCCTGCCATTTGAGAGCTTCGAAATCGTGACCTTTGTGCAACGGAGTCTGAGCAATGCTACTGCTGGACTAGAGGAGTGTAATAAAATACTCATTAAAACATAATAAGTTTTAATTGACTAAAAATGATACATGGACTGATGAATACATTGACAACTAATAGCTATTTAAATATTTGAAAAAGGAATAAGAATAGGTAAATGAGTTTCTATATCATTCTTCCCCGCTGCTTAGTTCATACAGTAATCTTCCAGATGCCTAGGCAATGTATGAACCCTCGTGGATCTTCTAGGTTCATCCCTAGCAATATTAGATTCATCGCCTTCGATATTTGTGCTGTGCTGATCGTCGTCATTAATATTTTCAGATTCATTTTCATCATCCGAAATATCCGCACCATACCCTTGCTGAGCTTTCGGTGCCAAATATCTATTGGAAATAGTAGTTTCTCTGCCATCGGAAAGTCGAACATGGGAATAATCGGGATTCGCTTGCAGGAGAGTCACTTCTTCTGTTATTGGTTGATACTTATTTGTGCGATTGAACTTTTTCATTAATATTTTCCCAGGACTTGTTAACCAGGTAGGAATGGATATTCCATTCGTAGAGCGGCGCGTATACTTAAATAACCTTTCATGTGGTGTGCTGTTTGTAGCTGTACACAAAAGAGATCTTATAGAATGTAAAGCTTGTGGTAAAACTTTTTCCCAATTATCTATTGACAAATTTTGGGTTCTTAGAGCTAGTTGAACTGCCTTCCAAAGTGTAGAGTTCAGTTTTTCTACTTGACCATTACATTGTGGATTATATGGGGTACTTCGGCTTGTAGCAATTCCACGAGAATGCAAGAAAATTTTCACTTCTTCAGACATAAATGATGAGCCTCTGTCAGAATGAATGTAATTAGGCATTCCAAAAATCATAAACAAACTATGAAGATGTTTAATTACGGTTTTCCCACTAATATCTGAGCAAGGAAAAGCGAAAGGAAATCTTGAATATTCGTCAATAACTGTTAGAATATATTTGTTTGGAGTATTTGACGGAATAGGGCCTTTAAAATCAACACTCAAGCGTTCAAAAGGGGCAGTAGATTTAATTAGTTTTGGCCTTTCTGTACTATTCCTATAGAATCGGGGTTTTATTTCCGCACAGGTTTGACAATTCGCTGTCATTTTCCTTATATCATCTATAGAATACGGCAGATTTTTACATCTTATCCAATGATACATTCTTGTCACACCTGGATGACATAGGGATTCATGAAGAGTAACTAAATTAGATTGTTTGGAATCCATATAGGCACAAATTCGAGATAAAGCATCTGCTGCAAAATTTTCTTTGCCTGGTCTATAAATTATCTCATATTTGTATGGGGATAATTCTAAACGCCATCTTTGTATTTTCTCATTTCAAGACACGCGGAAGCGTGTCCAGCCAAAGTTCAAAAAAACTGGCGAGCAGCACCGTGTGTAATATTACACGAACCATTTGGAGCCACTTTTGACCCCCTCATAACTCAAAAACTATTTCACATAAACATGTCAAATTTGGCGCATATATTGAGACCCGTGAGATACATATGTGCTCCAAATTTCATAAGCACACCTCAAATGGTTATTTAGATATAAACGTACAAAAATCGTCATTTTTATGATCAAAAGTATAGATCAAAACTCTGACACGAGGCATGCTACCATTGCTTAAAGCCGTATTATTTTAATATTGTTGACGTTTATGTTGTAGTGTTATAATCATTATTTTAAGGACGTCAAAGTACGTGACATTCAACCGTTAGTTTGAAACAATACTGCTTTAAGCGGTGGTAGTAACTCCTTAACTATTGAAAATGACACATAATTATTATTTTAATGTAAATAATAATGAATAATAATATAGTTGCATTAAAACCTTACCTTCGTATTCATACATTTTGTGCAACGAAACGTCATTGACAGAAAAGAAGAAGAAACGTATTTGAAGTCGTCAGTTCAAGCTGTCAGTCATTGTGATTTGTATTCATTGTTTATAGTGGTTTTAGTGATATCGACTGTTTACCGTGCTTGTTTTCAATGTTTCACAAAAAACTTTTGATTTTGAACTTTTGCAATCAAAATTGATGAGATGTAGAAATGTGCTGTAGAGGTAGTCTGACCATAGATGTAATTTGTCAATGTCAGTGTAACTCTAGGTACACTATATATTTTTCTTGAGAATTCTCGTCTTTAATTATCTTGTACAATGAGTCGTACAATAGAATTACTGGTGGGTGACACACTGACCTTACACCAAATAATAAGTACCTACTAATGTAAAACGTAAACTAAACTAATAGAAAAGTCCTATTACAGTGTAAAGGATTATTTGAATGATAGCAAGGCATGGGTATGAATTTTTACAACGGCTGATTATGTAATGTTATATTATAAGTACATACATATATATAATTTCAAATATTAGTGAGATGGTGATAATAAAAAAAAACGGAGTTTATTGCGGGCTCTTCTCAGACCAGGGCACGTTTGGAACCCTCGTAGCTTTAGTTTTAAGATATCGTAGTTAATTATCACCATCACGTCTTATGCTCTGTAAGCATGACGTTCAGAAGGTGTACTTTGTAGGTACATATTTTGAATAAATATGTTTTGAGTTTGAGATTGAGTTCAATAATTTCTGTACAAAAAGTAATGATATCCCATCAAAAACATAAATGTAAAATGAGAGCCAAGTTCAAAATTGTGATATATATACCTTGGTTGTTGACTTCAGCGACAAAAGAAGTGAGATCTAAATGGGTGCCAAGTTCAATGGTCAGTCCTGCAATTTATATATCCCATCAAAAACATAAATGTGAAATGAGAGCCAAATTCAAAATTGTGATATATATGCCTTGGTTGTTGACTTCAGCGACAAAAGAAGTGAGATCTAAATGGGTGCCAAGTTCAATGGTCAGTCCTGAAATTTATTTATAACAACATATAATATTTTATAACAACTTAAAATATCATTTCTTCTTATAACTTAGTATAAAATGTTGAAAACTAAGGCTTTGGCTTGGCTAGTTTCCATATACGAATTATTATTAATACCTATTATTATTACTTATTATTACCTAAAAGTACAGTTTCTACCAGCAAGCCAAATTTTCGGAAGAATAAAATAAGAACTTACAGCTTTACAACTTGTGAACGCTATAATTCGTATATGAAAACTAGCCAAGCCAAAGCCTTAGTCTTCAACATTTTATACTGAAGAAATGATATTTTAAGTTATTATAAAATATTATATGTTGTTATAAATAAATTTCAGGACTGACCATTGAACTTGGCACCCATTTAGATCTCACTTCTTTTGTCGCTGAAGTCAACAACCAAGGCATATATATCACAATTTTGAATTTGGCTCTCATTTCACATTTATGTTTTTGATGGGATATATAAATTGCAGGACTGACCATTGAACTTGGCACCCATTTAGATCTCACTTCTTTTGTCGCTGAAGTCAACAACCAAGGCATATATATCACAATTTTGAACTTGGCTCTCATTTTACATTTATGTTTTTGATGGGATTTTATTTTACTGGAATGCTTCATATCAAACATGAATGAAACAGATCTTTGATCGGTAATCATTTTTTTAAAGATTCGACGATAGCGTTAGCTTCTTTTTCAATAGAAGAATGACTTAATTCGCTATGATTAAGCGTTCTCGAGAAAAATGCTACAGGTCTAGAATCTTGCGATAATGTGGCTGCTATCGAATGCTCTGAAGCATCAGTTTCAACTGTAAATTGAATTTTGTCTTTAATGGCATGTACCATCGATTTCAGGATATCTGATTTAAGATCCTCGAATGATTTAATTAATTCGTTAGATAATGGAACTAGCTCTACTTTTGATAGATTGTAGACCTTCTCTGAAAATTTAGGGATCCATTTGGTATAGTGAGCAAACATACCCAGAGTTCGTTTTAATGACTGTTTGTCATGTGGTGGTGGCAAACTCATAAGAGGTTGTAATCTGTCACTATCTGGTTTAATTTTTTGTTCACTTATGGTGTATCCTAATATATTAATTGTCCTTTTTGAAAATTGACATTTGTTCATATTTAATGTTAATCCATACTTCTCAACAGCTTTCATAAAATGTTCTAAGTTTTTATCATGTTCTTCGATTGTTTTGCCACATACAGTGATATCGTCTAAATAGGCAAATGTGTTTTGTAGTTTCTCTTGTCTTATGATCCAATCGATAGTTCTCTGGAAACTAGATACACCGTTGGTTACACCAAAAGGTATTCGTTTAAACTGATACAGGCTACCAGCAGCTTCAAAAGCAGTATAATATTTTTCGTTAGGCAAAATGGGTATTTGATGATACGCACTCTTCAAATCAATAGTACTAAAAATATTATTTTTAGCTATTTGAGTTACCAAATCTTCTATGTTAGGTAAAGGATAAGCATCTAAATCAGTATACTTATTGATTGTTCGTGAGTAATCTATGACAAGACGTTTTCTATGGTTTGGTGTATTTGTTATTAGTACTTGTGCTCGCCACGCCGATTTACTTTCTTCTATCACTCCATCCGCTAAAAGTTGCGCAACTTCCTTCTGTATGAATGCTTTGTCTTCTTCTGAATATTTTCGTGATTTAATAGCGATAGGCTTACAATCAGGAGAGAGATTTGAAAATAGTGATACTGCCGGCACAGAGGCTTCAGCTACACAACAAACTTTAAATGGTTCTTTCTCGCCACCAAATTTAAACTCTATAATTGAGTGTTTTTTTAAAACATCATGTCCAATTATTTAATCAGCACACAAATTCTTAACAGCTAATAAATGAGTATTTTCGTAGACATGCTCTCCTATTTTAATTGTTTCACATATTTGCCCTTCCACTTGAGAAGTACAATTTAATGAAGCCATAGAAATTGTTTGCTTACACGGCGTAATTTTTATTTGGCAAGACTTAGCAAAATTATAGTTTATAAAACTAATAGAACTTCCTGTATCTAGAAGAGCTTCCGCTTTTGAACCATGTATGAACGCTTGAACTGTTGCTTTTTTTAACGAAGACGGTGTAGCAGCGCTTATAATATCGTCTGAAAAATTCTCAACATCTTCAGTAGTTATGGTGTTAATGGTTGCATTCTTACTTCTACAAACATTTGCAAAATGACCGTTTTTGTGGCATATTTGGCAGACAGCATTAGACGCTGGACAATTCTTTCTAGAATGAATATTTTCACCACAAAAATAGCATTTACGTTTACTAAATCTTGGTGCCACATTTTTATTTGCATTAAAAACAGTTTCTTTTGAAGTGCTGGCTACATTGATAGTTGGAGATTGAAAACTAAGATTAGTAACTTCAGCTCTTTCTACGGAGAGAGCTAGATTATATGCCTGATCCAATGATAAAGACAGATTTTCAAGCAACCGTTGACGTATTTTATCGGATGATATTCCTGATATGAAAGCATCTCGAATACTATCATTTTTATTTGTGTCTGCATCAACGGCAGTATATTCACAGTCTTTAGACAATAGTTTTAAAGCTTGTATATATGTATCAATACTTTCGTCCGAGCTTTGTTTTCTACTAGCGAGTCTATGTCTGGCATATATAATATTTTTAGGCTTTATAAATATATTATCTAGAATATGGATAGCTTCGTCAAACGATTTCGCATCATTAATAAATGCATATATTGTTGTAGAAACGTGATTAAAGAGAAGTTGCAATTTCACCTGTGATTTTTCCGATGATGATATTTTAGAGCTGCCAAAGTCTTTTGCATCCAGAAAATTCATGAAAGTTTTCTTCCAATGCTCCCATTCTTTAGTAGAGTTTTGTGTGGAAGGATCCACGTTTAAGCGATCAGGTCTGAGATATTTATCCATAATATTTAGTCAATTAAATTGTAATAAAATACTCATTAAAACATAATAAGTTTTAATTGACTAAAAATGATACATGGACTGATGAATACATTGACAACTAATAGCTATTTAAATATTTGAAAAAGGAATAAGAATAGGTAAATGAGTTTCTATATCAAGGAGCTGAAATGAAGGAGTCCGGGGTCGGTCTCGGGTCAGTCTGGCCGTATTGCAGAAACTCATTTTAGAAGAAAAAGTCAAGATTCAAGAATTTATTTAATTCCCTGCCATTAAGAAGAAAACGATGTCAGAGTCTAATGTCGAAGTAGAAGTTATAAAAGGATGCGTGCGCTGCTGCCAGGGGCTCTCTTCCTTGAATCCATCGTCGCGTGTTGTTCTTGTGTGATTTTATTTTTTTCTTGTAATGTTTCTTCAGTTCATGAAAATAAATGCACGAGGAGAGCTTTTTGGTTTTTCTTCTTCAAGTATCCAATAGAAATTTGCAAGAATACATATTCCCAGCGTTCAAAAGGTTACTTTTAGGCACAGCTTTTAGGTGATTTTTCGGATTTTGTAGAATTAATTTTTATTTTTTTGTTTATAACCAAATTGAAACGGAACGCAAATTGAAACAACGCAAAACTTATGTACTCTGTGACTGTCATGTGTGGTTCATACTAATTCATAATGCAACTCATCACGTCGTTCCTTAAATTAGGAATATATCTTGAAGTATAGCAAGACTAATGTGCTAATAGGCCTATTATACTGCACTTCAAACAGGGACCCTTCCATATGATTCAGTGTAGTGTATTAACATATAGAGAGAAAGGGTACCTACATTGATCCTTAGTGCAATGTAATAAGCGACGCTCTATATTGCGGCCACGCCCACCCTTACCACAGGGCCCTGCGGAAAGTGCAGTGTAATTGGCCTTTAACCATTGTACAATACTTTGCTGGTCGACCGCGTATCTCTGACAGCTACAGTGTAACGATCGCAATCACCTCTGATTGGATAATACTCTTCCACTATTGGACAAAATCCATTGACGCAGCAAGAATACCATAAATTCAGCCAATCACAACAATTGATACTGTAACAATGATTGATGCAGAAGATACGCGGTCGCCCAGCAGTCTCTGATGAAAACAGTGTATGAAAATCTCAGATGAAAATATTGAGAAAAAAATTGAAGACCCTTTTTTCTGGTCGGTGTAGAAGACTTGACGAATTTAGATTCAAGTAGGACAGCTGGAAATTACAGATAACAGTACCTAACACTTGCAGCACTAAGCAGTTTCCGAAAACCAGCTGGAAAACAACAAGACCCCGATCTACATGAGTTTGGATTTAGAGGAAGCTAACGAAACGCAACAGCTAATGCAGAATGAAGGTGAAGAAGAGGAGCCGAAAGCCCCTCAGCCTGCTACTTCACCAGTCACAAGTATTAAAATCTCAAGTGAAGCTGCTAGTTTAACATCAAAAAACCCTCATACGTTTACGAGCACTGGTAATAACAGTATCAATGACTCTGCTAAGGTATCATATGTAAACGAGAGAAGGTTACATCGTGATTTCATGCGCTCGAACAATACTAGACCTAAACACATGCCAAAAGAAACACCAGATGTTAAGCACATGGAAAAAGCTTTATTAGAATTATTAAGCGACTTCCATACTGGAAAACTAAGCGCTTTTGGTACTGGATGTAGCATGGAACAGATGATTAATATAAGGGACCAACAGGAGCATTTAGCGAGACTTCATTTTAGGTTGTATGGAGATGCAGAAAAACCCACTGAAGATAGTTTTGAAAATTCTGCATCTAAAGATAAAATGGCTCAGCTAGTACAGAGTTTAGAGCAGTTGTCTGCATCAATAGAGCTTCTGCAATCAGATGGTGTACCAAATTCAAGTAGCAATAAAGAATAAGTAATTTTTATATTACAAATAATTTAATCAAAATAATAATTTTCAATATTTAAACAATGTAGATAATTTGACTCCTTAAAATTAATATTATTAAAATATTAACAATATGAATTTAAAAATAAACATATTATGTTTGGCTAATGGTTAGGGTATGTTTCCTCTAGAGATGCACAACGTTGCTAAGCTATGTGTGTCCAACCCACCAATAGGAGGCTGGTCTGGATCTAAAATGAAGCAATCCAAGCTATGAAACTCAAGAACTATTATTGTTTGTCACACATCCTAAGGTTAGCAATGTAGCACATCTCTGGTGGAAATGTACCTTACTCTGAAGTTTTATTTTAGGACATCCATAACAGTCCTTGTTATTAGTGAGCTGTAGTAGGTAGTAGACAAAATAGAGTACAAGTGAAATTAATTTAACGAATTAAAAAATACGACTGCCCTGCCATATTATTATTGGAGTTTCATCAAGCAATTTGCATATTGGGAGCCTTTGGAATCTTATTCACATTTTTTATTAAATGATATTTTTTTGTGAATCACTAAATATTGGACTATAGTGTTATATATTTTTGGAATCTACTCATCATTTTCTAGATGATGATTACATAGTTAATCTTATTTTCGTTTTTTTTTTTTCAATTTTGGTCTTTAGTGCGGGACCATGGTCACCCCATCAATTTTTTTAAAAATTTTACTAGCCTATGTCACCCGGAATAAGCTAGGGATTCTAAAAATACCTCATTTATCAAAATCGGTTCAGGCATATAGAAGTTATGGTGGAATATACAAACTCACATACATACATACATACATGAACCCTGAAAACAATACACTCCTTTTTTCAGGCAGTCGTATAATAAAAATGCAAATGGCACAAAATAAATTGGTATTTCTCTCTATTTATCTAAACCTAACTAAATAAAATTATAATTACAAAACTTTTTAAAATAATGTATTAAAACATAAAACAGCACATAATACAAAATAACATAAAGAAATTACTATTTTATTTAAAACAACAATTTAAAAAATTAACAGTAATGGACAACAGTTTTTAGGGAATTATGCTGTCCCTGATACAGTCTCATAACAATCTTATGCAAATATATACATATATACATATATATAGCTAACCAGCATTAGTTTTACCAAAAAAAATTGTAGGCAGTTTGAAAGCTCTATAAAACTGAAAAACTGGATCAACCCCACACAGTCGGAGTTGATTAAACTGCTACCAATACTGTACAGTTATTGTTTAAGATGTAGGTTTTATTCTAAACATAGTTATTTAAATCTATATAGAGGTACATTTATATGTCACCGTAAGATTGTAAAAACCGTTAGTTTATAATCTAACTCGCGAATTTCTAAACTGTCGAAAGATTACAATTTAACGCATTATTTTCCAGTAGATTGTAATCTGATAGGTTTTTAAACCCGACAAAACCTAAATGCCCAGCCTGCGGCCGGGCACTACTTGATTATTTATGTCGAACCCTAACCTAACCTACAAGAGACAAGAAAACGTAAATAAAATGAATATTTCAAAAATTTACACTCAGAACATTGAACAGTTTACAATCTTTCGACAGTTTAGAAATTCGCGAGTTAGATTATAATCTAACGGTTTTTACAATCTTACGGAGACATATATATCACAATCTTCCTAAGATTTTTTTTACAATAAATACTAGGCTTTTTTTTAAATAATGCTTTTTTACAATAAATGATTTTTTTATCTGACCTGGTGTCCAAAATTGGAAACATATTGGAACAAGTTTTTATGCCTGTTAAGTTTTTATTTTATTTTTAATAGCTTTAATATACTATCCAGTGAGATTAGATAAGCATAGTAAATATATTAAATCTAAGATTACTAGTGACACAGTCACTGGGCCAGATAAGTTTGACAGAATATTACTACTATACATAAATAGTTTGTTTGAAAAGGAGATAATTTTCTATTTGGCAGTTAGACAGGCACATCCTTACAGAAAAATCTGATGGTATCCAAGACCAGTTAACTTTTTCCTACATGTAGGACACCTTTTGGGTTTGGTTTTTAATGCTGTTGTTATACAAGGCATACAAAATAAATGACCACAGTTAGTGGATCCCACTCTTTCTCTAGTCAAATCGTCCAAACAAATAGGACATGTTCCTAGGGATGGTTGTCTAGGAGTTTCTACAGTAATATTGTTACAACTACTATTAATTGGACTTAGGTTTTTATTTTTACTTTGCCCTTTAGATTTTCTTCTTTTAATAGGACTGCTAGTACTGTTATTTAGAGAGCACTCAGGAAATTTTTTTTCTTGGCTAGACAAATTTATCTGCCTAGTAGCTTGATTGTTTGGAAGACTAGTGTTACCCCTTTTATCAAAAAACCTTTTAACAACTAAATCCAATTCATTAGCACTATAATTGACATATTTTGAAGGGTGCAGATCATTAGTACTGTCTAGATTAGTCTGGATTGTGTTAATGTGGTTATTTTGCTTATTATTAATTACATTTATGTGTGCACTTGTACTATCCACTGATAGTCTATCAAAATTAGCTTCTACTATGTTTATAGTCTTTAAGGTATTGCGTTTGCTATATTTATCAATTAAAGATTGATTTTCAGAAATCACATCATCAATATTGAAATTAGTTAAATCAATTTCAGCAATTATTTTTGGATCAAAAGGATTATATCTATTAGCTACTATAGGGTAATCATTTGTGTTTACTTCTCCCTTGATCAAGTTACTGGTTTTTATTTTATTATCTGTTATGTTAGTGTCCTTCATGTCATATATATCATCTAATATCACAACAGTATTTGAGTTATTATTTCTAATACTCTCACTTTTAATGTATGTGCAAGGCCTAGTTTTTTTCAGATCTATATTGTCCATCCCATCATCATTAATTTCAATAGTTTCACAAGGCTGTTCAATTATTTCAATATCATTTGAAGGTGCTGGAACATTATTGATCACTAATTCAAGTACTGTTTGCTTTGCCTGAGAACTGCTTTCGGGATTTGAATTGACTTCAATACTGAAATCTTTTTTATCTACTTCTATATTGAATTGGCTATCTTCTGTAACAATGGTTTCACTAAACGGTTCAAATGTAATACCAGCCTCACCACAATGTTTTTTGGGAGCACTAAAGCTTTGTATAAATTTTTGATCATTTTTTAAAATAGTTTCACTATCTTTTGAAGTGCTAGGTTCAGGTGTAAATCTACTTTTAGGAGAGTTTAGTTCATAGACTACTGTGTCATCACTATCGGAACCAACAACAACTGGATTGTTTTCATTAGATAGTAGTTTTGATGCTATTTCATTTGCCTGAGCATTAAATATTGACTTTGATAAACTATACCCATTTATATAAAATTCTGTTGAATTAAAACAATCATTGTATTCATCTTCATTGTATGCATTCGTTTTACTAGAAATACCATAATCATCACCTTTAAAAACATTACAATTAGGGTTCTCAGGTATCCGAAGGCGTTCTGTACAACCAACAATATAGGGCACTTCTGGTTTTTTATATTTTTTGATTGGTATAATAGGTTGAGGAGGTGCTTCTTTGCCATTAAGTATTTTCAATAATTCATCTGCATATTTCTTTGCAGTGTTTGGTGTTATTGGCTCATCAGACTCTAAAGTAGCATTTTCTCCTGGTGCTTTGCTAACAGCTATAACAGGCACTGGTGTTACTGCAGGCATATCTTCATCACTACCTTCATACATCCTCTCTAATTCTGATAGAGATGGCATTGGTTTACCACATACTAGACCCAAAGCATTCCTTTTGTCCAGCGACAGATTTTTTCTCGTAGAGGTTTTTGGTTTACTTTGCAATAACTGTTGGGATTTGTCAATTTCATCAGATGGATTGGATACTCTGGATTTCTTAAAACGTTTTGTTGCGCTTTTAGTCAAGTCTTGAGATTTTCTACGTTTCATTTTTACTCATTTATTTCTTCACTTGTAGATAATACAGAAAGTACTCGATTGGTATCGTCGTTACCGTAAACACAAAGAGTGCACCTGTCGCAATTCAATCTTCACAATTTTAAAAAATCGGCATGAAATTGGGATTCAAAGTACATTTAATAAATAAACGTATAATTTTATCACCACTTGACTAGCAAAGTTAATGTAGTATCCAGAAAGGTACTACATTTAATTATTCATTTTCATTCACAAGTAACTTAAACAACTTTTTCATGTAAAAACCAAAATACACCGGAGTCCGGACAACGAACAATAAAATCAGTTTACTAAAATCACCTCTGACAATCACCCACAATCACCAGAGACAAGTAACTTACAGGAGGAGACAATCACCGACCAGAAAAAGAAATTTACAATTACTATAAACAATTTACAAACTTAACAGGCAGAAACCTTTCAGAAACGATATCTCTGGTTAACTTGTCTCTGGAAACATACCTTTGATTATTCACATTTAAGTCACCGTAAGATTGTGAAAACCGTTAGATTGTAATCTATCTAGCGAGATGGTAAACTGTCGAAAGATTACAATTTAACGCATTATTTTTCGGTAGATTGTAATCTGGTATATTAACCCGATAGCACCTAAAACGAGCACTACCTGTTTATTTAAGTTGAACCCTAACCTCACTTACAAAATAGAGACAAGAATACGTAAATACAATAATATGTACAAAATTGACACTCAGAACATAGAACGGTTCATCTGTCGACAGTTTACAATCTATCGTAATAAAAAGTGTTAGATTGCAATCTGACGGTTTTTGCAATTTTACGGTGACATATACATAATCAAAGTTGTGTACTCTGAGGGGGATAGACTATCGTGGAACGAGAATGGTGAAGCTTACTATTTTTTAAATTTATTATGAAAACTAAGACAAAATAAAACAAAAATATGAAAGAATCATTAAAATATCTCATTAAATGAAAAAGTTCAGGAACTTTGCGCTTGCAAGACGGGTGGCGTGACGTCACACCACCCTATCAATCGACTTTATAAATCCGAATAAAAGAAAAAAATGGACTTGACGTGACTTAATTGAATTAAAAGCACTTATTTTGTGTGTGAAGATAATTTTGAAGTATTAAATCTCAGCTAGGTATTAAAACTTACGCACAAAATTTCTCACTCGAGTAAGATACAGTAATCGGTGCACATTAAATACTTTAACTTTTAAATCGTCATTTCTCAGTCATTTATTGATGGATTAAAAAAAAAACACTGATTTATTAGTTTAGTCCATACTTTAGGTCCCTTGTGTTAAATATGATATTCACAACATCACGACACTTCTCCATTCTGTCTACGTATACCTACTATCAATATTATTGAAATACCAGATTATAATAATTACATTTTCTCAAACATGCTTGGAAAGAGCATTAATTTGACAACCTTCTTCGAGATAAATCGAAATTGCCGTACTGGCCAAATACATGCGAGCAGCGGCCAGCAAAAGTTGTATGAAAATCCTTAAATGTCGTGGCTTAGCGGCCAAATAAATTACGTAGTAAATTCATATCTGTCGTGTAATTTAAAAATGGAACGATCTTTTACTCCGAAACATTGCAACCAAGGTAACTTAACAAAGGTTTTATTAAAATTTCGATCTAGCTTGCAATTAATAGAAAGCTGTTTATTGAAAAAAAACAAATGAACACTTTAACGCGGGATAAATTATTGTTGTTCGTTGTTCGTCATTGATTTTGAAATGTATAATTTTACAAAATGAGTTCAAGTGAAGACAATGAGTGTGATGAACATACTTTAACGCCATCTGAAATTCAAGAGGCGGCGAGAACCGTAATAGAAAACTAAATAAAAATATTTTAAATAAAAAGTTCTGTTCCGCGCATTATTTGAGAAAAGTACTATAAAAGCCTTGGTCACAACTAGGCATTGATGGACTAATTACATTTACACGTTCGTCCTTCAATGCCTGTTTTGCTGGCCGCTGCAGTAATGTTCTTTAGAAGTTTAGATTATGAAATTTAGATCATGAATTTTCCAGCCTACGTTCCTTAGAAACATTATAGGTGGCGCTGAAATACTACCTAAGGTTAAAAGTTCAAAGAATGCAATGAGGCGATAAGTACCACCGAGTACGTTATATATGTCACCGTAAGATTGTAAAAACCGCTAAATTATAATCTAACTCGCGAAATTCTAAACTGTCGAAAGATTACAATTTAACGCATTATTTTCCAGTAGATTGTAATCTGATAGGTATTTAAACCCGATAAAACCTAAGTGCCAGCAGCCGGGCACTACTTGATTATTTATGTCGAACCCGAATCTAACCTACAAGAAAAAGACAAGAAAACGCGAGAAACTTCGGTGACAAATACATACTTTCAGTATAAGATAAGCGCCATGAGTGCCATCCTTTAGGGAGTTGTGGAACTAACATCGCCATGCAACAGAAAAATATTCTAAGTGCAAAGGCCCTGATAAGTACCTAAGTGCGGGCCATAGAGCATTATACTAAAGGTCATTCATTCCTCATTATTGCCTCATTGTATTCTTATATCCTTAGGTTGTATTTCAGCGCCACCTATGATGTTTTTAAGGAACGTAGGCTGGAATCCTCATTGGGGCCCCAGAATCTCTTCTCCGCCCGCCTTTCATCCTCATATTTTCAATGAAATTACGCGCACCCCCCCGTTTTAGTCTTTTATGGCCTCTTACACTAGTACCTACATAATACCTTATTTTAACTTGTTTTCTTCTGTATTTATAACGGGTAGTGATGTGATGTTGAATTTTATATATCGATTTTATTTCCCAATAGGTAGGTACTAGTATTTTATCCAACTGATATCCTGTAAATTACATTTTGAATAAGAAATGGGTAGAAAATAGAAATTATTGGCTCTTGCTTCAATATGCGACTGATGGCGTGGTGGATAGAATAAAGAAATCAGAAAATTTGATATGACCTCACCTCATGAACCAGAGGCAACCGAAAAATGATTATTAAGTATATAGTAATAAGACAACGAAAGGTTAACATACCGTTGCCATAGTGGAGCATAATATCAATCACCAGATGCTGCTAGTAAAATTGATTATTATAGCTTACATTACATACATCTTAGATTTCCACACCATAAATCAAAATTGAGATAAATTTTTGTTTAGAAATCATTATAACGAATATTTTTTATCCACTACAAGTTAGTCCTTGACTGCGATCTCATCTGATGGTAAGTGATTATGCAGTCTAAGATGTTAGTGGGTTAACCTGTCAGGGGCATGGCAGTTAGAATTAACCCATACCCCTAATCGGTTTCTACATGACATCGTACCGGAACGCTAAATCGCTTGGCGGCATGTCTTTGTTGGTAGGGTGGTAACTAGCCACGGCCACAGCCTCCCACCAGGCCAGACCAGAGAAAATTCAGAAATTTTAACTCCCAAATTGGCCCTGCTGGGGATCCACCCAGAACCTTAGCACGTTACTAGCGGTCAATACTGCGCCAGGGAGGTCGCGCAAAACCTCGTTAATCGCTAACCCACTACAACTGCCGAGCGAAAAAGAGGTATAATTTCTCTCGCTTTATGTTATTAGTCAAAGTGGGAAAGTTTTATGTAAGTTTTTGCTTCAAGTAGATATTATGAGTAAGCACTCCATGTCTTTACCTTTAGCTTCGTGATCTCAAGCCAGTAGCTGGGAGTCGCTGGAAACAAGCGGCTCCCAGTATTAATTCCTCCATGGAGAAACCATAGATGGTACATGAACACGAAAACTGTGATAACCACAGATTATTCGGATTTGGAATAATCAGTTACTAACCACTTTTTGAACTGACCTTACGGCTCAAAGTTGAAGCTCTGTTGAGTATTCAAGTAAGGTTAGTGATAGCCCTCGAGAATACTACGGAATAAATGGGATAGTCAGGGGTTTTCTCGGTAACGAGAAGGCCTTTGATCGTGTGTGGCATGATGGGCTTCTGATCGTACCTACGTCTGGTAGCCTCATTCCTAGAAGGCAGGACGTTCCGAGGGTCAGAAGGTCCGTAGACGATACGAGATGGAGTACCACAAGTCTGCTGTCTGCTGCTTGTCCGCACGCGGTGTACACGGACGATATCCCCTCACCGACGGCCGATCATCTGCGCGAGGGGAAGAAAACGTGCTGTTGTCGCTCTATGCTGACGATAGCGCTCAACTCGCGTCGTCGTTTCACCATATCGTCGCAATCGTCGCACTCTAATAGCATGTATCATTTGCTATAATTACTTCTGGAATGGCTGGACAAGTGGAGAATGTCCGTTAACGTGAGAAAGGCGGCTGCCATCCTATTCGGCACTCGGAAGTAGGTACATGCGGCAGCTCCGACTACAGGGCCAGGACATAGAGTCGTTGTGTTTTGTTTTAGATGGAGTATTGCATCGATAATAACCTGAACATGGTCCCCACAGTCAACCATGACTATGTTAAGGCAGATAAGTCGATACTGAACCGGGCCAGGTCCTCACCTCAAGCCTTCCACCGAAGTTCCAGATCTACGGAGCCTAAGTCTGCTCACAGCTGACGTACGCGGCTTCCGCCAGGTAGGTACGCACTTTGCCAATCAGAAAATCCGCCTACAAGTCCAACAAATAAAGTGCCTGCGTCTAATCGTAGGAGCACCGAATTGTGTGTGGAACAACGTCATCCATCGCAACCTCAAGGCGCCCGTAGAAGAGTAGGAGTAGGTCGTACGCACGGACTGGACCGTATGAGCACCTCTACGGGATCGCTCCACTAACCGACAGGGCTTGCATTACCTCGAGAGCTCTGGCGACCGCTTGAAAAATCGCCTGCGTGACACCTATGCACCACGACGACGACACGAGTACTAATTACCGACTCAATGTTACATCAACTCGGCGCGCGACGGTGAACTCATCACCTGCAGCGCGGAGCACACCGGATTGATGACATCTGTTCAACCGATTTTGATGAAACAGAGATTGGTACAGACATAGGTTGCATTCCGGAGAAGGATGCGTGTTTGCCTTGAATGCTATTATAGACCGGAACATCAAAAGTTACAAACGAGGTTTTACAAAAACAAAATCCTCGTGACCGAAATCGGGGGCATCACAAATACGATAATATTTTACACTAAAGTATCTAGCCTACGACGATAAGTCAATGCCAACTGTAAACTTATGCTCGGGGACTGAAATCAGATTCATAAAGCTTACTGAATTATAAATGTTACGGGTTGAATTGATAACAGAATCAAATCTGTAACCGTTTTCAATGTGTTTTTAAATCTCTTATCCAAAAACACTTATATTTCTGTAACAGAAATGAATCTATAAAAGAAATGAAATGAATGTTTGAAAGTGTAGCCGGAATAGCGAAGATGCCAAATTTACTGTTGACGTGTATTCAAATTTGAACCTGAGGTGAAAGCACCGATGGTTGCAACTGTTTTAAGAAAAACATGGCCAATGTTGTGTCAGTGAGTGTAAAGTCCAATGAAGTGAGAACACCGCGTCGTCACACCGCGCAATTTGTTAGTGCAACTACCTATTAGGGTTACAGATAAAAACACTTATTAACAGAAATAAACGGTTACAGCTTGATTGGGATATAGTATCGTTTCTGTTTCTGTTTTAAGTGTTTTTATTCTATAGCAGTTTCTAAAAACAGTGCTTATAAATTAAAACATTTATTTCGGTTACTGTTGCAGTCCTTACTTATGTTTAAATTTCGATTACCGTAGTAGTCGATAGCATGAACCGCTTACATAAGGTCGGAGAGAGCGTAGCGTATAAAACGACCACGGCCAGTCGCTCCAGATCTTCCTTTCAGTACGAACGCACGGGCGGTAATATTACGCACGCTTTTGAAAAGCGGAGTCGTTCGATGAACTACATAATAACAAAATAATTTTTCCGATCATATCATTTATTAATTTTTAACGTCGTCGCATTTGGTTTAACTATATGGCCTTATTTATGTTGCTTAGTTAAAACTAAAAAAAAATTAAAGCGCGAAAACCTATAAAGCTAGAGTGAGTCGCAAGTATGATATCGTGAAATGCAAGAATATTGTAATTTTCATTTTTAGTCTATTAAATTTTTGGTGGAATTAAAAATTTTACTGTTCATATTAGGTAAATAAATGTCGGATTACTTGAAAGTTTGTTTTAACAATGAAATATATATATGTACCTATTTGATGAGAACAGCTCAACTGATACGGTTATTTTTTTCAAGCCTACTTAATACTTAATTTATTTTGTTTTTATATGATTATGATGTATGTAGGTATATTTGTAATTGAGGGAAGTTTACAATTATGTATTTCTAAAGAGGAGAAAAATTCGTCATTTGTTCAATTTTGTACAAAACGTTGGAAACACGTTTGTATTGCATAGTTAACTGTTGGGTGATTCATATCGTAGCCATTGCGTAGCAGTTGCTACGGAGACGAAGCGTTTACAATTTACATTAATAATATTATTAAAAAAGTTCTACATTACTAAGTTTTAAGTAATCTTGGTTGAATAATCGAAGTTTTCCTTTGTGAGTAAAGGTGTGACTTAAATTAAATATTTTTCCGGTACGTTTAATATTATTTGTTTATTTATTAATGCATACATTTTTTTACACATATTTTATTTTTTAGATGTTCCCACAGTCAAGCAAGATAGAAGCTCGCGGCTTTATTACTTTTGTGATTCCTATTCTACTTGTTGCTATATTCATAAATCTTTATATCATTAAACGGTTCTTGGTCAGAGTCCAAAATTTTACAGTATAATTTCATTTCAGATTGTATTGATAGTTCTATTAAAGGAAAAAAAAACTCAAATTTTAATAATTTCTTAGTTGAATTTGTGACCAGTAAGCATACTGTAGATATGTAAATATCAGTGTTTGTAATATTGAGTGTGAGATGGAGAGGCGAGTGGAAGACAAGAGAGCCCCACCGCTACAGGAGCAAGGTAAGGGATGTCTGAAATAAAAACGTTTCAATAGGTAATACAGGCTTATACACGTACATTTTGACGACACCCCTCTTGGATATCAGTTAACTCGGAAAGGGTTTGATCCCCAGCTGGGTTAATAGAAATTGTCTTAGCTATAGTCTGGCGAGAGATTTCGCTATGCCGTGCCTAGATACCAGCATGGAAAATCTGTTCCTCCAGGCTATACACGATTACTTGTAATATCTAGATATTATATAAATAGTCATACTTTTTTAGGTAAGCCCGCTTCCATGTGAGTATGTATTGACACTTACCATAATGGGTACGCCTTTTAGAGCTAGTTTCCTTGCTTAGTAAAATACGTCATTGCTTAAAATATTTCGTCAAGAAGGCTGAAGCAGATTGTAGTTTAGGTATTGCAGGATTCAAGAACAGCAAGCCGTCGATATTAATCCAACGTTTAAAAGAAAAATTATAAAAGCCTCTTTTCTCGTAAAAATAGCAAAAAAGTCATAAAACTCAAAAAAATACACATCATCTGTAAATTTAAGGTAAATTTATTTGAGTTTATACTAAGAAAAGTAAGTAGGTAAGTACTCTAAAAACTCGCAGTAGTTCTGCCACTTTAAACTTTTCCTTTCTGTTTTTCAAATTTTCCTCATTTTTCTTATGAACTGAGAATACATTGCGTTGTATTCCTCATTACTGAGGCCCCTTTCCATATAATGGTAGGAGTTTTCTTGGGATAATAATGCGGTTGGTTCCCACGTCCTTCCGCATTGGAAAGGTATTTTATAAATTAAATTAAATTCGTGGCCATCTAAATTAAAAAGACGTTCGCAGATTTTTACCAACGCTACCTATAGATGCAAGCAACTACACGAATCTGTTTATTTGGCTACATTGTCAGTTAATTTGGCTAGATTTTTACCGGTAGTAAGTATTTTATGTGTATGGTTTTTATTAATCTTTTGTGGACGACAGCAAGACCAAGACAGAACACTTTACTTCGAAAACACCAGTGCTCACAGTACAAAGATGTCGACGATTTATGACGTAGGATAATTCCTATATTTCCCTAGGATACTGCGGCAGTATACTGTCAGTCAGAATTTCTCCCCAGTAAGAGCACTGAACAGTGCTCGCAGTGTATATCGGAACATATAAGACCCTTTATGAAACGTAACATTGAAATTTTATATCTTATTAAAACTTTCGAAATTTGATTTTCTAATTACTTTCACACCCACACAGTACTTTCATTGCTTTGAATAAAAAGTTTTTTTTGTTCTGTTGTTAAATTTTAATTAATTTAGTTAAAAAGCGTGCGTAAGATAACGTTTTTTTTTGGAGTCTAATTGTAACCTTTCTCACACTGACTTTGTAGGGCAGATTAGACTGGGCAGACGTTAAACAGTGATTCTAAATGCAAGATAGTATGAAAACAAACAATTATTTGGATTAAGTGGAGTCCAAAATCCTATGTATTATCACAGAATAGGTAATAGTAGGTATTATGCCTGTAGGTACTTTAAGAATAAATAATACTAAGAAGAGGCAAAGCAGGTTTATTATACCTAATGTAGGTACATATCAATTATCAATCCAATGACGATTATTGAGACTAAATTCTTATTATTCACACTGTCCTGATATAATATAGGATATAAAACAGTGAAGAAATATAATTCATCTGTTTTGCATTGATAAGCAAATAAAAAATAATTTTAAGTTCTAAAGTTCTCAGTTCACTGTTAGAGACAGCTGTTACAATAGCTGTCGAATTTGATTAATGATTCATAAGATATTCCAGAAGCAATGGTTTGTTGGAATGTAGGCGTAACCTATTAACCAATCATCAATCATTAAGTAGACTTATAATATTATCACAATATAATATCAATTCGGATTATTTCACGTAAAAAAGTATAATAGCGTACTAAATTATGATATTGACATGGAACAGAAAGATGGATCAAACTGGCCCATAAAGATAAATTTATTTCATAGTCACACAATATGGGAAACTTAATAACATTAAAAACATTTTGGATAAAACTAAGTCTCGGAAAACAGGACAATGATGATAATAATATAATTGAAACACCAGGGCTAAGGTACCTACATTTATTAATAATATTATCCCATCAAAAACATAAATGTAAAATGAGAGCCAAGTTCAAAATTGTGATAATTATGCCTTGGTTGTTGACTGCAGCGACAAAAGAAGTGAGATCTAAATGGGTGCCAAGTTCAATGGTCAGTCCTGCAATTTATTTATCCCATCAAAAACATAAATGTGAAATGAGAGGCAAATTCAAAATTGTGATATATATGCCTTGGTTGTTGACTTCAGCGACAAAAGAAGTGAGATCTAAATGGGTGCCAAGTTCAATGGTCAGTCCTGAAATTTATTTATAACAACATATAATATTTTATAACAACTTAAAATATCATTTCTTCTTATAACTTAGTATAAAATGTTGAAGACTAAGGCTTTGGCTTGGCTAGTTTCCATATACGAATTATTATTAAGTAGGTACCTAAAAGTACAGTTTCTACCAGCTAGCCAAAATTTCGGAAGAATAAAATAAGAACTTACAGCTTTACAACTTGTGAAGGCTATAATTCGTATATGAAAACTAGCCAAGCCAAAGCCTTAGTCTTCAACATTTTATACTAAGTTATAAGAAGAAATGATATTTTAAGTTGTTATAAAATATTATATGTTGTTATAAATAAATTTCAGGACTGACCATTGAACTTGGCACCCATTTAGATCTCACTTCTTTTGTCGCTGAAGTCAACAACCAAGGCATATATATCACAATTTTGAATTTGCCTCTCATTTCACATTTATGTTTTTGATGGGATAAATAAATTGCAGGACTGACCATTGAACTTGGCACCCATTTAGATCTCACTTCTTTTGTCGCTGCAGTCAACAACCAAGGCATAATTATCACAATTTTGAACTTGGCTCTCATTTTACATTTATGTTTTTGATGGGATATCATTACTTTTTGTACAGAAATTATTGAACTCAATCTCAAACTCAAAACATATTTATTCAAAATATGTACCTACAAAGTACACCTTCTGAACGTCATGCTTACAGAGCATAAGAGGTGATGGTGATAATTAACTACGGTATCTTAAAACTAAAGCTACGAGGGTTCCAAACGTGCCCTGGTCTGAGAAGAGCCCGCAATAAACTCCGCTTTTTTTTTATTATCACCATCTCACAAATATTTGAAATTATATATATGTACTTATAATATAACATTACATAATCAGCCGCTGTAACAATTCATACCAATGCCTTGCTATCATTCAAATAATCCTTTACACTGTAATAGGACTTTTTTATTAGTTTAGTTTACGTTTTACATTAGTAGGTACTTATTATTCGGTTTAAGGTCAGTGTGTCACCCACCAGTAATTCTATTGTACGACTCTATGTACAAGATAATTAAAGACGAGAATTCTCAAGAAAAATATATACAGCCGGTTTCTGAATTGAGAATTTCATGTTGAGTCGGTCTCAAAGACTTCTTAAGTGTGTCTTAAGAACGACTTAGGCAAATTATTGTTTCGGAATTGATATTGCGTAAGGTTTGAGAATTGGAGCTTGCAAATTTTCAAATTTGACAGTTTCGAAACTTAAGTCTCTGCTTAACAGCAAAATTGCGTTTCAGAGCGCATTTGACAGTGCTCAAAGCTCTCTTTTCTCAGAGTTGACAACGTGATAGATGAGTGACGGATTTCAGTTACTTAAACTTTACTCTCGTTTGAAACTTTGTAAAAAAATCCATTTTTTGCACAATGTCCAGTGAAGATTCTTGCCTGTACAAAGACAACCACACAGGAGACAAGTTATTAGAAATCGCCCATTGTTTCTTTCAACAACAAACAATTTAACGACCGATTCCGCTTTTCGAAGGAATCTGTAACATTTGTTTTTGGCAAAATAAAGACCAAATTACCCGCAAGAATCCAAAGGTGCGACTGCATTCCGCCAATGTTACAACTTCTAATAGCATTGCGGTATTACGCAACTGGCAGTTTCCAGGCCGTCGTAGGAGACACGGCGAACGTAAGCAAAGCAACTGTGTGTCGGGTAACCGATAGAGTATCCAGTGCTATAGCGATGCTAAGGGCACAATACGTGCAAATGCCTTCTGCTCAAGAACGATCAACAGCGGCAGGATTTTTTTTTCAGGATTTAATTTTCTCTCCACCTTTCTTAACTGCATTTTTAATATTTGCATCTGAATTTCATGCCTTTTCTGCTCATTTCTAAATTTTAAAATTTCATTCTTTTTTTTAAGCATCTCTGCAGATTTTTTATGCATACATTGCCTTCATTCTTCTTTGTTTTTTTTTTGCCTTCAGTCTGGAACGCAGCTCATTTGAAAAGTAACTTTTTGGTTCTGGCACTGTATTCGTTTGTGAATGCACTGGATCTTCCACGATTCTTTCTTATGTCTTCTATAAAAAAATGTTACATTACACAATAAATACCAAATTTAAAATTAAGGTTTAAATGTTAATTAAATGGCCAGAGCTAATTCCAAGTAAGTGCCATCCTATACTATGGAGTATGTACAAAATTTTAGATTTGTATGCATAAACGTTTTGCAGATTAGTTCATATAGCACTGAAAATTGAAACTGACAGACAGATAAACTACTGAGGCTGAGCAATTGGGTCTTGTTGGCAACCTTTGGGTACAGAGTCCTAAAAAAACTAATAATGTGGCTTATTTTTCATCACACAATATAAATTTAGGTAGGTGGTTTTCAAGTCAGAATATATGCTAAACAGTACCTACAAGTAAGAAGTGCTTACTAAATTATTCAGCTGCTTCATCGAAAGGATTCTCATCAGGAAATCTTTAATCGAATTTTCATCAAAAATAAATGCCTGAAAAGATTTTTTTTACTTAATACTATTGTACACAGAATATAATATAGTATAATACTAGATACAAGATGATGCCCGCGACTCCGTCCGCGTGGATAAGGTTCTTTGATTCCCGCGGAAATTCTTAAATTTTCCGGGATAAAAAGTAGCCTATGACCTTCCCCGGGATATAACCTATCCCTGTACAAAATTTTATCAAAATCGGTTGAACAAATGGGCCGTGAAAGCGTAGCAGACAGACAGACAGACACTTTACTAGTATGGATATTAGTATGGATTACTAAGTAGAAATTAAAAAATGACATTATCACATTATCACCAGATGTTGTGGCGATAAATGAAGATTCACTTATCAGCTCATCTTCGCTTTGGTCCTGAAATAATAAATTATGTAAATGACTAATTAATACTAAAAAAACACGCGGGGACACGAAATACCTCAATCCACGCGGACAAAGCCGCGGGCATCAGCTAGTATAATATAAAACACATAAATATGCCTGTTATTCAAAGAAAACATTGACATTATTCTAAGTTTGATGGTTGGATTTTATGGAATTTGTAAGTAGTCAGGTAAGTATGTCTTGTGACTAGGTGAATAGAATACTCGACGAATTTTTATGCACTCTCTATTTTTAGAGTTACATGTACGAGTACGTACCTACTAACTACGAATTATGGCCAAAGAAATCCACAAGATATTATACTGAACCAAAACGGAGTAAAGCTGGCCTACGAGCAATACAAGGGAATCCTTACTAATATTATAAACGGGGAAGTTTGTATGTATGGATGTATGGACGTTTGTTATTCTTTCACGCCAGCTAAACGGATAAACGGCTAAACGGATCTGGATGAAATTTGGCACAGGGATAGATGGTCTGGAATATCACATCTAGGTTACTTTATACCAGAAAACCTTAATCCACGCAGACAAAGTCACGGGCATAAGCTAGTTGATATATTAAAAAATATTAGGTACTACTTACTTTTATACGAATGCGAGAAGATTTGCTTTCTCCTCGTAACTGAAATAGGGAGATCTTTTTTTCTTGTTTCTTTCCATTTTATACATTTTAACGAGAATATTAGCCAAAAGAAAACAAATTCGACATAATATACAAAACCGACGTTTGTCAAACTGGCATAATTTGATACGCTTCATTCTATAAAGCGATGATTTAAAATCGACGACAAAAACAACGATTTTTATGATATAAAAGTTTGAAAAATTTGAAATGGATTATTCTTTAAATAAAATTGAACAAAATCTATTTTTTTGAGTTATATTTAATAATAAAATTTAACAAAATTAGAAAACAATTTTATTTTCGGTTAATACCGGTTTTCATACGTGTAACGAAACGCATACGTAATGTTGGAGAATACTCAGGGACCATTGAAGAAATACTTAGCTAATTACAATTTGGGAAATCCCAATTTTATCTTGTGAAACATAAAAAACTTAAGTCATAACTTAAGTCTAGAGCAAAGCTTAGCTGATTTTTGCTTGAATGCCTAATTCAGAAACCGGCCGATAGTGTACCTAGAGTTACACTGACATTGACAGATTACATCTATGGTCAGACTACCTCTACAGCACATTTCTACATCTCATCAATTATGATTGCAAAAGTTCAAAATCAAAAGTTTTTAGTAAAACATTGACTTAAAGCAGTATTGTTTCAAAATAACGGTTGAATGTCACGTACTCTGACGTCCTTAAAATAATGATTATAACACTACAACATAAACGTCAACAGTATTAAAATAATACGGCTTTAAGCAATGGTAGTATGCCCCGTGTCAGAGTTTTGATCTATACTTAGGTAGATCAGAAAAATGACGATTTTTGTACGTTTATATCTAAATAACCATTTGAGGTGTGCTTATGAAATTTGGAGCACATATGTATCTCACGGGTCTCAATATATGCGCCAAATTTGACATGTTTATGTGAAATAGTTTTTGAGTTATGAGGGGGTCAAAAGTGGCTCCAAATGGTTCGTGTAATATTACACACGGTGCTGCTCGCCAGTTTTTTTGAACTTTGGCTGGACACGCTTCCGCGTGTCTTGATTACCCAAATATAGGCAGGTCGTCCCCAATTCGTGGAATTGATATTTTTATAAAGTACTTAGTTGACCATTTCGTGAAATGGTAACGTTTCATGAAATTTGACAGTCACTAACTCCGAATAAACCTATTTAAATTGGTATATAGAGTAGAGGCACTGTTGTACATAAATATCGTAACCTGTGTAACAGGAATCCTTTAAAGTTTAAAAATGACATCGTAGAATATCCTGGTCACGAACAACATTCGTAAAATGGCTCTTCACAGTGGAAATAGCCGTTGATTTTGTGCACTTAGAACAATAATATGGATAGAGCACGTAAGTACAAACGTTTTTCAATAACTGCCATAGTTTTCAAGTTATACTTACATTACACACTAAGTATTAAAATTAAGATATAATGGTCTTCAATGCTGCAATACTGGATTTGTATGAAAAAAATTATAAGTATTTGAAACCTGAAGCTTTAAATGTGAAATCACACCGGGGTAAACATCATATTATTATTATATACCGTATCGATCTTTGACCCAGTTTGGACTTATTTACCTTGGAGTATTTGAGACTGTTGAAGTTGCCGCTGTGACCGCAAATGAATTTATTCGGAAATTATTTGAATTTATCACGCTATTAGGGCTAGGTGCTTTTAAAAAATACCAGTCAGTAAATGTATTCTTTCCTACCACTCTCCGTATCGTATTCCTCATTGCTAAGGGTCAAGATTTCACTAATCCTTTTCCACTAATCATAATACTTAGCAGGAGTATTCTTGGGAAAATATCATCATCCCTTTGTGGGCCCGGGACTGCTCCAGTGGAGTTACCGACTTGGGTCGGCCGCAAACTATTATAGCCGCGATTACACAAAAAAGATTTTAAGTAAAGTAAAGTCATATAAAATTTCAAAAACTTTTGCCGTACCGGAAAAGTATGTGGAAAAGCGCCCGATAGCTAGGAGGGGAAACCTATTTACTCTTGACAAAAAGGTATCGATATTAAACGGAAAGAGAAAAACGTAAACCGAAAGGGCATTCCATATCATAATGTGTTCGTGGAATTTCGATTTCGTACGTGTGCAGGCATTGAAGATGCCTGCCGTTCAATAGGTGTAGTACAGAGGCGAAGGAGCAACCAGATCGAAAGATTATTTGACAAACTTCAAAACTCCCTTTAACAAATAATTCGATATTATTCGAGAGAGAGCTTTAAGGGGAAATGTATCCAAAACATCCTTTTGTATTCCGACTTTTTATGATAGCAAAAATACTAACTAAAAAGTTAAAAATCTAAATTAATCTAGTTAAATAGAATCTTATTCACATTTTTATTAAATGATATTTTTTTGTGAATCACTGGTTATTGAACTATAGTGTTATATATTTTTGGAATCTATTCATCATTTTCTAGATGATGATTATACCTATTCTTCTTCTTCTTCTTCTTGTTGATGCGGCTTTGCAGGGCTCTGTAGCGAGGCCCAGTATCACTTTGACCGTTACCGATCTATTGTGATCGCCACTATCTAAAGTTCCTGACCAATGCTGCTTGCTGCCAGAAACAGCAGCAGCTTTTTGGCCTGGATGTTCTTAGCCTCCTCAGGGTCTACAGAGTGTTTCCCTAAGAGGAGGTTACGTTTGTGCATTAGAGCCGGGCAGTAGCAGATAAGGTGCAAAGGCGTTTCCTCAGCCCCAGAGCAGAGCCTGCACACATCTGTTTCTCGGAGCTTTAGGTTGTACATATGTCTGTTCAACCCACAATGCCCCGTCAGTGCCCGCGCTAGTATGCACAAGTTTTTCCTACTAAGCGCTAGTGCCGCTGCGGCGGCCTTCTTATTGAAGGATTTCACTAGCGCTTTGGAGTGTTTCATTCCTGGAAGATCTCGCCAGCGAATCAATGTTTCATAATAACAATAGGTCAACAGGGTAAGGTTGGCTAGGCTCCTAGGTATGCCGCACACAGGTTCTGGACCAGTTTGCCGCTCCCTAGCTCCTAGCTTTGCGAGTTCGTCGGCACTTTCGTTGCCGTCAATACCCGCATGCCCCGGGACCCAGCGAAGGAAAAAATATTATTTAAGGATTATACCTATAGTTAATCTTATTTTCGAATTTTGGTCCATGGTGGACCATGGTCACCCCATCAATTATTTTTAATTTTTTCTAGCCTATGTCACCAGGAATAAGCTAGGGATTCTAACGATACCTCATTTATCAAAATCGGTTCAGGCGTATAGAAGTTATGGTGGAATATACAAACTCACATACATACATACATACATACATGAACCCTGAAAACAATATACTCCTTTTTTCAGGCAGTCGTATAATAAATACAATTAGCTACTCATCTAATGAAGTATGACCTAATTAAAAAAGTGGTCAAAAAATCGTATAGTAACAGTAGAAAATTATCGGGAAATTCATGGAAATCTCAAAAAAGGCGTTATCGCGTTCCGACTATTGTGATTTAATTTGAGACATTATTTATACAAAAGTTCAAATTAATCGTAAAATATCAAGGAACACTTAAAAAAATATTTTCCAAACAGTCATTATAGACTAAAAGATATCTGTACTTTTGGTAACTATCGCCAGTAAAGCTGATTCAGTATTTGGTGCGTGTTACGCTCTCCACTGGTGGAATTTCTGACGGTCTGACCGCAAGTGGCTGGGGACGTGACCTACTTATCGCCACTCAAAGACGAGTTATTGTTACCAAAAATGAACAATTATTGAATTAGCTTGAATCAGCCTTCCTGGCGATAGTTACCAAAAGTGCAGTTAGCTCTTAGTCTATAGAGTATGCTTGTGTCTCTCTACATATAAGTATATGCATGCTTATACATATATGTAGAGCTTGCGTCCTTAAAACTTCAAATTGAACAGCGCTTCGTTACCAATGGTGAACACGAAATTACTCGATACTTATTTATTTACCTAGTTCCTGCAATATTATTTCACATTAGGTCCGTTAGTATCCATTCTATTGTTTCAACAAATGTTATAAGTGCACTTTTAAGTTGTTATACACGCAGTACACAAATAGTATTTTTGTAAAATAATCGAATGCATTGCGCTGAGAAAGACCACGTATCTATTTTATAAAACGGGTGGTTGGTTATGCAGTTCATACAAACTGCTCGGTATCGGGGTCTCTAGTCTATAATAAATATTTGCTTTGAATTTCTATTCTAGCTTCTATAGAATATGTTTAGTCTTAATGCGCTTTAGGTACTCGTACATAACTGTAGGTTCACTCACGTACGGTAAAAAAAAATTGCTTGAAGCTAAGCGCTCAGTTACCTAACGTCGTAAGATTCATCTTTGTTCTTAAAGATGAACCTACAACAAAATATACCTACATATTAATCACGCCGACAAAGTGGTACTTAGAATAAAATTTGAAAAAAAATATTTTTTAAGGCTACAATTTTAGTGGGGATGTTTTTTATTCGTATGTCGTTGGATATGTCGTTAAAAATATTGCGGGTGTAAGAAAACCATTTCAATTCAGGGATCTGTTTGCGAAATAATAAGTTCAGTGTCCCCCCCTCTGCCAACTAAACGGTTGTTTCTGGGTAAGTATGTGAAAGGATCAACTTACTACAACGGCTAAAACTAACTTACTACAAAAACTAAGATTAATACTTACTCTTGCTAGCCTAAGTTGTAGTTTATTAACGAAGTTTAAAGGAAAACTATCACTGCTAAGTATATGCTTTATAAGTTAACGAGCAATAGTCGACCAACGTATAAAATGTCCGTATGATGACGGTCAACTACGGAACCCAACTCTGGCAGAGTGGGGTTCCGTATACCCATATTCAAAGCCATGAGAATAATTTTCTTTATAAAAGAATGCGAGCGATATTAAAACGTGGCTTCCTTTCTCTAAAACAAAAGACTGACCCAACAACGAGAACTCGTTTTCATCTCGTCTAAAGCAAAACGCTGTACATTTGAAGTTTTCGATACAGCGAATACCTACTTGTTGCGTCTAATACAGATATTCAGATTGAAGTATCTCAGTAATAATAGAAGATTGAAATAGATACTTATTTCTTTTTTGCATTGCTGTGGTAAACGTATCTTGGTGATTTGGTATATTTAATGAATAATTCAACATGCGAGTAACGACTGTCTGACAGTGGCAAGGGTGGAATCCTGGGGGCGGTCACCGAGGCTATAACACTCAAACCAGTCGGAATTGTTTAAAGCTTCGTTTTTGTACGTAGGAACCTTTTCGTAATTAAAATCCTTGGGTATTTAAATTAGTTAAGTGATTAAATTTAATTGACAATCGAAATAATTTTTAGATTTTCTACATAATTTATTATAAAAACAATTCGGTACTTACACCAAAAGGATTATATTTTATTAAAAATTCATTCTAGGTTAAACGTTTGTTGTTATAGATATATTTGAACAACCTCTAAACCTGAATACCTAGGCTAACAACCGTGAGTCAGCAAATCGCTTGACGCCAAGCAAACATTAATGTTTTGTACTTACTTACACATTGACCAGAATTACCCCACTTTAGATGTAAATTACACTTACCGACCGTTTGCCCGTGGGTTTTATATATTATGGCGGATTTAATTTTTTTAGGTGATCACTTTTAAATTAGAGGTTTGGTAGATATATTCGTGATAAAGGTATTATAATTAATGTTACATTACAAATAATTATTATAATAATACATAAACTACGTAATTGGCAATGTTTTGTATTTCGTAATCTAGTGGAAGAGATGATGTGGTGAGATATAGGTATCTTATTTAGTAAAGTCGATTTTTATTAAGTCTTTTTCTACCACAATATGACTAATAGTTATATCAGACGGGGCCTAATTAAATGTATTCCAGGCCTATAAAATACAGAGCCTACGATCGTAAAAGTAATTTGCGTGTCGTCAACATATCGATTTAGTTTATTGGAAGTGATGACATACAATACGTAGGTACATACATTACCTATAGGTACATATAACTCAATATTTTTTATACAAATTTATGATTGTGATTGAAATGAAATGATTTATTTATTTCACGTAGGACAAGTTGTGTCACTTAACGTCTACTCACTGTCACTAGACGTCTAGACTTTACCACCGATTCGGAAAGCTACTGAGACGAGCTGGCAAGAAACTCAGCAGTTGCTCTATGCATAAAAAGAAATAATTGGCAGTCATAGGGACTGCCGATAGAAGTGAAAACTATTTTTTTTTAAATTAAAATTTATTAAAACATAAACCTTGAGGCAATTAAAGTTTGATTTCGAATGGAGTATATTTATATGTTCGCGAGCATGTCGGTCACGGTCACGGGACTGTCACATTTTTACCCCCTACCAAAAAGTGTCAACGCGCCTAAAGAAGTTTTCACTTCAAAAATCCATACTAATATTATATAAATGCGAAAATGTGTATGTCTGTCTGTCTGCTAGACGTTCCCGGACCACCATTTCAACCGAATTTTTAATTCCGGAAAGTTAGGGAGTTACGGTGGGAATAAACAAACATCCGAGCGGATGAAGTTGCGGCCATCATCTAGGTATTTTATACTTCATAATGGACTGAATCACATTCGTTTTATGTGTATAGTATACAATATGAACTTCTATTCTGACAAGTCACTCAAACCAATCACATTTATTGTCTTAGAAAATGGGATGAACATAAATTCCCCTACTCGCAGGATGAGGTCCTTCCATATCCCGCATTCAAGTTTTTGTCTCACTGTGGTTTATATGCCCTGACAAGCCCGTATTTTATTTGGTTTTACGATCGCTTTTACGATATTCAGCACTGTAGCCAAAAGAGATAGCATTCAAATAATTGCATAACATTATTTACATAGCAATGGATAGGTATTATGAGCGTATCTATGTATATATAATACGTTTGTTTGCATTGCAATAAACATACCATATTATTGACCGAGCGAAGCGAAGGTCTCTGAGTCTACTTGAGTGAATTTGCACTTGTCCGGCCGTCCGTCCGTCCGTCTGTCAGAGCCTTATAACTTCTGAATTACTGAACGTAATTACTTCCTGTCCATGTCCTCCAGCCGAATATGGCTTAAAAAATTATAAAAATCTTTATTTCAGGGGGGCTCTCATTGAAGCGAATGCGAAGTAAAATATTTTTTGTAGCGTTACATAGGGTCACGGAATATCATTTTAAAGATAATTTTTTTTTTTATTTATCCCTTAAAATTGACGAAATGGGGCGCTTTCAAACGTCAAAGTGGAGATTTTCTAACGTCCAAAGATGACCTCAGAACTCTCAATTTTCTGAAAGGCTGAGCCTGAAACTTGATCAATTATTTGAATTATATCCTGTACTTGAACAACAAATACTAAAATTAGATAAATATTATAAGGAAACGAAATTATTTAATTTTTAATGAGCTCCAGTATTTTTAACAGAACTTTACAATGATGTCAATTGATGGTGCTCTGTAAAAGTTTATTCGTTTCTCCAATAACTCTTTAGCTCTTTTGCGTCTAATGTTGAAAGTTAATTATTACATTAAATAGTTAAAACTATCTTATGGATACCACGAGGTCTCAGTTCGAGGCGAACCACTAGTGTGTATCAATACACTATATGTGTGCATTCCTATGTTTGCTTATGCGATCGCCAAAAGAGACGACCCGCGAATTGATGAGCACTGTGAATTGTGGTCTTACAATTGGGCCATTAATTGGGCATTTATAATCTCTGGTCTGTTGGCTTTGGCCGTGGCTAGTTACAACCCTGCCGGCAAATCCACCGAGCGCTTTAGCATTCCGGTTCGATACCATTTAGAAACTGATTGGTATACTGGGGTATCGGTATATATTATTGCAAGGCAAGGCAAGTTTCAGTGAGAAATTTCATAATTTTATAGGAAATCCGCGGACGAAGATCCCGGGCGACCACTAGTTATAATTATATTACTGACTGGTCGCATTAATTTATACTCAGCAAACAATGTATTTAGCGGAATTTTCAATTTTAAAATGCCTTAAGAAATAATATTTTCTTTTGCATTCGCAGCTGAGAGTTTTATTGCGGGTTCTTATTTATTCGGGACCTCTTCATCGCCGGACGTCGGCTGTCATCTTAGTGAATGTATTTCTTAGTTTTAAGAGAAGGAATTGTTTTTTATTTATTGCATTCCGTTATCAAATTATACAATGTAACGAAGCTATTTCAGCGACTTTTTTAATTAATATTAATAATGGCTAGTTTTGTCAAGAGAAAGGACAAGTCCTATATAGTCTCTTCATTTATTTTCATTGGTCATCCTGTTTCGGTTACCTACTATAATATTTTGATCTCAAATACTTGAAGGCTTTTCTGGATTAAGGAAGAATTTTAGTAAAACTCACATGCTAGGATATGTAATTATCTAATTAATGTAAAGTTATTAAGATAAACATATACCAGTTGTTATCGAATCGAGCATGCATTTTTATTGTAAAGTAGAAAACGTTTGGTAAGTTGCTATTGATGAACGAAAATTCTATCACAAGTTTCTCATATGGCATTGATCTAGTTTAAATGAAAATACCACGATCGAAAACTCACCCTTTTGTTTACCGGTCGCCTTATGCATCTACCTGTCGAAATGAAATATTTACGTGTTCAAATTCTGTTTGCTCACACAAAGCTCACACTCATCGTCATTCGCTAGCTGTAAGTAACTATCTACATCATGTAATTTGTGCGCTAGTGCAATTATAACATCGCTTAAATTCTGAAAAAATCCGGAACTTTGAAAGTTAAACCCAAAAAAATTGGCAGTCATAGGGACTGAAGTAGAAGTGAAGACTTATAACTTAGAATTTTAGTATTAAAAGTTGATTTTTCATAATGTTTAAATTAAAATTATCAATCTGGTTTTCACATCTATTGACACTCCGAGCTACAATTATATACATGTTTATATGGTTTATTTATTATTTGAATATATAATATTACGGACTGTACAAGATCATGACAAAATATAAATACAATATAATTGAAATAACAATTAATATACAACCATATTAAATAATGTTGCATAATACGTAACAGCATGTCGGTGACGCGAACCCATAAGATTTTCCCCTACAAACAATCTAAGTATTTGTTATTTATGATGACTGAAACATCAAAGGCATTCGAGATAAAGCCGACGGATGCCGTAAAACGGAAATAGTGCGACAATCTTTACCCATAACGTCAACCTTTTCTTTGAGACAATAACAGCATACATACACGATATCAGCTACAATAGAACCATTCAGATGCTAAACAGACATGTATATGCCATAGCATATTATGTGAATTTGACCTGGAAAGATCAGAGAAAATATAATGTTCTATTGTAGCACAAGGACCTTAAGATGACCCGTACGAATCCAAGCGGATTAGCTAGACAAGGATATATGAAATTTGACTTTGAACAAAAAATACTGTAAATTTAGATATGCAACAACATGCTCCCTGCTGTTTTAGACAGTTCAACATATTACGTGTTTACACTAGGGTATAGATAGAAATAAATAACTGAACTTAGTAGATAACACCAGATATAAAAGATAATTTGCTTAATAGACTGCCTAACCCAAGAGCAAAAGTTAGTATTACCATAGAATAGATAATATATTAGTAGAAGTTTCAGCCAAAAGAATTAAGTGAAATTTAATGGAAGTGTTTGTTAAAAAAAATTAATGTCACGATCTCCTTATTGCTGATCATTAAAAGACGATGCGAGGGGGCTTGATGATAGTTCAAAATTTTTAAGGTATTCTGCGTTACTTATTAAGTATGGAAAAATATGCTGGTAGCTGATCCATGGTGACTTTGGAAGTTATCTTTACACGGGGTAGACACTAGTTATATACTTTATATTACAAACTATTATCTCATCAAGCACTCTCCTAGTTTCGACAGGTGGCCTCTCAGGATTAGAATAGGAATAAAAATACAACCATAAAGGTGGAAATTCTATTAAGTTCTCTTGACATCTGTCCAGAATTAATGAAACAATGCATGAGTAGATATGTTATCTCTCCTCGCCGCAGGAAATCACTCAGCTCAACGAGCTAAGTTACTTACATATTTGTATAGTAAGAATACTGAGACGAGAGTGCTCGTCTCTGACCAACCCTCTGGTTTTGATAAGTAAGTATACCTACTAAGTGGAAATGGCTACCTATATCAAAACAACAGTACGGTTAGTCTCAGTTTTGATTCGATTGATCATATAAGAATTCGATGACAATAGCGTCAAAGTAAAATTCTTTCTTAGAATTTCATAAATCCTTTCTTATAGTAAGTATCTCGTTATAGGAAAAACCGATGTGCAAAATCCAAGTTTTTAGATCCAGCTGCTGAACGTAGATAAATGTCAGTAAGCTCCTCCTATTATGTGCCTAATCATGATATAAAAAACTATCATACTTAAATACATAATTCTCTACATATTTAATTAGTACAATTCACACTTTCATAGCACACTCGTTTTTCGTAATATACATTAAAACCAATCTCTCCATAATTATAATTTATAGTTTATACCTGTACAATAATGTAGACTAAGATTAATTTAGATTTAATGAAAAACGAAAGGCGCCACCTTTAATTTTTTTTTCGTAAAATCCATCGCCTGCCCTTAGGTAATTTCCTAAATCATTTAAGGCTAGAGAAACGGAAGTCAATTACAAAAATTGCTTATCCTAACATTAATGGCCTTTTTTACGCAGAATATTTTTATTCTTCAGAGAGTAGCAATTATTACAAAAAAAAACTATTGGGCGCTTGCCGCTCAAATTATAATAATTTTACACGGTAAGTAATGGGAAAAAAATATCCCATTACTTACCGTGTAAAACGGTACCTCCTCACGTAGAGGAGGTACCATAAAAATAGTAAATTTTTTACTACTTTTTCAGCGTGATTATTATGTAGGTATTATATATCCATGCTTAATTACAACTTTCTAGTACTAAGATTTTCTGAGCTAAGACGTGGATGCACGAACGGACAGACGGACATGGCGAAATTGACTACGGAACCCTATAAAGGATGTTATAAAATAGGATAGGAATAAAGGATATAATAACTAACGCACTTCTCACGTTGGTTCTTATATCGTTCGTTCGATATACGGTTTTTAAAGAAGATGAAGATTCAATCTCCTCGAGCGTCGAGCCACCAAAAGTCGCAATACCATCCCAATAAGTTACCATTTGTTTACTAAATGCATACATACAATATTTGTGTAATAGTAACATATGAACTCAATTATAAAAAGAAAGTCTTTGCGTTTTACTTAGTCAGTCTCCTTTATAAACTGATATAAAACATCTAAAAAACTCTTATTTTATCGAATTTATCCGACGCATGAGATTTGTTTTAAGAACTAATTTATGATTTCGTTTTTTCTGGAAAAACTGGTGGATGTTGAATTTATTTTAATGATGTATGTAATCTGCCAATTCTAATACAGTGTAACGAATAATTATATAATGTTCCAGTAATTAATTAAAAGCTAAAATATTATCAGGTTTTGGGCACGCATGCAAGGCAATATAAAATATACACGGAGGTCGTAAGTTAAGCAGCCCAAGGCTGTAGCCCACTTTTGTGAACTCTGTACAGTTTAGTCGGTAAAATGATAAAAGCTCTCGATAATTATTCACATTTTTTGAGTATCTTATAAAAATCTGTGTTTTATTAATCTTCAGGATAACGCTGCCCCATTATTAGGAATATCCTCCTATTTATTTTTTGATGCTGAATATGAGTATTCATCTCAGAGTATCTCAATGCTCTGTAGTCTAAAGACTCTGTCCTACGTCAGCGACAAACGTGACAACGCGACTCGACACGACGCCACGCGATGCGACAGTGACGAACAGCAGCTGACCTTTCATGTGGCCAATGTTGTGGTGCAGGTAAAGTCATTATTTAAGAGTCGTTAGAGTCCTTTGAGTATCGCGTCGCTTTCGTCGCTCACCTAGGGCAACGGGTAAGTGAATAATTACTGGAGTGTAGCCATTCATCATCATCATCATCATCATCGTCCACCGATAAACGTCCACTGCTGGACGTAGGTCTCCTGCAAGGATTTCTACACGCTGCGGTCTTGCGCCGCCTGGATCCAGCGGCTCCCTACGACTAGGGGTCTGCCATCCCCTACACCCTCGTGTGGCCATTATAATATCTGCAAAATGGAAAAGAAATATATGTATATTGCTGTGAAATATCTTTTACAGTTTTAAGGTGACAAGTTAGGGTGAAAAGCCGGCCATATAAATCATTACGAGATATATCTTCTAGTGATTTATTGAGGTTTGAGCTCAACTTAGCTTCTCAATAGTGACATACTTCTGGTTGCTGTTCCGAGGCTGATGTAAGATTTTCAGTTGACTGAAGTATCATCATCTTTTTTACATCGTGAATATTCCGGGCAGATTGAATATTCTATTAAAATGGGTCAAGGGCGTATTCTGTTTTACTAAACGAGCGATATTCGTGCAATTTAGCATTACCTACTAGATTATTTATGAATGTGTAGGTACTTGTTTGGCAATCTATGTATTGAGCTTTGTGTGGATATAACATTCAGGTCTTTAAGTATCTGCTACAGAATCCATACTAATATTATAATTGATTATGTGTGTCTGTCTATCTTCTTGTCTGCAATGTTTTCACAGTCCATCTGTTCAACAGGTTTTGACGAAAGTATAATATGTAAAGGTTGAAAGATTTAACGAATCTACGAGAACAAACGCGTCATGTTTATATTATAACGCGTCATGTTTATATTAATTTATATCGGGGTCGTATACATGATATATAATAAATCTATGGTTTAATAGTAGTAAAATTTAGGTGTACTTATCGAAATTAATCATAAATCCTTTATGACGAGTGAAGACATAAAAACATGCCGGAGGTCCCCCTGGCCCAGCCACAAATACACGGATGAAAAATTATGTGTCAGCTTATTATAACAATACGTAGAAAAAGATATTTTTTCTAAGAATCACTTTTTCCATCAGAGTTGGTCGATTTCTAAAAAGCTGAACTAATCATAGCTACAATCTCAATTGCTTTTATTTGCTAAATTTGTGGTATTCTTAACATCCCCTCCACCTCTCTAGCTCATAAAGCGCATCTTTGCTGCTTAAAACCAGTGAACAAAAGTAGTTTTTGTTTACTCAGTGAGAAAAATTATTTGTGATTCTATTATAAAATCCTTCGCTTGCTCAGGATTTTAACTAAACACTAGCAACAAAAACTACCTTTGCTATCTTGTTGAACAAATAACTAATATTGCCTTGGCTCTAGCTGTTTGACAGAACATGAGGTCGGGTTTAATTGGCCCAGGGACGAGCCTATCTTATGCGACGCGCAAGGGAGGTACCGGTGCAAGTTTGTAATGGTTCGTGAAGCCGTTCATCATACGTTGAGGATGGCCACCGAGAGGTTTTATTGAGTACAGACCCCTCATAAGCCGATCTCCACCCTTCATGAGGTCGGGTATCTTAAGATTTCTCCCCCTCCGTCGACAAAAAAAGGTGATTGCGATCGTTACACTGTAGCACCTATTTTATCGTATTCAATTTAAGGAACAATCGTATCATAATCATAATCATTTTTATTTTGCCAGAATATGGTTCATGCAACATAATAATATTAACATCGATGTACGGACAAAAGTATTTCCAATTAACGCAATAATAACATGTAAAACGACGTGACCCATGACCCACCTATTTAATTTCACAAAATTGTCTGAAAACAAAACCCTCACAACCCTCTGGGAACGAAGCATAATGTAAAAAGTATCGACCAACTGTTTTATCAGTCACGAACATGCTATACCTTTAACATCCTATAATAATTAAATAAAATTGTTACTTATCAATAGGGGTTAAAGTATGAAAGATACTTATTTAATACAATCTGTTCCTGCACTGTTAAAGCAAGTTATCATTAATTTCTTAAAACGCCCTCCACTTAATACGGTGCCCCACGTCTAAGCAACTAGGCTATCACCACAGTACTATCACTAGGCTAGTCTGAGAGGAGACTCGTGGCCGGCGGCTTGAAGTGATGCTGGGTTTTTTTTTTTCATTTCTTTTTTTTTGTATGGGTGTTTGTTTGTATTTTTTCCTATATAGGTGAATTCTTTTAATCATTTGATTATGAATATAACCTTTGGAATATTTAAAAATATTTTGAATTCAGATATAATAATTGTCTGCTAGTAGACGTCCACTATTCGAAATAGGATGGCCTTTAATGAGATCCACTAGAAACCGCTCTTCTTGAGTCTGAGTCTTCCACATCCAGCCAATTCCCGCCACCATATTTACACATTTATACCACCGGTTTAGGAGCGGAAGAGCTACTTACAAACTGGACAGGAAAAAACGTCCGTGCGGATTACCGCGCGGACGCATCGACACGGACGTTAGTCCGTGTCGATGGGAAACGATGTTTTGTCCGGTCAATTATAGTGTGCGCTCCATGTAAAAGCGCTGGCTTTTTGTTCGCCAGGCAATTTTTTTGTCCGCAGCGTGCTTTCGCACGAATACTTGAAGTCAATTGTATAGCAATATAGTTTAGGTGTTTGCCTACTTCGTCGTCTAGATAATAACACTATTTACTATTTGGCCTTAAACATTATCTCAATCAAAGTCTCTAATCTTAAATATTGCACGTTGAAAAAAAGCTATAAATCTAAACTGTCACTGCGCATAAAATTGGTTGGTAATAAAAGCTATTAATCTAAGGGTCCTTGGAATAAGTTAATTAGAAAAGAACTCCATTTTCTTTCGCTGAGAAACTCAGAACAAGGGATAGCTAAATCATTCTGTCAAATTAAAAACCCAATGATTTAGACGGACGCGAATTTAGTATCTTATAAAATCGAGTGGGAGCTCCGATATATTGGGATAGAAAGTAGCTTATATGCCCATCATCAGGATGCAAGCTCTTGAATATCCAACAAGGTATGTTTACCTAAAACCTTGCATAATGTCACAAAGTTAATGCGTTAAGAACTAAGGTATACTCTTTAGTTAAATGAAGCGAAGGTACCAAATGTTCATAACCTATTACAAAGTTTAATATCTAATACATATAAACGAGCAATTCTTGTTTAAATATTAACAGGAGAATTAGCTTAACTTCCTGTGGTCAGTGGCGCCACCGAACGAACGTGTATAAAACGCGCGCACTAAATTAGCGCGTGATCATTCATGGGTCATAATTGTGTTTGGATGTTATATGTTAAAATCGTTTAGTAGATTAAATGGTTTTATTTTTTACTTTACTCCACTTCTGATCCCTGATCCTGATATATAAAAAATTTTTGACTCTATTCCTAATTATCTTTAAAATAATATGCCGCAACCCCATGTATATGCAACGCTATAAAAAATGTTTTACTTCGCATTCGCTTCTATCAGAGCCCCCTGAAATAAAGATTTTTATAACTTTTTAAGCCTTATTTGGTTGGAGGCCATCGGTTTACACATTATATTTAAATTTGAAGTTATTACGTTCAGTAATTCAGAAGTTATAAGGCTCTGACAGACGGACGGACGGACGGACAAGTGCAAATTCACTCAAGTAGACTCGGAGACCTTCGCTTCGCTCGGTCAAAAATCTGAATCTCGGAAAAGGCTCTGACGATTTTCATGAATTTTAGAATGCAGCCGGGATTCTGGGAGCGATAAATCGATCTAGCTAGGATGAATTTTTAGAAAATGTCGTTTTAATCGTGTTTTCAGGCAATGAAAATACAATTGTCATTAGAATACGAAGGTAAATTTCGCCACCACAAGGTTATAACAGCTCATTGAAATGGAAATGGGGCGGTTCCCGAAACCCCGAAACCCGGTACAAGTCCAGATGTCTCCAGTCCGATTTTCTTTCCTTTTTTTATTATAACAGTTCATGAGTTCACACAAAATGTGTGAATTTCAAAAATTTTACAAATCAGAAGTGGGATCACTTCACCGTCCTCGGTAAAGCACTTGTTAGAACATGTCAAACGCCTATACGTTACGTCAAAAGAGAAGGGAGAGCGCGATGTAGCTTCATGCAGCGCCATCTATTGGGAGCTTACTGAAAATTAAAAACTTTGATAAAAAACTGTCCATTCAAACTAAATTTGACGATAATTTTTCATTGCTAATACGTTTTTTTGGAATATATCCATTTTACATTTCATTCAAATGGCTTGATCAGATAAAGTCATTTCTTGCAATAAAACCGCCCCCGGCCCAGCCCCGAAGGTTTTAGAAGTTGGTTGGTACTTCGCCTCCTACGATCATTTCCAAACTGTATGCTAGATAAGCTGTGTCCATACTCTATAGTTCTGCACCTCTCCTAATAATTGAGCTTTTATGTCTGTGAACTTCAATAAAGCATTTCACGATGAAAACAAAACAAGCGGTGTATGACGTGAAATTAAAGAGTACGGGAATTTCTCCTAAATCACGCTGACGAAGTAACGGGCGCCATCGATTACTAAAATACGCGCGCGAGTTGAATACAGGGTATTTGTATGTGTCACCATACATTAGCTCTGCATTCACCGCGCGCGCGAATTTGTATAATATATTTACTTATTTCCCAATCAAGCGATAAGCCAGCAACTAACCGCAAGAAAGATAGAGTAGATTGTAATCATCAACGCGCAACGATGTTTCATGTGGGTGTCATTAACGTAATGATGGAAGTTTTTCTAACTGCGTTCCCGTTTTCAGTCGTGAAGGCTTTTAAGAGATTGTTGCCTGTTGGAGATTAATTCTGAAGTCAGTAAATACAATTAGTTTATCAAAGTTAATTTGTTTGAGAGGTTTAGCAATACGATTAAGTAAAAGAACGATCGTTTTCTTGTTGCTTTGTTTTATGTTTCAAGAGAAAATTACAATCATCCTATGTATGATGGAAGGAAAATCGATAGCAACTCACAGGGAGGTACGAGTATAGATAATAATAAAGAAGAAATAACTTATTTAAGCACGAACACGTATGTTATTAAACTGTATGTGTTCTCGTTTTATATATCTTTGTTGCGTTCTAATATGATTATGATATTTAATACTTATCAATGTATCTTACCTTATCCCATTTAAATTTTATTTACTTATAAATATAAATTATTTATTTACTACAAAGATAAAAAGTGGGTTCATAACTAACTATAAAAAATCTAATAACTAACTTGAACTTAAACTCATAAATAACTTATACAATATTACGAAAACAATTCCAAATCAAAAAGTTGCCACACTTGGACGCCTCTGGGCCAAAGTTGCCTATCTAGCTCGCAGCAATGTTACGCTGAATGGCGACCGATTTGGACCAGGTATCATCAGCAGCCCATCCACCGGCAGTGGGACAAGGACTAGGTGCGTATTTGACACCCTTCCTCGCGGCTGCGGACTATTCTGTTTTTTTTTGGGGCTTTTATAGATAACCTGTATACCAGCCCCTTCGTTACACACAAAATTACATACAAATTATAATTGTTTGCTATAATAATCACAGAATCTCTATATAATTTGATTATATGTTGTTCAAATCCTAACTAATGGTATAAATGAGAATATGAGCTTGTTTGTTTGGTTGTGACGCTTTCTTTCTCTTCTTCTTTTCAACCGTGTTTAATAAAATTTGGTAGGTACAGACATAGGTTGTGTAAAATAATCTTGTGTCTCGCCTCTCAATGATCCAATAGCAGCCAAAATCCCTCCAAAAAATTACTTTCAAAAATTTTGATTTCAATTTATCTTAATACTAGTATTTTAAAATGGTAGTTAGTAATAACTTAACACATGAAGTTACATGCTCTTAAAATGTAAAACTATGCAGTATCTTTCTAGTTTTTAATAATATCACCACAGGTAATAAACCAAATCAATGGGGAACGAAAGCCCAATGGACTTTTTATTCTTTACTCCGGGTTTTACCAAAAATATTATAGTCCTAATTCCACTGGGTTTTGTTTATTTTATTGTCGTCAGCGACGAGAAATTCTGAACGCAGATAAAACTGATACATATTTTCATAAATTAAATTCCCAGGTGGATTTTGTTTTTTTTTTGTGACACTATGTTATTGCTGAGTTTCATCACTGTCTTATGTATATTTTGTTTTCATACCATAAAAATCATACTAATATTATAAAAGCGAAAGTGTGTTTGTTTGTTGTTCTATTGGTTTGTTGGTTAGTCCTTCAATCACGCCGCAACGGAGCAACGGATCGATGTGATTTTTGGCATGGGTATAGACCTGGAGAGTGACATATGCTACTTTTTATCCCGGAAAATTGAGGAGTTCTCGCGGATGAAGTCGCGGGCATCAACTAGTAACAGAATATTATAACGTAGTAAGTAATGTTTGTACGAAATGAATGTTTTTTCAACGTTGTTCTCATGTTCCTTTATTATTTTCTTTGGATTGTAAGCATTGGGTAGCCATTTCTAAAGGGAAATTCTATTTGAAGAAAGCTAAGCTTATCGCGTATAATTTGGAAAAACAAGTGGCCCCTTCAAGATCACCGGATTTACTGGTAAGACGTAATTAACGCTATGAGGGTTTGGAATCTCCATCGCGCGCGACCTACTCTGCATTCAACTCGTGCGTGAACTATAGCTGGTACTTTCTTTAAATATACTCTATGACTCGTAGCACAGAGGCGTAGGTTTAGCATTTTATGTAAGAATTAGGTACTCTTACAACGTCCTACAAGTTCTGTAATCACTTACGAAGGGTCGAGAGCCGGTGGAGTGGAGGTGGAGACGGCGTCTCGGCATACAGGCCGACCCCCTGGCGCAGTGTTGTGCGCTGTTGTCTTTACGTGCGGAGGTCCCGGGTTCAATCCCCGTTAGCGTCGATTTGGGAATTTATAATTTCTGAATTTTCCTTGGTCTGGCCTGGTTAGTTGCAACCCTACCGGCAAGGACGTGCCACCAAGCGATTTAGCGTTCTGGAACATAGCTGTGTAGAAACTGATTAGGGGTATGGATGGGTTTAATCACTTACCATCAGGTGAAATTGTTGTCAAGGGCTAACCTGTAGTGGTTAAAAAAAAAGACTAGAAGTTTCCGCTGAAGAAGAATCCGAGAAGAGTTGAAGAATCCGCTACAGTAGACAAATCTGTGTGCGTGTCTTTCACCTGCAGCATGTGACACCCACCACCCAGCAATTCGCACAGGCACAACACCACACCACACAAATCCTCCAAATCACTCTCAACGTACGTTTCACTCCGACACCGGAGCATTTTCAGGAGAAGTTAACTCGACAATGCACGATTGTAAAGACGAGTCCTGTCAACTGAGTGTAAAAGAAATGGAATGTACGTAATGTTCCCTTGTTCCTGTTTCCCCTTGGTTAATGGATTATTCAACATAAAGGCCTACTATTTATGTTCTGTGTGGTACTTTCATACATAAGTATAGGTATAACGCAAAACATTTCTCTTATCTAGCCTCATAACTTGTGCGTTGTATATGCGAAAAGCTTCACAAATTAATTTGTGTTAGGGCTAAGTTTGTTAGTACTCTGAAATCAATCTGTTTAGTACTTATTTTAGTACCAAACTATCCTTGTGAAACACCGAATTTCGGTACAATACAAATTTCATCAATAAATCGTTCTTTCACTTGCTATAGAAAAGAAATTTGCCGTGCCTACCAATGAACTATATTTCTACATTTGAAAGGTTTTTGGGGTGTCTGACGTGGACCTCGTCTCGACCATATCAATTATATTTGAGTGAAGTCAGACAAATGGACCCTGATGTATGGAAAACATCTGGCGGAAGGTTAAAGAAATACAAAACAGATAAAAGAAAATGTTTAGGCTTCGACCCAAATGGAAAACCTAACGAAAAAAACGTTATAAAACTTTTTACATTATTGGATATTACTTGCACAATATATATTAGGCATATCCTTATAATGTATTGAAAATCAACGGAGGGTGATACAAGTTGTGACAGTATAAAATGTTGTGAAGAACTCATTGTGTCACCACAAAGAGATCATGTTTGGATAAGTAGATCGAATAATTATCCTAGGATACAATAGTTCATATCATACTAATATTATAAATGTGTTTGTTCGTTGGTTTGTTGGTTTGTCCTTCAATCACTTCGCAACAAAGCAACGGATCAACGTGATATTTTGCATAGGTATAGTTGAGGAGTTGGAAAACGACATAGGCTAATTTTTAGCAAGGACTATGGAGGAAGTTGCGGGCATCAGTTAGTAGAACTAATAAAAAGACAATAAGTAAAACGGGACAGATAGGTATAGTTTTAATCCAGGTAACTATTTTTCATTCACATTTCTCTGATATTTAAAAGTAGTATTTAGAAGTAAAAAAAAACATTTAAAGGAACATCAACTTTTAAAGCCACTTTTGTTATCTATCTAAGTGGAAATTGTGTCAAGACAGCTTTTTCTGAAAAGGAAGTTTAGTTATAAGTAATATAAGTTATAAGTAATAGGTATACGTAGGTACCTAGTAAGCTCCAATAACGATATTTATTTCCACAGCTGTGTCGTAACTTCATGAATATTTTATATGTTGTGAGATTGAGATTCGTTCTTTGTTATACCGGATTTATGTCCTATGCGGCTCGTGGTTCTTATAATGTTCCTTTGAGATTTGTACCTTGTACCTTTATTGATTTGTATATTATTATGATGATGACCACAACAGAATTTCCTTTAAGTTCCTACAATTATTTTGTAGGCACTTATGATCCGCTTGATATGTGATTTTAGTGCCGCTTTTCTTGGGTATATTTTAAAGAAAATAAGATGAAAATTTGCTGGGATATTTTGGTGTGTTAATAAGACAACTTTCAGCTTTGAAGATGCTTGACTTTGATGCTTAAGAATATAAAAAGATTGTAGAATGCGCTTTAGCTATTATGATAGTCAATATTATGTTTTTACTCAGACTTCAAGGACAGGAGTAGTCTGTATAGTGATGTACTTAGCAGATTTAAGCTATTTTTTTGAAAAATAAAATCAAATAAAAATACTTGGATGGAAATAATAACAGATTCCAAAATTCTACGTCACAGGGACTACGAGAATAAGATAATCATAAGGTTCAATTTCACCATTTCTGTAAATAAAGATATTTAAAAAAAAATGTTTGTATCATACAAAGTTTTTTTACGATCTATGTTGAAAAATTTACAAATGAAGAATACTTCTACACGAAAGCTCTATTGAATAATTTGAAGTTCAAAGGCCAGTTCTCGGTGCGAATATTTTTACAAAATATTTAGCGTAGTTTATGGGGCAGAAAATTTTTGTATCCATTACCAATATCAAAGAACATACTCTCTTTTTATACGACTGCCTGAAAAATGGAGTATATTGTTTTCAGGGTTTATGTATGTATGTATGTATGTGAGTTTATATAATCCACCGTAACTTCTATACGCCTGAACCGATTATGATAAATGAGGTATCTTTAGAATCCGTAGAAGAAGAAGAAGAAGAAGAAAGAAAAGAAATTTATTTCCAAATTGTGCCATACATAACAAGCATACCTAAAGAGGTAGATCACCTCTGCACCTCAACGATCTATAATCTAAACAACAATCGATGAGGCGCAGGGATGAACCATATCACGCATGGCACAACCCAAAAAATGGCCCAGGCTCAGCATAATGCTGTATGTTCAGTGCAAGCACTAACCATACAGCGCTGATTTTCAGCCCAAACCCTGTTTCAGGTGACACCACGGAAAAAAGCTACGTAGCTGCAAGCTAGTAGGATACTTAAAAAACTACTTATAGTTATACTTATAGTAATAGCAAATCTATCTAACTAATTATCTATCTATCAAATTAAAGTGCTACACATCCACAAAAACGACCACAAATGTTCATCAGTACTACATACAATCTCGTAGCTTATTCCAGGTGACATAGCATAGTAAAATTTTAGAAAAAATTGTTGGGGTGACCATGGTCCCGCATTAAAGACTAAAGTTGAAAAAAATGTTCGAAAATAAGATTAACTATATAATCATCATCTAGAAAATGATGAGTAGATTCCAAAAATATATATAACACTATAGTTCAATTTCCAGTGACTCACAAAAAAATATCATTTAACAAAAATATGAATAAAATTCTAATTGAACTCGATTAATTTAGATTTTTACTTTTTAGTTAGTTTTTTGGCAGGACAGTCGTGTTTTTTAATATTTTTAATTATGACTTGTTGAATAAAAATACTCACGTACTAGCTGTTTCAAAATATAAATTCTCAACTAAAGGGTATATAAGGTATTTGGATTTAAGTCGGATATGAGGTCACGAAGCAATTGTGAAAACCCTGAGGGGAGTGTTGTTATTGTAAGATAATTAAAATAACAAGTGAGTTATTCAAAAGCATAACGTTCACGAAGTCAGCATATATTTCGCCCCGGAAGATTAACATTTTCTGCGAGTCTCTAGAGCTGCGGAATTACGTTAGACGAATTCTTGGTCCTTTAGGGTTGGATATTGTGCACTATATTATACATAAATTTAAAAGCTACTTTCGCAATCAGATATACCTACCTACTTAATACCAATACACAAAACTTTACCGAGGAAAAATGTGTGATTCTTGCATATTGGAATCGAGGCGCACGGCAGTGCGTCAGGCCAAATTCCAGCCTACCGCACGCAGCGTGTATCCTTACATGAACCATTTTCGCCGCATTTATTTAGTGAATTTCGGATATATATTGGGGATTTAGAATCTGTTGAAAGCCGATGGTATGTGATGCATGTGATGAAAAACAATGTGAAATCATTATGTTTTTTCTGGGATATAATCTTTCAATGGGTACTATATTGTTTCAGTACGTATAGTAGGTATAGTTAGAATACATTATAGTTTCTTTATTATTTCTTTAATTTGCAACAAAATACATGACACAAACAGAAAACGAATATTACAGACGGAATTTTGTAATGGGACGCATTTATACTTGCTACGTTTACCCGTCTACATGTGAATGTAAACGAACTTTGAGATTAAGAATTTACATGGGAATTGAATTCTATTCCAACGCAACTTAGCGTAAACAATCTAATGCTATTAGGGCCAGTCGTCTACGAGTGAGACGGGCATTAATTGTATTTTATGATTCCGATGTTCACTGAAGTAAAAGGGAATCCTAGATTGCGGTCATGGCATGGCGCTACAAAATTACTGACAAGTTGTAATCAAGAAAGCTTTATAAAAAGGTAAATAAAGATGTGTGTGTTAAACTTCTTCATATTATTTATTTCTACTTTTGCAGAAAAATGCCAATATTTTTATCTTATCTTGTTAAATATTGCTACATTTGGTAATTAGCACGATGTTAATTACCAAATACAACACAAATCTAAAGTAGAACTTCGTTAGAGAAGGTAAATGTTAATTTCAATTGTTAACACAGGTAATTAAATCGACATAAAAGTACTTTATTCGTACAAGGAATACAGAGAGTGAATAGTGAATCCATATGTATTTGGGTGTTTATAAACTACCTACAATGCAAATACGCGGTAAAATCGGTCTCCATTACCTACCATCCATTATTCTCATAGAATCATAAATGACATAGACAGATAGGTATAGCTTGACACTTGACAGTCCTTTTGAGGGTGCTGCGGCCCAATTTCGGGAGTGCTATTTTACCAGATAGGCGCGCATTTTCTTTCGATAATTTAAATTAATACAGTGAAAAAGCGACTGAAATTTGCAATTTGAAAGTTGCATAAATCAGTTAGTTATGGAATAAGATTGGGAAGCATTAATTAGCTTTGGTATAGAATAGTTTCCTCTTTGTTGTAATAAAAAACCGAACAAGAAAATGCGAAAACACATAGCTCTTTAGCTTATTTTCATTATACTTGATCAGACAACAGAAAAAAGGAAAATTTATGTTCGTTTAACTAAAAGAAAAAGTATTTAAATAGAAAAGCACGGCTATTATACCTACTTAACTTTCACTTTTTTGTTACAAATTTTAACTTCTAATCTTTATGAGAGTTCTTGAAGGTTATTGAAAACAAAGTAAAAATTTCTTACATTAAGGCACGTTCTTCACTGGAAATCGGTTTATAAAGGCAATTTTCATGCGAAAAATAATCACGAGGCTGATGCCTTCATGGCTGATGCGTTCCGCGAAATATTTCCTTTACTGAAAACATACGTTTTAAGAATCACAATTTCAGAATCATGAATTAACTGTACTTTAAGAAAATATACAAGAGAAGACAATACAGCTAAACAAGATTGTCATATTTTACGGAAGAGTTTACGTTTTAACTTTTAAGGTGTACATATTTCTAGGTCGGTGACAGACATTTTTATAGATAAGAAGATTAACATACAGTTATAACATTTAGGTAAGATTTAGATCCTAAGGATATAGGTTGTAACGTAACAAGAACGGTATATTATGTGGCTGTAAACCACTTGAAAACGACTCTGAGCCAGAGCAAAGTGCTAGTGCTAAGAGGAAGTAACACTTAATACACTTTGACCTAAATTAGCCCACTTTAAATGCAAATTGTCTACATAACCGTTTCAAAGTGGCAGTGTAGATTTCCTACTGCATTGTATAGGTTAAATACGTATGAATATTATTATACAATAATCAAAACTCAAACCGTATAAATCCTTTAATATGGTACAGGAACTGTTTTCGTTCATTTTTCAAAAGTTTAAAATATATTAAATAATAATAACCATATTATAATCAAAATGCTTACATAATATTTTCAAATTGGTATCTAACCTCACATAAGCCGTACCTATATTATTTAATGTTTTTGTATTTGTGAGAAAATAATGTTATTCTTATTCTAACTTTAGAGGTTATTTCGGATAGCCGGAAGAACCCTTCCGTACCTTCGTCGGCTTACCTCAACATAGCAATTATATTTAAATATGAATCCATTTTGAATACTAATTTTATAAAGGGTAGTGTGTTCGTTTGTCCTTCAATGATGGCACTACAGAGCAACAGATCGACGCTAATTTATGCATGGATATAGTTATGATATATACCAATTTATATTTTTATCCCGGAAAATCCACTCCGGGATTTTTAAACCGAAGTCAACACGGAACTAGTCACGGGCATCAACTAGTTTATTGCATAAATATTGTTGTGTGTTTACTGTTTATACAAGAGTTGTTGTAGCGTGATCTAGTTTTGATAGCGTAATAAATCAAACTGTGAATCAAACGCTTTTAGTGTAGGTACTAGGTAGTTATAACATAGATAAAACAAAACAGACGATTGATGGTACAGCTGCTGCGTTCTCTTTTGGTTTTAGATAAGATCTTAATACTTAACGACTTATTGATAGGTTTGTGTTCCTACAGGTATTGTATTGGACTTAATTTCTAACAAGATAATGCCCGCGAGTTACTTTTATTTTTTTTAGGAACTCTCTGACTTTCCAGGATATTACAGTAAGCCTGTGTCAGACATGGTAAGGGTGTAAATTATCTGTATCTTTAACAAATTTCCTCGAAATAAATGAGCAGTTAAAATAATGTTTATATTATTAGGTAGGTGACAGGAAAATATAGGTGTCTACATTTTTCTTTATATTTAACTAACCTTATTCAGATCATCGGGTGAAGCATAAATTTTTTTTAAAATTTATAAGTACGGCATCAGCTAGTTATAAAAAATATACTTCATCCTGGTGGTTTAAGTTTTTTTTATTCCCGCCGGAACATTTTTAATTTTCCGGGTTAAAAAGTACCCTATGCCACTCTCCAGGTCTTCAACTACCTATATCCATGCCAAAGATAATGCGGCGTGATTGAAGAAAAAACAAACACACTTTCCATTACATAAGTTTATGAATTATTTGTATTTCTATAGCCATTTCATGAAAAAAGGTAATAAAAACGGCAATTTTTACAGCTTGCCGCAGCGAGAAACACCGCATTATTATCATTTATCGGTGGGATCTACAAAAAGCGGCGATGTTACAAAAACTTTCATACCTTTTCGCTTTTATAAGCAAACATAATTTTTAATTTCATCCTAGTCAAAAATGTTTGAAAAGTTACGTAAATGCGTTTTTAAAATTCTACATCAATGTTTTTTACCTAATAAGAGCAATATGATTATGACAATGTGCTATTGTCAGAATCCTACATTAATATTTTTATGCTGGTTTTGTGTAAAAGTAGACACAAGTAAAAACTCTACTTTTCTCTGCTTGTCGCCGCGGTAACGAAAGCACCGACCATTAGATTAGATTGTACCATTTAGATATAGATCGTTTTATAGCTCGAACAGTTTGTTTTTCAATACAATGAAAATAAAGCGCCTGTTTTAAGTCTTATATATATTTTTTTTGTTTTACATTGTAGAAGATTTTTCGCGATGAGGGTATTCTCAGAAGATTTTACGATCTAAAATGAGTTTCCGCGGGAATTCTATTTTGTGTGGCAAAAGCGTTTGTAGGTACATGTTTTTTATTCTTCCTGTATATAAAAGTGTTGAGGCTTTTTGGTACTGGATATGATCTTGTGGCACCATACCATCATTGATATTATATTCTTTGTGCTCGCTACTTCCTTGTTCCTTGTTTGCTATGAATTCGTACAAGTACGTGCATTATACTGTGTATTTTGCAAGCAATTTGCCTTTGCAACACTGCAATATGGGTTGCAAACATTTAATTCCCTTTGTTCCTTTGTCTTAACATGGCATACTGAATTAACAGCATAGCTGCCAAGAACCCGGCTTAGCCTCACAAATGCCGCTAGAAGTAAGTTGCACTACAGGTGGTTACTGATAGCGTTATATTTGACTATTAAACACCACTTTTTAAACTTTTCGCCCAAATATTATATTATACTTACCTTAATTATTCAAATAAGAGTACGGACTATCGCTACCCACATTGCTTGTTAGATTGCATTGTAAGTTTAACTGGAACGATAGTTTTATGTTGTGGAACTGGCCCATATAAGCTCACAATATTTGCTTGTAATACCCTGTTAGTACGGTTTAGGTATGATACAAGTAAGGTACAAATTCATAAGGTCATGTTTTCAGCAAGTTGGAGTACTAAAGGAATCCAATTCATGTCCTTCATTGATGCATATGCAGCAGATCTCTTTGTTTCTCATATATCTTACAAATAACTGAAAGGTATCATGTTTTGTTAGTTCCCATACTAAGAACGGTCTTGAAATCCATATCTATACAAATAATATAAATGGGAAATCGTGTATGTCTGACTGTGTGCTCTTACTCTTTTCCGGCCCACCTTTTCAAACATGCATACATACATAATCTACTTTTTATGTCGGAAAATTAGGGAGTTATCGCAGGAATACAAAAATCTTAATCAACGTTTCAGAAGTGTCTTGTTATACACGACGAGTGCCTAGTGGGCAATGATCATTTAAATACCATTAAATACCATTTAAATAAATAATAATTTTATTAGGAGACTTTCTTCCCATTCGATCGCGACTACGTTACGAGTAACTATGACTTGTATGGAATTTTCAAGCGCTTGACAGCTGGCGCTCGATCAATTCCACATAAATGATAGTTAACGTTGTCGCGATCGAATACGCAAAAACCTCCCACTCGGCCTGCGGTAATAAATTTCGTCTGGTGCCTTGGTCTTGTAAAATCAATACTTGCTTACACGACACTCTTTCTGCTACGCCCACATTGCAATCTGAGTAAATAGCGTTCCGGAATGATAATAAGGGAAATTGGATGCAAACTAGTAGTAGCACAGAATCCATACTAATATTATAAACGCGAAAGTGTGTCTGTCTGTCTGCAACGCTTTCACGGCCCAACTAGTCAACCGATTCTGATGAAATTTGGTACAGGGATAACTTGTCGGTAATATAACGATGTAGTATTAGTGCAAATTATTGGTTCTACAGCAGCCGTTTGTAGTGTACTGCAGTACTTTTTCTGTCGATGAGATATTTTCTTAGTAGATTGATTATGTTCAGATTTTTTGTCTCAAATACCTAAGTCCTAAAATCCTTGTATCGCTAACTAAAACTTAATATTATTTGAACAACATCAAGTTATGTTTGCCGAAGAAATTTCTATTTAATAGGGCACTAAAGAAAATTATAACAAACTAGCGAATGCCCGCGACTTCGTCTGCGTGGTTTGAGGTTTTGTGGTTCCCGCGGGAACTCTTTAATTTTCCGGGATAAAATGTAGCCTATGTGCTATTCCAGACTATAATCTATCTCTGTGCTAAATTTCAGCCAGATCCTGTCAGCCGTTGGGGCGTGATTGAGTAACAAACATCCATACATCCAGACATCCATACACCATCCAAACTTTCGTATTTATAATATTAGTATGGATGCTCCGGTTTGATTTAGAGCCCAATGTCCTTTGTCCTAAAAATGTAAAGTTAAAAGCTTCGAGCGAAATGATGACATAGGTGCGGTCAAAAATAAATAAAATAGGTACGAATTTTATAGGAATACTAGCTGATGCCCGCGACTCCGTCCGCATGGATTGAGGTGTTTTAGGGGAATAAAAAATAGATAGTAGCCGATTCTCAAACCTACTGAATATGCATATAAAGTTTCATAAACATCGGTCAATCTGTTTCGGAGGAGTATGGTAACTAACATTGTCACACGAGAATTTTATATAGGTATATAAGATGAAGTGTATTTTACATTGGCATAACAGTCTATACCAAAGCTGTCATAAATCAATTGAATAGTATTATTTTTCGAATTAAATGTATGTGTGGCATACCAATGGGCATCGTGCTGACGATTTACATTACGGTGGATTCTGTAACTTAGAAATAACCTCTTTTTGAAGGAATATTTTTCAACTGCTAAGTGTAAAGTTCTATTTAAAATAAAAATTGTCAGGACTAGTCATTTATTTTAAAAAATCTAATGGGATTTTTGTATTGTTGATTTGATTATGCGACGAGGCATAGCTTGAAAATTATACAATGATATTTCATTTTTATCCATGTTGATAAATTTTTGAGATCTTTTATACATAAAAGGATTAATTATCGCTGAATTCCATTTTCATCATATGTGCAGAGGTATGGAACATGATAATGACTTGAATAACGTAAAGTGCGTCAGAACTCAGAACCAATTTGCGAGATTCCATTATTGAGAATGAGAATATATTTCGTATCTGAAATTTTACATACTTAAAGTTTGGAATAAATCCATACTAATATTAAAAATGCGAAAGTTTATCTGTCTGTCTGTCTGCTACTCTTTCACGGCCCATCTGTTCAACCGATTTTTAGAGATCCCAGGGAAGGACACAAGCTACTTTTTTACTCCGGAAAATTAAAGAGTTCCCCCGGGAATCAAAAATCATAATACACGCGGACGAAGCCGCGGGCGTCATCTAGTGTACTAATAAAAAAAAATTGGCGGTCATAGGGACTGTCGATAGAAGTGAAAACGACTTTTTTTATGAAAAAAAAATATATTTAAAATAATTAAAATATAAACCTTAAAACTAAGGCATTGACGTTTAATTACGAATGTAGTAGTAACAACTTTATATGTCGGCGACATGCATGTTGGTGACGCGAATCCACAAGTTTACCCCCTACCAAAAAGTGCTCAACGCGGCCAGAGAATTTTCTTCTTAGCAACAATAATTTTGTAAGAAAATAAAAATTAAACCGGGATAAAGATTTGAGGAGGCCGAGATAACGTTTAAAAGAACATTGAGCCTGGCTAAATTGCTGGTGCTAAGAGCAAACATTACTTTGTACACGTTTTCCCAGATTACCTCACTTTAGATGCAAATTATCCACGTAAGGGCCGTTTCACGTGGCGGCGCCGGCGTGGTTGTGGATTACCTTTGCTTTTAAAGTTAATATTATGTCCTGCAACTAATGCTTATAAGCTTTTTGTTGGTCATACCTACTCTTTTCTCTGGACTTCCATTTCGTTGATTAAAATTTTTGAAAATATCAGAAGCTATTGTTTACCCAAGATTAAAAGATATTCAACAGGACTAGGTAAACACGGTTATTTGTTTACCGAAATTTGTTGGAAATTACCTACTGTACTAGAAACGTAAGCAAAAACATAGATACTTAGATTTAAAAGTTGATTTTAAAGAGTACGTATTGATTACATTGAATTTAAATTTTTTATTGAGTACACACTTAGTCAAATACATTCCCATATATTTTCTTTCCGTTTTAGTACCAAATTTCAGCCAGATCCTTTCAGCCGCTGGGACGTGATTGAGTAACAAACATCCATATGTCCACCCAAACTTTCGCATTTATAATATTAGTGTAGTGTCAGTGTAGTGTAATAAGCGACGCCCTAATTTGGGGCCACGCCCACCCTTTTCGCAGGCCCTTTGATAAGTGCAGTGTAATAGGCCTATAAGTCCTCACAGACCGAAATACTTAAAAGCTTTGTAGTACCATCGTTTATCATTTCGACCCAATTGTCGGCTAACTACTGGGCACGAGTATTCTCTCGAACCATATCTTTCGGTTTGGCCAAAGTTCACCACGCTGGATAAGTGCAGATTGGCCGAATATACACACCTTTGAACAATATAAAGAACTCTCTCTTGGTTTATTTACTCTAGATTTTTTCTTTCACCGTTGAATGCAAGTGATATTATATTTCATAAAGCGCACATACCTCTAAAAAGTTAGAGGCGCCTAACCGGGGATCAAACCACCGTCCATCAGATTAGGGGGCCAGGTATTTAAACCACTAGGCTAGTCACCGCTTCAAGTAGTATACTATACAAACATTTTTGTTTAGTACATTTTCACTGTAAAATACCTAGTTATGTAAAACTGTTCGGAAAAATACGTAATCCTACACTGATAGCAGTTTTTATTTACGATCATTCCGATTTCAGTCCGCCCGTCTGTGTACCGATTTCCTATCGATTTTTTAAAACAAGTTTCTGTTTCCTAGAGTTTCAAATAAATAATTGATAATTTTATCGGAAGTAGCCGAAGGCAGCTGAGAATATGTAAAGAGAAAGTTTTTTTGTATTTGTAAGAGCTTCTAGACGGATATTTTGTTGAAGATCTTTTTAATAAAATATCTTGAAAAAATGTTTTTCATATTTACCTATACCTAGCTTTTCAACGTATTGGCTTCGTTTAAGAAGCTGTGTAGGTATTTTGTATCCCGTTCCGGAAATCAGCTTCCGGGCTTCGTCAGGAAATATGTAAGTGGCTACATTATATTGTATCGAATAAACTGGAATATATTTTCCTCAATAATCTATTAAGAAAACAGTAGAAGTGGTCATGTCCTGGGTTAGTTCAAAAAAGTTCTTGTTCTTGTAAGAAAGTTTCTTGAGTTTGCTTAGATTAGATTTATTTAAATGGCTTATTCTGATTCACCTGAAAATTATGATTGGATTAAATATTTTTATTGCATCCCAAAACCTAGTTGGCATAGCGGCAACAACAACTCGTATCTGCATACGGCTTTAAAGCTTAGAAAGTAAATAAAGACAAATTCAAGGTCTAATTTCTAAATTTAGCCTTATAAAAACTCATAAGCTTGACAGAAAAATAATTTGTTTATGAATTTTAAGCTGAAATCTGTGTCGTGATGTGTCGCAAACCTGATAATGTACAATGATAGTATAAGTAACCAGTAGGTATGTACATAAAAAAGCTCTGGGTTTAACTAAAGCATGACATAAATATGACTCACCTTAAATATTATAACAATGTTATAGATGACTAGCTGATGCCCGCGACTTCATACGCGTGGAACAAGTTTTTTTGATTACCACGGGAACACCTTAATTTTCCAGGATAAAAAATGCACTCGACCTCCTCAATTATATCCATCCAAAAAATTACATCGGTCCGTTGCTCTGTTGAGGCGTTATTGAAGGACAAACCAATAAACCAACAAACAAGCACACTTTCACATTTAAAATATTAAGTACTAGCAGGCGCCCGCGACTTCGTTCGCGTGAAATAAGTTTTTTTAAATACCTACGGGAAATCCCTTATTTTTCGGGTTAATATATAGCCTATGACACTCACAAATAATGTGGCTTTCTATCGGTATCAGAATTTCAAAATCGGTTCAGTAGATCCAGAGATTACCCCCTACAACTTCACAAACTTTACCTCTTTATAATATTAGTATAGATGATTACACCACACGATACTGTTATTACTTTGCACTCTCTCACAAAGAACTTCTGAGTTACTTTTAATAAGCTGATGCTGTCTTGTAGGAGCTTCCGGTAGTACCAAAAGTCAAGTTAATCTTTACAAAACCGCCATCCCATTCCCATCGACGCGTTTTGTCTCGGCATCATCACTTGTTGAGATCGCGGTCAAGTACATACCTGTGGTCGATAAAACGAGTAGCAAAAAGACCCAAAAAGAAAAAAATAATACCGCCTGGGGCTAAGTTCGTTAAGGCTTTACCGCAGCTTTTACCTATTTACGACCGTGCTGCGCTTGCTGTGTGGTCAGAACAAAATTGGGTGAGTGATTTCTAATGGATATGTTTTGAGAAAATCAGCCTCAACTTAATTATAGCTTGGATGAACCATGCAATTTCATAAAGTTTTAATAAGGTTAACCGTGGCTCCTAAATATGGGTGCTTGTTCGTATTACAGTTCATAAATTAGTTTTGTTGTTATTTTGTTTGAGTTTTGATGATTTGAAAATGACGTTTGAATATAAGAAAAGTTGCTACATTGGGTTTTAAGTTATGTATAGTACAGGTATAATAGAGAATTACTACTTTTTTTTATTATGACAATAATTTCTAAATTGTCTCTGGTAATTGCGCGATAACATGCGCGAAGCGATGTGTTGGTGCAATGCCATGTAGGAACTGATTAGAGGTATGGGTTTAATATAACTGCCATACCCATACACCATACTCTCTTACCCGGTTAGCCTATTGGAATAAAACTGTCTATTACTGAAATTATGATAAAACTAGAAGTTTAATTTGCTATAATCCGTGACAGTAGGTAAACGTATGCGGTACAGTGTGCAAGTGTGTGTCGTCAATGCACGATTGTAAAGTCAACATCTCCTGAAGATGCTTCGGTGTCAGAGTGAAACGTACGTTGAGAATAATTTGGAAGATTTGTGTGGTGTGGTGAATATCTTAAGCTACAAGTGCAAGATACACACTGTACCACATAGATTCACCTACTGTCGCAGATTATAGCGAGTTAAACTTCTAGTTCTTTCTTTGAGAAAAAATCATAAGTAGGGAATTTATATTACCTAACAAAAGGGTTTCTATTAAATGCACATCGTTTTCTTCTTATGGGTTTGATCCTACTTTGATCGTATTACGCGAGACGCGCGAGGAATCTCTAGTATCTTAATTTCGGACTAACGATCGTCTAATGGTTTAGGAAAAACCGATTTAGGATAAATCATTGAATTGGAAATAACTTGCTCGCTGAATATGAATTGGTGTTTATTCGGAAGTGAATATTGAATGCTTATTGAAAAGGTTGAAAAAGGCTTAAGGAGGTATTGGAAATGTGTTGCAATATGTTATACCATTTCGTGTAGACTCTAAGGCTTATCTCTTGGGGATACTCTTACTTACGTAGTAATAGTTACATATTAAAAAAAAACCTGCCATAGGAAAAAAATTAAACCTGCATTTTGCACGGAAAAAAGCATATTAAGATTTAAAAAAAATTTGAATCACAGATTGGCGCCTCGATATCGATTACCTTGGGTGAGTATATATACAATAAACCCACTTAAGCAAGTCGTGAGCTAGCAAATAAAACATGTACATGTGCCTCTCTTATCGCGAGTTACATTATATTTGTTTCTTTTGCCGTGAAGACCCGATGATTTGTATAGTATGTAATTAAATAAGTTCAATGACCTCCGTGGCGCAGTATTGATGCCGTGTAGAAACCCAATAGGGGTATGGGTTTAATATAATTGTCACACCCTAACAGGTTAGCCCGCTACCATCTTAGAATGCATCATCACTTACCATCAGGTGAGATCGCAGTCAAGGGCTAACTCGTAGAAGATAAAAACAGGTTATAAGTTTTAATGTAATTTAAATAAGATTTATTTCCCGTGGATTTACATTTTTAAACATCTTAACATAGGAACTCTTTAAATTTCCGGGATAAAAGTAGCTTCTCATTCCCCGGGATTTAAATGCACCTACCAAACGTTAAAATCAGTTGAACGGATGAGCCGTGAAAGTGAGACAGACGGATTAATAGTAATAGGCACAGTAAGTAAAATGTTATAAGTACTTATATGTAAAGCTAATTACCTAAAAGGTACAATGGTAAGCATTTCCACAACAATTTCTCTTAATGCAACTAGAGTCCGATATTTAGAAGTAAAGATGTAGGTAAGTGTTTGAGTTGCTGCATGATTAATTTACACTGCACTTAAAAGCGGGTCGGAGCTGGCAACAAAGACCATGACATGGATATAAATTCCGAATAAAGTGCACAATAGATTTCACTAGAGGTGTTCTAAATTAAAACTGTTGGCCCGATCCACTTTTACATACAGATGTTTAACTAATCGTCACATAAAATAAAGGTATGGGATGATTGATCTAGGCAATCTTCTGATTCTGAGAGCCCTTAGACAAAAGACGTAATATCACTACTAGCTGATGCCCGCGTCTTCGCGGTTAAGGGTTTTTTGTTCCCGCGGGAACTCTTTAATTTTCCGCTATAAAATGTATCGTATGTGTTATTCCAGACTATAATCTATCTTTGTGCCAAATTTCATTCAGATACGATTAGCCGTTCTGGCGTGATTGAGTAACAAACATCCATCCATTCATCCATAAATCCATCCATACATCCATCCATCCAAACTTTCGCATTTATAATATAAGTATAGATGACTGGCCCGGCAGACAATTTTTCCATATTTTCTCACCATTTAAACCTTCCCGGATTACAAAAATCAGCTAAATCAGCCCAGCCGTTCTCGACTTTTAGCAAGACAAACGAACAGCGAATGATTTTTATATATATAGATGAAAACCACCGGTTTAAGGCCACATACGAACAAATACATTTTGACAAAAATGCAATACTGGAATAGCCAATAGGACAGACTTTCATGAAAACTCCTATTTCACTCTTTTGGGGGTGGAATTTTGAAAAACCCTTTCTTAGTAGATGTATCAAGACACGCGGAAGCGTGTCCAGCCAAAGTTAAAAAAAAACTGGCCAGCAGCACCGTGTGTAATATTACACGAACCATTTGGAGCCACTTTTGACCCCCTCATAACTCAAAAACTATTTCACATAAACATGTCAAATTTGGCGCATATATTGAGACCCGTGAGATACATATGTGCTCCAAATTTCATAAGCACACCTCAAATGGTTATTTAGATATAAACGTACAAAAATCGTCATTTTTATGATCAAAGGTATAGATCAAAACTCTGACACGAGGCATGCTACCATTGCTTAAAGCCGTATTATTTTAATATTGTTGACGTTTATGTTGTAGTGTTATAATCATTATTTTAAGGACCTCAAAGTACGTGACATTCAACCGTTAGTTTGAAACAATACTGCTTTAAGCGGTGGTAGTAACTCCTTAACTATTGAAAATGACACATAATTATTATTTTAATGTAAATAATAATGAGTAATAATATAGTTGCATTAAAACCTTACCTTCGTATTCATACATTTTGTGCAACGAAACGTCATTGACAGAAAAGAAGAAGAAACGTATTTGAAGTCGTCAGTTCAAGCTGTCAGTCATTGTGATTTGTATTCATTGTTTATAGTGGTTTTAGTGATATCGACTGTTTACCGTGCTTGTTTTCAATGTTTCACAAAAAACTTTTGATTTTGAACTTTTGCAATCAAAATTGATGAGATGTAGAAATGTGCTGTAGAGGTAGTCTGACCATAGATGTAATCTGTCAATGTCAGTGTAACTCTAGGTACACTATATATTTTTCTTGAGAATTCTCGTCTTTAATTATCTTGTACAATGAGTCGTACAATAGAATTACTGGTGGGTGACACACTGACCTTACACCAAATAATAAGTACCTACTAATGTAAAACGTAAACTAAACTAATAGAAAAGTCCTATTACAGTGTAAAGGATTATTTGAATGATAGCAAGGCATGGGTATGAATTGTTACAACGGCTGATTATGTAATGTTATATTATAAGTACATACCTATATATAATTTCAAATATTTGTGAGATGGTGATAATAAAAAAAAGCGGAGTTTATTGCGGGCTCTTCTCAGACCAGGGCACGTTTGGAACCCTCGTAGCTTTAGTTTTAAGATATCGTAGTTAATTATCACCATCACGTCTTATGCTCTGTAAGCATGACGTTCAGAAGGTGTACTTTGTAGGTACATATTTTGAATAAATATGTTTTGAGTTTGAGATTGAGTTCAATAATTTCTGTACAAAAAGTAATGATATCCCATCAAAAACATAAATGTAAAATGAGAGCCAAGTTCAAAATTGTGATATATATGCCTTGGTTGTTGACTTCAGCGACAAAAGAAGTGAGATCTAAATGGGTGCCAAGTTCAATGGTCAGTCCTGCAATTTATATATCCCATCAAAAACATAAATGTGAAATGAGAGCCAAATTCAAAATTGTGATATATATGCCTTGGTTGTTGACTTCAGCGACAAAAGAAGTGAGATCTAAATGGGTGCCAAGTTCAATGGTCAGTCCTGAAATTTATTTATAACAACATATAATATTTTATAACACCTTAAAATATCATTTCTTCTTATAACTTAGTATAAAATGTTGAACACTAAGGCTTTGGCTTGGCTAGTTTCCATATACGAATTATTATTAAGTAGGTACCTAAAAGTACAGTTTCTACCAGCAAGCCAAATTTTCGGAAGAATAAAATAAGAACTTACAGCTTTACAACTTGTGAACGCTATAATTCGTATATGAAAACTAGCCAAGCCAAAGCCTTAGTCTTCAACATTTTATACTACGTTATAAGAAGAAATGATATTTTAAGTTGTTATAAAATATTATATGTTGTTATAAATAAATTTCAGGACTGACCATTGAACTTGGCACCCATTTAGATCTCACTTCTTTTGTCGCTGAAGTCAACAACCAAGGCATATATATCACAATTTTGAATTTGGCTCTCATTTCACATTTATGTTTTTGATGGGATATATAAATTGCAGGACTGACCATTGAACTTGGCACCCATTTAGATCTCACTTCTTTTGTCGCTGAAGTCAACAACCAAGGCATATATATCACAATTTTGAACTTGGCTCTCATTTTACATTTATGTTTTTGATGGGATATTCTTAAAATCCATCACTTCAAGTACGGACTCTTAAGTTTAACTGGGTATCAAAAGTAATTAAACTTGGTTCAAATATATATTCCAAAACAAATTTAGGATTGCTTTCACTAAGAATAATAATGTCCTACTTCAATTTAAAACTTTTCGTTTCAGCCGTTGCGGCCTATCGGTTATAATTAATTAATTGGCACTAGAAAATCTTATATAATTAAGGAGTTTATCCCTTAATCCATTTCATTGAACTTCGAAAAGTACCTATAGATGCCTGTCAAAAAAAATTAGACTGGAGTAACTTTTTGTGACTAGTTTATTTTACAGATCGAATTTTTTGAAACAAGTTTACGTGGACTACTTAATTAGTGGTCCACGCAAGTATGTAAATATATACCCCTACAGCCCATTAACGTCCCACTGTTGGGTACGGGCCACCACTCTGATAGGAAATTAGAGCTTAGACCCACCACGCTGCTCCAATGCGGGTTGGCGGGGTTTAATGACTATTATCATGTTAGTGACAATATCCGGGACCGACGGCTTAACGTGCTCTCCGGGGCACGGCAGTTGAACACCGCCAAATTCCTAACTCCGGGCTAGTACTGAGAATTACTGATCAGAAAAACCCAACACTTAATTATGGCCCGACCCGGGACTTGAACCCGGGACCTCGTCGGCCGCAGTCGAACATGCGAACCACTAGACCAACGAGGCCGTAAGTAAATATCTACTACCTACGTTTTACTAGTATAGGTAGGTATGCCAGTTTGCTGCTAAAACTTTAATTCTGTTTACGCGACCCCCTATAAAGCGAAGTAATTAAATTGTCCTTCGTTGGTACATAATAAGCTTTGCTTTTCAACACTAAAATGCTTTCAGTAGCAAGAACCTTAAGTTGCTAAAAGTACTTAGATAAAATAAAAGATGAAGATAAAGAAATAAAGCAGATTCCTCACCATCGGAGACGTCGCGATGATTGAGGGTTTTTAAATTTAGGGCAGGCACACCAAATTTATATCTGAAGAGAGTTGCTAAATTTTCCAATTTATTTCAAATTTTTGTGACGAAAACGGAAACGGAAAATGATGATAACAATATCTAGGGATAGGTACCTACCTATATCAGTGAGAAGTCTTCTTAACAAATAAATCTTTGAAAACGATTTTCCTGCCTGAATTTTACCTATTCATTGTTGATAGCCGATTCTGTGTGCTTCAAAGGGTAGTGCTTGTATAGGAAAGAAGTGCTATACCCGTGTACCCATGCGCCATCCGAGTACATAATATTTTTGAGAGTCAGCCACTGCGTAGAGTTAATTATCTCGTGGGTTTATGAGAAGTTTTAATCCAACAAATTAATCATATCATTAAACATACAACAATCATAATCTTGTTTGGAACACAATCTGCGACATGGATTAATTAAGCAAGGAAAACGTTATACCAGAAAGGAGTTTCAAAAGAAGAACACTAATGAGCCATTAGTACCAGCTACATTACTTTAGAATACGTAAAATTGCTTGTGACTGGTATGAATTGCCAACTTACGACTTTCCTTTGAATATGTTTTATGGCTGGAATTATACAAAAATTTCACATAAATTACATATGGGTAGAGCTGTCACAGGGAAAGGTAAAATATAAGTAGGTATGTATTTTTAAGGAAACATTATTTACCCGCCCGGCTATCGATATTTCGAAATTGGATGATGCCCGCGACTTCTTCCGCGTGGATTAGGGTTTTACTATTCAAAATAGTTATCAGATGCAAATCGCTTGAGACCTATTTTTGGGCATAACTCCGAGGATTTCGGGAAGATCGAGATGAGAATAATCCCAAGAGTTGAGGAAGGAAAAAGGGTCCTAGGGTAGGTACTAGTTTAGCTACAAAATGGCGATTTTTTAAAAAAATCGGTTAATAATTGTGACCTGTAGGTGGTCCCTTTAGATTTGGAATTGTAGAAAAACGGGTATTTCCGTATATAAAAGTGATGTAATTTCTATGATGATTGACCGATCGTCAAGGTAATGGTGTTAAATGATGCGGATGCAGGCGAGAAGTGCATTCGAGTTGGAATGCGAAATCTTTGAATTTTTTATTTCGGCGGGGGCTGGATTTTCCGGGACAAAAAGTAGCCTACCTTTGTCCTTACTAGGATACATGCTATTTCTTTACCAAATTTCATAAAAAATGGTTGAAAACATGGGCCGTGAAAACGTAGCATACAGACACACTTTCACAAGGCAATAGCATCGGCTAGTCTGGACTCCCATGCCTATTCATAATCACTTGGCGTAGGTATACTTATTTCATGTTTATTATGTGTGATCAATTACCAAATACAAACGGGAGGGACTAATATAATTCAAAATAGGTGTAGGTACCTAAATCCAGTTTAAGCAAAAACCTCTATTACTTAGTTTCGTTTAATTAAGTGGACCCTTATCACAATGAAAGTGCTGACCGTCAGCACATAAGAAGCTATAATATACCAGACCCGAATAAACTACGATATTTAGTATCGCTTGATTAACGTGGTGATAAATCGTTTCCCTTACAGGGAAAATATAAGAATTTATTTTATTGTGCTTCTTTAGCTATGTTTATTTCATTTAGATATTTTTTGAAAAACATGTTTATTAAGCGTAACCAATTTATGTTCTCGACAGATTTCTAGACTATACACCTGAATTAACATTATATTTTACCTTGAGTTAAGCACCGAGAAATTATTCCTTGAAGTTCCATTCCATTCCAGAATCGGAATACTTACTACCCATTTAATCACAAGTGAGCTAATTAGGTATCTAAATAAATTAAAATCTTAACATCATTAAGCACATACAAGCCCAATATTTTTTTTTATTTGCATTTTATTTAGCTTACTCGTATTTGTCGGTGTATAAGTAATTTTATAAAAAAAAATGTAATCTGGAGAATTGTTGAATAGGTTTTGATAAAATTATTACAATGAAAAAGTTTAGTTATTACTGAATACGATGGGCCGAATGCGAATGCGTCAAATTAAATTCTAACGTTCACAAACAGGCTTTGTGGTGGGATTTGTATGAATTAATTAAAATAAACAACGAAATAACAATGGATTCCTCTCTCCCGATCGATTCGTTTGATGTTGTTTGATGTCAACTTGTAAAGTTAAGAAACAAGAAAATGTTTGTTAATTTATTCTTTTGTTTAAGTATAAATACGAAACAGAATATAAGTATCGGAAGCGAAAGTATTTGAAACAAAGGAATTTTTAACCAGCGTTTAACCTTAGGTTTTAACGGTCAATGTTTTGTTCTTTAGCCATTTCAGAAGTCTTTCATTCATTAATATTAAAATGTCCTTCAATCAAGCCTTAACAGAGCAACGGATTAACGTGTTTTTGTCCATACAAAGTTGCCTAGTTATGTCACTCTCCAGATATACCCATGTATATCTGGAGAGTGACATAACTAGGCAACTTTTTATCCCGGAAAATTAAGAAGTTCCCGTGGAAATTAAAGAAACTAATTTCACTCAGACAAAGTCGCGGTCATTAGATACTATAGTGTGAGCTTTGCTTTTAAATTTGAATTGACGAAGGTTTAATTTAATTGATATTTGACTCATTCGATGTATTTCACTCTGTTAGTTCGTTGGCGCGAACGCTATGTTGGAATTATTCACCAAATGGAATTATTATTAGCCAAAATACTCGTATTTATAAAATAAATATTAGTATTTTGACGATTGAAAGTCAGTCTCCTGCCGGCAGATTCAGCGATTATTGAATACTTTTGAAATCAGATCGCACTTTGATTTTGAGCTTAACGAAATGAGATTTTGGCCGGATCGAATGAATATATTCTTTATGTATAACCAAGTTTTTATAATTAACTGTTTTCATTAAATCTCTCGCGAAACCGCTACACGTTATGACCATTCACTCGTGCAAGTTTTAAAGAGAGTACAAATATATTTAAAAGTAATTTAAATTATTTATCCACTTCTGGAATTATGCTTGCAATAGTAATAGTTACTTCAACGCGCTTGGAGGTACGTTAACATTATTATGATGTTATCAGAAAATTCTGTTTTATTGTTCAATTTCATTCGTGGCAAACAGCTGTTTATGAAAAAAAACCGAGTTCGGAAAACTGTTGCAAACCGTTTTCCAGCACATATGGCGTGATGGAACAAAAACAAAGCGCTCTAAAGTTTCAAACTTTGAATACATTTGATAGTTCGAGGGTTTCATGAAAATATGGAAAAACTCGCTGAAGCGACGAGACGACGCTTTTGTTACCAGTAATTGTAGTTTACTTTAAAAGTCTAACACATTTAGTCTTGGTTATTCTTTTCTTCAGTTTACGGACTAGCCCCAGCGGCTAGCACCTCACACGATCTCATCTCTCTAAAAAAAACTCCCTAAAAAAGCCAATCAAGTCACTATTTTATTGAACCAATCGATACCTTATTGACTAATACTATATCCCTACCTACTACTATAATCCTCCTTTAAATATATAATCCTACTATAATACTACCTACTATGAAGAGGATTAAATCTCACAAACAAACGTTGTTTCTTTAGGATTAAGGATGACCATACCCGGATAAAAAATGTTTAAACAGCTGTTAATACGTGGACAGGTAGCACGGCAGTTAGGCAGAATGATAGACAAGACATTCAGATAAACACACTTTATTATCATTTATATTATTAATATATACATTAGACAAAGCTATATTGATAGAAGAGTCACTTAAATGTTTAGGCTGCATTATTTTCCAAGTTTTCCTGAGTAAGATGAAAATTATTTTCAGCATATAGATAAAAATATAAATACAATCAAATTGAGCACGGTTTTTTTTTTATTTGTATTCGCATAGGCTTTGGAAAGTTGTTTCGAGGCTCTTGTGTGATATGTTATTACTGTGTTTTTTTATACACTGTTATTACCGTATATTTTGTAATTTTTTGTTTTTCATATTTATACAATCTTCATTTCAGGCTCAACTAGTAACAGTTTATTGACTAATATCTTACGGCTAGACATGTTTTATTTTAAAATATTTTTTTTAATAGCGTTGCTGCGGTCGTTACAATGAAATTCTCAGAAGCAGATTTTAATCATATTTAACCTTTATCTTAGCTTTTTATTTAAATTGACTTTCGGAGCCTCTAGAATTAAATTAAACGTAAAAAATATCTCCAACAGAGCAAGGCAAATAAAAAATTAAAAGCAATCCTCAAAGGTTTCTGAAGAATCTTGTCGGAGGACAAATAAGCGGACAAAAAAAAAACTAAATTCAATTAAAAACGTTTTAAACCATATTTAGTTTGAAGTTAAGGAGGTACCTACACTGTTTCTAGTGTGTTAGCCAGAGTAACAAAAGGGCCGAAATTCAAGTGACGGAGGTCAAGCTTCCGACACGAACATTCCATTTAGCTCCTAAAATTCATATCACAATATTCCACACACATGTGCCTTTTGTTGTTATCAAACAAACATTTATTATTACTGAATGTTATGCCATAACTTTGGTGAGCTTGTCAGTTTTATCCGAGTCAGTATGTGAATATCAGGATTTGGATATTATCTTTTCTCAGGTTTTCTATGCGAAACGTCAAACTACTGCTGTCTCTTGCAAAGTCTTCCACATGTCGCGATCTTTCGCCGCCCAGATCTATCTCCCTGCGACTCGCTTCATGACGTTCGTCCACCTAAGGTCTCTCTGGTTTCTCTGAGGTCCACCTATGTAGTGGTAGTCTGCTGACGCTTTCCAGTACGAGGTCACCGTTTTAGCAATTTAGGATCCCAACGTTGTTCGGTTCTTAGAAATAAGGAAGGAGTAGATCGTAGGTAATTAAGATTATTTAAGATGGTCCTGCCGATTTGAAATCCTTTTTGTCTAAACTGCTTTGGGCACACAATCCTCTGAACCAGTCAACGACAAAAAAATCCATCCCGACATCGTCGGCATCACGATTTACTTTAAAATATTCAAGTACAAGTTTGTATGATTTCAGTGAAGAACTAGCAACATTCTCGAGTTTGTGAATAACTGATAAAGCTCGTGGAAAATGTGGTTACATCTAAATATTTATATTAGTAACTCGTAGCTTTGTTTATAAAATAATGAGCTACGGGTATAATAACATTTGAGAATCTCTGGGTAGGTACTGGATTTCTAGCGCTTAATTAATTTGTGATACGAGTAACAAACAAACAAACGAGTTGCATTGTATATCAGTTTGCCATAAGCCGACTGCCGAGCTAAAACGAATTTGTTTAGGCTCGTCTGTCTACATTAATTGTTGAGGTTGCTTTGGGTGCGGTAAATATGGCTCAGTGAAAAGATCCGGCATGCCTTACAGCAAGGTAGCCGTAGGGTTACACAGCGTCTCTAGTCTTCACCTGTAGCTGAAAAAAAAACTAATTAATTGATACGTAATTATTGCATACACGACTATAGATTACACGATTTTGACACGATGCTACTAAATAAACCTTTTCGTTCGGTTTTAATGTTTGACGAAAAAAACATATAAATAAAAGGACTTTCTACTATTCTGAAGAAATGGAATGTTACAAACCAATAGCGAACTTTCTGCTAAGGGTCGGGTTATTAATGGCTATTGGAGGTACAAACATTTCCAACTTTCTTTCTGGACTGTTATCAGACTTTCCGATATTTACTATCAAAATAACTTTTTAGTGGTTGATAAAATATAGTTTCCTTTGTCAAATACCCAATAACAAACGTATGAGTATGGATACACGAAATTGAGCTCTGATTCAAAAATGATTTATTTTACTTTGACACCGAATTTTGACGATTTGATCGGCAATTCTTACACAATCGCACCTCAGAATCAGTAGTAGAGTTATTAACCTAACCTAACTTATCCAATAGTAAAATACATTATTACAATTAAAGAAATTTATTATTTATTTATTTAAATAGGAAAGTCTATCTGTCTGTCTGTCTGCTGCGGTGGAACTGCCCATCTCTTCAAACAATTTTGATGAATTTTGGCATTGAAAGCAGTCAATTAATTGCTAGATTTGCTTTGCAGTAGTACAGTGTCGCACAAAATTCACGGTATGTCGAGGTCAACTGCAGATTGCCTCTCTATCTCTCAAAGTCTATCGCAGCAACTGTGCTATGAACTGATTAAATACCGGGAACTCAGGATTTCTTTGTTCACGGAGTGTTCACGTGTTGTTACAAAACGTAATGGTAGCATCTTTAAAGACCTTAAATAATATACTGAGTAAGTATTTAAGCTGCTTCGTTGGTCCTGCAACATGCTTACCAAAGTTCAAATGCGGATAACGAGATCCTGCGTCTTGACTCCCTCCGGTCGTGCCGGACTTTCCCTTTCATCGCGCTGTGAAAGTAAGGGAATAGAGAATGTACCTGTAATGTCTCACTGGTGCACTATAACTACAATAGACATAAATTATTTCGTGCTTATAATCATTTGATCTTCTATCTAAATATAGAGGACGGGGCGTACCCTTACAATGTAATATTAAAATGTAAAAGCTGCCCACAGCCCACTGACTATTAGGATTATTAGTGCTACCCGTGCGAAGCCGGGCCGGATTTATATTAGGGAAAGCTATAATGTCAGTTTTAAGCCGAGAAATAAATAAAATAAATAAAAAAAAAACAAAAGGAAAATGTGACTGACTCATCTATTAAAGCACAGCTCAAATCACTGCACTGGATGGATCGGGTTGAGGTGCACAGATAACTGTTATGGCGCAAGCATCCGCTAACAAACTTTTTTTTTAATCTAACCCAAAAGTGGGGTTGCAAATTTACCTGTCAAAATCAAACATGAGCTAGCATAGAATAAACAAATTGAAACGGGAAAAAACCTAACCGGAAGTCATATAAAAAGACCTTCACATGTAGTGGCTTTAGTAATATTTTTTATTTTAGAAGTGACCTACTTTCTACTTTACAAATTTCACCGATCAATCTTCTAGCTGTCTCATCCATTCTACGAGATTAGATTAGATAAGTAGATTATACCCAGTTGATACTCCTGAAAGTCTTTAGCTCTGGCGCAGCAAGGCGATTAGCCTCACAAGCCATTAGAGATTGCGGACATAAACTCTAAAGGCCGACCCACGGTGTGTAGTGGACGCTCTTCTATTTGATATCAACATAAACTCAGCTTTATGTACCTACTTTACCATAATGTGTAGCCCTATTCGCTTGAGAGCACCTCGCGCTGCCGTTGTTGTACCCAAGTAAACAGAGGTTTTATTTGAGTAAGTAATACAAATTCAAAATTCAAATGTTTTTTTTAATTCAAATAAACTTTTACAAGTACTTTTCAATCGTCAAGCGAATCTACCACTGGTTCGGAATGGCATTCCTACCCAGAAGAACCAGCAAGGAACTCGGTGGTTGCTCTTTTATAAATAATTCATTTACTATGATTATATCAATGCATACATAAGTAACCGCTGTCCTTAGCATTGCTGGAGCGATCAAATCCATTAGATAAATATTATAAGGAAATGAAATTATTTAATTTTTAATGAGCTTCAGTATTTTTAACAGAACTTCACAATGATGTCAATAGATGGCGCTCTGTAAAGTTTATTCGGTTGTGCTTACAAATAATAGACGTTAGCACCATCTTACGTGGAATAAAAAAATAGTCTACTGATGTCTATGAATGTAAAGATGAGCGCGCATCTAGACATGCTGGCCGCAGGAGGCGCAAGCACACAGTCTTAGTCATCACATTATTTTTTTTATAATGAAATCGTATGCTACGTAACACCCGCTCACCGAACGAGCTGTATTTTAGTAAAATACTGTAGGTATACGTATCCCATCCACGCAAGCGGATGACAATTGACGTAATCAGATTTGGCGCGGGAACTAAACTAGCGGCACGCTATGATGGCCGGTTTGACGTTTGTCCGCTCATGAAGTTCCGTATTAATTGATAACGACTTTGAAGGAAATAATTGTATTACTTTATTGACGATAGTGATGTGCAGAGATTCATAAATTTTATCGAATGTAGTTTTAGGTTTAGGACTCAAAATTTATTTATTAAATTGATTTCTTAAATGTATACAAGTGTAGAAAAATCAGTTTGCACCATTTAAGGGGTGAATGTACTTGTGAATATGAACAATTTTCACTATGTGGACAAACCTCTGAAATCGCAAAAAAATATCAATAAATTTTTAAAAATGGAATCTAATACGATCGTCACATAGGATCGCTGGCTAGCACAACTACTACCTCCGGCAAACTCGCGTCAATGCTCAATGCAAAACAAAGCAGTTTCGAATTGACGTTGCTTCGAAAAGTATAAACTGTCAGTGCAATGCGATTGTGATATAGTTTTGACCTGGCTTTGGATTTCAAATATTGATACTGCATTACTGTTGACCCTTGCTCGTTAATTTGGACTCTGTTCAAGCCCTTTGTTGTGGATTTCGTCGATATGACCGAACGTACGCAGAGAACTGTTCTAAATAGTCAGACACGTGAGTTCGTAATACGCCTTCGTAACTATTTCGATCGTGAAGCTCAAAATGGAGGGCCAATTTTACCTATAACGTCAGTGGTTGAACGCGTAGCTGATGCGCTTAATATTGGACAACGAACTGTTAGACGGATAACTAAAAAAAATATGGCGAGACTGGCACAGAAGAAAATAAACTTCACACACCAAAAAAGAGAAAACGAGCAAAACCAGTCGTAGGCATCGATAGCTTTGATGCCGATGCTATCCGAAGACATATTTACGGCTACTATTTACAGAAGGAGTATCCAACAAGAAAAAAGTTGGTGCATTCACTGAAGGAAGCTGGATTATTCTTCGGTGGGGAAAGTTCTTTAACGAAGATTTTGAAGACCATTGGATTTCGATACAAAAAATGTAACAAACGCAAAATATTGATGGAAAGATTTGATATAGCGATGGCAAGGTATACTTTTTTACGGCAAGTGAAAGAAATCAAAAATTGGCAAAATGTTGTGTTCTTGGATGAAACATGGCTTAATGCTAACCATACTGTAGGCCGTTCTTGGAACGATGACACAACAGCATCTACTTCCAAAGTTCCTGTAGGAAAAGGATCGCGACTTATAATTTGTCACGCCGGAACCATCAACGGGTTTGTCGAAGGTTCTCTCATGGCTTTTGCGTCAAAAACCACTGGAGACTATCATGAAGACATGAATGGAGAAAAGTTTACTGAATGGTTTACCTCAATGTTGTGTAGCCTCCCTGAACCATCTATTATAATTATGGACAACGCCCCATACCACTCGATGCAAATTGACAAGCCACCTGCCCAATCCCAAAAGAAAGCTGATATCGTCGCATGGCTTCGTAAAAATGGCGTAGATGCAAACATGAATATGTTAAAAGCGGAATTAGTACGTCTTTTAAAAGAAAACAAACCAACCAAGATCCGATACGTCATTGACGAAATAGCATTAGAACATGGGCACAGAGTTATACGGTTACCGCCTTACCATTGTGAGTATAATGCGATTGAGTTGGTGTGGGCTCAAATTAAGGGATATGCTGCAAGACACAATACAGAACCCCCATTTACCACAAAAAAAATGCTAAAATTATTAGAAGAAGCTTGTGAACATGTGACTAAAGGAGACTGGGAAAAGGTTGTGAATAGAACTGTTAAATTAATAAGGGAAGATTATGAAAGAGATGTGAAAATAGATAATATTATAGAAAACGAACATATAATTATTAATGTATGTGATGATAGCAGTGACGACAGTGAAAATAGTAGTATGGACGAATCTGATTAATTATGGCCTTTTGTGGCACCTTTTTTGGTATCTTTTGTATTCATATGTTTCTTGTGTGCATATAAAGTATGTATATTCATTTTCGTTCAAATATTCAGTTCGTTCAAATAAATTAAATAAACATATACATTTTTGTTTTATTAAACCTATTTAATCAGGTACAAAAACAAAACTTAATTGTTTTTTGTTCGAGAATAAATTGACATTCCACATCACTATTGTAATGTGTCAAACCGGCCATCATAGCGTGCCGCTAGTGTAGTAGCAGTAACTGGAATATTTCGAAAAAAAATCTCAAAACTGTTTGCGATTTCCGTTTTGCAGTCAATAATACGGTCGTTAATTTTTAGCTCCAGGGTATTGTCGTCCACTCTATGTTTCCCAATTTCATCCGTGACTATTTCCCAAACTGCTTTAATTTTGTTATCTAAATTAATATTTTTTTGTTTAATATGAAGTGACTTTGCTTGTATGCAGACATTTCTAAATAATTTTGAATAATATGTGACGTATTTAACAAATGTGGGGGTGTAATTATATTGCCTTTCGGCATACAAATCAAACAACTTGTTTCTACTTTTATAAATGCCAACAGTAGCCCAGTTACTAAATTTAGGGTTCTTAAACAATTCTTTTTCTACTATTTTAAAGATGGAATTAAATTGAGAATTTAGCAGATCAAAGAAGGTGTTATATAGTTCATCCGAACCCCCTGTGTAAAATCGAGCGTAGGTAAAGTTTTTAAAATTTCTTGTTTAGATTTCTGTACTTTTTTAGTGGTAACTGGCCTATACTTTATTATTAGTTTTACTTTGTTTAGAGCTTGGGATAGATATCAGTTGCCCGCAGTGATCAGATCTTTGATAAGTAATGACGGATTTGTTGACAATTTTACAGTCACAGTAAATTAAAATAAAGACGCTGCGTCACATCACTGTATGTATCTGGAGTGCGTTGCGACCACGATGAAATGAGCCTTTTTTTATGCACTACAAGTTAGCCTTTGACTGCGATCACACCTGTAAGTGATGATACAGTCTAAGATGATAGCGGGCTAACCTGTTAGGGTCATGGCAGTGATATTAAACCCATGACCCTTCGGTTTCTACACGGTATCGTGCCGGAACGCTAAATAGCGGCATGTCTTTGCCGGTAGGATGGTAACTAGCCACGACCGAAGCCTCCCACCAGGCCAGATCAGGGAAAATTCAGAAATTATTCATTCCCAAATTTACCCTGCCGGGGATCGAACCTGCGGCATCCGCACGATAAGACGATGGATGTGTGTCAAACCCTCAAAATAGGAGCGTTTGATTTATCATCTAGCGATCTAAGCTAAGAAAATTAAGATTTCCTATTGGTGGGGTTGACACACATCCGTAGCCTAGCAATGTAGAACATCTTTGCTGGAAAGGAACACATACATTACACTCATAGCATAATCGTAGCATGCTCGTAGCCTGATCTACAATTTAGAATAAACACCTATAGTATGTATATTTGGCGACATTCGTGGAGAAGTGGTAAGGGCAGTTGTTTTAGGCTAGCCAGGTCTGGGATTTAATCCCCAGCAGGGTCAATTTGGTCTGTGGCTGTTATACTGCCAAGACGTGCGCCAAGTGATTAAGCGTTTCAGTAAGATTCCGTGTAGAATGTGAAGAAACAGATTACGGGTAAAGGTATATAACAATTGCTATGCCCATCAGGTTAGCCCACTGCCATCTTAGATTGTGTTATCACTTATCACCCGTTAAGTTCGCAGTCAAGGGCTAGTTTCTAGTAAAAAAAAACATTAAAATACAAAAGACTCGACCTATATATCCCAAGATAGACTCGATCGATCGGGATTTAACATGACGGAAGAAGAGAATGATTTCACTCCGACTTAGACCCGTACCGACAGACATAACCAACAGCGTCCAATCACTTATCGTTTTATTGGAGGCTGAATAAACCTCTGAGTCAGGCGTTTCTTAAACACGAACCTAAACGCTTTTACTTCGTGTTGTCATTGTTTTTCTAGAACAATGATTGGTAAATAATTTGGATAACATCTCTCGCTAGTTTGTACCCAATATGAAATTTATTATATCAAAAACGACCTTTTCCCGAAAAGATTTTGACGATTCATCTTTTGTTTCTTTATAAAGTACTGGAAAATGCCCGCGACTTCGTCCGCGTGGATTAAGATTTTTTGATTCCTCCGACATAAAAAGTAGCCTATGTCCTTCCCCGGGATACAATCTACTCCTGTACCAAACTTCATCACAATCGGTTGAGCAGATGGGCCGTTAAAGCGTAGCAGACAGACAGACAGACCAACAGACAGACACACCTTCGCATTTATAATATTAGTACGGATTAAGTAGATCGCATGTAAATGAAGATTGAAGAATTGAAATTAATGAAATGAATGAATGAAGATCTGTATTGTGTATGTGTGTGTGTGTGTGTGAAGACTGAGTGACTAAAAGCTTTAGTAAAAGTCGTAAAACGTTTGTAAAACGCGTATTGGAATTTGTAACGAACTCATTAAAAAGATACGCTGCCTCAACTGTGGTGACTCAGTTTTCACAACTCACCTTCCAAATCTCGGTAAGTTTACGACCAATTGTTCGGACAATTGATCGTGACAGGCAGAAGTTCTCAACGGGAAACAGCAAATAAATTGCGATCAGAGCAATAGCTTGCACTTAAATGCTTTAGTAGGTCAGTCCATCCGCGAGAAACCGGATCGGGTCAGCTAGTACCTTAATAAATAGGATAATATCTCACCTCGATACTGTTATGTAAGGTAAAAGTCATCCTAAGTACTTTACTGATGCTGTTCTTACCAACAATATTGTTTCAGGATCGTCGCCATCTTGGGAGCAGTTTGTCAGAGAGTCACTGGTGCAAGCCGCCTGGCCCGTGGCTTTAGTGCCGCCGCCTCGCCGTGCACTGACCGTAGATAGTCAGTAAGTAACCACTAGTAACTACTTGTAGATATATAAAATAATAATAATATTATCATCCCTATCGAATTTTGGACATAGCGGCGAACCTGCCGAGAGATTAGCCATCACAGGTACAAACATAGCGCAAAAACAGGTATACTATCTGTTCCTTTACTCTCATAGCCCGGTGATACGGAGCATCCGACACGACCGGAGAGCAATCAGGTGCAGTACCGACGGCTTTACGTGCTTTTCGAAGTGCAGGGGTGAAACATCACCAACTTCCTAACTCTGGGCTAATACTGAGAATTTCTTGTCAGAAAAATCAATTACTTGATTATGGCCTGACCCGGGATTCGAACCAGGGACCTGGTCAGGCGCAGTCGATCATGCTAACCACTAGACCAACGAGGCAGTTATAGAGTATATGTAGATGTATAATATGTAGAGATAGAGAATAGTTACAATACCATGATTCAACACTTGGAATTTTGAAATTATTGGAACTGGAGCCTTAGATTATGATTTGCAGATGCCCTTCAGAGGTATTTTGTTTGAAATAAAATGTTTCATTACATGTAGGTCAACTTGGTCGGGAGTCTAGTCTCTACCAAAAGAAGAAGGTTCGGAAAGAAGATTATTTTTAGAAGAGCCAGCAGGAAACTCGGCAGTCGCTCTTTATATAAATAAAATCTGTTTTAACACAAACCAACCACAGCTCGGTTGTACCAAAGTTTGCCAAAACTACTTACCTATTCGACTGCAGTTACTGCTGTAGATACTTACTAACTATACCGCAAGAGAGAAAAATGTATACATTTTTTCCTTCAAAAAGCAAATACTGAAAAAATTACGGTTGACATATTTGCCAACAAGAATAATCACGCTGGGATTTAATGTCCTCGTTAATTTTTTTTTAAGCGAATATTTTGTTTATTTTTTGCGTTTGTTAATGTGCTCTTTTTCCCGGGGATTAAATAAAATGACAGTAGAAAGCTCCCGTCCGTCATCCATAAGATATTATAATGTCAACAACTTAGGTGGTTATTGAAAAGGTTTACCTTTTAGATTCCAAATTTTTATTTATCCTTAGGTTTAAGAATAATTAAAAATTTGGAACGAAGAATATACATATTTTTTAATAGAAAAAAATCTAATCATGATTTAACCATAGAAATGGGAATCCGCTTACATGTTATTCCTATGAATTTTTCGCCGTTCCTCCGTTCGCTCTACTTTTCTAAAAATAATTGTATTCTCTATACTTGTAGATATTTTTCGTGTACAAAAAGGTATTTAGTCTAAGCCGCTCGTTTTACTTTTTCACCTTTTAATCTGCAAAAATCTGAAAAGGTTGACAAAGCGTTTTTGCCGTTTAAAGGCTTTTGTGTTGGACTCATAAAAGTACGTACCTACCTAAAGCTTGAAAAAGGGTCAATGACGGCTAAACCTTTGGGATTACGTGAACGACCAATGTGCAGATAGTGCAAACATCACGGGGCTTACAGATAGTATAACGAGTTCGATCCGACAATGCTTCATGCATGATTCGTATGAAACTCAGCTTAAAACTATAGCAGCTGTTAAAAAAAAATTGCGTAACAAAAATGTTGAGATACCTTTCTAAATTCCCATTACCTAAAGTCACACCAGGCAAACCTTATATATTGACCTTACCTTAACCTTAGATATATTGCGACAGGCAAAAGCGCATCCCACGGTTGAGGTGTAATATAGCATATAAAGGTACAACAACGAGTCCGAGAGTGGCGGAAGACTACAACCGCAAACCGCAGATCGCAGCTCTAAACCACAAGCGACACTACTTTAACTGGTCTTTATGACAGTGTAAGAAATTTATTTTATGAAGAAGCGTATTCTTTACATTTTTACGGTTTGCAACCGCGTTTCGCGGTTTGCGTTTGCAGTTTGTGCCTATACGTTGTACCTGCACAGGAATAGTAATGGTTAAATTCCAGGTATCGTAAATTGCGAGTGTCGTATTTCCTTTTATGCACTCTATATACTCGCTCTACATATTTGATTAAAATGTTTACAGCATTGTAAATGTATCACATTTCTGCTATTCAAGAACGACGAGAAAATATTCTTTGTATTCATTTCATCTTGTGCTATTTGTGCTCAATGTTTGCATGGATAGCCACGGAATATAATGTACGAGTAAATAAGTAGTATAATGTAAACTATTCTTAATTGACCGATCGAAGCGAAGGTCTCTGAGTCTACTTGAGTGAATTTGCACTTGTCTGTCCGTCCGTCCGTCTATCAGAGCCTTATAGCTTCTGAATTACTGAACGTAATTACTTTAAATTTAAATATAATACTAGCGGTCGCCCGCGACTTCGTCCGCGTACAAATTCTGATTTCCTATGAGATTTTCCCGTTGCAAAAGGCCTACTTATAGCAACTATATAGCATGGCAGGTTTTTATTTTTTTAAGACTAATAAGTCCTTAATGCTAACTTCAAAAACTTTTAAAATTCATGCAAGCTTTCAACCCCTATTTCACGCCTTTTGGGGTGGATAATCGTAAAATTGCTCATGTAGGTAGATTTTCCTAAAAACTAATAATCTAAGTCCCGATTTTCAAGTCTCTAACTTCAAAAACTTGGGAGCCCTCATTTAAGCTTCCAACCCCCATTTCACCCCTATTGGGGTAGATTTTCGTAAAATTGCTTATACAGGTTTTTATTATTTATAACTAATAATTTAATTGCCAATTTTCATGTATCTAGCTTCAAAAACAAAGGACTTTCATGTAAACTTCCAACCCCCATATCAACCCCTTAGGGGTGAATTTTCTCAAAACCGTTTCTTAGCTGATGTCTACACCATAGAAGGAACCTACCTTCCAAACAAGTTTGTATGCTTTATAGGTCCTGAGATATCGTGATGAATCAGTGACCTTTCGCTTTTATATATATGAGATGGCCTCCAGCTGAATATGGTTTAAAAAGTAATAAAAATCTTTATTTCAGGGGGCTCTCATAGAAGCGAATGCGAAGTAAAATATTTTTTATAGCGTTACATAGGGTTGCGGTATATCATTTTAAAGATAATTATGAATAGAGTACAAAAGTATTTTATTTTTATTTTTCCCTAAAATTGACCAAATGGGGGGCTTTCAAAGTGGAAATTTTTCTAACGTCCAAAGTTGACCTCAGAACTCTCAATTTTCTGAAAGGCTGAGCCTGAAACTTGATCAATTTTTTGAATTATATCCTGTATTTGAACAACAAATATTAAAATTAAATAAATATTATAAGAAAACGAAATTATTTAATTTCTATGTAATGAGCTTCTGTTTTTTAACAGAACTTCACAATGATGTCAATAGATGGCGCTCTGTAAAAGTGTATTCGTTTTCCAATAACTCTTTAGCTTAGCTGATACAATTTTGTCAAACATTTTCTTTCATACAAACCTTTTTCTGACAATCTAACAATAGAAAAAAAATTATTAGCCAAATAAGTGCAGCCATTCTGAATTGCTTGCGCTTACATATGCGCTTACATACCTACATTCAGCAATTGATTTTTATTTATTTATGAAGGTAAGCAATTTTGACAAGTCTTCTACCGTGGTCACCACTACGGCTATGCTAGTTATACCGCGTCGAACAATATAAATACGTACGTATTTATATAATTGTCTTCTTCTGATTTCTGTTAAAGTGCACAACCATGAGAAAGGACTAAGTACAATATAACGTTTTAATTTTGAACAAGAGGTCATATTATAGTGTGGTTAAAATGACAAACAGTTAAAACATTTCTGTTATATTCTTGGCGAGCTTCAGGAAAGAATATAACAGAAATCGAGCTTCAGGTAAAACTGTTACACTACAAAGGTTTTCCACAGTATATCTACAGTGTATACTGTAGATGTCCCTTTTCCACAGCATATCTACGGTACAGAATACACTGTAGATATTCTGTGGAAAAGGTACAATAAAAAGGTACCTATACCTATACCCATTTGTGTTTGCAAACTGACATAATTAATATGCTACGCGGATAAATGAGGGACATCTGTCTCCCTTAATAGATTGTGAGGATAAAGTGTAGCACTCTGACGGTAGTAGTGGCCCTACACCTGTGACCTCGTAGACCTGTGCCTCATATATTACCAGCCGAGAAATTCCTCATTATACAAAGTCTCACAGGGATTAAGTCTCTCGTAAAATGTTTTAACTCGACCTTCCATGTTATTATACTAATAAGGTACCGAAAAGACAAATTATTTGCACTCAAGTATCATGACCTTTTTCTTATAATTCAAAACTTCAAAACATAAGAGGAAAATATTTCGCTTATGGGCTTGGTATGTTCAGTAGATAAAAAATAAAGATCCTTCAAACTAATATTTTGCGCTAAGAAAACTCTTTCATTAGAGTAAATGAAATTAGGGTAAACCTTTCTGCAACGTTTTGAATGAAAGCGTTTGATCTAAATTGACGGATTATGCCACTATTAGCGGATTACTCAAAAACTTTTATCGCAATATAACACAATAGTTTTCTCTTTTAAATTTTAATAAAGCATATACTTCAATATGAACTAGCATTGTCTTCCACATTCAATTATTTTCCGATAGCTCTACATATTTTTCAATGGGTTTTCACTGAAAGTAGAGGCCCGTAATAGGATCTGGTCGCTAGTCGCTTAAGCACACAATATTGCCTATACAATCTACTTATACACAGTGGCGTGCACAGGGCTTGAAGCTAGGGTAGGCATGAGTTGTCGGAATACCTGTTTACTGACTGTTATAATAAAAATTTGCATTGACCCATTTCCATTTAGGGTAAGCTGTGCTTTTATGCATCTATGAACTGAACGCCACTGCTTATATATCCAATACGCGTGTACACTGTACAAGTGTACAATCACGACACGTACAGCGGGTTGAGTTGCCAATACTCCCACAAAGCGAGGAGTGAGGACTTTTCCACATTGAATTTTTTCATAATAGTGTCTTCATATTAGGGTTACCAAATACCACAACCAAAGTACATACCAAAGCTTATAATGTTATCTACACTAATATTATAAAGAGGAAAGATTTGTATTTTTGTATGTAACGAATAAACTCAAAAAGTACTGGACCGATTTTAATAATTCTTTTTTCATTAGAAAGCTACATTATCACTGAGTAACATAGGCTATATTTAGTACTAGATTACTATAAAAATCTTTAGAAATTCCTATTAAAACCAACCGAAGGTGTAAAAAAATTAGCCATAAAATGTCTTTCATCGCATACGCTGCGAAGAGTATTAATGATAGGATAAAAAAATGTTCGACAATATTATAGAATATATCAATATCTACAAAAAACTTCGCGAGACCATGTGTCTAACTATTGTATTTACGTCACTATAACAACTTTTTTACATTTAACAAATTGATAGAAATGCCGATCAAAATCAGACCGTGTTATCCATACCATTTATAAATTTTTATCCAAATAAATAATTTAATATTCAAGACTGTCTCAATACCTGATGATTACTTTTTGAATTATTGAAATCGGACATTCCATTCAAAATATATCATGAAATTAAAATAAAAATACATGCCGGCGGCGGCCGCCACGCAGCGCATCGAGTAACTAACTCTTCGTGAGAGGGGCAGGAAGGGGGTGCACCATTATGAACTAGGTAGCCGGTCGGCTCCTTACGCAGTGGACGCAAGCGACATTGAATATTTAAGTTTTTTTAACACATTTTTATGCTTCACTTAAAAAGTTCGTTTCAGAGCTACTTAGTCTTAGTATTAGGAATCACACTTTTTCATAATTAATAATAAATGCGAAAGTGTGTTTGTTGGTTTGTCCTTCAATCACGCCGCAACGGGGCAACGAATCGGCGTGATATTTGGCATGGGTATAGTTGAGGACCTGGAGAGTGACATGGCTACTTTTTATCCCGGAAAATTAAGCAGTTCCCGCGGGAATTAAAAAAACATTCACCACGCGGACGAAGTCGCGGGCATCAGCTAGTAGTCACTACTTTTACCTGAAAAAAAAAATCTAGTAAATTCTATTCTATTCTATTCTAGTTTTCTTCTATTAAAACGTAAAGGTTTGTCTTCAAGTTTGTCTTATGTAGTTTTAAGTGAATAAAACTAGCTGACCCGACTTAACTCTGATATAATTTCTCTAATTTACTCCATAACAGGGGTAAAGAATGAGAGAAACCTACCTACTACGGGCAAGATTTCAAATTTGTAAACTTGGGGTTCGAGCTTTAAATGACAACCATTGTATATCCTCTTACATCTAATATATAAAATTCTTGTGTCACAGTTTTAGTGTTTATACTCCTCCGAAACGGCTTGACCGATTTTGATGAAATTTCATATGTATATTCAATAGGTATGAGAATAGGCTTATAACTAATTTTTACACCCCTAAGTGTTAAGGGTGGTTCACCCCAAAAAAAAATCCTCCACTTGGGAGCAGCATAATAGCAAGTTTAATAATTCATATGGCAAAACAACGTTTGCCGGGTCAGCTAGTGTACATATGGATTGTTTTCTCTGATATTTTTTATAGTACGTCGGTTATCCTATCTTCGGCTAGGAAATGAAATGTCACACTGGCATGGTCGGGTGACATGACTAGCGCGTATGCTCTGTTGACAATGGTTGGCAAATACCCTCGCAAGCGTCCGTCGATAGCGTGAAATTGACTTGCCAAAGGAACTGTGACATGACGAGCTAACACTTGTAGAGTTAATTGCTAGGATATTGCGTAACTAGCTAATGCCTAATAATTTTGAAAACGGGGGACACGATTGTTTCAATTTTGGAAATAGTCCAGCTCAGAGCGCGTTTGTATTTACAAGCGACAGTGCCTGTATATATTTATATAACTAACCCGTTGTTCTAAGTGTACGACATTTTCTACAGTATCGTATCGCGTTCCCGTTACGGGTTGCCTGTTCTCCTAGGGGACAGAAGCGACGCGTCGCATTACGAAGCACTAGAAAATGACAAACTTAGGCCACGTGAAGGGTCTGTTTGATACTGTCGCGTCGTGTCGTTCACGTAGGGCAACTAGTAACGCACACAATGCAATAGTAATACTAACGGCAGACTATTTATTAGTCATTGAATTTAGCCTCTGCAGCTTGTCTCGTATTGTACGGTATGGTAATGGTAAAGCTGAATTCATCATATTTCATTTTTACCCATAGCCGGCTTACAAGACTAAATAGACTAAGAAATAGCTGCACTTTTGGTAACTATCGCTAGAAAAACTGATTCAGTAATAGGTGGGTGCTACACTCTCCCTTAATGATGATAGTGAAAGTCTGCCCGCATGCTGATGGGCCTTTCACTAGATATGGCCGTTCAAAAACGTGTTATCGTTACCAAAAATGAACGATAATTAGAAAAGCTGATTCTTGTACAGTATTAAAGTATGCGCAATACCTATGTAAACAGTATAAGAACTGACGCTATTCATCGGGCCTTTCACTTGATATCACCTCTCAAAGGCTTTCACTATCATCATCAGTGGAGAGTGTAGCACCCACCTATTACTGAATCAGCTTTTCTAGCGATAGTTACCAAAAGTGCAGCTATCTCTTATAATATGAAGATTCCTCTCTCAGTGAGAAGGAATTAGGTCCTAGTCCACAACACTAGCCAAATGCCGTAAACCTCTCAGGTTGCTGGTCTCACGAATTGGTAATAAAGGCAAAATCGTCGGTTTGGTGAATCAGTACCTACTTACGAGAAGATCAAGACACGCGGAAGCGTGTCCAGCCAAAGTTCAAAAAAACTGGCGAGCAGCACCGTGTGTAATATTACACGAACCATTTGGAGCCACTTTTGACCCCCTCATAACTCAAAAACTATTTCACATAAACATGTCAAATTTGGCGCATATATTGAGACCCGTGAGATACATATGTGCTCCAAATTTCATAAGCACACCTCAAATGGTTATTTAGATATAAACGTACAAAAATCGTCATTTTTATGATCAAAGGATAGATCAAAACTCTGACACGAGGCATGCTACCATTGCTTAAAGCCGTATTATTTTAATATTGTTGACGTTTATGTTGTAGTGTTATAATCATTATTTTAAGGACGTCAAAGTACGTGACATTCAACCGTTAGTTTGAAACAATACTGCTTTGAGCGGTGGTAGTAACTCCTTAACTATTGAAAATGACACATAATTATTATTTTAATGTAAATAATAATGAATAATAATATAGTTGCATTAAAACCTTACCTTCGTATTCATACATTTTGTGCAACGAAACGTCATTGACAGAAAAGAAGAAGAAACGTATTTGAAGTCGTCAGTTCAAGCTGTCAGTCATTGTGATTTGTATTCATTGTTTATAGTGGTTTTAGTGATATCGACTGTTTACCGTGCTTGTTTTCAATGTTTCACAAAAAACTTTTGATTTTGAACTTTTGCAATCAAAATTGATGAGATGTAGAAATGTGCTGTAGAGGTAGTCTGACCATAGATGTAATCTGTCAATGTCAGTGTAACTCTAGGTACACTATATATTTTTCTTGAGAATTCTCGTCTTTAATTATCTTGTACAATGAGTCGTACAATAGAATTACTGGTGGGTGACACACTGACCTTACACCAAATAATAAGTACCTACTAATGTAAAACGTAAACTAAACTAATAGAAAAGTCCTATTACAGTGTAAAGGATTATTTGAATGATAGCAAGGCATGGGTATGAATTGTTACAACGGCTGATTATGTAATGTTATATTATAAGTACATATATATAATTTCAAATATTTGTGAGATGGTGATAATAAAAAAAAAGCGGAGTTTATTGCGGGCTCTTCTCAGACCAGGGCACGTTTGGAACCCTCGTAGCTTTAGTTTTAAGATATCGTAGTTAATTATCACCATCACGTCTTATGCTCTGTAAGCATGACGTTCAGAAGGTGTACTTTGTAGGTACATATTTTGAATAAATATGTTTTGAGTTTGAGATTGAGTTCAATAATTTCTGTACAAAAAGTAATGATATCCCATCAAAAACATAAATGTAAAATGAGAGCCAAGTTCAAAATTGTGATATATATGCCTTGGTTGTTGACTTCAGCGACAAAAGGAGTGAGATCTAAATGGGTGCCAAGTTCAATGGTCAGTCCTGCAATTTATATATCCCATCAAAAACATAAATGTGAAATGAGAGCCAAATTCAAAATTGTGATATATATGCCTTGGTTGTTGACTTCAGCGACAAAAGAAGTGAGATCTAAATGGGTGCCAAGTTCAATGGTCAGTCCTGAAATTTATTTATAACAACATATAATATTTTATAACAACTTAAAATATCATTTCTTCTTATAACTTAGTATAAAATGTTGAAGACTAAGGCTTTGGCTTGGCTAGTTTCCATATACGAATTATTATTAAGTAGGTACCTAAAAGTACAGTTTCTACCAGCAAGCCAAATTTTCGGAAGAATAAAATAAGAACTTACAGCTTTACAACTTGTGAACGCTATAATTCGTATATGAAAACTAGCCAAGCCAAAGCCTTAGTCTTCAACATTTTATACTACGTTATAAGAAGAAATGATATTTTAAGTTGTTATAAAATATTATATGTTGTTATAAATAAATTTCAGGACTGACCATTGAACTTGGCACCCATTTAGATCTCACTTCTTTTGTCGCTGAAGTCAACAACCAAGGCATATATATCACAATTTTGAATTTGGCTCTCATTTCACATTTATGTTTTTGATGGGATATATAAATTGCAGGACTGACCATTGAACTTGGCACCCATTTAGATCTCACTCCTTTTGTCGCTGAAGTCAACAACCAAGGCATATATATCACAATTTTGAACTTGGCTCTCATTTTACATTTATGTTTTTGATGGGATTTATTTATTCATGTGAAGTCGGCAGTGTAACTAATTAGCTGTGCATAATTAAACAACTGCATACTATTGGAATCTTCTAACTAACTAGTTCAATAGCTATAACTTGGCTACGTATACGTACATAATCAAGTTCTGCTGCCAATTAATTAAAACAGATTGTATGTGTATTGATTCTAAATAATATATCTACCAATCAATTGGTTTACCCTTGACCAATTCCCTGGAACATAATAATTGCCTAAGATTTGTCTGCATTGGTTTTAACATTGTATGTAGTAGGTAGAGAATGTATATTGAAGCTGGATGGCTGGAAATTAAAAAAATCTCCAAATATACTAGAGATTTTATTTGGCCTTGAGATTTGTATGGACTGTGTTGCCAGTGTCTCAGAAAGACTATGTGTGTCGAAGAAAAATATGAGTATATAAAAATATGAAAAACCAATACAACTTTTTATTTTACCAGGGCCTTATCACGGTAAAAATATTATCCCATCAAAAACATAAATGTAAAATGAGAACCAAGTTCAAAATTGTGATATATATGCCTTGGTTGTTGACTTCAGCGACAAAAGAAGTGAGATCTAAATGGGTGCCAAGTTCAATGGTCAGTCCTGCAATTTATTTATACCATCAAAAACATAAATGTGAAATGAGAGCCATGTTCAAAATTGTGATATATATGCCTTGGTTGTTGACTTCAGCGACAAAAGAAGTGAGATCTAAATGGGTGCCAAGTTCAATGGTCAGTCCTAAAATTGATTTAACATTTATTTAACAAAATGCATGAATACGAAGGTAAGGTTTTAATGCAACTATATTATTATTCATTATTATTTACATTAAAATAATAATTATGTGTTATTTTCAATAGTTAACAACACAAAATAACGAATTTAAACAGAGACCTGCAGCATGATTTATGTAATCGGAGTTTTTTTTACTTAACAACTCTTGTTTTATTTAGTTGTGCATGCACTATGCGTAGAATGTAATGCAAGTTGCCGCAGGAAGTGGACGACGGAGTTACTACCACCGCTTAAAGCAGTATTGTTTCAAAATAACGGTTGAATGTCACGTACTTTGACGTCCTTAAAATAATGATTATAACACTACAACATAAACGTCAACAATATTAAAATAATACGGCTTTAAGCAATGGTAGTTTGCCCCGTGTCAGAGTTTTGATCTATACCTAGGTAGAGCATAAAAATGACGATTTTTGTACGTTTATATCTAAATAACCATTTGAGGTGTGCTTATGAAATTTGGAGCACATATCTATCTCACGAGTCTCAATATATGCGCCAAATTTGACATGTTTATGTGAAATAGTTTTTGAGTTATGAGGGGGTCAAAAGTGGCTCCAAATGGTTCGTGTAATATTACACACGGTGCTGCTCGCCAGTTTTTTTGAACTTTGGCTGGACACGCTTCCGCGTGTCTTGATTGCTACAGTGTAGCGATCGTAATCTTTTTTGATTGGCTAAGACTCTTTCAATATTGGCCAAAATCCAAGCGAGATGTATGGTAATACATTCAACTAAACAAATTGGGATTGTAACAATGATTGATACTGTTTTTATGAAATAGGACTACAGGTGTTCCGAAATATTGCATTCTTGTCTATCTAATATTAATAAAAGATTGGATGATTCCTGCCCTGCCCATAACTGGAGCCATAAAATCTATATTCGTTCGCGAAAATTTTAAAGAATTTAATATTCCACGCCGATTTAATATGAGCTCCAATTTTATTTTCAAAAAATATAATATCTATCCATATTTATATCTTCTTATTATGTTCAGCGCCCTGCACAAAACGTGCAAATGCAAGTTATGATGTAGGGCAACAGGCTGAGCTATACACCCATTATGGGTGGTGTCACAGACAAGCATATTATTAGATACAATAGCTTAGTATATGATTGTTTATTTGTGACACCATCATTGAATAAATTTCTTTTCATTTTTTCTTTCTTTACTTTTATTATTTCACCATATGAAAGTTCGCTAGTGAATTAATTAAATATTTTCAGAAGAAAAAAGGGTTCAATTTGTTTTTAGTTCATTGTAAAGACGCTTCGATGAGCAGCGGAGCGGTGGCGGATCCACGGTTTCAATACACTCGCACCATTAATTTTGTATGAAACTGTTTCAATGTGATAAGATTTGTGACATCGCAGACAAGTTAGCGATTAAGGCTTATTAGGTTAATTGACATGACATGGGCGGGTTGGCGTATTCTGCCACTGGTCACTGAAAATACAATTGCAGGACGCTGCATATTTTGGTTTGCTCCCGCTCACCGCTGCCCACCAGAAATTCAGCCTAAGAAGTGACTATGTTAGCTTTCATGGAAGCCTAAAAGCGTAAACTCACTTGGGACTGGACAAGACAAATCTTCTTTGCGATACATCCGCGTCATGAATGACGATTCGACGATTTTTGTTCCTATTGCGTCTGCAGCTAACTACTTAAGCAAACATCCAAAGCCCGTTAATACTTTTCAGTGGCTTCACAATATTATTGTTTTGATTGCTATACTATACATGTTCAAATCATGCCTACATTATATTATGTAAAATAAACGCGATGTGTGATGTGATGTATCATACATATCTATCACATATCGCGTTTATAATGCGTACGTAATAACGATAATAATGTTACACAATATTATAAAGCGAGGCTTTAATCTTTCTCTGGTCATAAATACCACTTGAATAAAGGAATAAATTATATCTCGGATATCTTATAGTCTGCTAAACAATCTTAACTATTTACTACGTAATATAAACTACACGCGTTATTAAAGCCTTAGAAAACCAAAAGAACTTTGCGTCTGGAAGCTTTAATGCTCTTTACCTCCAAGATCTGAATATAAATTACCGCTCATAAAATATATAGTTACAAGAACTTCTCATTTTATCGTTCTTATCAGTTAAGATATAGGCATCGTTTATTTTATTTACCTAAATACAGTGACTAAAATTACTAGCCCTAGATCTACTTATGGAGACTAAGTATAACTCCGAGGCGCAGTGTTGAGCGCTGTTGTCTTAACGTGCGGAGGTCTCGGGTTCAATCCCCGGCAGGGTCAACTTGGGAATTTATAATTTCTGAATTTTCCCTGGTCTAGCCTGGTGGGAAACTTCGGCCGTGGCTAGTTACCATCCTACCGGCAAAGACCTGCCGCCAAGCGATTTAGCGTTCCGGTACGATGCCGTGTAGAAACCGTATGCCATACCCCCAGGTTAGCCAGGTTAGCCCGCTACCATTTTAGATTATATAATCAGTTACCATCACGTGAGATCGCAGTCAAGGGCTAGCTTGTAGTTGTTAAAAAAATACACACAGCCGGCGATACGCTATAGTATCTCTATATATTGTCATTGATGTAGAATTTTACTACTAATGTAAAACCAATTCCTTTGGTGGGAAATGCAACTACGTAACCGCAAGACGTAGAGAAAGACCGACTTTTAGGATGTATATATAATTTTATTATTGAATTCAAGAATGGAATGCCAAAGTAAAAGTTACAGAACATCTCAACACAGGAATCCCCTGTAACAACAGATGCTGTCTCAGACGAGTGATAAAAGGTTTGGTTTCATCACAAAATTTATTCGAAACCATGGAACCTGATTAAGCGGAAATTGCTGGAAAGTAAAATACTTGTGGGAGAAAATTACGAGGTATTCAAATTTACTGGCTTCGACTTTTAAGGTCGATCGGCCTCGAAGGCGAGACAACGAGTTTACATTTAGGAGAATAATAAGCCTTCAAATAATTTTATTTCACGAATTCATGTTTGAGTATTGCTTGTTTTGTCAAGGGAGCTTTATTACTCAACTAGCTGATGACCGCGACTTCATTCGCGTCTTAGTGTAAAGTTTTTTAATTCCCACGGGAACTCTGTTGTAGGTTCGAATCAGTAGAAATTAGCAAAGTATTTTTTAATCTTATATTGTACAAAGACTATTGGACAAAAAGTAGCCTATGTCCTTACTTAAAATCGGCTGACGTAAAAACTTATCAGACAGACACACACGTCCATTATAATATATATGCATAAATTATAATATCTTAGTATGGATTTTAATGAATAAGCATGTGCAATTTTTAAGGACTTGAGATTTTGAAGATTTTCTATACTTACTATACTATACTATAATATTATAAATGCGAAAGTTTGGATGGATGGATGTATGCATGGATGGATGTTTGTTACTCAATCACACCCCAGTGGCTGATAGGATCTGGATGAAATTTGGCACAGACATAGATTGTAGTCTGGAATAGCACATAGGCAACTTTTCATCCTGGAAAATTAAGGAATTCCCGCGGGAACCAAAAAACCTCAATCCACGCGGACATAGTCGCGGGCATCAGCTAGTATTTTCATAATTTTAATATTAAGGCTTTTCTTTCAAAATTAAAAGGCAATGTTTCTCCTAGACAAGTTAAGATAATTAACTAATTCCAGAAATTACACGGTAAGATAATGAAGTAAAATGAGATGTAATTGGTAAGAGGAAAAGTAATACGACCCCCAAGGACTTAACTAAGTACCTCCAGGCACGTAAACAGACCGCTTTTGTTAAATTACACAAAAAAACCTAAAAAAATAATTTTGCTATCGGCAAATCGGAGAAATTTTCTGCAATAAGAATTTTTCAAGGAGAGTTCTTTAAATACTGTTTTTCATTTAAGTAATAAATGTTTTTGGAAAAGTGCTGGGGTCGAAAAGGTCTGCATGGATTTGATCCCAGTTAAAGACTGTCATCTACGTCTCCTATTACTTACTGGCTTTTCGTATATTAATTCGGTCAGGGGTTATACCTACTACCATCGTATAAAGCGGTATTGTTATATTATTGATGACGTTCGTGTTATATAAATATTCCATATTTTAAGGAAATCAAGGTGCGTGACATTGAACTGTCATCCATACTGATATTATAAATGCGAAAGTGTGTCTGCCTGTCTGTCTGTTACGCTTTCACAGCCCATCTATTCAATCGATATTGAAGAAATTTGGGAAATAGAAGAAATACCGTTAGATTACATCCCGGGGAAGGACATAGGCTACCTTTTATCCCGGAAAATTAAGGAATTTTCCCAGGAATCAAAGAAACTAAATCCACGCGGACGAAGTCGCGGGTATCATCTAGTTTTTAAATAATACCGCTTTAAGCGTGGGTGTAGTAACCCCCCTGGCTTTCTTATTCGACTTGCAAAAACTGTTATCTATAAAAAGGTCAAGTTTCTTTTAAAAAATTGAACCTTCTAATGGGGGCTACCGCGTTTAAATTCGTCGCTAGAGGCGCTACTGTAGAGTGCGGTCTCCGAAATGTCAAATTGGTATTATCACTGGGCTTTTATCGCGGGTCTAATAATTTAACAATACCGGATTAATTAATGAAGATGTAAGATACGAGTCAATGAATGTCAGTGCTCTGCGCTTTGAAAGCGGAACTAAGAAAAAGAGTGCAAAATTAAGCGGGTTGAAAGAAGAAGAATTTAGAACTTAGTACATTATGTCCCTGGTTCCTGTGTGCTTACTATTTAAAAACGCAATTTTTGTCAAAAGTATGCTTGTTCATTGAATTTACAGCTATACTAAGGACCTTACTCGCCAGTGGCGACATCTAGTGAGCCTAAAAACGGTAGCCTTCATTACACAAATCTATCAGCAACCCGTCGCCGGCCTTTAGGAACTTTTGAATGGTTACAAGCTTTGGTTACCAACACCTCAAATCAACTTGTCAAAACAAATCAAATGAGTCCACAAGCAAAATTGGTTCACTTTAAACTTTATCTTTATCTTTATTTAAACGTATAAATTCTATTCAGATTATTCTCCACAAAGCTTCCTTTGTTACAGCGATTCCATAATAATTCGTGCTTTTGATTAATTTATTCGGAAATGAAATAAATTTTTGTACGAAAAATATATATACGTTTAGACGGTTAGGAAAAATATTTGAAAGAAAAAATACTGGATTTTTTTTCTGTAAAATCCTCATTTGCCTCAGCCGGAAATCGAACCTGGGACTCCTTCTAAATAAGAACGCATCGCTCGTTATATTGCAGCGAGTTACAGGGAGGTCAGTTGATTTTAAACTTTTAATTTCAGCGTAAATTACGACATATCATCACGATATTGGTTTAATTTGTTAATTAATTTAAATTATCATTTGCAAACGCAGCGATTGTCCTGTCCATCCGTTTAAATGACATAGAGTTCCATATTTCTGATAATGATATCATTAATGTTCATGCATTTCTACAATCGGCCTTTGTGGACATTTTGGATTTGGTATTTAAATATATTGTATTTATCTAGATACGTTATGTTATGAATATTATTTTCAGTAAATATATTCAACTAGACTAGATAATGCCCTTGACTTCGTCTGCGTGGATTGTCACTTATTACTACAAAATTTCGTCAAAATCGGGTTTTGGCATTTTCTTTGTTTTTATGTAGGTGTGTTGTTGTATAGTTCGTAGTTTGAAAAGATTTGGCATATTGCCAAAAGTAGCAAATCCTTCGGGAAAATGTTTTATTTGAGCTTCTTAGATTCGATAAAATTTAATTAATTCTAAGACAAGAAGGTATCAGTGTCTATAGGTCTATACTAATCAATACTAATATTCTAATGCGAAAGTTTGGATGTATGGATGGTAGTTACTCTTTCACGCCAGAATGGCTGAATTTGGCACAGGGATAGATTATAGTCGCGAATAACACATAGGCTACTTCTATCCTGGAAAATTAAAGAGTTCCCGCGGGAACCATAAAACCTCAATCCACGCGGACGATGTCGCGAGCATCAGCTAGTAATATCATAAAGACAAAAGTGTGTCTTTGTGTCTGACTACGAGTACCTACTACGCTTCCACGGCCCATCTTTTCAACCGACTTTGTACAAAGTACAAAGGTAGATTGCATGCCGGGGAAGGACACAGGCTCCTTTTTTCCCGGGAAAATAAAGGGTTCCTGAAAAACCTTAATCCACGCAGACGAAGTCGCGGGCATCATCTATAAAAGGTACGTCAAATGTTGTAGATATTGTAACTTCGCTTTCACTCAGGACATTGCCTAGAGGAAAGATCTTAAACTTTTGAGCCGGCGACCTCAAAACAGATTAAAACAGGCTATATAATATGTTGACAAAACTGATTAACTTTAAGCTGCTGCAAGATCCCTTTATTTAATTAAAACTTTGAATAACTTTTAAGCTTAAGACTCTTATACGAAATAAGCAGAAGGTAACATCGATCTTCAAGGAACATCCGGTGGCGAATCGTGTCGAATATCCCGTACATGTACAAACCATATACATACAAAGTAGCATACATAAGATATTTTAGAACCAAAGGTAGGGCAAAAAACACCTTTAAATCAAGAGTGAATAGGCATCTTCTAGGCAAGCGCGCTCCACCTTAGGGTGCATCACCACTTGCAACCAAGTCTGATTGCAACCAAGCGCTAGCCTATATATTTAAAAAAAATGGCAGTCATAGAGACTTCCGATAAAAGTGAAAACGAATATTTAATATCACAATGTCTTGTACAAAAAATATAAACCTTAACACTAAGACATTAAGGTATAATTTCGAATGTAGTGTATTTATATTTAAGGCCTTCGTTGCGTTCGTTCGTTGTCTTTGTAACAACGAACTCGAGCATGTCGCTGTTCGCGAGCATGTCGGTCACGGTCACGCGAATCAACAATTTTACCCCCTACAAAAAAGTGATCAACGCGGCTATAGAAGCTTTCACTTCAAAAAATCGTACCTATTAAATGAAAGCACTCACTACAAGCTACAATAATATTGCCAATGATAATGACTCTCTTGACAAAGTTTTCGGCCATTGATCGTTGATACGGTAGATTATGTAAAATAGTTCAATATGAATATACCCAACGTAAAGACAAAATTGTAAAGGGAATTTTGAGCCGAGTTGAAATTGACGTCTAATAAACTTTTACGAGTGGTAGTAAAGGGGCTCCTATATTTATATTTTGTGTCTTTCAATTTATAAATGACTATTCCGATCATCTTCTTCTTATGGATGGGTACGTACTTACCTATTTTTTGGACTATTAATTAGAATTAGAAATTAATTATTTACTTTAACATTGAAATAGTCCAAATTATTGTAAACCTGGATTCAAATGCTCTGAGGAGTTTAAAAGTATTAAGAATAGTTAATAGACATTTAAAAAACATAAAAAGTAAAACAAAATCTTTACCTTAAGAGGTTATTATTATTTATTAACCCTATTATTATGGAGAATGTTCCTAAGTGTTACTAACGATGAAATAAATAGAAATTACTTAACCATAAATAAAGTGAAAAATTCTAGCAACGTTTCAGGAAAAGCTGTAACGAGTTATGTGCGCATAAAACTTTATAACACAGTGCGGTTTAACTTTTGTTAATTGCTCCCAAGCTTTATTATTTTTATTGTACGTTAGTTACCACGTAGGAATAAAAACTTTAATTTTAGAGCGCCTTTGGATAGGTACGTTCACCGAATACTAATATAATGAAGAGCATCCTAGACGTCCTAAGCACATTACAGACAGGACAAGACAACCGAGAAACACATTTTGTTTTGTCGCGCTTGCCTGTGATCTATATAAAAACGCCAACAACAGTTTTTTGGGTTGGTCGGAAGTGTGTGTTCACCTATTTTACGTACAATTATGATTAAATAACAATAATGAGGCAGTAATAAGAAGTATACATTACATCTTGTTTTCAGTCGAAAGTAAATTATCAATAATTTAATAATTAAATATTTTTTAATCATAAAATATCATTCTGTATCTTGACGATAGTAAATGGGTTTCCCATGGCCGCTATAATTTGAACCTATGGCTTAAACTTACTTTGAATATTGCAGCTCACATGGTTTATTATGCTTGTATGCAATCCACAGAGCACTGGAATATGTGTATAAATCTCAAAAGTCCAAATTTATTAAAAGAGACGTTCAGCTACTTCTTCTCGTCTTTTTGCGCAATGGTCTGACCATGCGAAACAAGTTCAACGCATTAAAAGTTCGAATGGAAGAGTTATGAAAAGTAATTAAAAACGGTTATTTCATACCACAGTCTACGAGTAATTTACGTCTACGCGCTTCGTAGCTAATCGCTACGAGCTACGATGTATTTAATTCTATATGCTACGGAGCAAAACGCTACTACGCTACGAAGAATTTTGCATGTTCGCTTGCCGCGTTCCGCGTCCGCGTCATTATATAAAGTGAATGACGCGGACGTTTTCGGTCCTTTCCGGTCCGTAGTGTGTTTTTGCATTTAACGTTGGCGTTTAATTTTAATTTATTTTTTAATCATCATCCATATTACGTGTACAGAACCAGAGGAACCACTCATACAATTAAATGAAATGATATACGTAAGAAAATGCCACTTATGGATATGTCAAGACTACCAAATACGTTGCCGGATTCTAAGGAACCTCTCTTCAAATATGGTTACAATTTTGTTTTGTAATATCAGTAAAACTACGTCTAAAATCTTACGCATAAAAAGCTCCAACTGAGGCAGATAAGCAAGAACACAAGAATCTATTAGGTGGGGCGGCGATGCGTTATAATACGATTTTACAAAACAGATGTTTTCCTTTTTTGTATGGGTTACAGTGTGCGAAGATGAAATAATACTATGACTAGTAGAAATATGGCGACAGGCAGTGCTTGTTTATATTCCAAGTTGCGTGAAGGTTTCATTTTGCTGAGAAAAAGGCTTTGCTTAGTATCCATACTCATATTGCAACAATATGTGATTGTTCATTTGTTGGTTTGCCCTTCAATCACGCCGCAACATAGCATGTTTTTGCATGGGTACAGTTGAGGACCTCGGAAGTGACGGAAAATTGCTAGATTTAAAAATAATTTTAAAAAGTTTCGTGAGGAGACCTGCGTGCCTGACCCTTTTTTAAATGTTCTCAAAGATCGGTGAACTGTGAAGTCTACCAATCCCCGCTTGGCCAGCGTGGTTGACTGTGACCTAGGTCCTTCTTATTCTGAAAAAATATGCTCAGAAGTGTGTCGATGGTGGGTTGATGAAATGATGAATAATCGCAATCATCAGAAAAAAATCGCAAAAACACCTTCACATACACCGTCACACTGATACATTTCCAGCACTCTCGGGTCCGTGGCGTTTTCTAAATGTGTTTCTAACATTACTACACATATATAAACTACCCGCAGTAATTATTTACACTTTGTTCGTTACATGACAGAAATATTTAACAAGTTCCATAGTTTGCGGTACAAAGGATTTTATGAAGCATCATTTTGCTAATAGGGGTTCAGCTGGTGATTTATGCGACACTGTGCTTCTTGTGTGTCACTGTACTTTATGTTGCCAGAACAAAGGAATTACCCTAGGGATTAGTATTTATATAGTAGTGCCTCAAACTATTTATCAGTCATTTACTTTTATAAGAATTATTTCAGTGAATTTAAAAACAAAATTTTAAGTACAACTGTTTACTTTAGAAATCCACATTTTCTTCTTCAGGGGATAGTGACATTGGGTAGTGTATGATGTTGTATAGTTAGATTATCATATCTAATGGTATAGCTACAATATCACACCATATCAATGATAAATTATATTGGTTATGATTTCATCATTATTACCATCCCATCACCATTATTATCTCCCATCTACATCCGTCGTTGGTAACTCAATGAAAGCCCTAGAGATCGTTACAAATATCAATAAAAATGTTCGTAATCTAATTTCAATATCGGTATTCTCCTGTATTCTCGTAGAAAATAAATGCTCTTGTCGTGTGGTAATGCGTTCTTTATGACAGTTTTATGACACTGCTGTGCTGCGTAATCATCCGCATAACTTTAGCTGACAATGTTTTGTATCTACTGTTAGTACTATGTATACGGATTGAAATAAATTTGGTTCACAAGGATCGTTGCTATTTACAACAAAGGATTTTCAAAGGGACCAGATCATATTATTTATAAGCCTCTCCTCAGTCCTTAGAGACAAAATAGATTTGCCAATCCTGCTCTCAGTTTAACAATGGTAAATACTGTAAATAAGATTTCCAGAGGCACCGCTAGCGTACCTACCTACCTAAAAAGGGACACTTAAGCAGATCTTTTACATGTTGCCCACATTTTGCCTCAGTGCTAGGAACATTAACGACTACATATATCCAGCCCAGCTGTCCAGTTTAATAAAACTTCGCTTCATAAAACCCATTGTGTGTGAAACAATGTTATAATTGAACCTTTAATGGACCGAGTACAAAGATAAGGAGGCTAATTCTGTTTTACACAATTTCTATACTAAACTAGCGGCACGCTATGATGGCCGGTTTGACGTTTGTCCGCTCATGAAGTTCCGTATTAATGGATAACGACTTTGAAGGAAATAATTGTATTACTTTATTGACGATAGTGATGTGCAGAGATTCATAAATTTTATCGAATGTAGTTTCTCATGAAGTTCCGTATTAATTGATAACGACTTTGAAGGAAATAATTGTATTACTTTATTGACGATAGTGATGTGCAGAGATTCATAAATTTTATCGAATGTAGTTTTAGGTTTAGGACTCAAAATTTATTTATTAAATTGATTTCTTAAATGTATACAAGTGTAGAAAAATCAGTTTGCACCATTTAAGGGGTGAATGTACTTGTGAATATGAACAATTTTCACTATGTGGACAAACCTCTGAAATCGCAAAAAAATATCAATAAATTTTTAAAAATGGAATCTAATACGATCGTCACATAGGATCGCTGGCTAGCACAACTACTACCTCCGGCAAACTCGCGTCAATGCTCAATGCAAAACAAAGCAGTTTCGAATTGACGTTGCTTCGAAAAGTATAAACTGTCAGTGCAATGCGATTGTGATATAGTTTTGACCTGGCTTTGGATTTCAAATATTGATACTGCATTACTGTTGACCCTTGCTCGTTAATTTGGACTCTGTTCAAGCCCTTTGTTGTGGATTTCGTCGATATGACCGAACGTACGCAGAGAACTGTTCTAAATAGTCAGACACGTGAGTTCGTAATACGCCTTCGTAACTATTTCGATCGTGAAGCTCAAAATGGAGGGCCAATTTTACCTATAACGTCAGTGGTTGAACGCGTAGCTGATGCGCTTAATATTGGACAACGAACTGTTAGACGGATAACTAAAAAAAAATATGGCGAGACTGGCACAGAAGAAAATAAACTTCACACACCAAAAAAGAGAAAACGAGCAAAACCAGTCGTAGGCATCGATAGCTTTGATGCCGATGCTATCCGAAGACATGTTTACGGCTACTATTTACAGAAGGAGTATCCAACAAGAAAAAAGTTGGTGCATTCACTGAAGGAAGCTGGATTATTCTTCGGTGGGGAAAGTTCTTTAACGAAGATTTTGAAGACCATTGGATTTCGATACAAAAAATGTAACAAACGCAAAATATTGATGGAAAGATTTGATATAGCGATGGCAAGGTATACTTTTTTACGGCAAGTGAAAGAAATCAAAAATTGGCAAAATGTTGTGTTCTTGGATGAAACATGGCTTAATGCTAACCATACTGTAGGCCGTTCTTGGAACGATGACACAGCAGCATCTACTTCCAAAGTTCCTGTAGGAAAAGGATCGCGACTTATAATTTGTCACGCCGGAACCATCAACGGGTTTGTCGAAGGTTCTCTCATGGCTTTTGCGTCAAAAACCACTGGAGACTATCATGAAGACATGAATGGAGAAAAGTTTACTGAATGGTTTACCTCAATGTTGTGTAGCCTCCCTGAACCATCTATTATAATTATGGACAACGCCCCATACCACTCGATGCAAATTGACAAGCCACCTGCCCAATCCCAAAAGAAAGCTGATATCGTCGCATGGCTTCGTAAAAATGGCGTAGATGCAAACATGAATATGTTAAAAGCGGAATTAGTACGTCTTTTAAAAGAAAACAAACCAACCAAGATCCGATACGTCATTGACGAAATAGCATTAGAACATGGGCACAGAGTTATACGGTTACCGCCTTACCATTGTGAGTATAATGCGATTGAGTTGGTGTGGGCTCAAATTAAGGGATATGCTGCAAGACACAATACAGAACCCCCATTTACCACAAAAAAAATGCTAAAAGTATTAGAAGAAGCTTGTGAACATGTGACTAAAGGAGACTGGGAAAAGGTTGTGAATAGAACTGTTAAATTAATAAGGGAAGATTATGAAAGAGATGTGAAAATAGATAATATTATAGAAAACGAACATATAATTATTAATGTATGTGATGATAGCAGTGACGACAGTGAAAATAGTAGTATGGACGAATCTGATTAATTATGGCCTTTTGTGGCACCTTTTTTGGTATCTTTTGTATTCATATGTTTCTTGTGTGCATATAAAGTATGTATATTCATTTTCGTTCAAATATTCAGTTCGTTCAAATAAATTAAATAAACATATACATTTTTGTTTTATTAAACCTATTTAATCAGGTACAAAAACAAAACTTAATTGTTTTTTGTTCGAGAATAAATTGACATTCCACATCACTATTGTAATGTGTCAAACCGGCCATCATAGCGTGCCGCTAGTGTAAACTAAAATGACAGCTTTTACATATCAGTATTCCTTTCATAATACTCCTTTCGGAAAGGGACTGTCAGGACTAGATATAGAGATGTCATTTTAGTTTAGTTTAGAGATTGTGATTGATAACCAGTAGGTAATGTTTTACACAAAGATAAAATATAAATTATGTTATTTTGTAACTGCTAAAATTTTAAATTATATTATAGAGTCAGAACTCAGCCGACATAGCCAATTACATAATACAATTTTATAATTACTTAAGAAAAAAGATTCGCCTACTAACCAATTTAATAATATAAGGTATAGGTATACGTTTTCATTCGTTACCATTCGTTATAAAATGTCGATGCATAGCAGGCTAAGAGCTCCGACAGACAGCCAGATAGAACAAAACGTATTCGTGGAAATGGTCCGTTATGGTTAGGAATTAATACGTTCTACCCTTATTTTAACTTCTACCCATAACAGCGCATCCGGACCGACTTTTTTAAAGTGGTATAGGTATCTTAGTTCCTTGGTTTCCTTTAAAAAAATCCTTCCATTAAAAATTCTGTTCTGTTTAAGGGTTCCGTAGTCAACAAGAAACCCTTTCGCCATGTCTGTCCGTCCGTCTGTCTGTCCGCGTCTTAGCTCAGAAACTATTACTAAATTATAATATGAGGCTCAGCCAGCAACGCATTGGCGGTTCCTCTGGTGCTGCAAATGTTCATGGGCGGCGGTAATCACTTACCATCAGGTGACCCGCCTGCTCGTTTGCTCGCTATACATATAAAAAAATACTATTACCTATACTTTGCCATTACTCTTTTAAAGTGTTAGTCCGTTTCTTTTCAATTCATGATGTTCAATGATTCTAGCGAATAGGTACCATTTATATCATTTGAAAGACTAGAAATAGGTACTGGGTACAAACGCATAGAAAAGCATCAGAGAAACCCGTTATCTAGTAACACTGAAATAAATCCAAAGCTCGCTACCCATTACTGCAAGCATTGAATTCTGGAAAGAGTTCTATTCAATTATAACAGCTATGTAATTTGAAGTACCTATACTTCTTTAAAGTAGGTCAGGTACCTACTATATATTTCTATAACAGATAACTAAATACGTACCTGCTCCTTTCTATTTTGAAACATCAATAAAAGTACCATCAAAACAAACGTTACTTTAGCCGATTCTGGGGCCGAGCTTGCTCCGGACTTCCTCTATAAATTTCTATCACTTGCGGTACTTAATTGTGTCAATCCGTATCGCATATTGTTATAAGAACAGAAAAAACATTATAATGTGAAAGTACATTGGTATCTCTGTTTTAACTTTTCTAACGTACCTACACGGGATATCATACTAATATTATAAATGCGAAAGTGTGTTTGTTTGTTGGTTTGGTGGTTTGATGGTTTGTCATTCAATTATTCCGTAACGGAATAACGGATCGGCGTGATTTTTGCTATGGGTATATTTGAGGACGGAGAGTGACGAGTTCCCGCGGGAATTAAAAAAAAATTAAACCACGCGGACGAAGTCGCCTCAATCATGTCACTCTCCGGTTCCTCAACTATACCCATGCCAAAAATCAAGTCAATCCGTTGCTCCGTTGCGGCGTGATTGAAGGACAAACCAATAAACAAACACACTTTCGAATTTATAAAATGAAGTATGATTAATTTTGAAAGAACTAGATAACTAGAAGTTTAATTCGCTATAATCCGTCACAGTAGGTAAATCTATGTAGTACAGTGTGTATCTTGCACTTGTAGCTTCCGATACTTACCATACTACACAAATCTTCCAAATTATTATACGTTTCAGTTTCACTCTGACACCGGAGCATCTTCAGATGTTGACTCGACAATGCACGATTGTAAAGATAATAAGTAAAAGATAATATTGTTAGGATTAATTTGTACTATCTTAATTAACCGTCTCAATATTAATTTCAGTGCACCACAACAAGAGCGGAATTTGGTAAGTTTACGTACATTTGCATAATGCATAGCAGGTAGATACTAATGTTCACATAGTGAACGCTGTAGACCGCTTTATAAATAGCAAAAGCAACAGACACTGCACGCAAATTGGATTTTTACAAATAGATGAAACGGGAAACACAATGCTTATGGAAATGCAAAAAGGTGCATTATTTTACTGTGAAATTAAATGGCTTTCAGCATGGTCGCCCAGATTTTTTTTAAGTTGTGTCGAGATACGGTATTGATAAGTCGGTACAGAGTAGGTTCGTTGTTAAATCTTATGAATTACGAAAAGAAAACGCGTACCGAACCGAACCGAATATGGCGTTAATATAATTTTGTATAATTTCAACAGTGCAGTGTAAACATTGGTTCGAGAACAACTATGATCCCGCTATCAGTTAAGCTTACAGCATATTTATATGCATAGCGAACATTTGCAATTACAAACGAACACCGACAATCTTATTGAACTCGATTCCCTGCTGAATTAAAGCACATCCGGAGCTCTTTCGGAGAATTTTTACTCTTTTTTTACTACGAGTAGATAGGTATATTAAAACTTTAGGATAAAAATGTCATGTAAAAGAAAAGTTAATAAATCAATCTATTTAAATAAGACTAGGGTCACGCAATTATTTAAAAAATAATTAAATCGAATTTAAAATGCAAATCTACGTTATTCTCCTTTCATCTCGTCCACCCAATAAAACGAGTTTCCATTTTCACGAGGTCCCTAAAATTTGCCCGGCAGTTATATACGAGTATGCTTAGGGGGAGGGGTGGACCTTGTTAAAAAGGTTTGGCAGATTTGTAATTGGAAAAATAGTTGTAAAACAGAGCAGTGGTCATAGTAAGGTCATAGTTACGTTACACCTACTTTATTACGTACTATGAACGAGGCGTAATACGGTACAAGTATAGTGTAAGAGACAATCCAGAAGTAGGTATTAATAAACACTTAAAATATTTGTACTCTCATTTGGGACTTGCTCGAGCGCATGGTCACAACGTGTAGCGGTTCCACGAGAGATTTAATGTAATAAGATAAAAGTTAGCTAAACTTAAAGACAATATTCATTTGGTCTGGCCACGATTGCTATTGTTAAGCTCTAAACCAAATTGCGATCTAAACACAAAAGTATTCAATAACCGCTGAGTCTGCCTGCAGGAGACTGAATTACCATCGACAAAACACTCGTATTTATACTAACTATTTTCAATATGGCGTCGGTATCCGCAGATTAAATCGAATGACATGAAACGAGTGAAATTGACTGAAATTATACTTCCTGTTTCATGAGATATAATGAAAAACAGTAATAATGCTAACAATAATAAGTACTACGGGGCTATATAAGTAATTGACGCCTGTGCTATCACCGCTCATCAGCAAGTCTGATTGCAGCCAAGCGCTAGTCTATACCTAAATATAAAAAAGGTGAAACTTAATAAAAACTAAGTAAATAGTACTTAGTAGATAAATAATTAAAGTTCATCACATAAGAGCATTGTGCGATAACGTAATTGGATTTTTAAGGGAGTGTAGGAACGGTAAGCGGAGCAAAAGAATAAGGAACAAATTAATGTAATCTTCGCTGGCCGTGCCGCTTAAAGCTGCTTGACTTAACAATTAACAGGTAACTTATTGGATGGTCCTTTTTGCTTAATTTTGTGGTGGTAGATTTAAATTTACTTATGATGGAAAAATAAAAAGGTTGCGGAAACCTCAACCACTGTCAGACCTTATCAAAAATAAAGATCACTATCTAATTCCCGCGACTTCGTCCGCGCCGAGTTTTTTTTAAATTCTCACTTGATCTCCTTAATTTTCCGGCCTAGCCTAATTAGCCTACGTCACTCTCTAGGCCTCAACTAAACCCATGCAAAAAATCACGTCAAGTTAGGCCGTTGCGGCCTCATTGAAGGACAAACCAACAAACAAACATACTTTCTCATTTATAATATTAGTATGATGCGTAACTGTGTCAGTCAGTTCGTCTGTCTATTAGTCAGTCAGTCTGTCTGTCAGTCTGTCTGAAATGCTTTCAAGGCCCAGTAGTAGGTAAAGTCAATAGGCATTTTTGTTCTTATTGTTCACAGGCTTTATATTACATAGGTCTGTGACACTGTAAGTGTTAAGAGATTAAGAAAGAAAAAACATTTTTTCAGCCATTTTATAGAAATCCTGTGAAAGTCACTGTGACTCTCAGCTCTATACCTTTTTGTATTTAAAAATACAATCACAGTATCCCGACCCACGTGGCTTAATCTACACAAATAAAAAGACATAAAATGGATAAGTCCATGTGTCCTTTCCAATCTAACGGAAATTGGTTTTGGAAAAGTAACTAAGAGTGTTTTCATCAAAGCAATTTCTTCTATTCGCTTGGCTAATATTGAGTGACAAATTGACAAGGGTCTCCCACTGAAGGATAGCTATCAGCTACACTGCTTGTGCACCGAAGATCCTTGTGTATCTTATCAAATTAATGTGAGTATATCTCGTGACATAAGCATTGGGGCACAAGCATCAAGTTACAATATACCTCTATAGGTACCCACTTAGAACAACCACCACACGCACTACATTATTACGTTGAATGAACTGAAAATTTATACTCAGAACTCTCTCAATGAAAACAATTTTCTTAGTTGACAAGTCAAGTTCGCTAGTTTTGGCCATATTTACCTAAATAATTCTCAGTTAACTAACATCAAATACTTACTCTTTCCTCTAAGCAAAGTAGTAAGATAGTAAGATACGACAATAAGTAGTTAGTCCATGGGATTTGAAAATATTGATTTATTACTTATTTTGATTCGAAGTTCGGATTTAAATGTACCCATAAGTATATTATTTCTACCGTTGAGCTGTTGCAAGATTGTCATTTGACCTCCGCACTTCAAGGGAACCCAATAAAGCATTAGGGTCAGCAACTAGCGAGGATTTCTTACGTAAAATGGTCCATAAAGTCAATCAGTTTGCAAAAATGAAACAGATTGCATAACCATGCTCTTTGCTTTGCATTAACTAATTAAGTATACAAAAACAAAATCTCTACTAATCCTTAACTAATTTATTCACTATACGCATCCAAACTTAGTGATATTAAACTTATATTTTGGTAAAAATGCGAAAGTGCCTGTCTTTCGGTAACCTTTTCACGGTCAATCTGTTCAACTGATTGATACCTACAGAGATAGTAAGTATTCCCGGGCTTAGGCTTCTTTTTGTTCAGGAAAATTTAAGTTCACACGGTGAAAATCGATTACTATAAACTTAAATAAGTATTCGTGCACGAAGTGGTGGTCATCATCTAATTAGTACCCAATAAAACTACCATAATCTGCGGCTATCTTAAAATTAGCTTGGTAATTTTAGGCAATCAGCATACTCTTTCTCTGCATCGTAATCCTCATTAAAGAGGGTCGTGACTCCTTTCCATTAATCTAATTATGGTAGGAGTTTTCTTGGGTTAATAATGCGATGGGTTCCCACGTCATTCGCATACAACTCGACTAAGAGTACTATTTCAACTCTTAGGTTACTAACGATTATTACATATCAAATGTTAGTGATAATAACCGGGACCGACGGCTTAGCGTGCTCTCCAAGGCACGCAGGAAACGAAAAGGCCAGATTCGGACTTCCAAATTCGGTCACCCATCCAGTTACCGACTTCAACGTTGCTTAACATTCGCAATCGACTGGTATGCGTTGAATTAACATAGCTACCTAATACATACCGCATCATAAGTCTATTAAACAAATAATAAAGTGATAGGTAGGAACTGATAAGGGTGTAGGTATTCGTTTGTGCACGGCATCACGAAGAAAACACCGCAAAGACAAAGCTTTCGTAGTAAAGTGGTTCGAAGTTTTGTAGGTGTAGAACAGCAGACCCGGATCATGCGGGCGAAGTGGAGATCTAAAACAAGGTATGTAAAATGTTTCTCTAGGAAACAAAACCCTTAAAACTTCATCAGCGTGATATTCGGTTCATGTGAAGCTTTTAGATTTTAATCAAAGTTGAAGCTGTAATATAACGCGAAATTTTCCTATTTAAACTTCTTTCAGACTATAAAACTTTCGTCTCAATCCCGTAATTTAGTTACAATGCTTACCTAATGAGGTTACTTAATACTTGCGTACAAATAAATTGTTACAATTTAAAATAAAGGTATCGTCCTTCAGATCTCCGACAAGTTTTATAGTAGGGGCAATCCAGGGGAGAAGACTAAAAAGGACGAAATACGAGATACTGCATAGGTACGTAGTGTTAATGTAGTGTAGACTGTAGTGCTGCCTGATAGATCATAGAACCCATAACAATTTTCCTTAGATATTATCAAGAAATATTAAGGCCTGTATGATTAACGGACATCAGCTTATAAGAACAGGTTCTCAAGTACCTAACTATCGATCAATCGAGTTAAGTCCGGTCTTTACCATATCGTTCGTTTATTAATCTAAGTGACGTCATCGCGAAATCTCTAGTAGCTAATTTATAGGCTGCTAAAATTAGCCAATTAACCTGGCTTAATTGTTATTAGGTATATTATTGAAAATGAATAATTGACTGCCTTTGCACATTTCTATGTACCTAGTCTTACTAGTTATTAATGCTTTTAAACTGTATACCTACTGTATATTTTGTGTGTGCAATAAAGATATCTAAATAAATAAAAATAAATAAAATATTAATAAACAGTTAATCACGCTTGATATCTACGTCACAACCCTGTCTAATGTCTATCTGTATCTATCTATCTAGACTAGAGGGCACGGCAGTTGAGTGCGGGCCGTGTTCATCGTTCCGAGCCAGTGGATCATCATCGCTCGCGGCGAATACCCATCAGTATTGCACGATCGCTTTATTAAATTCTTACTTTTCTCCCAACTATCACAGATTTTGCTCTCAGTTGGACGTGTGGAATCGTACGTGAAGTGTCTACGTTGTAACTTTTAGGCGTGTGTCCAAAGTGGTGTAGTTTTGACACTGATGTTGACAACTATGAACGCGATTTAACTACAGTGAAATTGGTTTAATATGTTTCTGCTAATTATTATAATACACTTTGTTATGGCAGTCTTTTAGGCCTTATCTTTATTCACTATTCACTCATATTATAAACTAAATAATGCATTCGACATCGTCCGCATGAAGTTACGTTTTTACTGGGGAACTCTGATTTTCGGGGATATAAAGTAGCCTCTGACTTTCCAGGTCCTGAACTCTGTTGCACCGTGATTGAGGGACAAACCAACACTTTCACATTTAAGATATTAGAATGATGCAAAGTGTGTCTGTCCGTCCGCCCGACAACTTCGACGTCTGTCTGTCAACTTTTTCACAATCCATCCACTAAACGATTTGGTACAGAGCTAGCTTGTACCCCAGAATCTACTTATTATAAAGAAAGATCATAGAGTCATTGATGTAGAATTTTCGATGCATACAGTTCATAAAATCCCCACGCGGACAAAGTTGTGGTATCTTCTAGTGGATATTTGGAACTTATTTAATGCATCTGCGAAACCAACAATAAAGCAACCTGTGCCCAAGATTTTTTCTATACAGCAGAACAATGATTATTATTGTTGTTAAACCTAAATAATAATATGTAGTTTGATACATCTAAAGTAAAAGCTGTATATCTAAAATTATGAATGCTAAGTACTTCATAACATATAATGTATTTAAATAGATTGTCTAATAGGTATTAGTTTCTCTGCAGGTAAAAGTTTAACAACACAGTCAGTACAAAAATCTGTCCCAGCATTATCTGTCCACCTTGCACCCAGAAAGCCTGTCTTTTGACAACCTACACACATTGTTTTTGTTTGGTAAATAGGCATCGTCTCGTCCAACAACCTCTGTTCCTTAGCTGCTTTCAACAATTCTAACATTGACTTGTTTCCAAATTTTATTTCTAGTGATATTCCATCCTGGGTTTCACTACTGTCATAAGGGTCCTCCATTTTAACAGGTACATGAAGTTGGGGAAAGAATGTAGACTTCTTATAAAATAAGGACCTGTTTTTGTCCTTCCCTACCCGCTTAGGTGCCCGACCCGGAATAGGTAACCCAGCTTTGGCCAATTTTGCAAAATATTTCTGTATTCTACTCATGACCTGTATTGGTGTTCTTGTACCAAGAGCATTGGCTATTTTCTTATATCTCTTGGCTTCTACAAGCTCTTCAGGATATATTTCCAACAATTCCTCAAGCCGCTTTTGTTCCTCGCATGACCACAGTTGGTTGAATGTTTCTGGCTTACTATCTGTGAATATTCTCCCCCTTACTTTTGTTGCTGATTCCAGTTCTTCTTTAGTTGGCTTATAGTCATTCTCAATATCTGTGTCAACACCATATGAACTCCAGTCAATTACTGGTAAATCTGCTATTTTCTGGTGAGGCGGAAAGTTCACTTTGCCAGATTGTAAATCCTGAACAAAAGCTATTGGATCCTCTAAAGCTTTGTTTTGTGTTTCACACAAATGTTCAATGTCATGTAAAGCATTAACCTTTTGAGCTTCTAATTGAATAATATACTTCAGTAATTCGCTATAATCCTTATTTCCTCTTATTGCTAAGTGATCTGTTTCAAATGCAAATTCACTGTCATAGTCAGGTGTCTCTTCTGTGGGTTCCATATCTGAAAGTATAATCCATACTAATATTATAAATGTGAAGTGTCTGTCTGTCTATCTGCCTTACTCTTTAACAGCCCATTGTTTCAACCGATTTTGATGAAATTTAGTACAAACATAGGTTGTATCCCAGGTAAACCGGCTACTTTTTATCCTTGAAAATTAAGGAGTTCCCGTGGAAATCAAAAAGTCTTAATCCACACAGTTATGGGTATCATCTAGTTATATTTTATTAAAATGTTAACTTCATCTATCATGATCATCAATATACATAAAACTTACAGTTTTACTGTAACTGACAGACTAAACACAGCTTAAACTGATGGCTTTAAGCTTGAAACTTTGCAAGTAGATTCCCTCTTATGCAGACAATACAAAGATTTTGAGAAATCGTACAGGATCATGAAACACCTATATTGGCACTCACATATTCAGATATCAGCTAGTCTCAACAGTTTACAAAATTAATGCAGAAAATAGCTGACATTTTAAGCAAGGCCTATATCATTGGATGATAGGTAGTCATTTTACACATTTTCTCTAAAACTTTGAACCCCAACCAAGGAATGAGTGCCGGCCGAAGCTGGGATGGATCAACTAGTAAAATATAATAGAAACTGACTGACAGACATAAAATACAGCTCCAATCGCTTGAGCTATGTCACTTGAGATTTTATATTTTCTTTCTAACAGAAAGATCCTAAGCAAAGTCTGGTCAAGCCTCGTACTAAAAACGTGTGGCAAATTATGTCTAGTATCAAAATAACCGGCAGTCCAAAAAGACTGAGTGTTAAAATAAAGAATAAGTTGAACAGTGTACAACATAAAAAATGCAAACCTGAATACAGGAGTACTTCGCTGGAAGGCTGGTGCAGCCGGTGAGTATTGTAATAGAATCCCTGGTAGTACTTGTATTGTAGTTTTAATAATTATCTATACATGGATTCAGAATTTGCTGCTGTTGAATGTTTAAAAAACAAAACAAATCAATTGAATCATACAGTAAATAATACTCTGTAATCTGTATATGAACTGAATGAATGACGATTGAATGTCAATTGTCAAGCTTCAACGTCAAAGTACTGTCAAATTCAGAGCCAAAGTCTTTCGTTCATAAATTAATACTATTGAAAAAATAAGAAGGACTTTCCGATATATTCAATAAATTGATTTTATAATATTTATGTGAGTTCTACCTATTTAGATTTCTTTCTCTGTCTACGCATTTATGGTATTTTTAAATAGTTATTTTTGCATGCAGAATTAGTCACTTAGCGCCATCTACTGGTAAGTTCAGGAACTGTTTTAATATGTGAAGAAGTTTTTCTAACCACCGACAGGTGGACCCCTCATGAGATCATCATTACAGTATGCCAGAAAATTCTAGCAATCCTAGCGCCCTCTATATGTAAGTCGGAGACTACTATCTGTTTCAATTAACTTTCTATTAGATGTCACCACTGTCATTGTTTTCGGTTTTCAAGTCCGGTTCATTTGAATGTCGATTGGGCAATAAATTTTATTAGGTTCTTTACGGATTCTACCTATTTGAAATTAAATTATACCGTTTAACAGTAGGTTCCTAACATATGGCAGGCGAAATACCACTCGCTCACTCACTCGCTGACTAATCACGATATCTCAGTAACTTTTTTTATTAGTTTTACATAATAATGACCTGTAGGTATAAGAAATTTTACGAATATCCACCCCAAAGGGTCGAAAGGGGGGTTGGAATGTTACGTGAAAGTTCTATGTTTTGAAGTAGGTATAGACATGCAAATCAGCATAGCTAGGTCGGTTTCTAATAATAAAAGCCTGCATAAACTATGTAGGTATCCTCTATAGCTATGCCTTTTGCAGCGGCATATTTTTTTTTTAAATGAATGTACTCACTCTACCTTAATCTGACGAGCTCGAGTACGTGTTTCACAATTTTAGAAAATACCCACTTTCGTTGATATAATTTGAAAAATGTTCATACAAACTTTCATCCCCTATGGGAATTTTCAAAAATGTTGAAACACGTACTTCTTCATATTTAACCAAAAGCCCAAATGTTAAGTTTCATAGTAAGTTTCTATAACTTGAGAAATGACGGACTTTCGTACAAACTTTCAGCTTCTGTTTCACCCCCTTCAGGGTGGAATTTTGAAAAATCCCATATGCTAAGTTTCATGGCTATAGCTTGAGAAATGAAGGACTTTCATAGAAAGTTTCAACCCCTATTTTACCCCTTTGGGGGTGGAATTTAAAAATAATTGTGACACACATACTTCTTTATTTTTACCTAAAGCCAAGTTTCGTTGATATAACTTGAAAAATGAAGGACTTGCATACAAACTCCCATCCCCTATGAATGAATCCCTTCCTTGGGGGGTTGAATTTTCAAAAACTGGGAAACACGTGTTTCGTCATTTTTAATTGTTATAGCTCATCTAAGAAATTCCATCATGAGAAATGACGGACTTTCATACAAACTTTCACCCTTATTTCCTTTTGAAAAATTCTTCCCTAATAAGCGCATACGTCACAGAAGGAACCTACTGTCAAAATTTCAAGTTTGTAACCCCAGCGGTTTAGGGTGTGCGTTGATATACATGTCAGTCAGTCAGGACTTTGAATTTTATATATATTGAGTAAGTAAGTAAGTAGGTAGGTAGTAGGTATGGTCGAGAAAAAGAGACAAATGCGATTTCAAATAGTTAGATACGAGAGACGAGAATTTCCTAGCAAAGTTGGACAAATGCCAACGTCTCAGCTCTTCCAAATACCTACTTATCTACTATTTCAAGTCTTATTAAGCAAAAGTTACAAACATAAAACGGGTTTCAACTTTCCACTGGAACGAAAGCTGGAATCAACTTTTTCGTTATGAAAACGTCCTAACTCCTAACTTCAAAATAAAACATTAATGCGAGTCGGCAGCATTTGTTGAACAGCAAAGCCGACCCGAAACAATTAACTGTGACTTTCGGTTATTGTCGAAAGTCGGTGAGTTTAGTTAGTTTTCATATTATTTTTTACCATCGTAGCCCGTATGCTAACTATAGCTGAGCGGCCTTTTTCCGAACGTACCAAAAGTCAAAGTCAAAGTCAAAATATATTTATTCATAGTTGGTACACAGTAAGTTCAAACACAGTACACTTATTGAACGTCAAGTACTTATACAAAGTATGAGACGTGATAATTAACAACGGTATCTTATAATAAAGCTACGAGGGTTCGAAACACCTGGTCTGAGAAGAGCCCACAGTAAACTCAGCCGAGTTTTTTTTACTAGCAGCATCTCACAATCAATGAAAATTATAAATGCGAAACCTATACTACTTTCAACTAATATTCTATGTAAATGTGAAAGTATGTTTGTTTGTATTTCAGTCTCGCCGGATTTTTCAGAGCAACGGATCAGTGACTTTTATCATGTGTATATTTATGGACCTGGAGACTAACATAGGCTACTTTTTATCCCGGAAAATTAAGCAGTAACCGTGGGAATAAAAAAATAATCTTATTCTACGCGGACGAAGTCACGGGCATCAGCTAGTATATATATCTCACCGTAAGATTGTAAAAACCGTTAGATTATAATCTAACTCGCGAAATTCTAAACTGTCGAAAGATTAGAATTTAACGCATTATTTTCCGGTAGATTGTAATCTGATAGGTATTGAAACTCGATAAAACCTAAGTTTGGTAACCTACTTGGTTATTTATGTCGAACCCTAACCTAACCTACAAGAAAGAGACAAGAAAGCGTAAATGAAATGAATATTTCAAAAATTGACACTCAGAACATTGAACAGTTTACAATCTTTCGACAGTTTAGAATTTCGCGAGCTAGATTATAATCTAACGGTTTTTACAATCTTACGGTGACATATACATATTATATTAGACTTAACCGCCCGACTGTATGCCGACCTACTTAAATGAGTAGGTTCCACGCCTTGGAGCGGTAAGTATTTAGAAAAAAAATACAACTTATTACTACGAGTAAGTCCACCCGACTTCGGACGGGTGGGCTTAACTACCTAATAACATAATTCGTTAAATATCTACTTATAAGCTATAACACTGATCTTGATTGATTCGATGTTATCCGTTGAGGAATTCCGCCCTTCAACTCCGAATATCGAGTAAAATCGAACATATCTTTGACCTAGAACACCTAGGTACCTACAATTTTATCAAGTCTGTAAATGGGAACTTTGGTAGGTATATGACATCTCAAATAATATAAATCTCATAGTCAATCGTAAAACATTCAACATGCTATCGACAACCAACTAAATATTTTTCCGAATAACCATAAAGAATAAAACAAAATTCGCTATTGAATACGTCCAAATCTGGAAAGGAATATGTATTGAAATCGCAAATAAAAAGCTCCATATCAACATGATGAGATGATTCTGATGCCGTCTCTCATTTCCATACCCATTACCCAGTGCAGTCATATAAAAATCAGTGGTAAACAAGAAATATATTATAATATTTCGTGATGGAAAACATAAAGCTTTCCTTTGATGGCTGTGGGTGCTTTGACCGTCAAGAAAATGTTACTTTCTTTCGTCTGTTTTTTTATATCTGTAAAAATAATACTAGTCACAAACTATAACTATACTCTGTGACTAACATTCCTAATAACAAATAACGAAACGAGAATAACGTCGCAACTCGCAAATCTTTCTTCGGACTCTTTCCGAGCACGTGATAAACAGCACATACATTATGTAAGTACCTAAAATTTCGCTCGACACGTAATACTCTAAAGTCCAAGAAGGCTTGAAAAGGATATATTATACATTTAAAGTAATGGTAAATTTTTCAATTTAAATTTTTTTATTATCAGATAGATTTTGACATTTAAATTGGTTCTTAGCACCTTTAAGCCTTCGACTTCTTCGTCGACTTGGTCTGGGGGCTGCATATTCCTCTAAAATACACATACATATGCACATAGATACAAGAAATAAGCGGACATATTGTGTCAGGTATAAAACAACAGTAACACAGTAATAACTAATTAGGTAATAGTAAACGGAACAAGTGAACAAAAAGCAATCTAAAGGTAAACAAGCTACATATTAATTAATTAAAATTGTACAGGGTCTGGAGAAGGAGAAGAGTCATACGATTAATTAAAAAAAAGTTAAACTTCTTCAGGTATGACTTGAGAGTATATTGGATACTTATTTTATTTTCAGACGGAAATAGGTAACTTTTTGAATACTTACGCCACTTCAGACTAAAATAACCGCCAAAATGGTATGACTGTCTGTCAGTCCATCAGTTCAACCGGTTTTGACGATATTTAACACTGAGACAGGTTGCATCCGGGAAAGTCAAAGAGTTTTCAAAAACTTTATTCTATGTAGATGGAGTCATGGATACACGCGATTTGTTTTTCTTCAACCGCGCCTAAAGGTTTCTAGTCAATATTTAAAATTCAAATGTTTTTTATTCAAATAAACTTTTACAAGTACTTTTATAAGATTTCGAATCGTCAAGTGAATCTACCACTGGTTCGGAATTCCATTCCTACCGAGAAATGCTCTTTTTAATTAAATATTTCATTTACAATTATTATATCAATGTATATGCATTAAGTAACCGCTGTCCTTAGCATTGCTGGAGTGATCAACTCCATGCTCCTCTATCATTTACATAATCTCCAACAGTATAATAAGCTTTTTTCAGGAGCATACTTTTAATGGATTTCTTAAATATGTACAGGCAAGTTTAAAATAGGTACTTTTTTATTATACCTACCCAGACCTAAGCTATACGTTATCTCGCATTTACATTAGGCCGGTGACCGAATGCGTCGGCTGCATTCAGTTTAATCGGATTCGTTATCCGAACTGCCTCGTTGGTCTAGTGGTTAGCATGTTTGACTGCGGCCGACGAGGTCCCGGGTTCGAGTCCCGGGTCGGGCCATAATTAAGTATCGGGTTTTTCTGATTAGAAATTCCCAGTACTAGCCCGGAGTTAGGAAGTTGGCGGTGTTTCACCCCCGTGCCTCGGAGAGCACGTTAAGCCGTCGGTCCCGGTTATTATCACTAACATGATAATAGTCGTTAAAGCCCGCCAACCCGCATAGCGTGGTGGGTCTAAGCTCTAATTCCCTCTCTTCTATGAGAGTGGAGGCCTGTGCCCAGCTGTGGGACGTTAATGGGCTGTAGTGGTTATCCGAACTGGCCTTAAGTAACAGTTCTGTTTTCAGTCAACAGCAAGTGTCCACATATCGGTTAAAACCGAACACGGCCAACTGTGACGACTTTTACACAAGGTTGATCACCGCAAACGGGCTGACGGAAAGTTTACACTTACAGTAGTCGGTGACCGAAAACGCCTACAGCCAAATACGGCGATACCGACCTAATGTAAACGCGCCATTACACGAAAATATTTTATTATAGAAAGAAGAAAGAAAGAAATCATTTATCTGTATGAATATGTGAATATGAGATGTTTGTCAATTAAATAGAAAGCCGCAACATATCACATACATTACATTTTACAATTATTTCCAATTTACACAAAACCAATTTAAATAACGAAGGAAGAATGCTTGATAAACATTGCAAAGTACATATTCATTACATTTTTTTTTAATCAACTTATGGTCTAGTCTTGCATCAATGTCTTTAAAAATATAATAATAGATACATATAATCTATGTCAGCATTACTTGGATTCTAATAAATACTATAACCAGACAAAGTTACGTTATACAAAGTACTTACGCAGGAATCAAATCTCTTCACACATAAATATCTCGAGGCGTATTTGTGTCACATTGTGGTCAGCCCGTGGTGGTAGTCTCATGTTACGGTTACGGCCGCTGCTTGTGTACAAAAGCACATTGCACAAGTAGATAAATCAACGCTCAAGTGCTTTATTAACCACAAAATGAACATTGAGAGAGTGGATTTTATATTCAGTAATCTGTGCTCAGATTCAGTTATCTACTAGATGATACTAACTTTATTCGCGTGGATTTAGTTTTATGTTTTATCGATTCTGGCGGGAACTCTTCAATTTTTCGGTATAAAAAGTCCTATGTCCTTGAAAAGATGGGCCGTTAAAGCGTAGCTAGACAGACAGACTGACACACTTTCGCATTTATAATATATATTAGTACGGATATGGATAAGGTGGATACTTGAGAGGTTTACAATAAAGTATATTTTTTACTCTTACTTTTACTTTACTTTACGTATATTTTAAATTTTACTATAACTCCAACTAATCGTAGAAGGCAAAAGAACTAGAAATCAACATGATTTGTGAAGCAATTGGCCAGTAAAGGGAGCCCTGAGGGCTTAACGCCAGTCCCCGGCGTGCAGGTAAAAGATTCATAGTAAGCTCTACAAATTAAATACGTGACTCCTCAGCCGTCATACGACGCTAAGTATTTCAGGATTTGAAGAACGTCTTCTCTAAATTCGCTGTTATTACAGACTAAAAAAAATTAGTGCAGCGTTAATTCAAAAATACGAGAAAAATTAGGAGGTTATATTTTTTAAACCGGTTTAAATTTGAAAATCCATACAGCAGCTTCCGAGATGAGTGTGATTATACAGACTCGGCGGAGGGACTTTGTAATGAAACAGGTGTGCTATAATATTACTTACTATAGATCATCTTCAAATAAAATTACAGATTTGGATGGATTTTTTAATTTTTAAGTAAGAACCCACGGCAGTTAGTAAAGTATCGGCGTAGCAAAAATAATTAAAATCATATTTTGCAGGCTTTTCATAAGTAGTTCAGTTAAAATTCGTTAACTGTTAATCGACACAAACGAATGCAAAGCCGATGCCCTCTTTATTACGAAGGTTGGTGCCAAAACCATGTCTCGAAAAGCATAGTACCATCTGATAGGGTAAATTAATGAGCTTTTACAGACTATCTATTAGTACATGTCAAGATATTCAAGATAGGTTAGCCACTACTTCATTAATCTTTTTCGATCCAATAGTGTAAGTACAATATACACTATGTAAGTAGGTAGGTATCTATCGATCTTTTAAACTGGGTCTCTTTCCAAACATCGATAATAACAAATCAATGGCTGTGTCTAATTTTTTTATATTATGTTGTAAAAAGTAGTCAGATACCTATTTAAAATCGGTATCAGTAGGTAAACTGGAAATTGGAAAGCCAGGCAAGTAGTAAAAGGGCAAAAGGAGTAAAAGGGCTTGTGAAAATAATTAAATTGGTAGCTATAAACAAGATGAACACGTAGTAATAGCTACTTATTATAAATGCGAAAGCGTGCCTGTCTGCCTGTCTGTCTGCTAAATACTGTTTTCACAGTCCTCCTTCACCCACTTTCCACGAAATTTCAATCCAGGGAAAGATATAGGCTTGGTATCCCGGAAATTCAAAAAGTTCTCACATGTTTTTTCAAAACCCTAAATCCACGCGGACGAAGTCACGAGCAATCATCTAAGTAGTTAACCATAGCCATAAATCGTACATAAAATTTTAATGCGTCCCTAAAATTAATTTACGTCCCACGTAATACATACAGCGTACATTTTATCAAACAATTTTCTCGTTGAATAGATTTTTATTAGCAGATATTTTAGGAATAGTGAGTGTCACCACCAATCCAATTTCGTCTAGCTCAACTGATAGTCATTTTATATTCTAATCAAGCTCTCAATTGGGTGCAAGCTGAGCTGTATAATCATTAGATTTGATGTTAAATCCACTCAATTATTGAACAAAGTCGTGGATATCTTTTACAGCTGCTTATTTATATACTCGTATATAAAATTCAAAGCCCTGACTGACTGATTGACTTTAAACGCACAGCGTAAACCGCTGGTTCTAGAGATATGAAATTTGGAGGGTGTGTTCTTTGCGATGAGTAGGTATCCATTAAGAAAGGATTTTTCGAAATTCTTCCCCCAAAAGGGTAAAATAGGGGTTGAAAGTTCGTATTTTAATGTTTTTCAAGTTATAGCCATGAAACTTGGTATTTGGGCTTCCGTTTTAAAATTATAAAATACATATTTCTCAATTTTTGTAATTTCTATCCCTAAGGACGTTATAAAGAGAGTTTGTCCTTCACTCACGCCGCAATAGAGCTACGGATTAACGTGATTTTTTGCATGGGTATAGATGCGAACCTAGAGAGTGACATAGGCTTTTATGCCAGAAAATTAAGTAGTGCCTGTGGGAATTAAAAACTTATGCCACGCGAAAGAATTCATTGTGCAAACTGGCGCCCGCTAGTTTGCTTACATTATTATTATGATTAGAAGAGGTTTTATTTTTGCAAATAACGTGATGCTCGTAGATATCCTAAAGGTAAATGTATCGTCATATTATTTTGGAATAAAGATACCTATAACAGAAACCGCTTAGCAGGTAGGTACAGTAGGTAATACTCCGACATAACTTGGTAGGTAACTAGTTACTACTCAACATAATTAGTCATTTAATAACTTAGTGAACTATTCTAAGTGAACTTATTTATTTACGTAAATACCGCATAGTGTCAAAGCCCACCTCGCTCTACACAGACATAACGGTAGAGGACTGATAAATAAAATGTTCAGAAACTTTATAGGGGTACTATAATATTATATGGCCGGGATTTCGTCCGCGTGGACGTTTCTTTAAGGTTTTTTGATTCCCTCGGAAACTATTTTTTTTGTCCAGGGTAAAATGTAGTCGATGTGTTAATTCGGGGTATACTCTGTCTCCCTCTAAATTTCAGCCAAATTGATTTCGTTGTGGTATGAAGTAGGTAACAATGGTCCAAACATACAAATTTACAAACATACATACTTCCAATCCTTCACATTTATAGTATTTTAGTATGATAATTTGACAGACAAAGATACACATCAATAGCCGATAGATAGTTATCTACGTAGATGGCTTTCTTTCTAACAAGAGGCTCACTCGACACCATCCATCATAGAACGTTCAAAGAAGCCTCCGACATTGACATAAAAGTGTGCGCATAATAATAGGGCAGTGGTAAGGGCAGGTCAGAGGGTGCCATGAGGTTAGGTTGGGCGTACAAACTCCGTAGCTTCCACGGTACGGTCTTCGGTTGTTTCAGTCGCGAAGTGGCACCCGTATAAGCCGGATCTCGGCACCATCTGCCAGCGCACAAAAACGCGGGAAGTTCTAACTACATAAACTCCACATAACTTCTTTATGCTTCCATTTTACAACTGGAAAAATCATTTTTTTATTTAACTGACACGTAATTTATGAGCATTTTCGCTTTACGTTATGTTTACGATCAAACGTGATGTAATAGCTTTGTCCTATTTTCGAATACGATTGTTTCTGAGCAGTTAACCAAACTTAACACGTTATCTAAGTGTCGCATATTATTTGTACGTAAACCTCTTTAATGTGACTTTTATTCGAGGTAAACGTGTTGTTTATCGGTGGCTGCTATAGCAATTTTTGAACAACTAATGTATTGGTGAATGTGGTACTGTACACAAGTTGTGGAATGTTACCACTAGGTCGGTTACCCGTGCAATTCAGCTAAGTGCTTTTACTGCTAGATAATAAAAACTGGAGTATCTACTTAAAGGTACGCATGGATGTTGTAGACGATACGAACGTTTTCAGTTTCATCTTCCTCAAAAGTTTCATCGGTCCAATCAACAAGGACTCGATATTTGATTATTAAACAAATTAATGAAGAGGTTGGGTGTGGTTTAGAACAAAATAATATCCAAGTAAACACAGCGGTGAAGTGGTTCGGATGGTGTGCGATGGTGGCACCATGCTTTGCCTGGAGTCGCTGATGACGCGGTGGCGGGAGCGCGGGGAGCGCGCGGAACATCGTGCGCGCTCCCGGAGCCTCTGCTCCTCAGCAGCCGACGGCAGCCTCTTACAACTGCTGCACAGGAGAGCCAGCAGCGCTATGTAAGTTGACATCTTTAATACTAAAGATACAGAAGAAAAGAGATTCATGCTTTGCCTGGAGTCGCTGATGACGCGGTGGCGGGAGCGCGGGGAGCGCGCGGAACATCGTGCGCGCTCCCGGAGCCTCTGCTCCTCAGCAGCCGACGGCAGCCTCTTACAACTGCTGCACAGGAGAGCCAGCAGCGCTATGTAAGTTGACATCTTTAATACTAAAGATACAGAAGAGAAGAGATTCATGCTTTGCCTGGAGTCGCTGATGACGCGGTGGCGGGAGCGCGGGGAGCGCGCGGAACATCGTGCGCGCTCCCGGAGCCTCTGCTCCTCAGCAGCCGACGGCAGCCTCTTACAACTGCTGCACAGGAGAGCCAGCAGCGCTATGTAAGTTGACATCTTTAATACTAAAGATACAGAAGAGAAGAGATTCATGCTTTGCCTGGAGTCGCTGATGACGCGGTGGCGGGAGCGCGGGGAGCGCGCGGAACATCGTGCGCGCTCCCGGAGCCTCTGCTCCTCAGCAGCCGACGGCAGCCTCTTACAACTGCTGCACAGGAGAGCCAGCAGCGCTATGTAAGTTGACATCTTTAATACTAAAGATACAGGAGAGGAGAGATTCATGCTTTGCCTGGAGTTGCTGATGACGCGGTGGCGGGAGCGCGTGGAGCGCGTGGAACATCGTGCGCGCTCCCGGAGCCTCTGCTCCTCAGCAGCCGACGGCAGCCTCTTACAACTGCTGCACAGGAGAGCCAGCAGCGCTATGTAAGTTGACATCTTTAATACTAAAGATACAGAAGAGAAGAGATTCATGCTTTGCCTGGAGTCGCTGATGACGCGGTGGCGGGAGCGCGGGGAGCGCGCGGAACATCGTGCGCGCTCCCGGAGCCTCTGCTCCTCAGCAGCCGACGGCAGCCTCTTACAACTGCTGCATAGGAGAGCCAGCAGCGCTATGTAAGTTGACATCTTTAATACTAAAGATACAGGAGAGGAGAGATTCATGCTTTGCCTGGAGTTGCTGATGACGCGGTGGCGGGAGCGCGTGGAGCGCGTGGAACATCGTGCGCGCTCCCGGAGCCTCTGCTCCTCAGCAGCCGACGGCAGCCTCTTACAACTGCTGCACAGGAGAGCCAGCAGCGCTATGTAAGTTGACATCTTTAATACTAAAGATACAGAAGAGAAGAGATTCATGCTTTGCCTGGAGTCGCTGATGACGCGGTGGCGGGAGCGCGGGGAGCGCGCGGAACATCGTGCGCGCTCCCGGAGCCTCTGCTCCTCAGCAGCCGACGGCAGCCTCTTACAACTGCTGCACAGGAGAGCCAGCAGCGCTATGTAAGTTGACATCTTTAATACTAAAGATACAGGAGAGGAGAGATTCATGCTTTGCCTGGAGTTGCTGATGACGCGGTGGCGGGAGCGCGTGGAGCGCGTGGAACATCGTGCGCGCTCCCGGAGCCTCTGCTCCTCAGCAGCCGACGGCAGCCTCTTACAACTGCTGCACAGGAGAGCCAGCAGCGCTATGTAAGTTGACATCTTTAATACTAAAGATACAGAAGAGAAGAGATTCATGCTTTGCCTGGAGTCGCTGATGACGCGGTGGCGGGAGCGCGGGGAGCGCGCGGAACATCGTGCGCGCTCCCGGAGCCTCTGCTCCTCAGCAGCCGACGGCAGCCTCTTACAACTGCTGCACAGGAGAGCCAGCAGCGCTATGTAAGTTGACATCTTTAATACTAAAGATACAGGAGAGGAGAGATTCATGCTTTGCCTGGAGTTGCTGATGACGCGGTGGCGGGAGCGCGTGGAGCGCGTGGAACATCGTGCGCGCTCCCGGAGCCTCTGCTCCTCAGCAGCCGACGGCAGCCTCTTACAACTGCTGCACAGGAGAGCCAGCAGCGCTATGTAGGTTGACATCTTAAATACCAAAGATACACGAGAGAAGAGATTAATTCTTTGCCTGGAGTCGCTGATGTCGCGCTGGCGGGAGTGGGGGGGAGCGCAGCGAGCGATTTGCGCGTTCCCCGAGCCTATTTTTCTTAGCAACCGATAGAAATCCCCGAAACTGCTACACAATTGAGCCAGCAGCGCTGTTGACATTTTTGCAAGATTACAGGGGAAGAGAAGAGACGATTCAGCATCTGACAGCATCATTCTGCAATAAAAAAATGTGAAAGCATCCTTCTTTCTGCATAGTTTCAAAAGGTGGTACTTGTAACCCTTTTTCATATTTATCGTAGGGACGTTCCCTTTCTGTTCATTAATTAGGTGATAATGCCTAAATTTAGACAAAAAATGTGTTATTGAGAAGTAATAACTTACTGAACTGAACTGAACACTGCTCTATATTAATTAAATAATCTGTGTGGCCCTAGGTCGAAGATTTATTACGGTGTTGAATTTATAGGCGACTTGTGTTTTATTTTACACTATCATGCAATAACGAAACACATTCTACTTGAGTGGTTTTATTATTCTACCTGGTTACATACATTAATTATTTATTTTCTTCGTCTTCTTCAACTTCGTCCGCGTGGAATAAGATTTTTGAATTTTTGTTTTAAATATGCCACAACTCCTAAGGTATTATTTAAAACTAGATGATGACCGCGGGAACTACTTAATTTTCCGGAATAAAAAGTAGCCTATGTCCTTCCCCGGGATACAACCTATCTCTGTACCAAATTTCATCCAAAACAGTTGAACAGATGGGCCGTGAAAGCGTAGCAGACAGACAGATGGACAGATAGACAGAAACACTTTCGCATTTATAATATAAGTATGGATATGGATTGGGTGGTTTAAAGGAAAAATATTATGTGCATGGAATGCTAACTTGTAGTGGATAAAAAAAAAGAGTTAATCGCGTTCAGACAGACAGACGCGGCAGGGGGACTTTATTTTATAAAATGTAGTGATGAGAGTGATAGGTAAGTATTATCAACTGGGGCCGTTTATGAAGTTAGAAAGTGGTGTGTACAATGTACATTGTAAGCAGAGGGTATCGGACAAGAAATCAAAAGATTCACTTAGGAACCAAAAGATATTACGCTCTTACTCTTGATTCAGAACACTGAAATGTATTATTCAAACACATTTATATAATATATACATATTTTATTAGCTAATGCTATTTATGGTCTTAGTAATCTAAGACTGTCAAAGTATTCGAAAGTAAACAAGTCTGTTTCAAAAGTCTTGCATTTATTCTTGGCTTTAAAAAATTTGTGCTGTACAAGCTATATTTCAATAATATCTATAAAAAAGTTAAAAAAAATTAGTTTCTCGCTCAACATGTAAGAGACACACCATACCTACTTATTAATCTATGGGGCATACTTTGCACGGCGTATAGGACGTCGTTACACACAAATGAAATCGTGATACACAAATCGCAATTGCCCCGCAACGAATCAAATGATTGGCGTTATTCTTTGCACGCATGTAAAGATCTGTAGAATGGCACTTATTATGCCGAAAAATTTTCTCGGGATTTTCAAAAACCAAAATCAACATAGAAAAAGTCCCGAGAATCATCTATTCGAAATATTTGCATGCAGGTTCTCTCAGTCACGTAGCCTTTGCTTTGCTACGAGAACATTTTAAGAATTTCCACGGAGCTATAGTAATTCAATAAACACACCTAAAGGTTTAACTGAGGCACTCTGCACAAAATAAAACTATTTAAGATAAAATGAAATAAAACTAGTTATTTTCTTTCCATTATTGTATAGATATAACCTTGCAGTCTTAAGCTAACTCTGTAAGTCTCATTCGGAAAAGCTGTATTCTCGAGTCAGTAATGTGGAAAAACTGGGTTTATCACCGTGAGTTTTAGGGCAATCCCCGGATTTACAAACTTTGCAGCGTAAATTGGATTTTGAGGGCGCAGAGTAAGCTCCAAATAATGAGGTTCTAGTGGACACTGAAATTTACACACGCACAATATTTACTTAAGTTACAATATTATATCATCTATTTACTACTCTCAATTTATTTGAAGGTGCGGCGGTAGAAGCGGTGATACTATATCTCAGTGGTTGAGACACCCAGCATCCTATTCGGGTGGTCGGGGGATTTGATAGGCACACACCTCTAACTTATGTGCGTTTTAAGAAATTAAATAATATCACCTGCATTCCTGATTCATAATTTTGCATCAATATTTGGCCAGCGTGGTAGGCAATGGCCAAACCCTTTTCATCCTAAGAGAAGACTCGTACTTACCTACTCAATTGTGAGCCAGCAATTGGTAAGAAATAGTGGAGATTATTTGAAGCTCTTTTAACTAAACAAAAAACGCCAACGTTCTCTGAGTGGTTCTAAGCTACAAACTCAGGGTAAAGACACTCAGGTCAGGACAAAACTCCCGTGCGTAACGTCCGCGTCGTAGAGGAAACAAGTTTCACGTCAAGTTATCTGTGCAACTCTTCTAATTTAAATAATATGTGTCTTGTCGTGTCTTTTTTGTCAGCCAGGCATTTGGCCGTTGTGTTTTTGCCGGTATTTAATACTTATCGTTATCTCACTTTAACATTCAATAAAGATTTTATTTATTTATTTACTGAAACCAAAACAAAAAAAATTACAGTCATAGGGACTGCCGACAGAAGTGAAAACGAATATTAAAATATTTTTTTTCTAATAAAAAATAATAATTCAAATATAAACCTTAAAACGAAGGCATTAAAGTTTATTTACGAATGTACTAAATTTATATTTGAGACCTTTTGTATTAAAACCAAAAATTTAATATGGGTACAGGAATCGACCAGTTACAGATTCTTTGAAAGGTTTTTAGAATTCAAATAGGACAATCACGCTCTACCTTCATAATGTTAAATGTACTTACACGCAACAATTATCAATTCCAAACCAAATATATAGCGAGATAAACTAGTGGTTCGCCCCGAACTGAGACCTCGCGGTATCTATTTATTGCACCATACGCATTAAAACGCGCCGAATCTGATGACGTCAATCGTCATCCGCTTGCATGGATTGGATACTACATACAGTATTTTACTGGAAATGTAGCTCGTTCGGTGAGCGGGTATTACGTAGCATACGATTTCATAATAAAAAAATTATAAAAGACTGTGTGCTTGCGGCTCCTGCGGCGAGTATGCCTAGATGCGCGCTCATTTTTACGTTCATAGACATCAGTACTATCAGTAGACTATTTTTTTATTCCAAGTAAGATGGTGCTAACGTCTATAATTTGTAAGCACAAACGAATAAACTTTTTCAGGGCGCCATCTATTGACATAATTGTGAAGTTCTGTTAAAAATACTGAAGGCTCTCATCAAAAATTAAATAATTTCGTTTCCTTATAATATTTAGTATTTATATATTAGTATTTTTTGTTCAAGTACAGGATATAATTCAAATAACTGATCAAGTTTCAGGCTCAACCTTTCAGAAAATTGAGAGTTCTGAGGTCAACTTTGGACGTTAGAAAATCTTATTTATGTTTGCTTGTTCACTGTTTTTGTTTCTTTTTTAATGATTTGTGTGGCAATAAAGTATTTATCTATCTATCTCTACTTTTAAAGCCCCCCATTTCGTAAATTTTAGGGGAAAAATTAAAAAATATATATTTTTGGACTCTATTCTTATCTTTAAAATGATACACCGCAACCCTATGTAACGCTATTAAAAATATTTTACTTCGCATTCGCTTCTCACTCGTTGCCTGCCTGTTTGGTCTAGTGGTTTGCAAGTTTGACTGCGGCCGACTCAGTTCCGGGTTCGAGTGCCGGGTCGGACCATAATTGAGTATTGGGTTTTTCTGACTAGGAATTCTCGGTACTAGCGCGATGTTAGGAAGTTGGCGGTTTTTCACCCCTGTGCCTCGGAGAGCACGTTAAGCCGTTGGGCCCGGTTATTATCACTAACATGATAATTCTCGTTAAAGCCCGCCAACCCGCATTGGAGCAGCGTGGTGGGTCGAAGCTCTAATTCCCACTCTCCTTTGAGAGTGAAGGCCTGTGCCCAGCAGCGGGACGTTAATGGGCTGTAGTAATTTAGTAAATTCGCTTCTATGAGAGCCTCCTTGAAATAAAGATTTTTATTACTTTTTAAGCCATATTCGGCTGGAGGCTACCGGTTTACATATTATATTTAAATTTGAAGTAATTACGTTCAGTAATTCAGAAGTTATAAGGCTCTGACAGACGGACGGATGGACGGATGGTTGGACGAACGGACGGACGGATGGACGGACGGACGAACGGGCAAATTCACTCAAATAGACTCAGAGACCTTCGCTTCGCTCGGTCAAATATATTATGTGGATGGAATTTCTTATGTGTAAAACACATTCTTTGTAAGAGTCGTAAATCTAAATGTGTAGTTCTGTCGTTGTCAACAAGGCGAATAATGAAAGAGACAAACATGATTGCATGTTGACCCAAATATATGAATCCGGTTAGGTCATCGCTAATATTATAATAAAAAGCATAGGCGAAGTATTCTATTATTTCATCTGTGGCCTATTATAGGCATCCATACTTATACTATAAATGCGAAAGTGTGTCTGTCTATCGGTCTGTCGGCTACGCTTTCAAGGCTTACGATACGGCTACGCTTAACCGATTTTGATGAAATTTGGTACAGGGATAGGAAGTATCCCGTGGAAGGACATAGGCAACTTTTTATGCCGGATAATTAAGGAGTTCCCGCGGGAATTGTAAAAACTTTATCGACGCGGATGAAGTCGCGGGTATAATCTAGTATTCATATTATACTTACTAAGTACCAACAATTTATAATAATATGTTAGCATAGTGTAACATACGAGAATAATAAAATAACCTGTATTATTTTGTAGGTACTTTATAGGCATACATAGGCTTTGTATTAATTCAGCGTACCAGGATATGTCCGTTCAAAATTTCAACCAAATCAGAGCCATTGTGGCGTGAAGCAACAATATTTAAAAAATATTTAAACATCTAAACTTTTACATTTTTAATATTAGTAGGATAAACGGATTTACCGACTGACGCAAAAGGCTCGAACCGCCGCTGTGAGTAGCAAAATATATTTCACATGGAAATTCTCTTTAAACCTATATACTTAACCTGAACTCACTGATCACTTACTTATAAATAATAATAAGAGTTAGTAAATAGGTACTTTCTTAAATTTATTAAACTCTAAACGAGCGAGCGACTAAAAAAATAATTGACGATTGTTAAAGGAATACTTTAATACCGTTACAATAAGTTTGCGAAAGATTGATTTAACTTGCGATAATAATAAATAATAAAAAATATATAAACGCTCTACTAAAAGATAGCAATAATTAATCTAAGCTAACAATTAAAATTTTAAGTGACCGAATGAAATACTAAAGTTATCGAAAAAAATACTGAGTTGGCGACTACTTAACTAAGTAAGTAATTTTATTACGGGTTTGAGTCAATACATTAAGTGGTTCAAAAATATACCTATACCTTTTAGGATGTTTTCGTGAGCTGCGCTAATAATATTGATAGGTACTGTAATACAATTTGAGATATTTGTTTTTCTCTTTTTAATATATTATTATTTTGAAAATAGCAGAACAGATTAGTTTGTATCGTACAAACTAAGGGGGCGGGGCTCGTATATCCGTTCAATTCAAGACGATAAAGCCGACAACGCTGTACAGCGCACGAGTTTGGGAGCGTTGACGACAGTATATTATAATGTATCATGCTATAAAAGGGTCACAATATTATTAAAAAATGTGGATGTCTTCTAAAACCGAATGAGTAGGTACTACCCAACTCCACGTAGTCTTATCTGCCCTACCTCTAGAGTGTCTTTGTAAAGCGTGAAGCCAGAAGCTTACGAATGAGGTCCTGAATGAAGTAAACCTATGAGGCCGAGTAGAGCGAAGCTGAATGAAGAGACAACAAAACTAGTCTTCTGGCGTAGCCCATTCATTTTTTATCTACATTTTTATAAATCTCGTATTTTATCTCATTTGTGACAGCCGCGACCGTTTTCGCATTCCTTGGTTCATTGCCCTTGAATAAATTTGGAACACCTCGATTAGGATATAACGCAGCATTCTTGAAATAAAATATATATGCATATTGTTGAATATAATGTGAGCCATAAAATTAAACCTAAAATAGAAAAGTTCTCGCTTAAGAATTATTAAACAGATCGTTCTGAATAACCAGTAACTCAAATTAGTATTTTCAAGTCGACATTTTCAATATTTGAATTCGCCCCCAGTCTGTCGCTAACTTAGTATTCCCGTAAGCTATATTCTGTTTTTTGACACCTATAATTTAAATTTATTTTCGCTCGTTTAAATACTGCCCGTAAAATAATCACAGAGTTCAATAATAATTAACAGTCGATATTATTAGGTTATTTGAAATTTAAATGATGTCTCGAGTGTTACAAATCATATTAATAAATGACCCATAAATTTGTATTCCAGGCAACAGAAGCCTCCTTACGAACCTCCATATTAAATTCGTTAACAAAGCACAAGGCAAAAAGTTATCTTAGGACTTACTTGCTATCTTTTCGCATACCACCTTAGCGCAATGTTCTTAATTAAAAACCAAAGACTTTTGCCGTGGTTGGTTGTATTTCTAGTGTAGTTTAGTGGAAGGATTTGTTACCACATTACCAGAAAAGCCTGCCTAGTTAGCCTAACTGCCAATATAGTCAATCACAGAATAGGTATTAGTACGTTTTACGTTGGTTTAATGTTTTAAATGAAACCCCCAGATAAATAAAAGCCGGTATAATAATATTACAGTGTGCACTGATCAAATTTCGAATCGAGAATGCCGTCGCGTCTCAACACCCGTTGCCTTGTCGCTACGCCACCATCTTTCCTCCGTGGAGGGGCGCTGACGTCACGACCACAGACAACTCACCCAAGTCGCGAGCGGCGTAAACCTCGCGAAACGGTGTTGCCAACGTGGTGTTGCTAACAAATTTTGGACCGCATCATCATTTACCAGCTTGTAAGATCGCCAACAAGGTCATTAAATAAAAAAATAAGTCATGTTGAAATCCCAGTAAATTAAAATAGAAAATTAACAACTGTGTCTTAATAATCATAGGAAGGTGCCTACTATGAATGAGTCTACCATAGAATACCGTCTAACTATTCTATTGCCGCACAATACATACTTCCATACCTACTATCACTAAAAAGGATTAAGAATAAATTCTGTACATAAAGCAATAGTTGAATTTACCTAGATGGTAATAGTACTTTCATGATAAAATAAATTCTATCGCATGCCTCTATAAAGTCAGTTGGAGCAATTATAACCATTTAATACTGCAGGCATCGCATGTTCATTGAGACCGCAGTCTTAACGGTTGACGTTTCAAGAAAATATTCCGAGCGTGGAAAATGTCTTCGTGTGAAGTGAAATTACACTTTGGAATAAAACTTGAAACATAGACGACGCGAAAGAATCGCAAGGCAATCGTTCGTCTCTTAACTTATCTATTAATCAAATCATGTCTCATCAATCTAAATAAAAATACTTGAATCATTTTCATGTCTACACTTAAAATTTTTCATACCGTCAAAGATGTCAGGAAAAATTAAAACGCGCTAAAATGAATAAAATCTAATTATTCAAAAAAGATAAGTTATTTATAAATTTAAAAGTTGTTGAAAAACAAGCTAATAAGTTCTCGTCGAAGGAAATCCCAAACTCCGTAATGACGTGTCATAAACGTAGCCTACTTTTTATAAGGATAAAGTGGGTCATTGGAGATGGGCAATGGAATGCAAGGATCGCTAAATCCATACAAATAGGCAAGGAAGCGTCTTTTATAAGCTCTTCGAATATACTTTTGGCGTACTCGTTATTTCGCGGGTTTAGTAATAAGTCATAATGCCTGATGCTACCGAAAAATCTTAGTAAAACCACAACATAGGTAAATAGTACAATGTAGTAAAACGTTTAATGTTTATGTTGGGTGTTTAGAATATTTATTCGACTAGGCAAAATTTACTGGTCGGAGGGGCAACGCAATACACGTTGCTTTTAGCATTTTTGTTTCACGTTTGTACGATCATTCGTTTGTTTGTTGTTGGACGTTTGTTTGTCCATCGCGCTTTTGCGACTAAATGCGATCGATCGCGGCTTTTAAATCTCACTTGCTGTTACGCATTTTGGTTACTTTTTACTTCGCAAGATCCTCCTCCCACAAGTAGCATTCAAATGTGTACATAGTAAAATGTGCAATTATTGTGTACCTTGTGTGCCATACGATCAAATGTAATTTTTCAAAAATGTAAAGATCAAATTTAATTGTCCAATCCTAACTTAGAGCTTCCGAAAACTACTGCCAGACGCAGATATGAAAGCATGCACGTGTGTTAGTCCTCACTAAAATCTGGGTCATGTATAAGCATAATTACCGAAAAAGTGCTAGGTCATAGGAAAATTTTAATACAAATAAAAGAATTTGATTAAATAAAAGAGCATTTGCAATTCTAATGAAACAACAGGCGGTGAAAAAAATTATAACTATAGTTATGCAGGTGTGGCCGCTGTCACCAACCGAGAAGGGGTTCTCGATAATCACGAAGCCTTCCTTTTGTAATTACGTTTATTATCTGAATTTAATTACAAATTACTTGATACTTAATTAATTACACGATAAATGTTTATATTAATTCGCGGATAATTATGATTACGTAGTGCGAAGTGAGTTAAAGCTTCAGCACGGCGCGAAAGACAGAGTCTCAGCCGATTGTAGACTGTGCACTGTCTGATGAATGACCCCCACTGTTCCCGGAGGATCTTGTATATATATCCCGCATCGTAGGGTTGTGGTAGGGATGATCGCTAGCACTCACGTAGGCCATGGGAAGATTCCAGCATGTTCCTCTGATAAGTAAAATGTTTTCTTGAAATTTATGGCTTGCAGTCACCGCTTGCAGTGGTTCTGGTTTAATGCGTAGACGTAATCTCCAGACGTCGCGACAGTTAGCTATTGAGATAAAGTTTCCATAGAATGTGCGTCGTTTATCAGTTTTGCTATGACAGACATGAAGCAAACTGGGTCCAACTTGCATTCGCGTTTATCTTAAAAGGTTTTTTTGTGTATGTGCGTCTGTTTTATGCTAGTACTTGGAGTACTTGGGAGGTCTGCTTTCTTTACACCTCCCCCCGTAAGAGAGAGCTTAGGGTGTAACTTGTTATGCCCGGGCTCTCAACATCATTGTTTCCTTCTTGTTGTACTTTACTTTTATTCTTGTTGCGTTTATTAATGTAGTAGATGTAGCAGATACTGCAAATTATTAAAGTTAATGTTATTATTGTCCAAATGCTGGGTATCCATACGTGATGAGTGATGTTTATATCTTCTTTTAATGGTTTTAACTTCAGTGATTCCCATTCTTCAGTAGGCCGATAGGTAGTTTGTTTTTCTTTTAAATGCATTTGGATCTGCTGGATCTCTTCTTTGAATATTGATGTAATTTTAGATATGACTTTTGTATGAAAACTTGCCATGGTAAGCTCGCAGCCTGGTTCTAATTGAAGCTTGTAGGGTCCCTTGATGATTTCGTAGTATGTTTCGTTGCATATAATTTTAACTCGTTCGGTATTCTTTGAAAATAGAAGAAATGTTCCGTCACCAACAGTTTCTATCGCTTCATTTTCTAATAACTTTGTTATGGTGCATGTGTGATTCTTCTTCGTGTAGAGAGCTTGATGTATGCAGTCTGGAGTCTTGTTGCTGTCCTTCCACCAGATTTGATGACACACGAGCGTTTTTTCTTTCTTCTTACATTGAGCAGTGTTTGGGTAGGCATACCAAGCGTCCTTTATGAGGATAATTGGATGTTGGACTTCTAGGATATGACCATCAGGATTTGGGAATGGGATTATATTGTATGCATGACCTTTTGATTTCAAAATGGCTACTTTTGCAACAAAGTGAATGATATTTTGCGTAGTATAGACGAATATTGAGTCAACCTTATCGCTATTAATGTCATCAAATATATCTCTATAGGCTATTCCTGGCTTCGCTAATGTAATACCTAATTCTAGCATATTTACGATGTCCTCACATAATATAAGGCTAGTTAGGATATCTAAATTAATCTTATTAGTATAACTTATCTCGTAGAGTATTCTTAAATCTTTTTTAATGCTACTTAATCTAATTTCTATTTTATCAATCGTCTCATTAATGTTTCGATATAAAGAAACGTCGTTATTTTGCAGTACTTGAATACTTTTTTGTATTTGCTTTAAGTCGTTTGCGTCTGGGTTACCAGCGATAAACTTAATTATTGTTCCTAAACCATCTATCAATCCACGTTTCTTTCTAAAATTATGATTCATTAAATTACTAAGCTTGCCAAGTAAATGAACATATAAATTATTTAGGTAATGATTATCTTGATTATTTCTAGTTGACATTATTTTAGTCATCGATTCCAAGATTTCCGATAAATTACAACGTTTAGTGATATACTCGTATCCTTCGATTTCCATTATTGTACCAATTTTTTCAAAGTAAACCCCGTTAGGATTTTTCAGTTTAGTTATCTCGTAGCTCGCGCTGCCCTGGACGATGAACGTCCTGTAACAATAGGTCTCAATTTATTGGCAGCTCGTCTTTTACCCCTATTATCTAAATAAACTTTAGGAGCAGTAACGTCTCTTATGTACGTTTTTCTACGAGTGCTGAATACGTTCGCTTGTTTCTTTGATTTCTCTAATTTTTCTTGAGTTTCCATTTGAGGTTCTGGGAGTTCTGTGTTTTTATTGTATTCGTCGGTACGTTTTATTTGTGCTTCGCGTTTATTTTTATAAATGTGATCGTAAATTGTTTTTAAATGTTCGCGGTGTTTTATCAAAAGGTTGCTTAATAATTGCGAATCGTGAAGAAAATTAAATAACGGTTCTACTTCAACATGCCCAAATAATATCTCGTGAGGCGTTAATTTGGTATCTGACTGTATCGAATTGTTATAAGCAATCAGAGCTAGTTTCATTTTGTCTTCATGAGGCAACTTATTTTTATACTGTTCAGTTAATAATCTACAATGTTCTCTAAGCGTAGAGTGAAATCGTTCTACAATTCCATGTGAAGAAGGATTGTACGGAGTAGTAAAATGAATTTTTATTTTATATAAGTTAACGAGTTCTTTAAGTAAGGAAAATTCTTTTCCTGCGTCCGTTGTAATTTCCAAAGGAATTCCGTAACTAGCAAAAAATGACAAGAGTTTTGACATGACCGTTGAGCTGTTCTTATCTTTTATTTTTTTTACAACTGCAAAGCGAGAAAAGCCATCTATGATTGATAAATATAATTTTCCTTCAATGTCTACTACATCACAAAAAATATGAGTTAATGGTCGCATAGCTATAGGTGGTAAAAGCATTGGTGGTTTTATTGGATGTCGTTCATATTTACCGGCTTTACAAATAGAGCAATTACTAATATAGTTTCTAATATCTGACATGATATTTTTCCACCAGTACTTTCTACTAATATGCATCATGGTTTCTGTGATGCCACGATGGTTTGTTTTTCCTTCGTGGTAATTTTTCATTATTTCTACCTTTCTATCTTTGTCTGTTATCGTTTCAACTATTTCAGTGCAACGTGAAAGACGAATATCTTGATTGTATTCTTTTGTAAGTATGTTAATCATTTCTCGATATAATTCTTCAGTATAAAAGAAAGCGTAATATTGTACGTTAGGCTTTAAATATTCCCTAATAAAGTTCCTAAGTGCGTTTGCTGGTCTTTTTGAGGTATAGAGACTTACTTCTATTATTTCATTGCCATCTTCATTCCTAACTAACACACTATCTAACTGATTATGTAGTTTAAAATAAATTTGGTGTGGTTTTTTATTAATTACGTCTTGAATTATTGGTATTCCTGGGTGGATATTATCATCCTGTGAATGCTGGGTTTGTGAGCTTTCACGATCGATTTCCATTTCAACCTGTTCGTCGCAATCGCTACCGATTTGTGGTAATATCGATTCATTTTCGAGACAATTAATTTTTACTCGCGATAAGGCATCTGCGTTGGAATTTATGGCACCTTTTTTATATTTTATTTCAAAGTCATACTCTGCTAAACGTAATCGCCATCTAGTTAAACGTGAATTTGGGTCTTTTAAGGACATTAACCAAGTTAAGGGTTTATGATCTGTATAAATAGTGAATTTTTTACCATATAAGTAGGGTCTAAAGTATTTGCAAGCCCATACTATCGCTAATAATTCTTTTTCCGTGGTTGAATATTTATTTTCGGTATCTGATAATGTTCTTGATGCATAAGCTACCGGTTTTTCAATACTATCTTCTTTTTGAGATAAAACCGCACCAAGTGCTACCTCACTTGCGTCGGTGGTTAAAATAAAGGGTTGTTCAAAATCTGGGTATTTTAAAATCGGTTCATTAGTTATTATCGTTTTAAGCTTGTCTACGGCTTTTAAATATTCGTCATCAATTACAATTTTAGCACGTTTCTTTAAACATTTAGTCAAAGGTTTTGTAATGTGAGCGTAGTTATTAATAAACCGTCTGTAGTAGCCTGTTAACCCTAGGAAAGATTTAATTTCTTTTTCAGTTCTAGGTACAGGAAAATTTATTATATCTTGTACTTTTCGTTGATTTGGAGTAAGACCGTTAGGGGTTAATTCGTGCCCTAGATATTCTACGTGTTTCTTTAAGAATTCCGATTTGTCTGGTTGGATTTTTAAATTATGTTGGCGTAACCTATCAAATACTTTGCGTAATTTTTCTAAATGTTCTTCTAATGATGTTGAATATATAACAATGTCATCAAGGTAGACTAAGCATGTATTATATAAAAGATCTCGGAGAATTAGATCCATCAATCTTTGGAAAGTTGCGGGTGCGTTTTTCAAACCAAACGGCATTCGTAAAAATTCCCAATGGCCGTGATTTGTTGAAAACGCAGTTTTTTCAATATCGTCTGGATGCATTTCTATCTGATGATAGCCGCTCGCTAAATCTAATGTGGTGAAGTATTGAGCTCTACCTAACTTATCCAATATTTCTTCTATATTCGGTAATGGATATTTATCCTCTATTGTTTTCGCGTTTAATTGTCTGAAGTCAATTACTAGACGCCATTTAGTTTTTCCAGATGCATCGGGTTTCTTTGGTACAATATGAACTGGACAACTCCACGGGGAGTTCGACTCGCGTATTATGTTATTTTTTAATAACTCCTGTACCTGATTATCGATTTCTTGTTGCTGCTGTGGAGATTTTCGGTAGTTACGCACATAAATGGGTGTATCGTCTGTAAGTCTTAACTTATGTTTTACAGTATGAGTGAAACTTAAAGGGTCGTCACCTGTATGAAAAATGTCTTTATACTCATGGACTAATTTTGTAATTTTTGCTTTTTCTTCCTTATTCATGTGGTCCGTGCGAATTAGTAATTTATTTTCAGAGGAAGTGCAGTTAACCTTCACTCTTTCTAATTTATTTGAACTTAATATAAATTCGTTGGGTATGTCCCGCAAAAAATCGTCTAAATTATTTATTATGGAGACTGGTTTCGTACCTGTGTTTATCATTCCAATCCTAAATTCACCGTCTTGTACTGATACTAAACATTCGTTTACTAAGACACTCCTAGCTTCGATTTGAGGAACTAGGTAGTCGCCGTCAGGTTTTTCCGACACACAAGTAACAAGATTATCCGAGAGTGCGTCGATTTTTAAGACTCGCTCCGGATGATCAATAAAAATATTTATTATTTTATTTGGCGTAATAAATTGGCACGTTGAGAGATTTAATACGGCATTTATTTTTCGAATTATATCCACACCTATAATACCTGAGTACTTAGGGTCGAAGTCATATAACAAAAATTCATGATTTACTTCTTCGCCCAACGGTTTTAAACTTAAGTCAATGGCACCGCTATGCCTAGTAGAGTTATGTGCCGTTGTTATTGTAAATTCTATGTTTTTTATTTTTGTAATGTATTCCTGGTTCTTACGTATAAAAGAAGGCTTTATTAACGATCGTGTACTACCTGTGTCTATTAGAAATTTTCCACCCCATTCATCTATTACTAAATACGGTAAATAATCTTTTTCGAAATAGTTTAATTTTACACTGGGGCCTGACTCACTAGATTCTCTCGAAAAAAATCGACACAATCACCATTGTTAGAATCTATATTATCAGAAATAATATTATTTACCCCTGCTGCATGCATTGGTTTATTTATTTGGCTCCTATAAGATTTTTTTCCTACAGTTCGCATACTAACATCGCTATCCAATTGGTCTAATTGTCGCGGTTGTTGCATATTTTGCTGAGGCGGGAACATTTTTCGCCACTGGTCAGGTGTTGGCCGCGGCATGTTTGCCCAGTGATTATTATTATTTTGTATTACTGGTCGAATATAATCGTTACTATTACTAAATACATTTTGATTACTAATTGGGTTCATATTAGTGTTAGGCCATAAGGGCCTAATTGGATAAGAAAATGGTTTCTTATTCCAATTAGATTTCTGAGGGAAATTATTATTTGAATAGCGGAACGATTTCCATCCCTCTGGTTTTTCTAATTTGTTAGCGAAATATTCTGGGTGTAATTCTAATTCGTGTTTAAGTTGGTTATAAGCCTCGTCGAAGGTGCTATGCTCTGCCGCTCTTATTAGTCTGTCTGTAGATAAGTCTAAGTTCTTACATAATTGGTCGATGCAAACATTTTCTAATATTGTTTGGGCCTGTTGATTTTTAGCTTTATTTTTAGCCGCGTAAAGTAAGTTTTTAATTTTATCAGCAAATTCTAATTGTGATTCTTTAAATGTACGTTTAATACGAGTTATTTCAGATATAACTTGTTCCAGTGACCTATTGTCTCCAAATTTCAAATTTAAAGCCTGCACTATTTCGTCTACCGTTCCATTAGGTACATGGGCCACTGCTTTAATAGCTTCGCCTCGGAGTTTGCTTTTTAAGATTATTGGAAATAATACCCTGGCCTCCGCATCAGCAGCCCTAGCTAACACAGTAACTTGTTCAATAAAAAAGTCTAATGTGTCCCGGTCGCCGTCGTATTTTGGTAAGTACTTTTCGATAGTTGTATGATTAAGTGCCATTTTGAAAAAGAATATCAAAGGGTAATGCACAAATATAATAAGGAAAAGAGCAATAAAGGAAAGGACACTTACAGGGCAGCCAGAAGGAATACTGCTGTCTTCATAGGGTAGGTCCTCCGCTTCTTTCGTCGAGCTTCTTTTCGTGTAGCCCGGTGTTCGTAGAAGTGGTTACCGCTGTCACCAGTTATGCAGGTGTGGCCGCTGTCACCAACCGAGAAGGGGTTCTCGATAATCACGAAGCCTTCCTTTTGTAATTACGTTTATTATCTGAATTTAATTACAAATTACTTGATACTTAATTAATTACACGATAAATGTTTATATTAATTCGCGGATAATTATGATTACGTAGTGCGAAGTGAGTTAAAGCTTCAGCACGGCGCGAAAGACAGAGTCTCAGCCGATTGTAGACTGTGCACTGTCTGATGAATGACCCCCACTGTTCCCGGAGGATCTTGTATATATATCCCGCATCGTAGGGTTGTGGTAGGGATGATCGCTAGCACTCACGTAGGCCATGGGAAGATTCCAGCATGTTCCTCTGATAAGTAAAATGTTTTCTTGAAATTTATGGCTTGCAGTCACCGCTTGCAGTGGTTCTGGTTTAATGCGTAGACGTAATCTCCAGACGTCGCGACAGTTAGCTATTGAGATAAAGTTTCCATAGAATGTGCGTCGTTTATCAGTTTTGCTATGACAGACATGAAGCAAACTGGGTCCAACTTGCATTCGCGTTTATCTTAAAAGGTTTTTTTGTGTATGTGCGTCTGTTTTATGCTAGTACTTGGAGTACTTGGGAGGTCTGCTTTCTTTACACTATGCTTATGAATATCCAGCAAATTTGTAGTCTTGGCGGTGGCGTGGCGAACTCCATTTAAACTTCTACTTACTTCTACTTAATTTGAAAACTAAAACTAGGCTAATGACATCTAAAAACAAAGCCTTGGCGTCGTATTTTCGGTACGATTGTGCTTGTTTGCCGCGTCTTTGTTATGTTGGAAGTGAAGTTTATTGCTCCACCTTATTTTACATGGAAAATGGTGGAAATCACAGTAAACTGATGTAAACTGATGATAAGTAGTCACTTATTCACTTTTGTAGTCACAAAATTCCAAAATTTTTTATCGTTTTAAAATTCGTGGTCATTCCAAAATTCTTGATAATTTTATGTTCGTAGCAGTGTAGATACCTGCGTAGCACCTCCAGCCCCATTTTAATCATACTTATGCGAAAGTGTTTTCGTTTGTTGCTTTGTGCTTCAAGCACGCCGCAACAGACGACGGATTGACGTGATTATTGGATTTTTGAGGACCTGGAGAGTGACATAGGCTAAGTACTTTTTATCCCGGAAAATTAAGGAGAAACCTTCGTCCCGCAAAACCACGCGGACGAAGTCGCGGGCATCAGCTAGTATTATTATAAATGCGAAAGTTTCTTTGTTGGTTTGTCCTTCAACCACGTCGCAACATACGAGTAACGGATCGATGTGATTATTTGCATGGGTTTTTGGATTCTGGGAGTTGTTCGGAGTGACAAAGGCTGCTATTTATCCCGGAAAATTAAGGAGTTCCATCGGGAATTAAGAACCTTATTCCTCGCGAACGAAGTCGAAGCTAGTGTGATTATAAATTGCAATACGATTGCTACCACTACACTCTTCTACAGTAGATTATATAGATAAGCACTGACCAATCTATCACTGCCTAATCTCGGAGCGTTCACCTGAAACGAAGTTCGCCTTTGGCTAGGACCATCTAGATTGATCCCTCGCGATTAAGTTCTTTTGTTGTTGCAGATAATAAAAGTTCCCAGTTTGGCCCGAATCCGTGAGCCTTACATTTATCGATCTCTATGGCGACAAAGTTTTCATCGTAACATTTTCATTTGTCACTATCTGGATGTTACTTTCCCCAAACTACTTCGATGGCTTTATTACCCCTGAAATTCATAAGACAGCAATATATACTTACCGATGTATTTTTGTATATCGATAGGAAGAGAAACCAATTACGAGTAAGGATTTAATATAACTGTCATACTCCTACCTGTCGCAATCAGTTTCGCAAAACTGAATGTCGCGGTGACTTTTAGTTTTGTATGAATACATGTTATTCATGAAAGAACCAGAAGTTTATCCAGTATGTTATTGAACACCCAAAACCATAATTGACAAGAAAAACTCAAAATGTAGACCTACAATAAGGTTCTGTTATCGCTAAACAGTGTTAATTTTCGAACTACCTTATGTCTAGAGAGAAATTGATTAAGTGAACAGTTACATAAGTACATAGGTAGTGGATAACACAATAAAGTTTCACAATAATACTTAGTTTATGAAGAGTGGGAACTGAATTTAGCGAAGTGCAATTCTGTCGATATATATATGCAATACGGAAACCTAACGAGTACCCATGTTCGTTCAAAAAATTTGTAACGACATCCCTCGCATGATGAATTTATGCTCCTGCAAAGCCTGCACCGATCTGGCAACTAGGTCGGACGTACGAGTATTAATTGTCATTTGTTGGTGTAGTCTGTCCGTGTCAAATCGACGCATTGCTACCAAACTGATTGGTGTCGATGACACCATTTCGAATTAAACATTTCAAACATTGAAAACCGCTATTAATAAAAATTATAACTGTTTATTCGAATGAGTATTGAGTAATCCCACAGATCAGATAAACAACTGATCTATGAGTAAACCTATGAGTCTTTAAGGTTCCGTACCCAAAGAAATCATGTCGATCCGTTGCTCTTTTGCGGCTTGATTGAAGGACAAATCAACGAACCAACACACTTTTGCATTTATAATATTAAGTATGATAACGTCAAAATATCATCAAAAGCTCAATCCTCCAGCTCCTCGAAAGCATTTTTCGAACGCAATTTCGCGAATCCGCGGGCATTCGCTATCAATCCCTCTGTCACGCACTTGACCAGTTTTTATTTATTCAAAGTGGGCAAATGTATGCGGATTATCTGAGGTTGAATTTGCTCGAGCGATGCGTACCTTTTTAAAATATAATACTCGTGTATTTAAAAGTAAAATCTCATTGCGAAAGCTATAAGAGTCAAGCAACGATTTTACAAGAGTAGCAAGAGGAATTAAGGAGAAATTAAGCTTGTGTACTCGCTGTTTAGCAAACTTTAAGAGTAACACTTTGGAGAGCTTCAAAAGCTTTGAAACTAACAGATTTTGTTCGATAAAGTTAATAAACTCACTTCAATATTTTCAGTGTTCACAGTGACTATATTATAGCAGTATTTTATAATTGTAAGTATTGAGACGGGTAGGAATATAATTAATATAATATATAATATTGTATAATGTAATAATGATATTACATATATCTTTTTGGGCGCAAATTGGCTCGTATTGTCAGAGAGTCTACAACGAGCTCGAAATTTTCTACCGCAAATATGAAATTTCATTAGGTCGCATTCGACCTGATTAAAGCTTCTATAAGCCTAAACTGCAAAACACAGACGCTCAGCTCTTGAAAAGAGGCACTATCTTAGGCAACCCTAGCCAATGTACATTTATAGCTATAGTACATAAGGGAGATCACCCTCGGCGATTTTTTGCATCGATTCAGTAGCGCCATTCGCTAACGCGCGTCTTTGGGGCGATATTCGCATTTGCAATGCGCGAAAGAAACGATTCAGTAGCGATACAATCGCATAGTATTGATTCAGCATTGCTTCTGCATCGCTACTAATACACGACTGTTTCAGGCGACACCGCGTAAGAGACCGGGGGGGTACTGGTAGTCACTCTAGAGCATGACTGTATCGGTACTGCATCGCGTCTGTATCGATACTGCATCGCGTATGTATCGATACTACATCGCGTTTGTACTCGATGCTGTATTGCATTAGTAGCAATGCAAAATCGTAGTTACGTGGGTATAAGACCAGCGACTGCATTGCGACTGTATCGTGGTCTTTTGGAGACTGTATCGCTACTGAATTGCTGCACAAAGTCGCTCTGGGCGACGTCCCTAAATCTCACAGAATAAGCAAATGAACAGCCAAAATATATTTTAATGAAACTGCTCAGGAGAATATTAAACGTTTTTGCTAAATAATTAATTTTAACATTCACTTATTCCGAAAACCTGACAGATTCACTGAATTTCGGCTAATGCGATTAAGAGAAAATGAACAAGTGAAACAAATATCAACTTTAATTGGCAAAATTGTATGAAAGCGTCCCTTCGTTAGTATATTTTCACCGAAACTGATCAAAATATTATATTTCATCCGGAAAATAATATGAATTCCGTATATTTTGAATATAATCAATGTTTAAATAAACTATCGAAACGAACAATCGATGTACAAGTTTTGCGAAATCCCTTTAAAAGTGATAAACTATTCAAAAACCTTTTAATTTATCCTTTTCTGCGTGAAAATTTTTGTGGGTCAACGCGATTGATGAGAAATATTAAAGATGCGTTTTTTTAGATACGCCAACAAACAAAAAGTAATGAATTAATTACTGGTTACGAAAATCAAACCGTACGTAAAAATTCTTTACCCTCTACTACGTTTTAATCAAGTATAGGTTATCGTATTCGATTACCCCGCCGTTGACTCAAAAAGGGATGCTAGTATCACCTCTTTTGAACATATAATAAATAAAATAAAATAGGAGCTAAAGCAATATTTCGTTGCTAAAGTAAATAAAAGAAACCACGACAGAGGGCAATCCTAGGCTAAGGCTCACAGTAGTACGAGTATGTTACCCGGTACATTGTAAAGCTTCGTTATTTCTGCTTTCATATGTAAACACGACCCTCGTTGCAAGGGTCAAATAAATAGGTCAGTCGTGAGTAATACAAATAGGATGTCAAACTTGACTCCAACTTGCTGTTGAGTAATTTCATTAAACTGAAACGAACGTAATTTAATTTAAATTTTAACGTCCTTAATGAATTTTTCATAGTGACCTTTGGAAAAGTTCCGTATGAGAAAAGCTCTTTTGTTGTGGAGAATCCTTTAAAAAATAAATAATTCGTACGATCGATTTCGAGACAGCTTTAGCATGAATCCATTATATTCAATCGGACCTCTTATTCTATTAATTCGAATCATACATAGATCAAACCTTCCGAAATCAATATATGCAATGGAATATTTCTAGATATAATGTCCATTTATAATTTTTGATTATTGTTTTTATTTACATTATTTATCACAATATGATATGATCACAAAACAGATTTAGTCGTAAGTTTTATTGCCGACCAAAGCATCAATGGATTTGATTAAAATAACACGACTTGAAGAAAATTGTGATATCCGTTTGTACCATAATAATTGACCTATTTATTTCGCCTTCACATTATACGACAGAGGATACAAACAGGTTTGTTATTACAGCTGACTGTTATTTCATTGAGAGCAAAAACATAATATTATTGAGTTCTTTTTTAGATAGACATATTAAGTTTACTTAAGCATGGGAAAGGAAGTGGGTGGATGAGGAAGTCGGAGGACCGTGTGTGATAAAACGCCTTCGGGGAGGTTTATGTTCAGTAGTGGACGCAAACGTGCTGTTTGATTGATTGAAGTTTATTTAATACTTAAGATCGCGTAGCGTCGCTCTAGTTTCAAAAAATCTGGTCATATTCTATGTATTATAAAGGGAACTTCTGTGCGAAGTTCAACTTTCCAAGGGTAGGTTCTGATGAGTCAGTCAGTGAATGAAACAGGAGTTTTCTCTTTCTATTTGCTGGGATGTTTATTTCCGGCGAAGTCTCTCCACTGTTGCTGTAGTGTACGGTCTGCCATTCGTACGATCAAGATACTTACAATACACCTAAATAATACCTGTAGGTGAAACCCGAAAGCAATCCGATAAAATTTCCAAAAACTGACGCAACTGACTTTTTTTAATAAACAAAAGCCTAAATACTAATGGAAAAGGTACATTTTACGCCTACCGAACCGTCTCCTTTCATATGCTGGAATTGAACGCGGGACTTTCCATTCATAAAATCATATCGTTCACCACTACGTAGGTACTTACGCCAATCTGACGCCGTCTGGCTTATGTTGGTACATAGCAATAAATTGAAGACACTTGAAGTATTTCCTAACTCAATAACCTAGCACTTCGTTGAAACAACACAGCTGGGGATCTGTGATTGCATCTCTACTCCCTGATTCAATTCAAACTTTTAAAACTTTAAGTATGGTCAGCCTTTCAAGTCAAGTCTTTCTTCTTTAAATATTTATCATCTCCTGTGCGAAGTATATTGCGGTGTGTAAGGATCATCTCAAAAACAAGTAACGATTAATTATTATTCAGAATTTGGTAATCTAGTTCAAACCCACAAGAGTAATTTGCTACAACTCGAAAGACCTTGAGGCAATAAATTGATGCTACGGCCTAATCGCAATCGCAACCACCAAATCACATTACGACCCAAAAAGTATTTAACAATCGTTGTCCACCGAGCCGCGACTCGTACCAAACTGCCCTATGAATCTCAAAACGTTTGTATTTATAAGCATTACCCCCGTACAAATTTAATAAAACATCATGAAATAAGTCGAATTGATAGCTGTTATCGAAATAATAAACCTAAAAGGTGAATGTGTATATTCAGGGAAATATCCGTGCCTAGGAGATTCGTATACGATCTGAAGTAGCTTGATAAAGCTTGCGAAGTGTTGCGAAGCTGAAGTGGCAATGGCCTAGGCACATAATTCGAAGAACCGATAGACGTTGGGGTCCCAAAGTGCTGGAACGGCGCACTGGAAAACGTAACGTTGGCAGGTCCCCTACTAGGTTGACGACATCAAACGAGTCGCAGGGAGCAACTGGATCCAGGCGGCGCAAGTCGCGACATGTGGAAATCCATGCAAGAGACCTATGTCCAGCAGTGGACGTCTATCGATTGACGATGAAGTATAAAGTAGGCGCGTATATATAAAGCGTCAGCAAAAAACCTGCGATGCTTATCAGGATTCAATTCTTGTGTTTGCTTTTTTTTGCCTAGTTAGCAGTGGAAGAGATTTATGTTAAGGGCGGAATACGACTTATCTACTGCATACGGTCACTAAATTGACCTGGGAATATATTGTTGTGCACGCTTTATTTAGATACTATAATATTTCTATATCTACGTACTATGAAAAATATTGTTAGATATATTGCTAGGTCCTAGTTTTTCATTTACTTTTAAATTGTGTATTTAAAATATATATTTTATACTTATGATGACATTCGATACATAGTTAGCTTGCATGTCTACAATGCAAGCTAACTATGTATTGTTAGAGACTTGACTTTGTTAGAGAGAGAGTACCAGCTGCAACGGGGTGCGTTTTATGTGTCGGGTACGTCCTGTATCCGTATATATCTAACATAACATAATCTGTAAGTTCTGAATTATTTAATTTGTTTCAAAGGAAACAATAATTAATATAATAATTTAGAAGAATTAGAATTCGAGTAGAAGTTTACTGGATGCATGCGAGTACACAGAAATATTCGCAATATTGTTGTTCTTCATAATTGAAAAGCATGTGAAGTGAGCATTACACTAGCTAGCGCATGGTCTAAATTAATAACCTACCCATTTACCTTATGTAACGTAAAACCACTATTTTGTCGACCTAATAAACCAGTCCTTATTAGGTCTAGAAAATTTACGGTATACTTTCGACCTAATTGATATGATTCTCGGTAGTAAAATTGGGTCTTTTTTTCAATCCCGTATAACATGTTTTATGATATAGTAGGCGAGGTTATGATATCATAGTGTTTACCAACACAATATTAGAGCATGATGTCACCGCTGTCGTCTTAAATGACAGAGATCCACTGTTGGAAGTTGTTCTCCTGCATGGATCTCCACGAAACAGGGCTCCCAGCTACCTACTTGCTTGAGATCGTGTGTCTATCTAGTCAGGCGTCTTACAACACTGCGTTTTCAGATGCGAAGCTGCCCTTCCAGTACCTTGGAGCCGCAACACCTGTCAGTTCTTCGAATGTGCCCCACTCAATGATAATTCAGCTTAGAAACTCTTCCGACTACCTGTCTTCAGTTATCTACACCGATTCTCCTAGGGGTCCCTTCGTTTCTGATTTGATCACGTAGGGATACTCTCATAGCACTCTCCATCGTCTGCTGAGTGATCTTGAGCCTTCATATCAGGCCACAGAACTTTTGTAATAATATGATTAATTTGATAAAAACAATAGCACCATTGTGATTTTGAACTGGTAACTATTACCAATTCGTAAATGCAACGAAAATAATAACCAATTTGCTATGTATTTTGCAAGGTTTCGATTATTTAGTAACGTAGGTAATTTCATATAACGTATAGCGTAGGTAATAAGGTATCGCAAGTAATTACTCTTCAGACGACTTTCGAAAACGATTGGAACCACTTTACCCAAATAACAAGGTAGAATTTTACAAGGTCTTCATCAAAGGGGAACGAAATTTCAGCCTTTATGGTAGGACTACTGAGAATTTTTCCCTCGGTGCCACATCGATATACCATCCGTTCACAGTTTTGAGATGCATGTGTGAATCGAGTATGTTCACAGACTTGCGTGGATTTAATTAAATTTTTATTCTTATTTTGGTACGAACTGATGCCCGCGACTTTGTCCGCGTGGATTGAGGTTTTTGGCTTCCGCGGGAACTCCTTAATTTACCGGAATAAAAAGTAGCCTACATGCTATTCCAGACTATAATCCATTTCTGTGCCAAGTTTAAGCAGATCCATTCAGATTTTCTGGCGTGATTGAGTAACAAACATACATCCATCCATCCAAACTTTCACATTTATAACACATTTATAATATAGAAAACTAAAGCTCTGAATTCACTTTTACTACATTTGAAGCTCGGTTTTTTATTTTCTTCTGTCGGCTAATAGAGCTCCCATTTTGAATATAATTGAATTTATCAAAGTGTTGTATTATAGGTATAGGGTAGGTATTAACCTACCCTATACCTGCTGTATAGGTACTACTCGTAGGATAAATAATTATAGGCTTTACTAATAATTATGCAAATAAATAATGTTTTCTACAATGTTATATGTTCTTTTAATCATTATACAGGTTACTCATACTGTCGAGACAAGTTAATTTAATTCGTTTCGGGCTGTTTTTTCTACTTAACGTAAAAAAAATATTTCGTCAACTCCAGTTTAAATTACCGACATTCCGCAGTGCTAATTTCTTGAGTGCTGCGTTATTCGATTAGAAACAACTTAGTTACTTTTTCCCTCTAAGTAATAGATAAAGTACCCAATGTAACTGACAGGTACGGACTTTATATAGAAAGAAGAAGAAGAATTTTTTATTTTATTATTCAGATTTTAAATGATTAATAGGCCTATTGCACTGCACCTTCCACAGGGCCCTGTGGTAAGGGTGGGCGTGGCCGCTGCTCGCTAATTTCAGCGTCGCTTATTACACAGCAATAAGGATCAAATTAGGGACCCTTTCTCCCTAAAGCTTATTACACTACACTGATTGAAGGGTAAGGGTCCCTGGAAAAGTGCAGTGTAATAGGCCTATATAGTATTCATTATTTGTATTAATCTGTGGTGTTGTACTATTATTACATTTTGTTTGTTGTAGTACTCAATGTGGATAATAATTGACAGAGTAACTAACCTTTTTTTTTTTTTTTTTTTATACACAGGAAATGCCTGACGCATACCTCTCCGTCAGGGGAAACGGAGAGGTTATGTGGGGCTTGCACCCACTAAAACCTGTGTTGTTCCTCGGCTACCCAGCGGTCGCGCGGGATACACTAGGAAGTATTCGCCGCGCTCCCGCAGGTCTTGACCCATGCTAACGGGTCTCTCCTATCTCGGCTGCCTGACCGCTGCCGAATCCACCCCGGGGGCGCGCCCGGAACACGGCGCGCCACCTCCTGGCCTGTTTTCGGTCCATCACCCGCAGGCCGGCAACTCACGGCGGCCGGAGGTCAACTTGCGCCCTCCGGCGCCCAGTGCGTCTCCTGCGCGAGGGATCCACTGCCAAGCTTTCCCTTTCGCGCTCCGCCGCCTCCTTTGCGCTCATCACTTCCTCGCAAAAGGAGGAAACGGCGTTCCACGCTGTCTCGCTCCGGACCATCGCTTCCACAACGTTTGGTAGCGAGAGGCCTCCGACTGCCGCGTCGAGTGCACGGCGCTGCTCTGCCCATGCTGGACACTCCTCTAGCGTGTGCCCCACCGTATCGTCGGGGCGGTCCTCGCAGTGGTGGCAACCGGGCGATTGCTCGCGACCTATGCGATGCAGATACTTACCGAAGCAACCGTGCCCGGTAAGTATCTGCGTCAACCTGAAGCTTAGGGCGCCATGCTTGCGCCCCAGCCAACCCTCCATCCGCGCGTATAGATCCGGCTAGGAGACTCGCCGCCTCAAAGGAGACCGTGCGATACCCCCTTATTGCCCTGACGGCCATCGCTCTCTGTGGCCTCCGCAGAATTGCGGCGTTGCGGGCCGTCAGATTATCCGCCCACACAGGCGCCCCATAGAGGGCCATCGACCGCACGATCCCCGCGTAGAGCCTCCGACAAGAGGCTTCTGGGCCGCCAAGATTGGGCAGCAATCGAGCCAGCGCTCCCGCAGCTCCCATCAATTTGGGGAGCAGGCGCTCGAAATGCGGGCCAAAGTCCCACCGGCTGTCGAGGACGAGTCCCAGGTATTTCATCGTCGACTCGACGCCGATGTGAACACCTCCCACGACGATGTGGGATCCCGAAGGCGGTGCACGCCGGGGGCCATGCAAAAACATCGCCTCCGACTTGTTAAGGGCCACCTCGAGACCCCTAATGCAACTCCAGGGCAAGGTGTTGAACGCGTTAGCGATGTCGAGAGACACCGCCAACACCACCTCACCCCGAGAGATCGCTTCCTCCGACAGGGCTCTGACACGCATGATCGCGTCCACTGTCGAGCGCCCTCGGCGAAAACCGAACTGGTTCTCCGCCAGGTCTGGCCCCACGCCCTCCAAGTGCTGCACGAGACGGTCCGACACAATTCGCTCAAAGAGCTTCGCCACCTCGTCCAGCAACACGATCGGCCGGTAGGCGGACGGAGAGTCCGTTGGACGACCCTCCTTCTTGATTAGGACCAGCTTTCCAGTCTTCCACCGCACTGGAAACTGGCCCCGCTCCAAGCATGCGCTGAAGAGCCCCAGCAGTCGGGGCTCGAGAGCCTTCGAGGCCAGGACCAGGGCTCGGCCAGGTATGCCATCGGGTCCCGGGGCTGTGTTCTTGGCCTGAAGCCGTCGCACCGCTGCTCTTAGTTCCCCTGGGGTAACCTCTGGTATGTCGCCGTCCCCGATAGTCGGCGGAGCCATCGTCGGCGGGTTGTGTTCCGCTCTGGCCGGGAACAAAGAGCACACCACATCCTCCAGGAGCTGCGGATCGAGACTCTGGGTCAGCGGCGGCGCTGAAGGGCGAAGCTTGCCCCTCACCATAAGATAAGGGCGCCCCCACGGATCTGCATCCAGCGTCCCCAGCAGCTCCTCCCGGGCCCTGATTTTCGCCAACTTGATAGCCGACTGAAGGGCCCGCTTCGCCACTTTGTAGGAGTCGTACAGCTCCGCCTCTATAGCCGGCCCAAGTTGGGTGCGGCGCCGCCTCCTGCAGTGCCTAGCGTATCGGCGCCTCGCCTGCACACATGCAGCCCGCAGTTGTGCAATTTCTTGCGACCACCAATATACTTGCCGTCTGGCAGGGAAGTGCTGGACACGCGGCATCGCCGCGTCGCAGATCTGCGTCAGCGCCGTCCGGACCCATTCCGCCTCCTCGTCAACACTGACAGGCCTGACCGGTGCGGAGACCCAGGCCTGTACAATGGAGGCTTCAAGGAGCACTTCCTTATTGAGGCGCTTCAACGCCCAACGCGGGCCGACCCCTCCTTGTGTGATACGGACCTGAGCGTCCGAGGCCGAAGGGGAGACGTCAAACCGGATGTATCGGTGATCCGATAACGTCTCCACCTCCTCCATGACGCGCCATCCCCGAACACGGCGCGCTACAGCAGGGCTAGCGAACGAAAGGTCCACTATTGACCCGCCCCGCTGTCGCACGAACGTGTGGACAGTACCTTGGTTGAGGAGCAGCAGGCCTTGCTCAACAGCCCACTCCTCCAGCACTGTTCCCCGCGCATTTGTCGTCGGGGAACCCCAAGCCGACGACTTGGCATTGAAGTCCCCGAGGACAAGCACAGGGTTGGGACGGCTTCGACCGACAACGACGCCCAAATCCCCCAGCAATCCCTCAAAGTCAGCAAGAGTGCCATTAGGTGAGAAGTAGACTCCTGCCACCACCACTCCACCAATCTTCGCCGCTACAAATCCCCGTCCCCGAATTACGCTTTCGAGTGACGGGGACTCAACAGAGACCCGCAAAATAAGGGCCACCGAGCCCGACACATCTTCCACCCAATCGTCCCTCTGAGGGACAAAGTACGGTTCAGCGACCGCCGCGACGTTGATCGACCACTGCGCCATGCTCTGGAGGAGCAGATCCTGAGCTCTGGCGCAGTGGTTGATGTTCGCTTGGAGGAGGCGAAGAGGTGGACCCATTATTAAGTGTCCATACTCTCGTCCGTGTCCATGTCCGCGTCCATGTCCGTAGCCCGGTCAAGCCCGACGTAATTTGACCTGACTTAACTTGGGCAGGGGAGCATCCACCAACACTCGCGACGGCGGCCTCCAACTCCTCAATGGTCACTGAGTCATCCAGACCCACGATGCGCAACTCAGCGCTCTTGGTGGGTCTGGAAACCTTAACCCCCAGAGGTTCCAGTGACGCCCTCAGCTTTTCAGCGAGAGCGACCCAGGTTACGCTGTTAGATCAGCAACCTCTTTTTCTTCGGCGGCCTCTTTCTCCGCCCGTTCTGCCGCACGAACGGCGGCCTTTAACTCTTTCTGAGCCTTTCCCAGACCGACATACCTTCCTGTCGTTGGAGGCCTACCTCGCCCACGTTTGACGGTGCCTTGCTTTGGCGCGACTTCCACTTCGTCTTCGTCACTAAGTGGCCTTTTTCTTCCTCCAACGCTGATCGTGCTTTCCACGCTCATCAAGCTCGAGTCTGTGTCCGTACCAGACACGTCCTCCTCCTCCTCTACTCTACTCCTCTCCTCTTCTCTCCTCCCAACTACTATGTTTTTATTTTTTGAACTTTCCATATTTGTTCCCACGAGTGTGGGGGATAAACGGTCCATCCGGGCGGTGCCCCCTGCACCCGGATAAGCCTGCTACGTCACGGGGGTCGGCCGGTACCCGGACGTGGTTCGCACTAAAGACTGGACAACCCACCAGCCATGCATCCCCTCACGGTGCGCCGCCGCTTGGGATTGGGGTGATTTTTTATAGAGGTTTTCTTCCTCGCGGTCCGGGCGGTCAAGCCAGGACCCTCGGTCCCAGTGCCGGTCGTGAGACATGACCAACGCCCGACACTCCTACGGGATTCCGATTTGGTGGCGAGGACTGCGTGAGACTAGCTCCCACGCAGCCCGCTCGGAGGCAGGGTGAGTGCACACCGAGCTCGCCTCAGGACTCCTCCCCTCCAGAAGGGTCCTTCCTCCTCTTGAGCGTTCCCTCGCTCCCCCCCCTGTGCGTTTCCCCCGCTCCCCTCCTGAGCGTTTCCCCCGCTCCCCTCCCGAGCGTACCCCCGCTCCCTTGGGCGTACCCGCCCTTCCCACCCCCCTGGGTTCCTCCACTGTGCCCTCAGCTGATCTGAGGGACACGCGGAGAACCACCCCCTCCCCCCCTGCCAGGTTATTAGCCATGGCTAACAATATCCCATAAGAGAAATTATTAACCATGTTACCGGGGTGCACCGGCCCAAGCACTGCCCTTCCCTCCGGACGTATCCAAAGGGACTAGCAGTGCTCGAGCACACTAGGAGGTTACCTGGCCCAACACCCCCAGAGTAACTAACCTAACCCAACCTACCCATCCTAGGGTCATCGTACACGCAGTATCATTGTCACAGTAGGTTTTCATAGAAGTATGGCATATTTAATGTGACACATCACTACGAATATGCTAGTAAGTATATGATATTACGTGAGTACAAAAACATTTATGCTGGATCTCATAAAAGAAAATCTCACTGTAAACTCGATTTTAATTGCTCCCAGAATTCTGTTAATCATGATCCTGGAGCTAAGAATAATTCCTTACACGTTTCCGAGAAATAGACAAATAATTCTAGATGCTTAATTACAGAGTTCGAAACAGTTGGAATATAGGTAAATATCCGAATTGTATAACGTCATCAGAAATCGCATAAGTACCTATATGGATCTAGTCCTCAATTTCAGCTAAATATAAAAGCTAAATCAATAATTAGAAAGTTAAAAATACTAATATTGATTGAAGTGAAATCCATTTTTCCATACTCACATACGTAGGAAAAACTTAATGTACGCGGACGAAGTCCCGGGCATCATCTATGCTCAATACTCAATTTATTTATAACATTAAGACACATAGGTATCTCTTACGTTACGTCATGTTATGACTCTACCACCGGTTCGGAAAGAAGGTTCTATTGAGAAGAGCTGCCAAGAAACTCAGCAGTTGGTCTTTTTTAAAAACAATATAATATCAAAGTAGGTATAATATTATACAGTAGTGTAAGTTATTATACTATCATGTGGGGCCTGAATCCAAAGTTAATTGTTTCCATACAACTTTGTCATTAAGAATCTCGTCAATTGTCTATTAGCCTCGACAAAACAAGTGTTCCTTTACGGCTTTTTAAATTTTAATCTAGTATTCTTATATCTTCATATATTACGTAAAATTGCCACTGGTTAGCTGGGGCCAATAATTATTATGCACGTAAAAAAATTACTGCAGTACAATTGATCACAAATCAATAGCGAATGCTTGATATGAGGTGTTTGTACACCTCATAACAAGCATTCGCTATTGTCCAAAATCCATTGTCGCATCGAGAATACCACAAGTTCAGCCAATTACAACAATAATTATTGAGATCGTAACAATGACTGTTACAGCTTATATTAGGGCTACTAATATAATATGACCTATATTGATAGGACATTTGAACACACCGGCGAATAATTGCTTTCATTCAATAAGATTCAGATTTTAAAATATTATAAATATTTTTAAAATGCTCGACATAATAATTTTTTTAACAATATTAATTTAAATTTTTTTTTTTTTTTTTTTTAAATTTTGCACGCCATTATTTGGCAGATTGTAATATATACCATTTTATGTAACATCTTTTCTTGTAACTTACAATCATGCAATAAATGAATAAACAATAAACAATTTAACATTCAAATACCTACTTAGACCGTATAAACGCAAGAGAACAAATATTAGCCAACCTACGTTGAGACACCCTCCTCCGTACTAAAATATAGGCCTTACTTTAATTGAAATTTGCGTGAACCGGTTCTCTTTAAACAGAGGCTTGTATTTAATCCAATTTCAATCACCGCAACTCACCGCAGTGCTATTTCGCATGAGTGCTACTCTATCGAGTTAGGGACAACTTGAAATTACTTGTTACTGACTGCAACTGGTATTAATACTGTGTGGAGCGGATGCCGTGCTTTATACCGTAAATAGTTTCCTGCACAATTATTTGTAGGCAACTTCACAGGAGTACGGTTGTTAAATAGTTCACATTTAACTTACCGTTTCCTACTTACCTAGTAAAATCACATAAAATTATGATCGAAATATTATTTGTACGCCAGTTCGGCTGACATGTTGGACTATGTAATTACAGACTGTGTTTTTTAAGCCACAACAGCCCTTGACTGCGGTAAGTAATGATGTCTTAGATGCCTTAAATGGTATCGGACTAGCCTGTACGCCTAATCCCAGTTTAACCATTGCACATTCGACTGATCGCAATCGAGCATTGGATCACATTAATGGCTCTTTTTCGCAGTCAAAAATGGTTTTGGCCGGTTATGAGTTATGACGGTAACACATACAACTATATTTACTTAGTATACAGAAAAATACACGGAGGATGCACAGCTTGCGTCTAAGTACACTACAGTACACAGTGACAGCGTTACTATAATGAAAGATCGCTTCAGCTCCTCCCCACTGTGCTGGTGTGCGTTGCACCTAACAGTACCTAATCACTTGCTTGCGTGACAAACATACAATTACATTTCCACTCTGCTATTACCCACCACCCACCTGGTTTAGGAACCATGATTATTGATTAGAGAGCCTTATCTCCAATCAATGATCATGATCAAAAATAATGCACCTATTATCCTTAGAATAATAGGTGCATTATTTTTGACTACATAATGCCCGCGCCATCGTCGGAGTCAATTAAGGTTTTTTGATTCCCGCGGGCACTCTTTGATTTTCCGGGTTAAAATGTAGCTTATGTTGAGTCGGGGTATGTAAAAGCTTTCTCCATTCCTTATTTCAGTAAAATCGGTTCATCATGGCCTTGATTGTGGCGTGTAGGAGTAGCTAAACTTCAAACTTTCACATTAATAAATAAAATAATTGAGTAAGCTAAGAGCTCAGATTTCTAACATTTGGAGTGCTTAGATCTAATGAAACAAAAGATTAATATCAGTTGATTTGATAATTTCTCCAACACGAGTCACAAAGGCCTGGGCTAGTAATAGACATCTTTTAATATATACTTAAATTGTTGTTTTACGCGACTTTTGAAGTAGTCATACATCCCTACTTAAAGCTGCGAACGAGTTACATTCATAATAATAACTAGCCCGCTACTTTGTCCGCGTGGATTGAAGTTTGATGGTTCCCGCCGGAACCCTTTAATTTGTCGCGAAAAAAAATTATCCTATGAGTTATTCCAGACTATAATTAAGTATCTCTGTGCCAAATTTCGTCCAGATCCGTTCAGACTTCAGCCGTTCTGGCGTGATTGAGTAACAGACATCCTTCCATCCAAATATAATTATTGTGTAGTGTGTACCTACGCAAAATAATTATTTTCTTTTGTTTTACAAAAAGATATGAAAAATATTGCTGAGTCTGTCGCGTGACGCTATGGCTGAGAGTTATATACAGGCAGCAATACACTCAAGAGCATTTTATATTGTCCTATCGCATTATGCAATGTAGTGTGTGCATGCAATATTTTCACACCTATATGTTTTAAAGTTTACGTAACGTGAAAACGAGTTGAAAAATATCGTACAAAAATGGGCTTTACATATTTGCTTAAAAAATCCAATTTAGGTGGGATGAAATAGTAATATTTTTACTACTTTTTCGCTATCGAGTTTCGCTTTGAGGTTTTTGTTTTGTTGTTATATTTCGCGCTATGCTTTTTTTTATACGACTGCCTGAAAAAAGGAGTATATTGTTTTCAGGGTTCATGTATGAATGTATATGTATATATGTACTCGTATGAAGTTATGGTGAAATATACAAACTCACATACATACATGTGAGTTTGTATATTCCACCATAACTTCTATACGCCTGAACCGATTTTGATAAATGAGGTATCGTTAGATGGATGGATGGATGGATGTTTGTTACTCAATCACGCCAGAACAGCTGAACGGGTCTGGATGAAATTTGGCACAGAGATAGTCTGGAATAGCACATGCTACTTTTTATCCCGGAAAATTAAAGAGTTCCCGCGGGAAAAAAAACCGCAATCCGAAGTTAGGGCAACCGCTAGTTTAAAAATAAATAAAATAGATTCCTGAAATCGGTTACGCGTCGGTCTACAGTTGAAAGAACATAAGCCATTATCCTAACATGCTTGGACATGAAAAATCGAATGACGTAACTTATCACACCGGTTACATTTATCCCGGAAAATTAAAAAGATCCTGCGGGAATCAAAAAACCCTAACCCACGCGGACGAAGTCGCGGGCATCATCTCGTTTACAATAAAATTAAATGATGCTTTTACAACTGCTTCTGTGGTTATTTAAGTTGTTAGAAAATCCTGCCGTCCAATCTGCGTGTTTTTTTTATTATGGGATAAAAGGTAGTTAATGTTCGTCCCCATCATGCAACCTATCTCTGCACCGGAAAAGGTAGGCCGTGAAAACGTAGCACATGGACAGACAGGCACACTCTCACATTAAAAATATTAGTATTGATTTTCCATCACCTTTACCTAAAAAAAGTCCAATAATTTCCTATTCTAATATCTGAGCATTTGTTTGCATGTTTGTCAACGATATAAACTGGTCTATATGTATAGATATTTTCAAAGTTTTAAAATTCAACGATAAGTTTATATCAACTGCATAATCGCATCTTTTATGCTTCGAGTTTTAGTCTGTTTAGTTTAAAATGGAATGTCTAGCGAATAGTATACCAGAGGACTATTTTCGTGACTTTAAAACGAATAACTCGAACTATTTAAGGAGTAAAAATGCTTTTCGATAGGTAAGTTTCTTTGAACTCCTTTTAAAACATCCAAATTATCCGGTTGACAATCGTAACCAATCACGATTTTATTACACAATCGAACATCGGCAATATAGATCCGGAAAAGCCTTAAAATATTCGAGCGGATTCGCCCCGCCTCCCGTGAAGCTAATCAAGTTTCTGAAAAAGTTAAACGTTTTTTTTTGTTATTTCTCGCCCCTGTTCACTGATTACGTTGTACGCCATCAGTATGCCCCAGGAAAGAGGCCGAGGTTCATTAACGCAACGCTTTAACACTCAGGCCTAATTTGCATTGCGAAAGCAAACGTTGAGATATTTAAAGATTAGGTATATTTATGTAACAAACTTCTTAGAGAAAGTTTTATTATATTTAATTTATAAATTTATCTTCTTTAAATTTCTCAAAGCTACAAAAATAAATACCTAGTGGATTTCAGTTTTTCGAAAATTCCGGAGATACATGTCCGGCCGTCGAAACCCCGATCCCCCGAAATATGATTACTATACATTTAAACAAATAAAATCAATGCTTATGGCTAAGAGCTGGCTTATGAGGCAGTAAATGGCGCCTTTCAGTTAATCCATTTCAGCATTCTACGTCAATAAATGTAAACAACACAAGAAATTTGCATACAAACTCTGCATTGACATACAAATTGTTGTATTTTGTCGTGACCTCTATTTGTGGTACTAACACTTCGTCCCTACTCAGATAAAATACATTAACTGTAACAGCAACCTTTATTAAAAACCTAAATATACTTAAAACTGCCTGAAAAGGATTTGCTTACGAGTATTAGATCGATATTGTGACCAGGTCTTATTGTTGTGTCGTTGTAAATCGAATATCGCGGTATCCATATTTCACAGCTTTTGTAAAGCCTGACTATAAATATGTTTCATATTGCGATGAATTTTTCACACAGGTACCTACAGTTCGAATGCATTTATTACCGACAAGATGCATCGGGTTGCATGCTAACTTCCGTTCCCATCTATATCCTACAAATAGAGAGCCTACGTAGGTATGATAGCGATGACAAGCAGGTTTTCGTAATGCCACGATATACGATGCATTGCGGTATTTCCAACCGTGTTATGCACGTACTTAGCTTTAGAAAATCCCTCTGTTCTGTAGTGTTTTTAAATCCTAGTCATGATTATACTCAAAAAGTTATCTAGCTTTAAAATGACTTACTTTTCTAAAATTAGCAGGTTTAGCATGACGTGCCATATTACAGTTTTAAAAAAACGAGCTGCAGATGCAGAACATAGCAGATGCCCGCGACTGTCCGTTGGCTTTAAGTTAGTGTAAAATCCCCTGGAAATTCTTTGAAATATAGACTTAGATTGCGATCTTTAATTCAACAATTTGACCCTTGCTCGTTATTCGTTTACATTAAAGTTAAGTAGGTACTACACACTTACACATTGTACCTAAGTACTAAGATATTTAACGATAACTTCCGCTGCATAATAAACTGCAATCACTTGATACCTCACCTTGATACTATATTTTTGCTCTTTAATGATAGTAAAAAATAGAAAACTAAGTATTAAAAAAAAATTATAATACACCGTACCTAATCAAGAATCATTTTAACGAAAAAAAACTATTTACTCAACTCAGTATAAGACACTATAATACGAGTATAACCTAATATAACGCTCCGTAAAATTTCCTCCTAACATAAACGTACTCGAATTGTTTCCGCTCATTGGACAAGAACCTCGTTAACCTCATGTAGGTCGAACTAGCCTTGAAAACATTCAGTCACAAACTGATCCCGTGTTACACTACGCAGCCTCTATTTTGAATTGTTTCTGAAAACAAATACACAGTAAATGTTAAGGCATTATTATCTTTATCATCATCCGTCTTTTGGTATCAACAGCAGATAGATGTAGAAGCATCAAAAATAATCATTTTAAGTATTATATATTTCATTCGTAAAACACGCCACATAGTAAAGAAGACTCCTTCTTCTTTTCTTTATCGACATAAAGTTGAATGCAAAAGGAGGCCTTATCGTGTCATAGCAATCTCTGCCAAGCAACCTTAGGATTAGCAGAACTAAGAAGTTAAGGAGTTAGACAGACAGATTTGAGATAATGTATATTTAATTAGATAAAAATAATGACTCTTAACAAATTAAAAACTAAACATTATAAATATCATTTAAGCCACTGCAATAAGGCAATGTGCCCAGAACACTGGCTGCGTTACCCCGCTGAATAGCCAAACTTATATGTTCCATTTTTGACTTTATTTATTGGAAAATTATAAAGAGACTTTTTTATAATTTGAATTTATTTTTAAAAATGGAACTGAAACTCGCTGAGACATAGTAAAATTCTGTGAAATTATTTACCTAGGTAAATAATGTCATTGGCTGCACGCTTGGACGAATTGTTTCATCCAAGGCTGCAGCATACTATTACCTATTCTGTGGCTGCAGTAAGCAAGTATGCGTCAATGTGTTAATGTTACCCATCGTATCCTTCAGCTTTATGTCTATCCTATGGTACTTGCTGTATTTTTTTTAATTTTTTCTTGTTAACAAATCACATTATGGAGAAAAATAAAGTATTGCGGATTGCCGCGAAATCTCTAGAATTTTTGCTGTAATTAATACATTTATATAATCCATTGAAGTGAATATGACTATTGATACTTGCTAATATCATAAAGTGAAAATAAAGATCTTACCCGTAATTTGAAAATGTACCTAACAGAAAGACTGCTATTTATTTATTTTCTCGCATTCGAAGTGAAAAGTAGAGTGTTTACCACAGTACTAAAAGACATTCTACTCGGTTCTATGGCATATCCTACGCTACGCGCGGGAAGATAAACGTCTCGTATATAATCCCTTGATGAATAATCTACAATTGTTCAGTGGTATTTTGTCAGTAAACATTACGTTCAAATATATACACCTTTTCTCAAATATGCACCGCCCGAAAGCCATTAATTGTGCTTAACTCTATATCTGTACTCTGCTCCATGTATTTGTCCCAAATCCCAACACAATTCGGTACAAAGCTCAAGGGTCAGGAATATTCAACAGATACAGATTCAATCCATTGAATATCAAACCCTTTATGCCGTTATAAGCTTTCCATTCCGGACTATAGAGCCAGGAATAATATATATCATACTCCAATTATTCAAAGGGTAATGAATGTATGCAAATTAAACTTCGTTGAAATAAACCTACAGGATTTGATTATGTGGCAAATTAAATTGAACTATTTGAAAAGGTTTTATAATTTATTCATAATAAAAGTGACTTCAATAATGGAAAATGCAAAATTTCGTTGAATAAATAAAAGCGTGCCGATATGCTTGGTATAATAATATGTATATAATTATTGCCTAGTTGCCATAATTACCTAGTTTGGATAAAAGCCTTCTATAACTAGTAGATATGCCTACTGTAGTAGGTAGATATCTGGTACATACTTTTCAGCACACTGAGACTTTGGTTTTTACTATCTTTTTTCAATATATGTATTATTATCTCTGCTATTTTCAAACAAATATTTGCAACATACTTAATTGTGTTGTATAGTATTTTGGTCTGTGGTAGGTGGCATCCTGTCTTGTGTTTACATCTATACTAATATGGATAGAGATACACAGATAGATTATAGTCTGGAATAACACATGGGCTACTTTTTATGCCGGAATATTAAAGAGTTCCCGCGGGAAGCATAAAAACTCAATCCACGCGGACGAAGTCGCTAGTATCAGCTAGTAACGCAATATTTTTGCAATATTCAATCCCACAATTCGTGTTTCCTGTTTGGCAACTTTTTGGTATACCTAATGAGAAAATACGCAATGAAGTGGAAATTTTCACCTACAAAGGAGAATAATTTGAAGCTCAGAGTGTCGTCCAATGCTCAATTCAGAGTGTCGTCGAGTGCTCTGTCGTGACTGAGGGCCTCGGTAAGCTATATCTCGAAAATTTCAACCTCTCTCCAAAAGGTCACGCCCTTAAAAATATCTCGAGTCATTAAAGTTTTAAGAATGCGAAGTCAGTTTTTTTTATATTTCAATAAACGTTTTGCGATTTATCCGTACTATGCAGATTATTTTAATAATTGTAGCTTTATGAAATGTGAATGGAGGTATAAACAACACTTAGTTTATTAATCGCAAAAGTTACGCAATATTTGCAAATGTAAAATAATGTATACTGTAGACCTCATACAATATTTTAAACCTACAAGTGAAAGCAAATGTCATTAAATATGACAATAATATCTATGTCATTTTTAATTATCTGTAGGTTCACGATGCTTGGTATAGAAGATAAGGCGTTATGTAATTAGGCATCAATTAGGCTTTCATAAATAAGTAGGTACCTACATATTTGTTAGGCTCAAGTGAAAATTATAATTAAACAATAACATAGATAATTAATAACATTTTCATCATTTTAGTCTAATATAAAATTATTATGTCTATGTCATTTGATTTGTGGATTTGATTCCTACATCCGTGATTTGACGTAATCTATGGTCATATTATGTTTGGTTCTGCGGTTTTGGTTTGATGCACAGATTTATAAAGAGAAGCAGATTCAATATATTGAGAAAAATAGCGTGGCAATTTCAAACACACGGAAACATTACGCACACATAGACAAAACACAGGGCCGCACCTTGTTGCTGCATAACACATTATTATGTAGGGTTAAGTCGTGTGGAAAAACAACGACCTATCATTTGGAAGCTATAATTTGTAAGGGTTTTAAAAATAACAATAGGTCCTTTTATGATTTTTTCATCACAAGCGATCACAACTGCAATGTAGTAACAAAATTGAAAATTGTAATTTCATCTAGCTTTTGCCCGCAGCTTCGCTTACGTTAAATTCATTTTTCATACAAATTTCAAATATGTACCTGTTTTACGATGGGATGAATTTTCAAAAACATTTTCTCGTCATACGATTCTACCTTTTAACCGGTTTGTAGTTGGCTAAGGCCTGCCTCGATAGGATAGAGGCCTGTGCCAGATGTCTATATCTATTTTGGGCTTGGGTCCGCGATGATAATCCCCACCACGTGCGGGACCCTAGTCAATGTGATGAATATAGTTATAGGCAGAGAAAACACGAATGTGAATTCCGCGCTGCGTGTTATAACGTCACTGTGGACTCCGTCAGTATCATGGCCAGTGGTTCTCGCGTCGTTCTCGCTCTGCGTCGATACGCAGGTGCTGGAGATATTATTTAGAAGCACAGTATCAACGGATATCGTATAAATACCGCCAGATTTTATCTCAAAGTTCCTATTGACAATAATTTCTTGGCAGTAAGCCAAATAAATGTGGTAAAACAATCGAATCGAATCGTTATTCCAAAAATTAGGTTAGAAGGTTAAATAAAAAAATTACAACAGGTTAAACTCACATGTTATTTATTCAAATAAACTTTGCAATTAGTAATTTTGAATCGCCAAGTGAATCTACCATTGATTCGGAATATCATTTCTAGCGAGAAATCATACTAATATTATAAATGCAAAAGTGTGTTTGTTTGTTGGTTTGTTGGTTTATTGGTTTTTTGGTTTGTCCTTCAATCAAGCCGCAACGGAGCAACGGATGGACGTGATTCTTGGCATGGGTAATAGTTGAGAACCTGGAGAGTGACATAGGCTACTTTTTATTCCGGAAAATTAAGGAGTACCCGCGGGAATCAAACAAACTTAAACCACGCGGACAAAGACGCGAGCATAAGCTGTGAGACTGTGTGTGTGATTGTGATTTGTGAGTATAAATTTTTGGCTTATAAAAATTTATGTTCTGCCTAACAAACAATATATGAATGTTATTGTAAATGTATTGTGAAGACACCATAAGTATAGCAATCTCTTTAAATTTTTACATACGTTACAAGTATTACACGGACTTGTGGTAATATTGCTGGTATATTTAACTGATAAATCCATCCATCCATCCATCCATTTTTATCCATAGGTCTCTCAGGTATTCATCCTTTGGAAACATGAAATTAAGTCGAAGTTATATACTTAAAATAAAAGGGTCGTCAAGTCCGGCCCTGTCATTTATTAAAGTTCTCAAATTGTCAAAAAATATTATTCAACGACATCAAACATGTATTTCTACCGAAAACCATAATATTATAGTTTTAATACATGCATGGCTACATATTTCGTCATAACAACTACAAATATTAGTTAAAACTTATCCTTGATACGATGCGATAAACGAAAACATTTCAAAGCAACATGATAGCATGAAAACTTACCAGTGGAACGTTATTTCTGGGGTTTTCCTGTATGAAGCGTTGTAACACTGGGGGTCACAACACTTCACCATTTTATTTCAATAAATATTGGCTACTAAACCTCCAAATTTCACAAAAAATTTATGACAACACAATGTAAACAAACGCCATATGTCTTATGTCTTGTATCCTAATAGCAGACTTCCACGCATTGAAATTTTGTCAATGTGTGCGTTTGTGTTGCACAATGTTGCAACAAATAAAAAAATGATAGGAACATAGACATTTTTGCTTGGAGGGAAAAGGACACAGATTCCCATACACGTGTCTATGTGGGTGTGAAAGAACAATGGGTAATTTTGTATGGAACCCGTACCCACCGTGTAGCATTTTAAAGTAGGTGTCATTTAGAAGAGGCGTAATTTACTGACAGAAAAACGAATGAACGATTGAATGAATGAATGGGAGACCGAAGTTATGATAACTTCTTTTTTCTATTTTTAATTGCCAAGTATTATAACAATAGCACCTTTTTCTGTTCTATATACCAAATGAACCACCAGACATTCTTCAATTCTAAAGAGAGACCATCTTAAAGCTAAGACGGTCTCTCTTCGTTTCCTCTATACCGTTCGTGTTTGCTATGGGCAACATATTAAATAAAAAACCATCAGTCTTAAAAAGCACAGTTTTATTGCAGAACAAAGAAGCATTTTTATATTGTATTGCTACTTTCAATTATTATATCGTCCCAGGCACTTGCCGGACCGACGAAGTTATCTAGGTGCCTACCCACACCTAAGTACCATATTATGCTAACAGTGTGGGCACAGGCACCTAGAGTTCTCATACCTGTCATGCAGGAACAATAATATGCTTCGATAGCTTCTCTGCCCTGGACATTCTCTTTAAGCAAAATATACGTATAATATATTTTATTCGAGACGTGCCTCGATAATATTCGGCCTCTAATTAATGAGCAGTTTTCTGTCACTAGCCCATGCTCCAACATACTAGGGCTAGGGCTAGAAGATACCTCTATATTATATATACCATCTCCACCTCGCAAATGCTCGGCAACGTACGATCTAGCAAGTTTTAAGTGGTATGTTCCCAAACTGAATAAAATGACGTCTTCTTCTGTCAATTGTGGAAATGGTATTGATGTAGCCGTCATTGTAGTGAACACCGCCCGTTGTCGATTCATATTTTCTGCGACTACATAATTGCCCAGTCTATTGTGTTCGTTTATTCTTTGAGCTATTATATCGATAAAGGCTTGGGCATGCTCATTATCCGTCAGAGGCTGCCTAAATGCATTTATAAGTGCTCCTGCAATGCGAAAGTCTTCAAACACGTGAGGGAGTGTTTTGTTAATAAGTGTATGCCTGAATATCTTGTAGTCCCTTTTGAACCATCCATTTATGACTTCAATGACCCATCGCACTATTGTGATTTGTCGAGATTTATTTGCTTGTATGTCTGTGAGCTGTGTGGCATGTCTGTCTTTGCTCGGCGGCATATGGGCAACATAACCTGCACTTTCTATATCTGGTATAGAGTCTCTGAAACCTCGATCTAATATAAAAACGTCATCTGTTTGTAATATTATATGCACTGGGGACGTGGTATCATTCATAATATAACTCATGATTTGGGCATCAGATTTTGTTGCAGCGTATGGTCCACAAATATCTATAATATAGCCGTCTGGGCATGTAATTAAAAAGGGTTTTAGCAGGTTTTTGTATTTGTGTAAGCTGTAGGTTTTTTTTTGGAACAAAAAGTTTTTACTTTTCTGGATGTATATGTACGAACCATCACATAGAACTATAGCCACTGGGTTTAATGGGTTGGAATATAAAGATGATGGCACTGCAAGGCTGTGAGCTATGATATCATCACGGCTTATATGATTAAAACCTAAATGGCGAACAACAAAGTTTTGCATCAAGCAGTTTCGTGCAGTTTTAAGTAAAACACCAATCGTTTTTCGAGATACACCTATTTGTGAGGCTATACGAGTATTTGGTTCACCAGACCTTAGTTTTAATAAATAGACTCCCAGTGCAGTTTTTGGTCTTTTACATTGATCTAAAAGAGACGGTGTTTCATTTAAAATGGTTGCGAATTGTTGGTGTGTTAAGCCAGTTAGGTAAAATAGATCCTCAGGTGAAATGTTGTTTATATTGTCAAAATCTATATTAGTCTTATGTTTATATGCATCTCGTAACGTGTCGATCACATCTTTTAGTTGATCTGGCGTGAATATCGTCTCCCCATTATCATACAGAGAGCTCCAATTATTTGAGTTGATGTGATGTGTACAAATGCGTGCATTTTCAGCAACGTATACGCTATAATCAACTAACAAAAATACTTTTATAAAGCTGGACACTCTATGAAGTTCTTGGTTGATGCACCCGCGGAATAAGCAGTGACGCGCCGTATTTGCAACCCTCCTATAGGTTGGAACAGATGTTGGTTGCATGGTTGCTTGCTCTGGATTTGCGAGTTCTTGGTTTTGTTCTTGTTCGAACCTGGCTTCCTGCCTTCTTCCAGCTACCCAACAACGATGACACATATATTGAACTTGATTGAGGGCTATCTAAAAGAAAGAAAAAAACTCAAGTTATGTATTATTACGGATTTGACGTATGATTTGAATTGATATGTACCTACTTAGAATAAATGAACAACAATTATATTTTACTAACCTCATTTATGTTAATCCGTTCCATCACGTACTCTGTGAAGCCTGGATTGTCTTCCAAATAGGCTCGCGTCAGCTCATGCCGGTTTCGGTCACGTAGTACTGATCTTGTACACGTAATACACAATACACGGCGTTCACCTTCCATTTCGTTGAAGCAAATAAGTAATGTCTAATCCGATCGTAAAGCAATACACTGAAGTCCGTTGTGAAGGCTGAGGTTGTAGGTAAAAGAACGATAAAAAAATAAGATGACAAAAATGCGCGCGCTCAAAGAAAGTTCCAAACAGGTACTAACTAGTAACTTGTGAGAACAAAAAATCGAGACGGCGGCGGCGGCGCTGACTGCACACTATCTATTTCACTTGCACTTATGGGTACGTCGGCTTTACTGTACTACTTACTCCGCAACTCCGGATGCCAATTACGACACACCGACGATGCTAGCGCATTAATACCGCGAAAACGTTGAATGCGCGTGAGGTAAATTCGCAAAGGATTTTCGGCATTTTTATAGCCGAATATCTTTTTTCCCCCATGGGCTACAAAATTGGCCCCATACAACAAATATATATATTTTCAAAGACCTTTCTAATGGTACCGGTTTCAATTTGCTACAAGGGTGGGTACGTTTTGTTCCATGTTCTTTATGCTAAATCTGCTTTTCTTTATTATGTCTGTGGTTTGGTGGAATTATTTTTCTGGAGACGCGTTACTTGTCTCTGGCGCGCGCGCAATATTGATGTCATAAAAGATAGTACCTGGATGACCGGTATTTTTAATTTGGTAAATCGTGTTTTTCGGAAATTATATTTAAATACGAATTACTTGCTGATGAAATATGAATAATATTTTTCGATCTGACTGACAATAATAAAAATTATTTAAATAAAAAATCATGAGGGAATATTTATCTAGCAAAAGAAGGTACTTGAAAAAAAGGGTACAAATAATGGACGTGGAGACATCCGGACTCGAACCGGAATATTCTGGTTTAGGGAGCGCCCTCTTTCTCACCTGAGCTTATTATAACTTTGTAGATGGTGACGAAATTTACCTTCATATTCTAATGATATTGTAGCAGTTTTTCATTGCCTGAAAACACGAATAAAACGTCATTTTCTAAAAATTGATCCTAGCTAAATCGATTTATCGTCCCCCGAAACCCCCCGTATATTAAATTTCATGAAAATCCTTTGAGCCGTTTCCGAGATACAGATTATATATATGTATATAAATATTTATATATATGTCACCGTTACATTGTAAAAACCGTTAGATTATAATGTAACTCGCAAAAATACAAACTGTCGAAAGATTACAATTTAACGCATTATTTTTCGGTAGATTGTAATCTGTTAGGTTTATTAACCTGATAGAACCTAAGTGCCAAGCCTGCGGTCGGGCACTACCTGATTATATATGTCGTATCCCTAACCTAACCTACAAGAAATACGCAAGAAAACGTAAATACAATTAATATTTCAAAACTTGACACTCAGAACATTGAACGGTTCACAATCTATAGACAGTTTTCAATTTCGCGAGTTAGATTATAATCTAACGGTTTTTACAATCTTACGGTGACATATACATACAAGAATTACTCGTTTTAAAGGTATTAGATTTTCCGGTTTTCTCAATTGTATTACAATATAAATAGTGCAGTTTGAGGAATACATCAGTGTTATCTAAGTTGTATCAGTTGTATACGCAAAGTTTATGTAAGAATAAAATAGCTGTCATGGAATCTCGAGTTTTCACAGAGTTCATTTAAAAATAATAACCTCATAAGGGCAACTTTTCTACATAAAACTCTAATACCTCGATTACCTTAGGTTCAATTAAGTTACTATTAACCTCATAAGGGAAACTTCTCTACATATTTTTTTTGTTTTTTAAAACTTTAGACTTCACTAACTCCGTGTTTTAGTAGGCACAGAGTCTACTAGACAAGCCATAACGATTGTGCCTTGAAGTAGTGTTGTTTCAGCAGCCAATTTTACATGTTATGATTATTTTTGTATGGTTTTCTTTTTTCACAATTTTAAAAGTTGTAGATCAAAAGTTGATCAGTAGCTACCCGTGAAAGGTTATAAGTATTTTTAAATTAAACCTGAATATTATCAATATGCTATTGTACGAGATTTAAAGAGCTGGTATGGAAAGTCAAATCCTATCTTAGACTCCTTTAGATTTTAGATCACTTTAATACTCTTCATCATTTACCTATTATTCTCACTATAATCCAGCTAGAGAATATCTATTTGATCTCTGCAACCAATGAACGAAAAGTTTAGGCTTAGAAACCATAATGGTCTTAATCATAAGAACAACATTTCCATCACTCAAATCAAACATTTTCTCAAATTTCGCCGCAAATCGTGACATTTCCTCAAAACAAAAATAAGGAATAAAAATATCGGCAGTTTCTTTGATGCTGAGATGTTTATCACATCAACCCATTGCTGGCTCACTCCCGAGTACAAGTCTCCTTTCGGAATGAGAAGGATGTGGCCATGGCCCACCACGCTGGCCAAGTGCAGATTGGCAGATTCACACGCCTTTCAAGTACATTATGAAGAACTTCCGGGCATGCATCTTTGCACACGATCGCGATGTTTTCCTTCACTGTTCACTGACGTAAGTGATATTTACTAATTTGTTAAAATTTTACTATCACTTGCTTCGAACTCTAAGAAATTAAGAAATAAGAAGGTAAGAAAATGTGCATGGGTGGCGGTAATTACTTACCTTCAATTGACCTACTCGTTTGCTTGCTATTGTAAAAGGCAGGCTTATGTCAACAATACTTTAAGCGTTTAAGTTTGTAATAGTAGAGTTGGAAACTCGTAAGTAAGCAAAGCACCATTCGCAACATGTTCCATACGGGCGCTAACAATACAATCAAAAGTATCGATTATTTCACCGCTAGTTCAAGGTTTGACTTATGTTAATAGCCTACTTTAGGAAACTTGGATGTTTCACTTTGGTCAAGTCAATTAAGTATTATGAACTAAGACGAGTTTTTAATCGGATTTAGAAACGCAACAGACACTAAAGATGGTGTCTGTTGTTAAACTGGTAAATAAGAATTTACCAGTTTACTTGATAGGTTGGAAAGGTAAGTAACTAACTACACTAGCGGCACGCTATGATGGCCGGTTTGACACATTACAATAGTGATGTGGAATGTCAATTTATTCTCGAACAAAAAACAATTAAGTTTTGTTTTTGTACCTGATTAAATAGGTTTAATAAAACAAAAATGTATATGTTTATTTAATTTATTTGAACGAACTGAATATTTGAACGAAAATGAATATACATACTTTATATGCACACAAGAAACATATGAATACAAAAGATACCAAAAAAGGTGCCACAAAAGGCCATAATTAATCAGATTCGTCCATACTACTATTTTCACTGTCGTCACTGCTATCATCACATACATTAATAATTATATGTTCGTTTTCTATAATATTATCTATTTTCACATCTCTTTCATAATCTTCCCTTATTAATTTAACAGTTCTATTCACAACCTTTTCCCAGTCTCCTTTAGTCACATGTTCACAAGCTTCTTCTAATAATTTTAGCATTTTTTTTGTGGTAAATGGGGGTTCTGTATTGTGTCTTGCAGCATATCCCTTAATTTGAGCCCACACCAACTCAATCGCATTATACTCACAATGGTAAGGCGGTAACCGTATAACTCTGTGCCCATGTTCTAATGCTATTTCGTCAATGACGTATCGGATCTTGGTTGGTTTGTTTTCTTTTAAAAGACGTACTAATTCCGCTTTTAACATATTCATGTTTGCATCTACGCCATTTTTACGAAGCCATGCGACGATATCAGCTTTCTTTTGGGATTGGGCAGGTGGCTTGTCAATTTGCATCGAGTGGTATGGGGCGTTGTCCATAATTATAATAGATGGTTCAGGGAGGCTACACAACATTGAGGTAAACCATTCAGTAAACTTTTCTCCATTCATGTCTTCATGATAGTCTCCAGTGGTTTTTGACGCAAAAGCCATGAGAGAACCTTCGACAAACCCGTTGATGGTTCCGGCGTGACAAATTATAAGTCGCGATCCTTTTCCTACAGGAACTTTGGAAGTAGATGCTGCTGTGTCATCGTTCCAAGAACGGCCTACAGTATGGTTAGCATTAAGCCATGTTTCATCCAAGAACACAACATTTTGCGAATTTTTGATTTCTTTCACTTGCCGTAAAAAAGTATACCTTGCCATCGCTATATCAAATCTTTCCATCAATATTTTGCGTTTGTTACATTTTTTGTATCGAAATCCAATGGTCTTCAAAATCTTCGTTAAAGAACTTTCCCCACCGAAGAATAATCCAGCTTCCTTCAGTGAATGCACCAACTTTTTTCTTGTTGGATACTCCTTCTGTAAATAGTAGCCGTAAACATGTCTTCGGATAGCATCGGCATCAAAGCTATCGATGCCTACGACTAGTTTTGCTCGTTTTCTCTTTTTTGGTGTGTGAAGTTTATTTTCTTCTGTGCCAGTCTCGCCATATTTTTTTTTAGTTATCCGTCTAACAGTTCGTTGTCCAATATTAAGCGCATCAGCTACGCGTTCAACCACTGACGTTATAGGTAAAATTGGCCCTCCATTTTGAGCTTCACGATCGAAATAGTTACGAAGGCGTATTACGAACTCACGTGTCTGACTATTTAGAACAGTTCTCTGCGTACGTTCGGTCATATCGACGAAATCCACAACAAAGGGCTTGAACAGAGTCCAAATTAACGAGCAAGGGTCAACAGTAATGCAGTATCAATATTTGAAATCCAAAGCCAGGTCAAAACTATATCACAATCGCATTGCACTGACAGTTTATACTTTTCGAAGCAACGTCAATTCGAAACTGCTTTGTTTTGCATTGAGCATTGACGCGAGTTTGCCGGAGGTAGTAGTTGTGCTAGCCAGCGATCCTATGTGACGATCGTATTAGATTCCATTTTTAAAAATTTATTGATATTTTTTTGCGATTTCAGAGGTTTGTCCACATAGTGAAAATTGTTCATATTCACAAGTACATTCACCCCTTAAATGGTGCAAACTGATTTTTCTACACTTGTATACATTTAAGAAATCAATTTAATAAATAAATTTTGAGTCCTAAACCTAAAACTACATTCGATAAAATTTATGAATCTTTGCACATCACTATCGTCAATAAAGTAATACAATTATTTCCTTCAAAGTCGTTATCAATTAATACGGAACTTCATGAGCGGACTAATGTCAAACCGGCCATCATAGCGTGCCGCTAGTTTAATAACCGAAAGCTAAGTAGAACTTTTAACGTAACTCTAGTTTCCCATTTGTTAACCTAAATACTAGCGGCTAAGAATCCAGAGCCTCATCCATACTAATAGTATATAAATCAGAAAGTGCGTCTGTATGTCTGTCTGTCTATCTGTCTGTCTGTCTGCTATGCTTTCCCGGCCCATATTTTCAACCGATTTTGCTGAATTGGTACAGGGATAGGTTGTATCCCGGGGAAGACTGCAGATGAACGAGCTAGAGTAATGAGCAGAACAATTGTTATTAGATTGAATTGCATGTACAAGAACAGTATTAAATCACTGTCGAATACTATTACTTGTTTGCCCGCTATACCTGGCTGCAAAGCACCTGCCTTGTGTTAAACGGCCGTAACATCAAACGACGAATCGTAACGATAAGCATCGCATGTGTAGATAGGTGAAGAAGCAATTTATATCGCCCACAACGTAGTAGTACCACAGAATAGGTAATTGTAGTTGTAGTAGTATTACATAATGCGTTGACCTTGCCCCACTTAGCAGAAGGTACATAATTAAATCAGTTTTATGAAGGTGTCGGGGGTACGTAGCGTTCAGGGTGGTTGTGCCTTACAATAAAAATATTACTCTCAAGGTTCAATACACTCTATGGCTATTATTACATTTATACCCTTTCCTGCATGAATTAAAATAACCAATCTGACCTTATTCCTGTGACCTTCCTAAGAACTTCCATATGAATAGACATTGTGATTACACTTCCCTCTTAAAATGTTAACGGGAGGCCTTTACGCGTGCCTCTTGCCCGATAAATTACAACACGTGAATACGCCTACGTTAGGGATTTGGCTTTTTTATCACGATCAGCTGTGGAATGAAAAGATTATAATATCCAACATTTATAGGTATCTACTTATGCGTAACAGATGCGCGGTAAGCCTAGCGGCACGCAGTCGAGGGCAATTTTATAACTATCTGATGCTGATAATACAATAAAATTGTTTAGAAAAACAAAACCATTTCAAGTTCTATGCGGTTTTTGTAATAACTAGCATGCTAGTAATCTACGTTCCTGGTCTCCGGTAAGATGCCGCGTAAAAACCGATTGAGGGTAGGGTTTAATATAACTACCGTATTACTAACAGGTTAGCCCGCTACCATCTTACACTGTATCATCACTTACCATGAGATGAGATCGCTGTCCAGGGTTTACTTGTAGTGGAATAAAAAATGTATAATGTATGTAATAAATAAGACGCGCTTGCAAAACGCAGAGTTATCCTTTTAAACCAGAGTTAGCTGCTACTTTGACAAAATTCGTATAAAACTTGTGTCAAAATTTCAAAATCTCTGCGTTAAACGTAACCCAGCATCACTGCAAGCAGGCCTAGGTCGATTAAAAGTTGAGTACCTAACTTCATAGGTGTTAGAACTTAAAAACCAATTAATTAATTCCTTCGAGTCTGCTGCTCTCCAAACTAATAAAGTTTCGTAGTCCCATTTGTTAAATTGTTTTTCCATTGTTTCAGCTCGTCAGCAAGTGAGCTCATCTCGAGGCGAGGCGTCTTCTCTCGCAGACAGTATGGCTCCGTTGAACAGGTGAGCTCTTGAGCCGCGCTCGTGCTTCGAATATCATTTTGAACTATGTCAGGGCCATTCAAGAGTGACTGAACAATTGCAAATTATTTTTGAAACGATAAACCGGTCAAGTGCGAGTTAGACTTGCGGACAAAGGGTTCCGTAGTCCATACCACCGCACAATATTTTAGATATATTATACTATATATTATTTTAGATATATATACAATTATTTTAGTAAATAAAGAGAAAGATGTTATAAAGATACGTAATTAATGTGATATAACTGCACACTTGCATAATCGCTAAACTGGTAGCGCCTGACAGACAATTTGACACCCTATGAGTACGGAACCCTAACTTAGAAACGATTTTCAGAATTTTCCCTGTACTTGTGCGTGCTGACATTGCTTCTTGCTAAACATGATTACATAGGTTTTGATTTATTGGCGAGTGTCAAAATATGCGGCATAAACGGCCGTATATTTTCATATTTACCAACCTATTCTATGCTTTTGTTGAGTTTACTTAGAAGCTTGATTTTTTTACAGCTCCAAGGAACGTAAAGTATTTAAAATAAAGGACATGACCAGTAATTGCCCTCCGATTCGGGACAATGCACAGGATTTCCGTTTTTACAGTAAGGTTTAAAAATTCAAAACGAAATTATTATGGATTTATTATTCCAAATAAGGTCAGGGTACAAATGACAAAAAAAAACAGTACGTTTATTGTTTAAATCTTGAGCGTCCGCTTTCCTCTTTAAGCACTACTCCATTTTGACGTTCCATTATATCCATGCCTAATAATAATCTTGTAACCCTACATGAATACCATCTAAGTACCTTAGTCATTATATTATGAATGATTTATTTTTGATCAATTAAATAGCAATGAAAAGGAAATGTATGTTTTGTTTATAATTATTTTTATTTTTTGACAAGTCTCAAACTAATAGATCGAACAAAGCATTTTGAAATACTGCGTTTAAAGGAACGCCCTTTCACATTGCATATGCTGCCATCTGTGGTCGAATAGTTGAACTTGTTAACCAAAAGTGGTGAGCAATAATTATAAATAATTTCTAGACTCACCACAATAACTAGCGCCATCTAGTGTGGGAAAGCAGTTTTTGGTGAAACTTTTTTTATTTATTTTCTCTGTTTTCAGAGCCTTCAGACTCCTGAAACTTTTTTATTTGAAAACTATAAAATATTACAATTACAATAATAAAGAAATAATACTTGAGAATAGTTTTTTAGACTCGCTCAACACAATAAATAGCGCCATCTAGTGTGGGAAAGCAGTCTTTTGGTGAAACTTTTTTGTTCATTTTCGCAGTTTTCCGAGCCTTCAGACTCCTGAAACTTTTTTATCTGAAAACAGTGAAATATTACGATTACAGTAATAAATAAATCATTGCTGAACATTGATTTTTGACACCTAGGCAAGCTGTCATAGTTCCACCGGTCAAGTCCTTTCAACATGATATCTCTACGCTTGCCCAAAAAGGCAAAAAAGGGTGTTGACAGACAGACAGACGGATAACGAAGTGATCCTATCAGGGTTCCTTTTTCCTCTTGACGTGAGGAACCCTAAAAAAACTGAAACAAAAGTTAATTAAACAGCTGATTGCTTCTTTTAATCCGAGTTCGGCGTGCGAAATTTTCAATTTGGTTTTCAATAAAGTTATTTCTTTTGAATTGACTTTGTAAGCTAAGCATTAATCTTGCAAAATTAAAACAAAAATAGGTGATAATAGTCTAGTAGTTAAGACTTTGGGGGGTCCTATTTGGGGGGTCCTAGGTTCGATAACCGTCCATGCAACTCTTAACTTTACAGAGTAATAATGTGTGCTACAATTCAGTAGCAGTGCCTTATAACGGTGGAGGAAAACATGTTGAGGAAACCTGCTTACCTGATCGGTTTCCATAAAGTTCTCAAGGTAATTGAAGTCTGCCAAATCGCACTTGCCGAGCCAGAGTGATGAACTATGTTATAAAAACTTCTCATTTTAAGAGGAGACCCATGTAAAAATCACATGGTTGGACGTCTTTGCCACTAGAGTGATAGCTAGCCATGGTCGAAGCTTAACCAGACTAAACCAGAGAATCAGAAATTACAAATTCCCAATTTGACCCTGCAGGAAATCGAACCCGGGTTCGATAAGATAACTTGTAAGATAACTTGTAAGACCACACAGCGCTCACCACTGCTATATCAAAAATATAGAGAAGAAAATCTATGTTGTTCCATCCAAGGAACTCCTTAATTTTCGGGGATAAAACAACTATACTTACTCCACTATGCCCATGCAAGAAATCACGTCTATCCGTTGCTCTGTTGTGGCTTGATTGAAGGACAAACACACTTCCCCATTTATAATACTTGTATGAAGTATGATTAGTATGATCTTGTTTATTTATATACGCATGGAAACAAATGACAAAAAAGTAAGTTAAATCGCAAAACGTAATAAGTGCTAAGCAGTCCACGAAATATGCTTATGGTTTTCCATCAACGTCTGCCACGGTAATTGCTTTTTGCCCCATTAAATGAAAAAAGTAGAAAATGAAGTCGCAAATAAAAAAGCATTAAAGTATTTTCTGGTGTCTCTTTATTTTTTAAATAAGTATGAGATTCTAGATGATGCCCGAAGATTAAGTTTTTTTATACCTGGTACAATTCCTCAATTATACGGGATAAAAAGTAACATATTATGGCATGTAATAGGTTGAAAAGATGTGCCGTTAAAGCGACAAACACACTTTCTCATTTATAATATTAATATATATATATATATATATATATATATGCCTAGCTATGTAGTCTAGTGGTTTAAGCGTACGGCCTCCTAGGCTCCTATTCGGGTAGTCGGGGGCTAGATCCCCGGCACGCGCACCACTTGCTTTAACAGTGATACAAAAAATCGTGATACATGTGTGCCAAATCGAACTAGGCCAGTGTGGTAGACTATGGCCAAACTCTTCTCAATTTCTCATTCTAAGAGAAGACTCAAGCTTGGTAGTGAGCTGGTTGACGGGTTCAAATGGTGAGGACGATGAATATAATGACTATGCGCGTCGTACTAACTATTTTATTACAAGCTTCTAAATAACATAGTTAGTTAAGTAAAGTCATTGTAAATCCAATATGGCGGACTTAGATGACGAACTAGTTATTTTCTATGCACCCTTCTATTTCTGTATGGGTATTATTAAAAGAGTTTGCTGAGAAGAATACAAAAAAATGGCGTCAAACTAAATTCAATATAGTGGACGATAAAAGCTTGTGCTTATTAAAAAATATTTTTAATGAATTAAGACTTAAAGTCCAACAAAGGTAAAACGCGATGAATTGTGTATGAAGTCATCAATTACAGCAACATGCATGGATTAAAATTTATTTTTTCATATAAAAGGCCTTGTAACGAGATTTCGAGTGTTCCAAGTTGTTAGAAGTTTTAAGCTTCGTTAGGGGGACAATTAAAACTTTTTAACAATCTCAGTTTTTAGAATTAACTGCGTATATACCGGTAACAGGATATATTAGGTATAATAATTAATACCGAGAAACAGAGACTCCCCCTTTAATATAGTTACCTACAAATCAAGAGTGAATAGGCATCTTCTAGACAGGCGCACCACCTAATAGGCTGCATCACCACTTGCAAGCAAGTCTGATTGCAGCCAAGCTCTAAATTAGCAGTTATAGGGACTGCCTATAGAAGTGAAAATGTTTTATTTTTTAATAAAAAATATTTAATTATCTAAAATATAAACCTTCACACTAAGGCATTTTTTTGACATAGGTTGTCCAGCGCGGAAATTCATTCCGGAAAAGCATTCCTGCTACCATTCCACGAGGGCATGATTTATATAGCATTTAGGTTAGGCTAGCTAGCATTAAGTTCTATTGTATTATTTTCAATAAATAAATGTATTAAAAAAACTAAGGCATTAAAGTTTAATTTCGAATTTAGTATATTTATATAAAAGGCCTTTTGTCTTCGTAACAAGGCAAGTATGTCGCTGTTCGCGAGCGTGTCGGTCACGCGAATTTAAATTTTTACCCACTACCAAAAAGTGATCAACGCAGCTAAACAAGTTTTCACTTCAAAAAATTAAAAAAAAACCACTATTTTGTGTCATAGCTTCGTAAAAATATAAAAGATCCTTGGCTACGCCCAGTCCATATTATACATAACATACCATCAATCAATCAATCAATCAATAATCTTTATTTGGAACATATTATAAATGGTTTACAATAGTTGACAACGGTGGCACTGCAATAGTGTAAACTGTGCTGCAGATGCCACCGCCCACCTCCGAGTTTCAATGCACATAATAATAATAATGTTCCTCTTACATGCAATTATAGAAAGTTACAAAAGAGAGAGGCATGTGTGTGCGTGTGTGTGCGTGTGTGTGTGTTTGTGTGTGCGTGCGTGTGGGTGTGTTTGTGCGTTTGGGTGTTTATGTGGGTGTGGGTGTGGTGGGTGTATGCGTATGCGTGTTTGTGTGTGTAGAAAAGAGGATATAAATTAGTGTGTATGTTTATTGATAATTTTTAAGTGATTGTTTTAGCATACTAATTAAGGCATAACTCTTCGATTTGGTCATAATTCATTTGCAGTAGCCATGTGGAAATTTTTGTTTTAGCGATGTGTTTAATCAAGGGGTAGATATTTAAGTGCTTGTTGATTTTATTGTATAAGAAGTTAGCTAGAAATGAATGTTGGTGTTTGAAGAAAGTTGTTCGGGGCCTGTATTTGGTAGTAAAAACTATATCGCTTCTGCGTTTCTTAGCCTGGAATGTGGGATCAAATACCAGGGAAGAATGTGTCCTGAGGGTAATAGATAAGAGGAACAACTGTCGAACTGTAAGTACTTTGCCAGTGGCATATAGTAAGTGGGTCGGAAAACGATAGTGTTTATGATACATGACTTTGAGAACTGACCTCTGTGCCCGTTCAAGATGAATTAAATGGGTTTTGCCAATACCTCCCCACACAGAAATGCAGTACGACAATATAGATTGACACAGAGCGAAATAGATAGCCTGAAGTAGGTCAGGTTTGAGTACATTCCTTAATTTTTTAAACACCCATATAAGTTTTCTTACGCGCCCTGTTAATTGGTTGATTTGAGGAACCCATGACAGATGCTCATCAAGAATGATTCCTAGATATTTGATATGCTGTACTCGTTCAATCTGTGGACAATTACATGTTTTGGAGGAAGTGTCATTACAGTTATGTGCTTGGATTTTGTATTTTGACCCAGTAGGTAAATCAGTTCTTTTTGAAATTGAAAATGCTAGGTGCTTGGTTTTACTTGCGTTGAGTGTTAGCAGATTAAACTTTAGCCAATGGATAACAGTCTGAAAACCCTCTTGTGCCAGTGAGTAGGCTTCCTCCCAACTCTCTCCTTGAAATACAATAGCCGTATCATCCGCGAATGTAAATATGTTTCCGTTTTTTAACTGGATTTGGCACAGATCGTTTATGTAGATCAAGAAGAGAGTTGGCCCTAGGATGCTTCCCTGAGGTACTCCGTACTCGACTGAAATATCATCGCTAAGATTGTTTTCGATCTTAATTTTCTGAACTCTGTCGGATAGGTAACTCTTAAAAAGATTTAAAGCTGTACCACGAATTCCAAACGATTCTAGTTTGTCTAAAAGGGAAGGAACAGAAACGGTATCGAAGGCTTTTGCAAGGTCTAAGAATATTGCCAAGCACTTATTTTTTCGATCCAGATTATTTGAGATGGCATCGACGAGTTTGGTGACTGCGTCTTCTGTTGACCTGCCTGCTCTGAATCCGTATTGGTTATTTGATATTAGACCAAATTGGTTCAGAAATTTGTTAAGTCTATTGTTTATCAGCTTTTCAAAAATTTTAGATAGGGCTGGCAAGACAGAAATTGGACGGTAATTACTTACAACATTTCTATCCCCCCCTTTGAATACCGGATGAATAATTGCTCTTTTAAATGCCTTAGGGAAGATACCCCTATCGATACATGTATTAAAGATGTATGTTAATACGGGAATTATTTTATGTCTTATTTTTTTTAACAGTAATGATGGTATACCGTCCCAACCCGTGGCACAATCGTTTTTCAAGTTTAGTATTAAGGTTTCAATTTCTGATTCCTCTGCGGGCAACAAAACAATAGAATTGGCACAGCTAGAGGAGTTTCGAGTAACGTTTTGTATAGTGTTATTACTCGCAGATGAAACAGATCTGATATTCTCAGCGAGGGTTTTACCAACATTCGCGAAATAAGAGTTGACTGCATTAACAGATTTAAAGGGTGTGTTTTCTACCGTTAGAAGTTCACTTGACGAGTGATTGTTATTAGAAAAATCAGCAATTCTACTAATACACTGCCAGATCTTAACAGAGTTTTTACCACTTTTTTGAATTTCAGATTGTTCATACTGTTGTTTAAGTTTTTTTATTAAATTATTGCAAAAATTCCTATATCTCTTGTAAGTAGTCTGTAGGATTTCATTGTTGGGGTATCTACGAGCTCTGCAATGAAGTTTGTCGCGGTTGCGAATACACTTTACTAAGCCCGGGGTAATCCAAGGTTTTAACGGTCTATGTTTACCTTTTATAGTAACTTGAACAGTATGCTCTTGTATTTTTTGTGATATAGTAGAAATTAGGGTGTCAACTAAATGATCAGAATCTTGTGACTCATAGATCCATGAAAATTCAGTATTATCTAGGTCCAGGGCTAATAACATACCATGCTTATAATATTTGTTTTATTCTAATACAAGTTAGCCCTTGACTACGATCTCGGCAGTCTAAGGTAGTAGCGGGCTAACCTGTTAGGGCTTAAACTATACCTTTTTTTATCCTCTACAAGCTAGCTCTTGATTACGATCTCACCTAATGGTAAGTGAAGATGCAGTCTAAGATGGTAGCGGGCTAACCTGTTAGGGGTATGGCAGTTATATTAAGCCCATACCGTTATTCGGTTTCTACACGGCATCGTACCGGTACGCTAAATAGCTTGGCGGCACGTCTTTTACCGGTAGGGTGGTAATTAGCCACGGCCGAAGCCTCCCACCAGGCCAGACCAGGGAAAATTCAGAAATTATAAATTTCCAAACCCTGCCGGGGATCGAACCCGGGACCTCCGGATACTAAGGGAACAGCGCTACACACTGCGCCACGGAGGTCGTCAAAATATACCAGTTATACCGCCTATAACAGTTATATTAAACCTCTAACTAAGTTCCCCTAATCAGACAATTTTAAGCAATGTAGATTTCTTATACCTACAATAAAACAAAAGCTTTAGAATATATCAACTCAACTATAGATATTGCAAAGGAAGTTTTCGGTAAAATCTATACTAATACAAATATTATAAATGCGAAAGTTTGGATGGATGTAAAGATGTCTGTATGTATGGATGTTTGTTTCTCAATCACGCCCCAACGGTTGAACGGATCTGGCTGAAATTTGGCACAGAGATAGATTATAGTCTGGAATAGCATATAGGCTATTTTTTATCCCGGAAAATTAAAGAGTTCCCGCGGGAACCAATATCCTCAAACCACGCAGACGATGTCGCGGGCATTCGCTAGTCATATTACAAATACCACTACATTTATGTGTAAGATGCGTTTAGAACTATGGCTAAGAAGGACAAGATCAAACGAACGTCTTAGAATTCAATTTTCTCGTCGAAACGTCCGGATATTGCCGTGTCACATGTGGCAGTACCAAAATTGGAAGCTATTATTCTCCAAGAGTTGGTAAATGGACTCTGCTGTCGAGATCACTTACTTAACGTAACTATCTGTACCAATAGCCGAATATAGTAGTCGATTACAGGGTGGAAAAAAACTAAGGGGCATAGAGGGGCATTAGCTACATTACATTATATATTGAAGATAGATTTAGTTAGTTCGATTCCCTGCTTTTTAAAAATGTTTAATTGCAGATATTCTTATTTTAAACTAAAATAATGTTTCCTTTGCGTGAAATTTGATATTTTCAATATTTGATGTACCTACCTACTTTCCATCCGTGGCCCCTTCGTTTTTTCCATCTTGTATATATACATGTTTAGTAAGTAGGTATATCTAATAAAGATAAAATTTTCTACCCAGAAGATATTATGAGTAGTGTACAAAAGTGTATGCAAATAAACTACTCATACGATTTGCCAGCAATGTGATAAATAAAGAAAATAATAAATAAAGTTATATTATATAAAAATAGGAAATTAAGTAAGTACCTATAATATATGATAGATAAATAAAAAAGATGGAATATCCAGCGATCCGGATATTGTTGCCTTATATACCTATTCTATTGTTGGAAAATGGATTGAGCTCAGGGGTTCAGTGACAAAAAAATTCTGATTTTTCTCTATGACTTACAAGAGACTAAAACGTATCATTTCAACTAAAACGTATTTCTCGAACAGGTTCTCGAAGTTCATACATGCTTCTTAACATGCAGGCTTTTATGAACAATTCAAATTATCTTGTCTTTTTTTAAATTAGTTAATTTGACAAACGTAGGATTACGATTATAATTATTAATTACGATAAAATCGGGGGTCAGATTACATATATTTGGATGCCTTGCGGATTCTATTATCTCCACAGGAGGCCAAAGTGAACGATAACAACAAAAGGGACCGTAATCGTCACCTGAGTGTGACAGTAGGGCACAATTGGGGCCTATATTTTATATCAGACGCTGTTCAATTCCACACAGCATAGAATGAAATGTCACTAGCAAACATAGCTTTGTGTTTCACCTGAAGCCATTAGCAAAAGAGAATAAGAAAAAATATGGCATGAACAATTCTATGCCAGTTCCATTCACGTCCCAAAATATCTACATATAAAGATTCCTGGATCCTGACTCGTTCACTCATCAACGCCCAGATTAGAAAGCTGAAATTTAAGCCTTTATAATTTAAACAAGGAATAATGCCGAATTTCATCAAAACCGGTTTAAAAGATGGAATGGCAAAGGTATAAATAAATAAGATAGAGGGACGGATACATTTGCATTTTTTTTAAAGTATTGATTAAAAGTGTGAATAAACCGAATGTCTGTTTTACTCATGTACACGTGTAGAAAATGTATAAGTAATTAATATTATTTTTAAATACAAACGTGTCGTTAATTTATCCATTTCAATATTATAATATTGTTATCAAGTCTGCCGCTCGTCCGTGGTTAATTTATCATCAACATTATATTTGTCTGGCACACAATATCAACGCTCTTTTGTTTTTAGGGATGCGACGAGCCGGAAATTCATTGTGATTGATATTATGTATGTTCCCTAATTAAACGATGAAATATGTATTAATTCAGCCCAACAGAATATTCTCGTATACCTTTATTACCTAATAACAGAATAGAGTAGAAACGTGTTGCCAACGTGAAATTTTAATTTGTGTAGAGCCATCGTTATGTACGTTGGCTCTACATAAATCTCGTATATAAACATCGGAATACTGGGTTAGTTAGTTTACGTCTGCTAGTGATATTTCGTTTAGCGTACTGTATATAAACTGATCCATCTTTTCGGGAAAACGAGGTAGGTATAGACTTAAAGACCGGATGTTTTACCTCACATTACCTATATTTATTATTATTTTATTAACCTATATTTTCAATACACAACACACCATTAAGTACATATAAACAGCAGTCTACACTAATATTAGGAATGCGAAAATTTTGGGTGGATGGATGGATGTTTGTTACTCAATCACGCCAGAACGGCTGAACAGATCTGAATGAAATTTGGCACAGAAATAGTTTGGCATATGTAGGCTACTTTTTACCCCTATGCATTTATTACCGAATAACCTAAATCCCCGTGGACGAAGTTAGGCATCAGTTAGTAACATATAAATATCATTGCTATTAAATTTATAGTTTACCTATGATTGATTGTCAACACATTAGTACCCTTCTATGTGTGTACAATGTATGACCAATACCAATACAATAGCTGACTGAAACCAATAACATAGCCTTGATGCAATTAAGGTTATCGTATCTAACAATATTTCTATTGATTGACAATGATAATTACAGAGAGTTAGCCAGTGAATAGGTATTCCGGAGATTGACGACTTGAAATCATTTTTTAAGTGTCCTCAGATTCGTAGAGAAGATCTTTATATAGAGTACCTGTACAGTAAAAATCATTAGGTACCTACGTTTGTAGGTATGTTTTTAAAATTCACAAGTTATCTATGCATTTTGTAATTTATCGTATACATTCAATGAAGTAAACAATTCTCTCACTAAAGTGGTACAGCGGTTTGAAGCTCATAACCTACTCCTCAATGGAAAAAAGGCAAAGTGTATCTACATTACGTAATGTCAAACAGGTAAAAACCACTGTACAACTTGATCATGAGGAATTAGATTTAGTGGATACCGCTGTTTTTCTCGGAATAACGTTAGATGCTAAACTCCAATTGGGCAATCACCTAAATGACTTATCGAACAGGCTTAGTTCTGCTGCTTATGCGTTTAAAAAGATTCGCCAGTTGACAAATGTTGAAACGGCGATATTAGTTTATTTTGGTTACTTTCATAGCATTATGTCATATGGTATATTATTATGGGGTAATGCTGCAGAATAGGGCTGTTCCAGTCATATATAATAATATATAGAGTATGGGGTCAAGACAGTCACTAAGAGATCAGTTTAAAGAAATCAATATTATGATAGTGCACAACCAATATACGAGTATATTTGAAGTATACGTACATTGATTAACACATTAATTCAAGAAAAAGTGATTGTCATAACGTCAATACTAGAAATTAAAAAAAACTTTTAATGCCTGCTTCTAGGCTTAGTAAAACTAGCAATTCATTTGTTGGAAACAGTGTCCGCTTCTACAATAAGCTCCCAGTAGACTTGTTGAAGCTATCTCTGAATAAGTTCAAAGTTAATGTAAAACGTAAACTCATTAAAAAATGTTATTACCATGTAGAGGATAACTTAAATGACAAGGAAGCTTGGCAATGATTTGATCTGATGCTCTGATAGTTCCTTAGTTAAGATGATTTGTGAAATGGTGATAATGAAAAAAAACCGGCTGAGTCTGTTGTGGGCTCTTGTCAGACTCTCTTAGCTTTAGTTACCGTTACTGATTATCACTATTATATTTTATAAATAACTGGACGTCAATAAGTGTAGTGTACCTACCTAAATTGAATAAACATTATTTGACTTTGACTTTGACTATTTGACACGTAATCACGTTACGGGGGGTTGCAAACAGCTGATATGAGTTGTAATGTCTTAAAATCTAAGCTTTTTCTGTTTGGATATCTACCATTTCAGCTTGCAAAACCGCCTAAATAAAATGGTACATTATATTATATAAAGGAATGCCACGTCTGTAACCTAATGAGACGGACGTGACCAATCAATGATCTACGCAGTTCCTCGAATTCTCAGAAATTTCTCTCCTAAATTCAATCATGGTACATCAAAGGTTTGCTGGCCCGTGATATTACTATCCATTTGTCATTGGTATGTACAATCACGCTTTATTGCCCACTGTAACGCACGTGTCAAGGTGTGCCCGCCGCTTGATTGATATTAGCTAATTATGCTACCAGGCTCTAAATATACCAACCTTTGGCGACGCTGTCGGTTCATTGCGGCGTGAAGGAATTACACACATCCAAACATATAAACTTACAAACATGCAAACTTTCACATTTATAATAGATATTAGTAAGGAATAAGACGGCCCAGGACTTCGAACTTGTGGATTTAGATTTTTTTTACAATCCAATGGGAAGTTAGGAACTCTTTGATGTTCAGGGATGAATAAAAGCTTGAATATGTCACTTTTCAGGTCTTTGTCTACAATATCCATACAAAAATCTGTTTGCGCTAGATAGGGACTAGTACAACCGCGTTAGTTCCACTGTGGTGAAATTTCTGAAAGAACATCCTTAGCGGGAGTGTACGGTATAAAGAAAACCAACTGACCAACTGACCAACCTGACCGACCAACGTATGTATGCGCTGGCATGTACGTTGGTCAGTCGATTCTGTTTCTCAAAACAAAACAAAACTCTTAAGTACCCTTCAAACGTAAACAAACTGCAGGTATAGACTTTCGAAAGAAACTTATAGTTTTCTGTGGAGTATTAGTTAACATTTCCGATACTTGTTTGCCAATAAAACAGTCTCACTATACTATATCCACTCCGTAATACATATAACCTTTTGCAACCTTTACTGGCTCGTGTACCAAGTTCCCAGAGTGAAGGCAACTTTGCCCACAGTTGAAAACTTACAAATGTTTTGAGTGAATACAGGTGAGGAAAATGCTTTAATATATATTCAGGATATTGATTTGGAAACTGAATGCTGAATAGGTATATTAGGTAATATTTAATATAATATATGTATTATGTATTTCACCCTTTAAAGTAGGTAGGTTTAAGGCTCAAGGTTAATTATTAGAGGCTAAACGACGATATAAATCAGTTTTCTTAAGAACATTTCTATAGCGAACCCACCTGTTATTGATACCTTCCTATGGCAGTGATATTAACCATACCACAGAATCTATAACTATACTATACTTAATATTATAAATGCGAAAGTTTGGATGGAGGGATGCATGAATGTATGGATGGATGTATGTTTGTTACTCAATGACGCCCGAACGGCTGAACGGATTTGGATGAAATTTGGTACAGAGATAGATTATAGTCTGGAATAACAAATAGGCTACTTTTTATCCCAAAAATGTACGGGTTCCCGTGGGAACCAAAAAACCTCAATCCACGCAGACGTCAGCTATCAGCTAGTAGGTAATAATAACGACTGTCGACTATTTAAACGACAAGGAAGCCTGGCAATGATTTGCTCTATGGCTCTGATAGTTCCTTAGTTAAGATGATTTGTGAGATGGTGATAATAAAAAGAAAAAAAAACCCGGCTGAGTTTGTTGTGGGCTCTTCTCAGACCAGGGCGCGTTTGGAAACCGCTTAGCTTTAGTTTTAAGATACCGTAACCAATTATCACCATCATGTTTTATAAGTAAGTAATTTTTTACGTCAATAAGTGTACCTACAGTGTACCTATATTGAATAAATGATATTGAGTATTGAGTATTGAGTATAATAAGCTGCCCATACCTCTGATTGGTTTCTACACGGCATCGTACTGGAATATTTAATCGTTTGGCAGCACGTCCTTGCAGGTGGGGTGGTAACTAGCCAAAGCCGCACACCAAACCATATCAATGAAAATTCATTCATACAAACTGACCCTGCCGAGCATCGAACCTGGAACCTCCCACTATAAGACCACAGCGCTCACCACTGCACCAGGGAGGTGATCACATTATTCGTGGAAAGATATCCACCACTACAGCCTATTAACGTACAACTGCTGGGCACAGGTCTACACTCTCATAGGAGAGAGGGAATAAGGAGCTTAGACCCACCACGCTGCTCAAATGCGGGTTGGCGGGCTTTAACGACTATTATCATGTTAGTGATAATAACTGGGACCGATGACTTAACGTGCTCTCCGAGGCACGGGGGTGAAACACCGCCAACTTCTAACTCCGGGCTGGCACTGAGAATTTCTTAATTGAAAAACCCAATATCTAAAAATTTTTATGCCCAAACGGGAATCGAACCCAGGACCTCGTGATCCGCAGTCGACTACGCTAACCGCTAGACCAACGAGGCAGTCCGAGGTATGGAAAGATATAGTCCTTGAACACCTTATTCAGGTGCTGGTGAGGCCACAATTATGATAAATAGATATATACATAAACATGCTTTAATAATTTTGATAATCTGTCTTTTACTTGTTTATTTATATATTTAGTACCAAACTTATATTTATATTTATGTTACTAACATTCGTTTTTAAGTAGATTGTAATACTAAATAATAAATATAAATAAAGGTTATTTATTTAAAAATGAAAATCAATGTGTCAAATCAATTAAAACTTCTTCATAAAGAAAGTCGTTTGTTATCAAAAATCGAATCAGTAACGCATTAGAACATCATTGACTCGAGGTGTCAAAAGTAAAATAAATGATTGGACAGAGAATAGGTATTGCAGTATTTATCAGCTATTCCCGTGACCCAGCTTGATTGCCAATAGACGCGTCAACAGTCAACACTAATAAAAGCGTCACATGTTGAACGCAGCATGCTTTGTAAATATAAATATTTTGCTTTGTAGATTCCGATTTATTTCGACTTAAAAACGTCCATTTTGTTATCGGCACAATAACTTAGGAATACAGCCACGTAAGAGGCAAAATAAATTATTGTCAAATTTTGTGTTTTCCATAAAAGCTTTGAGGTTTGAAAACAAATTGTGTAGTACTCTATTAAATGAAAAGGTTCCTAAAACGCTTGTATAAGCTCAATTTCTCATTTACATTCGGAAATTACTTTACTCCGGGACTTACATCTGTTTTGAATTTATTGATGTGAAAAATTGGATCCAAACGATACAATTTCGATACTTTGAGAACCTTCAATAAAAGGCGACCCTTGTATTTAAAATTGACGCGGTGTATTTAGCGTCTACTTTTTATATAAAAGGTTGCGCAGTGCTATTCATGGTCTCTCACAATATTTTTAACTCATATGTAAAGGGTGAAAAAGGGGAAATCTTATGCTTCCTTCTTGAATCTTTGTGTAAGAAGACTTTATAAAAGTCAAACACTCTAAAAATATCTACTGCATACAAGCCTTCAGTGTTATACATCTATACATCTACACATCCTTCACCAGCTTTAATCGCCTAAAATTAACTCTACATAAAACCTGAACGCACATGCCTGAACCGTAATCCGTAACTCGTAAGTAGCCATAATACGGTTCATAATGAAACGCTATAAAGTTGTAAGCCCATATGATTAAAAGTTTATGCAGCTGTTTTCTCGTTTGGAGTTCCAGGTCTAGTGTGGGCCTCAGAAGCTTTGGAGTTCATCTAGTCAAATCTCAAATCTTCAGTTAACAGTTAGCAAGAGCTTGTAAGTCGGAGTTACAACTTACAAGCTCCCTGTAAAAAGTTCTAGGTACAGAATGAACATATTTTTTTTCAGTTAAAGGAAATGTTAAAACAACAAACATAACCGTTCGCTAAGTTATCTTATTATATCTAACAACAATAACATCTAACCTCATTCGCTTTATAGAACTCCAGTGTATTAAACACTTTCATACCACTTGCTTACAGGTTAATATTGGTATACTTATTTAACAGCTAAGGATCTAGGGGTGAACGTCAATACGGAGCGGCGCGGTTGATTACGACGGAAATTGCAGCCATAAAGCTTGCTATCAGAAGATGTTATTTGGGATACTATCATTTTTATTAAAATGATCCTTATATAAAAGCTATAAGCTTGATTTTAAAAGAACTGTCTTTCGTTTAATATAACTTTAGTAAGGAATGTTGAACCATTAGATCTTCCATTACCTAAGTTTACCATTATTTAGCCTAAACAGAGAAATGACGTATTTAAATCATATTTAAATATAATTTAGTAGCTTTTTATTTATTCTTTTTATTTTTCACTACATGCTTCTTAGATGGAACTTCTTAATTTTCTGTAATGATGGATCTTCTTAATATAAAGTAGTCCCGGTTTTCAAAGTTTTCCCCTGGACCTCATGTAACATACCTAGAATTAAAATATCATGTTACAAAGTTTATGAAAAAATCCCGTTTTCTTCAGCTATTGTTCCTAAAATTCAGTCACCAATTTTTGTTTCGCAACGAAAGAAACATTTTTAAATCACAATACCTATAAAAAATAATAATAGACTAACAAATATACCTAAATAATTTTGTGCTCATACAAGGACAAATACAGTCAACAAAACAATATTATGATATGTAAATTAGCGGTCTCTCTGGAAATTTTCTCGCGGAAAACCTGATTTAGTTGCGTAGGGTAGAATCAAGCCAACCCTTTCTGCTAATACTAGCTTTGTATATTCCATCAAAACCCACAGATAAGAGATAACCTGAAACTACGCAGATAGCTATTCCCTATAGTTTGGCCTGGTGGGAGGAAATACCGTGGCTAATTACCACCCTACTGGTAAACACGTGTCGCTAAGCGATTTAGCGTTCCGGTACGATGCGGAGTAGAAACCGATTAGGGGTATGGGTTTAATTTAACTGCCATGCCCCTAACAGGTTAGTCGGCTAACATCTTGGACTGCATCATCACTTTCCATCAAGTGAGATCACAGTCAAGGGCTAACTTGTAGTGGATTTTATAAAATTAAATATTTATATATATTTTTATTATATAAAATTTTGAAAAATATCCATCTAAATCATTTCCCTCAGTATAGTTTGAATAGAAGTTATGTTGAGAATTATTTGCAGTATCTGAAATCACACGAGCAATGTTTTTTTAATAAGTACATTACAGTTTTGCGCTTGATTACAATCACACCTGATGGTCCGTGCCTGATGGGATGTGATGCTGAGGCCTAAGATGGAAAGCGCTTGCCTAGAAGATGCCTATTCACTCTTGATTTAAAGATACCGAATTGTAATTGGTGAGAACACAGATTTTGGAACAGTGTTCCAGACCCTACTACTTTACCTTTATAATCTAATACTTTGACTGCTTTCTCAGCCAGAATGGTTAATAATGATGATACTATCTATGAATAGCGGGCTACCCTGGTACTTAGTACCTGAAATCACTCAAACTATGTTTTATAGCACTCTAATTCAAGATAACCCTTGTCTGTGATTTGACCTGGGTGGAACTTGGGAAGTGATGACGCAATCTAAAATAGTAGCTGGCTAACCTCATAAGGGTATTCTATAGCATCTAACTGACTATGCTGACACCACACCCACAAAAAAGTTCTTACCTTGAATCGGCACCAACTCCAAATCACGTTATAAACCTAGAAATGATAGTTTGCTAAATGATGTTGATGAATTATGTCAAAATTTAAAATTTAATCCTTTGAAGTCGTTGCAATGGGCACTAAGTCAAATAAATGAAACATTCCACTCTACTGTTCAACCAGAAAATGAAATTGCAATGAGTTCAAAATCCAATCGCAGTTATCCTCTAAGTACTTTGAAAACGTTTGCGATTGTAGTATACCTACCTATTTCAATAATAAACCTCAAGACCGAAGTCGTGAACCAAGGCTGAAATTGAATAAGAAATCACGATCAAATTCGTAACAGCTATTTCGCAAGCAAATAAAATATTTTCTCTACATAAAGGAGACGAATTGAATTTGGATCGGGAAATAAGATCGTTGAACAGGTTCTGTTTGACAAGCACAACCCCCTGACTCAAATGCAAATAGTCAAATACGCATTTACAATCGCCTAATGAAATATTTTTTAAAGTTTTAACGAGTACCCTGTCCCTGTTGCAGTTTTAGGTGGGGCAATGTGGTCCACTAGTGGAAACCTCTATACCATCCTCTATAGCATCAAGCCACGCTAAGCAATTTAGGACTTTCTTCGAAACCCTATCGTAGAAACCATTTTATTTTAAACCCACCGTGCTACCGGTCACAAAATAAACTTCTCATACTCTTTCCATAAGCCCGTTAACATCTATACTAATATTATAAATGCGAAAGTTTGGTAGTCACTATAACCAGACTGAAATCGATAGCTGCTTGTATTTAAAATACTTGTAATATACTGCAGACGTATACCAAAAGGCAAAAATGTCCTTACTCGGTGATTTTCAATTAAGAACCGGAACATGGTTCCCCCTTCTTTTATCTGCTCAGAATATATACAGACAATCGTCACGTACGAAGTTTATCGATATAGCCGACTAATTCCGAAGCCATCCGGGGCTCTTATTCATGATCTCGTTTCGCAATTTGAAATTTTAGGTTCACGTGAGTTAGTGTTTCAGTCCCTAGATGAAATAGTAAAGAAAATATAGGTAATTGGAACAATTTAAGCCATAAGTGACTACTAAACATTTGCATACAGCAGCAGCAGCAGTTGAGTCATTGTGCAGTGGCGCGCGTGGGCGCAATTTGGGAATTTATAAGTTCTTAAATTATTGTACCCGGTCTGGCTTCATCTGATGTTATTTACCATCCTACCGACGACGACGTACCGTCAATTAGCGCTAGCGTTCCGGTATGTTGCCACGTATAGAAACCGATTAAGGGTATGAATTTAATATTAACTGCCATACTTTTATTGCCAGGTTAGCCCGCTACCAGTACTTACACTGCTCCATCAGTCATCACAATCTAAGTAGGTGGCTTTAATGAGTCTGGGGAAAACATGTACTAGAATAAATAAATAAAAAACTGAAATAACTTTCGGGACCCAACGCCTAATAGGCAAAATTAAAACAACTAACTCCTTTTATTTGTTACAGTTGTCGGCATCAACCGATGCCGGCGGTGCAGCGGACACAGTGATACGACGATACCGCCTCGAAAATGGCAACTCGCTTGGAGAAAAAGACGAGGTGAGACGAGGGTAAAAAGACCCAATTGTCTAAGAAAACCCTAATAATTTGAGAGCTTAAATCGTATTACCCGAACCGTTTAAGGAGTTCGTACATGCTTTTTTGACGTGGAGGCATCTATGAACTCTCGAATTATCCAATTTACAAACGATTAGTACGACACGATTTTCTTACATAATCGCAGGTTGATTATAATAGTCATTGTAAAAATGATAATTCATTAGAGCGGAATCACACTAGTAGTAGAAGGAAACACTTGTTATCCATTTAATTATACTTTTATTCAGCAATTAATACAAAAACGGCTGCACTCCAAGTACCATAGACCAGTATATCCACCGTAGACCACGCAGGCCGTAGATTAGGCACGATTATAGACTATCGATGCATAGAGCCTAACACTAGGTACAGATCAGAGCAAAAAGTCGATGCGAAAATTCTGCTATGTGAGGGACATTTTCACCTCTCACTGTTTGTCGCCGCCGGCAATTTTTCTCGGCGTGTTTTCGAGCTTACAGGTTACTCTTTCTATGTCAGCATTTAGGTATAGCGTCACAGAGTAGTAATCAATGTGTATTCGTAGGGCCTAACCAACAGTGCCTAGTATCTGCCTTCTGCCTACCCTGTCATGTCGGTCCGTACGCCGCGCGCCGGTTACATATGTTCAATGTGTGTCATTCGTACGCGACCCGTATCTATTATTTTAGTACAAAGCAAAACTGAAACTAACACGGGGCTCGTCCCTAATAGAGATATTGCATGTTGCAACCATCACATGAACGTGCCCATATAAAATACTCGTGGCATTTTAAATACGGTTTGGCGGCGGACCCTGGAGTCCAATAATAACAATGGTAGCTCCGTTATGTACTGATGTATTCACTAATAATATAAAAGTTTTATAAATAGTACCAGAATACAATAGTTGTTGTTACTTGTTCACAATGACAAACAGTACCAAAAAAGCGGGCACTTTCGCGCCAACAGTTGTCAATTTTTGTTGACACTTGACAGTGACGACTGCGTTCGGAATATTGATATGAGATCAAAGATAAAAGAATGATTAATACTATGGTTCTGAGCCAACCGCAGTCGCCACACCACCCCCCTACGGAGAAAAATAGGTACAAGAAAAAAACAAAATACTAAAGTAAGTCATACAATTATTTACAAATCAAATGGTTTTGTGAAACGCACCGTACGACCTGAACGGGTCTTGTAATCTGTATCAGGAATACCGACTTCCTTCCGTGGTATTGCTGGTACCGATACCGGTACCGGATAATCTACCGATGGTTCCGGTGACGGACAATCTGTTAAGGGTATTTCCTCTTGGAAGTACGGCTTTACTCGGTCCATAGTAACTACGACTGGTTTACCTTTAAAGTCTATAGTGACCGTTTTCATGTCTGCGGCTCTTTCCAGAACTTTGTAAGGACCTGTGTATGGAGGCTGTAATGGACGACGCACAGCATCATCTCTTAAAAGTATATGTGAAGACTCATCTAGATTCTTGAACAGAAAAGACTTCGGTTGAGAATGCCGCGATGCTGGCACCGGTCGAACGTTCGACATATGCTGTCGCAATTGCGAAACAAAATCGGCTAAATCCTGAGAACCGGGTGGTTCTGGAACCGCAACCACAATCTCTCCTGGAAGACGGAGTGTCTCTCCGTATACCAGCTCTGCAGCAGTAGCTTTAAGATCAGTTTTAAAAGCTGAACGCATTCCTAAAAGTACTAAGGGAAGAGCTTTCGTCCAAGAATCACCATGGCACATTAAAGAGGCTTTTAATTGCCGGTGCACGCGTTCTATCATGCCATTAGCGGCAGGGTGATAAGCCGTGGTCCTAACCCGCTTGGTGGCGAAACTGTGCATTAATCGGCGAAACAAATCGGACTCAAATTGAGTTCCTCGATCTGTTGTAATGACCGAAGGCACGCCAAAACGGGATACCCACTCACGCGTGAACGTAGAGGCAACCTCCTCCGCGGTAGTAGTTCGCATAGGCCAAACTTCCGGCCACCGTGTTACTCTATCAATTGCCGTAAGACAGTATCGATAATCGTCAGAGACAGGCAAAGGTCCCACTATGTCCATGTGGACATGCAAAAATCGCCCAGTCGGTGTATCGAAATTGCCCAGCGGAGCAGAATTGTGTCTTGACACTTTACTTCGCTGGCAAGCACCGCAAGAGCGAGACCACTCTCGACAATCCTTATTCACTGATGGCCAAACATATCGATCAGATACGAGGCGAACAGTCGCTCTCGCACCTGGATGGCTCAAGTTGTGCAATTTAGAAAATATTATACGACGGGAATTAGGTGGGACATAAGGACGAAATTTGCCAGTTGATTCATCGCAAACCAAAGTTATATCCGTGCCAGGTGCTTTGACATTTGTCAATTTAAGGCTGGATGAATTAGAGCGCAAAAGTTGTTGCAGCTCTTGGTCAGCTTCCTGAGCTTTGGCAAGAGCTTCATACTCTTGCTCAAGGCTGATGGCATCAATTCGTGAAAAGGCGTCAGCCACCACGTTGTCCTCACCTTTTATGTATCTAATATCAGTAGTAAACTGGCTGATAAAAGATAACTGGTTAAGTTGCGCGGGAGGGAGTTTCTCTCGACGTTGTACGAAAGCGTACAATAACGGCTTATGATCCGTGTAGATTGTGCAATGCTGAACCTCGAGAATATGACGGAAATGCTGTACACTTTCGTACACCGCCAAAAGTTCCCTATAGTAGGCTGGCCATTCTGACTGGTTAGGAGTGAGTTTCTTGCTAAAGAAAGCGAGAGGAACCCATTCTCCGTTAACTTGCTGTTGTAAGCAGGAACCAATGTGTATACTAGATGCGTCAGTAAAAAGGCCTAATTCTGCACCATCTACAGGATGTTGTAGGAGTGTTGCATCGCATAGATTTTTCTTACACTCTTCAAATTGTTTCAACAGCTCGGGTGTCCATGGAAATGGTTTTGCACCTTTGCTGTTAGTGGAAACAAGAGCGTCAATTAATGGGGCCTGAAACCGTGCAGCATGAGGAATAAACCTGCGATAAAAGTTTAACATGCCAAGGAACCTCCTCATGGCCTGCACTGTTTCAGGTGGTGGAAAATCTAGTAAATTTTGGACACGTTCCTGAGGGGGACGGGTACCTTGAGCATTGATGATATAACCGAGAAATAATACTTCTTTTGCGCCCAGAACACACTTGGATGGGTTAATTACCACTCCGTACTCTTGAAATCTTTTAAAAAGAATACTAAGATGTTCCTTGTGGCTCTCAACATCTGGGGAGAAAATTAATACATCATCAATGTATGGAAAACAGAAATCAAGACCCCGTGTGACCTCATCGATAAATCTCTGAAAAGTTTGACCCGCATTGCGCAGACCAAAGGTCATGAATGGGAATTCAAAAAGGCCAAACGGGGTAATGATGGCTGTCTTCTGTATGTCATCCTCATGAACTGGTATTTGGTGATACGCCTTTATTAAGTCTATGGTGCTAAAAACAGTTGCACCAGTAAGACTATTGGCGAAATCGTTGATATGCCTCACCGGGTACCTGTCTGGTATAGTCCTGGCGTTCAGGGCGCGATAATCGCCGCATGGACGCCAGGTTTTATCCTTTTTAGTTGTTAAATGCAGGGGAGAAGCCCATGAACTTTTTGAGGGTCTTGCAGTGCCACATTGCACCATGCTCTCAAACTCCTTCTTCGCAGCAATGAGCTTATGAGGTGCAAGACGACGCGGTCTGCATGACACCGGACTGCCATCTGTGGTTTTGATGTAATGCACAGTGGTGTGCTTTACAAATCTAGGTAATCCCGGAGGTCGTGTTATGTCCGGGAACCCAGCCAGTATGTCAGCAAATTGTGTACTGTGCAAGTAAGAAGAAACAGCTTTAATACTAGTTTCCTCCGTATCTGCTATAACCGCACAGATAGTTAGTTTGGTGTTCCCATCTATAACACGACTGTTCCGGCAGTCTGGTAACAAGTTGTAATTGCTTAGGAAGTCAGAACCAATTATTGGTAGTCCAACATCAGCTATAATAAAATTCCACCGAAATGGACGCCTTAATCCTAAATTTAAATCTAATTGAATGGTACCATAAGTTTTAATTGTTGTACCATTTGCAGCACTAAGGTTATAATCTGCTGAAGATAATTTATGTTTTATAAGGCGTCGAGGGTAACAACACAAATCTGATCCTGTATCAATTAGGTACCGGATATTAGTAGACTTGTCTGTTACAAATAATCGACGGCTAGAGCTACTTGTGGAACAGTCAGTTGCCGCCTTTACTGACTGTTGGTCACATTTCCCGGCCAATTGCAAGGCTTAATGCACTTGCTGGCCTTGGTTGAAAATTTCCTATGATACCAACACAGTTTGGTTGGAGTGCCTTCTCTGGAATTTCTGTAACGTCTTGCTCTACTGGTACTGCGAGAACGAGCATGATGTGAGGTTGTCAAACTTGCAACCTGTTTTGACAGCTCTTCCACCTTCTCCATAAGGGTATCCAGAATAGAGGTGGATGCAGGTGGAGTGGCGCAGGCTAAAACTTGTTTAGGGTTTACAAGTTCAGTGACTCTATCTGCTAACTCTGCCAACTTATCTAAGGGCAGTTCTAGCTGAGAGGTAATTACGACCTGCACTTGTTGGGGAAGACGCCTCATCCATAATTGCCGGAGAATGTTCTCATCTGACAAGGCTGATCCGGCTAACGAGCGCAGATGTCTAAGGAACTGGGACGGCTTGCGGTCCCCAAGTTCTTCATCTGAGATCAGCTGTCTCACTCTCTCTTCCTCGGACATGGAGAGACGTCTTATTAGTTCCTCTTTAAGTCTGGTGTAACGTTGACCAACTGGGGGAGGATTTGTGATAATGTCCTCAACCTCTTGAGAGTATTTTTGGTCTAAATGACCCAGTACATAGCTATATTTAGTGCTGTCAGTCACGATTCCAGCTATTTCGAATTGAGCCTCTACGGTTGCAAACCATATAATAGGCTTGTGGGCCCAGAAAGGAGGTATTTTCGCTGAGACTTTACAGACTTGGGATTTTTCCCCAAGTCTGGCTTGCAGAGCAGCATTCTCCTCCGAAAGTCTTTTTAGTTCCTCCTCCATACTGTTAAAATGTATTTAGTTATGTTAATGGTTAAGTATTCCCCGTTCAAACCATAAGGTAAACTGAACAAATAAATCTATCCTTAATCTCCCAATATTAGTAATTATGTTTAGAAAATTAAATATTAAGTTAATTTATGCAAGTAACTATATGTAGAACACAAACACAATTACAAAAATAACTAACAGTTGTAAAAAGTATAATAAAACATGCTAAGCAAAATAGCTATTAAACTTACCAATTAGAGTCCTATATATATAAAAAAAAACACTAGTCATTTATATACAAACATTAGAGTCCTTTTTTATCACCTTAGTAGTACTAAAAATAAAGTTTAGTTATAATATAATAGTTGGTTAAAAGTTTGTTAGTTCTAAGATGTTAGTTATTAGTCACTTATTAGTTGGGGGTTTCTTTTATTTACATGAGAGTGGGAATCACTATACACAACACAAGGCACATATCACCGAAGTCTACATGCAAACCAGGAAGGCTAAGGGCTGCTAACCAGGCAGTTGCCCGGCTTTTAGCCAAGCAGGTATCCAGGCACGAAGCGAGGCGCAGGTCACTAGGTAGTGAAAGGCGATGTCAATCACTTGTCCACTATCTGTTAGTGACTCCACATACTAGTTTAGACATGTGGCGGAACAATGCGGGGGCCTGCTTACTAGCGTCGACGACGGGGCAAAAAAAAAACAATCCAACAGTGTTATTCCGATTCGCTCGTCGGGGTCACCAATTTGGCGGCGGACCCTGGAGTCCAATAATAACAATGGTAGCTCCGTTATGTACTGATGTATTCACTAATAATATAAAAGTTTTATAAATAGTACCAGAATACAATAGTTGTTGTTACTTGTTCACAATGACAAACAGTACCAAAAAAGCGGGCACTTTCGCGCCAACAGTTGTCAATTTTTGTTGACACTTGACAGTGACGACTGCGTTCGGAATATTGATATGAGATCAAAGATAAAAGAATGATTAATACTATGGTTCTGAGCCAACCGCAGTCGCCACAACGGCATTATTCTTCCTTTGCGTTATTGTGTATACTAAACTCTAACTTAATCGAAAAACTTCGATTGACAATGGTTTTAGCTACATTAATCACCATTAGGCTGTAGTACGTGAGCAACATAATAATGCTTGGGATTGTTGACGAATTCTCTGGCGAAGCGATAAGAATGCTCTCACATTTTGCAAGCTAAATATCCTAGATGCTGTTCCAAACTTGCAGACTCAGTCATTGTAGGTACACATGTTAAAAACCTTAGAATGTTGCTGAATGGATGCTGAATGTCTAATAGGTTTCTAGATAGTTACATAAATGTTTATATTATATAATACTAGATAGATGATGCCCGCGTAGCGGACAGACAGACAGACACACTTTCGCATTTAATATTAGTATGTATTCAGCGTAAGTGTACTCGTAATAAGCACCTTTTTCTCTCGTACCAAAATAATGACAATTTGGACAATTAAGTACCTACCATACAATAAATGAAACTGGGGTTACACATTGTTAGCAGGAGCTCAGATATTTATATCTGTGATAAAATTTTTGAAACATTTTACACGCTATAATGGCCTGTAGCTGCAGCCAGCGGCCGTGTTCCAAATTAACAATTAATTAAACGAGTGACACTGTCGATTTTTGACACTCATTTCATTAATTGAATCATATTTTCATCGAAAATGTTATTTAAAATACTATTTAATGTATCTTTACATACATACCTACTTACAACCTAACACATCACTTGTGACCTTGCATGAAACAAACACTTTGTGACATTACCCTTCTTTTGATGCAGTAGGGTGTAAAGAAGTAATCAAATAATCAATCAAATCAAATCAAATAAATATTATAAATGCGAAAGTTTGTATGGATGTATGGATGGATGTTTGTTAATCAATCACGCCCGAACGGGTACGTACGGATCTGGATGAAATTTGGCACAGAGATAGATTATAGTCTGGAATAACACATAGGCTACTTTTTATCCCGATAAACTAAGGAGTTCTCGCGGGAAATAAAAAACCTCAATCCACGCGGACGTAGTCGTGGGCATCAGCTCGTTATTTATAAAGGCTGGATAGTCGAAGACTCTTTGTGAGACTGAGTATCTGTACCTATGTATTTATTTTAATTAGTGTTGAACATTTTGAACAAGTCCGAGTAGCTCTGAATAGCTAAGATTGAAATGAGTCAGTCTGCAATATGTCGTAGGTTCTAATCACGCTTACGAAATTCACACATTGGTATCTTTTAAAGAATGCGAAAGTAACTGTGTTCTTACAGGACACTTATCCTACGACACCTCAAGGCTTGTTATTTAGCTTATAGTCTAGGCAATAAAGCTAGTACACACCCACAATAATTCCTCAGGCGACGAAACTTTATAGTATGATAAAGTATCATGAGACGTATATTATAAATATCCAACAAAAATCACAAAGAAAGAAAGGTTTTTATGCTATATCCAATTGTTAAAGCAGGAAGGTACATTATCACGTAAACGCAGTTTAGATTTCATCATAAATTCGGTTTAAATATCGATGTTCTGCATGATTATTTCATTTGATATTTCGGTTTTGAGTGTAAATATACTACCTACCTACCTACCTTTTAAAAAGAAATCGAGAAAATATTCAGTGATAAATATTAAGTTTTGGGTATAAATACCTTACTTCCGGATATTTTTTTTTGTTGGATATTTTTGTGTAAGTTTTAGATCATCTAATACTAAAATCCTGCTAAGTTTCATCGACTGAGAATTTAATGCGGTGGTCTCCATACAACGGATCGCCCCATTGCCTAGACTATTAGTTAGATAGGTAGCTTTTTGTGAATATCAATGTAATATTTTGTTACAGTTGTTTGGACCACCGAGCGCACCAGTTTTGGAGAACCCGGAGTTCCAGACACGTTGGTATTTCAAGTATTTTCTTGGCAAAAGTAAGCAATTTTTCCATTTATCTTACTTAATATTATAAATGCGAAACTTTGGATGGATGTATGGATGTATGGATGTATGGATGTATGGATGTTTGTTACTCAATCACGCCCCAACGGCTGAACGGATCTGGCTGAAATTTGGTACAGAGATAGATTATAATCTGGAATAGCACATAGGCTACTTTTTATCCCGGAAAATTAAGGAGGTCCCGCGGGAACCAAAAAACCTCGATCCACGCAGACGAAGTCATTAGCTAGTCCCTCAATAAAATATATTATGAAATATTTCTTTTGAAACAAACTCGATGTCAAATTATAACTTTATTATTTTCTATGTATTTAAGCGGTACATACCTACGAGAGGCAAGGTTGAAAGTCTAAATACCTTCAGCTTACTCTGATATCACAATTATCAGAGTATTTAATTATATTAAACCAACCCGACTGATCTAGAAATTGGCCAAAACCTTCTATAGTTCATCACGGTATTTGCAATATTACCAAATCCAACCATTTTTTATTTAAGCCTGCAAGATTTTAATCAGACCATAATATAAAAACCTTCAAACTTACGTACCTATATCCAACTTACAGAAAAATAAAACTTAGGTATTTGGTGAACAAAGAAACAAATATCTTTTTCGAAGCAAATATATCTCCGAGATACTACAGGCTGTTAATATTTATTGAATAGTCCGAACAATTCACTTTGTAAGAATCCAATAAATATTAACAAGATTGTAGCCACTTACTTTCTTTTTCTTTCCCTTTTCTCATAATAGATACAACAAACTGATAGAGTTACAAAATACGATACCTCATGTTTACCAAATTATATAGATGATGCCCGCGACTTCGTCTAAGATTAAGGTTTTTAATTCCCGCGGAAACTCTTTAATTTTTCGGGCCTATTAGCCTATATCCTTCCCCCGGATACAAACTATCCCTATGCCAAATTTCATCAAAATCAGCTGACCGTGAAAGCGTAGCAGACAGACAGACCGACAGACAGACAGACGGACACACTTTCGCATTAATAATATTAGTATGGAAGTATGGTTAAGTAAAGGTATCTTACTAATTTTATAAATGCGAAAGTTTGGATGGATGTCTGGATGTTTGTTACTCAATCACGCCCCAACGGCTGAACGGATCTGGCTGAAATTTGGCACAGAGATAGATTTATAGTCTGGAATAGCACATAGGCTACTTTTTATCCCGGAAAATTAAAGAGTTCCCGCGGGAACTAAAAAACCTCAAACCACGCAGACGATGTCGCGGGCATTCGCTAGTATAGTATAATTCGGTAAAGAGGCAATAGGTACACGGAGGAACAACTAGTGCTTTTCGTTTAAAAGACATACCAACACCACCACTACAGCCCATTAACGTCCCACTGCTGGGCACAGGCTTCCACTCTAGGAGAGAGGGAATTAAAGCTTAGACCCACCACGCTGCTCCAATGCGGGTTGGCGGGCTAAAAGACATTCGGTATCCGCAAAGAGGAAAAGATTTTCCAGAATGTGTAAAAAGTAGCTAATATGTTCGTCTTAAGGATGCAAGCTATCTCTGAACCAAATTTCGTCAAAAATTCAGAGAACTGGACGGGCTATGTGAAGAGGTAGCGGCAAGACAAACAAAGTAAAGAAGTAAGGATAAAGGTACTGATTTCATATCATATCTATGTAGAGCTATTTACCTATAAAGTTTCTCTGTAAAGTCGTATTCTTTATTTCTGAGGGTCGTGGCTATAAATAGCATGGACTCTTTTGATAGATGTGATATGAAGGAATCCCTATTCCCAATACATGGGATGATACAGATAGCGCCCAGATTATCTTTCGCAATCCGATAGGTATAGATAGGTATGTGACTCTGAAGCAGTGATGACCTAGTGGTTATGACACCAGTATATGTTATGGGTCGCGGGTTCAATCCCCAGGCACGCACCTCCAAAGAAATTAAATAACTTGCCTGTAACGGTGAAGAAAAACATCGTGAGGAAACCTGCATGCCTGAGAGTTCTTCATATTGTTCTCGAGGGTGTGAGCATAAGTCTGCCAATCCTCTCTTGGCCAGCGTGGTGGCCTATGGCTAAACCCTTCCCATTCCGAGATATATAAAAAATCATTGATCAGTAGGAAATAATGCGTGTCGTAGCCCATGCCTACATAACACTTATCACATATTCTAAGTAAACCACGACACGTCTGTGTGTGTAATCTGGCGTCTACGTGCGTAGCATGTTGATTTTGGAGGTGAAGAAAAATATTTTCATCGAATCATTTATACTTTTCACCATTGTTGTTGGAATTTACCTACTGTGTCTACAAATTTTGACTTAATGCCTGCGTTAAGGTTTTTTGTGTTCTCTTTTTCCTATTTTCTGTGGATTGCAAAATTTGTGAACCTAACATTTTCCTGTCGTGGTAGATATTTTCTCCAAATATTTATCTTAAGAAGTTCACTGAAATAATAATTTTCACGCTTACTGAACAGTTTTGTGTACACAGTCTTAACTCTAACGTTGATAATATTAATGAAGTAAGCAAAAATAAATTATTTACTTAAGGACTGAAATGATTTTAATATAGGTGCTTTTCATAGGCATGTTTGTCGTCAAGCGGAAGCCTTTCTTGCAAAAAAAATACACTATTCTCTGGCTAAACCGAGACAGTAAATATTTTTTAAATTGCCTCGATAAGTACCTTCATTTTCCTATTGATAATAATATAGTATTCAATATGTACCTGTCTATCGGCTGAAATTAATTAAATAAATATAATTTTCGCTATGAAAAAATTACGTAAATTACCTAGTGCCTAATATGTAATCCTTATTACTAAAAACACATCATTGAAATGTCACAGTTTTTTTTTTTATTTCACCCCAAAAACATTTTCATACGTTTCAATAAACACACACGCTTCATGTTTTATTCAAGAGGGAAACCTAAATTATGAAGACATTTCTTGGAAATTGCCAGTATTTAGGTATTTATTAGCGAAAAACCGATGAACGGAAATTTCTTAAAGACTGGATTGGGATTTAATATCTGTCTTCACCAAGTTAATCCAACTAAGATTAACTTGTAAAGTTAAGTTTACATTTCCAATTAATTGTACTCCGTTCTGCCTACCTACTTCAAAAATAATCCTAAAAAATTGGAAAGGAACCTATGGCCTTGCACTTTCAAGTATAGTTCGCGCACAAGTTGACTGCAAAGCCAAGATGGTGACACATACTTTTACTCTGCATTCAACTCGCGCGCGAACTGTCGGTACTTAAGTATATAAGTTGTTGAGATCAAAATGAGTCGCGTTCAATACAAACGTTGTCAATAAAGTTTAGCTCTGCCGCTGCTAAGCTTTCCAGTTACCAAAAGCTGTGTTTGCGTGATTATCTACGGCATCTACTTATACCTACTGCGCTTTTTCTTTAAGATTCATTATTTTGCTATCAATTTAATTCATAAGAATGGTTTTAGTTAATTCTGTCTTGAAAGCACGAGTCCCATAAGGGCGGCTTGACTCAACTATTCTCCAAAATCACATAGTGGAACTATCGGCAACCCTACTTGTCGCCTACTTACGATCCTTGTTATAAATCAGTGACAATGTAGTTCTTAAGAACCCTAAATCTATAACAACGGCTGACTCGAAATACAAGAGCTGCTAAGTGATATTATTGCGAAATATAGTAGTACCGCAGGAGGTCGGCGATGAGGAGAGTCGACCCGATTCTCGCCGAGTAAGTAGGCCCTCCACGCGAACTCATTGAAATCGTTCTTAATCTTTCAATATAAATATTGCGGGTAGCCTCGAACCTTCATAAATTACTATTTAGCGAACCGAGTTTTATTAGTAACATGGATCTTGACAAAGGAGCTGGGATATTATAATATATTTCTTCCAATATAAAGCGGCTTGCTTTCTTTTGTACGTGAATATGTTACATAAATGACTCAAATGAAAAACATGAAATAGTTACTTAGGCATTCACGTAAAAAGTACCTTAGTAGTAGACTAGGAATGAGTTTATCTAATGTATTGGAATTTAACTTTGCAAATGAAGTGGCATAATGTGATGGCTAAAATGATTATTATTACATAATAGCCAGGTAGGTAGATAACACTCGTTAATTTAATTAAGGTACTTGTCGACCCGAGATGCTCAGAAGAACCTTATTATATCCTATGTAAATCTATCATATCTATTTACTTAGGAATTCTCTCAAAGCTTTTATCGAGTGACGTTGGCATGATATAAGTTTCATTTAAGTTTTGTTTGAGGTGACAAAATCGTAGCTTTGACCTTTAAGAAATTATTAATTAAGGCCATAATATTAAGCAACCACATTTAATGAAAACCTTCATTAAATGTGGTCACAGGTCAATGTTTGAAGTACTGCAGGTATCTCAGGTTCTCCTGAACGGGATCTAAAGAGCTGCCGCGGTTGAGCTCAAATTAAGGACTACACTCTACTTACTTTAAAAACTTACAGGTAACTTATTCCATACGATGCATCTTTTAGAAGTTATTAGCCTAAAATTTTCTCAGTTTTTTTTAAAGTCCGAAATTTCGAGCACCACGCAGTTAGTCCAGATCTTTTGAAGCTGCAAGCTTGCTAATGGTATCTATTCTAAGAAATAGGAACATCCCAAAAATCCGAAGTTACAGTTTTTGTGATTTAACGTGATTTTATGTTTGCGGTGAGTGGCATAATAAATTGAGTTAGGTCTAGAGTAGATACGTAAGAGTACCTAGACATTATAACAATATAGTAGGTAGGTATGTTACATAACACACCTACATTATACGATTACACGTAGATAGGGAGTAACTTCTGTGCAAATCTGAGGATGGCACACTTCCCGGACCAAATTAAATAAGTGGTTTGCAGCTAATTATACATACATACGTAATAGCGTCAGTTCTTATACTGTTTAAATAGGTACTGCGCATACTTTAATACTGTACAAGAATCAGCTTTTCTAGTTATGGTTCACTCTTGGTAACCATAAACCGTCTTTAAGCGGTCATATCTAGTGAAATCTCAATCTCAAGCTCATCCGCATGCGGGCAGACTTTCACTATCGTCATCAGTGAAGAGTCCTACAAACACCTAATACTGAATCAGCTTTTGGTGATAGTTACCAAAAGTGCAGCTATATATTAGTCTATAACATTTGGTATAATCTGCAATATAATTAGCATGCAAATACTCGTAAGGAGTATGCTAAGTTGCATCATAAAAGTGGTGATAGCCTGGTGAGCTATTAGTTTAGATCTGTTCAGGTGGTCTGGGCTTCATTTCTAACTTTTCTAAATTATGTGCATTTTAAGGAATTAAATAATGTTCTGTGAAAGAATGATTTTTGAAACTATACGTTGATTAAGTACACCACTCATATCATTTTGGTTTATTTACGAAAAAACAGTATTTCTGACTTGAAATATAGGCGTACTAGCTGATGCCTGCGTCTTCGTCCGCGTGAATTGAGGTTTTTTGGTTCCCTCGGGAACTCGTTAAAAGTAAGTAAGAAAAGTAGCCTATGTGTTATTCCTATAATCTATCTCTGTGCGAAATTTCATCCAGATGCGTTCAGCCGTTCAGGCGTGTTTGAGTAACAAACATCCACCCATCCATCCAAACTTTCGCATTTATAATATTTGTATAGATAGGATAATGGGTGAAACTCTTGCTCTTGGTGCGCTGCAAGTACCTATTTTATTTTCAAAAAAGACCATTACACGAATGCAAATTGATCTACGAACTCTACGAGGAGATCAATATCAAAATGGACCTACAAAAAACTAAAAAAATCTTTATAAATTGTCTTCTTCATTGCTTTGTTTACTGAACCTTCTGTGCTATCAATCAAGATGCCAAATGGATACTAATATTCGGCTACCCAAAATCTATGTTCGTCCCTCAAAGTATAAGAGGAGTTAAGGGTATTATTGCGGGATCCTTTAGTGCTCTGCGGGGTCTAACCGCGAAAACTGCTGACATTCTATAAGCAGCCTCTTTTATAATTTATATTCTTATATATCTCTTGACGAAATTTTTCCTTTCGTCTTTGTTTAGTGTTATTAATATTTCAAGAATTGTAATACCGCGTAGCAAGCTATACTACTCTAAATTGAACCTTTCTGTAATATTATCTGAATTGCTTTAAATAAATCAATAGAAATTTATTTCAAGTAACATGAAGACTGATAAAGATACTAGTATAACTCGAGTACGTTAACATATAATGTTTATATTAACCTCATCCTTCAGTATCAATGAGTCACCTGTTAAAGATAATTTCAGTGATCAACCTCTAAAAGATTTCTTTTAGCCGTTAATAACCACAGTTTTTAAATATGTTTACTCGTTTTTGTATTATTTTGCAAGAGGAACATGACAGATTTTTCCTAAAAAACCATCTACAACCAATTATTTTAAAATCAATAACAAACAAGTGACTTGGAAGTTGAAAGACATAATTACCAAGAAGTAACAAAAGGCAAAAGCAATATTAATAAGAAGTAAAAAAATCTCATTAGTATTTAATTGGAATCTTTTTTTTCCTTTAATGAACTAAGTATGCTCTTTATCTACCTACATTCAAAGAAATTCAATTTCGTATGAGACATCTGTTTTATTATTTAAAAGAAAATTCGCCAAGCCATTAAAATCCAGCTCAAAGAGATCTGTCATGCTTCACGGCTATTCAAAGAGGATTATTATTATTCGGTGGTAACATGGGCTGTATTATAGTCGCTGTAGGGATGCCGGATAGACTACTGGTAGGCATATCCAAGTGCTTCTTGTACAGCAAGATATACAGGGTGGTCCAAATAGTGACGTCCAACGAAAATATTTAGATTCCTCGTACCTATCAGAAAATACCCCATGTATGTTCAGTGATTTTTGGTGGTTTTCGAGTTATAATTTTTTTTAGTTTTCTCGTGAGATTTCTAAGGAAGTGAGTGTTAAATTTGTTTTCTTTTTGTTTAGTGTTTTTGCGAATATTTTCTTTGTGAACATGCTTGCTATAAAGTGTGCTAATTTGCATAAAATAATTACCATTATAACATTAACCCAAGTCGGAAAATTTTTGGTCGAATTAACGTTTGACAGAAGTACAGACGAATTTTCAAATTAAGATTAAAAATACTTAAACCTGTGTCTACGTCACTTTCGAATAACTTCAAAAACTTTCTTGGTTCCTAAGCTTCCCTTATTTGTTAAAAATTTTGGTACATTAGGGGGCATTATTGTGAGAAATCGGACTTCAAATGTGGTAAGACGGTAATTTCAGAACTTAAAATTTGATTCTTAAAATTGAGTTTTGCCTATTTTTGCCAATTTTATGGCTAATTGCAGTAGGACATTTTTGAATTTAAGTATTTTCTACAAAAATAATCGATATTTTTCGATTATGTGACATCAAGGTTATTTGGATTGTTTTAGTTTATTACATTTGGGCCAGCCTGTACCCGTTGGGCTTGGGACTTCCTTTTGCAGTCTTGGCCATAGAAGAAACACTTCAAGCCTTTCTATGCATGAAGGTTAGGACGGTTTAAAATTGTAATAAAAATCATTTTATTACAGTGCATCAAAACTACATCGGCGTGGATGGAGCGAGGGAGCCGTACCTCCTGAGCGTAGTGCAGGAGGGCGCGGGTCTTTTACGAGCTATTCTCTTCAACAAGATGGTAAGCACTCGTTGTTATTACATTCTACACTGTAGTGTTATTCTACTCGGATTAATAAACACTCACCTTGAAATTGTCGTGAATATTCAGGATTTCGTTTGCGCAGCAATGTTAGCGCTGTTAAGATGACACTCTATTTATCTTATTTATTACCTATTACTATATTAAAGAATCTTGGTGTTTGTTCCACGCAACGTTGAGAAAGAGTGCGTTATTAGAGTAGGTGTACCTGGAGCTACCTAATTTTGACTAATTTTTACGACCTCCGTGGAGCAGTGTGTAGCGCTGTTTTCGTAACGTGCGGAGGTCCCGGGTTCGATCCCCGGCAGGATTGATTTGGGAATTTATAATTTCTGAATTTTCCCTGGTCTGGCCTGGTGGGAGGCTTCGGCCGTGGCTAGTTACCACCCTACCGGCAAAGACGTGCCGCCAAGCGATTACGCGTTCCGGTACGATGCCGTGTAGAAACCAAATAGGGGTATGGCTTTAATATAACTGCCATGCCCCTAACAGGTTAGCCCGCTGCCATATTAGACTGCATCATCACTTAACATCAGGTGAGATCGCAGTCAAGGGCTAACATGTAGGGAATAATACAAAAAAAATACGTAAAAATATTTATTAAATGTAATTAATGCAATCACCTCTGATTAAAACACTCTTTCGCTTTGGTCAACTCTTTCGCTATTGGGACAAAACCTTTGTCACAACAATAGATACCATAAATTCAGCCAATCGCAACAATTGAGACTGTATCAACGATTGATGCAACTTATACAAAATAGGGCTCCTGTAGGGTACGGGTAAAGTGTAAAATTTTTAGGGTGCTAAAGTCAGGTAAACAGGTAAAAAGGTATATCTGAGAGCATGCATGAATGGCAACGTAGTATCTCAGTGCACAACATGCAAAAAAACAACCTAAACTTCTAAAGCCATTTTATTTTACCCCAGTCATCAACTAACTGCCAGAATAAGTATTTGTAAATTAATTTAATCTGAAGGTTAACAAAAAAATTACCTAATAGTAGCTACGGCTTGTTGAGCGACCTTTTTTTCCTTTGATGAATCTACGGATTTCTGTAAAATAGGTAGAAAATTCCCACGCAGTTCAGGAGGCGGTATACTTTTACATAAATACATAACATTATCACCCACGCAGTTATTTAAAAGCTATATTCGTCTAAATATATCATCATAGTCATATACAGTGCATAGGTCAGCATAGGTCAGATAGATATAGATAGCTCATAAACATCTGTTTTAGGAATTTATTTTTACCTGCTTTACGTCTTAGTATCTTTTTTATTTGCAAAATGTATTAAGAAATAAGAGCAACCAAATTTTATACAATATTATCTCTGCATCGTGCATGTCTCAGAGGTTTTCGATCAATTGCACTTCACACATCATTAGCTTGTGAAAAAGGAGAATGCGGTGCCATTACAGTTTCAGTATATTGGATTTTATTTTCGCTGCGTCATATCTAATTCTTTTTACGTTCCTTTGTTTGTTTTTCGTAGGAAAAATTTTAAGTAGGTAAGTACAGAAATAAAAATTTTACAGTAAGTAAAAACAAGGTATCTTCCTTATTTTAAGGAATGGCTACTAACTATATTTTTTACTCTCGGGCAAAGTCTATAGCAAGTATCGTACGTTTATATTTTACTTTACTAACTAAAACTAAAAAATATTCTGCAAAATATTAATATTTAACTCAAATGTTTGACTTTCATGCGGAATTACTAAAAATAAAAAAAAAACATTATTGTGATTTGTGTACTTACTCACTCAAAGTCTACTGAAGTGAATTAACTATAAAATCATAAATCTAAAGCTTGCGTTGATGTTAAATAAAAATACTGCTTTTCATTAAAAAATACTCACTTTCTGTATTATGCATCGATCACGATGGAATCAACTCGCCTTATTTGAAAGGTTTAATATTATACCTTAACATTACAGGTAATATTAGTATTTATTCAACCAGATTATTTCGTAAGTTAAGAAGCGTAGGAGAAAGTATCCTGCAGCCAAACCAGGGCCTTTGCACTTAGAACATTTTTCTGTTGTATGGGGATATTAGTTCCACAACTCCCTAAAGGATGGCGCTCATGGCGCTTATCTTGTACTGAAAGTATGTATACCTAAAAGTCTGTGATCAGCGTTTGTGATGGCGCTGAACTAAGTGTTCGTTCAGAAGCTTATGTTTTAGATAAATTAATGATTTTGCCATTTATATAAACGCAAAGCTAATAATATATAAAACTTTTTTTTTTTTAGCAGAATATGAGTTATCTTAGATAATTTATAAAGATTTATCTGTTATAAATTAAGTTTAGTGGAATGAGTTAGAAGTTTAATGAAACATTTGTGTTTTAATTTCCGAACGTGGACAGCCGCCATTTTAAAGTTTGAAATTCGACATTGACGTTTTCTGGCATGCCGGATGCCGGGTGGACAAAATTATTATTTTTTTGATAAATTCGTTACAATGTGAAACTATATTAATAGAGTGTGTATTATGTGTGTACGATGTGAAAAACATGAAACTGTGGAATAATTTTTATTCTTTATGTATATTTTTTGTAATTGAGAATAAAAGAGAAAATAATCAACATGCGTTTCATTTACTATCTTTACAGTTTGTGTTTATCGTATAATAATTTATCTTAATTATTACAAGGTCACTTAATTCTATAGTTGAAGAATTAGGTGATCTTGTAATAATTATGATAAATTATTATATAATACACTTTGTAATATATAGTACTATAGCATTGTGCTATGGTTATATATATGTATACATATTTTAGTTGGACAACTTCCCGATAGATGTCGCTGTACATGGAAAGTCGAGTAGCAACTCTATACCAGTATATATAATGTACTCTGTGAGCCAAACTTTCTATTCACATAAAATAACGATAGCATTTTACGTAAAAATAACTCCGCAAACTTTCTCGAACTTAAAGCTTATTTTATTCACAGGGTGCGCATAAAATTTACCTACCTGCGAGCGCATGGAGCGGCGGCGGTGGTCAGGCACCTACCCGGCCAACTATCAAGCAGATTTTAGCTCAGTTTACTGCTATCGAAAGGCTTGACAAAATGCCTAGAGAGGTTAGCGCTTTTATGCTTTGTATCATCAAACCAGTGTATGACCAACCAAGAAAGAGAACGTAGGATCATTTTGTATGACATACTTGTGTCATTTCTACTGAGAAAAGCCAAAAACTGAGCAGTTATCTACTCTTTTCGATAAGCAAAATGTTATAATAAGAAGATATACAACATAATTAGTATAAATAATGTTTAATACAAGACGTTATCTTATCTCACTATCTTGTAGGCCGCTGGAAGCAAAGACGATTGCTGCCATAAAATACTATTCGATGCTATTTTAAGACATTGTTTAAACTAAAATGCATTTTGAACCATTAACTATATGATAAAATCAATTACTCAACCTTAAGATTTTGGTACCGACTACCGACTTTGCGCAGGAGACATAGCGATGAATATCGAAAATAATTCAACAAATGCTTGAAAAGGCATAGAGAAAAACTAGCTCTATCACAAAATAAAAGGAATTGATTAACTAAAAATAGATATGTTTATAAATTATAACATATATAGCACGTAATGTAATTTCTTATTATTCTGATGGTGATCTTCTCTACGATAGTGCTACGAGTCTACGGTCAAATATAATCAACGTTGGATGCAATAATAATTTTATTAAATGTGTTCAAATATAAACGCTTTCGATGAAATAATATTAGAAAATACTGCATTAACTCAATTTAAGGTTAAGTTGATGTCACGAAGTTTAAAATTAAAAATATTTTAGCTACGAGGGTGCTACGCCGGGCACGATCTAGCTTTTATATATTTTTTTCGTACCCGAAATTTATAACATTTATAATAATCCAGATTTCATATTGCAGATATCGTGTCCAGAATTACAAAAAGACGTATTGCTCCTCGAAGAACAGGAGGGTTCAGTGAATTTTAAAATAGGCCTTATGATAATGAAGCCTGGCCAAAAGACCGACGACGAAATGCTTTCGAACGGTAAAGTATCGTTTTGAAAAAGTTATAATTAAAGTTAAAGTGAACCTAATCGAATCCCAATAGGTATCTAAGGCGCCCACTTAAAAACTCGTATATCTCTGAATAAATTCGTAACCAATTCGAAATTGAATTAATTTGCAGTAGGAACTTTTAGATTAAAAGTAGAAGTTTGCTTAGCAAGAGATGTTTAAAAGAATTTCACATTTTGACCATTTTTTTAATCTCATTAGAATATGATTGCGTTCCAAGTGATTAATAAATATCACTTCCTTTAGCGGTGAAGGAAATCATCCAGCGGTAATCTGCATACGCGCAAGTTTTTCATTATGTTAGTCAGTGTAAAATGTGTGCAGTCAACAAATTCGTACTTGACTAGCGTGATAGACTGTGGCTAAAACCTTTTCGGTCAGAGAGGAGATTTGGCTGCACAGTCGTGAAGATGATGATGATCAATAATATTTTATGTATAAAAATAATAGAGGTAAATAATAAAATAATGAATATAAAGAGGTTCTATGTATAATTAATTTTCGGAAGACAACCTTTGATTATATACAAAACCATATTTCAGAGAAAGGCAACGAGAAATGGGACCGGTTTATTTCGCTTCTGGGGGACAAGATTCGATTAAGAGGCTGGAATCGCTTCCGAGGGGGGCTCGACGTTAAAGGTGAGGCCTTATTCTATCGGCGTGGATAAAGGTTTTTTTAATCCCGCGTGAACTCTTTAATTTTCCGGGATAAAAAGTAAGTATATACCCGGGATACAACCTACCCCTGTACCAAATTTCATCAAAAATGGTTGAACAAGTGAGCCGTGAAAGTGTAGCAGACAGACAGACAAACTTTCGCATTTATAATATAAGTATGCGTTATAGATACTACTTACCTAATTACTATGATAATAGCTATTGTTATTGTGCCTAACAGTGAATTCATGTTAGGTATCACAAGGATTTGAGGATTTGGTATTTCCAGGTGACATGACAGGCAGTCATTCCATTTACACAATGCACCAAGGACACGAAATTATGTTCCATGTCTCGACAATGTTGCCGTTTTCAAAAGACAACAAACAACAGGTTAGTCTAAATATATTATTTAAATTAAAATATGTTTCATTTTGTACTTTTAATTTAAAATCATTTTATCTGAAATCTTCAAGTAAGTAAGTTTCTTTCCCTAAGTACTGGTAATGTAACTTCTCAAACATTTTTGTTAAATTAGGCGTGATTTTCTACGAAACAAAACTCCTATCACAAACAATTCAGTATATTCGCCCACTTTGGAAATGAACGACAAGCCAAGCTTTGTTGCGACGTCAGACGGAAAATAGGCTCTTAATTTTTTCTCCAAAACTCTGCCCTTGCTTAATTCAGATGTACATTGAAAAATTGTTGTCATTATATGCGCTCTTTTAAGACAAGTGCTTCTGTAATAATTAAAGTAAAAAAAGTCGCCATCCACATCTGTCTGCTTGTGCGCTTATTTCTTTTACTTATTTGAAGTTTTCACTATTAGCGAGAGAGAATTCCTGAAGATTTATGTACCGTATTATAAATTACATATATTTACAAAAGCAGAGAAAGGTCGAAGTTTAGGAATCAAAAAGCTTAGAATAACCATTCAAAGAATTATTCTAACATTTCCTTCTATAGGTTCCTAATATAAATTCATTTGGGTTACTTATAAAAGAAGAGTAGGTATAAATAACCACTAAGGAATAATAAAATGCAAAACCCTGTCAAAACAGATTAACTTGGCGTTTGCCTACTCAACATATTGAGCCGAATAGTACCTCAATTAGACGCATGGGGCATTTGCATGAACTAATTTGCGAGATTGCTTTAGACCCGTATACTGTTCCATAATGGATTTATGTTAATGGCTGATTAAATTAAGATCGGATTTTAAATGCTTGATAGGATAAAAACGTGCTGATTCTAGTTTGAGATAATAAATGAAAAATAAAGTTGTTACTGATGTTACTATTTGTAACTTATAAATAAGCACCACAAATTCATACACACAATTAGTTAAGTGGATAAGTTATAGCCGAAATTATGTTGTATTCGGAGCGTTGGCTATGTAGTCTTCTCATAGCTTGCGCGAGAAATTGCAGTCCATAAAATACATTACTAAAGTTTTATCGGGAAAGTTGTAATACTTTGAAAACAATAGAGAAAGAGTGAGTTATAAAACAGGATACTCACTAAGTTTGCGCACCAAATGCGCTCCAGCTATCTGCAGTGGCTCAAATGGAACCGCGTTTGACAAGGAACTTGTTGCTAATCAGAGCGAATTTCTATTGGAGCGTGCAACATTGTTTCCTTCCAAAGTTCTCTTTCCAAAAGCGTTTCTTTTTAAAAGTGTTTCCTTTACCGATTGTCTACCTAATTAGAAATTTGAGAGCTTCTCTTTGAAATCGCCAAATGAAAAGTTATCCCGTATCGGACACAAACAGCGACGTTTTTCGAATGAGAACGTTGCAGAGCACAATTGGTGCCCAAACACAGTGGATACTTAGCTTAAGCTTAGTAGGTAACCTGGTTATATCGTTAAATATGTGTATATTGGGAATGTTGCAGTTGGAGAGAAAGCGGCACATCGGTAACGATATTGTAAACATCGTGTTCACTGAAGACTCCACCCACAACACGTTCAACCCGCAGTGCGTCAAGAGCCACTTCACTCGTATCCTTTGTAACGAGTTGCTGTGGTACAATTAAGGACATCTTGCGCTTTTGTATTCATCTCTTTCTCTTCAACAAATTTATCTATAAACGCTTTCCTAGTGATGTTTTAGAAAACTGCACCATTCATGAATTAGGGATATAGCACTGGAGCTAATGAGTTCCTACTTAAAAAATAGGTTACAAAAGGTTGACATCAATGGAAAGCGGTCTTCCGGATCAGTTGTAAAAAAAGGGGCTCCACAGGGTTCAATTTTAGGACCTTTTCTGTGCCTCATTTAGATTAACGATCTTCAACCTCTTCCAAATATGTATATGTCACCATAAAATTACAAAGACCGTTAGATTGATTAGTAGTTAGATAGGTTAGTTAGATTGTAATCTAACTAGCGAAATTGTAAACTGTCGACAGATTGTGAACCGTTCAATTTTCTGAGTGTTAATTTTTGAAATTATTGTATTTAAGGTTTTTGCAATCTTACGGTGACATAAATTTGATGAAAATATTAAATACTCAATATCATGTAGTTACTATGCGTTCATGGTAAGTATGATGATATTCCATGATATCTACTTCCTTTATTAAGATAAAGCGTGCGTAAAGTTTCGATATTATCATCAAAGCATCGAAGTTAAATAAGTTAAACAAAGCTACAAGTTGCTAATTGCAAATCAGGATTCTTGGCACGTGTGTGACTATATCAGCTTACGATATTAATCATAATCATAAACCTACTCATATTTAGGTTTACCTACAACTTTGCTTTGGGGCGTACAAAATAATTTTGTCATAGTAGAAAAAAGTAAGTTTATTAAGGAAAGCTGACCTGAAATTTTACAAACTTGGATTAAATACCAAATTGTGAGATTCTGTCTCTACTGCTACCATTATAGAATTTTAATGATCGGTGACTGGCGAATGATTCAGTGACGAAATAAGGGCCTCCGTCCACGTCAGACTTTTTGTAGGTCCGATAAACGGGCCGACTTTTATCACCGACTGAACGCACACGTGGTTAACGTGGTAAACTTGGGACTTAGGTACATGTCATGAATAGTATACGTTAGCGCATATATTTCCGAACGTTTCATTTCACCGACAATGGAATCGGCCGGGATGCACCGATTTTGTTTTTGACCGACTTTTTGTAGAACGTGGTCGTTTTAATATTGCAATCAGTAAGTTTCATTTTTTGTCGACAAAGAATCGGTCACCGATTGTCCGACGTGGGCCGTGGACGTTGTGAGACGTGTCCCTGAGGGGACTGTGGGATATTTCGTAAACTAAGTATATTAGACACAAACTTGTACCTACTCTTTGTAACAGAAAATAACACAGACTTCTATCTTTACCAACCACAAGGATACAGCGGCTTAAACTTAAAAAGCAAGTAACGGTTGCTTCGAGAAAAGGATCTTTGTAATTTTGGTCACTCCTTTCAACGCTGATTAATGTATAACTGTACTGTATTTGAGTAAAAAATATAAGCCAATAGGAAGACTGTATTATACTGGTATATCATTCTGGTAGGTGTTCGCTCTTGAAACTGTGTAACTAATGTTGTTTTTAGAAAAACCGCGTCTTGAGATAGTAAGTTGCGTCCAAAGTTGTATCGAAATAAACTATTGACTATCTCATCAAAAGTTCTATACATTAAAGTATAGTTTGAGCGACAGTCGTTTATCCACCTCTAGTCACCAACAACCGCACTCTTTATTATTGTTTTTTAGGATTCCTTAGTAAAAGAGATCCTTATAGCCTATGAAAAATTTAGTAAAACTCAATGTGCGAGTTGCCTAAAGCTTCACGCCTCACGGTTCATTATTGGAATAGAGTATGCAATCCACGTGTCCGATATGAGCCAGTGCAAACAAATTATTGAAATACAAATTGGTCCGAGTATGCAGCGTTCGGACTGGGCACCTGCGAAAGCTCTTTCATAATATTATGCTAAAGCCTGGAATAACCATAATGGTTAGTTTTGTATTTTCCGTATATGTACCTAACCTATATCGAACAATTGTATTCTTACAAGCGAACCAGATATATTCGCAGTAGTTTCAGAAGTAGAAGGCGAAGGGTATCGATTGAGCGTGTATACAGACGACACAGTACCGCCATTTGGACCATCGCTACCATGTCCGGCAATCTTTAACGACCCCCAACTGTTTAGAGAATTTCTACTGGTAAGGAAACCTTCATTACTAGCTATATCAATAAATACAATTTCTTTAATTTTCAAAAACTTGCATTTATATTTGGTGTTACAGCGTTAACTTGTGATATGTGTCGCCTAGCAGAAGGCATGCAAAATCAAATACAAATATTTTAAATGCGAAATTTTGGATGGATGTATGAATGTATGGATGTTTGTTAGTCAATCGCCCCAAAGGCTGAACGGATCTGGCTGAAATTTGGCACAAAGGTAGATTATAGTCTAGAAATAGCACATAGGCTACTTTTTATCCTAGAAATTAAAGAGTTCCCGCGGGTTCTAAAAACCTCAAACCACACAGATGAAGTCGCGGGCATTCGCTAGTTTGTTATAAACAACACAGTTACAATAAATCAGAGGAAAAAAAAGGTTGAGAAGGTAATAAAGCCCCTTCATAGGAAAAGGACAAAGGTGTTGCTAAATAATACCTAACCAAAATTACATAATCACTTTAAATTAACAGAGGAACTGAAAGTACCTAGGTACCATGCGTTCCTACAATAAAAGGTACATAATCTACAAAGTTAACAAATGCCTCTTCGTAATGTTTCGTGTGGTAATCATAAGAAAGTTCATTAGTGAGCCAACAAAAGAAAATCTTTGGCCAAGCCATTTACAAAGCATAGCATCGCATAAAGGCATCGGCCTTTTGGTTTTGAACAATAGTCGCGACGTCGTGCGGTCTTTTAACCCTACCCTACATATTTCAAGTCGTTAAAACGACCAATTCTTCGAGGAATTGCCGTCAAGTTAGTTTATTGACGCCTGGGGATGGTTTGGTAGAATTTTGTTAAATGAGACTATTACACATCTATTGGGTATATAAGCTGAACTAAGCCTTGAGGGTAATTTAGTTTGGAAAGTTTAGATTTTTGATTCAGTAATTTAATATTATTTGTTTTACGAATGCTAACATGCCCCTATCTATTCAAATAACTAAAGAAATGAAGATGATGATGACAAAGATGATCAAGACACGCGGAAGCGTGTCCAGCCAAAGTTCAAAAAAACTGGCGAGCAGCACCGTGTGTAATATTACACGAACCATTTGGAGCCACTTTTGACCCCCTCATAACTCAAAAACTATTTCACATAAACATGTCAAATTTGGCGCATATATTGAGACCCGTGAGATACATATGTGCTCCAAATTTCATAAGCACACCTCAAATGGTTATTTAGATATAAACGTACAAAAATCGTCATTTTTATGATCAAAGGATAGATCAAAACTCTGACACGAGGCATGCTACCATTGCTTAAAGCCGTATTATTTTAATATTGTTGACGTTTATGTTGTAGTGTTATAATCATTATTTTAAGGACGTCAAAGTACGTGACATTCAACCGTTAGTTTGAAACAATACTGCTTTGAGCGGTGGTAGTAACTCCTTAACTATTGAAAATGACACATAATTATTATTTTAATGTAAATAATAATGAATAATAATATAGTTGCATTAAAACCTTACCTTCGTATTCATACATTTTGTGCAACGAAACGTCATTGACAGAAAAGAAGAAGAAACGTATTTGAAGTCGTCAGTTCAAGCTGTCAGTCATTGTGATTTGTATTCATTGTTTATAGTGGTTTTAGTGATATCGACTGTTTACCGTGCTTGTTTTCAATGTTTCACAAAAAACTTTTGATTTTGAACTTTTGCAATCAAAATTGATGAGATGTAGAAATGTGCTGTAGAGGTAGTCTGACCATAGATGTAATCTGTCAATGTCAGTGTAACTCTAGGTACACTATATATTTTTCTTGAGAATTCTCGTCTTTAATTATCTTGTACAATGAGTCGTACAATAGAATTACTGGTGGGTGACACACTGACCTTACACCAAATAATAAGTACCTACTAATGTAAAACGTAAACTAAACTAATAGAAAAGTCCTATTACAGTGTAAAGGATTATTTGAATGATAGCAAGGCATGGGTATGAATTGTTACAACGGCTGATTATGTAATGTTATATTATAAGTACATATATATAATTTCAAATATTTGTGAGATGGTGATAATAAAAAAAGCGGAGTTTATTGCGGGCTCTTCTCAGACCAGGGCACGTTTGGAACCCTCGTAGCTTTAGTTTTAAGATATCGTAGTTAATTATCACCATCACGTCTTATGCTCTGTAAGCATGACGTTCAGAAGGTGTACTTTGTAGGTACATATTTTAAATAAATATGTTTTGAGTTTGAGATTGAGTTCAATAATTTCTGTACAAAAAGTAATGATATCCCATCAAAAACATAAATGTAAAATGAGAGCCAAGTTCAAAATTGTGATATATATGCCTTGGTTGTTGACTTCAGCGACAAAAGGAGTGAGATCTAAATGGGTGCCAAGTTCAATGGTCAGTCCTGCAATTTATATATCCCATCAAAAACATAAATGTGAAATGAGAGCCAAATTCAAAATTGTGATATATATGCCTTGGTTGTTGACTTCAGCGACAAAAGAAGTGAGATCTAAATGGGTGCCAAGTTCAATGGTCAGTCCTGAAATTTATTTATAACAACATATAATATTTTATAACAACTTAAAATATCATTTCTTCTTATAACTTAGTATAAAATGTTGAAGACTGAGGCTTTGGCTTGGCTAGTTTCCATATACGAATTATTATTAAGTAGGTACCTAAAAGTACAGTTTCTACCAGCAAGCCAAATTTTCGGAAGAATAAAATAAGAACTTACAGCTTTACAACTTGTGAACGCTATTATTCGTATATGAAAACTAGCCAAGCCAAAGCCTTAGTCTTCAACATTTTATACTACGTTATAAGAAGAAATGATATTTTAAGTTGTTATAAAATATTATATGTTGTTATAAATAAATTTCAGGACTGACCATTGAACTTGGCACCCATTTAGATCTCACTTCTTTTGTCGCTGAAGTCAACAACCAAGGCATATATATCACAATTTTGAATTTGGCTCTCATTTCACATTTATGTTTTTGATGGGATATATAAATTGCAGGACTGACCATTGAACTTGGCACCCATTTAGATCTCACTCCTTTTGTCGCTGAAGTCAACAACCAAGGCATATATATCACAATTTTGAACTTGGCTCTCATTTTACATTTATGTTTTTGATGGGATATGATCTACAATATGATCGCTCTGATTCACTTTGATCCACCATACTGGATTGCCCCCTTTCACTATTAATTTGAATATGCAGGTGCAACAAGAAAACTAGAATCGCAGCGCAGTAAAAAGATTAAAAGGAAATACCGATAGGGCTTTCAATACCCTTGTACCTACCCAATATGGTACAATATCTCATATTCGATTAAAATTTAAAAAGACAGCCTTAGATCTTGGTATCCGCCAGTTTCATCAAAAAAATGAACTTATAATGCCTATTAGCTTTAGTCGAGTTGGAAATTGCTACCTATAATATTTACTTGTTTCTTGTCTCTGTTTTAGGTCAAGCTACCGAGTTGCAACCTAGGTATATCTACTCGTACTTTATCTGTTTTAGGTCAAGCTAATGAACGGCGAGAAGGCAGCATTCCAAACACCGACGTTCGCTTTGAAAAGGCAGAGAACTCTAGACACCCTAATTAGAGATATATATGCAGAACACTGCTCAGATCACAAAGTGGTAAGATAATTATTCTAAATTCACAACTATTCTTAGTGCAAATAATTCGTAATAGACACTAAAATCTTGTTCTCAGTAAGACCTATTAAAGGTTACATGAGTCATGCAGATTTCAGATTAGTATCGGTGCTATGAAAAAAGCTGAGCTGCTTCATAATTTTCTTTTGACATCAAGGGCTTGTGTATCGATAAGGTTGAAAAGGTTCTCCTTGACCTTTTAGCCTTTACTAATAGGTTCAACTCTAATGAATTACCAGGGTAGAGGTGTCTGAAACCGATGCTATCTTAATCTTCGTTAGGTACAACGTCTAGAAGCTCTTTTTAGGGTTCCGTACCTCAAAAGGAAAAAACGGAACCCTTATAATGGATGTAAAAAACTGAATTGGCCTTTTAACAAGTTTAACGTTAACCATAACTATCGCTGGTGCAATCAACTCTTAAAAATATACCAAAGAAAAGATCTTGGTGAAGTAAATTATCTAGAGGGGTGGGGAGGGGCCGAAGTGGGTTTGTTCACAGTTACCATGTATGCTAACATTCCAAACTGCTTCTGATAATGATGTTAGCAAATTATTTCTTATACTAGCTAATGCCCGCAACTTTGTCTACGTGGATCGAGGTTTTTGGTTCCCGCGCGAACTCCTTAATTTTCCGGGATAAAAAGTAGCATATATGCTATTCCAGACTATAATCTATCTCTGCGCCAAATTTCAGCTAGATCCGTTCAGCCGTTGGGGCGTGATTGAGTAACAAACACCCATACATCCATACATCCAAACATCCATACATCCATACATCCAAACATCCATACATCCATAATTTTAGTAAGATTAATACAGTTTAACGGTTAGTCGTATACCTTACAGCCAATGCTTTCCCGTCGTGCATTATCAGACGTGTGGTCAGGCGGAGCAGGCGCGGCTGGTGCGGGAGCGGCTCGGACGGAACGCTTCTTACATGTAGGACAAGCTCTGAAGCTCGACGCTGTACTGCGAGGAGATGCTCCTACTAGCTTGGTGTCTATGGGTGAGTGCTACCGTACCTCCTCAATCGGGCGTAACATCAGTCCCACAAACTTATCTGACCCGGTGACAGTGCCTCTATAAAAATTCAAATAAAAACAAAAACTAAATAGGCATAAAAAATAGTTCTAATTTTTGCCACTGGGTCAGATAAGTTTGTGGAACAGTACGCTTATTGTAACTCAGCAATTTTTTTACATTAAAGCAAAAAAGCGGTGATAGCCTAAATAATGGTTTTGACGTTTGATCTCCTGTTCAAGAGGGCGATAGATTGAAATGATGATGATGATAAATGGTATATTGGTACTAGCAGGTAACCATGTGATAATAGCATCGAGGTAGTTAAACTAGGGTAAGCTGTGATTTGATGCATCTATAATAGGTACTTACCCGGGTGGGTGAAGACATTTTCAACAGTAGTTTGCGGTAATGTTTGTTCATTTTGAAGCTTTTTTTAACTAAACTCAGCAATATATACGCTCGATGTGCGTTATTAATAAAGCAAAGCAAGCAAGCTAGCAATGCAAAGCAAATAATGTTAGCTAGCAAATAGCAATAAAGGCGCGTAGGGAAGAAGTTATATGCTCTTTATTGTGGCGATCAAAAGCAAAGTAAACAAGCAAAGCAGAAAAGCAATAGCATTATTTAGCGAAGCGTTAAGCAATATGTGCTCCAGTTAGTAACAAACTGTTTCAAGCAATTTAAATATCAAAATATTATAGTAACAATCAAAACTGTCGGAAAAAATTGGGGAACAATTTTTTTTTTTATTGTGCGCTTGTAGCTTGCGCTTGGCAACAATCATGCTTAGTGCAAAGCAATGATGAGGTCTAGGTTGGAACGCATTTGTGAAGACGCCTATTCACTCTTGCCTTGAAGGTACTTAATTTATTGTTGAAGTTCATATTAATAACCAGTTCCTCTAGTTACCTGACCTGATTATCTGACGACATCCGTGGCGCAGTGTTGAGCGCTGTTGCCTTAACGCGCGGAGGTTCGATACCCGGCAGGGTTTGGAAATTTATAATTTCTGAATTTCCCTGGTCTGGCCTGGTGGGAGGCTTCGGCCGTGGCTAGTTACCACCCTACCGGCAAAGACGTGCCGCCAAGCGATTTAGCGTTCCGGTGCGATTCCGTGTAGAAACCGTATAGGGGTTTTTTTTTAATGTTTCGTACCCGGTTAGCCTCTGACGATATTGTGTCAGAGACCTTTTTTGATGCGAATTTTGCTCTGAAAAGGGGGCCAACTCACGAATACGTGACCGCATAGGGGTATGGGTTTAATATAACTGCCATAGCCCTAACAGGTCAGCCCGCTACCATCTTATAGACTGCATCATCACTTACCATCAGGGCAGATCGCAGTCAAGGGCTAACTTGTAGTGAAAAAAAAAAAAACTTGATTATTGAATAGAAGCAGGCGTTACTTTGCGGAAGTCCATGATAGTGAATGAACTAGAATTTTAATTCGCTATAATCCGCTACAGTAGAAAAATCTGTGTGGTACAGTGCCTGTCTTTCACCTGCAGCATGCGACACCCACCACCACAAAGCACAATCACAATCACAATCTTCACAATCGTGCATTGTCGAGTCAACATCTCCTGAAGATGCTCCGGTGTCGGAGTGAAACGTACGTTGAGAGTGATTTGGAGGATTTGTGTGGTGTGGTGTTGTGCCTGTGCGAATTGCTGGGTGGTGGGTGTCGCATGCTGCAGGTGAAAGACAGGCACTGTACCACACAGATTTTTTCTACTGTAGCGGATTATAGCGAATTAAAATTCTAGTTCATTCACCAAAAACTTGATTGTCTTTCTTGTTTTCAGGCTCAGGAGGCTCGCGTCGTGCACCGTGGGAAGGCCGCCTGTGGCGCGCCGCCCCGCTGCCCGCCACTCCCGTGTGCGCAGAGCAGCTGGCGGAAGGGCGTCTCTTACTGTCCACTACTTCAAACACATACATTCTTGAAGGTATGCTTACTTCGTGTAATTCTTATTTTCATTCATGCCCGTACAATAGGCATGATGACAGTACATTATCTAATGAAATAGGATTCATGGATTATAAAAAACGTAGGTATTTATTCTATTTCGAGTGAGATTGCTATTTATTTTGATAAAATAAAACTGTAAAATACAGCGATCTGCCATTAAACACCAAGAAGCGAATGAAGTCACAATTGTTTGTTTTCAAGCTTTGACAATCACGCTATTGTTTACTGCACACTGCACGGAGTATATTAGTAATAACAACAGTGACGTCACAAACGACGCCATGACACCGGCGAGCGTTTTACCGTGAATTTTATAATTTACATTTCAAATGCCAATTTTATCTACCAAACCTTATTTTACTGCTGAAATAAGTTTTTTTTCGAAATAGTAGATACTTCCGAACATTATCTGACCATTTTTCAAAATCAGTCATCATGCCTATTGGTACACGTTCGTGGTCCAACTTTCTCGCGATTACCAATCGGTTAATGTTGGACCATGAACAAGGGATGATGGCAACTCAATCAAATCAGCAACTCTTTATCAAACTTAAAAACGCACTACTAGTATGGAAGTTGTATGGAATTCAAAGTTGTGACGTCATCAAATTTCAACGCACTTTTTTTCTTTAATCTATATTTTTAAATGGTAATCAAACCTAAAACTAACCGAGGATGTGAATTTTAGGTCGTTTGGAAGACCCTCTAATAATCAGTTAGAAATAATTTATTTTTGATTTATGCATCATTCCAATTCATATTTTCATTCATGCCCATACAATGGGTACATGTTCGTGGTCCAACTTACTCGCGGTTAACAAGCCAGCCAGTAAATTGTTATATCAATAAGAAATCAGCCATTTTTTTGAGTTTCGAAGTAATAGTAACTCACCGATCGCACGCTGGATTCTACATACTATACAAAATTACTTAATCAACTTTTGATGAAGATACATCTATCTCATTTGTGGTTTTGCACGAGCATGAGCACAATCCAAAGTGGCAAAGACACTTTTCTAAAATATGTAGTATATTTGCGCGCAATAGTTCTTCACCTTCTCACAACTATTAGAAGGAAACACTGGTTATCCACTTAATTATTATTTATTCCATAGTTAATCTCACACACACGGTTGCCATCTTGACATTACTCCTCGCTTTCCCTCCAAGCGTTCCAACAGTGTTGTCACTCTCGAGAGCCATAGAGGCAGTAAGACCATGGATTTAATATGTTAATGTTCAGCCTAACACAACTAAACTAACTTTTTTCTATTATTGAGAATATATTTGTGATATATATTTATTTATATAGGTATATTTATATTATATATGTAGTTATACATATTTATATCTATTTATTTGTCTAAAATGTATGGCACTTTATTGAGTATGCATTTCTTATTTATTTATTTTTAAAATACAGCACCATCCCGTGCTCCGGTTTATTTATCCTTTCACCAAAGGTTGTCTGTAAGAGATTGCTTTACCAATAAGACCGCCTTTGCACATTTCTATCTAGTTTTACTTGTTATTACTGCTTTTAAACTGTATACTGTATATTTTGTGTGTGCAATAAAGATATCTAAATAATAAATAACTAAAGAGACCAGTTCACGAAAGATGAAAAAGTTGCTATCATTTTATTACAGAAAGTGGCACAACCAAAGTGGTGCTGCGGTGGGAGGGATGCGTCCGCGCAGCTCGAATAACAGAGCGTGCGGGGTTATTCCGCGTGGGCGCCAGGGTGACCGCGGGGGGAGGCTCTACTACGGGCGGAGCGGGGGGCGCAGGGGTATACGCACTACCACTGTCGGAGCTCTGCGCTGGAGCCTGGGCTATGAGGCCATTACAGGATTGCAAGCACGCAAGGCTGCCTAGAACTAAGACTGCGCATCTATTCGATATCCTTGAACAAGGTAAGACACATACACACACACACACATTAAATGCAACCGGCATTTAAAGTGTGTGTGTGTTTTCATCAATAATTTCTAATAATTAAAAATAATAAATAATAATAATTATAATAATAACTCATACCTATATGTATTTATTTTGTATGCGGGTGTGAGAGTTAAATTCATGTAGATAATAATAATAATTAATAATTTAATAATAATAATAATAATAATTAATTATTTTTTTATTTTTTAACTATAGAATATATAAATTACAATACTAAAGAAACATTGCTGCACATTGATTTTTGATCTCTAGGCAAGCTCCCATAGTTCCACTGGCCATTTCCTTTATGACTAATAGGTGACAGTTGTTACGTACAAAAACTGTCATCTACTTAATCACTCACAACTAACATAAAATAACGGAATAGTTAACTTGAAAATTGTACACCGGCTACGGTAGAACATGCAGAACCTACTATGTTATTATTGTAACATCTGTAATATGTAACTATATTATAATGTACCATGTTCTGGACAATAAACGAATTATGAATGGGCTAAGGTGTTCGTCATCTCATGGAGTTTAGTGAATGAATCCGAACATTTTTTTTTTATCGCATTCTAAAATCTTAGTAAAGCTATATGACAGCTTTTAAGCATGGCTTAAACCCTCCTCATTCTGAGGAGATCCATGCTTTTTAGTGGGCCGGCGATGGGTTGAGAACTGATTATGATTTCCTGTCTTGGTTACAATACGAGGTAAACCAAGTTGAAAATGAAAAGTAATTTTGTGATAAGTAATGAAAATACATTTGTTCGTATATAATTTTAGGTGAAGGGGGCAAAACTTTTTTAGCTGTAGCAATTGGCAGGAGAGTCCTTTTACTGTCTGAGGAACCCAATCCTGATAATGAAATGGGCTTCGAATATGTACATATTAAGGTAATACGTGTACTTATTTGTATCGTGTTCTATATACCTGTGAAAAAATATTATAAATAATTGTTTAATTTCAGGATATCCAATTAAGCGAATCACCAATACTTATAAAACTGATGGATGGAGAATACGGAGTTATGGTAGTCGGTTACAAACATCATTGGGAACTATTAGAATTAAATAGTGTACAGGTAGGTACTGGATTTGAGAAAATTAAATAAATATGCGTAACAATGTTAATCCTCATTTATCTTTTTTAATATTTTAGAGCATAAAACGAGCGGAAGGTTCAGAAGATAGTGGACCCAGACGTGGCGCTCTAGTTAATGCTTTAAGAATAGGAGACGAGAGGGACGGTCAAATAATTTTATGTTATAACCGTGAGTATACAAATAAGTATTGAATTTAGTAATTTAATGCGTCTCCCAAGATATGGAAATGGACGCATCACGCAAATCACGACATGCCAAAACAATAGATATTCAAAAGCCTAACCTAAAGATTTTATTGGTTCCTTCATCCCTCTTTGCGTTTCTTTTAGATACATGCCACTTTGAGCGGTTAACAAGTAAAGGCCTAGAAAGCGATTGTGAATATGATTTTCACTGGACTACTGTTCCTACTGCCGTAGGTGAGAAAGTTAACTAATAATGTTAAAAAGTTAATTTTTTTTTTATCTAAGTGATAATAATATGTATCCTTTACAGTTTGCGCATTTCCGTACATAATGGCGTTTGCTGAAGACTTGCTAGAAATTAGATTAGTTGCCAATGGGTCGTTAGTACACGCGGCATGCATTCCTGGTTTGAAATTACTCTGTGGTCGGAGGGTAAGCAAGCTCTGTCTAAAAACCATTTATCTAATTAACAGATTACACAATTTATTTATCATATGTTGAGGATTTGGCAAAACAATTTAAAATCAAATTTTACTATTGTTTACGTAAATTAATTAAAGTCCAATCATTTGGTGCTCAAAAAGGGGGTGTAAAACACCCGCAATTCAAATTTATTTGAAGCCTGAAAAGTAAATTTAGGTTTTGGTTTGCGGCTCTCGTAGGATGAAACTATTGATTTTACAAAAAAAAAGGTTACTACATAAATTGTAGGAATTTTTTGCTAGTTTAATTTATTACATAACTATTTTCATCGTTAAATTAATCCGAAAGGAGTTATTGTCCAAAATCTGTTTTTGGGCACCATTTTTCCAATATGGCGGCGCGAGCGGTCAAGATACGAGGCGATACCAATTTTCAAAACTCCCGAGAAACTTTCCAGGTAAAACTACCAAATGGCTGGACTATTAGGGAAATTCCAAGATAGAATCAAAATTTAACACGTATTGGGCTGAGTGTACGTGTTGACTGAGACAAACAAAAAAAAATATTTTGTTGCTCGATTGACATAAGCGGGAATAAAGAGCTAAATTTTTTAGGACATATTCTACGTAGCGTGCGCACCGGAGTACGTGCCTCTGAGCCGCGAGATAGACCCGTGCCTCGCGCTGCACGACAACTACGAGCTCGTGCGACAGATGAGCAAGTGTGGGCCTTACTCCATCGATGATGACGAAAACGTGGAGAAGTGAGTTCAGGAGACAATAAAACTTAAACGTAACAAATTATTATTCAAAGACACTTCGGTATAATAACAAATCGCCGATTTTTACTGCACTTTTGCGTGATTTTTACCCGACTGCGGAACGCACAGGGTTATGTGTTCATCAGTCTATATATGTTTGTTTGTTCCTTGCAGGATAGCTACAGCCTAAACGCGTGGACCGATTTTGATGATTCTTGCACCAGATTATGCCGAGTATATCATTAGAGTGTCACTGTGGAAGCCGAATTTGAGAAAAAACAAAGTGGCGCCCTCTAGAAGCCATAATGTAACAAATTTAAAAAATAAAGTCGATAGACTATGGCGAGTGGGGTATCGATGAATAGGTCTTGCAAAATCATAGCTAGGTTCCCTTGATTATTCCCACTTATTCTTCTTGTCTCGTAGACAGGATCGAATAGGTGGGAAGAATTCACCTTCAGCTCAGCTAGTGGTTTGCACTTTGCAGGTAGGTAGGTAATATCGTTATCTATAACATTAATTACATCACACTAATTTCGAGATTTTTTGACCTCCTCCGTCCTTGTCACAGTTGGTCGATCACATTTTTGAGACCCCCCCCCCCCTATTGTGACGTCACATATCTTGCAATTTTACATCTAGAAAAATCTAGAAAACCTCCGAACAAAACATACTCGCCCGCTCCCCCCTAACGTGTGACATACTTTATGGATGATCACATAGATGTTTTCCCATATAAGTATAATTATATATTTATACCCTATTTTGAACCGCCAAATGTCCTTATAAAAGAAATAATCTATTTTAATTTATGTTAAGTGGTGTTTTGTTCTAGAGAAAATTAAAAGTTCCTACTTAGATATGTTTTTATACCCTTCCATAATGTCCAGATAATCTTATTAACATCTACCTGATTATTTTAAAAGGGATCCAAGTCAAAACAACCGCACACCGGAGAACAACTCCGGTTCGAGTCGGAGCAGCTCCATATCATCGGATCAGGAGAACATCCGCCCGCCTCTGCAGAGAATGACGCCCATCTCGCCGCCTACCTCACCACAAGGTACAAAATATTATATTAGAAATCGTAATACAACATTCATAGAGTCACATCCTAAGGAGGTACTTTCCTACCAGTCGTTCGACGGAGGCGTCTAGACAGAGCAGGGCTGCGGGGTGATAGGGACGGGAACTGGCAGTATTTTTATACGACTGCCTAAAAAAAGGAGTATATTGTTTTCAGGGTTCATGTATGTATGTATGTATGTATGTATGTGAGTTTGTGTATGTCACCGTAAGATTGTAAAAACCGTTAGAATATAATCTAACTCGCGAAATTCTAAACTGTCGAAAGATTGTAAACTGTTCAATGTTCTGAGTGTCAATTTTTGAAATATTCATTGTATTTACGTTTTCTCGTCTGTTTCTTGTAGGTTAGGTTAGGGTTCGACATAAATAAACAAGTAGTGCCCGGCCGCACTACAATCTACCGGAAAATAATGCGTTAAATTGTAATCTTTCGACAGTTTAGAACTTCGCGAGTTAGATTATCATCTAACGGTTTTTACAATCTTACGGTGACATATATTCCACCATAACTTCTATACGCCTGAACAGATTTTGATAAATGAGGTATCGTTAGAATCCCTAGCTTATTCCGGGTGACATAGGCTAGTAAATTTTTTTAAAAAATTTATGGGGTGACCTTGCCACATTGCCGCATCCCGATTTAAAGACCAAAATTGAAAAAAAAAACGAAAATAAGATTAACTACGTAATCATCATCTAGAAAATGATGAGTAGATTCCAAAAATATATAACACTATAGTTCAATATTTAGTGATTCAAAAAAAATATATCATTTAAAAAAAAATGTGAATAAGATTCCAAAGGCTATATACGCAAATCGCTTCTTATGGAGGTAAACTCCAAAAATAATATGGCAGGGCACTCGTATTTTTTAATTCGTTAAATTTAGTTCACTTGTCAATATAAAATTCTGTCAATCTGTTGTCAACTTTGTATGCTGTTTCCTATCTCTCTCAACCTAATGCGAGAGTACCGTACCTCTAATATAAATTCCCACAAATTATCTGAAATTATCTCAAAATTGGAACTAATTTTAATGCCTTTTGTTTAGTTTTTGTTATTAAATTTTTCATAGATAATAGCGACGCTGTCACCGAGTCAGTTAAGTTTGTCGGACTATATTTTACTATATAAAAATAAGTCGGGTTTTCCTTCCTGACGCTATAACTCCAGAACGCACGAACCGATTTCCACGGTTTTGCATTCGTTGGAAAGGTCTCGGGCTCCGTGAGGTTTATAGCAAAGAAAATTCAGGAAAAATATAAAAGGAAGCCATCTGGTGGCGAAACGGAGTTCGCCGGGTTTGCTAGTACTTTATACAAATTACTGTCACCGGTTACCATCCGAGCCTGTCATTTGTATTGGCGACGGGCATCCACCATGGCATCGACCTATACTTAATATACTTACAGTGTGATAACTTATAAATTGAGTCTTTAAAAACTTTTTAGCGTAACGCTTTAAAAATTTCCCGCGGTATGTAAAATATTAACAACGTTGTGTAACTAGTTGTCCGCTATAAAATACCACTACATGATGCTCGCGACTTCTTCCGCGTGGATTCAGATTTTTAAACCCCCCACTGTTTGATTTTCCGGGATTCTCCTTTCGTATATCTGTGTCAGACTTCAAGCCTTTAACGACATTCATATACAAGTAAGTCGATCCGTAGCTCCGTAAAACAACAAACACACATTCGCACTTATAGTATGGCTTTTCTCATTCGTCATTCGTAACATAATACCAGTGTTGTAGCTAAGATTTAAAAATAAATCGCCATACAGTGCTTCCTGAGAACAGTGGTCGTTGCGTGCGTATCTACAAGATCCCGCAGTGCAACCTCAGCGCCGCCACCTACCAACGACAGTCGGTCTCCGCCGACCAAGTCGTCACTTCCTACTTCACTGACAGGTAAAACATTTTTCTGAATGCAATCATCATCAATAACCCACCGCCTCAGTGGCCCTGGACGCGAGTCCCACATACCCGCTTAGTGTACCTATGTCTGACGACCTCCGTGGCGCAGTGTGTAGCGCTGTTGTCTTAACGTGCGGAGGTCCCGGGTTCGATCCCCGGCAGGGTCAATTTGGGAATTTATAATTTCTGAGGCTTCGGCCGTGGCTAGTTACCTTAAAAAAGGGGCCTTATTACGTAAAAATGACTGCTACAGTGTAACGATCGCAATCACCTCTGTTAACATTCTTCCGCTGTGGACAAAATCCATTGACGCAGGAAGAATACCATAAATTCAACCAATCAAAACGATGAAGATTGTAACAATGGAGATTGATGCAGATTTTACATAACTAAGCTACAGGTTTCCTCATGATTTACTTTGGAAGTAGGTACTACTTGGGAGGGAGTTGAATTTGGGAGTACTTATCACCATTAATTCTTGGGCCTATTCTTAATTTTCTTCAGTTTGATTAGATCTACTGGGATACTTCTAAAACGGTCTGTAACTTAAAACCATTTCAGAAAGTCTGGTGAATTTACCCCAAAGAATGGATCTTGGCAGAGCAGAATAGGACGCAAACCCGTACAATAAAACGTTATTGTACGGGTTTGCGTCCTATTCTGCTTTACAGTATTGCCTCGAAGCTCAACCGTTTGATGTTATTACAGGCCGAATAGTATTAGACAAAGACTAGCAGAATTGAGACTGGACAGCAAGTCGAGGGGAGGCGGCGAAGACGACTCGATAGATATTCCAAGTATCCAATCATCAATGCCATAAGTTGACACAGTGTCTATACCTAATAAATAGGATAACTTTAATTGACCTACTTGACTCGGAGTGAGGAACCTGAAACCAACATAAGCCTTAGCCTGGCCTTAGGTTTAGCAAGCGTCTCCACGAATTGCAAATTATCATGCGTTTAACGTTACTTTACGGTAACCATTATTAAACTTTGAGCGTAGGTAATTAAAAGCAAAATGGAAAGTCACAAGTCAGCATTTGTTTAAAGTGGCCAATATTTTTTCTATCTTTATCGTGGAGGTGTGCAACCCACTTGGCTTTTTGTGGTGGTCACTGGGCTGATATGATTTAGCAGACCAATAAGTTTATTAAGTATTGTTACATGACAATACTTAATAATTTTATTGGTCTGCTTTATATTATATTTTTCACGTCATCCCTAATGATTGGTCTACTAAACTGTAAACACATCTTCGCCCACTCCGCTCTTGGTAAATCACCAAGAGATTTTATTTTAAATTCAATACTAACAAGAAAAAGAATATGGTTTTAAACGATTGCTTTTTTAACATTTCCAAACTACGTAATTAATTTGTCTAACGAAGTTTTGACTTTGAGCAAAAAACTATTGTTTTTATACCTGGCTTTGATGTTTGAACTCATACAAATCCTCAACTCTTTAGTTTTTTAGGAGTTGCTTATAGCACTGAGCGGTGCGATGCTACAAACATCTATGCATCTAGGGTATATCTACCTATAAACAGCCCCGGATCTAGGGGGGGGCAAGCCGGGGCCCATGCCCCGGGCGGCACCCGTATACCCCGGGCGGCACCCATACCCCGGGCGGCACCCGTACCCCGGGCGGCACCCGTACCCCGGGTGGCACCCATACCCCGAGCGGCAAATTAAAACTTGGCAGCTTAACACACACAATTCATCATTAACTTTGACCACTGAGACGACCAGTAGGTAATTTATGGACAATAAGTTATATAAAATTAAATATTTTTCGCTTTCGCGGGGCTATAAAGAGGAAAAATTTGTTTGTTTGTTTGTAATGGATAAACTCAAAAACTACACGACCGATTTTAAAAATTCTTTCACTTATAGATAGCTACTTTATCAGCGAGTAACATAGGCTATCTTCTATTTACAAAAAATTGGAGATCCTTACGAAAATTGCAATAATATGAATGAAGTCGGAAAAACTCCTCTCATCTGAGAGCTTTTGTGGCGTGCGCTGCGTAAATAGTAAAAGTTACACGAAAACAATGTAATGTGGAATTGTTCCCCTCAAAAGTTCAAAAAAAATCCCCGATAGCATCTTTTAAGCTATCTTTTAAGATTGCCTCACAATAACCATTTTTAAGATTTTATAATTTACAACAAAGCTTTACTTTCGAAGCTGTTTTTACTGACATTGTTTTAATCCTTATCAAAATAAAGAGGTTGGTCATCTCGAGTATTTAATATTAACCCGCAAATATAAATGTGCCGGTATATTGCTATCTCTATTGGGCTGATGACACATGATCGCGTGCAAACGCGATAGCAATATGAGCATACAGAATTTGTTGTACGTTTAGTCTTGTTCCGTAAATACCAAAAATGATGAATGATAACTTGTTGTGTTTTTCACTTCGTGTTGTTATTCGGTAACTTGACAATATAGGCTATGCTCCTGTTCAGTTAGTACGTAACATATCGTCGGTTTTAATATGATACAAATAAGGAGAAAACATGTCATTCATGTCGTAAAAACAAGCAAAACGCTATGCGCTTACATCTAATTTTGGGAAAATATTTTGAAAACATAATTATCCAGGGGCCTAGATAAATACTAGTTCAATCTTAATAATCGCATTATCTGGTGGAAATATTCTCGAATTACGAATCATTTTGGTATTACGTTTGTATGGGCAATTCACCCTTCGCTGGCACCTTAAGTTCAAAAGAATTTTATTGGCCGCAATTTTTTTTAATAAAGAAATATGATGGTAATTAAAATACCTATTGAGAAGTTATCAAATAAAATTAGTATGTATGTAGACAAACTGAAGCAAACTAGAAGTTTCTATCACTAATATTAGGTCCTTATATATGAAATTGTCGTTTTGTCGTACTGGCCACTTTGATCTCAAATATCTCCTCTTTGGTTAAGAATTTCAATTTCAAATTGATACAGCTATTTCTCAAAACTCATGCTTTTGTGTTTTTAAAACCCCTATTCATTTGTTTTTTCCTCTTTTGGTTTTTTCTTTGCGTAACTCAGTTTACAAAATGGAAAAGTTGAAATATCGCGTTATTTACGAGTACGAGTTCCATCGTGGTACCAGTGCTGCAGAAACGGCTCGAAGGATTAATGATGTGTATGGCGGCGGTGTCGCAAAAGAAAACACAGTGCGTTTTTGATTCCAACGTTTTCGTTCTGGAAATTTCGACCTGCAGAACAAGCCCCGTGGACGGCCGGAGGCCAAAGTTGATAATGAAGAATTGAAGGCTATTGTGGAAGCGGATCCATCGCAAAGCACGTCCGAGCTAGCGGCAGGTTGCGGTGTTAGTGATAAAACTGTTTTAATCCACTTGAAGCAAATTGGGAAGGTGAAAAAGCTTGAAAGGTAGGCCTCATGAATTGAGTGCAGCAAACCGACAAACGCGCGTCGACTGCTGCGTTACATTACTCAACCCGCACAATAATGAAGGGATTTTAAATCGAATTATTACCTGTGATGAAAAGTGGATCCTGTACGATAATCGGAAACGCTAATCGCAATGATTGAACCCTGGCGAACCAGCCAAATTCTGCCTCAAGCGAAAATTTACTCAAAAAAATTACTTGTGAGCGTTTGGTGGACTAGTGCCGGTGTCGTTCACTACAGCTTTCTTAAATCTGGCCAGACGATTACGGCGGATGTCTATTGTCAGCAACTGCAAACCATGATGGAAAAGCTAGCTGCTAAACAACCGAGGCTCGTCAATCGCTCTAGGCCACTGCTGCTTCAGGACAACGCTAGACCACACACTGCACAACAGACGGCTACCAAATTAGAGGAGCTTCAATTGGAATGTCTAAGACATCTACCGTACTCCCCGGACCTTGCTCCAACAGATTACCATTTTTTTCTAAATTTGGGTAACTTCTTGCTAGGGAAAAAATTCAACTCCGATGGGGCAGTCCAATGCGCCTTCAAAGATTTTATTGATTCCCGTCCGAATGGTTTTTTTAGTAAAGGGATCAATGAACCTATGAGATGGCAAAAGTACATAGATAGCAATGGTACATACTTTGATTAAATAAATATATTATATTTTAAAAAAATCGACTATATGTCCCTCCCTTACAAATTTCATAGGTAAAGACCTATTAGAAACAAAAAAAAAATAAGAAAAGTGCTGACGCGAGCATTTCGGCCGCGCGCTGATAAACAAAAGGCAGCTGTAACTCAGCAAAAAATCAATAATTTGATATACCTACAAGGACAAAAATTGGCCGATAGAAAAAAAAATTGAATTTTAATTAAAAATAAACTGAAAATCAGTTTTTAATAAAAAAATAGCAAATATAAAAAAATTGTAAACATGAGAATCAAAGGCGGGGGCGGCATTTTTCAGTTTTTGCCCCGCCTCGAAAAAATTGAAGATCCGGGGCTGCCTATAAATATAAGTACAATAGAGTAAACCTCTTAGGCAGTATCATATTATATATCATGTTATGGTTAATTATAGTATTTATGTATGTATATAATTATGCAGAGTGAAAAATGTAGGGAAATTAAAGCAAAAAAATAGGTAAGATCCATACTAATATTACAAATGCTAAATTGTGTCTCGTCACCAATGTCACTATAACCAACCCATACTGGCAGACGTTGATACGGCGTACTGGTAGGTTAAAATAAATACGTAGGTATTTATTTTAACATCTTGTTGTTGTTGGTTGTTGTTGTTGTATTGTTGTTGTAGTTTAGTTTAAGTATAACCTAATCCAGATGCTATTAGGATAATAATAATAGGTTTATCTCTTTTCCTATTATGAGTAATCACTCGATAGAAAAGGAGAAAAGGATAGACTGCTAACTGCTATTCTAATAGCATCTGGATTTGATAGTAATAACAAGTGATTAAATTCATTTGAAACTTAATGTTTTATGAAATTAATAGAATGGTATTTATATCGATTTAATTTATTGGATATTCATCAATAGTCCATTGAATAGTCTTTGAATTTAAGTAAGTAGATATTTTTATTATTATAACGTAGAATATACTTTCCTGTAGAAACTTATTAAGTAAATGTAAAAACTATTTGACTGATACTGACTACTGCTTAAATAAATAAATTGTCCAAAAAATTTTAAACATTTATGTAGGGTCTTATATATCTACTTGTTGGCAATAGCGTATATTTAATATTTTATATGCACATATTATATTCCCGATTATTTATAAGAGATATACTTATTATGATTTATGAATAATTCGAAAAATAAAAAATGTTTAGAAAATAAGTACCTAGTATTCTCTTTAAATTCTTTTAGGGTTATCGTTACATTATTACGTAATACTTATATAGCGTTGCTTTTATAAATATAGGTAAGTACCTATAATTTACATTCATTGACTATATACAATCGTAAATACCTGAAAAATCGACTGAAATAAAGATTAAATATTCATAATGCCCCAAGTAAACGCATAGTTTTGCTAGGTTAGGTGCCTTACCTAACCTAACCTAACTATGCGTTACGTTAGGTTAATATAAGCACTGATTTTTAGAAAATCTATAGTTTTGTACATAACTGAAATGAATGTTAAGGTTTAACCTTAGAAAAGTGTTAAGATATTTCAAATATTACTAATATTGCACTAAAGAGATAAGTAATGACATTCGTACTTTATATTCGTTGTTAATAAAGTAAAATATATCAGTACGTAATGAACAATATGATTGAGTGATGTGAATGTGATTTGATTACAAAAAAATATTTGTAAGTAAACATGATTGAATCAGATTTAGTTAAGTACTTATTTTATTTGAAATATATTTTTGTTAAAATACTATGAAATTGTATTAAGGTACTTATTATTGGAGATGATTGCTATTTTTTCAATACAAAAACCCAAACCCATAATAAATATTAGGTACGTCTGCAAGCGTTATTTTTACATAAATTATTTGTAACTAAATATTGCCACGTTAGTAGATATGACGTATGATATGACACAACTACCAAACAAACTGCTCAAACCAAATTTTGTATTTTATTCCTATTATTTTTAAAATATTATGTAGTTTTAAATCATTTTATTTTCATATATAAAATATTAAGTCATATAGTTGATAAATACCGTACGCTTAGTTTAAATTAAAATACATATTATGTAGGAACCTATAATTCACTAATACTACTGTATAAACTCAAATATAAGTCAAATTCTACTATTACTAAATAACACACACAAACGTGACAGGAAATTTACTTTTTATGTAAATTATTATTCGCAGATTTTTACGTAATATTTATATTCCTATTTATTTATATTCCGCTATGTGCAAGTTGTATTTTTGTTTGCAAGTAAGCCAATTTCAAACAAAATATATCAGAACTAAGTTATTGCATACTAGCAGACTTGCCCGCGGCTTCGTCCGCGTGAAATAAGTTTTTTAAATTCCCACGGAAACTCCCTAATTTCAGGGATAATATTGTTAGCCTATGACACTCACAAATAATGTGGCTTTCTATTGGTACTAGAATTTTCAAAATCGGTTCAGTAGATCCAGAGATTACCCCCTACAACTTCAAAACTCACAAACTTTAAATATTAGTATATAATATATATCTCACATTCGATCAGTCGGTCAGTCAGCCACCACTAAATTCTACAAGTCAAAATTTTATTTAAAAAAAAGAGTTACTATGTAGGTAGGTATTTAACTAAATAACAATTATAAGGTTATTTTGATTTAAAATGTAGGACTGCCACGATTCGTCCTCATACATTTTTAATACTTAATGTCGCGCGTTGATTGAAATTGCCTTTAATCTAGTCAAATCGACGAGGAACATGCAAGACACAAAAGTGATGTAAAATAGTTGATTAAATATTTTAATGATGAAATCATTAGTACATTATTCGATATTTAATAAAAATAAGAGAGCGCCATCCAAATATTTGGTTACCATTTCTTAGATTTAATGTTTAAACTATTTGCGATGCAAGAGAATTGAAATATTATAGCGATAGATATTCTTATAATACAAAGTAGTGTAGGTGACCGCTTTTACCGTTAAAAATGGCTGAATGGCTCATTGGTTACTATCGCCTGAGCTATCGCTTGTTTACAGAGCTGCTGAACGTTTGATTATTTTTCCGTGGAGACACTCGGGTTCGGCTCGGACGCAGGGAAGCCTTAAATTTACTTTGTCGGTACTCGGTAGGTACGGTTGCTAGGGCTAGCTGAGGCGATAGTACACAATTTTTGCATTCACAAAGCACACAATTTTATGCGTAGAATTTAATAGATTCGGTACTGGACGTTGAATGTATTGAGTAATGTTACTAAATAATATAAACTTCGGAACCAAGCTGACATTAATTAAGTATAAATAATTTAAAATCAGTTCATGCATATCACCTGAGACTATGTAAGTAAATTAGTATTTTCTTAATAATAAACGTTATAAATTCTGATATCGAAGTGGCAAGTCAGATCTAGACCGCTAGTTATTAAAGTGGAATTGAAATAAAAATAACAGATGGTATTGAAATCTTATAGTAAGTATAGTTCGCACGTATCTGGATATGCAAATAAATATAGTTACTTAATATCTAAACGGTTATTATATTATACGTAGTCTCAGGGTATTGTAATATTTAGGTACAATTTATTATCTTTAAAATGGGATATAAAACTATGTATGACTAAATAATGTATCTAAATATTGGATGTTTTGAGAAAAGTTAAATAATTGGCAGTTTGGAACCTTTATTTTGGAATTTGGTTCAGGTAAATTGGTATAACACCTTTGTATGATACCAATATAATTTAGTATTTTTAAGAATAAATTATAAATAAGTGGAGGCCTAGATACCCATTATTAGTATATATTTAAGGTTACATCCCGATAAATGTTTTAAAAAAAATATATTATGAATTATTGCAGATATTGAATTAAATGATGAAGTACAACTTATCATTAAAAATGGATTTATACTTGTTTTTTTTTTAATAATCGTTTTTATAGGGCGAAAGATATTTGCTATCAATGTATAGGCTGTGGGCTGATGGGTAAAATAGAGACTCGGTGTAATAGTTATATTGTAGTTTTTGCTATTGTGTATGTATAATATGTCATCGTAAGATTATAAAAAACGTTAGAATAGAATTACAATTTAACGCATTATTTTTCGATAGATTGTAATTTGTTAGGTATACTCAGAACATTGAACGGTTCACAATCTTTCGACAGTTTACAATTTCGCGAGTTAGATTATAAACTAACAGTTTTTACAATCTTACGGTAATATATAGGTACACAATAACAGTGTTGTATTGAAATTATTTTCTCAATATACTTACCTGTCAGATAAAACCGCCATCTTACTTTATCTGCCATATTAAATGTCTGATGACGTCATGCCCTATGTTCAGCAAACCGAGTTTATATAGTTTGGATCTGAAAAGTTAAGTAATACAAGTAATATTAATGTTAAAATTGTAAATATGATGACACAAATCAATCAATTATGTTAGTAATGGTAATTAATATTATGAATTGTTCAAAACGGATATTATATGGCAACTATAATTTACATAATTATGTATGTGTTAAGAATTAAGATTTAACTCTGTTATTACCTGTAAAGTTTAAATAAATGTCTGTTCAATATTAAATCTTTTATTAAATACCTTAGAATTCTTATTACAAATACTAATAAAAGTACTTAACGTCAACAACTTATGTAAGAAAACTTATGTAAGAAATTACAAATTATAAACAATTCATTTATCATATAAAAACATGGATTACAATAAGACTGAGCGAGCGGGCACGGAATTTGCGACGGCCGAGCGACGGCGGCAGTGGCGGTCACTCCGTCCCGCTATAGTAGGGATGTTCCGATACCATCGAAGAAACGATTCTTACTCATATTGATACCTCTAAATTTTTTTACAGGACTGCCTGAAAAAAGGGGTATATTGTTTTCAGGGTTCATGTATGTATGTATGTATGTATGTATGTATGTATGTATGTATGTATGCATGTATGTATGTATGTATGTGAGTTTGTATATTCCACCTAAACTTCTATACGCCTGAACCGATTTTGATGAGGTATCGTCAGAATCGCTAGCTTATTCCGGGTGACATAGGCTAGTAAAATTTTAAAAAAAATTGATGGGGTGACCATGGTCCCGCATTAAAGGCTAAAGTTGAAAAAAAAAATCGAAAATAAGATTAACTATATAATCATCATCTAGAAAATAATGAGTAGATTCCAAAAATATATATAACACTATAGTTCAATATCCAGTGATTCACAAAAAATATCATTTAATAAAAATGTGAATAAGATTCCAAAGGCTATATATGCAAAAAATCGCTTCTTATGGAGGTAAACTGCAAAAATAATATGGCAGGGCAGTCGTATTTTTAATTCGTTAAATAAATTTTTATACAAACGAATTCATGTTCATCAATTCATTTCGTGCGCGTCGCTATACTAAGTTATGCTTTTGATTACGTAGCTGCCTATCGCCTTCACCCATCGCTCGGCCGTCGCAAATTTCGTGCCTGACGCCTAACATTACATTATGTATTCAGCATTTACAGCTTTAAAGTAACTCAATATTTTACAAATCAATTATAAATATGTAAAATAAGTCGTATTAAATGAATAACAATATAAGCCTCTTAATTTCAATTATTAATAATTAAGTCAAAAATAAAAAATAGTAACCTAATAAAAAAAATATACATTCATTTAAAAATTGCTAAGGTTTTAGGTAATCTTTAAGTCAACTGATACATTTATCATTATAAAAACTTAGGTTGTTGTTTTAACGCGGTTATATCTAAGAATTTCGGTATATCAAGTTGAGGATGGCCTGCCACATTGGGTCCTGAAACAAAAAGCGCATACTTAATTTTCATTTTTTTTAATATTTGCAATTATTTAAGCAGAAATGAGGAGGTTCGTAGAAGAACTAAAGTAACCGGACGTGTAGTAAAGCTGAATTGGCAATAAAGTAAAAGTAAATATTTTTTATTGTACACCATAAAAAATAAATACAACAAAAATCTATGGAACTGGCACAATAGGCGGCCTTATCGCTTAAATAGCGACCTCTTCCAAACAACCTTAATAAGCAGGGACATATTCCATAGACATTGGGGTCCCAAAGTGCTAGAATGGCGACCCTGCACTAGAAAACGCAGCGTTGGTAGGTACACCTTATACTGATATGTTTTAAGGTCTTCCAAAAACGAAGCTTAAAATACATATTAAGCTCCCAAATCATTACGATTTTCTTACAATTTCTGGCCTCTGATGTGCAAGTCACTTCGGCTTTTATTACTAGTGGTGTATGGACTTTCACTTTGCTAGAAATATTAACATATTACATGGAACATAAAAGAAATAAAGTAGTTTCTTAAGAAGCAAATTAATATACCTTTTAATATCCTGTGTTTCTCCATATAATTTCTTGTAGCTAGAGACATGTCAACAGGCATGGCCACGGGTCTAGGTGATGGTGTTTTGTCTATAGCAGCACCATTTGTCAAGTATTTAGCTGCAAGTTGTTTCATTTTAAGACTGGTGTCAGTGGTGGGACTCGCTACTTGTTGGCCGTAATATGGCTTTTGTAGGCCTAGTGGGTCATCACCAAATGTCACTCTGAAAGTTTCATATCACTACTTTATACATCCATACTAATATAATAAATGGGAAAGTGTGTCTCTGTCTGTCTGCTACACTTTCACGGCCCATCTTTTCAATCGATTTTGAAGAGATTTTGTACAGAGATAGGTTGCATCCTAGAAAGGACATACGCAAATTTACTTTTAATCCCGAAAAATAAAGAAGTTCCCACAAAAACAAATGAATGTTAATCCATGGGGACAATATTTTAATTCAGAATTATCCTTAATGTATTATAAAAGTACATATGGGTATCATAATAATATTACTTAATAGAAAATCATACCACTTTGAAGAATATATATAAGAGTATATACTTAATATTAACTACCTTTTCGCCACACTAACATTAGACTTGTCAATTTGCATCTGCATACACTTTTGTCTTACATTTCTATACAATGCACTTGCTGAGGAAGGCATATCAGATTCTTGTAACATTCCATTTACATGTGTCTGAAAACAGAATAAATTTATATTTAATAAATTATGGAAACCAAATTTAGAGGTTTAAATAAACAAAACACATTCTCTTTCACACACATCACACATTCAGATACAAACTGCTAAGGTTTGGAATATTATTCCAGCATCCCCTTCCATCCATATTTCCGGCCACATATTATGACTTACAAGGCACAAGTACATTCAAAGGTCAGAGTAAATAGACCTCATCATTACCTTTCACAACAATGATTTGTTGATAACAATAGGTCTGCAACAGTGCAAGTGATACTGGGCTCTATAATTAGAGCCCTGCATAGCCACATGCCCAAGAAGGAAGAATCACGATTGCCCTCAACTACTCATCTTGTCATTTTAATAAATGCCTTACCCCAGATAAGTTAACCAACTCTGACTTCACACAGGGTCAGATATTAGTTATGGGCTAACCAATTATGGTAATTTAATAAAAGAAAGGAAACTTATATAATATTAATATAATATAGTAGTTAAAGTAGTGGCTACTCACCATAACTTTATTGTAATATGTCCATCCAACATTTGATTGTTCATCACTGCTTGCATCAGAACTGAAAATAAAACATTATAAAAATAATATAAAAAGTTTTTAAACTTGTAAGTACTTATTAGATAAAAAATATATTTCATGTACTTTCTTTACCTACGAAGGCTTTATTTTTTACATTATTTATATGAGAAAAATAAATAACAAAATACTTAAAATTTTAATTTTTTTATACTATTTAAAAGTAAAATATAAGTAAATACTGTAATATTATGAAAACTTACTTGCTATAATCCCTGACATCTAGATAAAGACTTTGTTCAGGTGATATGTTTGGAGTGATTGCATTATCCACTTGAACATTATACAAACTCATCTCATTAAAAGTCTTTTCATCATTAAAATCATTAGTCCTATTACAATTACCAACTGCCGCATTACTTTTACTCTGCTGTTGTATGTCTACATGTTTTGAGACAGGAGTCAAACCATCAAGGAAATTTGAATTGGCTGGTTGTTGAGACACAACCTCTTTTATGCTTATTTGAGATCTATTACATTGTATTTGAGCTTCATTCTGTTTGACAAATTCTTTGTTAATTATTGTAGAAGTCCGAACCACTTCAAAACTTGTCATAACACCAATAGATATTTTCTGTTCGGTACTGCCCGACTCTAGAGCTACCTGCTCAGTCATATAATTTTGAACAGCAGCATTTGTTATATGTCCATTGTTTGAGTTAGATATGAATTTGTCCACTTTTTCTTGTAACTGCTGCAATTGTTCATTTTGCATTTTAATTATTTTAAACAAATCTGCAACCGTTGGTTCTTTCTCGTTCATAGAAATATTTGTTTGCTTCTCAACATCTAAACATTCAGTGTTTTCATTTTGAGCATACCTTTGAATCGCCCAGGTCTTTTTATCAACTACATTCGCAGATAATGGGTCAGGCTTGTTGTTGCAATTACAAGTTGGAACCTGAGGTCTCATTGGTTGAATATTACAAGGGCAGTGTGTATGGTTTTGAGGCAGCATTGTAATACAATGACAAACATTGTAACTGTTTCTATTTATGTTTTGATTTTTTACTATTTCAACCCTTGACTGACCTATATGTTGAGCTTTACATACTTTTGCACAATGATGACACCTACATGGACTATTATCTGTACTATTTGAAGAGTTGCTAAAACTCAAGTTATCTACATTCTTTAAAGGTAAACTTGACTGTCCCATCATCATCATTTGAGTTTTCTTAAGTAGTGGGTTATTTTCCTTATCCAACTGAAGTTCATGCATCTCACTGTTTAAATGTTTATACCCATTGAAATTATCTCTTTTTAAGAAAAAATCATCATTTTTTCTAAGAACGTTTGGTGGATTTAGTGTGATTTTGTTCTCAATAGGAATTAAAACATTTGATGTTTTCTCAGTCAAAAGGTTTGTTTTCGAATTACTGTAAATAGGTTGAGCATTGAAAGCATGCTCTGTTTGTAATGGTTGCTGCATAGCTCGTGAACTAAGCGCAGAATCAAGAATGCTCAATTCTAGATCATTAGAAGGCTCCCAATTGTGTTCTAACTTAGCAGTATCGCTCAAACTTGTTCTCCTTACTACTGGGTATGGGGAAGAGTTGCCACACTCAAATCTCTGTACAGGATCATTTGTGAATGGTACCGGTCGATAGTCTAGATATTCTACATGAGGCGCTGATTTAATTTGTTTATGAATAAAGGGCCTGGGAGAATGGGACTCGGATTCGTTCATAGCTGAGACGAAAATTGGTTTCACAGGTGACTCAAAACGTACTTTCTTGGTGGACCTATTATTAAACACATCCATATTCCATACGGACTGACAGTTCTATACTACGTATCACAATCCACCATATTAAATAATTATTAGAAATTTGATGCAAATTATGTTATCACCGCGGCAGTTGATTTTTAAATTCAAACTTAATGTAAACAAACAAAGCAGAAAGCTTGAGCTTGAAGTTATTGTCAGATTTTGACACAATTTGACAAATGACAAATATTAGCATCAGAGAAAAAAAAAGAAGAAAGAAAAAAAAGCGTCGAAAGTACTCATGAAAGTAGGAAAATAATATTTCCTTTAAAACTGTGATAATTGCCTACTCTATGCTCTATGCCTAATCTCTCCTAATCTTCAATCTGTGATCAAAGCCACAGATTACTAGGATATCAAGCCGAATCCTTTTATAGTTCAGTTTAAAGAGTAAGAATTTATCTTTGTATACATTGAGAAGGATATGAAATATCACTTTTATATTATTAAAAAAGTTCAGTAACATATCTTTGGTTTAGTTGATCAATGGCCGGATTCGTCTGCGTGGTCTGGGAGCACAGCTGGGAGTGTGTTCTGTGGTGCTCAACAAAAAAAAGTTAATTATCCGATATGTCAATACCAGTAAATATAATGTACTCTGTGGCACAGCTCTGTGGTCAATACCTCTGGTCAATACCACCGAGTACTTTGTCTTTATGTCAATACCAACAAAGTAACCGATATGTTACTTGTCTCTGAAAGTAACCTAAAATCTTTTAAAGGTCCGTAAAAATTTTCAGTTATTGAAAAAGTTAATTGTTGAAATAAAATAGAGCAACTTTCAAGTAAAATCAAGGCAGAAAATGAATAAACAGTTATTGAAAACAATAACACCTTTAACGTTGTTATGCCGCTCGAAAGGCCACAAGCCATCGGGCGGTGTACGATATCCAGGAGGAATACAGTATTTTCCTAGGTAATCGCATCCAAATTAAATACGTATCATAATAACCACCTTTATGTACTTCTGTTCATTTTTTTATTGTCTTACCTCTAGTTTCAGCCGGACAAAAAGTTATTAGCTTGAGCCATAAAAGTGTGTTTATTTAATAATATTGTGTCAAATCTTTGGTATAATGGTTGTTTCAGGCACCCTGATCACAAAGATCCTGAGTGCACACCATCTAAGCTATTTAGAGTAGAACAGATTAAAACCAGTAAACATCATCCATGGTGGCAGAAAAAGATTTTGAGTGAGCTAAAGCTGGACGAACAAGTAAGAATTTAAGCATAGGTAAACAAGGCAAGAATGTTCTTAGAATTTTATCCATTAATGTTATATTTCATGTCTTTCCAGAACAAAGTTACTATTGTTAAGAATATACCAAATATTAATGCACGATTATGGAAGATAAAACATTTGATCAGAATAACACCAATAACATTTCCATATGGTGAACCTACTGAGGAAGATATTAAATACACTGTTCTTAAAGAAAATGGCCAATGTATAGTAACAAAGACACTGCAACCTGAACAAAAACAAGTTGAAGCATTAGAGAAATTTGAAACTGATCCAAAGAAAATGGACTCAACTACTCTCAAGAGAGAATCTAGGTACAGATGGAATGAACCTTTTGCTGGTGGATTTTAATTAGATTAAATTATTTTGATGTAGACAATTATTAATAAAACAGGTCCTAGAATAATGTTTTTTTATTATAATTTATTACACAACTAATTACATGAGGTTATACCAAGACATTTTCAATTATTCGCTAGAAGTATCAGGTTTTTTCTTATACACTAAATAATTGTAATACTCAGGAGTCTTAAAATATTTACTTAGCAATATGCCATGCTTCTTTCCAAGGCTAAACCTGGAATCTCCCCATGAAACGACAAATGTTGGATTGAGTTTTTTAAACTCATCCAAGTGAAACTTGTGTTTAACAATAGAGTTGTACCAGTTTCCTCTAAAAATTGCTAAGTATTCATCACCATCCTGATATAAGCGTATGACAAACTTTGTCAACAATACTTTCACAGCTGTGTGAAACAGTACAAATGCTCCGAGGTATATAAGGCATTCAAATGCATTATTTGCAATAACTACTTCACCTCCAAGTAGAACTGGGTCATACATCGTGTTTACATCAAATTCGAATGCTGCAAAATAAATACCTCCTCCTGCAATTGTAACAGTTGAAGCTGTTAAATATGCTGTGGTAATATTCAGAACTTTTTCCATAGGAGCTTTGTATATTAAGTTCCAGCGCTGAGAAACACCATCCTTTTCTTTCCATTTCTCTTGGACTTCCAAAAATTTGAAAGATTGCTGGGATATGTACTTAACCGTAGCAATGTTATTTAAACATTTGTAATTAGTAGATCTAAGTAAACGCAAACAGTTCATTTTTTGAAATAACTATTTAAAAAAAAGTATTGATAAAATAAATAAATATTACTACTTCATAGCCATTCGCGTAACAAGTAGGAAGCTATTTCATTTATCTATTGCTTTTTCTTACTATTTATGTAGGTAGTGTAAAATATTGTTATCAGAGACAAGTAAATTGTTATTACACAAATTCGCTAATTAACTTTTTAGGTTATGCCAGAGACAAGCTAACCAGAGAGAGTTATGCTTAGCTGTCAATGTCATTAGTACTTAGTTTGCATAAAGGCCTATTACACTGCACTTAGTACAGGGCCCTGTAGATAGGGTTGGCGTGGCCGCTAATAGAGCGTTGCTTATTTCGCTGCAATTAGGATCAACGTAGGGACCCTTACTTCCTGTACCTTATTACACTACACTAACTCAGTGGCAAGGGTCCCTGTGAAAAGTGCAGTATAATAGTGCAGTGTCATATTTTTATTATTATTTTATATTCTGTGTATACATTCGCAATAAATATAACGCCATAAAGGACTTGAATCCAGGGCCGTAAAATAAAATAATTAAAAAAGATGGGATTCTGAGGGCCAAAGATGGTGCTTCCCGCCAATTGAGCGCGAAGGACGAAAAGAAAATCGGGTGATTTTAGGAAGTTTTAGGATTGTACAAGTTAATAAAATAACTAAAGAGAAAAAAAAAATATAAAATTAGGTACTCTATGAAAATTGTAATAGCATGAGGAATAAAGTCTTACACTACTACCTTCTAACCATCAACCGTTGATCGTATCTCACAGATGGTGGCTATGTAAATAATTGATGTATTGCTTATTGTTTTGTTACTACTTACTCGTAATAAATCATGTTTTGGAAAATAATTTTTTGGGTTTCATAATATGTATATTAAATCAAACAAATATTTCAAGAGTAAAAGAGTATGCCTCTCTCATAGAGAGTTACATATTTGTTCCGTTTGCCGTGGAGATCCTTGGGCCGTGGAGTCTTAGTGGCAAAAATTTTTTGCGAGATATTTCACCGCGGTTAATGGCCTCATCTGGTGACAGAAGGGCTGGCTCATTTTTTGCGCAAAGGATCAGCCTGGCTGTCCAGCGCGTAAATGCAGCCAGCATTCTTGCCACCATTCCACGTGGGCATGATTTATATAGTAATTAGGTTAGGCTAGCTAACACTAAGTTCTATTGTATTATTTTCAATTAAATGTCAGAGTAAAAACATTATAAATTTTATTGCCACACAATTTTTTTTACACCTACACTGATGTGTTTTATTAAATTTAATGGTTGTAAATAGTTAAATAAAAAATTATTTAACAACTTATATAGGTTTTTATATATATTGTGATATTATACTATATATAGCTCAATTACCACTCACTGACTCACTGACTCATTGACATAATTGTTCTCCTAGAAAGAGACAGAAAACGATATAATGATGTATGAGAGATGTGTTCGAGTGCGGGAGTTGAGTAGGGAAAAATTATGACATTTCGAAAAAACAAGATGGCGGCCGACGTGATTCTCGTAACTCTTTGGTTTTCCAACCGATTTTGTTGCAACTCGCAATGATTGAAGAAATTAGGAAACGATCTATAGAAAAAGTGGAAAGAATTTGGAAAACAAGATGGCGGCCGAGCTGTAGTGTTTTAAAATTTTTGATTTTTCGACCTCGAACCGCGGCGCCACAGATCCGAAACGGCGCGGTCGAGCATAATTTTTTTTTCTATTTCCGCCTACAATTATCCTGTATTTTGACAGAATGGGGGTGGTTTTTAAAAATTCAAGATGGCGGCCGTCACGGCGGCCGTTCGGTTCGAGTTACGAAAAAACGCAATTTCAAAATTCAAATTTCTCGCAGTTGGCAACGTCGGAGCATTTCGACAACTATGGGGCGATTGTGTGTACAGACTCGAGGTATGGATTGGGGAAAAAAAATTACCCCATTTCTCGGGAAAATTTCAAGATTTACCCCAAAAATTAAAAAATCGAAATACGTAGTTTTTGCAAAATTCGAGTATGGGTAACCACGTGTCTCACTTGTGCGAATGACATTTGGGTATTTTCGTCGCCGAGGTCTGGCAACACTGGAATTTATCAAAGAAAAAGTGATTTTCGACATGGTCTTTTTTCAGGGGCTATCATGTCGGCTGGGTGCGAGCGAGATGAACAATTGAAACGTCGTCAGGAGCGGTGTATCCTGTAGTTCACAGGAAAATTATGAAACTATGCAAAAAGTTTTTGTGAAACGAGGTGGCGGCCATTTTGTATTCTGTTTGTGTTTTTGAAAATTTCAATCACGTCTTAGAGGTGGTTGGCAACATTTGGGAAAGTTTTGATGTATGGATCGATTGTGTAACTCGACGGGCAGTATCGAAAAATCAAAACAGTGTTGCCACATTCAGGGTAGTTTTCGAGATTTTCCCTAAAAACTTCCTCCTGTAAAATTTTGTATGAAAAATTTTTTTTTCACTTATGGCTTCGTATGGAAGTCAGAAAATATAACTTGAAGAAAAATGTGGAGACACCTGATGATTGAGGATTTCGGAGACGGGTGAAGAGCACGGCCAAGGTATTGAAGATAGGCGGGGGGTGCTCGAACAAATGTCATTGGAAACCTCGTCCAATTGGCAGTGAGTTTAAAAAAAACTCAAAAATGGTGGATTCAAGATGGCTGCCATACAAATTTCGTCAGTGTCTATCTCGGAGAGTATGAGAGATGGAAGTGTGGTTTCTTGGCAAGATATGATCAGGACGAGGAGGTCTATTTAGCGAAATGAAAAAAAATTCAAGATGGCGGAATATTTTTTTTCATACCAAATTATATGGCGAATATTGAAGAGACTACAAGTGTAGTAGTAGTAATTGATATATTTGTTCTCCTAGAAAGAAACAGAAAATGATAAAATGCTGTATGGGAGATCTGTTCTGGTGCGACATGGGAGTAAGGAAAAATTATGAAATTTCGAAGAAACAAGATGGCGGCCGACGTGCTTTTTGTAACTCTTTTGTTTTCCAACCGATTTCGTTACAACTCGCAGTAATTGAAGAAATTAGGAAACGGTCAACAGAAAAATTGGAAAAAATTGGAAAAACAAGATGGCGGCCGAGCTGTAGTGTTTTAAATTTTTTGATTTTTCGACCCCGAACCGCGGCGCCACAGATCCGAAACGGCGTGGTCGAGCTTAATTTTTTTTCTATTTCCGCCTACAATTATCCTGTTTTTTGACAGAATGGGGGTGGTTTTTAAAAATTCAAGTTGGCGGCTGTCACGGCGGCCGTTTGGTTCGAGTTACGAAAAAACGCAATTTTAAAACTCAAATTTCTCGCAGTTGGAAACGTCGGAGCGTTTCGACTTCTACGGGGAGATTGTGTGTACAGACTCGAGGTATGGATTGGGGGAAATAATTACCCCATTTCTCGGGAAAATTTCATGATTTACCCCAAAAATAAAAAAATCGAAATACGTATTTTTTGCAACCACGTGTCTCACTTGTACGAATGACATTTGGGTATTTTAGTAGCCGAGTTCTGGCAACACTGGAATTTATTTTTATTTATAAGACACGGAAGTGTGGTTTCTTGGCAAGAGATGATCAGGACGAGGATGTCTATTTAGCAAAATGAAAAAAAAAATCAAGATGGCGGAATATTTTTTTTCATACCAAATTATATGGCGAATATTGAATTGACTACAATTAGTGTAGAACTATGCCAGATTTTGATACGGTTCCGTTTTACCCACGACGGGGCTCCCTGGGATTACAAAACAGGAAGCTGATAACAAAGTTTTTAAAAATCAGCGCCATTTTGAAATTCTTTAATAATTGACCGATTTCGTTCAAAATCGAAATTTAGGGCTCCCTGATATTAACAAATAGGAAACTGGTACCAAAATTTAAAAAAATCAGCGCCATTTTGAAATTCTTTGTTATTGTTGCGATTTCGTTCAAAATCAATATTTAGGGCTCCCTGGCATTACAAAACCGGAAACTGGTACCAAAATTTTAAAAAACCAGCGCCATTTTGAAATTCTCTGTTAATTGACCGATTTCGTTCAAAATCGATATTGAGGACTCCCTGGGATCACAATACAGGAAACTGGTACCAGAATTTAAAAAAATCAACGCCATTTTGAAATTCTTTTTTTAAAAAAAAATTCAAGATGGCGGAATATTTTTTTTCATACCAAATTATATGGCGAATATTGAATTGACTACAATTATTGTAGAACTATGCCAGATTTTGATACGGTTCCGTTTTACCCACGACGGGGCTCCCTGGGATTACAAAACAGGAAGCTGATAACAAAGTTTTTAAAAATCAGCGCCATTTTGAAATTCTTTAATAATTGACCGATTTCGTTCAAAATCGAAATTTAGGGCTCCCTGATATTAACAAATAGGAAACTGGTACCAAAATTTAAAAAAATCAGCGCCATTTTGAAATTCTTTGTTATTGTTGCGATTTCGTTCAAAATCAATATTTAGGGCTCCCTGGCATTACAAAACCGGAAACTGGTACCAAAATTTTAAAAAACCAGCGCCATTTTGAAATTCTCTGTGTTAATTGACCGATTTCGTTCAAAATCGATATTGAGGACTCCCTGGGATCACAATACAGGAAACTGGTACCAGAATTTAAAAAAATCAACGCCATTTTGAAATTCTTTTTTTAAAAAAAAATTCAAGATGGCGGAATATTTTTTTTCATACCAAATTATATGGCGAATATTGAATTGACTACAATTAGTGTAGAACTATGCAAGATTTTGATACGGTTGCGTTTTACTCACGACGGGGCTCCCTGGGATTACTAAACAGGAAGCTGATAACAAAGTTTTTAAAAATCAGCGCCATTTTGAAATTCTTTAATAATTGACCGATTTCGTTCAAAATCGATATTTAGGGCTCCCTGGGATTAAAAAAGGGAAACTGGTACCAAAATTTTAAATATTCTGCGCCATTTTGAAATTCTTTGTTAATTGACCGATTTGGTTCAAAATCGATATTAAGGGCTCCCTGGGGCTACAAAACAGGAAACTGGTACCAAAAATGTAAAAATCAGCGCCATTTTGAAATTCTATGTTAATTGACTGATTTCGTTCAAAATCGATATTTAGGACTTCCTGGGATTACAAAACAGGAAACTGGTATCAAAATTTTAAAAAATGACATTTTTAAATTCTTTGTGAATTGACCGATTTCGTTCAAAATCGATATTTAGGATTCCCTGGGATCACAAAACAGGAAACTGGTACCGGAATTTTAAAAATCAACGCCATTTTGAAATTCTTTGTTAATTGACCGATTTCGTTCAAAATCGATATTTGGGGCTCACTGGGATTACAAAACAGGAAACTGATTCCAAAATTTTAAAAAATCTGCGCCATTTTGAAATTCTGTGTTAATTGACCGATTTTGTTCAAAATCGATATTTAGGACTCCCTGGGATCACAAAACAGGAAACTGGTACCAGAATTTAAAAAATCAACGCCATTTTGAAATACTTTGTGAATTGACCGATTTGGTTCAAAATCGATATTAAGGGCTCCCTGGGGCTACAAAACAGGAAACTGGTACCGGAATTTTAAAAATCAACGCCATTTTGAAATTCTTTGTTAATTGACCGATTTCGTTCAAAATCGATATTTGGGGCTCCCTGGGATTACAAAACAGGAAACTGATTCCAAAATTTTAAAAAATCTGCGCCATTTTGAAATTCTGTGTTAATTGACCGATTTTGTTCAAAATCGATATTTAGGACTCCCTGGGATCACAAAACAGGAAACTGGTACCAGAATTTAAAAAATCAACGCCATTTTGAAATGCTTTGTGAATTGACCGATTTCGTTCAAAATCGATATTTAGGACTCCCTGAGATCACAAAACAGGAAACTGATACCAAAATTTTAAAAAATCTGCGCCATTTTAAATGCTTCGTTAATTGGCCGATTTGGTTCAAAATCTATATTTAGGACTTCCTGGGATTACAAAACAGGAAACTGGTATCAAAATTTTAAAAAATCAGCGCCATTTTGAAATTCCTTGTTACAGAACCGATTTCGTTCAAAATCGATATCTAACGATCCCTAGGATCACAAAACAGGAAACTGTTACCAAAATTTTAAAAAATCAGCGCCATTTTGAAATTCTTTGTTAATTGACCGATTTCGTTCAAAATCGATATCTGAGGATCCCTGGGATTAAAAAACAGGAAACTGATACCAAAGTTTTAAGAAATCAGCGCCATTTTCAAATTATTTGTTAATTGATCGATTTCGTTCAAAATAGATATTTAAGGCTCCTTGGGATTACAAAACAGGAAACTGGTGCAAAGTTGTAAAAAATCAGCGCCATTTTGAAATTCTTTTTTCTTGTAGCGATTTCGTTCAAAATCAATATTTAGGACTTCCTGGGATTACAAAACAGGAAACTGGTACCATAATTTTAAAAAATCAGCGCCATTTTGAAATTCTTTGTTAATTGACCGATTTCGTTCAAAATCGATATTTAGGACTCCCTGGGGATACAAAACAGGAAACTGTTATCAAAATAAAGAAATTACAGCGCCATTTTGAAATTCTTTGTTAATTGACCGATTTCGTTCAAAATCGATATCTGAGGATCCCTGGGATTAAAAAACAGGAAACTGATACCAAAGTTTTAAAAAATCAGCGCCATTTTGAAATTCTTTGCTAATTGATCGATTTCGTTCCAAATCGATATTTAGTACTCCATGGGATTACAAGACAGGAAACTGGTACCAAAATTTTACAAAACCAGCGCCATTTTGAAATTCTTTGTTAATTGACAGATTTCGTTCAAAATCGATATCTGAGGATCCCTGGGATTAAAAAACAGGAAACTGATACAAAAGTTTTAAAAAATCAGCGCCATTTTGAAAATCTTTGTTAATTTACAGATTTAGTTCAAAATCGATATCTGAGGATCCCTGGGATTACAAAACAGGAAACTGATACCAAAATTGAAAAAAATCAGCGCTTTTTTAAATTCTTTGTTATTGTAGCGATTTCGCTCAAAATCCTTAATTAGGGCTTCCTGGGATTACAAAACAGGAAACTGATACCAAAGTTTTAAAATCAGCGTTATTTTGAAATTCTTTGGGAATTGACCAATTTAGTTCAAAATTGATATTTAGGACTCCCTGGGAATACAATACAGGAAACTGATATGAAATTTTAAAAAAATCTGCGCCATTTTGTAATTCTTTTTTAATTGACCGATTTTGTTCAAAATCGATATCTGAGGATCCCTGGGATTACAAAACAGAAAACTGATACCAAAGTATTAAAAAATCAGCGCCATTTTGTATTTTTTTTTAATCACAACCCGTGAGCTGCTTTAGCAGCTCACGCACAGAGCAAAAAACTAGTCTTTTTATACGAGTACAAAGAAAAACAAAAATATAACACAGCTCTATGGCATAGCTTCATGTAAAATAATTATTTCGCATTATAATAATTTTTACAATACATTTGGTTGTAGAGTTGCTCTTACTGCGCCGCTTTTAAAACTTGGAAGTACTTTTCCCACCATTGGGCGATAACAATATTATCACACATATTATCATAATATTCATTTTCGCACTAGTACGGTAATATAACGTCTACCATGCAATACAAAACCTATTTCGATGCCACCATCTTTGTAGATATTTTTATAAAAGTACTAAGAAGTAAGTAAGCAAAATATTAAAAAAACATTTTCTCATGACATTCATACTAACTAAAACCTCTCGCTGACATATTTTTCGAGATTGGAATCTCGCTCGTCATTGTAGTTTGTTAGCATGGAAAATGTTTTATTTTTAAGGATCCACTCACAAATGTATTGTAAAAAGAAGTATGATGCACGTGCCATATTGAAAATTAAACTCTTGACGTTATTGCCACGACTGCAATTTACATCATGCTGTACATAAAGCATAAATAACAATTATAGTTTTAACTTTTAACCAAGTAATGTCTTCATTAGATTGAAGTGTGATAGGAGCTTTACAAGTTACCACACCTTGAACAATAAAGATTGTTTTAAAATACATATATGGATAAATTGATAAGTAATTTATATATTAGAACCTAATATTTATGTATTCATTTCATAGCATGTAACATGTTAAAAACAGATTTCATACTCTAATAAAAATATAGGTATACTTCAAACTTACAATAAATATTTGGGTGGATGCCAGTAATAATTATTTGCTGTTTTTCAAAACAACACAAGGGCGAAGTGCAGGGCAGGGCGAGTGGGAGTATTTTACATATTCGATCGCGGCAACATTAACTACAATAAATATGGAATTGATCGAGCGCCAGCTGTCAAGTACTTGACAATTCCATACAAATCATCGCTATCGAATGGAAAAAAAATGTCCCAATATGCACTCTCATCTGCCTACCAATTCTTAATCCAAAAATCTACATGGGTTCTCAACTTCTCAGGTTCTATAAAAAATATCATGTCATGGTACAATATAGGCAGCTAATATTATTATTATTATACAGATAATTTTTTTTAAGAAACAATGCTGACTATGTACGTTTAAATATGGTTTAATCATTCTACATTTTCTGAAATCTGTTTAAAGGGCTCAACGTACGTCAGATAATCGGTGGCCGATTTTTGTTAGCGGAAAATGAAAACGTACGAAATGCACACACGCCATGTCCTACAAACAGTCGGTCAAAATCGGCCGATTTTATTGTCGCTGGAAAATATATGGAAGTCAGTCACAAAGTCGGTGATAAAATCGGCCCGATTATCGGACCTACAAAAAATCTGACGTGGGCATAGCTCCTAAAACTGCACTAGTTTTTATACTTTTATCTCAATATTTGGCACCAACTAACACTAATAAGCAGTGTTACAATATTAATATCCTAGCCCTCACAACTATCGACCGTAATAGTACTATTTATGAAATCTTCAAACAAGTGCCAACAACTCTATAGTTGTTGTTGGCTGTTGGTTGTTGTACACAGTCTAACTCCATCGGAGGAATGATGCGCGAAAGCATAATATGAAGACAGTCAAAACATTATTTTTTTTAATTCGATCGCAATTTGCAAAAGGTTCTAGGTATTATATATTTAAGAAATTCAATGATGTTTGACAATCTAGCTATTGGATTGCTCTGTTTGATTTTTGTTGGTTATCTTTGCTACACGCGAAGGATCGTTTGTTCCCACTAAGCTATTATTATTTAAAACATCTGTTTTGGAAAGAAAGTGCTGAGTGAGCAGAACATTCTTATCAATATCTAAATCGTAATCAATATTATTATTAATTAATGTATTAGATAGACTATCACTTGTGTTATGAACAGTTTCTGATTGACTAGTGGCTGGTTCAATTCTTTCTATTGCACCTTTATTTTCCGCCCTGAGATTTAATAGCGTGCTATCGACATTGGTTTTTCTAATGTTCTCTGGTAATGCTTCGGATTTCAGTTTCACTAGAGTTGTATTAACAACGGAGCAGTCGATTTGCATCAGGGTCACATGGTCGGCCTTCAGAGAATCTGTGGAAAAATACAATATAACCATTACGAAATTTCGAAGAAATGCAAAATTTTTAAATATAATGCAACTTGCAACTTTTTTGAAGTGAAAACTTCTTTAGCCACGTTGAGCACTTTTTGGTAGGGGGTAAATTTGCAGATTCGCGTGACTGTCACCGACATGCTCGCGTTGTTATGAAGACAAAAGGTCTAAAATATAAATATTTCATTCGTAATTAAACTCTAATGTCTTAGTTTTAAGGTTTTTATTTCAAATATATGTTTTTATTTTTTTTATATAAAATTATATTCTACCAAGTTACGTTCCAAGTCTATGTTCTTCTGAAAGATTTTTATAAATATTTCATTCGTAATTAAACTCTAATGTCTTAGTTTTAAGGTTTATATTTTAAATATATGTTTTTATTTTTTTTATATAAAATTATATTCTACCAACTTACGTTCCGAGTCTATGTTCTTGTGAAAGATTTTTTATAAGTCCTGTAGGAACAGTATGAAATAAAAATTGAAGGACATAATAAAATCCTATTCACGAGCTATTTGCCGAATTTGCTAAGATCAGTTCAACAATTGAAAACAAACCCAGACACATTTTCGCATAAATAATATTAAGTATGTATCTAAACTCACCATTGCCTGTCATTGCTGGTAAAATCAATGCCATTTTAGGAGGCCGCGTCACATTATGACTCACAGCAGGCAACAACAGATGTTGCCCTTTACCAACACCAACCACATAGAAAGTGTCATCTCTCCTATGAAGCGCTTGGAGTAACGCGTTCCATTCACCAAAGTCATCCACATTGAAATCGTTTACAGATTTTCTGATAGGCTTATGATACAATCTGTCGTAAAACATAGCACCATCTGAGAATTCTATATCTTTGTCAGGTATGGCTCGCCTTAATCTTCTTAAGCGGGACTTTTCCCGGATGGACCTGCCGTTTTTATGTGTGGGAATATCAAGTAGGTTATTATCAAGATTCAGTTTGTTGAATAGCCTGTAGGTTTCTAATAGGCCACCTGTAAAAGATTACATAACACAAGTTAGAATATTGTTCAAGATGGTTTTGTACAGTATGGTCACATATTAAAAAGCAATACTCAAGTTATTAAAAAAAAATGGTTATCCATTACATTTGCTTGTAAAATTGCACTTACTTCACAGCTAATGACACTTAAAGTATTTTTAATGCCCTTGGTCGATAAAATAATCTCGCATAGGTATTATCAGCCTACTAAGTGTGCGGTAATGATCATTTTCGCGCAGTAGTATTAGCGCGCACGAGTAGTGCGGTACTACAAAACTACAGCTACTCCGATGCCAATGCCATGTAATGAAGGAACTAGAAGTTTAATCTGCCGAAACAGACATATCTTTCAAATTTATCGCACCGTTGAGTCAACATCTCCTGAAGACGCTCCTTGGTGTCGGAGTGAAACATACATTGAGAAAATTTTGGAAGATTTGTGTCGTGTGGTGTTGTACCGGTTCACAAATGTTTTGTGAAATGCTGTATGCACAATGAAAACAAAACTCTACTTCGAGGACGAGTGCAGCGCTCGGGTATTAAAATAACTATTACCTGTTATTTGTTCTTCATCTATATACACTTTATTCTTTCTAGGCGCATTTGTCCAATTCAAAGTCTTTCCACCTCCGATCCAACGTTTTAGCTCTCCAGCTATCCTGATACTTTCATTTTGGTTGATTTTTAGATCATTTAGGGTTGTATTCTGACAGTCGTTTCCGTCAGCACTACGGTTGCCTACTTGATCGTAGTCTGCGAAAATGTATTATGATGTTTATAATATGCTCAAGGCTTACTGCGGCAAAGTAGTTTTTATTTATTGCAGCAACGCGATGCGGGTTTAATTTCACTTAAGGAGCATTTTCGTTCGTCAACCATACATTGCCATGAATGAAAATGGCCCTAGAGCACTAATGCTTGATCTATTAAAAATGTCACATTAAAAACTGATTTTATATTCTATGAAGATCACAAAAAATACGCCACCTGTATAATATGACACCTTTATATTATTATACGTATGCTATTTTATTTTTAGAGCACTCAAGAGGAAAATATTTTCAAGTGTTGAACTACACCTACCAGAAATAACATCTTTGTTTTCTTCTGACCACAGAAGATGTCGAGAGCCAATATGACTGTCTGTCGGACCTGTAAATGGCTTTGAATTCCAACTAAAAATAAAATTTTAGGTTATCATCCATAACTTTGAATACACTAGCATAACATATTAAATGCCCAAGTAATGTAAACTCACCCTAAGACGTTCCAATTTAATGAAACCATAAAAACCATGGCGAAAAGAACCGCAATGTTCTTTTTAGGTATCAAGATCGATGTATCTAAACGTGGGATCTGCAAGCACATGCCTCAATCTTTAATAAAAACATGCTCAGGTTGCCTGCTCTACCAAACTCTACTACCAATAGGTACCATGTTAGAGCAAAATCAGATCACTAACCATACTAACAATAAAATTAGTGATTAGATCAACATATAGGTAATTTAAAAGGGGGCATTAAATTGAAAAATTATAAATTGTTAAACCTTTCTGCTTCTTCCATTGGATTGTAACTGGTCCCTTAAGATCTTGTTTTCAAGTCGGAGTTGTGCAATCTCCTGATGTGCTTCTAAAAGCTGTTGTTCCAAAGCTGTTACATATTCTTTTTTCTTTTGTCGCGATTGACAAGCAGACTCCCTGTAAGAGTTCAATAGTTGAATCAGCACTAAACTCGAGCCTTATTAAGCACAAAAATGTATACCAAGCTGCACTCATTTCATGCTATTCCATTTTATGTATGCAGGTCAAAAAGTGACCCATTACTGCAAATATATTCCTTCAACCATATACCTATATAATACTAGCTGATGCCCGCGACTCCGTCCGCGTGGAGTTTTGGGGGTATGAAAAATAGATAGAAAATTGGTCAAGCCGTTTCGGAGAAGTATGGTAACTACATTGTGAGACGAGAATTTTATATAATTTAAGAAAGATAATGTGGGTATATTTGTGTCATATAATATTATATGAGAGATAATTTGGCATTACAGCACTTTATACTTTAACTTCATCTGCATAAGTTTTATAATGCAATATTGAAACACTTACTTACTTTTTGGTTCTGCTGGCAAATAAACTTGATGCACAATAATAGATGTGCAGATTTCAGACTTCATTTATGAGCTATTCTGAGTCACAATTAATTTTCTTACCTATTTTTTATCATCCTTTGTTGTTTTTTAAGGGCTTTAATTTCTGCGTCTGTCAACTTTGACAAATCTATGCTAGTAGGAAGCATAATTTCATTAATGCTTTGGTGAATGTTAGCAGTTTGATGGATTTCTGGTTCTGCATTAATAACTAAGGTGTTTTTTGGCGGGGATGCCTAAAAAAAGAAAAAAATATTAGGAGGAATGTTAAAACATGTACTAATAGAAATTCAAATAATGAGAAGTAGACACTCAAAAATATAAAACTAAAATCGGTGGTGAAAACTGCATCACATTCTATTAGAATTTTTAACTGAATTAATATACAGATATAATTACTTAGTTTGGATTGCAACTTTGTTTTATAGTAATTTAATAATACAGTGAAAAAGTTGTTTAGTATTAAGTACCAAAGTTAGTTTTTTAAAGTTAACCTTAGTTTATGAATTGATAATATTTTAAAAGTACTTACGTGTAACTGGTAACCATTACTATTTGTATTCTGTATATGTACATGATTTATTTGTGACAGAGGTGATGTGGCAATCTTTCTATTATTAATTGTACTCTCAGTAGATACAACACAGCTTGGTTTCATGACCACTGGCACTGTGGGTTGCAGTATCCTCAAACCTCTATTTTGTTCAGTGACATACAGGATCTTATTATCTTCGTTTTTGATAATGTTTTGGGAATTTTCATTCACAACTTTAAATATGGAGTTTTGACAATTGATATTGTTTGGTGCTGAAAAAGCAGGTTATGAGATATTATTAAATCTAACTGGTTGTTTCCTTTTTTACACCTTCTTCACTTTAAATTTGAGCAATGCTATTCAATACAATACACATAGTAAACAGGTCATAGTAGGTACATTACCTTTTATTTGATTTTGTTTGTCAGTATCAACGCTTTTATTATATTCTTGCTTAACAACCTGAAAATAAATGACATAAAATGGCATTAATGCCCTATTTTACATTAAGAAATCACAATTAACATTGAGACTGGTAAGATTGCGAGGGAATATGGGCAGCGGATTTAACCTTAGACATTGATCTGACCATTTTAAAGAAGACTTACACACCATTTTGCAATGGTTTTCTTGCAGAGAGAAGAAAAATAGCACAATACTGTGAAGGAACTGATATGAGAAATGAATGAACTAGAAGTTTAATTCGCTATTCGTATATTCGTGAAGACTGTGACTTCACAATCGTGCATTGTCGAGTCAATATCTCCTGAAGATGCTCCGGTGTCGGAGTGAAACGTATGTTGAGAGTGATTTGGAGGATTTGTGTGGTGTGGTGTTGTGCCTGTGCGAATTGCTGGGTGGTGGGTGTCGCATGCTGCAGGTGAAAGACACACACTGTACCACACAGATTTGTCTACTGTAGTGGATTATAGCGAATTAAACTTCTATTTCATTCACTATCATGGACTTCCGTAAAGTAACGCCTGCTTCTATTCAATATTTGATATGAGAAAGCCATGATTTGTCATGTCTCATGATGGTTCCTCAGCTTTGAAGTAGTTAAGTCTGAAGCTCGGCATACTTAGGCTAATTTTCTTCCAAAGTCAGCCAGTAAACAATCTAAATCTTATTCCACCCAAATTTTCTTACTCATACCTTTATGATGCCATTTTCTATTGCCATCACTGGACTAGTTTTATCTAAAGGTTCTGACTTTAGTGGTATATCAGGAACTACTGCATTTGTACTTTTAGTTAATGGAACTGAAATGAAAATTGTCATAAATTAATAAAGAATATAGCTAGATATGTAATTCACCACCAATTACCAAGAGTGATAAAGAGTGCAAAACAATGGCACAAAATGTATTAGTATAAATAATTCAACCTAGTTTTATGATAAATTCTATACCAATATTATAAATGTAAAAGTGTCCATCTGTGTAACCTTTACATGGCCCATAATCTTAACGGATTTGAACATAATATGGTGCAGATGTAGCTTTATTTCATTCCATTTGTTAATTGCATTCATGTACAATAAATAAATGAAATGAAATGAACAGTTCCCACAGGAATTTAAAAGAATCTTTATCCATACAAAGGTACGGGCACCTCCTAGAAGCATAATGATTTCAAACCTGCTTTTTGTAGAAATAATTCTACATCTTCAAGCCTCAGCTGATTTGTGGGTTCCTCATTGAAGGCTGCCCAATCAAATGGCGATTGGGATGATTGCCTAAGTGACGATGTGCAGGATCCACTGCAAGAAACATTATTTAGTAATATGATTACCACCACCTCCACCACTACTGCCCGTTAACATCCCACTGCTGGACACAGGCCTCCACTCTCATAGGAGAGAGGGAATTAAAGCTTAGAGCCACCAATGCGGGTAGGCAGGCTTTAACAAAACAGCTTAACGTGCTGTCCGAAGCACGGGGGTGAAAGACGCCAACTACCTAACTCCAGGAGTCCAGACTAGTATTGAGGATTTCTAGTCAGAAAAACCCAACACTTAATTATTGCCCAATCTGGGACTCGAACCTGGGACCTCATCGGTTGCAGTCGACATGCAAACAACTAGATTGTCGAGGCAATAGTAATAAGATTCAATAACAAATAATTAATCGATAATTTTTAATGGCTGAATGTTTTATTTTAACAAACAGTTAAGGTAAGCTGAGTACGGGATACCAAACAAGTACTCAGCCTCAGTGGAATCCCCAGGGTTAATGATGGGAAAAGACAAATGTTACCCAAAATAATATTAAAACTTATTGAAATTTAGCATGATAGTAGTAATTATCAATTCATACTTTTTAGAGTCATCTTCACTGCCTGAATCAGAACTGCTGCTTTCATTTGGTGAAGATTTAAAGCTTAGTGCTGGTGATATAGCAGGCACCAAAACCGGTGCAGCATCAGCTAATATCTCACTAGGAGACGCATCTGCCGCATCCAACAATGATGGCAGAGCATTTTTAGTCAGTTGTTCCAGGAAATCTTCATCTAAAATTTTTAAGTAAATATAATATACTTAGCGAAGAAATAAACAAAATAGTTTATAAGTATATTTATGTAGATAGAACTTTTGAAAGAATAACATCTGGAATGTTTTTATCACATTATTATATTATGATTTATATTATTACCAACTTAAACAAATCTACACATTTTACATGGGTTCTGAGCACTCTTAAGCCTTGTGAACTGTAATCTGTGTCTTCCTTTTGTAAATTATGATACTAAACAATGAAATGAAAAATATGGTTCCTCAAAAAAGTGGCTCAAAGTGTGGTTGGTGAGGCAGAGCTTATTTATACATAGGTACGATTACGTAGACAATAATTTGCAGGCCAAAATAAGTTAGTTATTATTTAAAAATTACTGCTAAGTTAGAAACATTGTCTTGATAGAAACACTGGCAAATATATCATAACCTTGTGAAGATGTAGTAATGAGTGAAAAACTACACAAATTGTAACAGAAAGTAAAATCAAGGATTGCTAATGCCAGTCTTGCTACTTAGACTAGTCAAACGGAAGGTCATTCCATTTATTTATTGTTTCAAAGCAATTGCACGCACAATGCACTTTGTTTTCGTAACGAGCCGGATGATGTGCTAAAGAAAGATTGTATTTACCGTATAAGCAGTCTTTACTATCGAGTAGTATATCTGTATCCATCGAAGCAGATGCTCTAAACGAAAGTTTCAAACTGAAATCCCAATAATAATTTTTTTATCACAACATATTACGCCTCGACAACATGCAGCTTTGCAATTTTTATTTACCTCATACTTTAACGTTTTTTTTTTAATGTTTAATCTGTGCTGTGCTGTCAGACTTCAATCGTCATGGTGACGATATATTTATCTATGGTGGCGATTCTGGTGACGATGGTAGTGATCTCTGGTTAGCTTGTCTCAGATAGTGACACACAAGGAACATAATTACTAGTGACACAGAGTACATTATATATTAGTGACGAATGGCGGCAACACACGGAACATAATGTATATTGTAACAAATAAGATTGATAGTTGTATCGAAAAATTCAATTGCAAAATACAGAAATAATTTGTTTTCAGGATAAAATAATAGTTTGTGGTCTCAGCTGATTAGACTTTATTGCATATAATGGAACGTTAAAAATTTGACATTTGACGGATTGTTTCGATTGATTTGACCAAATCAAATCAATTGAATATTATTTTTCGAATTTAGCCTATTTTCAAGTGAGATAATGTGATTTCTAAGTGAAATAACATGCTCTGTACTACTATAAATACTCTGGATATGGAATAGTTTTAATATTTACCAAACGAACCGGTTGCGAATATGTCTGTCCCCGAGGAACAAGACGACTTTATATTTCGTCCTCAACAACATTTAGACCCCAAATGGCTAAATCCTGACTTACAAGAAGCCCTTCACGACCCCGAAGCTGTTTATTCTTTATTCAATAGCTTACTACAAGACAGAGAAATATTTTTCGACGCCGGAAACGGGTTGGTCAATGCTGCTGGAATAACTGCTAAACTTGGCGACAGCGGAAAGTATTATTGCGGCCTAAGGGTATGTTTTTATATTGACGGAAAAAATACCTTCTTTTATCATCGTAAACTCAACTTTATCTTTAGGAAAATCTGCACCTCTTTTAATCTTTTTAGATTCTGAACTGTACTTGTTGTGACGGTCTTTGCGGTCCACATTCGGGATGTGCATGCGCACCCTGTACTGCACTTTCCGCTGAAGAAGAGCTACGCGCCTCAATTCAGTCTAAAATTGTTGCACCACCACCCTCTGTCCAGGTTATTGATGATATCAAATGGAAACTGGATCCAGGTGAAAAAAGCTGTACTCAATATTCAGCAGTATTAGTAGTAATCAATTTAATTCCTTTATATTTGTAATGTTTCTCTCTCTCTCTTTTAGTTATAGTGTTAGAAATTTGAGATTTCGCAAGGTTTTCTCTGTTATAGGATCCCAATTACAAAATGTAATATTTTCATGTACCTAAGAACTACTCAATACTCAGTTTTTAAGATAAGATAAGGTGATGAAAACTTTGAAACTTTTTAAATTTAATACATAGGTCCAGAATGTCTGCAAAGTCTGATGGAGGCCCTTGTTTGGGAGCAGCGAGTGAGGGCGATCAATACAGCTGTCAGCTGCCCATTTATATCACAAATACGCAGGCTGATTGTGCTCTGCCATAGACATCTAGTAGCAGTGATCAGGTATTGAATAACACACTTAAATTTTCAAACTCATATTTTCTGTTAAAATGGAAAATCACCTTCACTATCACTAGTTAGTCTTCACAGTTTCTGGTAGTTCTGCAATTAGTACTTATGTATTTCCTTGTTTATTTAAAAAAAACAGTAAAGTATTCCCAGTTCACATCAACATAATATGTTAATCAATAAGGACCTTGATTGGTGGTGGATTGAGGTTTTTTGGTTCCCAAACTCTTTCATTTTCTGGAACTCTATAATTTTCCTGAACTCTTTAATTTGTCCGGATAAAAAGTAGCCTATGTGTTATCCCAGACAATAATCTATCTCTGTGCCAAATTTTATCGAGATCTGTTCAACTGTTCTGGCATGATTGAGTAACAAACATCCATTCATCCATCCATCCATCCAAACTCTCACATTTATAATATTAGTATAGATATAGGTATATTTAACATTACCAGCAATATAAAACATTAGCAGCTTTACATTGATACTCTTTCTCTAAACAAAAAGAAAAATGTTTTAGGGATCAAAACAACCACAAAGAGGCCAAAAAGACTAAAATTGAGAAGAAACCAGTACATGGTGCTAGCAATAGAACTCTGAGCAATGTTGTAAATACTCTTAATAAACCAATGGAATTAGGATCTGATCTGCAGGAAGAGGGTGAGGAACCAAGTGATGAATCAGAAAGGTAATTCTATATCCATTTACCCTTTTATTCTATTTCTACATTGTGGTTCTTAACAATAGGTAATATGTGGCTATTGTTATCATATATTATATCATATTGTATTCATATCATATTGTTATCATTGTGTTATCATAGGATATTGATAGTTGCTAAATGAACAAATAATCGTATCAAATTCACCTTTACTCAATTTATACAGTAATAAGGGAGGGGGCGGGGCTTCAGTATGAGCCATGCCAAAAAGGTATATAAGCCGGAACTTGCGATACGATAGTCACTTCACAATCGTGCATTGTCGAGTCAACGTCTCCTGAAGATGCTCCGGTGTCGGAGTGAAACGTACATTGAGAGTGATTTGGAGGATTTGTGTGGTCTGGTGTTGTGGCTGTGCGAATTGCTGGGTGGTGGGTGTCGCATGCTGCAGGTGAAAGACACGCACTGTATCACACAGATTTGTCTACTGTAGCGGATTATAGCGAATTTTCATTCACTATCATAGGATAAACAATTCTGGGCCTGGAAAGTAACTTTGTGGTGTTGTAATATAATCTGGCGGAACTATTGACTGATTAGAGTGCGCCTCATAGGCCAAATGTGGGTTATATCCCAATTCTTAAGACTTTATTGCCAGAGCAGCATTTGTATCATGTTCATTATTCTCTCAAAAGACAAAAGCTCTCTTCTTTCTTTAGTATTCTTCTTCCCCTAGTAAGTAATAAAATTTTGGATATGCTTCAACTTCGAGTAGCCTTTTGATTTAGACATTTGGCCTCTTACTCAGGGTGTTAGAGGATTCGATCCTTGAGCACTCAGTTATATGTTTTCTAATCTATGTGCGTTTTACGCAACAGTATAGCATTTTCTTTAACAGTGAAAGAAAACATCTTAAGTAAACCTGCCTGCCCAAGAGTTCTCCATAATGTTTTCAAATGTATTACCCAATCTGCACTTGGTCAGCATGGTGGACCCCTTCTCAATAAGAAAAGAGACTCATGCCAAGTAGTGAGTCGACCAATAGTTTTGACCAACCTATATTAGTAGGTAAATTTATGGTTTGAGGTTAAGAGTGTCCTTACCTGACCTCATGGTTGTTTTGCACTCAGCATTATTGTCATCAAGCGCAAACCTATCTGGCAAAACAAAAAAAAAAAAATGTTTTCAGTGCCTTTGCTCTAGCGCGAGTCGGCGCAAGAGCAGCGTTACGTCTCGCATTATCCCTGGTGCGGCGTGCATGGCGCTGCGGTGAGGAGGCCGATGTGTGCTCCGCCCTCCTGCGCGACGCATTGGATGCTGTGCGGGGGTTGCCCGAAGCTGCGTTGTACGCCGGCAGTGGACAGCTAAACTCGATCGCTCAAGTGCCGCGGTCGCAGAAAATCTGGGCAGAGGTTGTTGACAGCGCTGCCAAATTCTTGCATCAAGTTGTTGCAGGGTAAATGTTACTTTATTATTATTATTGTTTATTTGGGATAAACACCAAGACCACAGTATTGGTTGACGTTTATTCATTTAGATAGAGAAAAGTCGCATTAAAATTTGAATTAGTTTATTGTAATGTTTCCTATATTTTATATAATTCTCTCTCTAATGTCAAATCTAAATCCATTCTCTCTCTAATGACAAATCTAATTTTGCAGTGAAGTAGGATGCAACGTCCCTCAGGGGGACTGGCGGACCTCGCTCTGTGTATGGGTAGAGCTGTGCGCTCGTCGAGCTGAGTTACCCGCGCTGTTAAAAGCTGCACACGTACTAGTCACATTGCCTCCCAAACAGAAACGACAACCGGATAATAGGTAAGATAATCTTGTCTATTATGTAACAGCTGTAAGGATCAGAAAGATTTCCAAGAAATGCTACACATAGGAGTCAATGAAATACCCTATTTTCTGGGCCAGTGTTCTTAAACTGGTCATCCTATACATTTCGATACATGCTACAAATCGACACATACAGGTGGTTCTTAAAAGATTGTTGTGATATTATTTACAGAAAAATAAATGTGAATGAAGGTTTCATTCCCTTCATATCATGTCAGTGGTCGAGTGAATGAAACCTACATTCACTTACCACACACATGATCCACCACCACTACAACCCATTAACGTCCCACTGCTGGGCACAGGCCTCCACTCTCATAGGAGAGAGGGAATTTAGAGCTAAGACTCACCACCCTGCTCCAATGGGGGTTTGTGGGCTTGGCACCTTGACACCTTTTTTAAAACTTATATTTTTATTTACAGAATAGTGTTAGAAGAATGCACAGCACCGTTGGGTCCGTTTCTAAGACGCATGGCTAAAGTGGCAGCTCCCAATCCAATTATCAACTCTGAACCTAATAGCGAGAGTAATCCTACTGAGGCATATCTAAAGTAAGTGAAATTTACCAAGATTGTTCTTAATATTGGATCAGTCACAGATTTCCTATCTGAACTAAATTGACAGTTCTAATATATAAAAAGAGAAAAACCTCTAAACAAATAAGGTAGTAAAAATAAATGTTCTTTATCTTTTTATACAAGTACCTATCATTCTAACAATGATAGCACTGTTCTTAGTTTCTGGACAGATTTCTCCAAACTCCGAGTAACCAGACTTTTAACATATGAGTTGACACAATTCCTATATAACATCTGTCATACTCATAACATCAAATTTATTCATTGGTTTAACGCTACTCAGAGTTGGAGTAATCGGCCTTAATGTAGTAAACTTTTACTGCACAGTTTCTTGCTGGTTCTTCTTGGTAGGAATTAATTCCGAACCAGTGGTAGATTCACTTGACTATTCAAAAGCACATGTCAAAGTCAACTTGAATAAAAAAGATTTGAATTTTGCAGGTATCATTGTAAAAAGGATAGCATTACTTAAGTTAGAGTTAAAATATAACCATCTTAAGTTGAGCTTATGTTGTTTTAGGGAACTGGTAATACCAAGTGGAGATGGTCTGATGAGCGTAAGGAAAGCCGGTATTGCTTTACTCTGTCATTTAGATCGATTGGGTGCTCCATTATTGCCACCTTTAAAAGGGTTTGTTACCGTAAGTATCCATTTCAAACTAAAATTAAAATGTTTTCTCTCTGCTTATTCCCCATCGCTGAGGATCGTGACCCCATTCCAATAATCACCTAATGGCAGGGGTTTTCTTGGGATAATAATGCGGTTTTTTCCAATTTCCCCATACAACTTGACTAAGAATACTATTTCAACTCTTGGGTTACTAACGATTATTATCAGATGTTAGTGATAATAACCGGGACCGACGGCTTAAAGTGCTCTCTGAGGCTCGGAGGAAACGTAAGGGCCAAATTCGGACTGCCAAATTCGGTCACCCATCCAGTTACCGACTTGGTTCAACGTTGCTTAACAATCACAATCGTTTGATATGCGTTGTCGCAACTGTAGTAAGGCCACTCATCCCTCAAATCTATTTATATTCGAAAAAATATTATAATAATGAAAAGATTATTCATCTTTTTCAGTGCACTGAGTCGGCTCAGGAGGTTGTCTCAATAGGTTCCGGGTTATTGCAATTAGGAAGCTTAAGAATACAACAAATCGCGTGCGCTGAGAAGTTGGCTTTACTTTTGACACACGATGGTGCCGTGTACACTTTGCCTTATGATACCATGACACCCCATCTTGTGCCGGGTAAGTACTACCGTATTATTATTTAGACTCTAGTTTTTCTTTTCATACTAAGTGCGTTACATTTTCTTACAGATTGTTATATTCTTACGCGCGGACGAAAATCAAGTAATGCGGTTGTATGTAATAATAATATTTGTATTGCAGACTTATTGTGTGGTTTAAAAACATAATATATTTTAATAGGTGTTCGTACTATGATAAATAAATCGTTTGTTTGGATGTCGATATTGTGATCCTATTTCCAGAACTTATAAAGTACTAGCTAATGCCCGCGACTTCGTCTGCGTGGATTAAGGTTTTTTGGTTCCCGCGGGAACTCCTTAATTTTCCGGGATAAAAAGTAGTCTATGTGCTATTCCAGACTATAATCTTTCTCTGTGCCAAATTTCAGCCAGATCCGTTCAGCTGTTGGGGCGTGATTGAGTAACAAACATCCGTATGCATTTTAGGACTAGAAAGTAAAACAATAACTCAAGTGGCTTGCCATCCAAACGGAAGGCACTACCTTTGTCAGTCATCGTGTGGTGGGGCTTGGTCGTGGGGTGCGGGGGAGGATGGGAGACTGGGCCACGGGGACACGGCTGCGAGGGATGCGCCTCAGCCTTTACACCATCTGGCTCATCATGAGGTCGTTAGAGTGGCTGCCGGGATCGCTTGCAGGTGAGGTTTACACCAGAAGATATTATTATTCGTGTGGTGGGGCTTGGTCGTGGGGTGCGGGGGAGGATGGGAGACTGGGCCACGGGGACACGGCTGCGAGGGATGCGCCTCAGCCTTTACACCACCTGGCTCATCATGAGGTCGTTAGAGTGGCTGCCGGGATCGCTTGCAGGTGTGGCTTACACCAGAAGATATTATTCGTGTGGTGGGGCTTGGTCGTGGGGTGCGGGGGAGGATGGGAGACTGGGCCACGGGGACACGGCTGCGAGGGATGCGCCTCGGCCTTTGCACCATCTGGCTCATCATGAGATCGTTAGAGTGGCTGCCGGGATCGCTTGCAGGTGAAATTTATGACGACTTTATTCAAGATGTATGTTGTTTATGTATATAGCATAGTATGTTCATTACGTTTGGCCCTGGCCGTTATCCCTCAGTTACTTTTTATCGTAAGATTCGGAAAGGCACTGCCTTTATCAATCATTGTATGGTAGAGCGTAGTTGGTGGCCGGTTGGTTGGTCTAAATCTAGAAGACTGGGCCAGCATGCACCCTAAGAAGACACAGAATGCACCCCTGCCTTTACACCATCTGGCTCATCATGAGGTCGTTGGAGTGGCTGCCGGGATCGCTTGCAGGTGAATCTTACCCTCGAAGATATTATTCAAGTTCATTCATTCATTATGTTTGGCCCTGGCCATTAGTTGAGCACACCATTAGTTTTTATATGAACTCTCCAAATTCTTACGGTAAGATTAGGAAAGGCGCTGCCTTTATCAACCATTGTATGGTAGCCCTTAGTTGGTGTTTTTTTTATTCTACTACAAGTAGTAGCCAGGAAGACACGGGATCCCCTAATGAATTTTTGACGAGCTAAAGCGTGAAAAGGCTGGTCTCACCATATGGCTGGTCATAAAATCATTAGGGGGCTGCTGAGATCGCATGCGAGGATACCTCTTCACGGTATTTAAAAGTCTGTGACCTCGAAGTCTTACCACGAAATTCGATGATGTTGCTAAGTTTGTTTCAGTTTAGGTTATTGTTGGGATGTTTAAAGGAATACATTTATTTTAAATAGTGCGGTGATAACATCTCGCGGGGCCCTATACACTTGGGGCCGCGGGGCTCACGGAAGACTTGGCCACGGCACTATTGAAAACTGTTTGACTCCGCAAGCCGTGTCTTTTACTGCACATAACATCGAACGGATCATTGACGTGGCTCTTGGTAAGTCAGTTAGCTTATGAATCATCGAAAACATATAATCTTACACTTTAACTTGGAATTTTCGAGCCTTTTTGAAGTGAAAATGTCTATAGGCGTAGACATGCTCGCAAACAGCGACATGCTCGCGAACATATAAATATACTACGTTCGAAATTAAGCTTAGAAAAAACGCTTTCACTTCTATCGGCAGTCCCTCTATGAATGCCAATTTTTTTTTTTCCACTACAAGTTAGCCCTTGACTGCGATATCACCTGAAGGTAAGTGATGATGCAGTCTAAGATGGTAGCGGATTAAAATATCACTGTATAATGTTTGGGGATAGTAATACTCGTAGACTGTAGAGGGATAACCAACCAAAATGTCTCTGTTGAGTAAATTGAGGATTTTGTCTAGACTTGTTTTATTAGGCAGGCATTAAGTAATATTTGCACGCCTATATGGCAAAAACATGTACGACTATAAACTACCTATCTGTAACCTATGTGTAAAGCAAAAAAATGGGTTATTTATTTATTGCTTCAATTTTGTTCAAATCAGCAAGAATCGGTAAATATAGGATGTAACTTGGGAGTGCATTTTACACATATCATGTAATGACGTAACATGCAGGAAGATCTGTTATTTAAATGTAACACTTTAAACTTTTTAAATAAAAGAAAATAATAGATGATATGAGTAAACAATTTTATCCTTTAAAATTTTTGTTAGACCCTATGTGGTCGTGTAAAGGTTCTAGACAGCTTCAGATGTTTAGAATTTCCTGTAAATAGGTTGGGGCGATGGTCAAACTCTGTGCTGTACTTGGGAAGGGGCGGTGCAAGTGTTTGGTGATAGCGAGACGGGCACACCTAGAGCCCTCACGGCGCTGTCTACCTTACGAGTCGCTCGTGTTTACACTGGGGAACATTGGCACGCTGTCCTTACTGACGGGTAACTGATTTCGCAGATTTTTATACGACTGCCTGAAAAAAGGAGTATATTGTTTTCAGGGTTCATGTATGTATGTAAGTATGTAAGTATGTATGTATGTATGTATGTATGTATGTATGTATGAATGTATGTATGTATGTATGTATGTATGTATGTATGTATGTGAGTTTGTGTATTCCACCGTAACTTCTATACGCCTGAACCGATTTTGATAAATGAGGTATCGTTAAAATCCCTAGCTTATTCCGGGTGACATAGGCTAGTGAAATTTTAAAAAAAAATGATGGGGTGACCATGGTCCCGCATTAAAGACTAAAGTTGAAAAAAAAATCGAAAATAAGATTAACTATATAATCATCATCTAGAAAATGATGAGTAGATACCAAAAATATATAACACTATAGTTCAATATCTAGTGATTCACAAAGAATATCATTTAATAAAAATGTGAATAAAATTCCAAAGGTTATATATGCCAATCGCTTCTTAAGGATTACAAATGGCTGTTTTAAAACTTTTTTTTATATATTTACAGGGGACAAGTCTACACTTGGGGTAAAGGAGATGGATATAGATTGGGTCACGGAAATTTAGAGTCCACTCAAATACCTAAATTGGTTGAGGCTCTTCAAGGTATGTCGTTATAGATGTTAATATTACCATCTATAGGGCGGTTGTGTACTTGTTTGATCTTAGCCCATAAAAACAGAAGTACCGTGTCTTAGTTCTAGCATAAAAATTGTGGTTTCCTGCTGCAGCAGTGTAGTTTAGCTGATAGCGAGAGAGTTGATCTTAAACTCATGGCTTAAATTAGATGTAAACTTACAAGTAGTAAGTTTACATCTAATTGTGTCATAAATTAGATGTAAACTTACTACTTGTAAGTTTACCTCTAATTTAAGCCACTTAGGCCTCTGACATCCAAATTAGGCACAAAAAAGGCTTAATTAGTTTTCCTGGTCGATTAGTTTCTTCTATTAGCACAAGTGTAAGTTTTGACGTAGTGTGTAGCGCTGTTGTCTTAACATGCGGAGGTCCCGGGTTCGATCCCCAGCGGGGTCAATTTGGGAATTTATAATTTCTGAATTTTCCCTGGTCTGGCCTGGTGGGAGGCTTCGGCCGTGGCTAGTTACTACCCTACCGGCAAAGACGTGCCGCCAAGCGATTTAGCGTTCCGGTACGATGCCGTGTAGAAACCGAATAGGGTTTAATATAACTGCCATGCCCCTAACAAGTTAGCCCGCTACCATCTTAGACTGCATCATCACTTACCATCAGATGAGATCGCAGTCAAGGGCTAACTTGTATTGGATAAAAAAAAGTGTACGTATTAAAAAAAAAAGTTTTCTTTCTTTTTCGTGTATAAAATTACTATAATCAAAAATTTGCAGGTATAAAAATAGTTGATCTCTCACTCGGAATGTCGCATGGTATTGCGTTGTCGGCCGAAGGTGTGTTGTACGCATGGGGCACGCAAGAACGTGCGCAGATTTCTAACTCTGTGCCGCAACCTTTGCAAGCGTTCAATCCTTCATTCAAAGCTAACGGTAAGACTATCTATTGTATAACGGTAACGGTAACGGTATAACTTATCTTTGGCAGCTTATCTTTAAATGTTGTAATTTACTAATCCATACTAATATTATAAATTCGAAAGTGTGTCTGTCTGTCTGCTACGCTTTCGAGGCCCATCCGTTCAACCGATTTTGATGAAATTTGGTACAGGGATAGTTTCTATCCCGTAACATTAAGGAGTTCCTACCGGAATCAAAAAAACTTTATCCACGCGGACGAAGTTGCGGGCATCATCTAGTGCTATAATAAATCTAATGCACATCTTGTACGCCCTCTCCGGCTTAGGTATTTTATTTTTAAACTGGTATTTTTTATATTCGAATGATGGAGATGTGTTTTAGAAATAGTTATTTTGGTATCGAAGAACAGACAACCTAGTTCTAATTGCTGACGACTTTTTTTAGGTGTCGTAACTGGACCGACGCAAATATTCGCTTGGAGCGAAGAAAATCCTAGAGATCTCCCGTCTTCAATGCCTTTTGTAATTGATTTGTCAGAAAATACATTTAAGTGAGTATTTGGATGAATGTTTTATTACTAATAAATAAACAGGTTAATTAATATATTTTAATCCAAAAGTATTGAGAAAAGACATAGGTTTATGATTATCAACTGGTATCAAATGATTTCGTATTTCAGGTTCCTTGAGAGGCTACTAAGGATAGTGGTAGAACAGAGTGGTACGGCGAATATAAAGGATAATGAATGTCTAGCAATCTCATGTCTGAATCTCCTTAGGTTACAAGTAAGTTAAATGTTTTTCCCTTTCCCTAACACCAACAAATCGTTGCTTCGCTCAAGTGGAAATCTCGATTTAGACTTATTTCTTAGATCTACTTTATAAAGGGAACCTTTGAGCAAAATTTCAGCTTTCTAGGGCCAAGAATCTGTGTTAAGAGTTGATGAGTTAGTCATAGTCGAGGTAATATATAGCTATCTCATAATTTCAGTTTAAATATTAAGCCACATTTAGAATAAAATGATTTGTTGTAAAATTTTGCATAAAATCGAATTCTAACAGTCCTTGTGAAACAAAACAATCATGGGATAGAAGCAAGCGTTACTTTGCGGGATACAACTACAATCAGCAGTGGCGAAACCTCTATAAATGTTAAAAAGCCTGGCTTGCCCAAAACAAACACCCAAACATACAAACTAAATATTAACTAAGTAATTAATCGATTTAATTAATCTGTTTAAATTACGTGTTTAAATTTCGCGCGTTCTACAATCTGTCATTTCAATTACTGCTAAGCCGACCGGTGGGCGCCGAGCGCTTGCGAACTGCGTTTTACGAACAACCTAGTTGAGTGAGTGAGAGGGGCTGTGGCTTTGATTTCCATACATATTGTCTGTATAATCCGCTATAGATTCCTATAAATAGTATAGCGGTTTCTATGGCTGTAATATGCTTGGATTATCTAATACGTCTGCTTTAAGAAGTCGCACGCTGCCTCTAGGGGAATCGTGATACGGACTAAACCTTCATAATTTAGTCGTTTGCTTTTTTGTGACAGTGTTTATTGAAATAATAATATTATTCGTGAATTAATAGTTAATTTTGTACAAAATGAGTTCAGATTTAATTAATATTGTTCCTTGTTACTATTTAAAGTGTGTGCAAATATTGATTGACGTGAATAAGGTAAAATATATAACTTTTGAACAATAATTCTTGTAAATTCACCAAAATCTACTCCAGACCTGTGTATTTCACAAACTTGTAAAAGTAGAAAAAGGCAATTTAACAGATCCGGGTATAAAACTAAATGGATTTTTGGTTGTTCTCATACTATTAAGCTAATTGTTAGTGTTGCATACGTTTTTATTCGTACAGTAAGTCAATGTACAGTCGTATTCCAAGCTTCTTTTCGTTAGAAATTATGATATAAATAATTTAACTGGTGCTAGTGCTGACTTAATTCTGTCTAGTAGTTAACTTATGCCTTCTGTGTGCTTTGTTGAGCTCGTCAAGACATGAGTAAAAAAGTAGACGGAAGATTACGATGGGCAGCGGCTGGCTGGCCTACGTTTGAACCCTACGGCACGCCACTGCTACAATGCAACTACATAAACACGATTGTGTTGACTTTACAATCGTGTATTGTAGAGTCAACATCTCCTGAAGATGCTCCGGTAACGGAGTGAAACGTATGTTGAGGGTATATTGAAAAAAATGATGTGGTGTGGTGAATATTGCGGGCTGCAAGTTCAAGATTCGTACTGTACCACATAGATTTACCTTTGTGGCGGATTATAGCGTTTCTAGTTTTTTTATTACAAGGCAGAAAGTATGTACAAACTTAAAATTGCAGAATTATATTGTAAGTGCTCGAACCGTCGAATTCTAACAGTCCTTGTGAAACAAGACAATCAATCAAGGCAGAAAAAGTAAGATATTGTAAGAGCTCGAAGCCGGCCATTAGCCGGATATTTTCGCAACATTTACATCCTATTATTGCAAAACACATCTGTGCATTTTCATTAAGAAAATTGCCTTCCGTAGGTACATGCTTGGCAATGTGCGCGAGGCAACGATATAGATGAAACGGATTCGGAGGGTAGATCGTGGTGTGGGGGTGTGCACACTGCGCTAGTTACATCCTATATTATTGCAAAACACATCTGTATTTTCATTAAGAAAATCGCCTTCCGTAGGTACATGCTTGGCAATGTGCGCGAGGCAATGATATAGATGAAACGGATTCGGAGAGTAGATCGTGGTTTGGGGGTGTGCACACCGCGCTAGTGGCGTTAGTTGAGGGCCGGGCGGGAGCAGAAGCCGCAGCGGCTGCGAGGAAGGCTTTGGCCGCAGCCTGGCCGTTACTGTTGCCCACCCCTCAGATAAGAGCTCAACATCTCATAGCTTTGTTACCTCAAGGTAAGATTGTAACAATATAACTGTCACGGAGCTTTTATCAATTTTTTTTTTTAATTCATTACACCCTTGGTAAATGATGATGCAGTTAAACCTAACCGGTTTCTATAGGTAAACAGTGACGGTTGATAAAGAGTTTCTTATATGACTATTGTCAACAATAAAGACAGTCCGCGCGCGAGTTGAATGCAAAGTAAATGTATGGTGACACATACTCGCGCGCGAACTATAACTGAGTCTTTCTAAATCGAGTCGGACAACTTATCAAATACTAGAAAATAATTGCACGACATAAGTTTTGACGTCACCTTCATTTTGGTGCCGAAGTGCAAGGGAGATAGTTACTCTTAGAATCTATCTCTCACACTTTCTCAATGGGTGTTCAGTAACTGAGTTAATGGAACACAAATTACACAATAATTAACCACGATATATATGTAGGTACCAAATGGGCCCTTTCACAGAAAAAAGTTGGGCGTCCGACTTGTGGTGCATGCCATTCACCTGTATAAGCCTGCCTTGTCCCCGCCATAGCGCTGTCCCGCTTTTCAGACTCGATGACGTTAGTAAAATAGGTCCACGTTCTTTGTTTGTCAGGTCCCGTCTATGTAAATTGAGGTCGTTGTTTTACGATTAATTTCCAGTTTGTTAAATACTTTGCAGGGTCAGTCCCCGCTAGTACAGGAGCGAGATTCATGACCGAGCTGCTGGTATGGTCTTTACTAGGCGGCGGAGGTTTGCGAGATGCTTTAAGGAATGCCCTTCAAGCTGATTCAACAGATCCTTACAATCATTTACAGTTAGATGAGTAAGTTTTAAACTTTAACCCCCCCTGATGGTTTCGGATAAACTATAGTTAATTTATGATAATTTTTTAGTGAATATGACCAAATCGACATAGTGACAGGTCAACGTGGACATTCAGCAACAACTATGTCTGAGGATAGTGAAACTGTTCAAGGTACAGTAAAAAACTGAATTTGTCATTCCTAATCTGAATAAAAACTAAGCAATGGTTCATTAAATAGTAAAAATATTATTTACAGCCAATTGTACGGACGAATATCAGATCAGCAACAATGCAACAGCTTGCGAAAATGGTGCCTCAGTTCCTCTTATGCATTTGGTATGTAATAAATACTATCCATACTAATATTATAAATGCGAAAGTGTGTATGTCTGTCTGTCTGCTACGCGTTAACGCCCATTCTTTGAACAGATTTTAGAGTTCCCTCAATCCGGCAATAAAAACATAAATCTACGCGGGCGGAGTGGCGAGTACAATCTAATCTCGTTATAATATTTTATAGGTCATTATTACAAAAAGTAAGGTGTTTTTGTTGTGAATAATTTTATTCTGAATGAATTGGTGGAAATTTATTTTTTAATAATTATTTGGCTGAACCCACAATATCTGCTATCGTCTGAGCAATCTTCTTTTCAGCATTTGAGCGTCTTTTAGTTTAGTAAAGCGTTTAAGAGCGACTCAGGCATTTTATAGCTGTTGGACTCTCGCTTCTTCTTTAGATGCTTCAGAGACGATAGTGGTCAATGTGCTCCCAACCTTAGTAAAAAGTTTCTTTAAAATAACTAACCGTTCCTTAGATTTTTATTGTTCTATTTTAGGTAAAGCATTTGATACGCAACACGAGTTGTCAGACGCAAATGCACATAAACTCCATAATGAGCGGAGATACAAGTAAGACCGATGATCTCAAGGGACATGACACTGTGAGTCCTAGCTGCGATCTCCTTATAAGATTTCAAAGGTAAGTAAGTCGTCTCTAATTTCAATGTTTGATATAAATATTGTTATTTTGTAGAACTTTAGCTGCGTTTCTACGATTTTTGTTTCTTAGTAAATAAGTAAATATTCCTTCTAAATAATCGTAGTGATAAATAAAATGAATTAAACCAGGACTTTTAAAATTATGGTTTGTTTCTCGTTGGTCAAGCTAAAAATAATGTGTTGATGGTGATGAAGTTGAATGTCCTTCTCATGTCCTATATGTCAGTCGCTGTAGAGTCTATAACATACAAAATAATAGCTGGGAAAATTCAGCCCTAATTGTTTTTTAGGGTTCCGTACCTCAAAAGGAAAAACGGAACCCTTATAGGATCACTTTGTTGTCCGTCTGCCTGTCAAGACCCTTCTTCTCAGGAGCGCATGGAGGTATCAAGCTGAAATTCATATCTAACACTCAGGTCTACTGTCCCTTAGAGCTGTGAAAAAATCAAACTTCTTAGCCAACGCAATCAAAACATACAGCCGTTTATGCTGCATGGATACTTGCAAGAGAATCAAAACCTACAGGGTACGTACTTCCCGTGAACTCAGAATCTTGAAATTTGGCACAGATGAAGGAAAAATTGCGAAAAGCATAATTTTTTTTGTTATATTTTTTATAATTTTAAATTTACTACAGGTTTGTACGGAACCCTCGGTGCGCGAGTCCGACTCGCACTTGGCCGGTTTTTTTTTTACTCCATCTATTTCTTTTGTAATAGGCTACTGTTCAGCGAAGCGATGTGGTCTAGAGGCGGTCGAAGCACGCGCGGCGGAGTGCGATCCCTACTCACACAGTATACTACTTTGCTGTCAGAGCACGTTAAGTCTACGCTGAGTTGTTTCTCGCGGGCGGTACATAGAGCGGATAACGCACAGCTGGTCGCACTTTGCGATCTGATTAGCGCTGATATTGTCGGTGAGTTCTCTCTACCTCCCTTTTTTTTTCAGACATCTCTTTTCCGGCTATAGATTCCCTTGTAATTTAATTTCTGACACCTCTCCAACCCATAATTCAAAAGCACCAACTGCTATTGTTATTTTTTATTCAGGTACTAAGAGTTGTAAAAAAAGATTATATAATGAAATACGTTAATTGAATGAAAACCTAGACCCCCATTTTTCAAAAGATTATTCTAAGAAGTCGATGTAGACCTAAAGGATTCTGAGATATTAATAGTAATCAGAAAACCAGCATTGGAACATTTTCTATCCCCCTTTGCCCAGCTATAGATCATGAGTAGGCATAATATTATTTGATTTACTTTAAGAAGCTTTTACACCCTTATTAGGTCGTGTAATGAGTGAGCTAGCGGTATGGGTATGCGCATGCGCAGCTCGGTCCGCTATTTCTCTATCAGAATGCACTGGCTCACTCGTGAAGATTGTGCGCGCTTGTGACGAGGCCGCGCGAACCTTGCCTTCAGCCGCTAAGTTGGACGCTGACCTTCTGGGCTGGCCAGGGCTTATGTCGAAACGTCATCAGTTGAACCGTAGTGTTATTCGCAAGTAAGTAAATTGTTCCTAAAATATGTGCTATATAAAATATGTCCTAATTGTTTCTAAAATATTTATATATACATATATTATATTTAATTCTATTGGTATATATTTTAGTATTTTTATTCGTGTAATTGTTTATGTATTATTAGAATGTATAGTTTATGTAGTATATATGTTTTATGTATTGTTGTTGCACTATCCCGCTTCGTTGCATTTGTTTCTTTGTCTGGAGGAGATCACTTTCAGTGATAAGACCGCCTTTGCGCACTTATTTATGTTTGCTTGTTCACTGTTTTTTTTTTCTTTTTTAATGTTTTGTGTGGCAATAAAGTATTTATCTACTAAATTTTATTGTATTCTAATGTCTGATTGTTCTATACTATTGTATTGTACTCTATGTGTTACTACCGAATGAGTATGCGTTGATGAACTACAGACGTAAATCTATGGTCTGTTTCGTAATGGCTCTGATAGTTCCTTTGTTAAGATAATTTGTGAAATGGTGATAATGAAAAAAAAAACTCGGCTGAGTTTATTGTGGGCTCTTCTCAGACCAGGGCGCGTTTGGAACCCTCGTAGCTTTAGTTTTAAGATACCGTTACTGATTATCACCATTATAATTTTATAAATAACAGGACGTCAATAAGTGTGGTATACCTTACCTTACTAAATTGAATAAAATATTTTGTTTGTTTGAGCATAAAACATACACACTAGTATAAATTACAGCATTTGTTAGCATAAGCGCTGTGAAGGAAAAATGACACTAACCAATATGTAATGACACTTTTTATACGACTGCCTGAAAAAAGGAGTATATTGTTTTCAGGGTTCATGTATGTATGTATGTATGTGAGTTTGTATATTCCACCATAACTTCTATACGCCTGAACCGATTTTGATAAATGAGGTCTCGTTAGAATCCCTAGCTTATTCCGGGTGACATAGGCTAGCAAAATTTAAAAAAAAGATCGATGGGGTGACCATGGTCCTGCATTAAAGGCTTAAAGTTGAAAAAAAAACGCAAATAACTATCATCTAGAAAATGATGAGTAGATTCCAAAAATATATAACACTATAGTTCAATATCCAGTGATTCACAATAAATATCATTTAATAAAAATGTGATTTTAACTTTTTAGTTCGTTTTTGGCAGAGCAGTCGTATTTTTAATTATTTTTTTAACAGATGCGACTTACAAAATCATACCAAAGAGGGAGGTTCGTGGATAGTAGTTGCCGGCCATGTGTTCGACGTTGAAAATTTCGAATGCGAAAACGCTAGTACAGTGGAGTTGGTACGCAAACTGCGCGGCTGCGAGGCAACCGCTGCCTTGAGCGTGGAGCCTCACGCGGCGTTTTTGTCGCGGATTACCGAGAAATGCGTCGGGATGTATTCTAGTCAGATATATAGTCATAAGTGTCAGGTGAGTTAGGGTTTTCCAACTTTTTTCCACCACCACCACTGATCCAGGGAGGTCGTCCAAAGTGTCATAATATGAGTGGCTTCATTTATTGGAGGATTGACTTCGGGTTACTGACCGAATTAGTAGTTGTCTAGCGGAATTATGAGTTAAGCCCCAACGGCCGAAGTCAATGATCAATAGGTCATCCAGTGACACAGTGTTAGCTATTAGGTCACCCACCTGCTACCTGAAGAACCTAAAGAATAATTAAACCGAGTGGGAGTAGACTCAGTCAACAAGGGTTCCGTAACGTTGAAAAAAACGTTGGTATCTATACTAATCATCATCACTACAGCCCATTAACGTCCCACTGCTGGGCACAGGCCTCCACTCTCATAGGAGAGAGGGAATTATAACTTAGACCCCCCACCCCCCCAACGCGGGTTGGCGGGCTTTAACGGCTATTATCATGTTAGTGATAATAACCGGGACCGACAGCTTATCGTGCTCTCCGAGGCAGAGGGTTGAAACCACGCCAACTTCTTAACTCCGGGCTAGTACTGAGAATTTCTAGTCAGAAAAACCCAATATTCATTTATGAATATTGAGCCCGATCCGGGACTCGAACCCGTGACTTCGTCGACCGCAGACAAACATGCTAACCACTAGACCAACGAGGCACTTCTTTTTTTCAGGACTGTTCATTATATACGCTGTGGTTCACTATATTCGCTGAACAGCACTATTTTTTAGACTCGTACATAAAGTTTTTTGTGTTCAAATGAATAAGCTTATCGAGCAAGATTACGAACTTATAATCCATTATTGTTTAACAGGAAAGTACATCAAGTCTCCGAACACACCACATCCTGTCATCGTGCGCATTTAATTTAGCGTTGGGCCTATCACAATGTGGATTGCGATTAGCGCGATCCTTGCCCATACAACAGGCTGAACGTGACGCAGCGCCTTATGTAGCTGCCGTTTTTCTTCGAGGTGGTCTACAGGTATGTCACATTTGAGGATAATCCATCTTATAATCATCCCACTATCCGATCCTTGTATCTAGTTTTGTCTGTGACATCACTGTTGAATAAACTATATTTCTTTCTTTCTTCAATCTAAATGTAAGGATTAGGGGTATGTTCCGATATACACTGCGAGCACTGTACAGTGTGACGTCAATTTAATATACTGCGAAGCCGTTCCTTTATTCTTAGCTATACTGGTTACTGTTTAAAACTGAACGCAGTGCAGCTGTTGATCACGTAATCAAAGTACTGAGAGCACCTTACTTGAAAACGCCAGTGCTCATAGTACAAAAATGGCGACGTTATATATTTCCCTAGGATACTGCGGCAGTATACTGTCAGTCCATAATGGAACGAATTTCTCCCCAGTAAGAGCATTGAAGAGTGCTCGCAGTGTATATCGGAACGTACTCTAGATAAAGAAAGCTTGTTTGATTTTATGTCAAACTTGAGCTAAGGCACATGCTGTTTCTGAGACATATCTAATGTCTTGGATGCTTAGATTCTCTCCGTTTTGTTACAGACGTCCCAACCAGCAAATCCGTTCGAAGAGGAAAAGGCAGAGGCTCGAAGCGGGTCCTCCACAGGCGGCAATAGTCCGGCCAGTGACACACCTCACGTGTCTCATACGTCACACACATCCAACGCGCTGTATCCGCCTCAGACCCGCATCGCTAGAGTGCCGAAAGTGAATGTTACAGTGACCTCTGTGCGCGCGGATACGCTGTTATTTGCTTTGGCTGAACCAAAACTACATGTGAGTTTTTATAGAGCTGTTATAATTTACTAGATGATGCCTGCGACTTCGTCCGCGTGGATTAAGTTTTTTGATTCCCGCGGGAACTCCTTCATTTTCCGGGACAAAAAGTAGCCTATGTCCTTCCCCGGGATACAACATATCGCTGTACCAAATTTCATCAAAATTGGTTGAACGGTTGAGCCGTGAAAGCGTAGCAGATAAACAGACACACTTTCGCATTTTTAATATTAGTATGGACTAGTTATACCCCGTGAGTGTTCGCGTGGATTTGGGGTTTCAAAACACCTGTCGGGATGAATTATGATATTTTGAGGTTTTTTTTTGTTTTAGGATCCTTTAGCTTTACATTTGTGGTGGGCTTGCGAACGTCGCGAAGGCTGCGCTCCTCACTTCCCTCCTGAACACCCTTTGGAAGAGCTCAGACGGGCTCTTTTGGCTGTTTTGTTATATCACGCCGGTCTCAAAGACCACGCTTTAGCAACGGCTATGGCAGGTTAGTATTAAAGCTTTTGTTTAATCACACGTTGTCTTTGTTTACAATGTTATTGCTTACGATCATTTTATGCTGTAGAAATGGAGAAAGGTGAAGTCAAACTCTCACCAGCAATGTCAGAGATCGTTAAAGCTGTACAACAGAGCAAATGGACACTGATGCGTACAAGGCAGCAACTGTCCAGAGGATATAAGGAAGTAAGTTATTATTTCTCGTTGCTAAACTTACCTTCTCTTTAAAAAAGTTTAGAATTTCTCAAAATTATATTTGTTGCCTAGGTGTGTGCAGCTCCCTTAGAAAGGGCGCGTTTTCTTTTACACGAAGTACGCGCCGCTATTTCGCCATCTGTATCAGCGTTACAATCACGACCTCCCTCAAGACGTCCACCCACCGCTAAGAGAATATTTCTGAAAGTTATGAAGATGGCAAAGTCTCCAACGTTCAATAAATGGTAATATTTTTTTATTTCATGTGGTTAAAGGGACTGCTATTATGTAACACAAAAAATCTAATAAATGCAAAAACTTTTTCAGTTTTGAAACCACAAAAGACCTTAGAAATAGGCAAAATAGCTTAAGCAAAAGTATGCTTAAAGCGACAGGTAGTTTACTACAAGGGGATGCATTGCTCATCAAATCAGCTATTGGAAATCTAAGTAAACCAGAAGAAATACAAACCATTATAGTAGAACCGCCTAAAAGTCACGTCAATTTAGACGGTTTTGGCGATCATAGTTCAAAAAGCTCTGGCCATTTACAAGCTAAGAATAAATTAAAATCTAAAGAAAAACCACTCGAGAAAGAGCTGAAGAATGCTTCTAATTACGATGACATGCGCTACGATGTTCGAACTGATATAAAGCTGACTGAAAGAGTAACTGATCTCAAACTAACTGAAAAATTATCTGATCTCAAGCTAAGTGAAAAAGAAGACGCATTCGATAAAGACGATGACAAAACACCTACCAATGAAATGTCGCTTAGTTCAATCAATGAAATGACAGATAACTCAGTATTTAGGGAATCTTTGGAGAGCGAAAAGCAAGTTATACTTTTAGCTGAAGATTTAAAAAATGAGCTTATTGTAGCTGACGAAGAAAAAGATGACGACAATTCGGAACGAAATAAGTTTGTTAACGCCTGGGTAGCAAAGCTTGCATGCGAAGAGAAGGGTAATCTTAACTTTTGATCCGACTTTAATTTGAAATTTGACACTTGCTTTCGGAATTTTTTTAAAAGTAATATTCATTTTGCGTTTTAGATTTGTATTGGATGTTAGAAGAAGTTACTCCTGAGCAACAAAACTTGACCGCTGCTATTATTGATTTCGTTATCACAGAGGAACCTTGTGATATTGATATTCTAAGACGAGCATTATACTGTCAGGTACAGGCACAGTTCTTGTTTGCACAAAATTGTACATAATTTAATTATTATTTTGTTATGACGTGAATATATTTCAGATACAAAGAGCGGATATAAGAAGAACTGGTTACTCTGTAATAAACAATATTTTACATTCGTCTCAAACAATGTCTGAAAGTGTCAAATATGCGGCACTGTCTGGTTTATTGGGAGCTTCAATGGCTGACTCGGTTCCAAATGCTCAGCTCAAACCGTCGATACCATTAACAAAACCTTTGAAAAACATTGAATCTGTGATACCTTATTTAAAATATATGGTGCTTTTGGAAAGGTCGAAGTTAATGGATTTCATTCTGATCGAATTGAAGGCCAGGGTTCTTGAAGGTGAACAAACTCAACCTTTGCCACTCAAAATGAGTGCAAATTATGGTGCACATGCCTTACTAAACAGACCTTCCAGAGCGAGGTAAGCTACAGCAAAAATTGACTGTCCAAAAATCACAACTTACCTTCTTGAAGACTTATCTACTTATTATGATATTAATTAATGATTTTTATTTTACTTACAGGTTCCTAATTACGCTGCTGTCGTTACTAATTGAGGGAAGTCAAGGCCCAGAATTGGAGCAGCTAATAAATGGAGGAGCACTGAGTTCTTGTTTGACGTTACTGAAACAAATTGGAGGAGACACATCTCAACATTCTTCCCTTATATGTAATGGGATGAAGTCAAAATGTAAGCTATAGCATAATAATGACAGTCTTACTTAAGGTGTTGCAAACATTCTGTACCAATAATTTCTTAACTTATATCTCAAGTTATTTTTAAATGCATAATTTTTTGAAGTAAAACTTCTTTACGCAAGCTTGACTTGGGGAGTAAGCTGGTGAATAAGTGACGAAAGCGTTACGAAAAGTGTGATCGGGCGAGACGAACGGAAGTTGAGAGAAAGATATATGTTAGTGAATATAGAAAGAGAGAGTTACGTTTCGTATGTTACTGTAGGGGCAAGAGAGAGGTGCGAGCACACATTTTCTTTCTCTCTTTTTCTCATAGCCAGTTACTAAGTTTTACTTCATTCGTGGGGTCTAAAGCACACGCGTTTTTTTTTCAGCGGATTGTCTTGTTATCTATGAAGATGAACGACTGGGTGCGCGCGCAAGAGGAGCGTCTTTGTCAGGACCGGAACTTGCTTCCCTCATGAAAATTGGCACGCGGGTTGTTCGGGGAAAGGATTGGAAATGGGGTGATCAGGTACTTATTATGTGAAATTTTTAGAAAATTACCCATTATCAATGGATCCCAATAAATTATTTTAACTAGCTTATGGGATACTAGTTGGACCCTAGGTATAGCTTTCTTTGTGGGCGTAAATGCGAAATGTCAAGTTTATAAATACAACATTAATTTGTGAGTCAGTGGGTTCCTTCTTACCGATATGGATAATTTGTCGCTAAGGTTTTAATTCTAGAAAGACAATAAAAGATCACAAAAGAAGGAAAAAGTGAGACCAAAAGTTCTAAATGATAAATTATATTATGCATGAAGAATTTACTACCGTTCTTATTCATAAATTCGAAAAACAGAGGCCCAATTGTCTAAGCAAATCGTTATCATTCGACAGCTTAATACATTTTACTCGAACTGTTTAAGGAGTTCAACATCCTTAAACAGGTAGAATTATACGTTTGATAAACAATTGCGATTACGATTTCCTCGTTCGATTCCACAATCGGGGGGCAAATTAATTTCAAATGGTGCGATTTGAATATTGTATGGTGAAATTACACTATTCCTTTGTACTTTTCGCCTAGGACGGTGTGCCTGGAGGAGAGGGTCGTGTTATAGGCGAGCTAGGGGAGGACGGCTGGGTCCGCGTGGCTTGGGACGCAGGAGGGACCAACTCATATCGCATGGGCAAAGAAGGGAAATATGACCTAAAACTCGCGCGTTCGCCTTCACCGCCGCCCTCGGTCGACGAGACTGTTCAAGGACATGGTAAAGTCTAGGTTTCATATTTTAGCCATCTTAGACTTGAAATATTTTCATTATATAATACGATTGATACGTTATTATTGAACGTTTTGACGTCTTGTCTGTCTGGACCTGTATATAAAAAGAAAACATACTTAAATGTTGGGTGAGCAGAACAACTGCTAACCTAATCCATCAACACCAACGTGTAATACCACACTTGGCTAGGGATTAATCTTATACGCTGAAAATAGGGATGATGATAACTCAATCAAATCAGCAACTCGTTATCAAACTTAAAAACGCTCTTCCAGTATGGAAGTTGTATGAAATTCGCAATTGTGACGTCATCAAATTTCAACGCACATTTTTTATTTAATCTAGATTATAAAATGGTTATCAAACTTAAAACTAACCGAGGATGTGAATTTTAGATTTAAATTTTTGAAGACCCTCTATTTAAGGATCGAAGCCCTCTAGGAATTCTTCGCAAATCTGTCACCCGCTGTCAATTGTTTTCATACACATACAACCACAGTCTACCCAGGCACACATAGAAAGGATTCAGCCCCTACCACGGGTGCACACAATATGCGATCAATTATCTCACTATGGCAGAGATAATATTATTATTTATTGATTGATAGATAGATGATACGTACGATTTCGTCTGCATTCGTTTTTATTTCGGCGGGAATTTCTCAATTTTTCGGGATAAAGTTAACTTATGTCCTTCCTCGGGATGTAATCTTACTCTATACCAACTCGGTTGAAAAAATAGGCCGTTCAAATACAGGTCTTTCGCATTTATAATATCATAGTATGGATAATGGAGGTGCTTCTTGATAATATACCAATTACCAACCGACTAATTCCTGCTAACTGATTTATAGCTATAAGACTGTATAGGTAGGTAGGTAGGTAGGGATAAAATTAATAAAAAGTAAATTAAATTAATAATTAAAATAATCATGGCGCTTAGTATTAGAAGTAGTTCTGCATAAATAGTTTAAAAACGGTGTAAGACAGCACTAGGAGATTCCATTTCCATCTGGGATGTGCCATGTAGACGTAGTGGTTTTAGAAGTAGTCGGCTTCTGTGTTCCATACTTCAACTAGTAATATCTGGATGACCGAGCTTTGCTCGGTATATTCTTTTTTTTACTGCCTCGTTGGTCTAGTGGTTAGCATATTCGACTGCGACCTATGAGGTCCCGGGTTCGAGTCCCGAGTCGGGCCACAGGTATTGGGTTTTTCTTGCAAGAAATTCTCACTACTAGCCCGGAGTTAGGAAGTTGGCGGTGCTTCACCCCCGTGCCTCGGAGAGCACGTAAAGCCGTCGGTCCTGCGCCTGATCTCTCTCCGGTCGTGTCGGATTTCCGTCCCATCGGGCTATGAGAGTAAAGGAACAGAGAGTGCACCTGTGTATGCGCACACACTTTTGCACTATAATATCTCCTGCGCAGTTGGCTAATCTCTCTGGAGATTGGCCGCCGTGGCCGAAATTCGGTCGGGAGGGACATTATTTTTTTTTTAATCGTGTTTTTTGGAAAATAAATTTAAATTATAAATTATATTTTATTTTTAAAATAAAACATTGTATTATATTTAAAAAAAGGGGAAAAATAATCAGATTCAAGACTCTGGACTCGAACCGGGGTCTTCGGGTTTTGGTACAGCCCGCTTTTCCACCTGAGCTATTATAACCTTCTAAATGGTGGCGAAATATAATGTAGCAGTTTTTCATCGCCCCTAAACCCCCTGCATTTCCTATCCTCATTATGTAAAAAAACTTCGTTGCTTAGTTGAACTCCTTTCCACTAAAGCTAAGCTAGGTACATTATTGTATTTTTTTTTTTTTTTTTATTAACTGCCGAGTTATTGTCATATGTTCTCAGTAGAATCTTCTTTTCAAGCTGGTGGTAAAGTCCCGTTGATTCATCATAAATGACACAATTAATCCTAAAAAAACCTATTTCCATTCTTTATTTAGTTTTTGGTGTGAAACTTTTATAGCACTTTGGAATGGGAAATAAAACCGATATTTATTAGTATAAACTATAAAGTAATTATATTTTTGATATAAAATAAATAAAAATTGTCCTTGTAACATTTTGCCAAATTGGTGTTTATATATAACGAAATAGTTTTATGACAGCAAAAAACGTATATAATAATATCATGACTATGAGATAGCTGCACTTTTGGTAACTATCGCCAGGAAGGCTGATTCAGTATTAGGTGGGTGTAGGGCTCTCCACTGATGATCTCTCCGATCTCCGATAGTGAAGGTCTGCCCAGAAGTCGCAGGCATCAGCTAGTTTTTCATATAATCTGCATTGAGTGCGAGTTTTATGTATTTCTTAGTGGCCAGGTTGTTGTTTCCAAATATGATATCTGTCACTTTAGTTGATGGTAAAATGACAAATATTAAGGTTTGAAATAAACAATAGATACTCTGACAGGATTGCAAGAAGGGCTGCTACGTCATTCAGCAGGTACAAAACCAGCACTTTGATGATTTACGGACGTATTCGTCTGAAATTGACTAGTTTCGGGTGGCTCAATTTTTTTCAATTTTGTATATTCTATTTTATTTTATATTTTATTTAGGATTTTTCAATTAGTTTACTATTTACAAAATATTTGAACTTGTTGAGACACATCTCCTATATTTCTTCTGTGAGTTTATTATAAAACTAGTTTTTTGCTCTGTGCGTGAGCTGCTTTAGCAGCTCACGGGTTGTGATTAAAAAAAAAACAAAATGGCGCTGATTTTTTAAAACTTTGGTATCAGTTTCCTGTTTTGTAATCCCAGGGATCCTCAGATATCGATTCGGAAAAAAATCGGTAATTTAAAAAAGAATTTTAAAATGGCGCTGATTTTTTAAAACTTTGGTATCAGTTTCCTGTTTTGTAATCCCTGAGAACACTAAATATCGATTTTGAACGAAATCGGTCAAGTAACAAAGAATTTCAAAATGGCGCTGATTTTTTAAAATTTTGATACCAGTTTCCTGTTTTGTAATCCTAAGGAGCCCCAAATATCGATTTTGAACGGAATCGGTCAATTAACAAAGAATTTCAAAATGGCACTGATTTTTTAAAATTTGGTTCCAGTTTCCTGTTTTGCAATCCCAGGAAGCACTAAACATCGATTTTGAACGAAATCGGTCACTTAACAAAGAATTTCAAAATGGCGCTGCTATTTTAAACCTTTGGTATCAGTTTCCTGTTTTGTAATCCCAGGGAACCCTAAATATCAATTATGAGTGAAACCGGTCAATTAACAAAGAATTTCAAAATGGCGCTGGTTGTTTTTAAATTTTGGTAACCGTTTCCTATTTTGTAATCCCAGGGATCCTCAGATATCGATTTTGAACGAAATCGATCAATTAACAAATAATTTCAAAATGGCGCTGATTTTTAAAAAAATTTGATACCAGTTTCCTGTTCTGTAATCACAGGGAGCCCTAAATATCGATTTTGAACGAAATCGGTCAATTAACAAAGAATTTCAAAATGGCGCTGCTATTTTAAACCTTTGGTATCAGTTTCCTGTTTTGTGATCCCAGGGAGTCCTAAATATCAATTATGAGTGAAACCGGTCAATTAACAAAGAATTTCAAAATGGCGCTGGTTTTTTTTAAATTTTGGTAACCGTTTCCTATTTTGTAATCCCAGGGATCCTCAGATATCGATTTTGAACGAAATCGATCAATTAACAAATAATTTCAAAATGGCGCTGATTTTTTAAAACTTTGGTATCGGTTTCCTGTTTTGTAATCCCAGGGATCCTCAGATATCGATTTTGAACGAAATCTGTTAATTAACAAAGAATTTCAAAATGGCGCTGATTTTGTAAAATTTTGGTACCAGTTTCCTGTCTTGTAATCCCATGGAGTACTAAATATCGATTTTTAACGAAATCGATCAATTAACAAAGAATTTCAAAATGGCGCTGATTTTTTAAAACTTTGGTATCGGTTTCCTGTTTTGTAATCCCAGGGATCCTCAGATATCGATTTTGAACTAAATCTGTAAATTAACAAAGATTTTCAAAATGGCGCTGATTTTTTAAAACTTTGGTATCGGTTTCCTGTTTTGTAATCCCAGGGATCCTCAGATATCGATTTTGAACTAAATCTGTAAATTAACAAAGATTTTCAAAATGGCGCTGATTTTTTAAAATTTGGTATCAGTTTCCTGTGTTTTAATCCCAGGGATCCTCAGATATCGATTTTGAACGAAATCTGTCAATTAACAAAGAATTTCAAAATGGCGTTGATTTTTTAAATTCTGGTACCAGTTTCCTGTTTTGTGATCCCAGGGAGCCCTAAATATCGATTTTGAACGGAATCGGTCAATTAACAAAGAATTTCAAAATGGCACTGATTTTTTAAAATTTGGTTCCAGTTTCCTGTTTTGCAATCCCAGGAAGCACTAAACATCGATTTTGAACGAAATCGGTCACTTAACAAAGAATTTCAAAATGGCGCTGCTATTTTAAACCTTTGGTATCAGTTTCCTGTTTTGTAATCCCAGGGAACCCTAAATATCAATTATGAGTGAAACCGGTCAATTAACAAAGAATTTCAAAATGGCGCTGGTTGTTTTTAAATTTTGGTAACCGTTTCCTATTTTGTAATCCCAGGGATCCTCAGATATCGATTTTGAACGAAATCGATCAATTAACAAATAATTTCAAAATGGCGCTGATTTTTAAAAAAATTTGATACCAGTTTCCTGTTCTGTAATCACAGGGAGCCCTAAATATCGATTTTGAACGAAATCGGTCAATTAACAAAGAATTTCAAAATGGCGCTGGTTTTTTTTTATTTTGGTAACAGTTTCCTGTTTTGTATCCCCAGGGAGTCCTAAATATCGATTTTGAACGAAATCGGTCAATTAACAAAGAATTTCAAAATGGCGCTGTAATTTCTTTATTTTGATAACAGTTTCCTGTTTTGTATCCCCAGGGAGTCCTAAATATCGATTTTGAACGAAATCGGTCAATTAACAAAGAATTTCAAAATGGCGCTGATTTTTTAAAATTTTGGTACCAGTTTCCTGTTTTGTAATCCCAGGAAGTCCTAAATATTGATTTTGAACGAAATCGCTACAAGAAAAAAGAATTTCAAAAAGGCGCTGATTTTTTAAAATTTTGGTACCAGTTTCGTGTTTTGTGATTCCAGGGAGTCCCAAATATCGATTTTGAACGAAATCGGTCAATTAACAAAGAATTTAAAATTGGCGCCGATTTTTTAAAATTTTGGTACCAGTTTCCTGTTTTGTAATCCCAAGGAGCCCTAAATAATGATTTTTAACGAAATCGCTACAATAACAAAGAATTTCAAAATGGCGCTGATTTTTTAAACCTTTGGTAACGGTTTCCTGTTTTGTAATCCCAGGGAGCCCCGTCGTGGGTAAACTGAACCGTATCAAAATCTTGCATAGTTCTACTTTTGTCATCTCTTCAATAATATAATTATATTATAATTCATCTTGAATTTTTTTCATTTCGCTAAATAGACGTCCTCGTCCTGATCATCTCTTGCCAAGAAACCACACTTCCATCTCTTATACTCTCCGAGATAGAGACTAACGAAATTTGTATGGCAGCCATCTTGAATCCACCAATTTTGAGTTTTTTTTAAACTCATCGCCAATTGGATGAGGTTTCGAGTGACATTTGTTCGAGCACCCCCCACCTATCTTCAATACCCTGGCCGTGCCCTTTACCCGTCTCCGAAATCCTCAATCATCAGCTGTCTCCATATTTTTCTTCAAGTTATATTTTCTGACTTCCATACGAAGCCAGCAGTGAAAAAAAATTTTTTCATACAAAATTTTACAGGAGGTAGTTTTTAGGGAAAATCTCGAAAACTATCCCGAATGTGGCAACACTGTTTCGATTACTCGATACTGCCCGTCGAGTTACACAATCGATCCATACATGTCAACTTTCCCAAATGTTGCCAACCGCCTCTAAGACGTGATCGAAATTTTCAAAAACACGAAAAGGAATACAAAATGGCCGCCACCTCGTTTCACAAAATCATTTGACATAGTTTTATAATTTTCCCGTGAACTACAGGATACACCACTCCTGACGACGTTTCAATCTTTCATCTCGCTCGCACCCAGCCGACATGATAGCCCCTGAAACAAAACCATGTCGAAAATCACTTTTTCTTTGATTAATTCCAGTGTCGCCAGACCTCGGCGACGAAATTACCCAAATGTCGTTCGCACAAGTGAGACACGTGGTTGCCCATACTCGAATTTTGCAAAAAATACGTATTTCGATTTTTTAATTTTTGGGGTAAATCTTGAAATTTTCCCTATAAATGGGGTAATTTTATTTTCCCAGTCCATACCTCGAGTCTGTACACACAATCTCCCCGAAGAAGTCGAAACGCTCCGACGTTGCCAACTGCGAGAAATTTGAATTTTAAAATTGCGTTTTTTCGTAACTCAAACCGAACGGCCGCCGTGGCAGCCGCCATCTTGAATTTTTAAAAACCACCCCCATTCTGTCAAAATACAGGATAATTGTAGGCGGGAATAGAAAAACAAAAAATGCTCGACCACGCCGTTTCGGATCTGTGGCGCCGCGGTTCGAGGTCGAAAAATCAAAAATTTTAAAACACTACAGCTCGGCCGCCATCTTGTTTTTCCAATTTTTTCCACTTTTTCTATAGATCTTCTCCTAATTTCTTCAATCATTGCGAATTGCAACGAAATCGGTTGGAAAACAAAAGAGTTACAAGAATCACGTCGGCCGCCATCTTGTTTTTCCGAAATGTCATAATTTTTCCCTACTCGACTCCCGCACTCGAACAGATCTCTCATACATCATTAAATCGTTTTCTGTCTCTTTCTAGGAGAACAATTATGTCAATGAGTCAGTCAGTCAGTCAGTCAGTGAGTGGTAATCGAGCTATATATAGTATAAAGTATAATAACTAGTTTTTCGCTCTGTGCGCGAGCTGCTAAAGCAGCTCACGGGATGTGGTTAGACTTACAAGTAGCACAGTCTTTACTGTATCGATTTTGAACGAAATCGCTACAATAACAAAGAATTTCAAAATGGCGCTGATTTTTTGAAACTTTGGTGTCAGTTTTCTGTTTTGTAATCCTAGGGAACCCTAAATATCGATTTTTAACGAAATCGGTCAATTAACAAAGAATTTCAAAATGGCGCTGATTTTTTAAAACTTTGGTATCAGTTTCCTGTTTTGTAACCCCAGGGAGCCCCGTCGTGAGTAAAACAGAACCGTATCAAAATCTTGCATAGTTCTACACATTTTGTCCCTTCAATATTCGCCATATAATTTGGTATGAAAAAAAAGATTCCGCCATCTTGAATTTTTTTTTATTTCGCTAAATAGACCTCCTCGTCCTGATCATCTCTTGCCAAGAAACCACACTTCCATCTCTCATACTCTTCGAGATAGACACTAACGAAATTTGTATGGCAGCCATCTTGAATCCACCATTTTTGAGTTTTTTTTAAACTCACTGCCAATTGGACGAGGTTTCGAATGACATTTGTTTGAGCACCCCCCGCCTATCTTCAATACCTTGGCCGTGCTCTTCACCCGTCTCTGAAATCCTCAATCATCAGGTGTCTCCACATTTTTCTTCAAGTTATATTTTCTGACTTCCATACGAAGCCATAAGTGAAAAAAAAATTTTTCATACAAAATTTTACAGGAGGAAGTTTTTAGGGAAAATCTCGATAACTTCCCCGAATGTGGCAACACTGTTTTGATTTCTCGATACTGCATGTCGAGTTACACAATCGATCCATACATGTCAACTTTCCCAAATGTTGCCAACCGCCTCTAAGACGTGATTGAAATTTTCAAAAACACAAAAAGAATACAAAATGGCCGCCACCTCGTTTCACAAAAACTTTTTGCATAGTTTCATAATTTTCCTGTGAACTACAGGATACACCGCTCCTGACGACGTTTCAATTGTTCATCTCGCTCGCACCCAGCCGACATGATAGCCCCTGAAAAAGACCATGTCGAAAATCACTTTTTCCTTGATAAATTCCAGTGTTGCCAGACCTCGGCGACGAAAATACCCAAATGTCATTCGTACAAGTGACACACGTGGTTGCTCGTACTCGAATTTTTAAAAAAATTCGTATTTCGATTTTTTTATTTTTGGGGTAAATCTTGAAATTTTCCCGAGAAATGGGGTAATTTTTTTCCCCCAATCCATACCTCGAGTCTGTACACACAATCTCTCCGAAGAAGTCGAAACGCTCCGACGTTGCCAACTGCGAGAAATTTGAATTTTAAAATTGCGTTTTTTCGTAACTCAAACCGAACGGCCGCCGTGACAGCCGCCATCTTGAATTTTTTTAAATCACTCCCATTCTGTCAAAATACAGGACAATTGTAGGCGGAAATAGAAAAAAAAATTATTCTCGACCACGCCGTTTCGGATCTGTGGCGCCGCGGTTCGGGGTCGAAAAATCAAAAATTTTAAAACACTACAGCTCGGCCGCCATCTTGTTTTTCCAATTTTTTCCACTTTCTCTGTTGATCGTTTCCTAATTTCTTCAATCACTGCGAGTTGTAACGAAATCGGTTGGAAAACAAAAGAGTTACAAGAAACACGTCGGCCGCCATCTTGTTTTTCCGAAATGTCATAATTTTTCCCTACTCGACTCCTGCACTCGAACACATCTCCCATACATCATTGTATCATTTTCTGTCTCTTTCTAGGAGAACAATTATGTCAATGAGTCAGTGAGTGAGTGAGTGAGTGGTAATCGAGCTATATATATTATAACTAGTTTTTCGCTCTCTGCGTGAGCTGCTAAAGCAGCTCACGGGTTGTGATAAAAAAAAACAACAAAATGGCGCTGATTTTTTAAAACTTTGGTATCAGTTTCCTGTTTTGTAATCCCAGGGATCCTCAGATATCGATTTTGAACGAAATCGATCAATTAACAAAGAATTTCAAAATGACACTGTTTTTTCTTTATTTTGGTAACAGTTTCCTGTTTTGTATCCCCAGGGAGTCCTAAATATCGATTTTGAACGAAATCGGTCAATTAACAAAGAATTTCAAAATGGCGCTGTATTTTCTTTATTTTGGTAACAGTTTCCTGTTTTGTATCCCCAGGGATTCCTAAATTTCGATTTTGAACGAAATCGGTCAATTAACAAAGAATTTAAAAATGGCGCTGCTTTTTTAAAATTTTGATACTAGTTTCCTGTTCTGTAATCACAAGGAGCCCTCAATATCCTATTTGAACGAAATCGGTCAATTAACAAAGAATTTTAAAATGGCGCTGATTTATTAAAACATTGATATCAGTTTCCTATGTCGTAATCCCAGGGAGCCTCGTCGTGGGTGAGACGGAACCGTATCAAAATCTTGCATAGTTCTACACTTGTCTCTTCAATATTCGTCATATAATTTGGTATGAAAAAAAAATCCGCCATCTTGAATTTCTTTTTCATTTCGCTAAATAGAACTCCTCGTCCTGATCATCTCTTGCCAAGAAACCACACTTCCATCTCTTATACTCTCCGAGATAGAAACGGACGAAATTTGTGTGGCAGCCATCTTGAATCCACCATTTTTGGGTTTTTTTTAACTTTCTGCCAATTGGATGAGGTTTCGAGTGACATTTGTTCGAGCACCCCGCACCTATCTTCAATACCTTGGCCGTGCTCTTTACCCGTCTCCGAAATCCTCAATCATCAGCTGTCTCCATATTTTTCTTCAAGTTAGATTTTCTGACTTCCATACGAAGCCAGCAGTGAAAAAAAAAAATTTCATACAAAATTTTACAGGAGGAAGTTCTTAGGGAAAATCTCGAAAACTACCCCGAATGTGGCAACACTGTTTTGATTTCTCGATACTGCCCGTCGAGTTACACAATCGATCCATACATGTCAACTTTCCCAAATGTTGCCAACCGCCTCTAAGACGTGATCGAAATTTTCAAGAACACGAAAAGGAATACAAAATGGCCGCCACCTCGTTTCACAAAATCATTTGACATAGTTTTATAATTTTCCCGTGAACTACAGGATACACCACTCCTGACGACGTTTCAATCTTTCATCTCGCTCGCACCCAGCCGACATGATAGCCCCTGAAACAAAACCATGTCGAAAATCACTTTTTCTTTGATTAATTCCAGTGTCGCCAGACCTCGGCGACGAAATTACCCAAATGTCGTTCGCACAAGTGAGACACGTGGTTGCCCATACTCGAATTTTGCAAAAAATACGTATTTCGATTTTTTAATTTTTGGGGTAAATCTTGAAATTTTCCCTATAAATGGGGTAATTTTATTTTCCCAGTCCATACCTCGAGTCTGTACACACAATCGCCCCATAGAAGTCGAAACGCTCCGACGTTGCCAACTGTGAGAAATTTTAATTTTAAACTTGCGTTTTTTCGTAACTCCAACCGAACGGCCGCCGTGACAGCTGCCATCTTGAATTTTTAAAAACCACCCCTATTCTGTCAAAATAAAGGATAATTGTAGGCGAAATAAGAAAAAAATATTATGCTCGACCCCGCCGTTTCAGATCTGTGGCGCCGCGGTTCGGGGTCGAAAAATCAAAAATTTTAAAACACTACAGCTCGGCCGCCATCTTGTTTTTCTAATTCTTTCCACTTTTTCTATAAATCGTTTCCTAACTTCTTCAATCACTGCGAGTTGCAACGAAATCGGTTGGAAAACAAAAGAGTTACAAGAATCACGTCGGCCGCCATCTTGTTTTTCCGAAATGTCATAATTTTTCCCTACTCGAATCCCGCACTCGAACACATCTCTCATACATCATTATATCGTTTTCTGTCTCTTTCTAGGAGAACAATTATGTCAATGAGTGAGTCAGTCAGTGAGTGGTAATCGAGCTATATATATTATAATAATAATAATAATAATAATATAATATAATAATAATAATAATATATTTATATATAATAATAATAAAATAATATAATAATTATAAAGGCATACTGTTACCGACAACTGAATAACTAATTTTACAAAGTCAGGAAGCGGGTCTAAATTCTCATATTTTCTTGTATGGTCATTTTTTTCTTGAAATTATGATTGTTAGTCTGCTATGCTTTCACGACTCATCCGTTCATCCGATTTTAATGACATTTAGTACAGGAGTAAGTTGTATCCCGGGCAAGGACATAGGTTAGGTACTAATTTTTATCCTGGAAAATTAAAGAGTTTCCGCGGGAATCAAAAATCCACGCGGACGAAATCGCGGGCATCATCTAGTTTTCAATTATGTATTGGTCGATAAAAAATTATAACAATTATTAATTTATTAGTAATTTAGCCGAATAATTATTTTATTAAAATGGCAATAAAAGAAAAATTATGTATTGATCGTGGACCGTCATAATTTCAACTTCTTTGAATTTAGTTTTGTATATGGCACGAACAGTCCTTTCTGCAAGACGAAAACAGAATGACAGACATAATACTGTGAAAGTAACCAAAATATACCACTCTCGCAGTTTCTAAATCTGTCAAGTGGCGAATCTTTCTAAAATGCAGCAGAACTGAGTCTGTTCGATAAGTCATCTATATGATGGCCCCATTGGAGTTTCTTACGTTTTTCCGAGAAAAACATCTGTATCCACTAAATCTAATTCCTCATGATCAAGTTGTACAGTGGGTTTTACCTGTTTTATCATTATATTAATATCATTTGTAGGTAGAGTGTCCATAAGTGGATGTAAAAGGATGCTCTACGCAAAACATTCAATAAAGGTCGAGTATAGATGAATTGAATGAAGGGGCGACGCTTCATTCAATTCATCTATACTCGACCTTTATTTCGCTGCCTAAAATCGATATTTCGCCAGTTACCTCCTTCGGATGACTGTTTTAATAGAAAAAAATCTACAGAACCAAAATACCTATTCAAAGTTAGTTCAATCTGTAGTAGTGGAGTGTGTGCACAGAACAGGCAAAATAAGACAAGAGAATAAAATACCGTTTTAGGTTCAGTAAATAATAAAATAACCACCAATTACAAATATAATAAATTTAAATATTTTCAAAATAAATATTTTATATACAGAAATCGTCCAGTTACATTTTTTTATACGTATATTGATCGATGATTAGTTTTGTTCGATGGTAGTGGATTCATTAACGTTTGTGTACGGATACTAACAGTGACAGACGTCATTTCAGAAGCAAGGGAACGCAACCTCCCGCTTTGAGAGCCCGGAGGCGTATGGAATCTGACTGCCGAATTTCATGAATATATAACAAAATTTTGAGATGCGCGCCCGTACTAAATCTGTATGAAAAATTCGTGCTGTAAAAATGAGGAATGTTTGGAACCAGATTGTAAAAAAACTAAGTTGTATTGAAAATATTATTTATTTAAAGTGTTCTTTGATCTTTTACGATTAATTTGAAATAACTTTTGTTTAAATCATGTCTCAAATTAAATCACAATACTCTAGCGGCACGCTATGATGGCCGGTTTGACACATTACAATAGTGATGTGGAATGTCAATTTATTCTCGAACAAAAAACAATTAAGTTTTGTTTTTGTACCTGATTAAATAGGTTTAATAAAACAAAAATGTATATGTTTATTTAATTTATTTGAACGAACTGAATATTTGAACGAAAATGAATATACATACTTTATATGCACACAAGAAACATATGAATACAAAAGATACCAAAAAAGGTGCCACAAAAGGCCATAATTAATCAGATTCGTCCATACTACTATTTTCACTGTCGTCACTGCTATCATCACATACATTAATAATTATATGTTCGTTTTCTATAATATTATCTATTTTCACATCTCTTTCATAATCTTCCCTTATTAATTTAACAGTTCTATTCACAACCTTTTCCCAGTCTCCTTTAGTCACATGTTCACAAGCTTCTTCTAATAATTTTAGCATTTTTTTTGTGGTAAATGGGGGTTCTGTATTGTGTCTTGCAGCATATCCCTTAATTTGAGCCCACACCAACTCAATCGCATTATACTCACAATGGTAAGGCGGTAACCGTATAACTCTGTGCCCATGTTCTAATGCTATTTCGTCAATGACGTATCGGATCTTGGTTGGTTTGTTTTCTTTTAAAAGACGTACTAATTCCGCTTTTAACATATTCATGTTTGCATCTACGCCATTTTTACGAAGCCATGCGACGATATCAGCTTTCTTTTGGGATTGGGCAGGTGGCTTGTCAATTTGCATCGAGTGGTATGGGGCGTTGTCCATAATTATAATAGATGGTTCAGGGAGGCTACACAACATTGAGGTAAACCATTCAGTAAACTTTTCTCCATTCATGTCTTCATGATAGTCTCCAGTGGTTTTTGACGCAAAAGCCATGAGAGAACCTTCGACAAACCCGTTGATGGTTCCGGCGTGACAAATTATAAGTCGCGATCCTTTTCCTACAGGAACTTTGGAAGTAGATGCTACTGTGTCATCGTTCCAAGAACGGCCTACAGTATGGTTAGCATTAAGCCATGTTTCATCCAAGAACACAACATTTTGCCAATTTTTGATTTCTTTCACTTGCCGTAAAAAAGTATACCTTGCCATCGCTATATCAAATCTTTCCATCAATATTTTGCGTTTGTTACATTTTTTGTATCGAAATCCAATGGTCTTCAAAATCTTCGTTAAAGAACTTTCCCCACCGAAGAATAATCCAGCTTCCTTCAGTGAATGCACCAACTTTTTTCTTGTTGGATACTCCTTCTGTAAATAGTAGCCGTAAACATGTCTTCGGATAGCATCGGCATCAAAGCTATCGATGCCTACGACTGGTTTTGCTCGTTTTCTCTTTTTTGGTGTGTGAAGTTTATTTTCTTCTGTGCCAGTCTCGCCATATTTTTTTTTAGTTATCCGTCTAACAGTTCGTTGTCCAATATTAAGCGCATCAGCTACGCGTTCAACCACTGACGTTATAGGTAAAATTGGCCCTCCATTTTGAGCTTCACGATCGAAATAGTTACGAAGGCGTATTACGAACTCACGTGTCTGACTATTTAGAACAGTTCTCTGCGTACGTTCGGTCATATCGACGAAATCCACAACAAAGGGCTTGAACAGAGTCCAAATTAACGAGCAAGGGTCAACAGTAATGCAGTATCAATATTTGAAATCCAAAGCCAGGTCAAAACTATATCACAATCGCATTGCACTGACAGTTTATACTTTTCGAAGCAACGTCAATTCGAAACTGCTTTGTTTTGCATTGAGCATTGACGCGAGTTTGCCGGAGGTAGTAGTTGTGCTAGCCAGCGATCCTATGTGACGATCGTATTAGATTCCATTTTTAAAAATTTATTGATATTTTTTTGCGATTTCAGAGGTTTGTCCACATAGTGAAAATTGTTCATATTCACAAGTACATTCACCCCTTAAATGGTGCAAACTGATTTTTCTACACTTGTATACATTTAAGAAATCAATTTAATAAATAAATTTTGAGTCCTAAACCTAAAACTACATTCGATAAAATTTATGAATCTCTGCACATCACTATCGTCAATAAAGTAATACAATTATTTCCTTCAAAGTCGTTATCAATTAATACGGAACTTCATGAGCGGACAAACGTCAAACCGGCCATCATAGCGTGCCGCTAGTTTAGTCGTAAAGTGATAACGCCTTTTTTGAGATTTCCATGAATTTCCCGATAATTTTCTGCTGTTACTATACGACTTTTTGACCACTTTTTTTAATTACGTCATACTCCATTTATCTGAGTAGCGAATGGTATTTATTTGGTAATGAAATTTTAATTTTTACTATCCTAAAAAGTGGTAGAAGAAAACCATGTTTTGAGTACATCCAGCCTTAATAGTCAATTAGAAATAATTTATTTTAGATTTTTGATACAGGCATCATCCCTATTCCGTGTGACTTTCAAATGTATGTTAATCACCTTATCTTACAAAAAATTGACGATAAATTCCGTGTATATCCCGTTAGATTTCTCCATTCCCCTTAAATTACATTGAAAAGCAAGTTCTTAAAGGCCTATTACACTGCACTTTCCATAGGGCCCTGTGGTAAGGGTGGGCGTGGCCGCTCATTGGAGCGTCGCTTATTACACAGCAATAAGGATCAATGTAGGGACCCTTTCTCCCTAAATATTATTACACTACACTGATTTAAGTATAAGGGTCCCTGTAAAAAGTGCAGTGTAATAGGCCTATTACTTCTAAAAGTTAACGAAAAAAACATTTTCGATAAATTGCACAGTGGAAAATAGCGTGGAATGGTGGCCAGTGAGTGAAGTTCGTGCGGCTTGCACGTGCGCGGTGCGTGCTCTGTGCGCCGGTGCGGGGACCACACCAGCGCCCCACTCGGCGGCGAGACGGAACGTGGCCGCGTTACAAAGAAGACTGTTGGCGCTATCGCACGCGCACGTTTACCCGCCGCCAACGGCGTTCGCGTCGCATACGCATACTGCTCTGGCGTTGTTACGAGGTATGTGATATAATGGTCATCTTAGTGACTATAAAATACACTTTGAATTTGAAAATAGCGTGGAATGGTGATCAGTGAGTGAAGTTCGTGCGGCTTGCACGTGCTCTGTGCGCCGGTGCGGGGACCACGCCAGCGCCCCACTCGGCGGCGAGACGGAACGTGGCAGCGCTACAAAGAAGACTGTTGGCGCTATCGCACGCGCACGTTTACCCGCCACCAACGGCGTTCGCGTCGCATACGCATACTGCTCTGGCGTTGTTACGAGGTATGTGATATAAAGGTCATCTCAATGACTATAAAATACACTTTGAATTTGAAAATAGCGTGGAATGGTGGCCAGTGAGTGAAGTTCGTGCGGCTTGCACGTGCGCGGTGCGTGCTCTGTGCGCCGGTGCGGGGACCACGCCAGCGCCCCACTCGGCGGCGAGATGGAACGTGGCCGCGTTACAAAGAAGACTGTTGGCGCTATCGCACGCGCACGTTTACCCGCCGCCAACGGCGTTCGCGTCGCATACGCATACTGCTCTGGCGTTATTACGAGGTATGTGATATAATGGTCATCTTAGTGACTATAAAATAAACTGAATTTAAAAAAAAGCGTGGAATGGTGATTAGTGAGTGAAGTTCGTGCGGCTTGCACGTGCTCTGTGCGCCGGTGCGGGGACCACGCCAGCGCCCCACTCGGCGGCGAGACGGAACGTGGCAGCGCTACAAAGAAGACTGTTGGCGCTATCGCACGCGCACGCTTACCCGCCACCAACGGCGTTCGCGTCGCATACGCATACTGCTCTGGCGTTATTACGACGTATGTGATATAATGGTCATCTTAGTGACTATAAAATACACTTAGAATTTGAAAATAGCGTGGAATGGTGGCCAGTGAGTGAAGTTCGTGCGGCTTGCACGTGCTCTGTGCGCCGGTGCGGGGACCACGCCAGCGCCCCACTCGGCGGCGAGACGGAACGTGGCAGCGCTACAAAGAAGACTGTTGGCGCTATCGCACGCGCACATTTACCCGCCACCAACGGCGTTCGCGTCGCATACGCATACTGCTCTGGCGTTGTTACGAGGCATGTGATATAAATGTCATCTTCATCACCATCATCACTACAGCCCATTAACGTCCCACTGCTTGGCACAGGCCTCCACTCTCATAGGAGAGAGGGAATTAGAGCTTAGACCCACCACGCTGCTCCAATGCGGGTTGGCGGGCTTTAACGACTATTATCATGTTAGTGATAATAACCGGGACCGACGGCTTAACGTGCTCTCCGAGGCACGGGGGTGAAACACCGCCAACTTCCTAACTCCGGGCTAGTACTGGGAATATCTAATCCGAAAAACCCGATACTTAATTAAAGCCCGACTAGTCACTAGACCAACGAGACCAGTTTAATGTCATTTAGTGACTATAAAATAAACTTGAATTTGTGTTGTACCTATAAGCGACGCCCGCGATTTAAGGCTTTTGTGAGATCCTTTAATGTTAACACTTATCAAGCATATCCCTGAATAAAACGATATACTAAATTGGACGAAACAATCTATTACTTACCTACTATTAATTGAATTATCTGTATAGAACGGTTGTTCCAAACAAAAATGGTGTTCCACAAAGCTAAAAAAGACATTGACCATCAAGTTACTAGCAATGGCTGCAGTTTGCAATTCCGATCAAAAAATATAATTTGGAATGTCCATAGTACACAGAGATCGTTGTCATTTTATAAGACTATTATTTTTGTTACAGCAAGTGCACAAAGCCCTGAGATGAGGGCATCGTTATGCACGGACTCTTGGTTTGAACTATGCTACAGTATTATATCGTCTACGGACAAACCTATTTCACAGGATCTCGTATATTTACAGGTTAATCACACCCCTTTTTTCGTTACTTTTTACGTTACAAATGTTTTCGTGTACTTGAATTACGTGCTTTATCTAAACAGATACAGGCTCTGTGGCTTTTAAGACGCGTGCTAGCAGAACACACGGGTACATTAGAATGGCGACGTACTGTGAGCGCTCAGCTAATAGCATTAACGGGACGACTTTGGCTCGAAACTCATGTGGCTGACCCGGCTTTGAGAGTGCACACACATGCGCTAAACACCCTGACTTCTATTAACATTGATGAAGAGGAAATAGGTACGCATTGTGCATGAAGCTATTTATTAGTGCAGTTGTTTTGTGACATTAACTTTTTTAACAATGTACTTTTAAAGAAATTAAGAATATTTATTGACAAAAATTTCATTGATCTTTTAGCATTATATAAAAAAGCTGTGTTTTTTTAGTAAAGGGTAGGCTGCCTTTTCATTAGATATGACTTAGAAAAACAACAATAGAGACACTTCATTTGCATAGCTCAAGACTAGTAGTAGTAGTAGTAGTAAGCATCCTAGAGTAGGTATTAGTGGTATTAGGACTATGCTAAATCTAAAACGTTCCGTTAATTCTGTACTTGCTAATGACAGGCTACCGAGGCCCGGTTGACATTTTAAGCAGAAGCCTATATTAAGCTCTACTTTAATAATAAGCAGGTATCATGCGTCAGTATGTATAGACCTAATTGTGAGCTTAAAAAACTAGTATCTTTGCTACCAATTCAAATCTTCTTTTTGCCCTTATCTTTAAGGGCTAATATGCCTATTACACTGCACTTTTTCAGGGCCCTGTGTTAAGGGTGGGCGTGGCCGCTAATGATACCGTCGCTTATTGCACAGCAATAAGGACCACTTTAGGGACTCTTCCTTCCTAATACTTATTACACTACACTGATTCATTTGTAAGGGTCCCTGTGGAACCTGAAGGGCTAAAGGCCATATTACACTGCACTTTTCACAGGGACCCTTACATTTGAGTCAGTGTAGTGTAATAAGATTTAGGGAGAAAGGGTTCCTAAATTGATCCTTATTGCTATGTAATAAGCGACGCTCTAACTAATGGCCACACCCACCCTTGCCACAGGGCCCTGTGAAAAGTGCAGTGTTATAGGCCTATAAAGGCTTTATTTGCCTGCGGTTTTCAACGGCACAAATTTCAACAGACAATAGGTGGCGAGCACCTGCAACTGCCAGTTACACTGGAGCGACTTGTTCAGCTATCGTCAATCTCGTAAGACAACTGCATACGGTGCCGCAGTGGCACGGACCAATCACCGCACTTTTGTTGGAGAAGTTGCAGTTAGCGGCACAAATGGTAAATTAAACGTAGATTTGACTTTAAAATGAAGTAAAATGTGAATTTGCCTTTAGATTTTTTTTGAAGTAAAACTTCTTTACGTACTTACTTGGGGAGTAAGCTGGTGAATGCGTGACGAGAGCGTTACGAAAAGTGTGATCGGGCGAGGCAAACGGAAGATGAGAGGGAGATATAAGTTAGTGAAGATAGAAAGAGAGAGAGTTACTTTTCGTATATTACTGTAGGGGAACGAGGGAGGTGCGAGCACACATTTTCTTTCTCTCTTTCTCTCATAGCCAGTTACTAAGTCGTGTGGTCTCGTTTTTGAAGTGAAAACTTCTTTAGGCGCGTTGAGCACTTTTTGGTAGGGGGTAAAAATGTAGATTCGCGTGACCAAAATGCTCGCGAGCAGCGGCATGCTCGCGAGCAGCGGCATGCTCGCGAACATATAAATATACTGCATTCGAAATTAAACTTTAATGCCTTAGTGTTAAGGTTAAGATTTTAATAATTTTTATTTAAATTAAAAAAAAATTAAACATTTAGTTTTCACTTCTATCGGCAGTCTCTATGACTGCAATTTTTTTTTATATTACCTTGTGTGTCTTTGCACTACCAGTTTATTGGTTGTTTATACTCTTACGTAACCGAAGTCCCTACCGCCAAACTCTATCAGACAATTATTAGTGGGGTCTTAAAGATTATAATTTCGTTACAGATAACAAGTGACTGGCATTGGTGGCCTCATACTAGTCAGGAATTAACACAGACTATGAAACCAACTGCGCCGTCACTAAATAACTGTCTCATAGGTATGCTGCTTTTAATGAGAACCTTCTTTTAGAGTTTAAACTTTCAGATGCATTTTTCGTACAATAAAATGCCTTTACTTTTAGCTGGGGCCTTAGGTGTGGTGGGTGGTATGGAATGGCGCATTAGATTAGGACAAAGAGTATGCGCGGGATCTCCTCCGCGAAACGCTGTCGTCACTCAGTTGTCACCGCGAGCTAAAATAACTTTACTGCACGATGACAATATAACCACTAAGGTACCTTAGACGTTTCTTTCTATTTATAGATTTATTGAACCTGAAACGTAAAACAGATCCGAAAATAAAATTTATCGGGTCTTAGGAGCCATGGTAGATAAATCCATGTTTAAAATTCACTGTGTTTTGAATCACAATATTGAATTTAAAAAAATCTTTTTCCCCAAACCATCAAGACAATTTTTGAACAGGAAAACTCTTCGATGAAATGTCAGAAACGAAAAGTATTTTTTTTTTCTAAAATCACCCAAAGGTGGATTCAAATAGCTTGCCTATGCTGGTAACAATATTCTGCTTAATACACTGGCAGTGCTAATGAACTGCGCGCCATTCTCCTAACGAAGTTTGAAGCCAATTCTATTACTATGATTGTTAATAGAGTCTGGACAACGTCGTTTCCGGGCTTGCTTTAACGCTGCGAGAGTCAATTTAACGAAAAGTTCCTTAAACACGTTGGTGTACTAATTTCGCTAGAAGTCCTTTGACAAACACACGTTGGAGTTGCAAGTTAAAGTTACTAAAATATACATTATAGACGGATCTCAATAGCGTGCAAAGTGCGGAGTGTGAACGTCTGCCTCAAGCTCTGGGCGGGGGTGAAAGTGCGTTGCGAGTTTGTGCCGCATTATTGGGTGCAGGACCGCAAGCTTCGCCTATGCATCCACATCATTTACCAGGTTAGATACGAATAAATTGATTAGATGTTTATTAATTTTTCGTTTGTCACAATAGGGATGATACCTATATCAAAAAAAAAAAAATCTAACTGATTATAATAAATGGAGGGTCTTCAAAAAGACCTAAAATTCACATCCTCGGTTAGTTTCAAGCTGGTTAACCATTTTATAATATAGATTAGAGAAAAAAAAAGTGCGTTGAAATTTGATGACGTCACAATTGCGAATTTCATACAACTTTCATACTAGAAGAGCGTTTTTAAGTTTGATATAGAGTTGCTGACTTGATTGAGTTGTCATCATCCCTATTATTGGCGTCGTTAGGTGCAAAGACTATGACCTTGAACCTGAGCTGTGCAGATATAATTATCGATCTATGGAGGCACGAATTGATTGCGTTGGAATGTAGCTGTGCATGTTTATCATACAAATCTTTCGTTACCTGCGCTGTAGACAGATCTCTTCTACCGCGATCCATAGATCTACCTGACGCCTGCTGAATTTAGTCCCAATGTTAATCTAAAGTCCCACTGTCTTTTATAGCCGAGGTTGACGTGTATGGACTACGGCGGCAGCAAATGGAGTTGCTCACACTATGTGCTGTAAGAGGACTGTTGACAACACGCACGCGCCTAAGAAAAGTTCTGATGCAACCACCGGATAACGGCGGTAAAATTTTACTTCGTATTAAAATATGTATTTTAGAACATCTAAAATATTATGAATATTAATTTTTTGACGTGATAACATCTTATAAATCGATGAACATCGGCTGCACGCACGAAAAAGTGTCACGTTCCACCTGAGTCTGTGCGTGCAAGTGAGAGCGCGGAACAAGCGATAGAGAGGCACGATCGGCCCAAGCGTCGGCTTGTGACACATTTATCTCTCTTCTCGCGTGACGTCAGAGCTAGCAGTTCGAATAGTTCTGCTACTGGAACGCCGCCACGCGAGCTTCTTCGAGAACTTCTAGATGTCATCTGTAGTGCGGACCCAACACCGGAAATGACACCTGACCTAGGTAGGGACTCGTAGCCTACAAAGCAGGCCCTAGCCTTTTCTCAGGCTTCAAGTAATCCACCGGAGCACAGAGTTGCCCCGCGCCCCGCCCGGGTAATAGGCCTATTACACTGCACTTTCCACAGGGCCCTGCGGTAAGGATGGGCGTGGCTGCTAGTAAGAGCGTCGCTTATTATTACACAGTAATAAGGATCAATTTAGGGACCGTTTCTCCCTAAATCTTATTACTCTACATTGACTCAAGTGTAAGGGTCCCTGAGAGAAGTGCAGTGTAAAAGGCTTATAAGGAGGCTCAGCCTCGAGGCCCGTACCCCACTCCGTTTGGCCCGCACTCACGGGCCAAACGGAGAAGGCCCACACACACACCTATCGTCCGTGTAAACCGATTTTACAGCCAACCGTAATTTTTTTTTGTTTCTATCTATGACATTTTGATAATAAAATACATATTTTTTAAATTTTATTATTGGATTATTTATGCAGGTAACACATTGGACAGGGCTACAACACTTGGAACAGAAGGCACTCTGCTAAGACGTTTACTTGCACTGGCCACTCGACCGAGTCCACTGGCTTCCTCACATTCACCTAAAGAACTTGCAGCGGCTGCCCTTACTATTGTCCAACAGTTGGCGGCACACATTTCTGGTAAGCATACGGTTAGGCCTGAGCATTGAATGAGGACTACCGTTTTTATGCTCACTAGTTGGCGCCACTGGCGAGTAAGGTACTTAGTATAGCTGTAAATTCGGTAAACAAGCATAATTTTGACAAAAAATACATTTTTAAATAGTAAGCACACAGGAACCAGGGACATAATGTACTAACTTCTGAATTCTTCTTTCAACCCGCTTAATTTTGTCTTTTTTTCTTAGACATTCATTGACACGTATCTTACATCTTCATTAATTAATCCGGTATGGCTAAATACATTAATGAAATAATTAGACCTGTGATAAAGGCCCAGTGATAACACCTATTCGAAATTTCGGAGACCTCACTCTACACTAGCGCCTCTAGCGGCGAATTTAAACGGTAACCCCCATTCAATAAAGATTTTTATTCTTTCGGATCTTTGTAGTTTTTTTTTCCAATTTTATTGGACTCTCAAATACATCTTACGTATCATGTTTTTCTAGGGATTATTCTCTCTATTTCTGTTTGTTGACATTGGGCCGTGTACTTATATATATATATATGTGTGTGTATATTTTTAGACCTATGTGCCCTTCCATAGTCAGTAGTCACTATTGCTCAAGAAAGAGTTCTTTCCAGGTGATGAAAAAGATTTCGATTCTCCTCCTGAGATACCTATAATAGACAAAAGTAATGTAATGCAAGTATCGATGGGTCCATCAACTAGTACAGCGTCACTTTGTAAGTAATCGTTTTTTAAAACAAAAATAAAATTTAGTAAATCTTTTTTTTTTACTCTTGATAACGCTTTTATAATAATTTTAGCACGTAAAGATTTAAATACTTGGGCCAATTCAGCGCAAGTCCAACAAGTTATTGAAATGGGGTTTTCAAGACACGCTGTTTACGCTGCTATTCAAACATTGGGTATGATAAACTTTTTTATACACTACTAGCTGATGCCCGCGACTTTGTCCGTATGGATTGAGGTTTTTGGTTCCCGCGGAAACTCTTTTATTTTCCGGGATAAAAAGTAGCCTATGTGCTATTCCAAACTATAATATATCTCTCTCATTCAGTTCCGTTCAGCCTTTCTGGCATGATTGAGTAAAAAACATCCATCCATCCATACATACATCCATCCAAACTTTCGCATTTTATACTTCATTGTTACAAATCTTCTCAGAAAAGTCTCTCTAAAATTTGAATTTTGATAAGAGCTGCAATTCTTGGCAGCTCTTAGAAGTATCCGCTTACATACCTGGTGGTAGAATCTTGAAGTGTCTTAAGAGCACAAATCGGGCTACATTTAAGGGCCGCTTGCACAAAGACATTTTAACTGATTTAGTTCAATTTTGTAATGCTGTCCCTTTTTGGCAAATGCATTTTGTAGTTGCCAAAAAGGGACAGCATTAAAATATTTAACTAAATCAATTTAAGAGTCCTTGTGTAAGTGTATGTCTTAATAAATGAAATGAATATATATTTAAATAAATAAATAAAAGTTATTTGACCAACATTACAATTACAAAACACAAAACCCACAGGGAGCAGGCGCGGGAGAGGGGTTAGTTTACACAAATTAAATTTGTACTACGTGTCGTCGATGTTAATAATATTTGCTCTTGAATCTTCTTCCAAGTGGTTGAAACCTGTATTATGTATGTTTTAAGGAGGCACTAGCTTACCCTCAGTGGAAGCCCTAGTTGCATACCTACTGGAGCTACCGCAACAAGGCATGGACGATACCGTGTTCGAAATAAAACCGACCACGTCAAAGCAAGAGAAGAAACAAACGCCATACCGTTGGCGCAGTTGCTTTGCGTCCGAGGACGAATACGCTCAATATTTGTCCGATATCATCACTCCTGGTATGACTGTTAGATGTTGCAAGGCGTATGAAAATGTAAGTAATGTTTTAAGCGTTAACTTAAACCGTAACTTAAGCGTTCGGTCCATTGGTACTCGTGTCAGACTTTAAGTGACAGGAGAAATGGTGTAATTACATATCCTATAACTTCATCAAAATACAATTTTTTTTAAACATAGGTTTTTCATAATAAAATTGTATATTTTTAGATCGCACTTGGCGATGTCGGACAAGTACAAAAAGTTGAACGCGATATAAAGCAGAATGTTTTTCTACATGTGAGTAACATTTTAGGTGTTAGTTTTTAATTTTTGAAAATCTTTTGTCTATAGAACCATAAATGCGAAAGTGTGTCTGTCTGTCTGCTATGCTTTCACGGTCCATCTGTTCAATCGATTTTGATGATATTTGGTACAGGAATAGGTAGTATCCCGGGGAAGGACATAGGCTATTTTTTATACCGGAAAATTAAAGAGTTCCCGCGGGAATCAAAACAACTTAATCCACGCGGACGAAGTCGCAGGCATCATCTAATTTTTAAGTAAAGGAGAGTTAAAGTGGCTAAATCTGCTGTACACAATCTATAAACTAATTTAAAATGACAGGTCTAATTCTAGTGCTATCCTTTCCTGCAACAAGCATTATAAAAGGAAAGCAATGTACTTGATCTATCATTTTAGTAGGATAAATTAGCCACACACACCTGACAGAAAAGCAGCGCGGTGTAAAATAACAACGCTTCGACAAAGAGGTGTGCGTTTGGGTTTGTCCATTGACTTCAGTTTTTATCATTACGGTCCCAAATGTCTGTTAAGATTTACTTCAAAATCTTTATTTCCTTCAGTATATTTTGATTGTTCTCACTTAGATCAGTGTACGCTTTTATAACATGGTTCCCAAAGAGTTTCTAGATTTGCCATTACATAAATTTAAGGACTGTGTTAAACAGCATTTGTTAAGTGGAGGTTATTACACTATCGATGATTTTATTAATGACAAAGTTGCACTGAAGCAACTGGCCTCGCATACAGTGACCTACAAGTCAGTGTATTACTAATTGTAACGTAATGTATGTGTTGTATTGTTTATTTAATGTAACCTTTTTCTTTTTTAAGAAAAAAACAACGGCTGAGTTTCTTGCCGGCTCTTCTCAGTAGAACAGCTTTCCATACCGGTGGTAGAGTCTTAACGGACCATAAGTGACACAAGTTGTCCTACATGAAATAAATAAATCATTTATCATTTAGATATCCTGCATATTGTTTGAAGGTGGAATGGCGAGGTTTAGGCAGTCTGAACGTATCATAAGTGACACAAGTTATCCTACATGAAGTAAATAAATCATTTATCATTTAGATACCCTGCATATTGTTTGAAGGTGGAATGGCGAGGTTTAGGTAGTCTTAACATATCATAAGTGACACAAGTTGTCCTACATGAAATAAATAAATCATTTATCATTTAGATACCCTGCATATTGTTTGAAGGTGGAATGGCGAGGTTTAGGTAGTCTTAACATATCATAAGTGACACAAGTTGTCCTACATGAAATAAATAAATCATTTATCATTTAGATACCTTGCATATTGTTTAAAGGTGGAATGGCGAGGTTTAGGCAGTCTTAACGTATCATAAGTGACACAAGCTGTCCTACATGAAATAAATAAATCATTTATAATTTGGATACCCTGCTTATTGTTTAAAGGTGGAATGGCGAGGTTTAGGCAGTCTTAACGTATCATAAGTGACACAAGCTGTCCTACATGAAAAATCATTCAAATTCAAATTCAAATGTTTTTTATTCAAATAAACTTTTACAAGTACTTTTGAATCGTCAAGTGAATCTACCACTGGTTCGGAATGCCATTCCTACCGAGAAGAACCAGCAAGAAACTCGGTGGTTGCTCTTTTTATATAAATATTTCATTTACAATTATTATATCAATGTATACATAAGTAACCGCTGTCCTTAGCATTGCTGGAGTGATCAAATCCATGCTCCTCTAATAGCATTTACATAATCTTCAACAGTATAATAAGCTTTTTTCAGGAGCATACTTTAAATGGATTTCTTAAATTTGTGTATAGGCAAGTTTAAAATGGGTTATGGAATTTTGTTATAGAAAAGAATGCTCATTCCCACAAATGACCTTCTGACTTTTTTGAGGCGGAGCGATGGAGTCACGAGCCTATTACGGCCTCTAGTTTGCCTGTCGTTCAGATCGCATTTTTTTTTTGTAAATATGGATGTGCTGTTTAACAAAAACTATAATTTAGATACCCTGCATATTGTTTAAAGGTGGAATGGCGAGGTTTAGGTAGAGTGGCGGGCGTACGCGCATTACACGCGGAAGTGGTATCAGGAGCACCGCCATTTGCAGCGGGGGACCGCGTGCGCGTGCGGGCGGCCGTCACCCAGCCGCGCTACAAGTGGGGCTGTATCGACCATACCAGCGTTGGAACTGTTACTTGTAAGACTTTACCTTTCGAAGCACTTTATTACAAAGTGCTTCCAAAACCAATTCCAAAGTTCAAGCTTCAAAAGCTTCCAAAGTTTTTTCCAAAAAATTTGACTGAATAAAAAATCCTTCCACCACCACCACCACTACAGCCCATTAACGTCCCACTGCTAGACACAGGCCTCCACACTCATAGGAGAGAGGGTATTAGAGCTTAGACCCACCACGCTGCTAATGTCATGTTGGTGATAATAACCGGGACCGACGGCTTAACGTGCTCTCCGAGGCATGGGGGTGTAACACCACCAACTTTCTAACTCCGGGCTAGTACTGAGAAATTCTAGGTAGAGAAACCCAATACTTAATTATGGGCCGACCCAGGACTCAAACCCGGGACCTCGTCGGCTGCAGTCGAATATGCTAACCACTAGACCAACGAGGCAGTTGTTTTGAACTATGTAATAAAATTACGCTTGGGGCGCTGGCAAATTTATGGATGAGTTATAATCAAACCTTGAAACAAGGGGAGATAAGTCAATTTTACTGCGATACCCGACAACTATCAAGCTTTTTGAGATAAGCTTTCGTCGCTTAACCCTGCTGATTAAATTAAGAAAAAATCCTAAATAAATTTAATTCTATTTTACAGCGATATCAAGCAATGGACGAGATCTGACGGTTGATTTCCCTCAACAGCCAGGTTGGACTGGACAAGTTAGCGAAATGGAATTAGTCACTGATCAATGTAAGTTTAAAGATATAAATAATTCCCTGAAATTCCCTTTCGAATCTGAATTCACTTCCGTAAATTATCTCTGTGGCTTTACTTTTCTTGTTAAAACTTTATTAAGCCAGGCATAACAAATAACTTGTTTTAAGGTTTTACCATGTGTTAAGCCTGCTTGAAACTGAAATAACTGAGCGGACTAAATCATATCCAATTACAAATTTTATTTAAAAGCGTTTTAATTTTATTCCATATATTGCTTTTAAATCACGATCGTGACTTATTCATTCGAAATATACATCCATTTTCGATCTCAATTATCATGGCGGCAAAATCTGATCGCATGAACAAGTCATAATTAAAAAAATTAAAAAACACGACTGCCCTGCCAAAACACGAACTAGAAAGTTAAAAATCTAAATTATAATCTAACTCGCGAAATTGTCAACTGTCGAAAGATTGTGAATAGTTCAATGTTCTGAGTGTCAATTTTTGAAATATTCTTTGTATTTACGTTTTCTTGTCTGTTTCTTGTAGGTTGGGTTAGGGTTCGACATAAATAATCAGGTAGTGCCCTTAGGTTCTATCGGGTTAATATACCTAATAGTTACAGTTTGAAATTTCGCGTTTTAATTTTACTAGCCTATGCCACCCGGAATAAGCTAAGGATTCTAACGATACCTCATTTATCAAAATCGTTTCAGGCGTATAGAAGTTATGGTGGAATATACAATCTCACGTACATAGATACATACATGAACCCTGAAAACAATATGCTCCTTTTTTCAGGCAGTCGTATAAAAAGATACTAATTTATTTGCATTCGATTAGCGGAATGGGGTGAGAGTGCGGGGGGGAGCGCGGTGGGGTGGCGCGGCGCTGTGCGTGCCGTGCGCGTGTCATCGTGCCGGCCCGGCGCCGGGGCGAGGCGGCTGTTGGACTCACAGCCTCACACTTACTGGCAGAGCTCGAGTGGAACGGGGCAGGTATGCGTTCCACTTTATTCCTACCCCAAATTATTTGTATTCGATTAGCGGAATGGGGTGAGAGTGCGGGGGGGAGCGCGGTGGGGTGGCGCGGCGCTGTGCGCGCCGTGCATGTGTCATCCTGCCGGCCCGGCGCCGGGGCGAGGCGGCTGTTGGACTCACAGCCTCACACTGGCAGAGCTCGAGTGGACGGGGCAGGTATGCGTTCCACTTTGTACCTACCTGTCTCGTTAGTAGTAGTTAGCATGTTTGAATGCCGCTGACGAGGTCCCGGGCTCGAGTCCCGGGTCGGGCCATAATAAGTGTTGGGTTTTTCTGACTAGAAATTCTCAGCACTAGCCCGGAGTTAGGAAGTTGGCGGTTCCACTTTATACTACCCCAAATTCCAGGTTCCCACTTTTTTACAGCTCTTGCAAGATTAATAGGCCTATTACACTGGACTTTTCACAGGGACCCTTACACTTGAATCAGTGTAGTGTAATAAAATTTAGGGATTTATCCCCAAAATTGGCCACGCCCACCAACACAGGGCCCTGTAAAAAGTGCAGTATAATAGGTCTATAACTTTGGTAAAGGCAGAATAAAAATTTACAAAATATCCATTTGTTGTTATATTCCAGGAATAATTTAATGCACCTCTTACTTTTTCATATAATGAAAAATAATGCTTAGTAAAACTAAGAATATAAGAATATTCGTGCGAATGCGTGCGCATTCTCGCAAGTTGTTCTTTCTTGGTAGCAAATGTACTTTTCTCTAACATGCATGGAAATATTGTCATTATTTTCGAAAGAAGAACACGCGAAGTATCGAATTTTCGGACAAAGAAAATCAAATCCATTGCAGGAGCGTTTTTTGAATTTGGAACATTACAACGCTCCTGCCATGTTGTATGAAACGGCGTGCTGGGGTTATTAAATACTCTTTGATCGGATCTCTTTTATCATTCTTGGCATACCATAGTCTCTTTGCTTAGTACAAATTGGTGGCTGTATAGCCATAAATGCGTTTGCCTGTCGGCACAGATGATAAAAAAAAATTGGCTGCAAAGCTGAAAATTCGTCTTGATTTGTTATTTACATACTTAATAAATATAATTTTAATAATAAGTAATATGAGTTCCAACGGTTCAGAGAGTGAAATGGAGATTGATTGTACTCCACCAGATTTGAGATCAGAAGCCAAATTGGCAATGGAAAACCTGCTTCCAGCGAAGTGCAAAGAAAATTACATGAAAGTATATGAAAATTTTATGAGTTGGAAAAACGAGAAAAAGTGAACATTTTCTCCAAAACAGTATTTTTGGCGTATTTTAATGAGATTGCTAAAACTAAAAAGCCATCTACATTATGGGCAATTTATTCCATGCTGAAATGTACAGTTCATGTTAAAAACGGCATTAACTTGAAAAATTATGGAAACTTAACTACTTTACTTAAACGACAATCGACCGGATTCAAAAGCAAGAAATCAAAAATTTTTAGTGGCGAAAACAAAGCAATTTATAATTAAAGCCCCAGATGCGACAATATTTAGCGACAAAGGTAAATTAAATTTAATGTATAACATATAAAGTATGTTTTATTTCCCTGCATTCTTTTGAGAAAAGCACAAGCACTATATGCCTCGGCGGAAATGGCAATTGCCTGTCTCGTATTAGTGAAGTCCTCGCCTACGGCTCGGCCTCTCATACTCGACCTGCAATTGCCTATTTCCCAGCCTTTGCAATAATGTACTATTACTTGGTCGCGACAGACAATATATGGTATGTTCTATTCGCTATCATTAATCAAAGTGAACCAGTGGTAAAAATATATTAGCGTTTTTCGAAAAATTTTGAAATCTGCTTAAATCTGTCTGCGCATGCTATGTAACATTAGCATATTATATATTGTGAATAAAATACCTATTAATAAACGAACCTTTTGACTGAGACCGTTCCTGAGGTGCTACGCAATGGGGTAGAAATGATGGTGACTTAACTATTACGCCAAAAAGTGCCGTTCCGCACTATAGATCTACCTCAGGTAGCTACCGTTTTGCTATCTTACTAATATTATAAATGCGAAAGTTTGGATGGATGTATGGATGTTTGTTACTCAATCACGCCCCAACGTCTGAACGGGTCTGGCTGAAATTTGGCACAGAGATATATTATAGTCTGGAATAGCATATAGGCTACTTTTTATCCCGGGAAATTAAAGAGTTCCCGCGGGAACCATAATACCTCAAACCACGCAGGCGAAGTCGCGGGCATTCGCTAGTAACTTTTATACATTGCCATCAGCATTGGATCCGCGTAGAGATGCGTTGCGGAGTACGCATCCGTCGCCTTGGCCTAGGCGTGGCGGGCGGGGCGCACGGTCCAGCGGCACTATCCGTTAGGGCTGGCAGTAGTTTCGAGGACTCTGCTCTGGCGCCGCTCGCTGCGGTGCCGTGTACCCCCGCGCCGCCCTCGAGAGACCGTCCGCCTACACATTTGGCGCAAATACAACTGCTTTCTGACTGCAAACAGGTGAATACACTTTTTATTAAATGGATGTTTCCTTATCGTCCTTATTGACGCGCTCTTATCACCTGAGCATCTAAGCTGCAACCCTAAAGATAGCAGCCAAAGCTCAAGTTTCTTATTGCATCATCCCCAAGTTTGGGATCTAAGTGGCTATAAATCAAATCGCTCCAGCGATAGTAATCAATGGGCTACAGTTAATTTAAAGCCAGTTAAGAGAAAAAGAACTAAATGTTTGAATGTTTTCTAATATTGGATAGAAGCAGGCGTTACCTTGCGGTAGTCCAACATAATGAAGGAACCAGAAATTTAATTCGCTATAATCCGCGACAACAGGAAAATCTATGTGGTACAGTGGTTCTCACCACACCACAGAAATCCCCCAAAAACTAGAGATGCACGAGTGCATTGTGGAGGCAACATCTCCTGATAATGCTCCGGTATCGGAGTGAAACGTATGTTGAGGGGTTAAACCCCCTACTTTTTGGGGGTTTCTGTGGTGTGGTGAGAACCACTGTACCACATAGATTTTCCTGTTGTCGCAGATCATAGCGAATTAAATTTCTGGTTCCTTCATTAATTTTTTCTTTTGATTTTTTTCAATATTAGCTTCATGAAACTACATGAGAATTCTCAAAACTTTAGCCCAATACTAATGCAGTGTGTAATTTTTTACAGTACTACCCATGTATAGAAATAGCAATTAAACAGAATAGAAACGTGAACGCCGACTGTCGAGTTCACGGTCTTTACATTACGGGATTCAGACCGAATCCATTATACACGGAAATTCTGGGTGTAAGTACCTCAGTCATATTCAAAATACAAATGATGTTTTGCCACAAATGGTTAATTAATTTAAAGTTATTATCGTTTTAGAGTATGAATTTTGTAGCTGAAGATTGGATGGAAAAGGATAACCCAACGAGCGCAATTTCTGTTGATAATAATCCTCCAACATTACCACACGACTGTCCTAAGGTATCAGTATGATAATAACTTACTTTGGTTTTGATTATGACTACGCAACAAAGAACTTATTCACTTCTTTTTTTCAGGTGTATGTATGGGGCTTAAATGATAAAGATCAATTGGGTGGTGTAAAGGGCTCAAAAGTGAAGGTCCCCGTGTTTTCCCCAGTTTTGAGCGCCTTGCGTCCCGTTCATATAGCGGGCGGTTCTAAAACATTGTTTATTGTTTCACACGATGGAAAGGTAATAACTACTCTGATCTTGTTTATTGACCGAGCAAAGCGAAGATCTCTCAGTCTACTTGAGTGTATTTGCACTTGTCTATACTTTATATAAACGTATCCTATTTTATTTTTGGTAATTATAATTTATACTTTTGCATACAAATAAAGTATAAAAAATACTTTATTTTCAACCATTACTGTGATGCGTAAAACAAAACTCATTATGGGTACTTAACTATTTAACGGTACACATAAGTTAAAACGGATGATAGAAACGATTTATAATTACTGAACGAAATGTTAGATGTCAGATGTGGTGTTGTGAATGTGACATGACAGGTGACATTCTGACATAAAAACATTTACATATTTTTTTTTTACCTATTATATCTATCTACGAATCGGAGTCGACGTGTGCCTCGACATTCATAAGATTTATTTAGTACTTCGATTGCCTTGCACCAGGTTTGCACCTTTAAACATTTTGCGTAGCTAGTTTTCGACAACATTTGTCTGTGGTTGTTGTCGATAAACTTGTACTTGTCTGTCATTGTGTTAGACATATTTTCTCTCTCTCTCTCTCTTTAATAGCTGGTAGAGCCAGTTATCAACCGGTTAAAAAATACCAAGTGTTGATTGTACAAGTTTTGTGTACAATTGCCGTCAAATCTTGCAACGCATACATGTAGAAAACATATTTTAGACCTTGGTGTAAACGCGGCGTTAGTTACGTCGCGACACACTGTTAAGTAGTCTTTAGTGTTTGACTCTATCTAATGGTATATCATTTTTTTTTAATTATTTAGCTATACGCTTGCGGTGAGGGTACGAATGGTAGACTAGGTCTGGGGCACAGTAACAATGTGTCAACGCCGCGTGCGAACCCGTACCTTTCGCACGTGCTTGTGCGTCGAGTTGCCGTTCACTCCGGGGGAAAACATGCGTTGGCGCTCACTGCTGACGGGAAGGTATTCTTCTAATAGGCCTATTAAACTGCACTTTTCACAGGGGCCCTTACACTTGGAGCAGCCACGCCCACCATTTCCACATGGCCCTGTGATAATTGCAGTGTAATACGTTTATAAAGCCTTCCACTTCGTTCTAAAGTTATTATTCAATAATATAAAAGGCTATTATATTGTTTAACGACATAATAATATCTAAATATATAAAAGGAAAAGGTGACTGACCTATCAACGGACAGCTTAAACCACTGTTTGGGCTGAAATCTGGCATACAGATAGCTATTTTGATTTATGACTTAGGTATACGGTAAAAAGGATATTTGTCAATTCAACCCTAAGGGGGTAAAATCAGACCTAACGTGAACGAAGCCGCGGACAAAAAGCCAAAGCCAGTAAAATTTATATAACGGTAGAGTGACAAGTCTATCTATATTTTCCACTAAGAGACTTAAGAGAGTCAATATTTTCCACTTGTTCCATATTTGTTAGCATATTTGCATATTTCCAACCCAAAGGTTCAAAACCTTGATGCTGAGAGAAATAATAAACAGTTCTAAGAAATATATCGTTATTATATTTTTGTTAATACTCCTTAAATTGTTAAGGCTACAAATTCATATTTAAAATATTCTAAACAGGTGTATTCTTGGGGCGAAGGCGAAGATGGAAAATTAGGCCAAGGCAACCGCATAACGTTGGAAGCGCCGCGTATCATCGAATCGCTCTCCGGTGAACGGGTGGTAGGAATCGCGTGTGGGTCCGCTCACAGTGCGTGCGTCACTGCGAGGGGACATCTGTATACTTGGGGACTGGGGGAGTATGGGCGGTTGGGTCATGGCGATGACGTCACACAACTTGTGCCTAAAATGGTAAGTACTTTTATATAGTTTTCAGCGTTTATGTATGTATGTATGTATGTGAGTTTTTATATTCCACCATAACTTCTATACGCCTAAACCGATATTGATAAATGAGGTATCGTTAGAATCCCTAGCTTATTCCGGGTGACATAGGCTAGTACAATTTATAAAAAATTGATAGGGCGACCATGGTCCCCCATTAAAGACTAAAGTTGAAAAAAAAAATTGAAAATAAGATTAACTATATAATCATCATCTAGAAAATGATGAGTGATGAGTAGATTCCAAAAATATATAACACTATAGTTCAATATCCAGTGATTCACAAAAAATATCATTTAATAAAAAAGATTCTATTTAACTAGATTAATTTAGATTTTTAACTTTTTAGTTCGTTTTTTGGCAGGGCAGTCGTGTTTTTTAATTTTTTTAATTATGACATGTTTCCTGACTTCTCCTGACTCCTGAAGAATCAGTTGGTTTAAAATTATGTCCTTGTTTATGTACGCAATAAATATTATTATAAACAAATGTTTTCTCCTATGAGTTATAACTAATGTTGTCTTTACTATAATATTATAAATGCGAAAGTGTGTCCGTCGGTCGGTCTGTCTGCTACGCTTTCACGGCCCATCTGTTCAACCGATTTTGATGAAATTTGGTACAGGGGTAGATTATATCCCGGGGAAGGTCATAGGCTATCCTGGAAAATTAAAGAGTTCCCGCGGGAGTTGAAAAAACTTAATCCACGCGGACGAAGTCGCGGGAATCATCTAGTATTAAAACAAAAGTCTTCTCTTATGAGTTATAACTAATATGGTAATTAAATATTTGTTCTTGTCTACCACTGTTGAAGTAACATCGGAATTATGCAAAAAGTACCTATATAACAGGGAAGGCACTAGCTCCCATAACACAGTTTTTACTTTTTTGGGAGATAGAGGCCCAATTATTAATGTGTACTATGTAATTTTGCAAATAAAAGATGTTTATTATGATTGTTATTATTATTATATTTATTCATTTTTATTTAGGAAAAAAAAATCTAATGCGTGTTCTGTTTTAGGTCGAGGCGCTAGCAGGTTTCAGGGTAATACAAGTAGCCTGCGGGTCACGAGACGCTCAAACTTTGGCGCTCACAGCATGTGGAAAGGTTTTCTCTTGGGGGGATGGTGACTTTGGAAAATTAGGTATAGGTAGTTTCACTCATGTTTCCGCACGATGCTATGTAGTACGTATGTTGGTCTGTACTGACACCCAGCTATATTGTAAAGTGAGTACTAAATTTCGTATCGATTAATCTCTTTCGTGATTTTAGGTCGGGGAGGGTCGGATGGTTGCGCGGTTCCAATGAACGTGGAGAGACTCAATACCCTCGGTGTAATTCAAGTTGAATGTGGAGCACAGTTCAGTTTGGCGTTAACTAGGGATGGAGAGGTAAATTCGAAAAACTTTAGCATATCAGTTCCATTGCAAAAAAAAATGGACTTAACAGCCTTCAACGTAAGATGTTAATTGGCGTGAGTGCAACTATAGGAATAAGCACAAAAAGATTAACTACTTATAGATAGTGATTCGTGTGAATTCTGTGTACAACTCTATCCAGATCCTATTTCTATATATTTTTTCCTCTTATGGTTACAGTAACTCGAAAGAAAAGGATAGAATGCTAACTGTCATCCTTATAGCATCTGGATATGATAATACATTCAGATTGAATAATGAGGCCAATTCGGTATAACACAATCACTAAACTAAACTAAAATGACAAGATTTTAATCTAGTTCTGTCCCTATCCGCAGGAAATATTATTAAAGGGTTAGCAATATTTTTAATGATGTAATTTTAGTTTAGTTTAGAGATTGTGTACAACAGAATCAACCCCAGTGAATTTTTGCTTCCTTATTTTATTATTATTATTATTATACACTTTATTTTGTACCCCCACAAAAAGTAAAAATAACAAAAGCAAAAATAGGAAATAAAATTAATACATTAGGATACAAAAGGCGGCCTTATCGCTTAGGTAGCGATCTCTACCAGGCAACCTTAGGAAAAGGAGAAAATAAAGGAGAATAGACTGCAGGGGGTTCTATAATATACTTACATATCAAAATATAAATTTTATATATATGTCACCGTAAGATTGTAAAAACCGTTAGATTATAATCTAACTCGCGAAATTGTAAACTGTCGAAAGATTATGAACCGTTCAATGTTCTGAGTTTGAATTTTTGAAATATTCATTGTATTTACGTTTTCTTGTCTGTTTCTTGTAGGTTAGGTTAGGGTTCGACATAAACAATTAGGAAGTGCCCGGCCTGCGGGTTTAAACCCTAGGTCTTATCGGGTTAATATACCACTCCTCATTATTTAAAAGATCGATTTAAGTAGGTGCATATTTAATACACATGCTTATACTCTCCGTTCCCAAAATAATCTACTGCTAAGTACTCCTAGACATTCTTCTTCCTTCTATAGTAAATCTTTTACTGTTACTGCTATACGGCTTTGGAATTCTCTTCACTTGGATATTAGACTTTCTCAATCGCTTCCTATCTTCAAAACTAAGCTGAAACAGCATTATTTATCATCTTAATATACTTATCTATTTGTCGTCTATATAATCTATATTACTATACTATATTATTTTCTTTCTATTATATCTATTTAGATACTTATAATTATATTTGTATATTACTCATTTCTGTATCTTTTTTGTATATTACTTAATTTCTTCTCTTTAGTACAACCCTTCCGCTTTCTATTTCAATGTATCCTTTGCCCTAAGGTTGCCTGGAAGAGATCGCTGTTTGAGCGATAAGGCCGCCTGTTGTGCCATGTCCAATAGATTATTATATCTATTGTATTTTATTTTTTGTGCGGTGTAAAATAAAGTATATTTAACTTTTACTAGTATACAATATAAATATAGTAATACATATGTTTATAGTATGTTAATGATACTCCAAAAGAAACAAGATCGTATTTAAATCAAATTTAAAAAAATACCCCAGGTGTGGACGTGGGGTAAAGGCGACTATTTCCGCTTGGGCCACGGTTGCGACGCGCACGTTCGTCGCCCGACTATAGTGGAAGCGTTGCGCGGTCGACGCGTTATACACGTAGCAGTTGGAGCTTTGCATTGCTTGGCTGTTACTAGTGAAAACCAGGTATATGGAGTACCATTTTAAATAGCTCTATGCCAATTGGAATGTTATTTCTTTGTTGTGTCTTATTGCATAAGTTTGTAAGCAAGAAAAGATTAAAATTATTATACGACTGCCTGAAAAAAGGAGTATATTGTTTTCAGGGTTCATGTATGTATGTGAGTATGTATGTATATTCCATATATACATTCCACCATAACTTATGTACGCCTGAACCGATTTGGATAAATGAGGTATCGTTAGAATTCCTAGCTTATTCTGGGTGACATAGGCTAGTAAAATTTTTAAAAAAATTGATGGGGTGACCATAGCCCCGCATTAAAGACCAAAATTGAAAAAAATAATTCGAAAATAAGATTATATATAATGATCATCTAGAAAATGATGAGTAGGTTCCAAAAATATATAACACTATAGTTCAATTTTAGTGATTCACAAAAAAATATCATTTAATAAAAAATGTGAATAAGATTCCAAAGGCTATTTATGCAAATCGCTTCTTATGGAGGTAAACTCCAAAAATAATATGGCAGGGCAGTCGTATTTTTTAATTCGTTAAATTAATTTCACTTGTGCTATAATCCGCCAACAGAAAAAATTCTGTATGGTCAAGCATGCAGTTACAAGCGAAGCACCGTTTACCTTCCCAACCAAGCGAGAAAGCCAAGTTCCCAAGCAAGTAATGCCACCACCACCCATATGCACCACCACACAAAACTTTTTTGGCTTTCTTGCTTGGTTGGGAAGGTAAACGGTGCTTCGCTTGTAAATGCATGCTTGACCATACAGAATTTTTTCTGTTGGCGGATTATAGCAAAATAATTGTAATATTTTCTTGCTAAATCATGAACTTCCGTAAACTAACGCCTGATTCTATCCAATATGTTATTTCTTTGTTGTGACTTATTGCATAAGTTTGTATAATCTTCTTCTGGTAAAGTAGTCATAGCACACAACACATGCATAGTTGTGTTAGGGTAAATAAAATGACGCATGCTTTTAGAAACAAACATATCTTTGTATTTCTCCTCTCTGCCAATGTCTTGTCTCAAAATCGTTTTTGCTCTATTATAAATGAGATGAAGGGGTCACTAAAGTTGCCTGACTCGCAGCAAGTTTGGTGTGGAATAGTGTACACTGGGATTATAGACTGAAAACTTTCCGTAACAAGACCATGGGTATGATAAGTTGTCCGAGGTATTTTTTGTTTAGGAACGGTAACGGTACACATTGTATATGATCGTACCTCGCCAAATCCATTTCTTATTTCAAAATGGTCTGTTTTAGTTGAGGAACGGTACGGAACATATTGTAAATAATCCTACCTCACCAAATGTACTTCTTATTTCAAAAAAGTCTGTTTCTATTGAGGAACGGTACGGTACACATTGCATATAATCGTACCTTACCAAATGTATCACTTATTTTAAAAAGGTCTGGGCTTGGGGAGACAACGATCACGGCCAACAGGGCAACGGTACAACTTGCGTCAACCGTCGACCGGCGGTGGTCGCGGGAGTTGAAGGGGTACAAAGAGCCGCCGCTGGGTCCTCACACTCCGCAGCCTGGGCGTTAAGACCGGCTGCTTTACAACCAGACATACAGACGCCGCACGTAGCTCCGTTGCCATTCCCGACCTTGAAGGATCCTTTGGGAGCGCATAGTCTTGGTAAAGTCGTAATTGGGTATTTGACAACTAGTCAAATCAGCAACTTTCTTTCAAACGTCAAAACGCGTTCTTATTATGGATTTTGTATGAAATTTTAAGTTGTGACGTCATCAAAGTTCGACGCACTTTTTTTACTTTTATTGATAGTTTAAAATGGTTATTCAAAATAAAACTAGCAGGGGACGTGGATATTACGACTTTTGGGAGATCCTTTATTTAATTATCACTAAAAAATTATTTATTTCACTAGTAGTCCAATACCCAATTGTAATTGTGTTGAGACCCCCAAAAATCTTGATTCTAAAATCTACACATTTCGTTTATTGAACCTGTAATAAACCTCAATAGCTCAACCATTTTAAAACTTTAATGATCATTACTCATTAAAATCGAAAGAAACTATGATATTAAAATCGGTAAGAGGTTCAAACCCCACCCGTTCATACGTCACATAAAATCACCTATATTTTGCGCACGAGGTCCGAGGAATCATAAAGCAATGTTGAAGCAATGAGATAGAGTTCTGATTGAGTCTGTATTACGCTATCGATACTAACACATCATTACTATCTGCGTAATTATAAAATAATAATTCTATGAAAATAGTAGTATGTGCAATAAGGAAGAAAAAGCAAATTGTATGATAAAATTTAATTATATTGAACTGTACAAAATAAACGTAAAATCTAATTAATCACTGTCGCAATCAGAATCATTAGTACTTTAAGGAATTTAAAAATCAAACAGCTTTTTGCACTCACAAAGAAACTTTTAAGTTTAGTAATATCTATAGTACAATATAACATCGCAAAATTAAAAACAGGACTCGTTAAAGCGTACTCTTGCGTCACGGTCAGCATTAGTCTGGGAGCGCGCGGGATATGAAGCGACGGTCGGTACCTCAGCTCCCGATTCCTCAGAGCTCGCGTGCAGACTTACACTTACTTTTTACATGGGGTAAAAAGTTTTAACTGAGGTGATAAATCATGAATCGAAACGTGTCTTGCAGGTCTCTACTCGGATGAGATCTCAGTAGACGAGCCACAAGGCCCGCGCCCCTCGCTAGCATCCGCCGCACTCGCCCTGGAGCCCCCGGTGGCTGTGCAACACGCGTTATCACTGATACTCCTGGCTTTACATATTACTCAGGTATTCTTCACAGCCACGAATACTCAGTTTTGCGTCACTGGTAGTAGTGAATGTTTCGTTGTTGTTGGAAAAAAAGTTCCTTATTTCATTATTTGACACACGACGACCAAAAAGGTTGCGAGAAGTGGGTGGAAACACGTTCCTGGAAATATGGAAACGCCTTCATTTACACTCAAGCGCCACATTCTCCAGAAACTCTTCATAAATTGTAAGTAAAGGCGCGAAGTTAAACAGCCTAAGCTTGTGGTGACATGGTAACAAGGCCTAATAGGCCTATTACACTGCACTTTTTACAGGGCCCTATGTTAAGGGTGGGCGTGGCCGCTATTTAGAGCGTCGCTTATAACACAGCAATAAGGACCAATTTAGGGACCTTTTACCCTTATTCTTATTACACTACACTGAATCAAGTGTAAGGGTCCCTGTAAAAAGTGCAGTGTAATAGAACATGTAGTGGATTAAAAAAACATATTATTATAGAGGTTTATATACCACCTAAGCCAATACCTCCGTCTTCCCTTTCAGTTATGTTTTTTTTCAAGAAACGCTCCTCCATTAGCATTGAAGAAACGTTCCAGGAAACTTCCTGTTTCACTTATTTTTGAAACAGGAAGTTATATTCCCTGTAAATTGTTCTTAGGCTCGCAGTCTTCTAGTAGAAGCGTTACGAGCTCACGAGGCGTGTTCGACGGCCCCTCCTGTGGTGGTCGGGATGGACTCCGAGGACGATGACGCGGAAGCCGACGCGCGCACCGGTGGGGGGGAGGCGCCTGCTGATAGAGCTACATTACCGGTAAAGCAAAACTGACCCTACTACAATATTACGAAGGAAGTTTAAAGAATTACAAACAAAGGTACTATAATATTATGTAGGAAGTTTCATTATAAAAAATTACAAACACAGGTGTGAGGCAAAAAAGAATCCAAGCTCAGAAAATTTAACAAAGGGTGACGATGGGAATAAAATACATAATTTTTCTATGAGGGCAGTCCCTGGCGCAGTGTTGAGCGCTGTTGTCTTAACGTGGGTGGTCCCGGGTTCGATTCAAGGAAGGCTCAATTTGAAAATTTATAATTTTTGAAATTTCTCTGGTCCGATGGCTTCAGTCGTGGCTAGTAACCACCCTACCGGCAAAGACGTACCGCTAAGCGATTTAGCGTTCCGGTGCGATGCCGTGTAGAAACCGACTAGGGTATGGGTTTAAAATGGCCGTTACCATACCCCTAACCTCGTCACTTCCTATCAGGTGAGATCTCAGGGCTAACTTGTGGAATAAAAAAAAACCCGATTTGTCAGAAAAGTATTCACAGCGTCAGCTGGTACGTAGACCTACTGGGTTAGATGCTAATAGTAAGTCACACCCGTTTCCGTTATATACGTCCGTTCACCCACATGGTTATTGCCATAGATATCGTAACTGGTTTGTAGAAAGGGCGTTATTTAATAAAGTAGCTTTTCAATGAAAAATGATTTTTTGTGTAATAAGACCGATTTATATTATTAACTCGGAATCAAAAATAAATGAAAAGTGGCACGGCGAATATCACCTATTTCTTAAATATTATAGACTAATATCACATATTCGCCGTTATTACAATTTACTAATTTGTTAAAGTAAATTGTTTTGTTTAACGAAACGGCGGATAACGCATATATTCGCATTATGAAAGTTGGCCTATTTTTTGAAGTGAAACTTCTTTAGAATCGTTGTGGTTTGAAAATTCGATGAACCGAAAGCAGTGACACCAAAAAGAGACAAACATATTCATCATAGGATTTAGCCTGCGAGAGAATAAGATAGAATACAAGTTATATTTGTCTCATTATCTCGTAGGCTACTTTTCTTTAGTTTCACTTCTCATCATCATCATTGGGTGCCATCTTCAAATTAAAGTTTGGCGGTCAGCAGGTGAAATGCCTTCCGATTTTGAGCTATCCTCCGCGGAAAAGAGCACCTGGAAGACAGAGGAGGAAGTGGATGGATGACGTAAAGGAGTGGACCCGTCATAATTACGCGGATTTCACTTCTGCCGTGTGTGAATTGCACACACACATTTTTTTGTAGGGTGCTCCCCAGCAAGGTGGAGCGATGATATCCGGAGGGTGGCTGGCATCGATTGGATGCGAAAAGCCGAGGAAGGAGCAGAGCAAAGAGCTATGTCAAACAGTTTTTTTTTCTTTTTTTTTCGCACTCAGACCTTTTTAATGCGACTTTTGCTCTGAATTAGGTGCCACTCACGATTGGTCGTAAAGTGGTGTTGTTTTTATGTATGTCCAACAGTGGATGCACAAGTTCTGATGATGATATTTTTTTTTTGCTCTAAACAGAGCGGAGCAAGCAGCCCGCTGAGCGGTTCGGTATCATCTCGCCACTCAGCGGTGATGTCATCTAGTGCCGTATCCGTCGCGGCCGCCACCATGACAGTGCAGCAAGCGGAGGCTCCCAAGGTGAAGGTGGCTTACAAATTGTGTGTCTTTATGAGCACGTTTGCGATTAGAATTAGATTGCACGACGTAGAATCCCTTTTCATATGCTTTGCTTTTTCCTGCTAAGTTTTCCACGTGTATTGAGGTTTTGCCAAAATCCCGTAGGAATTTCTCAAAATGTATTCTTAATTTGGATCTACCACTACAGCCTATTAACGTCCCACTGCTGGGCATAGGCCTCCACTCTCATAGGAGAGAGGGAATTAGAGCTTAGACCCATCACGCTGCTCCAATGCGGGTTGGCAGGCTTTAACGACTATTATCATGTTAGTGATAATAACCGGGATCGACGACTTAACGGAAAATTTCTTAATGGAAAAACCCAATACCTAACAATTTTTATGCCCGACCGGAAATCGAACCCAGGGTCTCGTGAACCGCAGTCGACTATGCTAACCGCTAGACCAACGAGGCAGTTGAGTTTGGATTACATAAAACCTATAGACCAAATCTAAAGTTTAATAAACCCAGCTGTTTAAGGTGTATGTATGTATTAGTCAGTCAGTAGTTTGTGTATAGAAGGTTTTACGTGTTTTTTATGCAACGAACTGTGCTGCATAAAAAAAACAACTTAGTTCTACGCAGTGTTTGTACGCAAAATAAGCCTGACCTTAAGAACAATTATGTCTGATGGATGGAGCAATGATGAGAACTGTCTTGGAGCGTAATCACCTTGAAAGTACTTCAATCCGTACCCCTTTGCCACCTTTAACCTTTAACAAACACACATCATCTTATTTAGCTTAATTAGGACAAAAAAAACGAGTGTGCTTTAGACCACACGACTGAAGTAAAACTTAGTAACTGGCTATGAAAGAAAGAGAAAGAAAATGTGTGCTCGCACCTCTCTCTCTTGCCTCTACTGTAATATACGAACGAAACGTCACTCTCTTTCTATCTTCACTAACTTATATCTTCGTCTCTATCGTCTCAACTTACGTTCGCCTCGCCCGATCACACTTTTCGTAACGCTCTCGTCACGCATTCAACAGCTTACTCCCCAAGTCAAGCGTGCCTAAAGAAGTTTTACTCCAAAAAATACAAAACTATTCTTGTCGGGGTAAATATGTGCTTGAATTCTAATTTCAGTTAGCGCTAGATGACTTCACGTCTCAACTGGGCGAATCGGACGCACGAGCGTTAGTGGATCTGTTGAAGCTAGCCGCAGCGGGACGTGTACCTGACGCCAGCAATGCAGTCAAAGTCATTACTGATGTGCTTATGGGTGAGTTAATGAGCTTAAAGAATATCCAACCATATATCCAATACAAACCAATCCAATAAGTTTTCATGACATTTGTGACCTTGAATGAAGGAAATTATTATTTAATATATATTTTGAAAACGCTGCATCAATCATTTCTGTTAACAGTATGAGATTTAAAAAATGAGATATGAGATTAATATTGAGGAATATATTGGGGAAAAATGCAAAAAAGTTGTCGAAAATGATTACGTGCCCAGACGTGATTTCACAACCACGTTGTGAAAGTGTGCATGTGTCAGGTTCTTCTCAACACTTATTTGTCAAGCTACACTAACCTAACTTATAGTATATCAGTGCCATATATTCTTCACACTAATACTTCCTCGTCCAGCGCTACGCGCAAGCAAGCCCGCAGTAGCGGAGATGGAAGTGAAGGTGTGCGTGTGTGAGATACAGTACGCTGCCGCATCCCATCACAGTTGACGCATCCTTAGGCAGACGATACTGACATTTCTGACGGACGGACATTTCTGACGGACGGGCATAGTCCCATAAGGGTTACTTTCTTAATATTTTGGTACGAAACCCTAACAGTTTCCAAAAATGTTTATCAGCTGAGCATTGTGCGCAAGCAAGCCCGCAGTGGCGGACGTGGTAGTGTAGGTGTGCGTGTGTGAGATACAGTACGCTGCCGCATCCCGTCACCATTGACATCCTTAGGCAGACGATACTGACATTTCTGACGGACGGGCATAGTCCCATAAGGGTTACTTTCTTAATATTTTGGTACGAACCCCTAACAGTTTCCAAAAATGTTTATCTGCCGAGCATTGTGCGCAAGCAAGCCCGCAGTGGCGGACGTGGTAGTGTAGGTGTGCGTGTGTGAGATACAGTACGCTGCCGCATCCCGTCACAGTTGACATCCTTAGGCAGACGATACTGACATTTCTGACGGTCGTACATAGTCCCATAAGGGTTACTTAGTATTTTGGTACGAAACCCTAACAGTTTCCAAAAATGTTTATTTGCCCAGCACTGTGCGCAAGCAAGCCCGCAGTAGTGGACATGGTACTGGAGGTGTGTGTGTGCGAGCTGGAGGAAGCCGCAGCGGGCGGCACGCGCGCGCCTCCGCATCCCGTCACAGTCGACAGCCCTCATCCCTATGCAGACGACACTGACATTTCTGGCGGACGGACATAGGCGCAACTGTTTACTTTCTTACCATTTTAGTACGGAACTCTAAAAGTTGTCAAAAATGTTTCCTTGCCCTTTCTAAAGAATGGACATAGTCGCACCATAATGGTTACTTTCTTAACATTTGGTATGGAACCTTAAAAAATGGTCAAAAATGTTTCCTTGCCCAGCATTGTGCGCAAGCAAGCCCGCAGTAGCGGACATGGTAGTGGAGGTGTGCGTATGCGAGCTGGAGGAAGCCGCGGCGGGCGGCACGCGTGCGCCTCCGCACCCCGTCACAGTCGACAGCCCGCATCCCTATGCAGACGACACTGACATTTCCGGTATGTGCAAATTTTACAAAAAATATAATATTATGTTTGGGATAAGAAGACTGCAGAACAGGGATCATGACAACTCAATCAAATCAGAAACTCTTTATCAAACTTAAAAACGTGCTTCTAGTATAGAAGTTGTTTGAAATTCACAGTTGTGACGTCATAGAATTTCAACGCACTTTTTTTCTTTAAACTAGATTTTAAAATGGTTTTAACAAACTTAAAACTAACCGAGGATGTGAAGTTTAGGTCTTTTGGAAGACCCTCTATTTAATAATCAGTTAAAAATAATTTATTTTTGATATAGTCATCATATCACTACTGATAAACTAACGCTGACTTGCCTAGTCTTTTAGACAGAAAAAATGTTTAAAGACTTTGCAGAATTCATTAACGTACCTACTTAGCACCAACCGCTGAATTTTATTTTTAATGTTTCTCTCTGCGTCGTATTCGTCATTGTTAAGGGTCGTTACTACTTTCCATTTGTCACATAGTGGTAGGAGTTTCCTTGAGATAATAATGCGGTGGGTTTCCAAGTTCTTAAGCATGTTTAATGTTTGTGTCTCATTAATGTCTAAAGGCTTCAAGGCCTTTTTGTTTGCGTATTTCTTTACCTCTGTACCCACGACTAAATATTCTAGAATTAATATCATACTTAGTTCAACTTGTAAAAATTTAACTTGCAGGTGTGGTTAAAATACCCGGGGCGTCATCTCTACGAGTCTCATTTGAACAAGGCTGCTCTACCGAGAGAAGAAATGATCCTTTAACAATATCAGACAGCGCTGGAAGAGTCCTCGCCACTAGATCTGGAAGAGAACCCGCGGATTGGGCCCAAGAAATTGTTGTAAATGGTAAGCGAGACAAAATCCTATAATTTCAGCTTTGCCAAGTGAATGTCCTTCATAGAAACAATATTTTGTTATTCAAAGGTGATGAATTACGTTGGAGGTTCACGAGTGATGGATCAGTGAATGGATGGGGCTGGCGTTTCACGGCACATCCTATATTGCCGTCACACTCCAATGTGGTAAGAGCAATCAGTGTTTTTCTGAATTAAAACTTCTTTAGAATCGTTGTGACTTGATAATTCAATGAAACGAAAAAGCGACACCAAAAAGAGACAAACATAATCATAATAGGATTTAGCCTGCGAGTGAATGAGATAGAATACAAGTTATATTTATATCATTTTCTCGTAGGCTACTTTTCTGAAGCTTCACTTCTGCCGCATGTGAAGTGCACACACACACTATTTTTTGCATAGTAGTAAAATCATTAACTGTAGTCCGCGAGATGTAAGCTTAGCTTTGCATTTGTGTTATTGTTACAAGCATTAACTAGTCGCCCTATTATGTAAAACCTGCATCAATCATTGTTATTAATTTCAAATGTTGTGATTAGCTGAATTTATGATATTCTTGCTGCGACACTGGATTTGTGCCAATAGATTCACCAGTGATTGTGATCGTAGCAATCATTTTTGCGTAATACCAGTAAACAACGTGCTTGGAAAGCCCGAATTCATTCGACTCGATTTACACAGTCACACCATTAATGCAAAGCTAAACTAACACCTCGCTGTTAACTGTAACTGAAATATATAAGATCTCTTTGACAACTAAATTAAAAGGTTTACAATAAGCTTGTGTGAAGCAAAATTGTGAAGAATTACGGCACTTAGTTTTGTTCCCAGCTGGATTCATTGTAACGGCGAGTTTCCATACAAATTTAATATTTTTTCTAGGAAAGTGGCACAGATCGATACGTCCTATCTTGTCCCTCTGTGGAGTTGGCTTGGCGGTTATTAGACGGTCCATTGCTATCGGCTATATCGAACGATCATCAGCTTGCGCCGCGCTTGGCGCAAGCATTAGCTATCTGTGCTCAAATGCCTACGCTGTGTAAGTATTAAACAATCCATACTTAATCTCAAATAGATGTTTGTTACTCAATAACGCCATTACGGCTGAATGGATCTGGATGAACTTTGCACAGAGATAGATTATAGTCTGCAATAGCCAATAACGCATGGGCTACTTTTTATCCCGTATAATGAAAGATTTCCCGCGGAACCCAAAAAAAATCAATCTACGCGGACGAAGTCGCGGGCATCAGCTAATAATATTATAAATGCGAAAGCGTTTCTGTCTATCTGTCTGTCTGCTACGCTATCACGGCCCATCTGTTCAACCGATTTTGATGAAATTTGGTACAGGGATAGGATGTATCCCGGGGAAGGACAATAGGCTACTTTTTATCCCGGAAAATTCAAGAGTTACCACGGGAATCAAAAAAAAATGTGTTCAACCGATTTTGATGAAATTTGGTATAGGGATAGTTTGTATCCCGGGGAAGGACAAAGGCTAGATTTTATCCCGGAATTCCCGCGGGAATCAAACAACCCTAATCCACGCGGACGAAGTCGCGGGCATCATCTAGTATGTAATATGATGTGATATATAGGTGGGAAAAATTCACCGGCTACTGTGCTAGTAATTTTGTGTGTCAGCAATCATAAATATTTGTAAAAGATCTCTGTTATCTCTGTCACTATATTTACCTGATATCTAAATAAAATTAGCCGCAAACTGTTCCAAAGAAGGAAACTAATGGGTTCAAAATTAATGTTTACATGTGTTTAAAACACAGGCTAAAATTATTTCAATGGTCATTTATCAACTTTACCCATTTTATCAAAAGCTTTATTAAAAGCTTATTTAAAGGGGAAAGGGTAATATTAATCATACTTGTATTTGCCGAATATATATTTTAGTCTATTATTGTGTACGCTTTTATAATATGGTTCCCAAAGAGTTTCTGGATTTGCCATTACATAGATTTAAAGACTGTGTTAAACAGCATTTGTTAAGTCGAGGTTATTACACTATCGATGATTTTATTAATGACAAAGTTGTATGGAAGCAACCGGCCACGCATCCAGTGACCCACAAGTCAGTGTAATACTTGTAACGTATGTGTTGTGTTGTCTACATATTGTAACCTTTTCTTTTCTATGAAAAGAGCGAGCTATTTTTTTTTTTTTTTTATCCACTATAAGTTGGCCCTTGACTGCCATCTCACCTGATGGTAAGTGATGATGCAGTCTAAGATGGTAGCGGGCTAACCTGTTTATATTAAACCCATACCCCTATTCGGTTTCTCGTCTCGTCACGGCATCGTACCGGAACGTTAAATCACTTGGCGGCACGTCTTTGCCGGTAGGGTCGTAACTAGCCACGGCCGAAGCCTCCCACCAGGCCAGACCAGGGAAAATTCAGAAATTATAAATTCCCAAATTGACCCTGCCGGGGATCGAACCCGGGACCTCCGCACGTTAAGACAACAGCGCTACACACTGCGCCACGGAGGTCGTCAAAACTTCAGGAGGAGCTTCTGGCCGGCTCTTCTCAGCAGAATCAGTGGTAGAGTCAAAACGTTTCATAAGTGGCACAAGTTGTCCTACATGAAATAAATAAATAAAACCTTTATTTGGAATTACCATACACAGTGAAGGTACAAACACAAACTTAGTAGTAAAGAAATAAATAAATAAAATAACTTACAAACTAGACGGTGACAAAATAATTCCAAAAAGGGCAACGGCTCAGCGTGATGCTCGATACACCATAACAGCGCTGATTTTCAGCCGATCCCTAAAAAAGAGTTTTCGACGCCCGGACCGGCCCGGGCCGCCCGCTGACCTGACATCGCTTTATAGCTGATGAACAGAGCATTTTTATAATAAACTACTTAGATTTTAACTACATATGCTAGGCTACTAATACTATCCCATAATTTACATTAATTTACTAAACTACTATACCGCTTAACACATTTTAAAATAAGTACTAAAACAATCAAAACTGTAATAAAGTAATTAAAACATAAATTATCGAAGATTAAAACTGTAAAAAGTAGGCGCCACTATCGTGTGGTACCTTATCTATGTTTTAAATCAATAAATCTATGTTTCTGACTCTAACTGTTATCTAATTGACTGTGGCCTAATTTTGGCAGTGACAAATTAATTTTCTCTGTATGTTTAATATATGCACTTGATCACTGGTCTGTCTCTGGTTAACTTGTCATCATTTATCATTTATAGTTACAAATGACATAAATGTTTGTAGCGTGGCGTGGCCGTGTATGGTGCGTGCGACGTTTACGCGGCGTAGTATGCGCTGGTGGTATTGGGGGTAGCGCGGGGGAGGGTGTCGCCCCGCCGACCGCTATGCAGGCGTTACCTCAATTACTGCACACGCAGTACGAACACGAGGAACCAGCCTTGCGTACTGGCACGCATCTCTTGCACACGCATTATCTCAAGGTTAGTGTGTCTTGGATCCCCCAAAACGATGAAATATGTTGTTCGTTTTAGCCACCACCACTACAGGCTATTAACGTCCCACTGCTGGGCACAGGCCTCCACTCTCATAGGAGAAAGGGAATTAGAACTTAGACCCCACCACGCTGCTCCAATGCGGTTTTAGCGATTATTATCATGTTAGGGATAATAACCGGGACCGACGGCTTAACGTGCTCTCCGAGGCACGGGGGTGAAACACCGCCAGCTTCCTAACTCCGGGCTAGTACTAAGAATTTCTAATCAGAAAACTTAATTATGGCCCGACCCGGGACTCGAACAGGACCTCGTCGGCTGCAGTCGAACATGATAACCACTAGACCAACGAGGCAGTTAGCCATACAGAGAAATAATATGTTATTTGTATTGCAAATGGCGCACAAAGGTTCAACTTTACCGACATAGTTTGGAGAGTTGCAATGGACGGGACATTGGTGGACGTTGGGGTCCCAAGGTGCTGAAATGGCGACCCTGCAATGAAAACCGTTGCGTTGGCAACAGTCCCTCCACTAGGTAGATGGACGACATCAAGCGAGTCGCAGAGAGCCGCTAGATCCAAGTGGCGCAAGAACGTGGTGTGTTAAAGTCCTTACATGGAACTTATGTCCAGCAGTGGACGTCTATCGGTTGACATCGACGAAGACTCACGCACAATTCACAGGAATAATTTACAAGTGCAACGTAATTTTTAGCGTCGCTATTTTTATACGACTGCCTGAAAAAAGGAGTATATTGTTTTCAGGGTTCATTTATGTATGTATGTATGCGAGTTTGTATATTCCACCATAACTTCTATACGCCTGAACCGATTTTGATAAATGAGGTATCGTTAGAATGCCTAGCTTATTCCGGGTGACATAGGCTATATAGTAATTTTTTTTAAATTGATGGGGTGACCATGGTCCCCCATTAAAGACTAAAGTTGAAAAAAAAATCGAAAATAAGATTAACTATATAATCATCATCTAGAAAACGATGAGTAGATTCTCAAAAATATATAACACTATAGTTCAAGATCCAGTGATTCACAAAAAAATATCATTTAATAAAAATGTGAATAAGATTCTAATTTAACTAGATTAATTTAGATTTTTAACTTTTTAGTTCGTTTTTTGCAGGGCAGTCGTGTTTTTTAATTATTTAAATTATGACTTTTTGATTCCGCGTGTAAATTCCGTGTTGTAAAATAATAATGGAAAGAAATGCGTGTTACTAGTACGTTAAGCGCTATTTGCAACCTTATTTTTTCATATCTAGGAACTAGCATGGCTCGCTTGCGGTCTACGCATTGACTCTCGCGTATGTTCCGGTCCCGACGCCGCTCGGTGGGCGTGGTTCAAACGCTACTGCTTGTGTATGCGCACTGCTGATGCGCTCATACGACGGGTTCCCTTACCCGTGCCCTTCCTAGCGGACGTGCGTAAGAGACTCGCGGATCTGGGAGTGTATAACGTCGAGGAGAGCAGCTCAGACGCACAGAATCCGTGGGAAGATAACAAGGCGATAACGAGACAGCATGACGAACAACTGCTGCATTGGGTGAACAAGTGAGTGCAGTTTTAAAAGTGATACGAGGTCCATTTGCAATTTTCAGCTAAGTATAGCGAAACTTAGACTAAATTTGAGCTTTGTTTTGTTTGTTGGGGTTAGAAAGTAGATTTTGTATGGTATTAGTTATTTTATCCTTAACAATTTTAAGGCATAATTTATTTTTTTCTAGAAATCCACCGACTTTTGAAGAAATCGTTTTTTTTGTACACAGAGTCAGACATAAGAAATTGTACACCTAATTCGTCATTATAGAGTAGAATTATTTTTTTTCAATAATTTACTTTGTAGTTTTACCCCCTTTCGGGGTTGCACTTAAGCGCACACACTGTTTATCCTTTGCAAAAATCTTGTTGAAACTGGCTACTACTAAGTTCCTTTAATCAATATACTTGATCTCAAAGTTATTTTGACCCATAGACGACCAGAAGACTGGTCAGGCTGGTGGAACGGCAGTTCCCGTGGTTGCGCGGTGTACGGTTGGGGCCACAACCATCGCGGTCAACTCGGCGGGGTTGAAGGGGCCAAAGTGCGAACACCAACGCCTTGTCACGCGCTCGCAGCACTCAACCCGGTGCAACTAGTTGGTGGCGAACAGACTCTATTCGCTGTCACGCCTGATGGAAAGGTTTATGCTACTGGTAAGTGCCAACACAAAAAACAAACAATTCAATTTGTGTGAGACTAACTGATGCCCGCGACTTCGATCGCGTGGATTTAGGTTTTTTCGGTTCCCGCGAGAACTGTTTAATATTTCGGGATAAAAGTAGCCTATGTGTTATTCCAGTCTATAATCTCTGTACCAAATTTCATCCAGATCCGTTCAGCCGTTCTGACGTGATTGCGTAACAAAAATCCACCCATCCATCCAAACTTTCGCATTTATAATATTAGTATAGAAATATAGATTTAAAAAAAGGGAAAAGATGTCTTGATGATTTATTTTGTACACAAACAGTTCGCTACAATTCTATATTTTTCAGAATTTCGTTAAAAATTGTCTCACATTAAAAAAATGAAAAATATACGTGTATAGGTAGTAAAACTTTTGGGGGGGGATTTTAAACGGATTCGGTAAATTAAACTGAGATTAGATTTGGTGTGAAATTGATTGGCATTGTTTTAGGTTACGGGGCAGGTGGCCGTCTAGGCATAGGCGGTATCGATTCTGTTTCTCAACCTACCTTGTTAGCATCAATTCAACATGTTTTCATCACGAAGGTAAGATATCGTCAGATATCTCCTCTTATTATACTCAGATACTTTCATTCTGATATTGTTATTTATCATTTTCATTCATCTTTTTCTTATTCGTTTTTTTGTTGTAGGTGGCCTGCAATTCAGGTGGCAAACATTGCTTAGCGCTGTCCGTCGATGGCGAAGTTTACAGTTGGGGTGAAGGCGAAGACGGGAAACTTGGTCACGGGAATCGAGTGTAAGAAAAAATGTTTGATACATTTTGTAACTATCTTGTTAGACAAGTTATCAGTTGTCTCAAAAATTATTTCATACAAGTTGTTGCTCGCGAATATTTTGTTTGGATTTTCCAGGATGTAGGCATGCAACCTATCTGTGTACCAAATTTCGTCAAAATCGATTGACCAGATCGGTCGCAGTAGGCAGACAGAAGATAGAAGAAATAAGCAAGCATACTTTCAAATTGAACTGGTAGGATAAGGTGGCTGATATAAGTTTTCTCTGCTATAACAGAAGCTACGATCAGCCGAAGTTAATAACAGCGCTATCTGGTCTGGAAGTGGTCGCGATCGCTTGTGGTGGAGCACACTCAGCTTGTTTGACAGCCAGGGGGCGGATATACACTTGGGGCAAAGGGAGGTACGGCCGACTGGGGCACGGCGACTCGGAGGACCAACTTGTACCTAAACTGGTAATTTTTATTCCCAAAATGTATTATTATTGTTCTCGATATATCTGTGATTTGACGTTACTTATGAATATGTAACCCGCGATGTCTAAAACAGTGTAAAAATACGCAAGACACATGACGTTGAGAAATGATAATACACGGTTTAAACTTAATGATTTTTACATTGACACTCACATAAATGTATAGCTCAACTAACACCTAGCCGGCCATATTCGAGTTTTATTATCTTAACAATATCAATTTCGACCACATCTCAGCTTACACCGTAAGCGGACTCAATTCGAGTTTCATAATGCTAACTACAACTTAGTTGAAACATTTATTCGTGCTATTTCAATGCCTTTATTTGTATCAACTTTTCACAGTATCAACTCTATGGTACACTGTGCTGGGCATAGCATAAATGAATGCATTAACATGGCACATGAGGATTTGGGTAGCAGTATAGCGTTAAGTCAACTTAAATATAAAGTTATAACATAAGCTAATAAATGAATTATTTTCAGATTCGTTTTTCTGTGATTCCCGAACTAAGATTTTCCTTAATTTAATTTTTAGTAGGTAGTAGTTTAAAATTATTATTACAGTAGCATTTGTTTATTTCTTGTTTCTCTGTATATTAAGGTTGAATCGTTATCCTCATATCGGGTAATCGATGTAGCCTGCGGTTCCGGTGACGCACAAACTCTGTGCATAACTGACGACGATAATGTTTGGTCATGGGGCGATGGAGACTATGGGAAACTTGGTAAAGTATTCTTAAAATCTACTAAGTAAATATATTATAAGCATAATTTACGACACATCAACGAGGCCATTGAAGATTTATGATGTTTGGAAGTTGGTTGAGGAGTTGGAAAGCAGAAACTTAACCAACTAAGGCTCATCTAAGGCTGAAAACCTTTGTTATGATTTCTGCTTTAATTGAAAACAGTGTAGTTGTATGACCTGCTAAAACTTATTTCTACCATTTCAATAGATCAAAAATATTCCAATCCACTTTAGTGAAATAGTATATTGTGTGCCTAGGGGTGAAACAAGACTATTTCAGACGAGGGTAAAGTTGACTGCCTGAGTGAAGCGAGGGCTGGCATCACCCGAAGTTTCTGCCCTAGGGCAGAAAACGATGATTTTTTACCCGTTGAATGACGTATTCGTCTGAAATTGACTAGTTTCCGCTGGCTCAACAGACATTGTAACTCGCGTTTTTAATGCAGGTTATATGAAAAAATTACTCTTAATTTTAATTTTTTCTTTTTCAGGACGTGGTGGTTCCGAAGGCTGTAAATTGCCTATGAGAATAGATTGTTTGAAAGGGTTACGGGTGATGAAAGTGGAGTGTGGATCTCAATTTTCTGTTGCCTTATGCCAGTGTGGCAGTGTGTATACTTGGTAAGTCCTCACTAAATGTGATATCCATAACCTCTTAACCTCATAAATTCTCAGTTATGCTAACCCGAACTTGGCCAGTATGGTAAACTGTGGCCAAATACCTCATTCTTAGGACAACCAACTTCCGCAACTATACAGTTTTATATCATCTTAATATCGCCTTTGCACAAGTGACAGGACAAAAATACATTTTATACAAAAAATACTGTGGCCGTATTTCATTAAAGGTGTCATAATTCTGATGCCCGTCTAAATGTCGCTGTCTCTAAAATTCATACTCACTTGTTTACTCACATATTAGTTAGAGTTGGATTCTAGCTTCGGACAAGTACCTACCAGTTTTGCAAATAGCATAAAAGGGTGGCATACAGTTTTATTTTTCATTTTGTAGGGGTAAAGGGGATTACCACAGATTGGGTCATGGAAGTTACGAGCACGTACGGCGACCGATGCGTGTTACTGGTATGCAGGGGAAGATGATTGTTTCTATTGCCACAGGTAAGAAAAAGGTTTAAAAGTTCGCGGCAGTATGAAGGAACCAGAAGTTTATCTCGCGACAGTAGGTAAATCTCTGCAGTACAGTGTATATCCCTGCACTTATAGCCCGTGATATTCACCACACCACACAAATCTTTCAAATTATATTTCTAAATAATTTTCGCGGCAGTATATTTCTGCATTCAATTTCAAAAATACATGAAGATGTCTTCAAAATCATGTGAATAGCTGATGTTTTATAGTTTAGTGTAATTTTGTTGTCTAGTGTCTACAAGTTGTGGATGCGTCAGTTTTCGAAGTGAAAACTTCTTTGGGCATGTTGGGCATTTTTTGGTAGGGGGTGAAATGTGGAATACGCGAGATCGACACCATTCTTCTTAAGACAAAAGGTCTTGAAAATAATAATATAGTACATTCGTAATTAAACTTTAATGCCTTAGTTTTAAGGTTTATATTTGAAATATTATTATTATTATTTTTTTAGGGGACGCTTACTCTTTAAAAGGGTTTCCTTCTCAAAGTGCTCCTAAACGTTTTATTATAAACGTTGCATGCAACGCATTTCATTCACCTAATTTTGGTTATTAGGTATAAGGTTTAAGTTCAAATGAAACTGTTTAAGATGTGAATATTTTCTAGGCAGTCTACATTGTGTCGCATGTACCGACACAGGCGAGGTATACACGTGGGGAGACAACGATGAGGGTCAATTAGGAGACGGGACAACATTGGCCGCTCAAAGGCCAAGACTGCTAATGGCATTACAGGTGATTCTGAAAGTAAAGATCATTATTAGTTTGTTGCATGATAACTGTATGTCATCAAATCATGCATTAGTTTGAATGGTTTATCTTCAGGTAGCTTCCTCTACTCCTCCTCAGCTCTAAGACATTCTCAAGTCACGATTTTATAATATTTCTGGATGATTAATTAAACTGAAATACATTTCTGTTTCAATATGACTGTATAGTACATTTCTGTTTCAGTATAAATGAATGTATATTCCATTATTCGTTCACTAAACAGCTCTACTAACTTAAAGAATGCAGAAAACATTGTGGGACTGGACAAAATAGGACATTTTGAGACGCTAGACGTTTTATTAAGTGGACCTTTTGATACTGGACGTTTTAGGACACTAGAGATTGTGGGACTGGACGTAAAAGGACACTGGGCATTTTAGCATACCAGACTTTCTAGAGGACGACATTGTCAGTCGGAACCATAAAAATGACATAAAAGCACTACCAGACATATCTTCTAATATATTATATAAAATCCTTGTGTCACAGTTTTAGTGTTTATACTCCTCCGAAACGACTTGACCGATTTTGATGAAATTTCATATGCATATTCAGTAGGTATGAGAATAGGTTTATAACTAATTTTTACACCCCTAAGTGTTAACGGTGGTTCACCCCAAAAAAAATATTTTTATTTTTTGGACTATTTTTTTTCTTATTTTTTTATGGTGTGGAATTGAAAAATACATTTAGTCCTAAATTTTTACCCTCCTACCACCGACCCCTATGTTTTGATAGCATTTTATATTTTTCAACCCTGGTCGATAGCTGATCAATGGGGTCCCGTTTTGCCAAATTCCTCCGCTTGGGAGCAGCATAATAGCAAGTTTAATAATTCATATGGCAAAACAACGTTTGCCGGGTCAGCTAGTAGTTTTATATGTTTTTCATAGGGAAAACGTGTAACCCGCGTAGCGTGTGGTAGCGCACACACTGTTGCGTTGTGTGTCGAAGCGCCCCGCGCCCCGCGACCCCCGCCCCCGCCGCCGCTCGAGTGTCATCTGCTGCGGGATATGTCGCCACAACTTATTTGCAATAGATTGGTAAGTGGACAGTATTAAAGCTGTATGCTGTTCCAGCTGAAATTTCATTCTGTGAGAATGGTATCAATAGGTATGCCTATGTCACCGTAAGATGGTAAAAACCGTTAGATTATAATCTAACTCGCGAAATTGCAAACTATCGAAATATTACAATTTAACGCATTATTTTTCGGTAAATTGTAATCTGTTAGGTATATTAACCCTACAGAACCTAACACTACCTGGTTATTTATGTCGAACCCTAACCTAACCTACAAGAAGCAGACAAGAAAACGTAAATACAATGAATATTTCAAAAATTGACACTCGGAATATTGAACGGTTCACAATCTTACGGTCACACTGACACTTAAATCAAGAATAAATTATTTCTTACTGATCATTAAATAGAGGATCTTCCAAAAGACCTAAAATTCACTTCCTCGATTAGTTTTGAGTTTGATAACCATTTTACAATATAGATTAAATAAAAAAGTACGTTGAAATTTGATGACGTCACTATTGTGAATTTCATACAACTTCCATACTATAAGTGCGTTTTTAACTTTGTTAAAGAGTTGCTGATTTGATTGAGTTGTCGTCATCCCTATTATCTCACTCCAACGTTCCGTACCGGTTACGTATGGCTACATTGTCAACATACTTTCTCATCATAGGCAGTGACGTCTACATCATAAAGACATAAAAGCACTGCTTACCGAAGTTCAAATAAATTAAACCTTATTTTCCATATTCTCTCTCTCTCAGTGACAAATGTCTCATTGCTGAGATTCGTGATGACCCCATTCTATTGAAACCATAATGGTAGGGATGTTCTTTGTATAATAATGCAATGGGTTCTCAGGTCCTTCCGCAATTTTTCATCATAAGCTGCCAGTAAATAGGTAATCTACCTAATTTCTACCCTGATTTCAAATCCTGTCCATGCCACGCCTAGGTAATCAAAGTGTCGAACGACCTCCAGCATGCTAGATCGAAAATTATGAGAACAGTGTAGGCTTGTGGAATATGCCAAGTTGTGATACGCTTTAATCAAATCACCTAATTTTATGTCATACAATATAAAATTTAATTTGATGGTTATGCCATTAACCAAAAATTCACTTTCAATGTCAACTTACTTCAAATGTTATTTCAGGTACTGTTGCACCAATTCTCTGAACTAGTTTGCCCTAACCTACCGCTGCTCGTGTTAGACGAACCGCTGGATCAGCTCAGGAGTTTGTTGTTCTATAGTGTTAAAGAGGCTGCCTTCAGGAAGGTAAGCTTTTCCTTATTTGAGAATATACAAAAATATTTTATGGAACTATCTTTGAATAACTCTTGTTAACTCCCAGGAAATACGGCTCTATGGTCTTGAAAGTTTTGGAAAGTTGGACACGTTGGACAATTCTTCTAACAGTTTTTGTCTTTTTTTTTTGTAGAAACTCTTCAATTCTTACAATGACCTCTTAGAACAAGGTCTTCCGATTGTTATAATATAGCATTTGATATGTCCTAGCATAATATAACTATAAGTATAAGTAATAAATTTGAATAATAAGTTTGGATAACGTAGTATTTTTAAAGCTGTAACGAGAACATAACATTTTCAAGCGTATTACTTGATATTTCACAGGTAATATTAGTCCGTTACTTCAACCCCGACCGGTTCACTATCTCTTCTCCCAATGAGAAGATTATTTGTTAAGTGAAAAATATATTTCAATAGGCAATAATGGCAACAATGGTACGCGAGCGTCAGCACGGTCCAGTGGTAGAGCTTTCAAGAGTAGCGGCGCGTAGAGCCCGCAGAGGCGGCAGCGGGTTAGCGGGGCCGGCGGGCATGCGCTCAGTGTTCGGGCAAATGGTAGCAAGACTACCCGCGCTTACTCAGGATGCTCTAGCGCTGCCACATCGGGTGTGGAAGGTCAAGTTTGTGGGTGAGTTACTATTTCCATAGACAGTAAAGGAAGAAGTATGCGAGCGTCACCACGGTCCGGTGTTAGAACTTTCCAGAGTTCACGCAGGGCTCGCAGAGGTGGCAGCGGGTTAGCGGGGCCGGCGGGCATACGCTCAGTATTCGGGCAAATGGTAGCAAGACTACCCGCGCTTACTCAGGATGCTCTAGCGCTGCCACATCGGGTGTGGAAGGTCAAGTTTGTGGGTGAGTTACTATTTCCATAGACAGTAAAGGAAGAAGTATGCGAGCGTCACCTCCGGTGGTAGAACTTTCCAGAGTTCACGCAGGGCTCGCAGAGGCGTCAGTGAGTTAATAGGACCGGCGGGCATCATGGACAGCGCTGCCACATCGGGTGTGGAAGGTCATGTTTGTGTGTGAGTTACTAATTATATAGGGAATAATGGAATAATGGCAGGCAAGTGTAAGTACAGTCCGGTGGTAGAACTTACTGGAGTTCATAGCGGCGGGCATACGCTCAGTGTTCGGACAAATGGTAGCAAGAGTACCTGCGCTAACCCAGGATGCTTTAGCGCGCCTCATGGTTTTGGAAGGTCAAGTTTGTGGATGAGTACAATAAAAGATCAATGGTACGTGAGCGTCAGCACAGTCCGATGGTAGAACTGCTCCTATAAGTTATGAGAATGTTCATAACCGAATTAGCATCAATTATTACACGCACGCTTACATGTCGCAACGAAACCTTGCTCTGTTCGGATTCAGCACAATTCTAGCGATGAATTTATTACATAATCCTTATTTCCATTAATTAAAGCCTGATCAAAACTTTCTAAGGATGTCTTCTTTGAAAATAGCGCTTCTGCGAGTATCACACAAGATAAACGACATTTATTTTCTCGTAGGCGAAAGTGTCGACGACTGTGGCGGTGGTTACAGTGAGAGTATAGCGGAGATGTGCGAAGAGCTACAGAACGGATCGCTGCCGCTGCTAATGGCCACGCCTAACGGACGCGGCGACGCGGGCGCCTCGAGGGATGCTTTCCTCCTTAACCCCACTGCTAATACTCCATTACACCTTAACTGCTTCAGATTCCTAGGTGAGTGAAGGTTATATCATTTATTTCTTAAGAGACTTCATAAATTAGAGTCTGTTCGACCCATGTGTATGTAAATATGTGTTTGTTTTTCGCAATTCTTTCGGAAGCTATTGAACCAATTTGTAATGATTTTTTATTTGACAGTAATCTCAGACAGATTACGACACTTACATTAAAAAAAACACACGATTCGCTTAGCTTAGTTTCATTCATTGTGCAAAAGAGAATGTGACTGTGTGTGAAATGTTCTCAAACTTTTGTTTCGAATCTGTGTCTCAAACAAGGAATTCGCTTTTGAAATGTCAAATGAATCTTCCACTGGTTTGGAATTACCCTTGAGGGTTAGAAAAGATGCAAGACCGACAGTAAAACTTAGTTTTTTTTTAAACATTTTAACAACCGCAGTTCCTGTCCTGAATATGTTTACTTGGAAACATTAAGATTCAAGTGTTGGTGAGGCCTCAATTATAATACTAATAATTTTTATATTGTGTAGTTACTAACATTCGTTTTTAAGAATTTAAATTGTATATTGCTGTCAGAGGTGTTAACATATCGCTAAACGGTAAAACGGTTAACGGTTAACGGCTGTAAACGTAAGTAAAAAAAAGCAATGTTTTCTTTTCACAGGAGTAAAGATCGTTTTCCACCGTTAATCGCTTACCGTTTAACAAACGGTATTGAAAATAATAGTGGTTTTTTTTTCACTCGCTAGTGCACAGGAGTACAGATTCTTTACTAATATTTTCAACCATTAGCCGTTAACCGTTTAAACGTTTTACCGTTTAGTGATATGTTAACACCTCTGACAGCAGCATACAATTTAAATTCTTAAAAACGAACGTTAGTAACTACACAATATAAAAATGATTAGTATTATAATTGAGGTCTCACCAACACTTGAATCTTAATGTTTCCAAGCATTGGCGAGTTCTCCTTACTGGCAAACATATTCAGGATGCGGTTGGTACTACGGTTGTTACAATGTTTTAAAAACAATCTAAGTTTTACTGTCGGTCTTGTATCTTTTCTAACCCTCAAGGGTAATTCCAAACCAGTGGAAGATTCATTTGACATTTCAAAAGCGATTTCCTTGTTTGAGACACAGATTTATTTATTGTGTTTTGATCCCACTCCCTTCCGCCAGGGGTGTTAATGGGGATAGCAATCAGGACCGGTTCCCCGCTCTCGCTATCGTTGGCGGAAGGCGTTTGGCGGCAATTGGCCGGACAACCGCTGCGGCCGCAGGACTTGGCTGAAGTGGACAAAGACTTCCTTCCCGCCCTCTTGTGCATACGGGACATGACACCCACTAATAAGGCGAGTAGTTTTGTAGGGATGCTAGTTTAATAGAAATAGAAATAGAAATCTTTATTAAAGAAATTAACTTAAGTACCGATACAATGAACTCCTGGCCCCTAAACTAGGAAGACCCGTATCTTAGGGGCCAGTTCCTTCATAATTAATAACAATAATAACAATTAATAATATTTTTCAAAATGTGCTGTGATTTCTAAAAAGGTATCAATTTTTAGTTATTTTACATTTTCGTTTATCATTAGGTTAGGTTATTACAAATTAAGGTTATATTAGAATATTTAAAAAAAAATGGAAAAAGCCAATTTAAATAATAAGCCATTAACTAACATTGCACTTTTCACAGGGACCCTTACAGTTGAAACAGTGTAGTGTAATAAGATTTAGCGTGTAAGGTTCCCTAATTTGATCCTTATTGCTGTGTAATAAGCGACGCTCTAACTAGCAGCCAAGCCCACCCTTACCACAGGGCCCTGTGAAGTGCAGTGTAATAGGCCTATTGACCTATTACGGATGTTTGGACCTAATACTGGCCATTGACGGTAAGTCATTTGACTTAAGTTGGCGGTATGAAACCAAAATTTGATTATGAGTGTGAAATCTGTAAGCCAAATTTTGGCACGATGCCAAACCATGGAAATTCCGTGCCCACATATAGTACTTAATCTGTGGTGCCCGCCATAATTTTGACCGTAAGTACAAAATTTTAAAAAGTGGCGTGAACCGTGATTGAACTCGTGTCGTTCGAGAACATAAGTCATTTGGAGTGATGACGAGTGAGCAATTTCTCCATAAGTTAAATGACTTATTGTCACTGGCGAACTTCAATGGCAAAAAGTAACAGGAGCGTCTGTATAATCTTGTTGGGAGGCAAAAGCGGAGAAGGGATTGTCACGAACTGTGGAAAAAACTTAGTGAAAATCTGTAAATATTATGTAGAGGCTCCAGTAGTAAATATTTAAAACCTTTTTCAGTTTGATAATCAACTTAACATTATCTGTCTGTCATTGTTTTCTATAGTCCAAATCTGCTACTCTGGCCCGTGCTTTAAAATACTGGGGATTTATAATGTTTTGTTTTTAGGAATTACAAAACCTTGAGCTCCCGTTCTCAATACCATCGGCAGCTGGACATGAAGTCCAGCTCTCAACACGACACAAACGCGTGACACCTAATAACAAGGACGAGTATGTTCAACTAGCGCTGCACTACAGGTAATAACAACATCATCTTTTAAGTTCTTAGTATTTTCCTCAGGCCTATTATTCTGTAGGACCACTTTTGTGGGCTGTTTTGGCAAGTTATATCGTTGAATGAAGATTGAAAGATGTATTGACTTAACATGAAATCATTTCTGTTCGCGATAGTATTTTTTTTACCCACTACAAGCTAGCCCTTGACTGCGATCTCACCTGATGGTAAGTGATGATAAAGTCTACGATGGTATTAGGCTAACCTGTTAGGGGCATGACAGTTATATAACTCACACCCTTAACCGGTTTCTATACGGCATCGTACCGGAATGCAAATTCATGCAAAACGGTGCCGATTCTGCAATACCAAACTTAAGTGACTTTCTTCCTCCTCAGAAAAGCAAAGAACATAGTGTTATTAAGTATATTGAAAGCTTAAAATATTATTATCTGTAATGATTTCTTTCCTCAGGCTTCACGAGTTTGACGAACAAGTGCGAGCGGTAAGGGACGGGATGTCCCGGGTCATCCCCGCACCACTTTTAGCACTTTTCAACGCTTCCGAGCTGGAAACGCTCGTCTGCGGTTCACCAGACATACCGGTCCACGCGTTACGTGCTTCAGCTACTTACAAAGGTACTGTAACGGCTCATTATTCAGCTAGGACAAAAAGATCAATATTGAAATTGAATCTCCAAATACTCCTCTCCTGATATTTTGACGTGATAACGCCTTATAAATCGATGAACACCGGCTGCACGCACGAAAAAGTGTCACGTTACGCCTGAGCCTGAGAGTGCAAGCGAGAGCGCGGAACAAGCGATAGAGAGGCACGATCGCGTGACGTCAGAGCTAGCAGTTCAAATAGTTGTGCTACTGGAACGCCGCCACGCAAGCTTCTTCGAGAACTTTTTCTTTTTTTTTTAACCACTACATGTTAGCCCTTGATTGCTATCTCACCTGATGGTAGGTGAAGATGCAGTCTAAGATGGTAGCGGGCTAACCTGTTAGGGTCGTGGCAGTTATATTAAACCCATACCCCTATTCGGTTTCTACACGGCATCGTACCGGAACGCTAAATCGCTTGGTGGCACGTCTTTACCAGTAGGGTGGTAAAGACTAGGGTGGTAACTAGCCACGGCCGAAGCCTCCCAAACCAGAAACCAGGCAAATTCTTCTAGTTATCACGTAAAACCATCGTCCGTAAACCGATTATGCAGACAACATATAGATACAGAAAAAATATAGATCACCCGAACCTCTAAAACGTGCTGGACGATTTTGATATAAATACTGTTCTCACCGATTTCACCAAGCTTTTAAACAAAACCGCAATAGTATAACAGTAAAGCTTAAAGTTTTGTCATACCTAAACAACAAGTGTCAAGTGTTTTTGGTGACTTCAACATCATCATCATCGTGTGCCTTCTTCAAAATGAAGTTTGGCGGTCATCATCCGAAAAACTTCTCTATTTTAAGCCGCATCTTTAAGCTTTGGATAGCTAAGCCCTGTCCAATCTCTCATATCGTCCAAGCACTTACGCCTTTGGCGCTATACCTTTGAGTTAGAAGAATGTTTCAAACTTTGAACTCAGTGATGTTTGGGTGCAAGTTATGCATATTTTTGAACTTTAAACATCTTATATAAGGTGTCTTTGAGCTCTTTGACAAAAGTTTGATAATTTTGTCAAAGAGCTCTTCCTATAAACAAAAATAATGTTTGTGTCAGGAATTGAGCCTAATGCTCCTCTGGTGCAATGGTTCTGGGAAGTGATGGAGGAGCTATCGGGCAGTGAACGCGCTTTATTCCTGCGCTTTGTATGGGGACGAACGCGTTTGCCGCGTGCGCCTCAAGACCCGCGTCAAAGGGACTTTGTTCTGCAGGTAAGAGAGCCAATCAAAACGAATTAAAAAAAAACGTGTGTGTCAGCTCCGACGCACGACTGGAGTTTGCTCTTTACGAACGATTATACAAGATTGTAAAAACCGTTAGATTATAATCTAACTCGCGAAATTGTAAACTGTCGAAAGATTACAATTTAACGCATTATTTTTCGGTAGATTGTACTCTGTTAGGTATATTAACCCGATAGAACCTGCGGCCGGGCACTACCTCGTTATTTATGTCGAAACCTAACCTAACCTACAAGAAAGAGACAAGAAAAAAAAATACGATATTTCAAAAATTGTCACTCAGAACCAAAGAGCATAAAGAACCAGGCCTGGGTTAGAGGTACAACTCCATACAACGGGTACCATAGTTCTAAAATAAATTCTAGATGGCGTTACTTGTCTCGAATAAGTATAAATTTTGTTTAAATCAACCGAAACTCAATGAAAACATGTATTTTGTTGTTTTACTTTATTTTATCTATTTATTTATTAAGTTTAATTAACTATTAAATATAAAATTTTCATAAAATCCGATAGCAAAAAGTTTATTTCAAAGCTTTCGTTTTAACGCCATCTAGAGCTAAGCAGAAGAACTACAGGGTATCAGCGATGATAAGCAGATTTTTGAATGCTTTTTGCTTAAGTATGGAGTTGTACCTCTACCCCTGGTTCTTTATGCTCTTTGCTCAGAACATTGAACGGTTCACAATCTGTCGACAGTTTACAATTTCGCTAGTTACATTACAATCTAACGGTTTTTGCAATCTTACGGTGACATATATAAAAATATATAGATAAATTAATGAGGGTAAATGAACGCATTTTTTTTATATTACTGAAAGCATGCTTAATACATTTATTTCATGGATATGTCACCGTAAGATTGTAAACACCGTTAGATTATAATCTAACTCGCGAAATTGTAAACTGTCGACAGATTGTGAACCGTTCAATCTTCTGAGTGTCAATTTTTGAAATATTAATTGTATTTACGTTTTCTTGTCTGTTTCTTGTAGGTTAGTACTCTGTCGGGTTAATATACCTAACAGATTACAATCTACCGATAAGTAATGCGTTAAATTGTAATATTTCGACAGTTTGCAATTTCGCGAATTAGATTATAATCTAACTGTTTTTAAAATCTTACGATGACAGATACATAAACAAGTTTTACCATGGAAACATAAAGTCAATAACGTAACGGAGAAAAATTGATTTTACTCCCCAAAAATTTTCATATCCCGGGCTTATATTATATGCAAAACGATTATAAAGAAGTTAAACTCCAAAAAACCATTCTGTCCCTGGGTATTTCAGGGTAAGTGTCCAGAGGAAAGGTGGAAAGGTATATACGTAGTTCCATAGTTTAAATAACCATACTAGTTGACCTAACCGGCCATGCACGACTCTTTTCTAAGCGGACTTTACGTTATAACGAAGCGAATTCAAAGTCTCTCGTTCCTAGACAGATTTAGCCAGCTATGAGCTGAACGTTGATTTCACTTATACAGTATCTTCTCTTTCATTGCCATATTGTATTATGATGTTAAACTTTTGTCATAGGTTCTCGACAAGTACCAACCACCGGACCACTTTTTGCCTGAGAGCTATACATGTTTCTTCCTTCTCAAGATGCCTAGATATTCGTGCAAGAGCGTACTGCGAGAAAAGTTGAGGTAAGATGAAAATCTTAATACATGTACCCGTGTAGGTTTAATAAGAATACTGTTCACATAATTTGGGAGACTAATATTAAGAAGTGTCTTCACAGATCTATTAAAGTATGATACTCTATTTTATTGTAAACTTTGATTGAACAACCGAATGGCGATTGGCATCGTTGTCCAAATTAATTTTCGATTAACCACCCCTTAGAGCTTGCAATAACCAGAAAAGTTTATACGTTTCTTCGTCATTTTTTTATACGACTGCCTGAAAAAAGCTTTATTAACGAGCGTATCAAGGCATCAATGGATAAAGCCCAGAGTTGACTAAAGCGTAATCGCATCCAAGCCGAATGTGTATCTATTGGATTCCCAATAAAATAGCATTTGTTTCGTATTCGTAAACTCGTATATTTCACGATAAGACGCCGATAATCGACGAAGTTTCGTGGCGAATTATTGCAATTGAACATCAGCGTTTAGGCCCGGACTCCACCAGAGCGGAGACGAGACGAGAGGAGCGGAGATATGATTTAAACAACCAATAGAATTTCGTTATTCCCACATCTTGTCTCCCCTCAGCTTCACTGGATACCACTGAGCGGAGATGTATTGATATATGATATTTGTATGGCGCGATTAATGCGGAGATGTGCTCAGCGCACGCAGCTCAGTTCCGCTCTACTCAGCATACATCTCCGCTCTAGCCAGCACACATCTCCGCTCCAGTCTAGCCAGTACGCATCTCCGCACAGCTTCGGTGGATACACCCTAGCTGATAAACATCTCTTCTCGTCCCCGCACATCTCCGCTTTGGAGTCCGGGCCTTAAACTACCTCTCTTCCACCAGATATGCTATCCACTTCTGCAAAAGCATCGACACAGACGAGTACGCTCGTGTCGCCCTCAGTGCGGCTGAGCGCGTCTCTTCAGAGGAATCCGACTCGGAAGGTGACGGAACGCCGGTACCCACGTCGATACCACCGCCCGTGCTTTATTCCCTGACCAGGGCACCCACGTGGCTTTGAACCCTGTTCACGTCATGAATAATGTACTATTAACATCGATATATATGTAGGTACTAGATGGGCCCTTTCATAGAAAAAAGTTGGGCGTCCGTGGAGCATACCCCTCACCTGTATAATAGGCCTATTACACTGCACTTTTCACAGGGACCCTTGCACTTGAATCAGTGTAGTGTAGTAATATTTAGGGAGAAAGGGTCCCTAAATTGGTCCTTATTGCTGTGTATTAAGCGACGCTCTAACTTGCGGCCACGCCCAGAATAACAACAGGGCCCTGCAGAAAGTGCAGTGTAATAGGCCTATAAGCCTGTCCTTGTCACCGCCATAGCGCTGTCCCGCTTTTCATACTAGATGGCGTTAGTAAAATACGTCCACATTCTTTGTTTGACTGGGCCCGTCTAAGTAAATTGAGGTCGTTGAATATTAAAGATCAAATATAGATGTCAGGCTTGCTAGCTTTGCAGTTCAAGGGCTTACCAGATCAAATCTAGCTGCGTATGCAATGGCACATATGCCGACTTGTACAGATGGGTCTATAGTCCGCGAGGCGTAAGCCGAGCTCTGCATGTGTGAGTGCGCACACTGATAGTGTAGTGATAATAGGCCTGTTACACTGCACTTTTCACAGGGCCCTTTACACTTGAATCAGTGTAGTGTAATAAGATTTAGGGAGTAAGGGTCCCTAACTTGATCTTTATTGCTGTGTGACACTCTAACTTGCGGCCACGCCCACCCTTACCACAGGAAAGTGCAGTGTAATAGGCCTATAACCCCTCTCGTCCTACCCTCAGTTTAGCCGGGCCGCATATTTTTTTAAATACGCTAGTCAATTCAAACACTGCGGACTGTCAAAATGTTGCCGGATCAGTCGAATGCTTGTGATGTTCGTAGTGTGTGATTATAATGTTCGTAGTGTGTGATTTATGATTTCAAATTAAAATAATTTCTAATATGCGGCCAGCTAAACCTGTTCATGTACTGTTTTTTACAATGATTACACTTGCCCAAATGCAAAGTATAGCTTACGGCTCGCCGACTGTACGCCATTATTACATTTAAAAATTTATTACTAAATAATCGCATGTAGTAGGCTTTAAATCAAATACATTAAGGTCCATTTTTGTCTGACGTTATAATGATACAAAAATCATCGTTTTCGATTGCAACTCAAATTAGACGTACTGCTTTGCGGCTTAATGAAGGATGCACATGCACAAATCTTATGGAACAGCACTGCAGAAATGACGGATCTACCATTTAGCTGTGAATTATATCTACTTCATAGATTTATACTAGAACTGCTCATTATTTCTATGATCTATACTGTTCTGCCAACTTCTTCCTGCCAAAACAAAAAGACAACTGCTGTAGAGCTTCGCTTACGTGACGGGCGACAGCCCATGCCTAACTTGATGGTTGTCTCACGACATCATTGGAATAAAAGAAGTTATTTCTATGTGTTAAACATAGGCCTAAATACAAATATAGCACTGATATTGATCTGTTTTAGTATATACTCATTAATTTTGTGTCTTTTATATATACATTTAGAAAACAATACAGTGCAAAATCGTGCTAATAAAATGCTAAAAAGAGCTTGTTGATAAAATCTTGTATACTTATGTAACTCTAATGTATAGATCTGTGATCTCAGTATTCCAAAATTGAGCAGCTCCAATATTGTAATTAATAATTATTTGGTTTGTATGTGAAATCAATTATTTTCTAGCTTGCATAATAATATGCAAACAATGATCAGTGATCAGGGTACCAACTACTCCATAAAGATATTAATCATTGTAATGTGGATATTAAAATCACTGCAAAAGTTCACGATGGACGTTTTAACTAGCTTATAATTACTCTTGAGCATTTGCTTGTTTCCAAATGAATCCATCCATATAGCTACCACAGCGGCGCAGCTTGATGGTTCGCTATGAACAATGGATCTTATGTAGTTTGTATATGCTTTGATAATTCTCGTAACTTTACAACGATATTAATTATAGCAAGTGCAGAGTTGAAATGTAATTAGTCGTTATCTCACTAAGCTTAATGTTGTTATAATCATAATTATTAATAGATTACACCTATTTTTAATAAACTTCTTAACAAAAGTATAATTTTAGAACAACCTAAATTTTTGACATAGGAGTTTGTGAGATCTTTTTTAAAACCCATTATCAACTATTAGGGTCAGTGCAGACAGCACATTTCTCATCCGTATATTTACAAGATGTATGCTGAAATAAGTATTGCAATTCTACTCTGTCTACGTTGCCCCTTAATGTGTATCTTGAACTAAATCTTTACAGCACTATTTAATATATTTACGGATCAACTTTTATAGGTTTTAAAATACTTGTGAAATATGATATCAAATTATAAAATGACTGGAAATGGTACGGTGGATGAGTCTACTGATTTCGGTTAGGATTAGGTGATGATTGTTGTTGGCTTATAAATAGGAAGGGAATTTAGAAGGTGCATTTTATATAGAACAAGCAATGAATGCTAGTCAGAATGTTATGTAAAGGGCTTGATATTATATTATTTATTTATTTAATTAAACTAACAGTATTATATTACTCACCTAAATTATGCTTCTCTATGTGATAGCCTCGACATAAATAAACTTATCAGTCAACTTTCGAATATAATTAGGTATACCTACTAAACTATTCATCTTGATGATAACTCTAAGCATATTTTTACATTGTAGTTCTGCCAGGCACCTTACATTTACAGATTTTTGGTGCTAATGCTGCAATTATTAACATTTTTGTAAGAGGTTTTAGAAAGCACAAAACTACACTAAGGTATATAAATTACGGTAGTGGCTCACGATATTCATTGTAATATTCCATGACGCTTTAAAATAGTAACAATGTAACTTTAAACTTAAGTAACAGAAAATTAATATTGATTCCAATTTTAATGTTTTTTACAATATTTTTATCTGAATATTTTTCACCAAAGAGGATCAATAAGAAAGGCATTAAATATTTTGTCGCTCTGTTTGAATTTGCTGTCATTTCAAAAAACAGTTTTTCCATTATGTATTAGCCTAATATTCAATGTGGTCCCATGTAAAATTTTCTATGAATCTGTGTATTAAGTATATTTTTTGTTTTAAAAAATGCTACATTACAAATGTCTACACCTATATTTTTAAATAAATCAATATTTATTAAATAAAATTGTTTTATTTCCCCATTTTTTTATATATATGTATATATAGCGAGCAAACGAGCAGGCGGATCACCTGATGGTAAGTGATTACCGCCGCCCATGAACATTTGCAGCACCAATATCACCACCTCCACCAGCAGCAGAACCAGAGGAGCCGCCAATGCATTGCTGGCTTTTGAGATATTTGTTTATCCACCCTTTGGAGAGCCCCATATTATATTTCTAAGTAGTCATAATTAATTACTTAGGTTTTAAAGTTTGCTAACTAGGCAAGTACACAGTGTATTTTTTTTATCCCACCACCACCACCAGTTAGCCTTTGACTGCAATCTCACCTGTTGGTAAATGATGATGCAGTCTAAGATGATAGCGGGCTAACCTGTTAGACAAAGGTATGTAAAAGAAACAACAACAATATATTTAAAAAAACGTTAAGTTTTTCACATGATTTATTTATTCACACTAAATAATTAAACATTGCTCTTAAAGAAACAGCTTAAATAAAAATGGAGGCAGCTACATAATATTTTAATTCTATTTTTTTGATTTTGGTTTCAGAGCGAAGTATAATGCTATTACACCAAAGACAGCATAGGTTGCCTTCGCTGACTGAAAAGAAAAAATATAAGGTTACTTTGTTTCATATAGTTCCTAAATATCACTGAAAATATAAAAACTCATATATAAGTATTAAATATATTTTTATACTAGAATATTGCCAATAATTAATTAAATCAGCAACTTCAAATGTCAGAATACAGGCTTTTATTAGGAACATCTGAATGAATATTTCATGTTCTTTTTGTACTTTAACTCATAATTTATAACAAACTTAAATAATTTATATGAACTTAAAACAGATTTGGTGATTATTATTATATTAAAAAAAGGGCTACTCTTTTTAATAATCACTAAGAAATAATATATATTTGGCATAGGAAACATTCCTGTTGTATCACTAGTGGCAGTCTCCACATGCTAAATCTGTGTAAATATATAATTTGAATTACTAATTTCTAAAATATCTTTTAAAAATACTCAGGTTTCTGAAGTCTGAACACACTCCTACTAAAAAATTCAGAATGGGGAGTGATAATATGAAAAATGATTTGTTTCCAAAAATATGAAAAAAAAATCTAAATAAACTAATTGTGGATATTCAAAAGACACATTTGTAAGACAATATTGCGAAGTTATTTTGTAAAATACTTACATTCGCTCTGCCTTTATTTGTGGTGCTGTTAAAATATTTGGAAAACCCTTTGAATTGGGAGTCGTCAACATTTTCTGCTCCGGCCATTCTACAATATTATACAAGGAATTAACAATAATGATTAATTTTCAGATTTTTTGTGTTACTCTATTTCTTCATTGAACTATTTTAGCTTTCAAATTGACAAACAAGTAAGTAAAAAATACCTGCGAAATTATGTAACTTTAACCTCCAAGAAAACTAAGAAAACGACAAACGTCAAGCAATGGTCAGCTGCGATCATAGATCAGAGATCATAGATATTTACATAGAGGGCTGCGATTGACAGATGTAAATGCGTTCCGTTACATGCAAAATTATACAAACACAAAAATTAAAAGGCGAAATCGAAGCAAAAATAAAAATAAATTTATATTGCAGTAAAGTGTAAAGTGTAAATTATATGAAATATAATATTGTTTCAATTGCCCATGGACGGCTTCTTCTTTTTGCTCTTGAATAATTTGTAGTATACGTAATATAAAGCCACACTTCCAAGAGTTACTTTCGAAACCTGAAAAAGGCAATTTTTTGCAAAACTGCTGCTGCTGGTGTATGGAGGGTTGGTGTTAGATCTGAGTCCTAACATCCGAATAATGTAACATCTTTGCTAATATCCTAATAACTCCCGCCTTGGCAGTGGCACAAGTTGTCCTATTTGAATTAAACTAAGTATTCAATTCATATAAAATTCAGTCCAAAGCTTGTACTACGTAGCTACTTACCAACCTACTAAAGCCTAGGTACTAAGTAAACGAATAATTCCCTCCCAGTCTCGACCCGGCCATGGCAGCTTCCACAGAGATAAACGATAATGCTATCTGCGTATGAAATATTAAAGCTCTCTTAGCCTGATGGGACGGAAAATCCAACACAACCGGAGAGAGATCAAGCGCTGGAGTCTGGACCGACGCGACGGCTTCAGTTGGTGCTCGCCGAGGCACGAGGTCACCGCCAACTCCAGAGCACCTACTGAGATTATCTTGCCAGAAAAACCCAATACTGCCCACCAATTATTGCCCGACCTGGTACCTCGTTACCCGCAGTAAACATATACTACTACCCTAGTGGCTAGTCTAGTTGGTCTTGTGACCAACAAGGTAATTAAATCATGGAACTAGTAGTTACGTAATATACTTAAAATAATATACGAATACTATACGAATTACGAATACTTACATTAGCTCGTCCTCTATTCGTTTCGCTATTGAAATACCGGCTTAAGCCTTTTAAATTCGGGTCATCTTCGACGCCGCCTGCCATCGATGAACCTAGATGGATGAACGAAGTCGAACGCGGATTCAATAGTCCAAATTGCTAATCTTTAAACGTAGTACCTACAGTCTTCAAATTATTATTTCATGAAAATGTGGCATTATGAGTTTATGTCAATTTTGCATCACAAAAGTTGTCAGTTGACATCAACCTTCTTAATAAGTGTCTTTACTCTTTACTAAAAAACCGGTAAAACTTAAATTACCTAATGAGTATTTACTATATAGGTACTTATAGAAACTTAAAAAATTCCATGCTTAAGTCAACCGATTTTGATCAAATTGTAACTCGGAGAGTTAGTATTTATAATTTTAGACATGCGCATTCGAACTAAATAGGTATAGGTAGGTACTGAATTTTGCACAGATGATCTATGAAAGCATAACAGCTGACGAACAGACAGACAAAGATTTTGTAATATGAGTATGGATTATTTTTATTGAGTAGATCTAGTAGAGAAGATTCCATTTCCTGCATTTCCACCATCTAGGTAACTATAGAATGTTAAAAATTATTTTCAGGCATAGCTTAGCATAGTAATTGAACCTAAATACCTAATATATTTATTTTATCGCAATCACCAAGTTAAGAACCTAAATAAAACCCATTGATAAGCAATAAATGCCTTTATTAAAATATGAGTAGTGGCGTTTATCCATTACAACAAACATAATTTAGTGCCATATTTGATTTTGTTTCACAATATAAAACTCATTTCAAATTCTCTTGGATGTAATAAGTGTCTACGTACATACATACGCACCTATTAATTACTGATTTTGACATTTTACATGTTCTATAAAATAATTGTGTAACAAAATAAAAAAAGTGTAATTAAATATTTTAAAAATATAGCTATTATTGTAATGTGAAAAAACAAACATAATAGTTAATTGGAAATAGAACTGAGCACCACCAAAATGACTATCATCACAGTAATATTAATATTATCCTAATAAATTTACTTTATCAAACTTTGCAACATTACTTAGGATAAAATAATATATTTGAAAATAATTGCCCACATTTTATAATCACAACTTTACTGGGTTAGAATATTTTAAAAGCACTTTTAATCTAATTATTATCATTATAGACTAGTATTCATTAAAATGAAACAGATCAACATAAAGTTAATCTAATTAATTTCACAAAAATAGAAAGTTGATCTTCAAAGGTGAACGCGAATTTGTATGCGCTGAACTCCGAAGGCAAATAAAATTGACCGGGTCCAGACAGTTGAACCTGTGCTGTCGAGCACGGTTCGGTAACCGCCGAGACAATCTGAACAAGTTATAGGGCGAGCCTTGCAAGCCACCTCGCGTTGTAAATTAGATGGAGAATCACGGTATGAACCGTCAACATCGAGCAACCCTTTGAGGAGCCTTTGAGCATAATACCCTTACTGACCGCATAGCTCGGGGTCGAAGCATGTTTAAATTGGCTCGAGAGCTGTGCTCGGTCGGACCCGGCTAATCCCAACAAAATCTGGTGATTACTATAAAGTGGTGGTATTTTAGTTTGCAAACAAGAAACTATGGTTAAATTTCAAGACGGACAATTAGTCCATCTAACTAGATTCGTTTGACGAAACTATTGATTGTAGTTACTTCAAAGCATACTAATGATCATTCACCTTTAATATCAATGTTGCGTTAAAATCAATCACAATGTATAGAAATTATATAAAAATACGAATATTGTTCATAGCATTTCTCTTATTACAATAATTAAGTACTATCTACACATTTGAGCTCTTAGTGTACCTTAGCATCAATTCGGCTATCCTATGCCAAAAACTAGTAAGGGACAAATTTCTAAAAATAAGCATTTAAGATAAGTCTTCAAGTACATATGAAGCCTTAAAGTGGATATGTACGAACAGAATTGATAAGTTAAAATTTTAAACTGGCAATCCTGATTAATGTTTTAGAGTTTTCTTGTTCCCTGGGATATTTTCCGCACTTAACGTCCGCTGTATGCTTTAGAGTTTAGACCAATCTGTTTTGCCATTAAATTACTTAGTAGGATGCCGAATTATATCTTTGTAAAAGTAAAAAATCATTCATATATGAATATCTCCTGAGACTCTAAACACTATGTTTTAAGCTTAATAAATCTTCTTTGCACAAGGCTAAATCACAGTTGAGTTAGGACCAGTCATTTTTACCCCTTCTGTAAGGGTCATATTGCACCTGTTCCTACATCTATATCTAAAGTATCTTGAATGTAAGTCTTGTACACAGGTAGTCATTATCTCCTATATTAAAAGATCTTCTTCCCAATCTTCTTTTTCTCTTTCAGAAACAGATATTGAAGGTCGCGTTATCTGTTTTAATTCTTCATGGGTTCGTGGAGGAATAGGGTTGTCACTTAAATCTACATATTCAAGTGCTCGAGATCTTGCTAATCTGTCCACATCAACTTCTGGAATTTAAAAAAAAACAAATGTTACATTCTGTCACTCTCTATTTGTCAAAATCCTTAATGTTTGGTTTGGGACCCATTTCCCTAAATTACATAATAGTAAGGAGGTTCTGGGGTGATAAAAGCTTGCAGATGTGGCCCAGATTATTTACAATTTGATTCTCCTTAAAATTTGACTTTTAGGTGACTGTGTGATGTTAGATAATCAGAAGGATTTTCAAAGCACAGAAGAGATAATAAGGCCATATTAATTTAACAAATTCCAGGGGCCATATTGCCAACACTTAAAGCCATATTGTTTCATTATTGTTGACTTTCGTGTTTTAGAATTATAATCCTTATTTTAGGAACATCAAGGTATGTGACATCAAACTATCAGTCAGAGTCATATTGCTTAAGTATTGCTTTAAGCATTGGTGGTATGGCCCACAGTTATAGATTTGAATCAACATTGCTGCTGTCACAACCATGTAGGCTTATAGAGTAACTATGTAGACATGTCCATAAATTACTACATATACTTATTTTGAACTATCTTTAATTAAAAAATTGAATGTTAAGTTTGTATTGAAATATTACCTTTACAGAATAAATAATTAATAATTCAAGTACCAATGATTTGATTGTGGTGCGCCAGTAGGGTGTGCAAACTCGGGCACTGGCAGGCAGTGTGAGGGAGCGCCACAAATGTGTTGTGTGAAATGTCCAGCCGCTGAAGGCATGCTAGTGTGCTTAGTTCATCTGGCAGCTTCGCCATTTGATTGTTTGACAGATTTAGGTCTGGAACAAAAAAATATATAAAGTCAATACAAATAACATTGGAGTCCAATTTTTGTTTAAATTTGTGCAACCATGCATTGGTTTAAGACTTTCTTTCATGGTTTATGGTTTTTCTTTTATTGTTTTTTTTTTACAAGATAATATGTAAATATACTTATAATGTAATATTCACTTGGACAAATAAGTTGTATATTTGTCCATGAATAGTGGGCATGTATCATGAAAAATATAGTAATGGCTGAATGTAACAGCCATTACATATTTTAACTATGCAACAGTATAGTATTAGGTAGTTTTATTTAATAGTGTTTGTTTGTTTTACTTCAATTTATTCTTGTGTGGCAAGTTCTTATATTTCTCTTTGGAAAAAATACTGTTACTTTGCATTCCAATAGACGCAACCAATCTTGACATAATTTGGTGCAAAAGTAGCTTACTATGCTGTAAAGACTGCTTAAGTAAAGTAAAACTTTATGGATCTGTTGAATGTCTTACCTGTGATTAAACTAAACTTAACAGTGAACTTTGGTGGAATCTTTGTGATCACATTCCCGCTGAGATCACAGCTCTTAAGCTCTGTGTGCCGCATAAGGTGGTACACTGCATCAGGAACTTGCATTAATTGACACTCTGACAGATCTGAAACAAGATTATTTCTTATAAACAAGGTTGTCTCACAAAGTTCAGTTGTCGATAGATAGGATGGATATATGGTATATAAGGATAGATAGGGATCCCTTAGACAGGGATATTTAAGGTCATTTGATTTGAGCATTAAAGACGATTTTACAATACATAATACAAATGTGTAAGCTCATCCAATAGGACATTATACATTTAAACTATTGTAAGTGATATTTACTAACTAGTTGGGCATATTCTGATAAACGATATGAGTTGAGAGCTGATTAAATGGTTGTATATTAGATGTTTAAAGAGTTACTTAATTTTATAAATAGTATAGTTAATTGTCAATGAAGTAAATGAATACTGTGCCCACATTTTAAGATCAAAAGATTGAGTAACTACAGTTATTAGTCATAATAAAGGAAAATTGACACTTTTTACAGTAGGTTTTGATTTTAATCAGTCTTTTATAAAATTATATCATTAATTTACAGCTTTTAAATGTTCTAAACATTCTAAAGCAGCTTGACTTTCTCTTTTATAAAATTTCCTTATGAGAAAATCAGATGTTACATTGTTCTTTAGACTCCTGTAAGTGATGTAGGTAAAAACTTAGGTACAATATCTAAGAGTACTGAAGAATGTGTAAAATGAGGTCACAATAGATAGGTACATTACCTAACTCTTGAGTTTCCTGAGCGTTTTCACATCTTGATATCACACGCGTAACAGCCGAAGCCATTATGTCTCCAAGGCACTATTTACTTCAGAACGAAACACTATACACTATCAAGGGACCCGTTTTCGCTTCCAACGTCTTTAAAATATTGCTTAGACTGTTCGTCTGGCTATTTTAAACACCCAGTTCTAATATTTCATCGAGTCCAGGGTGAATCTATTTATAAATCAATGTTAGTTTGCGCGAGGTTTGCGAACTGCTTACCTAACAGTAAATTGGTAATTATATTATTTTTGTAAGTTTTCTGTCCGCTGATTTGGATAAATAAAAAACAGTTAATAATTTTTTTGGTATGTACATAATTTCATAAGTGATAATTTTCTTCCTACTGTTCCTAACAAAATAGAAATCGAATTTCATTTCAATCTATGTTTTGACATTCTCGTCTTCGAAAGTTAATGTCAAAGTGACACTTGACGCTGTGACAGTACCATTGCCACATTATTTCGTTCAGAAATCAGAAATAAAACTGAAATAAATAGAACTGATATAATCAGTTCTATTTATTTAGTGAGCAAAAACGACTTTTGCTCACTGGTTTTAGGCAGTAAAGGCGCTCTTTTTGAGTTAGTGAGGTGAAAATAATTGTTCCACTAAGACTAACGCGTTTCTAGACGAGTTCACTTCATTGTTTAGTTACTTGACTTTTGATAAATTTTAGGTTTCCTCTCAAAATTATTATTTGTTTCTATTGGTCTTGGGCCTTAATGGCCTGGTCATGACTGTGTAGCTATTGTTGACCGTGACTTCAGCCGCGTGAATCGGGATTTTTCCAATAAAACCCTAATGAGAGTACTATGCATGTGTCTAAACGTTCGTCTCTATTCTAGTAATTACGGCACTCAGAGACGCTTGATCATTACTTATACCTAACTCATTGTACCTATAGATTTCAATACAAAATATACTTAAACCAAGGAGTTACTTAAGTAATGATTAGCTTATGACTTTGTCCGCTCCTTAAATTTTCCGGGATAAAAACTAGCTTATGTGCTATTCCAGACTATATATAATCTATCTCTGTGCAGATCCCTTCAGCCGATCTGGCGTGATTGATTAACAAACCATCCATCCATCCATTTCGCATATTTGTAGGTATACGAGTAGATTAGAAGTCAGTGCGGAAGTATGATACCTACAGAATACGCCCGACGAGCCTAGAGTAGGTAGACGTATTCGTACTCGTACTAATAATATGTAGCACGCAATAAATTCATGTGACTGAGCGACCGGTCCTTCCGCGTGTTAGCACATTCATTGTGCTCCACCGTCTTCCGGGAGTCGATATGGATGTAATGTGGAATGAGGAAAATCACAAAAAGCCTACTTAAACTGACTTAGATTCCACTTAATGAATGTAGCAGTGCGTGACAATCAACATACCCTGACAAATATATCTACATCCGAGTGTGTCAGTTCGTAAAATCAAGTACTTAGGTAAACAAAGCTTAGTAAATTACTATACCTATTTCCGAGACTTTGGTATGTGTTCCAAATTTCCTAATCTATTGAACAATTTAAATTGCGAAACCTCTTTTAAACACACATATTAATATGATATTTAATCGAAGTCAAGGATTAAATTCGAACAGGCACACGTTATGGAAATCAAGTCTGCGCAGAAGTACCTACCTAGGTACTACTTCTCCGAATCGCGTAGACGTACTACCTAGTCTATAAGTAGATACCTACAATATTAGGGATTATGATGTTTTACTCTACAATACTTAGCTGCCAAATGAGCTTTTTATTGAGGACTTGATGATGCTCGCATCGTCAGTTGCGTAGGAATTATTAAAAGAAAATTAAAGTCTCGTTACTCGTCTCTCCTCAGATTTTGAAATAAGTACAATATAGTACTTATAATAGTAATATATCCATGTTTAAACACGTTTTATTTATTTTATTCTATTAAAAGCTCTTGAATGCGATCTCACGTGGTGCTATAAGTGGTGATGCAGTCTGAGATGGTAGAGTAACCTGGTTGGGGCATGGCTAGTTACATTAAACCTATTAGGGACCTAAACAAATATTCCTAACTAATAGACGTCAATTTATTTAATTATCCCACATGAAATATCGCTTCATTTTGCTTTATTTATATTTTATAATTAAAATATGTTACTTAGTCTGTTAGTCTGACGAACAGAGGCATTCCTAGATTATTATCAACAGTAGTCTCGACTCTCGACCTCGGCAGTTTCAACATTAATGCGTTTAAGAGAGCAGAAAAACGCAAGTGTAACATATTTTGCACAATTTGAAAGATATTTTTTATAATATTATTTTTGTAACTAGCTTTCTTACTTAATCAAAGTTTCAAGGAAATGTTTGAGTTTTTCTATCAGTTATGAAGGTAGAACAAATTAATTAAATAAAAAATAAGTTTTGGAGTAACTATGTAGTTACTTACCTACATAGGCTTAAAACATACTTCATAGCTGTTAACCATTTTGCATAAATATGTATTATAATTATAGGTCACCTCAGTACGTGTTTAATACGTACTGAGGTGGTGTAGTACGTACGTACGTTGAATGCTACCTATAAAACCTATAATTCTGTTGTTAATCTGTTATCTTACATAGATCATCAATAATATGTAGATAGCTGAGCGTTTTATTGTCGTTCACTGGTTACACGGACCAACCACCCGTGGTAGGTTACCTACTGATTCATCATTTGATAACAATATCAATGCTGAATCATCATATTGATCTGATTGTAGTTTTATTATATATGGTAAACGGCAGATTATATACTTAGATAAGTATAAGTCACCTTTAGTAGGTAAACAACTGATGTCTTCGAGAAGGAGGTCAAGCCGTCTCCTAATCACTAGGGACATTATTTAATGGTAACACGTATTAATATGATATTTAATCGAAGTCAAGGATTAAATTCGAACAGGCACACGCTAGCGAAATCAAGTCTGCGCAGAAGTACCTACCTCTTTTAATCATATGTACTAGCATTAAGTTCTATTGTAGGTATTATTTTCGATAAATGTTTTTAAGAAAAGAGTGGAATATTAGATTTTAATATCTATTTATAATCAAAGATGATTTGTACTTGTTATATTATTTATTATGTAAATTATTACTTATTAGTTTATTATGTAAAATTATGATACGGAACCACACAATAGATATAGAGTACTTCAGTGACGACCACTTTTGTGTCGAAAAAAGTGACGACCAAAGTTGTCCGCACATCGCGACAAAGAACTGCTGAATACAATTTTTTAGTAGTTATTTCACGAAGGCGGTTTGCCTATGTTGAAAAATGCGAAAAATGCAAAATAAAAATGAAAAATTTGTAAAAAATGAATCCGGTCGACTCAGGCGCACAGAATGGCAGTTTCTTTGTATGCGTGCCGTTATGTGCGGTCAGCATTAGTACCTACTTAATTGATGGCGAATGAAATGCGGATGAATGATTTTGCGTCACTCAACACTCCTGCCTCATTGTTGCAACATTTTGTATGAAGTCATTTGTATGCTTCACGTTTACATCACTCGGTAATAAATTCAAGAAATTGTATTTACTACAGCAATAAGATTTATTATTGCCACATTTTCACAATTTTAGTAAGAAACCAAAGCTAGGTATATAGATAGGTACCTATATGTTATGCAAGTATTTGTCTATTATGGTCGTTTCGAATATACTAATTGCCCAATTCGTGAGTTTTTAAACTGTGATATGTTGAACAGGCTGTTTTTGAGCACTTTTTATGTTTTATAATTCCGAAATCATGAAAATCTTGAAAATCGGAAAAAGAGCCTTTTTCAAATGTATAGAGTCCGGAACTTGGAGTTACCGCTTACGAGTACCAAGCAATGACTGAGATGATACAACAACGTGGATGAAGAAGGCGGAGGACCGTGTTTGGTGGTTTTAAGAACAATACAGTCGTGCATTGTCAGAGTCAACATCTCCTGAAGATGCTCCGGTGCCGGAGTGAAACGTACGTTGAGAATAATTTGGAAGATGTATGTGGTGTGGTGAATATTGCAATTAGCAAGATACACAGTACACAGTACCCATATAGGTTTACCTACTGTGGCGGAATATTATAGCGAATTAAATGTCAAGTTCTTTCACTATCATGAACTTCCGCAATGTAGCGCCTGTTTCTATCAAATATTCTTCGGATAATCATACTTAATAATATTATAAGCGATTATTAGGAGCGATGGCCGCTGGACCCGGAAAGTTTTAAGAGTGGAGACCGCGTTTAGGTAAGCGTACCTAGTGTGGGGCGCCCACAAGCACGATGGATCGACGACATTAAGAGGGTGGCGGGAAGTGGCTGGATGAGGAAGGCTGGGGACTGGGTGTGGTGACGTTCTTTGGGAAAGGCCTACGTTCAGCAGTGGACGTCCACAGGCTGAAATGGCGACGATGATTATTCTTTAGGAGATGGCAATGTCCGCATACAAAGTTCGCCTAAAAACCAACCGTCATAAAACATATTTTATTACCGGGTTCAAACGACTTATTACGATACTCGAGAGCAGATTAAAACAACGTACACTTAACTTAACACTTACTTTTTATCCCGGAAAATTAAGTAGTTTCAGGGGGAATTAAATAAATTCATTCCACGCGGACGAAGTCGCGGGCATCAGCTAGTCTAGTATAAACGGATATTTAGATTAGATTAGAATAGAGATAGTGGGTCAAGGCCGTTCACGATCAGTTCATTGGCAAAACAAATTATCCACTAATTTCTTAATTGGCCTTGCTACCTACCCACGTAACCATCTACTTATGTTATATGTCACCGTAAGATTGCAAAAACCGTTAGATTGTAATCTAACTAGCGAAATTGTAAACTGTCGACAGATTGTGAACCGTTCAATGTAAATTTTTGAAATATTCATTGTATTTACCTTTTCTTGTCTATTTCTTGTAGGTTAGTTTAGGGTTCGACATAAATAACTTAATTTTATCGGGTTAATATACATAACAGATTACAATCTACCGAAAAATAATGCGTTAAATTGTAATCTGTCGACAGTTTACAATTTCGCTAGTGAGATTACAATCTAATGGTTTTTGCAATTTTACTGTGACATATGCACAACATTCTTACGACCAAATGGCACAGTGGTAAGAATGTCCGTCTTGGAAGCGAGAGGCAGGTTGTTCGATTTTATGAACTAATTTTTATAAGTAAGTACTTAAGTTAAAAAATATTTTAGGTGTAGGTACTTAAGTTAATATAAATGTGAAGCATCCCGGAAAATCCTAGAGATTCCACGGTTTTTTTTTATTTATTTATTTAACTAGTACCAAAAAGTTATAAAATAAGAAGAAAAACATACATAGTGGACAATGAAGCACTTATCTCTATAAGAGATCTCTACCAGTGACCCTTGCAGTGAGAGGGTTTTTATGAAAATCCTCATCTAGTCCGTCTAAAAATGTGGAACACTTGTGGAAAACTACTTAATAGTGTTCTAATTTTTGCAAGTGTGCCAGATTTGTTTGTGTTTATTATCCCAAAATGATAATTAATTTCGCTCTAGTTTTAGGACACTTTGTATTGAATCAAGAACACGTACGTACGAGTAGTACGTAGACGTACCTATTAAAATATATACCTAGTACCTATAACCTGCTCAATCTAAACAACGCAGTTGGATTGATAAGATAACGATATAAACAATAATTTAGCATAGATTCGCCGAAGTAGGTGAGTGCGATGAGATATATGCGAGATCCTTAATTTGATGACAAGAATAGAGATTTTTAATTAAACTTACATACCTACCTACATAATTAAATACATGGAAAATGTAAACTAACTCGAAAAAAATAAGAACTTAACAATTACAAGAGAACTCTATCAAACTGTAATAAACGCTACGAGTCTACCTACTTACTGTCTAACGGTGAAAGAAAACTTGTGTGAGAAATCCCTATATGTAATGATTGGCTCTATAACTATCTACTACGTTGCTACTATTCGCGGCATTATTTGCATCGCTCAGAAATGGCTGCAACGATTTTGATGCGGTTTATGGATTTAATTGAATATTTGTACAGAATAGTACCTTCTTACTGTAGTCGTGTAGTTATGCATCTACGAGATGTTTACGTGGTGGAGTTAGAATTTAGAAACCTAAGTTAGCGTAGATTTTAAAAATGAATCTACTGACCTAATTGACTATTTTCTTGCGCATCCTCACATCTGCTAACGACCCTGATAATGGCCCGTCCGGCCAGCCTCGCACAAATCATCATCGCTGGTGCCCGTGGATCTCCTTCTTCCGCCTCAGCAGGCATCCCGGTACCGTCATAGTCCGTAGGGGGCCTCATCACTGCACTTGATTTAACACTGCACTCCCAAGTCCAGAAAACACTAGCTTAGTTTTCACGATTGTCCGACGAGATTCAATCCAATAAGGCACAGTTAAGTATTTATTTACGTCTTTATTATTGTGTTTCACACCGCTCCGAAACGCGTAAGCGCCTGGGCGAACGGCAAGACTTGCAAATTCGAGCGCGGCGTTTGCACCCAGCCTTTATATCATCGCTAAAACAAAGAAGCATGGCGTGCGAGGGAGAGGGCAATAATAACAAAGTACATTCGTCCCGCTCCCACCGTCTACGCAGTTGACGCACGTTGGCTTTTCCGTTTTCGCTTTTCTCGAGGATGCCTGCAGGAAAATGTTTGGGTGACAGGAATCGTAAAATGTACTACGGAGTATCCACTACACGTTTATCATGATGATGGTTTATTGAATAGAAGCAGGCGTTACTTTGCGGAAGTCCATGATAGTGAATGAACTAGAAGTTTAATTCGCTATAATCCGCTACAGTACATCTCCTGAGGATGCTCCGGTGTCGGAGTGAAACGTACGTTGAGAGTGATTTGGAGGATTTGTGTGGTGTGGTGTTGTGCCTGTGCGAATTGCTGGGTGGTGGGTGTCGCATGTTGCAGGTGAAAGACACGCACTGTACCACACAGATTTGTCTACTGTAGCGGATTATAGCGAATTAAACTTCTAGTTCATTCACTATGATGATGGTTGTTTTTAACTAGGGGGGGCACCTACCGGGTCCAATTGTGAATATAAACCATCCCTCGCGGGACCGTGTGCTCACACAAAATTCCATCAGAATCGGTCCAGCCGTTCCGAGGTGAAGCGCTTACAATGCGCTGGCAATTGATTTCTAATAATGATTTATTAAATAAATAAATATATTCTATACTTACTTAGATTTAGTACATAGCTAGATGTTTCGATAATATTAATAATTAATATTATCGAATTATAAGAAATTATTTTGAATGTAATGTAAAGTATTTCCCTTGCAAAACTCAATATTATAGAGGCCATTGGCCGGCCTAATCTATTCTTAGTTTTATAACGCGGTAACATAGGCCTTACAACAACTCTTATATTATACCTACGAGTAGGTACGTACGTACTGAGTACCTTCAAAGTAAATATCAGTACAATCCATTTTATTTACTTCCTCTCATTTACTTACCTACTCTTCTTTTCCTGGACGGAATTATTTGGTGTAGCCTACATGATCGCACAACCACGATCGCCTGTTTACAACAAAAAAAAACAATTTTATGTACCTAATCACGGGCGATTGTGTACGAGTTCAATGTACAAGGATGGGCAGGATGGTCCAATGATTTTCCAGCCTAATTAACCGTGTGCCATCATGTGGATAGCCATCTTTATTGCAGAATTCGTATTGCAATATAATTTTAGCTTCTTTGGGTTTTAAATTGTAAAATGATTGCAATTATTAATTCTGTCACTACATTTTTAGTGTCACACCTCAACAGCACCAAAACTTGTTAAAAAAGCATGCCATAACACAATAAGACCTTGATTTATTAACCGGCAACCACAATGCATAATATAATATGCAAATAAGGAAGGAAACTCAATTAATCGCAGAATACCCACCAATCATGATATTTTACAATATAATATGTTTTCTACTTTCTTCTATTTCTTTCTTCCAAAAGCGTTTCCCTGTTTAACTTTTCCCGAATTCAATCTCCGAATCAGGAAAAGAAAAGTTCTGATAAATCAGAATGAACGCCAGGAAATTTCCCTTAGTGAAAAATCTTGTCCCTACTAATTACTTACTACCCATATTATGTGAAAGGTCGCCAATAGTAATTAATTGGTATATCCTTTGCATGGAAACATGCGCTGTTCTTTGTTTGAATGCGTGCGCCCTTTACCACGAGATAATATGAGCACGTTATTTATTGGCGTCAGGCGGAAAAGTCTGACGTCGAGCAGCGTCCGTTCAACGCACTGTTTTCATGTCTTGGCCAAACAGAGACGCAGATTTTCAACTTTAGCAACCTTGAACGTGTGCCAACGCTGTATATTCCCGAGTCCCGTGCAACTATTAAAATAGGTATATTATCCATTTATTTAGTTTCAAAATAACCAACAAGGAAGCGAAACTCGGATACAAGCGAGGCGACGGGTAACACTTATATTTTCCGAGAAGGTATTTTCCGCAATTTGCAAATATTAGGTAGACATGTAATCACAGATGAGTATGATACATTTATGTTCTATATCATACTATTTAGAGGTCGTCTAATCTTAAAATCATTTCCAATTCCAGTGTTCTATAGGTACTAACATGCAATGTTTAGTAAAACATGAATTCTACGGATCTACATAATGGCCAACTAAGCGCATGACACGCGAAAATTCAGTATCAGTAAGGCGACTTTATTCTTAGATTAAACGCTCTATGTATTTAACAGTAAATCGGAACTCGGAAGTAGATCATTATCCCTTATTTGAAATACAATTGCAAGGAGAGATAATTGATTATCATCAGTTTATGGTCCGGTAGTATTTTTCTGCTTGTCTCCTATAAGTCATAATATTATACTATTTAGACATTGCTATAGGTTTCTTTCCAATATATTAATTCAATAGGTAGTATGTGTAGCAGTATATCAAAGTTGCATTCCGTACCTACGTAACTAAGTTTATTAGGTTTTGGTATAGGTAGGTATTAAAATTCTACATCAATGGTTTTTGTACTAAATTCAAAAAAGAAAAACCTGTCAAAAAACTTACCGAATACTTAGATACCAAATAGTATTGAAGCACGTGCTTCAATTTAAATATCCATGTAAAGAAAAATAGAAATTCGATGTCATTACGGGCGACCCAGCGAGTTAAATTAGGCATATTTTACCTACCTATCTAATAAGGATGTGATGATAATATGGCAATACATATTAATTGCTATTTCTTATTAGAACGAATTCACACAATTTTTGCGAATAAGTATCTGGATATTGTAACTTTTAACTGCACAGACATCCTGCACAACTTGATTGCGTACCTATATATTACTTAAAGCAGATTTTAATCATTTTAACCTTGTTAATCTTACTATATACATACGAAAGTGGCTTCCTTCTCTCACGGCCTAGTTCGAGACGAGCGATTATTGGGAGCATAGATAAATTCTACGTTGCGGTGTAATAATTTCGTCACAGCAGCTCACACACACGCGGCGTGATGTGGTGTTAGCCATTTCAAATTTCCGTATCCATATTCCATACTAATCATATTTTATCTGGGTGTCTGCTTTGTTGTTATGGCCCGTCTTTTCATCTTATCGGTATCGAGATAAGTTGCATCCACGAAAATTAAAAAAAAAAGGTCTATTGTCTACGGTTCATGAGATACGGTACAGCCCGTTGATAGACGGACGACGAGCGCATACATAAATCTGAAAGTCAGAACTGCGTGCCCAGGGATCGAACCCGCGACCCCGTATAGGTCTGCTTCCGCTTTATTAAGATCTAGATTCTAGATGCCTCGTTGGTCTAGTGTTCGACTGCGGCCGACGAGGTCCCGGGTTCGAGTCCCGGGTCGGGCCATAATTAAGTATTGGGGTTTTCTGAGTAGAAATTCTCAGTACTAGCCCGGAGTTAGAAAGATGGCGGTGTTTCGCCACCGTGCCTCGGAGAGCACGTTAAGCCATCCGTCCCGGTTATTATCACTAGCACGATAATAGTCGTTAAATCCCGCCTACCCGCATTGTAGCAGAGTGGTGGTTCTAAGCTCTAATTCCCTCTCTCCTATGAGAGTGGAGGCCTGTGCCCAGAAGTGGGACGTTATTGGGCTGTAGTGGTGGTGGTGGTAGATTCTAGATGATGCCCACGACTCCCTCCGCGTGGGGTTTATATTTAAGCGAAAATTTATACGCATAATTTTCCCGGATAAAAAGAAGCCCCGGGATGCAACCTATCCCTAAGTAGATAAAAATCCACCAAAATCGGTTGCAAAAATGGGCCGTGAAAGCGTAGCATACAGACAGACTATCATTAGCACGTAGACCGTAGTTAGACGTTTTGCTACCTTAATCTTTTGATCGTGATTCGTGAGGGCAATGATTGATGCAGCTCTTCCGTAATGGACCAGCTGGTCACAATCACAACGACCGCGCGTTGTTTTTGAAAAATGACGCACCAAATTTTCCGCCGCAAGTCACTCCCCGACCGCTGATGTTTCGCAGAAGTTTTTCATCGCAACACTGAGGTCGATCCTTTGTGCTATTTCAGGAAAACTTGGGAAACTGCCAAACCTCTCTCCAAACGGACATTTCGACGCAGTTCAAAATGCGAGAGCGGTCTTTGATCTGATGCTGTATTGTGGTAAAATAGGTTTTATACCGCTCGGAATAAGAGATAACGTAACAAATTTTTGCTGCTACAAATTTTCGAAGTCTCTTTGTTTAAATAATACTAATATCGAGGTGAGTAAAATATGATTTTGCTCATCTCGATTTTTTGGGTAGGTAGGTAGGATTTTTTAAGTATGCTATATACTACTAATACGTAATATAGTACAGGTAGCTAGGTTTTCTAATACTTATAGGTTGGTATAGGTAACAGCTACTTAGAGCTACGGCTATAATGATGCCTCTTTCTAGTATTTATAATTGCAAGAATATTAAAATAATTGGCCTTATGAAATATTTTTACTTCATAGCAATTTATTAATATGAAAAACGCGTCCAGGGGTGAAGGCAATACATTTTTTACTCAAAATCTAATCTAAAAACCTCTGTAGATTCTCAATATAAAATCATTAGATTTAGGGAAATGAATTTCCACGTGCACATTTTATAGCAATGAGCACATATCACATAGCACATTTCCGCTATAAACCCTGACGGTCAACTTTATGAAGTAGGTATCAAATACATCAACACTAAACGGTTGTAAACTATTAATATATAGCGACGCCATGCCATACAAACGTACACTGCAATTATACCCATTACACAGACAGTTACAGGTTACAGCAGGTATTATATCCCGTACGGGGCATTTTGCTTTGCGTCTATCGCCTTTCATCTGTGCAAACTGTTGCTGTGCAAAAACACAAAGGCCAACTTGCACAAGGGCTCTTAAATTAAAATACTGTCACTTTTTTGAAACTGACTGACTGACTTGACTTTTGTTCTTGCCAAAAAGTGACAGCAATAACAAATTTAACTTTAAAAATCCTTGACCAAGCGGCCCTATAGCTACAAACGGCTTAATCTTTCTATTACATTTTGACTAGCATATTCTAGGGTTGCCAAGAAAAAGACAGGAACAAAAATTGGCACTCACAGTGACTGCCAATAGAAGTGAAAACGAATATTCTAAATTTTTTCTAATAAAAAAAAAATAATAATAAAAATATTTAGAATATAAACCTTAAAACTAAAGCATTAAAGTTTAATTACGAATGTACCATATTTATAATTAAGAGTTAAAACCTTTTGTCTTTTTTTTTTTTTTTTTTTTTTTAATCTCTATTTATTAAAGAGGGTTTGTTCAATATTGAACATGACACCCTCATAGGAACAAAATCATTATTTCACTGCCTACGCTTAACATATGTTTTATAAATCTCGTACAGCGCCCTGGCCTCCTCTGATAAGGGGTAAGCCAGGACACTGTTACATACAGACAAATCCCGCAAATCAGTTGTCTTATGAAGAACATTTTTCCACAGGTTCCACATTTTTACCCCCTACCAAAAATTGCTCAACGCGCCTAAAGAAGTTTTCGCTTCAAAAAGGTTTGGTGGCAAGTCGACTTAGGTGGAGACAACAACAAAACAATCATGTACAACAAACAATGGTTTAATGACATCAAGTGTTGCCGTCGGCGGCGCGCTGTTGAGCCAGTTGCGCAGCCGCACAGCAGTGCAGCATGAGCGCAGTGAGCGCACAGGCGCGGCCCTCCCCACCATCCTCGCCGCCGGCGTCCAGCGCTGACAACTCTTCGCGGACTGCTTGGAGCTGGGGCGAATGAACAAACCATTAAGTACCTTCAAAGCCTAAAGTTTTTTCACAGTTCTGCAATCTAAACTCCAGGGTATAAACCATTACCTTCAAAGCCTAAAGTTTCTTCAAAGTTCTGCAGCCTAAAACACAGGGCATCCTAAATTAGACAGACCGACTTTAGACTTTAGATTGTATTTGTAGACCTAAGACTTACTTTTGTAAATTGTGGAACCAATATAAGGTATCATGGGACACCCTCCGAGCCAGTATTTTTTTTTCGTATTCTGAGAGAGTGCAAAAGTAATATTTATGTAGATATTTATTTGCCTATACAAGTGACCGGGCGCTTTAAATCATGCATGACGATTCATTTTTCGCCATTCCAAACGTTTGTATTAAAACTTTGCGTCCAAAAGAATTCTAGTCATGTCAATAAATGTAGATTTCTCCTTCTTCTTTTTGGTGCCTTTCGTATTGAAGCTCGGCTACTAAATTCAAATTTTCCTTCAAATTCAATTCGAATTAGGGCTTCCCTATTCAACGCAAAAGCTTTCTGTCAAAAGGTTTGTTTACTTGGCAGGTTCAGAAACAGATCCTAAAAATTCGGTTAACATGATGCATCAAGTCTATGCACTAAAGCTAGCTAGAAGTACTAAAAGTCGCGAATGTTGTAGGGACAATGCTTTACCAAAGGTAACAAGAAAATAATCTCTAGGTAGATGTCACCTCTACCTTTTTTATATGACTGCCTGAAAAAAGGAGTATATCGTTTTCAGGGTTCATGTATGTATGTATGTATGTGAGTTTGTATATTCCACCATAACTTCTATACGCCTGAACCGATTTTGATAAATGAGGTATCGTTAGAATCCTCAGTTTATTCCGGGTGACATAGGCTAGTAAAATTTAAAAAAAAATTGCTGGGGTGACCATGGTCCCACATTAAAGACTAAAGTTGAAAAAAAATAATTCGAAAACAAGATTAACTATATAATCATCATCTAGAAAATTATGAGTAGATTCCAAAAATATATAACACTATATTTCAATATCCAGTGATTCCAAAAAAATATCATTTACAAAAATTTAAATAAGATTCTAATTTAACTAGATTAATTTAGATTTTTAACTTTTTAGTTCGTTTTTTGGCAGGGCAGTCGTGTTTTTGATTTTTTTTAATTATGACTTGTTTTCCCTGAAATTATATTCGTAGTTGGGTAACAGTTTTTTGATTAATACGCCTTACTGCTTATTTTAGTAAAGTAAGGTAAAAAGCCAAAATGCCGGACTGGAGCTGGTTGGTGTTGGCAGCGCTCTTCGGGGCTGTTTCGGCACTCTCCGTGCCGCTGGCCCTGCTGCTGTACTTCGTGAGACCTTTCGACAAACCAAAGGTGCCGGCTGAGGAAGACTTCTGCCTACCTATCACCCTACCCCCGGTAAGTTTAACTTTTTAGTTCGTTTTTTGGCAGGGCAGTAGTGTTTTTAAATTTTTTAAATTCTGACTTGTTAAATCTTACCATTTCATGTATCTGTGCGGGGGTGAGTTTGGCCGCGAGGTCCGGGGCGGAGTCCCTGGCGGCTGCTAAGAGAGCGTCTGGTGGCAGGCCGCTGCGGAGTGCGGGCTGCAGGATAGCGCTGACCCCCGCGCGCGCAAGCCATGACGTGCCACAACCGCTGAACGGATTTCCCGTTTCCAGCGACTGTTTTCTGTGTAAAACCCAGTATGGCTAGCATGTGCACTAAGGGTAAAATTATGTCTACCCGTTATCGCTATTTGTCTACCGAAGCTAACATGGTTACTTGTCTCGTTACGTCAATAGTAGAGATAAAAGTAATGTTTCTTAACTGTGGTATTTTTCTCTACGAACCTTTACATGCCGACCATTTTTTTTCTTGTAATATACCGCATTTTGTGCATGTTAGGGTAAATGATTTGCCGGCAACGACAACATCTCTCTCTCTCTCTCGCGAGATAATCTCATTGTGCGCATGCTAAGCACACAGGTCAGACTGCTGAAGGTCTATTCTAAGTCGCATCTTAAAATTTAATCGACCCAGTTCTGTTACTTAGTCCATAAAAAATAAAAACAATTTTATATTTTTTATTAGGTACGTTACGTTTAAGAACGTATCTAAGAGTAGTCTACCTACCTAGACTCGGCGAATGACAGTATTTACACTTATGGCACACTTATTATGTACCTTTGAGGACCTTGGTAGGTTGGCATACCTAGACTAGGACAGGTAGATACTATTTAGTCTTGCATGCCAAGGCTTTAGGGCTACAACTTTATGATTTACTAGCGAATGCTCGCGACTTCGTCTGCGTGGTTTTAAGTTTTTTTAAGAGTATTTGGGGTAGGATAGATACTCAACAATTTGTTCTTTTTCTCGAGACCTTTTGAATTTTTAGGGGAATCTTCTAAAAAGATATAGGTATTGTATCTTCTACGTACTTATTCTCACAATATTTCAAAATCCACCAGACTACAAAGCTTTATTCCTCAAAGAGTTGTTTGTCTCGTCCCTAATGATCCTCCCACGCCTCGTCAAAAGTCATGGCCAAGACGTAGATAATTGGTAATTACCTAATCTTGGAATGTTTGTACCGTACAGCGAAGTTATACGAAAATAGAGAGCACAGGATAATTTTTCCAAGGAAAGACAATGCTGAAGATGATTTAATTACGCATAAGTTCAAGGTTTATACTTTCTGGCGCCATTGCGGTCAATCCCCTCGGTGAGAGAGATCAACTAACTGGTCAGAGTTTGCATTGCGTTTACATGACGCTTCAAAGATAGTGAAATATCTCTCTGAATGAAACATTTTGATATTAGAACCAGGTTGTTGGTAGTTGTTACTTAAAAAGTAGCTAAAATGGGGTATTTTTTTTTGTCAGACAGGAACGTGGTTGAAATAAAATATTGCAGCTGGCCTTCTTTCTCAGAGCAAAATATTTAGTATTATATTAAACTCGAAACGTCAAGACCAATCTGATACACGTATGCCTGAGGCATGACCGCACTTGTAACTTATTTGCTGTCTGCTTTCCCACAACACGGAACTGCAGTCTAGAACTATTTAAGATCAACCCCAACGCACTCTCAAATAACCGTTACCTACCTAGAATTTTGTAGAGTAGTCCTTAGGTACTGTACCTGGGAGTGTGACTGGGCGAAGGTGGCAAAGATCGTGAAGATGCATTGCTCCTTGGCGCATACAAGGAATGGGCTGAGCCTGCGCGACGAAGCCCTGCCACCAGGGCGCTCATTGCACCACCGCCTTCAGAGAAAAACAGAACCTTCGCTGATTGGCTGACAGTGTTGTTCAATATCGGTAGGTCAAGATTCCTTGGTTGGTTTATATCTGTCACCGTAACATTGTAAAAACCGTTATATTATAATCTAACAAGCGAAAATCTAAACTGTCGAAAGATTAGAATTTAACGCATTATTTTCCGGTAGATTGTAATCTGATAGGTATTTAAACCCGATAAAACCTAAGTGCACTACCTGTTTGTTTATGTCGAACCCTGACCTAACCTACAAGAAAGAGACAAGAAAACGTAAATAAAATGAATATTTCAAAAATTTACACTCAGAACATTGAACAGTTTACAATCTTCCGACAGTTTAGAATTTCGCGAGTTAGATTATAGTCTAACGGTTTTTACAATCTTACGGTGACATATCGATTTTGTATCCTGAACATGGGAAAAGACTCGAGGAGCAATCAAAGAACAGTTTTGTGTGACACAATTGCAATGTACTCAAGCGTATGAGTGTAACCATCGACCTATGGAACCGCACCTTATGCGATGCGTCACCATGTAGGTAACGGTGGCACGTCATATTAATAAATTGCAGCAGGGCGACCGCGTATCTTCTGCATCAATCATTGTTACAGTATCAATTGTTGTGATTGGCTGAATTTATGGTATTCCTGCTGCGTCAATGGATTTTGTCCAATAGTGGAAGAGTGTTATCAAATCAGAGGTGATTGCGATCGTTACACTGTAGCTGTCAGAGATACGCGGTCGCCCAGCAGGTTTAAGTTGGATTTAAAATATGTAACACTTCAGAACACTGTAGTTCATTTGCTCCTTTATTAAGAGAAAGAAAACAGGTTTACTGATTGCTGGAAATGCTCTTAGTTATCGAAGTATCCGGAAGATGACTAAGTAAGTGCTGAATCAGCTAGCTATACAAAATCCACTTGCCGTTTTACGTATAGGAGAATATTTAAAGTGGTTCAAGCGTTTGGTACGGTTAGCAACCATATCAGATATGGTGTTATAATTATATAAAAGGTAGCTTTAATCATTCACAGAACTACTTGTAGGAACCGCTTCAAATTTGTTATTGTATAAAGTGCTTGTCATAATATAGTCATATATTTGAAATAAATGAATTGTCAGTATTAATGATTCTTCGTGAGAATGTTGTATCATTTTAATTGTTTGATTTCTTTTCCGTAATAAATATATTCATGTATTTTCGTTACGGGCAATTATCAAAAAATGTAGCGAAAGTACAATAACATAATATTGTACAGTTTTACTTTTACATTCGATTAAAGTACCTATATATCGGTAACTTTTACATAACTAAATAATTATTATTATGTATTGAGGTTGGCATAGGTATGGCATATTTCGAAGTCATGTAAAGTGCTTAATTGGTATTCCATAATGTATGTTAGAAATTGCTGTTTTGTGTAAAGTCATTCCTCAATCTAATGAAATAGTGAATGTCGAATTAACCTGAATTGTTTTCTGTGTCATGTAAAAATAGAGTGTATTTTCGATTGACACCAGCAACATAGCCTAGAGTCTCATCGGCTGACGGCAACATCACGGAGATTGTCAGATAACATACAAGAGTTATATTGCATTGTCTTTCAGTTACAAAATGTGACTCATTATCCTTGAAATTAAATTAACTAGACCGTACATTTTACTCTAATTGTTATTTTAGTTTGCTAATAAGTTAGGGTCTTTTTCAGGTTGCACAACAACATATACTCGTATAGGCATGTTGGGTAAAACGAATATATATATTTCTAGGAAGGCTAGAGGGTCTTAATTGGATGCGCTCGATAAATCAGGCAACTACTTATAAACAGCTAGTGTAATTTGATGTATATAATAAAGCACCTAGCTTCCTAATAGCAATATGAAGTCTAATTCTAAATCAATTTATTAAGTATGCCATGTGAGTACTGTAGTCTGTAACTAAATAGCGAAATGTTCCTATGAATTTGCTGTACCTACTCATCAATATGCCTACGGTAATAAAGATTCTACATGTAAGTAGGTATAGCTTTGGTATTTTTTTATTTGGTGGTTTCTTTGTGAGAAAAATTTCCTACTTTATATATCTTTTTTTTATTTACTACTTAAAAGGATACTCAAAGGGATGACCTTAACGCCTTTTTCTAGAGTTTAGACCATCCATTTCGAATTTTTATGTTTCCTAGATTTATGATAATTCCAAATTAATGTAGGCAAACAAATGTCCGAATAACTTTATAGGTTTGCTAACCCTTTTTATGGTTTAATTACTGAACAGCATTTATGTTTTGTATTCGTTAGCATTATTTTTCTTCATAAAATAATTAATCTATATTGTCAATTAAAAAACTAACTCTCTAAAAGGAACTGCAGTAATGGAAAACAGATGTCTAAAAGGGCTTTCAAGGCATCCAACTAGCATGATGACTAAGGATAGAACTAATGGCGATAACATACTTACGTTCGAAAACTCAAACGCATCTTAATATAATTTAAGTAACTGGTTTTGAAATTTTTTCTATCCAAAGCCGAAATTCTAGCAAAGCTTAACTAATCAGAGCAAAGCAAAGATGTTGGCTTCGTATAAAACGGATTTCGGTTTTCGCATCAATATCCAGGCACTACATATTAAGTGCTCTCAGATATATAAAAATACGTTTCTGTATTTGACCGATTATCACGCGATCTGACTCAACGCCAAGCGACTTCAGTTGAGCCAAATAAATTATACTTAGTATTGGAAAAATGAACATTTGAATTTTTTTACGATCACAAGTTGACAATTAACTGCGATCCCAAGTGAAAATGTAGTCCAACTACCCCTAACAGGTTACCCTACTATCAACTTAGACTGCATCATCATGCATTTATAATAAAAAGTATAAATTAAGTGTATGTGTGCAAATCACACACGGCAGAAGTGTAACTTCAGAAAAGTAGCCTACGAGAGCATCAGACAAAGGTAACTTGTATTCTATCTTATTCTCTCGCAGGCTAAATCCTTTTATGAATATGTATGTCTTTCTTCAGTGTCGCTTTTTCGTTTTATAGAATTTTCAAATCACGATTCTAAAGAAGTTTCACTTCAAAAACTAACTTGGACAATCAGGCGGCAATTGGAATAGAGTTATATTAATTGGATTAATAGCTAAAAGAAAATAGCTTCCATGATTTTTTGCAGTTGCATTGCTGCAGTATGATTTAGTCATAGAATTTGATTTGACTCATCAGGGCATCGCATCACCGTGGTCGTCACCGCGTCGTAAGTATGTTGCCACCCTAATTCAGAAGGAAATAAACATCCAACGAAACAAATGATTCGCAGAATCTTCCGCGAATCTACAAGATCTGGGGCAAAACACTGAGATTGAGAAAAACCTGAGTATATTTGTGTTGGTACGTGTCAGGAGAGGCCGGGTGTGTTAATAACGTTTTCGTCAGCATTCGAGAAGCTCGTCTGTGCAAAGAAAAACGAGATATGTAACAATCAAGATTTGGATATTGATTTGATTAGATTTTGAATCAAGTTTGTTGACCAAATGTTGTATATTAATTTTAAAAAAATTAGATATACAATTTTTTACAGGAACATAAGGCACGCCCAAAGTTGAACATGACGTGATGAAGTTGTGAGCTGTAAGTTTATAATAAATTTGAGAAGTTGGCGAACATATTTACTCTAACGAACTGCTTTTTCTGAGATTTTTAGAGCCCAAAACAAAACAAGCAGTTTGGGCTCTTAGACATTATTTTTAAAAATAATTTATTGGTAAAAAGGGCATTTAAAAAAAACTGATAAAAACTTTCATAATATTCTCCTGCATTTTTGTTTATTGGGATACGACAGTTTCTGTTTGCCAGCTTCTCATTTTTACAGTATTTAACAGACCTTGCAGATTGCAGCCCTTTTTTAATAAATATACTAAGGCTCAAGGCGTACTGCGGTAGAGTTAAAACAAAAAAAACGCCTTCTAAACATAACGATGTCATACAAATGTGTTCAATACGAAGTGGAGTTAAAGTCTAATTTACTTTGAAATGTTTTAGAATTGAAGTCACGAATCACTTTGCTTCTGTAGTCTGCCGCGGTTTGCCTTGAGCGATACGGTATGTACACTATTCTGCAGCAACTAAATAGCTTTAAATATAATATGTACATTACATAGATATATTTATCTATACAGTTTTGTTTTACCTTCTTCTTGAACATCCAAGGAATCCTTTCTTTCGCATTTCTCGTCATCATCTGAGTAAGGATCTAGAGTGTTGTCAGGTTCAGTCATGGTCAGCTCCGGAGGTGGGCAGCCTACTCCTGAGGACTGATCTGAAAGGATTTAATATCTTTATTATAAAGGTTTTAATCTTTCTTCATAATAAGACGGTGAATGCAATCTCCGTGAAAGAATAAAATGAAAAGGCAATATTTTTTAAATTGCGTATCCTTTCGAAAATGAGAAATAGTTATTTGTGTTATATGGGGCCAAAGAAAATTTTTGTCCCCCGAGGGCGCTATTTTGAATTCAGAGCGAAGTGAAGGATTCTAAAGTAGAATCCTGAGCGTAGCGAGGAATCCAATATACGCCGCCCGAGAACAAAAAATTTGGCCCCGAGTGACACACACTATTTTTCATCATTACGTATGAGCAAAAGCTAGGAGTATTAGGCCTATTACAGCTGCTAGTTAGAGCGTCGCTTATTACACAGCAATAAGGACCACTTTAGGGATCCTTTCTCCCTATTTCTTATTACACTACACTGATTCAAGAGTAATGGTCAACGTACTATGCATGGACATTACCTATACGTTTAAGCACCAATCAGAAACACGAACGCGCACCAATCAGAACAGAGAAATGAAAAGTCCCATGGGCCTAAAAATTACATTTTGCTTCCGCTATCCTCTGAAGCCAATATTCGTTTTTCGAATAGGTATGATGAAAAAAACATTTCTCTAATTTGGTAGAAATTTCGCAGAAAAATTCACCTTTTTGTAACGAGAAAATCAAAAGTAAAGGAAGAAAATTCTCTCCAGTGATATCGATGACCCACTTGGTGGGATACAATTACCTAGTGATACATTCACGTGCATTTTCAGTTTTCACGCATTCTAAATCAAGAGTGAATAGGCATCTTCTAGGCAAGCGCTGGCTCATCAAACCTTAGGCTGCATCACTAGTTTTTTTAAATTCCGCTACGACTTAGCCCTTGACTACGATCTCACCAGATGGTAAGTGATGATGGAGTCTAAGATGGTAGCGGATTAGCGGGTACGTCTTTTCCGCGGTAGGGTGGTAACTAGCCTCCTACCGAGCATGTCAGGTTGTAGCCAAGAACATGTATATTAATATGTATAAATGAATTATTAAAAAAATCTTGATTTACGGTCTTGATTCTAGAACATGCGATCATTGTAATATTTTAAGTCTGTTGGCCGTCACTCTATTTTGAAATACCTTGCATTACAAGTAATCTTCATTAAAATTATGAAAGTCATTTCAAATTGGATTGACCTAGCAATTTCCTTTCATTACTTCACATATAATATAACATTCCATGTGTATTCGAGATAAAAGCGCGTTCTATGTCTTATATGAGTATCCATAAATAGCGTGGAATAAAAAGCAGCAGATCAATAGCAAATTGCAATCATGTTTGTCACAATTTGCTTCCGCCTCTTTCGTACATAACGTTAGGGCTTGTATGCACTATGAGATATAGCCGCGAGTTTATTTTTGTGTCGCTTATAAAGTGAGAACGTATTCGTTAGGCTCGCTTGACGATTCAAATGCACTTGTAAAAGTTTATTTAAGTAAATAACAAATATTTGAAGTAAAGAAATAAAAACTAGAAACTTACTTATTAACGTGCGTGATACGCAGGCATGTTTTGCGTCAGAATACTATTTCTGTGATTACCAAAATTAACATATGCGTCTCAAAATATATAGTAGGTACGTCCGATGATAAGTAACAATAAGTATTCCTACTTAAACTATACAAGCTTTTAATTTCCAGAAGTATATATTTTTTTACATAGACCACTCAACAATTTCACCTTACTTTCAAGAAAAGTTGGAATTTCTATTTGAGTGATTTTGGACATCTTAATTGAGACGTAAAGCGCAGGAAAAGCTATTAAATTTTAAGTCCATAGTTATAGCCCTCAACCATTCTGACATTCATGTTCCAAAACACAAAGCAGAATTCCTTCATTTATTAACATGTTTTCCGCACCAAAAGTTAAGGAACTACGTTTTGGCCTTGTTTTGGTTTTTAAATATCTTTGTTGACATTTCGCCAAGTCGCAAACGAGAAGAAAGACGCACATTTCGTTAATGCGGCCAATGACCTAAGTCTTAAAGATCTCATACTGAGTTATCCAGTTTAAGATTTTATATAGTTAATAATTGGAGATTATTAAAACGTAAAATTATCATTTGATATGGACGTCCCTTGAGTAACTAAATACTTGTCTTCTTACGTCTGAGCGCAAGTTATAGTTTTTTTTTTGTCGTCTTTCCTCATTCCAAAAAGAATTAAAGAAATTTTATATATTACTGCCTCTCGTATTAAGTACCCCCTAACCAGAATTAAGGTTGCTTCTTAGGGGCAATGGTCACCTAGTTCAGCCCTCATTCAGCTGGTATACGTTGCACCTTAGAATTAATTTATGCGTTACTAATAAGAATTTAGTTAAGTAGTATGTATCTGTTGAAATAATTTCTGGTGTAGTCTACTAAATCCTTTTCATAGTTTACATTGCTAAATAATTTTCTTTAATGTATTGCGACGAGAATATTTTAAAAAGAAAATAAAAACATTAAAAACCGCTTTCCGCGGAATCCAGAACATGTAATTTCGAAGAATTTAAGAGATGCGGGAGTGTTGAAATCTAAGGCCATAAATCTTTTCTCGGGAGTTTTTTATGAAAGCTTCCTTGCGTGTTTATATAAAGTGAAAATCGGAAACTAACTTAAACGAGAGCAGGTATGTACTTATAACAAAACGAAAATAGACTATACTCTACACTAGCGCCTTTAACGGTAAATTTAAACGCAGGAGCCCCCATTGAATGATATTACCTCGATCTTGTTTCGGGACACAGGGCGAAGTCTCCTGACACTTCGTAACGCATTTCTTGTGACAGCATAGACCGCAGTTGCGGCACTGCATTGCGTCTTTGAGCCAAATCTAGGACAAACCAATTAGTTTTTAATAACCTCGAAGTGTAACAGACTCGAGATTTGTAGAGGATAAGCTATTGCTGCTAAGAAATTATATTTAGGTAATAATGTAGTATGTATTTGTAATTTCGGACATAATTCACTTCCTTTGAGATATTATTATCTAGTTCAAGATTAAGATGTTCTAGGCTTGATACATAGATCTACAATTGGTTAACAGGCTTGATACATAGATTTACAATTGGTTAACTTATCACGCATACCAACAATCTATACTCAATCTAACTTAATATTATAAATGCGAAAGTGTGTTTGTTTGTTGGTTTATTGGTCTGTTGGTTTGTACTTCAATCACGCCGCAACGGAGCAACGGATCGACTTGATTTTTGGCATGGATATTATAGTTGAGGACCTGGAGTGTGACATAGGCTACTTTTTATCCCGGAAAATTAAGGAGTTCAACCGGTTTTTGTCTTTGTCGAACACCCTTTTTAGTCTTAGTCTGAGATCTATATAGCGAACTTTGACTTTGCATGGTTAAAACGAGACAGATTTATGTTACTCAAATAAGTCTACCTCGTTTTAACTATAAGTAAAGTCTGAGCCAAGTCAAAGTTCGCACTATAGATCTCAGCATTAGACAGAATTAGTACCTTCTGGATCGATTTTAGGATGCTAAATAGGTGATGAAAATTATTTTGATGACATATAATTAATCAAATGAGCATAATTAAACGCTCCAAAGAATTTCGAAGTTACAGCACTTTAGAGTTAAAACGAGATGGATTTATGTGAGTAACATAAATCCGTCTCGTTTTATCCATGTCTTAAGTCTAAGCAAAGACAAAGTTCGCTCTATAAATCTCACTAAGACTAAAATGGGTGTTCGACAAAGACAAAAACCGGTTGATTCATATATGATTGCATTGATTAGCACTTCGTCCGCGTGGTTTAAGCTTTTTTTATTCCCGCGGAATCTCCTTAATTTTCGGATAAAAAGTAGCCTATGTCACACTCCTCCTATTACCCATGCCAAAAATCAAGTCGATCCGTTGCTCCATTGCGGCGTGATTGAAAGACAAACCAACAAACCAAGAAACCAACAAACAAACACACTTTCGCATTTATAATAGGTATTAGTATGATACAAGGAGCGAATCTGGGCTTCTTTTAATCACAGAAAACCAAGAATTTCTATCAGACTTTTTGACTAATAGAGACTAGTGGTAGAAGTACTCTTTTTAGGGATCGGCTGAAAATCAGCGCTGAGCCGTTGCCCTTTTTGGAATTATCTTGTCACAGTCTAGTTCGTAAGTTATTTTTTTTTTACTACTAGTAGGTTTGTGTTTGTACCTTCACTGTGTATGGTAACTCCAAATAAAGATTTTATTTATTTATTTATTCAAGTAGAATGGTAGAAATAGTAATTTGGCTATATAATATACCTTCTTGTTACAAAAGTCGCACTGCGTTGATCTATGGAAGTGCGTCCGCACAAAGTCATGAACAGTTCTAGCGGGTTGGCTTCTCGGCTGGTTGTTCTTGGGCGCTGGACGGGGAACCCTTGCGTTCCCAGCGTCTTCCCACTCCCACCACACCAGCGCATCCCCGAAACATAGGCACGGCTCGAAACCGGCGTGCGATGCTAGCTTGTGAGTTTTACTGAAATTAGGAATCTGATTCAATGTACCTTTTTTTTTTATCCAGCACAAGTTAGCCCTTGACTGCGATCTCACCTGATGGTAAGTGATGATGCAGTCTAAGATGGTAGCGGGATAACCTGTTAGGGGTATGGCAGTTATATTAAACCCATACCACTATTTGGTTTCTACACGGCATCGTACCGGAACGCGTAATCGCTTGGCGGCACGTCTTTGCCGGTAGGGTGGTAAATAGCCACGGCCGAAGCCTCCCACCAGGCCAGACCAGGGAAAATCAGAAATTATATATTCCCAAATTGACCCTGCCGGGAATCGAACCCGGGACCTCCGCACGTTAAGACAACAGCGCTACATACTGCGCCACGGAGGTCGTCGACTCTGGCTATAATCAGTGGCGTGCAGTTCATAGAGGCGTAAAAGCACTGCTTACCCAAATGAAAATACGTCAATGCTCATTTTTCATCCAAACAGCTAGTAAATAGGTATTTTGACTAACTAATGCCTACCTTAGCTTCAAAAGCTGTGCACGCCACTGGCTATAATAAATTACCGAAAAAACTCAAATAACTCAATTTACCATTATTTAAAAAAGGGCTTTTCGAATATCTTTTAGAACATTGTTTTTATTCGGTACAAGAATTCCTTAAATGAGAATATATTACTTCAATATCTGGACGTCGGTAACGGTAAAATACGCTTGTACTTATTAATCTAATAACGTCTATGTCTGTACCATATTTTTCTAAATAAACATTTACTTTACTATAAATAATAATTGTGTAAAGTGAACGCCATTCGGGACGGGGTTTGTTTGAACCCATACATAATTACAATTCGGGTATCTTTTAATCAATAGGCATCTTCTAGGCAAGCGCGTCTCATCTTAGGCCGCATCATCACTTCCCATCAGGTGTGATTGTGTTCAAGCGTAAGCCTTTAATGAATGAAAAAAACCTGTTCTTCAAAATGTAAAAAAATTAAAATCGCTGAAGATTTTGTTTGTCTATTGCGTATTGGTTTGGTTTGTCTATTGCGTATTCATTATGTTCTGTGGATCTCAAATAATAATATAGTGTTGGTATTGCAATATAATAGGGATGATGCCTATGTCAAAAATAAATTATTTCTTACTGATCTTTAAATTTAGTCTTTCAAAAGACCTAAAATTCACATCCTAGGTTAGTTATAAGTATACCATAGGTAACCATTTTAAACTATAGGATCACTTAAAGAAAAAAAGTGCGTTGAAAGATGACGTCACAACTATGTTTTTCATATAAACTTCCATACTAGAAGCGTGTTGTTAGGTTTGATAAAGAGTTGCTTAACAGACAGGTTGTATCCCGGGGAAGGTACTTATTACTACCCAAGGGAATTATAAAAAAATTAATCCACGCGGACAAAGTCGCGGGCATCATCATCATCCTCAACCGATAGACGTCCACTGCTGGACATAGGCCTCTTGCAAGGATTTCTACACGCCTCGGTCTTGTGCCGCCTGGATCCAGCGGCTCCCTGCGACTCTCCTAATGTCGTCTGTCCAGCGAGTAGGGGGTCTGCCAACGCTGCGCTTTCCCGTGTGTGGTCGCCACAACAGCACTTTGGGACCCCAACGTCTATCGGTTCTTCTAACTATGTGCCCCGCCCATTGCCACTTCAGCTTCGCAACACGTCGAGCAATGTCGGTTACTTTAGTTCTTCTGCGGATCTCCTTATTTCTGATTTGATCGCGCAAAGAAACCCCGAGCATTGCTCTCTTCATCGCCCGCTGAGTGACCCTGAGCTTTCTTATGAGGCCCATAGTTAGCGACCAAGTCTGGCAACCGTATGTCATCACTGGCAACACGCACTGTTCGAAGACTTTGGTCTTCAGGCACTGAGGTTGTATCCCGGGGAAGGTACTAATTACGACCCACGGGAATTTGAACGATTACTGGGTGGAGCGGCACATGAGCATTAGACATGACATCATCTAGTCTTACCTGAATTTAATATCTACATCTGGTGGCAGAAACTGATAGCGTTTCATATGATGAGGAACAGTGGAGTCCTGACACTCGCCTAGCAACGCCGCCAACGGTATATTCAAATAGCCTAATAAAATTTCATCTTTCTCTCCCGGCACAGTGGACCACACATTTATATTCAGGTACTTGTGATTCTCGTTCAATTTAAATTCGGTCTCCTCGTCGAATGGTATTATCGGTTTTATTGGCACACATTTCGTCCAAAACATTTGACATATCTCTACGTGTTCGCATTGTCTAGGGCCACCCGTTTCGAATAACTCCTCTTCCTCCAAAAAGTTTTCCGCCTTCTCGGGGATCTTGCATTCGGAGGAATCTGTCCTAATAATGGGTATGTCTGGATGTTTGACAGTTTTATTTGTGACTACGGCTTGTCGCAAAGGTGTGCTTGCTCCAGAAGCCGGCGGAGTGCTCCCTGCAGAGCTATCGGAGGATTTGTTTTCTACGGAACACCTGCGTTTACGTAGGCCAAAGTTCGCCGGACCAACCGGTTCCGTGGTCTTGGAAACTGGCCGTATAGCTAGCGGTTCAGTCTTTTGTTTGACTGGAGTCTCGTTTTCAGATTGCTGCTCTGAGGATTTTGATGGTGAGTCTGCTTCCTAAAACCAACAATTCTTGTTATTAAGTCTGGGATTCGTTTATTTATTTATCATTATATCTTATAAAATTGTTTTAAAAACAGTGACACAAAAATAGTCGGTTTTATTGTTCACCATGCTAACTGATTTAATTAGATAACTGAGTTATGACAAAAAACAATTTTAACTTCGATTAACAAATTGACAAAAATATAGTGGGTAGGCTACAAAATATTTATTAGCTCAGCGTTGAGCACAGAGTACATTATATATACTGGTCGTTGAGCAACATCCTCAGCTCATGCTGGTATAAAATATTGTCCATTCGCAAGTATTTGCTACTATTGCTTAAACTATGCCAGGATAAACACGTTAATCCAGAAACATATTAAGTAATTATTTGAAGGAGATATTCGCAGCCCCAAATATATACGTATATATGTATGTATACCCAGAAGCTACGAATTGACTTCTATCGATTAATCAAAATATGTATTGGCAGTGGCTTCAAAACAGGCATTACTAAAAATAGCTTATAGTATGTCACTTGTCTCCCTATATCCATTTAAGCACTTTAAGTTGAATCCTAGAAATATACATATACCGTTAGGTTATTCTTCGGAGTCGCAGCACGTATTCCCTGTATTCGGACGCCCTCCATGACCTCGGAAACGCGTCGGAAGGAGAAGTTAGTACGCAGTCTTTTCGGCTCGTCCTCTCTTCTGGTCGAGCCTCCCGACCCTCCCCTCCTAACTCGCACAGTAACCGCACGACGTTCTACACTACGTAAGAGTTTTCCCACCTGAGAAAAAAATTCTTTATTTGCCAAAACTGATTACATAATTTCAATAATGTGAAACCCGGCCTTCCCTGTGGTAGTAAACAACTGTGTTACGGGAGACAGTGTCTTGCCACTGTATGTACAACAAGTCACAGTTGACAAATGAATTTCGGTAGGTATGTAGAATTATGCAGCTATAATATGAAATGAAACTGATTTAAGAACAATTAAAAGCAAGTGTGCGTGTGTGTGTGTGTGCGTGTGTGTGTGTGTGTGTGTGTGTGTGTGTGTGTGTGCGTGTGTGTAGGTGCGTGTGTGTGGGTGTGTGTTTCAATGTCTTCAATCTTCACTTTATCAGTTAACCGTACATCGAACTTGGGCTGATGCAATAATTGATCATTTTCTAGGGTAAAATTCGTAAAAGCCCTAATCCATTTTTTAAGAAATATAGAAAAGCTTACGTGAGCAACGTGGTCCTCTAACATGATACCCACTCCTTGACAACACACCAGACCGAGTTGGACCCGATTCTGCTGGTAGAACCACTCCAAAACTAGGATACTTCCTAAGAATGATACCTATAAGACCTTCAATCTTCAAAAAAGGCGACTTATTTGAGCAACATTATTGACAGGTTTGTTGTCGATAGCCAACACGACGTCATCGCGTCGCAGGTCGGCTCTGTAAGCCGGCGACATCGGCACCACTGTGTCCACTAACACTACGCTCACCCCTTGACAACACACCAGCCCGAGTGGACCCGATACTGCCGGTAGAACCACGTCCAGAACTAGGAAACTTCCTAAGAATGATACCTATTAGAACCTTTAATCTTAATAAAAAGGCGACTTACTTGAGCAACATTATTGACAGGTTTGTTGTCGATAGCCAACACGACGTCACCACGGCATCACTGTGTCCACTAACACCACGCTCACACCTTGACAACACAACAGCCGGAGTGGACCCGATACTGCCGGTAGAACCACGTCCAGGACTAGGATACTTCCTAAGAATGACACCTATTAACCTTTAATCTTAATAAAAAGGCGACTTACTTGAGCAACATTATTGACAGGTTTGTTGTTGATAGCCAACACGACGTCATCGCGTCGCAGGTCGGCTCTGTAAGCCGGCGACATCGACACCACTGTGTCCACTAACACCACGCTCTCCCCATGACAACACACCAGCGCGGGGGGGTCTGATACTGCCGGTAGAACCACGTCCAGAACTAGAATTCTTCTTAAGAATGATACCTATTAGAACCTTTAATCTTTATAAAAAGGCGACTTACTTGAGCAACATTATTGACAGGTTGGTTGTCGATAGCCAACACGACGTCATCGCGTCGCAGGCCGGCTCTGTAAGCCGGCGACATCGGCACCACTGTGTCCACTAACACCACGCTCTCCCCTTGACAACACACCAGCGCGAGGGGGTCTGATACTGCCAGTAGAACCACGTCCAGAACTAGGATTCTTCTTAAGGATGACACCTATTAGGACCTTTAATCTTCAAAAAAGGCGACTTACTTGAGCAACATTATTGACAGGTTTGTTGTCGATAGCCAACACGACGTCATCGCGTCGCAGGTCGGCTCTGTAAGCCGGCGACATCGGCACCACTGTGTCCACTAACACCACGCTCTCCCCTTGACAACACACCAGCGCGAGGGGGTCTGATACTGCCAGTAGAACCACGTCCAGAACTAGGATTCTTCTTAAGGATGACACCTATTAGGACCTTTAATCTTCAAAAAAGGCGACTTACTTGAGCAACATTATTGACAGGTTTGTTGTCGATAGCCAACACGACGTCATCGCGTCGCAGGTCGGCTCTGTAAGCCGGCGACATCGGCACCACTGTGTCCACTAACACCACGCTCTCCCCTTGACAACACACCAGCGCGAGGGGGTCTGATACTGCCGGTAGAACCACGTCCAGAACTAAGATTCTTCTTAAGGATGACACCTATTAGGACCTTTAATCTTTATAAAAAGGCGACTTACTTGAGCAACATTATTGACAGGTTTGTTGTCGATAGCCAACACGACGTTATCGCGTCGCAGGTCGGCTCTGTAAGCTGGCGATATCGGTACTACTGTGTCCACTAACAATACGCCCACTCCTTGACAATACACCAGCCCGAGGGGACCCGATTCTGCTGGTAGAACTACTCCAGAACTAGGATACTTCCTAAGAATGACACCTATAAGATCTTTGATCTTTATAAAAAGGCGACATACTTGAGCAACATTATTGACAGGTTTGTTGTCGATAGCCAACACGACGTCATCGCGTCGCAGGTCGGCTCTGTAAGCCGGCGACATCGGCACCACTGTGTCCACTAATACCACGCCCACTCCTTGACAACACACCAGCCCGAGGGGACCCGACACTGCCGGTAGAACTATGTCCAAAACTAGGACACCGCGTCTGAGTGACACCTACGATCATATAAAGGCATTTTGTAATTTCATTTACCAACTTTTCTCTTTCCTATATTCTAAATTAACTATTAATAGCCAACATATTTGGATAATGGGCCAAAAATATAGAAACAAGAAGGAACGAATTCCCCTTCAGAGGAATCCTTTTCTGCTATCATGAACCCTATATATATTTCTGCTATAATGGCCTGTTTCCGTCGAACCGTAGCCCATAGCGAGGCTGTTTGTTCAGGCGATTTGTGCTTTAGCAAAGCCTTAGAGAAGCACTGCCTCGTTGGTTTTGTGGTCAGCATGTTCGATTGCGGCCGACGAGGTCCCAGTTTCGAGTCCTGGGTCGGGCCATAATTAAGTAAAGCATAATTAAGTGTAGGCCATAATTAGTTTTTCTGACTAGAAATTCTCAGTACTAGCCCGAAATTAGGAATTTGGCGGTGTCTCACCCCCGTGCCTCGGAGAGCACGTTAAGCCGTCGGTCCCGGTTATTATCACTAACATGATAATAGTCGTTAAAGCCCGCCAACCCGCATTGGAACAGCGTGATGGGTCAAAGCTCTGATTCCCTCTCTAACATTAATGGTCTTTAGTGGCCCAAGCACAATGAAACCGAACCCACTGCCTTTTTGGGTTATGGGCTAATGTGAAAAATAATCCTTAAAAGTCTCAAAAAACCTACCCATCCATGCGAGTCCACGGCTAACGCAGCGCGTACAGTGCCATTGGTCCCAGCCCAGTGCAGTCGGGTCACTTCGACCAAACGCACTGTGAGTCGGCCGTGAGGCGTCGGACCATCTTCACCCTCCGTACTGCCTGGCTCCGATTTTGGGAAAAACGGCTTGTATCTGTAACCAAGACAAGGTATTCTTAGAAAACCTTACCTGAATATCTGCTAATGGCACCATTTTGTACTGCATATGCGAATGACATCATAACTAAATCATCATCATCAGTTATTAGATTGACAGAATTTCGTAAGTCAGAATCTGGGTATTCACCGTCTTTCTATAAATTGAAAAGTAAAGTACGTTAATCTATCGCCACCTGTTACTAGCAGAATAAAAAAATTGCGTAAGCCTCAGACACATTATACAGAACTTACGAGTAGCCATGCTTCCTGATATGAGCGGCGGCTTTGAGGGCAGGTAGTCACTTAAAATAGAATGACATCGAACACGCAGTTGATAAAGTGTCGAGTATATAGTCGAGGCTTGAGCTGTCTGCCTTGGAAGCGACCTCGCACCCGCAATTTCAAGCGCTAAAGTAGAGCTTGTGTAAAAATCTCACCTAATTTTGTAATTGGGAAGCGTATGTCTCTGGGCTACAGCTCGTCTGATATGTGAGGCTACGAGGGCCGCTAGTCGAGGCTTGAGCTGCCTGCCTTGAAAGCGCCCTCGTACCCGCAGCTCCAAACGCGGAGGAGCTTCAAACGCGAGCGCCCAGTGCGTGTAGGGCGTACGTCGGAACATTACCCGGACGTTGCCACTTATACTCTCCACTGGAATAAAAGGTGATTATTATATATCAGGCATTCTATGAGTCCTTCTAATATTATAAATGCTAAAGTGTTTTTGGTGGTTTGTCAATCAATCACACGGCAACAGAATATAAGATTTATTTGATCTTTTGCATGAATAATTTACAGTTAAAGACCTGAAGTGTCCCCGAAGTTTTTATCTAGGAAAATTAAAGAACTGCGACAGGATTTAGAAAAAATCTAGACAATCTAAGTAGATTCTAGAAGGCACTTAAAGTAAAAAAAGAAAAAGGAAATTGATCTCAGGGGCAAGTGCAACACTGCCAAACTAAAAAATATTACCACCCAACTAACTTGTATTTTATAATATTTTCTAACGGGAACAGTAAGGTTGAAGTATGTAAACTGTACTCACGTTTTTGAGACGGTAGGATCGGAAATATTATTTGAAAATGAAAAAGTTTTATGTAAGTTTATACTTTACTGGCTTTTGAAGGCTTTCCTGGCAGCAGCGAAAGATAAGAGCTGGCAAAGTTGAAAGAGCGATCTTTATAATTTAAAAGTTATGAATTTCATCAAAATATTTCTACGCACCTGTTATAGAAATGTTAGCAATCTTCCCCAACAACATGACAGCATCAACTTCTATCCTGAAGCTCCCATCGTACTGCAGGTCGAACTTCAGGTCTAAAGACCGTAACCTTGCTCCGTCGTCTTCTAACTCTCCGTTTACCAAACGGAGATTCGTCATACTCGGGAACTCGGTACCCACTTCTAGCGAACGCAGCTGTAGAGATGAAATTGTTGTTTTTTAAATGTTTCAAGAATAAGGTTTATAATCCCTTAAATTGTCAGATTTATCATTTTTTCATGTAGGTACCTACCAAAAACATGTATCACAAAAATTCTTTCCAAAAAACCGACTTCCAAACCCAGTGAGCCTGACGCGTCAACTTTGCCTATCTTTGTTATACTAGCCCGACTTCAAAATAGTGTGTAGAAATCAAAATTATTTTGTACTTTACAGTGGCTTTGGAAGTCGGTTTTTTGGAAAGGATTTTTATTTTTAAATGTTTAGTGTACTCTTAATCGGCTTAGGAGCGCAGTAGGTACCCTGCAGCATCAGAGTTGAAAAGTCGGGACTTTAAGTATGAAGTCGTTGACACCTACAATATGAATTCACCATAAAAAAATCCTAAATTGCTATTTTTAAGGAGTTCTGTAACCTGCAGCATCAGGGTTGAGGAACTCTTCAACGTTGACGATTCAAGTGAATGAATCGTCAGGGTTGATACCACGTGACTTGATACCTATACTATATGAATTCACCATCAAAACTTCTTAACTCTCTAGTTTTGAGTCGTACGTAAACCTACAACATCACTTGAGGAGATGATTGAGGATTTGGAGTCAGATTATTTTATGGGACCACCTCGCGAGCTTCCTCTAACCACAGTTTTTTTTTTTCAAATCGGTTTAGAAACCACGGAGGTATGCAGTAACATGCATTTAAAAAAATACGCGCCGAAGTGACAACTTAGGTACTCGTAATTAGAGGCTGGAAACAGAAAAGTTCTTTGCGAGGAACTAAACAATAGATAACATTAATAGAGTTATAAGTACGTACTACTTAAGAAAATTCTTTTGAAGGCGGTATTGATCATCTTATAATTTTTTTGTCGTTTATGTTGTTACTCGACTTTCGTCGATATTTTACCAGCGGCTGCAGCTCTTATCATCATGCAGAGCATATAGGAGTGGATTGTTACAGCAAAACTGAGGGGAGGAGACCCAATGGGCGCTCGCCAACAAGATTTGACCAGCGATAGCAGTCCAACTCAAGCAAATCGCTTCAAGTGACCACTGACAGGGGAAAATGGAAACATCTGATCCACTCAAGGCTGGGATGTCTCCAGCACCCCTATTATCTAACTCAGTGGCTATCAAAAAATTTAAGCCACTGAACATTTCATGGCAAACCTTCAATGGATATAAAAAATATATCAGTGGCTTTAATTATTTGATGCCCACTAAGTTAGACAATATGGGGGCAGGACCACGGTGATTACCAGGAGAGAGAATGACATATACGATGAGGTTTCTAGGAGTTTTTACATAGTATATACTACTCACATTAACATATAATATAAATAAAACACTAAACACACCGTGAGAGATTCAAAGAGCTTCCCGGAGGATGTTTTGGCCAGCAGTTCAGCGAGCTCGCTGGCCATACGACGTCGTAGCCAGCGGGTGTCCGCCGTACTCTGCTGGAATATGAATTGCAGCATCGCGTTCAGCGCTCCCTCGGGCGTACTCCCTGCGCCTCGGGTCAGTTCATGGAGGATTTCCTACAAAAGTGTGACGCTATTAATTAGAATAATTGAACATCACTTGCTTTAACGGTGGAGGAAAATATCGTGAGGAAACACGTATGCCTGAGAGTTCTTAATGATATTCGCAAAGGTGTGCTCAAAGTGTGTGAATTCTGCCAATCCGCACTTGTCTGCAGCGCGGTGAACTATGGCCAAACCCTTATACTTCTGAAAGGACACTCATGTTCAGTATTTTTTTAATAATAGAGTTGAAATGATGATGGGTAATTTTCTGGAGTAAACCGACTGGTTTTTTGACGACATCCCATGGCACAGTGCTAGCATACGAGGAAATTTCTCTTGCCGAAAATATTTAAAATTTCTTTATTGTCTCATGGCATTATGTGGGAGGTATCGGCAGTGGTATAGTTACCACCCTATCGACAAAGACGTGCCGCCAAGCAATTTAGCGTTCGGGTACGATGCTGCGTGGAAAACGCGTAGGAGTACGGGTTTAACACAACGGCCATATCGTTACCAGGCTAGCCCGTTACATCATCACTTACTACCAGGTGAGATCGCAGTCCGGATAACACATAGTAGAACAAAAAACCCTGATTGTACATTTCAAACATGATTGAGGGAGTAACTAACCTGTGCTAACGCCATGTTTGTTCTATAGAAAGACAGTGTCCAAGCCACGTCTCTCGCCTCACAACTTTATGTACCAGCAGTAGAGACTATTTTGTCATGATGGAAAGAAGGAGTAAAATTAAAAAATAATGAAAACCCCGACACATTAAAACTGATGATCTTCAAACGGCTGAACAGTGAACAGATTTTCTTGAGTTAAAGCTAAGAAAATTCTCGAGTCACCTTTGTCACTAATAAATCGAAATCGGTTTGGGAGCTGCACACGTTAAACGTATAAGACCCCTTTGCGTCGGGGTTTATAAAAGGGTTGTTAAAACAGCTCTCCTTTCCACATTACGAAATTTACACGCGGAAAAAGCTTTCTTTAACCCTTGAATTTAAATACAAATGTTTTAGTTCAAGGCGTAGATGAAGGAAAATGCTATGCCGACGGTGAGAAAATACCAGAGAATTAAGCAAAATGACTATAGTACGTTCCTTTGCAAAAACATCAAACGCCCTCCTTTCTTATTATGTAAGTTTTCTCTTAAGGAACCAATTAGGGATTTCGGTAATTAAAGGAGTAGGTTGTAACGTGCGACGTTATACCGTACCTAAACACGTAATTAATTAAATCGGTACCTAACTATATTCCCAATAGATATTATAAAAATGTTTCGCTTATCTTGTAAAAAATTTGAATCCTCCTTATATGCTTTTATTTTATTTCCTCTTAGGAATCATATAGTTTTACCGCTAGTTCCTCAAACATATCAGAAAATTACAGCGAAACATGACGGCCTGGTTTAAGGACAAGCTAGTTCTAACTAACTAACCAACAAACACTTTCGCGTATATAAAATAGGTACAAGTAGATGCTAGATGATGCCCCGCTACTTCGTCCGCGTGGATTTAAGTATTCGACAACATTATTTGGAACACTTTGATTTTTCAGGATTTATAGGCCTATTACACAGCACTTTCTACAGTGCCCTGTGGGCGTGGCCGCTAGTTAGAGCGTGGCTTATTACACAGCAATAAGGACCAATTTAGAGACCCTTTCTCCCTATATCTTATTACACTACACTGATTCAAGAGTAAGGGTCCCTGTGAAAAGTGCAGTGTAATAGGCCTATAAAGCCTGTTCTTCTCTCGAATGCATCCTATCATTGTATCACATCAAAGTAAATCTGTTGAACAGGTGGGCTGTGAAAGCGCAGGACTTTCGAATTTATTAGGTATATTAGTATGGATTCGCTTATAAATAACTACAAATAGGTACCTATTACAGGTACCTATAGCTAGCTAAACTCTACAAAGTGAATCGACCTTTGGTTGACGGCTTGTTCATTTGAAATTAGCACGCGATGCAGAGTGACTGCAGTCCGCAATGACTGCATTTATTACTTTACCAGCTCAAATAATACGTGAAAATCCCTGACTTCCAAATAAGGGGATCCTCCAAAGGAGACCTATCTAGTACCTACCCAGGCTATGGCTGTTGAGTCCGTGTGAAAATAAAGATTGACTGATGAATTACTGCCTCGTCGGTCTAGCGGTTAGGATGGTTGACTGCAGATCACGAGGTCCTGGGTTCGATTCCCGGTCGGGCATAAATATTGTTAGGTAAGTATTGGGTTTTTCAGTTAAGAAATTGTCAGTGCCAGCCCGGAGTTGGAAGCTGGCGGTGAGTTACGTGCCTCGGAGAGCTCGTTAAGCCATCGTAGGTCCCGGTTATTATCACTAACATGATACTAGATGTTAAAGCCCGCCAACCCGCGTTGGAGCAGCGTCGTGGGTCTAAGCCCTAATCCCCTCTCTCCTACAATAGTGGAGGCCTGTTCCCAGCAGGACGTTAATGGGCTGTAGTGGTGGTGATGAATTACTAATCGGCTGCTGCTTATACGCTCTCGTCGTGAGGTCACACCACATCAACAAACAGATAAAATTCCCACTGCGCTTGTTCAAGGTCAGATATAAAGTTCATAAAGTTCAAGCTAACATGCTAAGACTTTTCATACGACGACGTTTATTAGATACTTTACAATAATAGTAAAAGTCAAGAAAATAAATTATCCACTTTTATGACCTTTTTACGTGAACATAAACCGAATTGGGGACTATAAAAGCTAAGATCCAATACGATTGCAAAGACCGTGTCTTTACCAACGATTTTAGCGTTAGAAGATAAACTTGACCTGTAAAGGAATAGAATTTGTAATTGAATCTGGGACTTTTTACTTACAAAATCATTGTGCCGGGGAAAGGCCATACCTACTCCAATTACTTCTGAAAGATGCGTCTACTTACACTCTACTATTGATGTAAGTACAAGAAAATTGTAACAGTTGCGTTTGCCAACCTATAAATTTTTAATTTCTGAATTTTCCCTGGTCTGGCTTCGGCCGTGGCTAGTTACCACCTTACCGGCAAAGACGTACTGCCAAGCGATTACGCGTTCTGGTACGATGCCGTGTAGAAACCAAATAGGGGTATGGGTTTAATATAACTGCCATGCCCCTAACAGGTTAGCCCGCTACCATCTTAGACTGCATCATCACTTACCTTAAGGTAAGAACGCAGTCAAGGGCCAACTTGTAGTGGATAAAAAAAAAATTTAACTGTTTAAGGAATTCACAGCCTGCATATCGAAAAGCATGGATGAAATCCTTAGGGTACGTTCGCACTGCGAAAAACATTCGCGCGAATTTTATTCTCGCGATTTATATTTCGCGTACGTATTCCACCTACTCCGCACAGCGAATGTGCGGAGCGTCACACAACTCCGTACAGCACAAAATATTCATCCATCCATCCATCAGCCTGTATTCATCCACTTCTGGACAATGACCTTTTGGAGAGCACGCCACAAAATATTCGCGCGAGTAGGTATAATTGTTACCGCACCGCGAGAAATTATGTCAAACAAGCGATTTCATTTTCGCGCGAATTTTATTCGCAAGTGCGTACACCTCCATATGATTTATCTCTTTCTCTCTCTCTGCGTCGTCGCAGAGTGGTCACATAATTAGTCACATAATGGTAGGAGTTTTCTTGGGATATTAATGCGGTGGGTTCCCACGTCCTTCCGTATACGACTCGACCAAGAGTATTTAAACTCTTAGGTTTGTTACGATTATTATCAAATATTACTGATAATAACAGGGACCGACGGCTTGACGTGCTGTCCGAGGAACGGAGGAAACAAAAATATCAAATTTGAACCTCCAAATTCAGTCACTCATCCAGTTACGGACTTGGGTCAACGTTGTTTAAACAATCGCAATCGACTGATATGCGTTGTCACAGCTAGGCCATTCGTTCTTGAATTCGTGTTACAGAATTGGGTATTTGACAACCATTCAAATATATTTTTTTGTGATTATTAAATAGAGAATCTCCCAAGAGTCGTAATATCCATGTCCCCTATTATTTTTATGCTGAATAACTATTTTAAACTATCGATTAAAGTAAAAAAGTGCGTCGAACTTTGATGACGTCACTATGCAATATTTCATACAAAAATCCATACTAAGCACACGTTTTGACGTTTGAAAAAAAGATCCTGATTTGACTAGTTGTCAAATACCCAATTGCGAAAAAAAAAATCGCAGTGCGAAAGTAGCATAAAGCCGTTGGTTAGTCGTTATATAAACTTACCACCACCACCACCACTACAGCCCATTAACGTCCCACTGCTGGGCACAGGCCTCCACTCTCATAGGGGAGAGGGATTAGAGCTGAGACCCACCACGCTGCTCCAATGCGGGTTGGCGGGCATTAACGACTATTATCATGTTAGTGATAATAACCGGGACCGACGGCTTAACGTGCTCTCCGAGGCACGGGGGTGAGACACCGCCAAATTCCTAATTTCGGGCTAGTACTGGGAATTTCTAATCAGAAAAACCCGATACTTAATTACCGGGACTCGAACCCGGGACCTCGTCAGCCGCAGTCAAACCTGCTAACCACTAGACCAACGAGGCAGTTACAGTTACTTGGCAGTTATAAACTCACCGGGGGTAGGGTAATAGGTAGGCAGAAGTCTTCCTCAGCCGGCACCTTTGGTTTGTCGAAAGGTCTCACGAAGTACAGCAGCAGGGCCAGCGGCACGGAGAGTGCCGAAACCGCCCCGAAGAGCGCTGCCAACACCAACCAGCTCCAGTCCGGCATTTTGGCTTTTTACCTTACTTAACTAAAACAAGCAGTAAGGCTAATTTAAGGATTAAGCAGTAAGTTTAATCAAAAAACTGTTACCCGACCACGAATATAATTTCAGGGGAAAAAAAGTGTGTGTGTGTGCAATTCACACGGCGTATTAATCAAAAAAACTGTTACCCGATTACAAATATAATTTCAGGGAAAAAAAAGTGAAAACACGGCAGAAGTGAAACTTCAGAAAAGTAGCCTACGAGAGAATGAGGTAAATACAACTTGTATTCTATCGCATTCTCTCGCAGGCTAAAGCCTATTATGAATATGTTTTCTCTATTTAGTGATGCTTTTTCGTTTCCTCAAATTTTCAAATCACAGCGATTCTAAAGAATAAGCCCGCTTTTTAGGGTTCCGTGCCTCAAGAGGAAAGAAGGAACCCTTATACGATCACTTCGTCGTCCGTCTGTCTGTCAGTCAACCACCTTTTCCTCAGGAACGCGTGGAGGTAACAAGTCAATATCAAATACTTAGGTCTTCGGTCCCTTGGAGCTGTAAAAAAATCAAGCTTATAGTCAAAGGCAATCAAAAGATACGGCCGTTTATACCGCATATTTTGACACTCGCCAATAAATAAAAAAGCTAAAGGTTAGGTTAGGTTAGGTTTTGATGAAGATTTTGAAGGTCTTAAAACACAAGTATAGGAAAAATTTGAAAATCATTACCTAACTAGGGTTTCATACTCAGAGGGCGTCGAATTATTGTTTGTCAGGTGCTACCAGTTTCGCACCATATGTAGGCAAGTTATTTCACATCTGATTATTTGTTTATTATTTAAATTATTTTATTAAAAGAAAAGATTACTAAAATAATTTATATTGTGTGGTGGTACGGAATCCTTTCGCATTTATAATATTTATACTATGTATTTACTCATTACGGTTACATTATTATAACACTTACCATTAATCAAAACACTCAAATTAAATTAACTTTTAACCTAAAATCAAACATAACGTTTCGAAAATAATACTATACACAGCACGCGCGCAGATATTCAAAATTCGTACCGCAAGCCTTCATAAATGATAAATGATTTATTTATTTCGTGTAGGACAACTTGTGCCATTTATGAAACGTTAAGACTCTACCACCGGTTCATAAAGATGATTCTAGTGAGAAGAGCCGGCAAGAAACTCAGCAGTTGCTCTTTTCATAGAAAAGAAAAGGTTACAATATGTAGACAACACAACACATACTATAAAAGTATTACACTGACTTGTGGGTCACTGGATGCGAGGCCGGTTGCTTCCATGCAACTTTGTCATCAATAAAATCATCGATTGTGTAATAACCTCGACTTAACAAATGCTGTTTAACACAGTCTTTAAATCTATGTAATGGCAACTCCAGAAACTCTTCGGCCCGTATGTTGAGACATGTGAGAGGGAGTTAGCGGGCGGCGGAGATGGAACTTTGCAGTACGAACCAAGAGACGATGCGGCGGCGCCGGAAGCACGTCCCAACCACGAGGTGATTATTGAGCGCGCTTGAATTTAAATAATTATAATTTAGTTGATAAACTTGTATGTTTTGCGAATGGTACCTATTTCATGTTATTATTATTAATAAAATATTAGTATATTACTTAAATAGATCTAGTACTAGTATAATTGGTAAGTAACTTTATTGGTATTGCGGCGCAAGCTGCGCAATCTTTTTTTTTTTTATTCATAAGGTTCGCTAGCGATTTTTACATAGGACAATCATAAGTTACATAAATCCATCGATACATACCAATGTATGTAAAATCATATGAAAGCAAACACTACATGCATATAAGTGTCTCATACATAACATGGTTAAATATAAATTAATTTATATAAAAAGTGATACAATAGAAAGAGCCAAAAACGAGAAAAGAGAACTCAAAAAAAAATATAGTTAAAAGTACAATAGATTATTTAAAACTAGGTACAATTAGTTAAGCTTGGGCTAATTTAAGTTTTGTATCAAAATATTAATATTAATATCTTATAGGAATCGAGGTATTCTCTACATAATATAGTATGACTGGAATATCTAATAATATCGTTCTCAACGTATCGGAATTCAGATTTCGGACCAATGAACTGAGAACATGCATCTCTTGTTTTAATTTGGTTTTTTCTCGAATTGTTACTAAGATGGGGTAAAAAATAGAAATCTACAGGAATTTCTGATCCCTTGCACTTTTGAAAGTAATATATGTCTCAACTTTCGCGGCACCATTTCTATATAAGGTAATATTACTAATTACTAATATTATATAAATGCGAAAGTGTGTTTGTTTGTTGGTTTGTCCTTCAATCACGCCGCAACGGAGCTACGGATCGACCTTTTTTTTGTATGCGTATAGTTGAGGACCTGGAGTGACATAGGCTACTTTTTATCTCGGAAAATTAAGGAGTTCCTGTGGGAAAAAAAACTTAACGCGGACGAAGTCACGGGCATCATCTAGTGAGTATATAAATGTTCTTGTTTATATTGAAACACGATACTACACAAGATTTGGTAGCTACCTTTTAGTGTATTACGTTTCATTTTTCAATTTTCCTGAATGCAAACACAGTAATAAATAGCGAATAGAATAGAGTTGTCAACTGTATTGGATTTCCCGAAATCCTATCTCGCTGTTCGCTTTTGTTTCGGAAATTCATTTAAATCGACGTCTTTCTGAAATTGTTTTCTTTGTCGACGGTAAAAGAAAGATTGGAAATGTTTACGGCTTTGTAAAATGCGTTTACAGTGTGACAGATAGGTATTAATAAAGGTAAAAAGGGCATAGGTACCTAGATTTATTCAATTTTTTCATGTATTTCTGTTATATTACACCGTGGACATAATAATAATATTTATAATCAAATGATATCGAAATGGAAATATCTTTGAAGTTTTAATTCGTAGGCAGCGCACGTACTCGTAGACCTAATGACCTACGAAAATTACAGCCCTACGGCGTTCGTAGCGTGCTAACCTACGCTGTGAATACTTCACATAATGAGAGGGAGGTTACAAAGCCTTGGGGCTGCGAGTGGATGTACCCGAATAACTTTTATAATATACTAATGCTAAGCTAGTACCTTTAGGGCCCGTGCGCCATGCCTGTTAATTAATCCCCTAGCTACCTAAGTACCTACCTATTTTTCTGACTCAATTATTTTAAAGTGTGAAGTAGCCATCTACATTATAATGTTAAAGGCGAAGACACACTAAATGTTTAAATAAATGGCCGCGTAAATATTGTTAGTTTTCATCTCACCATACGCAAGGGCGTCTACAACAAAATAAAAGTGACTTTTCGCGGAAGTTTTGTCCTGTTGAATCCGTAGTATATTTTTGCTCAATTTCGATTCTTGATTTGTTTAATTTTCTTATACCTATAAGAACGTATAGTTCCTACCCCTACAAAAATTCATGAATGATAAGTTACTTACTATTTTGGCACTATAAAACTATCGGAAGGTCGAACTCGAAGGTACTGTAAGGCTAGAAGAAAGTTACTACTGAACATAATATAAATAATAAGTAAACCTACAGTAGATTTACTACTACACACAAGAGGGATAAAGAAAAATATAGTCACAGATTGAATAAGTACCTATACCTTGTGCTACGGTGTATAAGAGGTCACAACTTACAGGGGTGGTTGGCATAGAAGTTAGTTATACTCGTAAGCACGTAGGTATTCCGAAGGCTCATGCACAGGCAACATTTACACTTTTAATGCAACCTCATTCATCAACATGGTTTCAAAATAAGTAAAGGTAGGTTATGCATTATACGAGGAATAAAAAAATACTTAGACTGTAATTCTCTATAGGGCATAGTTTAATTAATATAATGACCTGGTGAACAACTTAGGTAGGTAACCTACTGTTCTACTGTTATTAGGACGCATGGGTACCTTTATCTAAGTTGATTACAGTTTTCAATATTTTATCAGTTTAATGATTTATATCGTTTTGCACTTGGTTAAAAAGGACCTAAGTACTTACTATATCGCAAAAATTGTTTTTTAAAACCTCTAAAAGAAATGGTACAGGTACTGAATATTATTAATATAATATAGGATATTCCACGAATAAGAAATAAAACCGATCCATCACTCAAAGAGGCCAATAGCGAAGCGATCTTCATGTACGTATCCATCTCTCCCTCAACACTAATATAGATCTACGATAATTTTATACTACTTGAAGAACTACAAAAAAATAACAACTCTTGCTTTTGCAATTTAGGAAAAAAGCATCGGTATCATATTGAATGATACACTTCCGCATCTACCCTTATAAACGTAACACATGCGTGACTCTTAATTACTAAACAGCGCTATACAAAAATCAACCCTTACACGCTACAACTAAAGCACTATTCACAGCTATTTAGCAACACACAAGACACAAAGCGTATGTTATGGCCAAAGCAAAATAACGGTTGTAGAAACTTACCTTATTACAGATTTATCTAAAACTATTTAACATTAATAATCATCACTAAACAACAATTGACACAAAACCGGAGATTAAAGCGAAACCGGCAAACTTATTAACTTTAACTCTGTTGAGATTTTTAATTAGAATGTAATAAAGGCCTAACGCCTGCCGGTAAACCGGCGGCAAGGAAGGTCTTATGCGTTACTGACATTTTGCTCGGATTTATTTTTCAGTTTAATATGAGCATGCGCAAAACTTGGCCAATTGGATGAAAGTTCTTGCAAAGTATTGGTTGCACGGGTTCCAATGTTAACGACAGTTACAGAACATGGCTTGTTTACAACTGGATTAAGAACCAATCAATCATGCAATATGATAAAGAACTATATATAAAAACTTTGAACATTAAACATGGGAAAGTTTTTGTTTTGTTTTGGAAAAACTGGGAATTTTATGAAATCACGCTTGCGCGATGGGTAGATCAATATTAAGCGATGAATTCCAATAGTAACGCAGTTATCAGGTAGGGTATATCCGGGCCTCGGGGTATTCGTTACTAAGCCACGGTTCAATGTGAAGAGCTAAGCTATTGACTTTACTGCTTTTACCCGGTTGAGTTTGTTGGAGCATCTTCTTAATAGGGCGCGTGTGGAACCCTTGTGGCTTATGTTTTATGTTATGAAAATAGCCAATCACCATCACCGCGCTACTATGATATATTATTTTTGACTTTCAATTATAGCAAGTTAGTGGATTTAGAATTATTGAATTCTAGTTAATGGAGTTCAGATTCGATCCGTTAAGAATTCTACATTATTCACATAATATTAAAAAGGTTTTTACGTTGTACTTAAAACATGCAAAATTGCATTGATCAACCTTATTGAGAATTTATGTTCATTCATTTCATTCATTAACGCCCCAATTCTCGATATCGCCCCGATATTAGTTAATATTGGGGCGTTATCGAGTACGTAATATTTTATGCTAATAAAAGTACCTAATTGATGAATGTTGATGCAGTCTAAGCTAACAGATGGGCTAACCTGGAAGGGGTACCTACTCGGGAGTTAGGTCAAGTCAGGCCACGAGTCTGTGGAATCGCCAGGTTATAGTGGATATTTTAAAAAAGCATGTTTGATAGAATTTTAAAAAACTGAGAATTTAGATTATACTCAACATTTATTCTTAACACTCAATAAATAACGCTATTCAAATCATATACGACACAGTTCTTTACATAAACATCCAGATAATTAATTCCTTTGATACAATTTATGTAAACAATTCTAAACATATTATAGCGATATGAACTAATGGTAGGCAATTTATAATCTCGCTTATATTTTCTAATGTTGTTTATATTATGCGTCGGACAAAGCAGCTACGCCTGGAAGTACTTTACCTGTAAAAAATAAGACTGTGTTAATCTCGTGGAATATCTTTTAAAAGGTAACTAAGTAGGTACATAGTGTTTTATAAAAATATGACGGTACTCTAAAAAGTACAATAAACATCTTTCTTTAAGATATTGCTACTTGCCAAGGGAATCAAGATACTTTCTTAGGAAGGTATTATCATAGTTACGGCTATATAGGCACTACAAAAGTACTACTAAAATAGACTATATATATTATATTGCTAGCTACTTTTAATATATAATACCGTTACTGAATTCTATAATAGAATACAAAACAGCGTAACAAAAAAACAGATTTCCTTAAAACGCTTTCCTTTATACTCTTACGCAACACCAATTACTTTTTAAACTGTACAAACCGCATCTTACTAATATTATAATTAATGTGTTTGTAAATTTATCTGTTTCGGTGGTTTGTTACTCCTCACGCCATAAGACAAAACAGATTTGTCTAAAATTTGGAATGGAGATAGCTAACAATCTAAATTAAGACATAGGCTACATTTCATCCCGGATAAATAAAAATTTCTCGCGGAAATCAAAAATCGTTAATCCAAGGGGACGAGGTCGTCGGCATCATCTTTTTTTGATCCACTACAAGTTAGCCCTTGACTGCGATCTCACCTGTTATGATGTAATCTAAGATGGTAGCGGGTTAACTTGTCAGGGACATGGCAGTTGTAATTAACCCATACCCCTAATCGGTGTCTACACGGCATCGTACCGGAACGCTAAATCGCTTGGCGCCACGTCTTTGCCGGTAGGGTAGCCACGGGCGCAGCCTCCCACAAGGCCAGACCAGGGAAAATTCAGAAATTATAAATTCCCAAATTGAAAGAATCGAACCCGGGACCTCCGCACGTTGAGACAACAGCGCTCAATACTGCGCCAGGGAAGTCAAAAAAATAAATAGGTAGGTAAAATAAATTTTCATTTCAATAATTATTTCAAAGTGAAATTAAGTGCAGTTCCGTGCACACGGCTCGCAATCAGCACCGCATTGTATGGCGTCGCAATATTTATGATTAACGCCTTTGCGGACTTACCGTCGATTCGTTATGCTACAGCTGTAGTATATGCCCAGTGTACTTTATTTTGGTATTAATTAAAAATAATTTGCTGGAAATTTGTGATGGGTTAGTCTCTATGCGGAGGGACCTGGGAACCCACCGCATCATCCCAAGAAAACCCCTGCCATTACGTGATTAGTGGAATGGGATCACGACCCTCAGAATTGGAGAATACGACGCAGAAAGAGAAACTCTATCTGTGTCTTGAGATATGGTTGTGATGCTTATAAATGAAGATCGTAACTTCTTTCATAAAAAATCAAGTCAAGCAGTAAGTAATAATTATAAAACTGTAATCCGACTATGGAAAAATTTCAAAAGCGCCCACTTTTTTAAATGGAAAATCGAAGTAAATCCCACCATAATGATTGTGTTCGTGAAATGTAGCCTAAGTTATCAGACCATAATAAATAATCGATTGACACCTCGTTCTCAAAATCGGCTCAGTACTTTAGGCGCTAAGGACTTAGGAGGAACATACATAAATAAAAACATACGTACAAAGACTGCTAAAATCATAACATTTTTTTGCCGTAGTCGCCTAAAAATATAAGGCTTATCTTGGAATACTAATGACATGACACAAAAACTGCGTTACGGAATATGTAGTTATGAAGTGTAATATTATTCAAATAGTATCCGATTATTGCGTTGCGCGTCGTTCAAACGCAAATCTTGGGAAGATTTATAAACTCCTCTTGACTACGATCTAGGTGAGGTGGTAAGACTATCATAGACTTTATCATCACTTAACAAAGTGATCATAAAGTCTAAGGCTAGCTAAGCGTACGACAGTTATATTAAACCGTTACCCCTAATTGGTGTCTCACGGCATCGCTAAACCGCTTGGCGGCTCTTTTTTGCAGGTGGTAAGGTGGTGGTAGGGTGGTAGCTATACGGCCGAAGCCTCCCAACCGACCAGGTAAAATTCAGAAATCATAAAATCCTAAAATTTACTCTACTGGGGATCAAACCCGGAACCTCCCACTTTTAAGACCACGCTCACCATTGGGCTAGGTCGTCACAGGCACAGGCCGTTAGCTTCTAAGATGCTTTTTTTCTGCCAGGGTTTAAAAATAGGCACAGGCCGTTAGCTTCTAAGATGATTTTTTTCTGCCAGGGTTTAAAAATTTGTACACTTTTTCACACTGTCATAAAACTTTTTGAACGACTAGTTTTAATTTTGTATAACCGGTATGAAAGTGACTTTTTGGTGAAAACTTTTCGCTATCAATGTGCAATTTTGTTAAAAAAGTTCGGACGGTTCCGCCGAATTTATAGCAGCGTGTATAATTAATGTTAAACGTTTTTCTGGTGATATTTTCTCAATCGAGGTGCAGCAGTGTGTGTATCTTTACATGAAACATTTCAAGCTAATTCACCCCCTGATTTAACGTTCACAGAAATAAGTTATTGAGAGAAAAATAATTTTTATATTGTTTTATAGTAACTAATGTTTAAGTAACAATTAATTATTAATATTAAAATAATATCTGTCCAGTTCTATTATAATGGTCAATAAAAGGTTATCTAAAGGTTTTAGGATATTTTTTTAAAAATACCTTCAGCTAATTAAAATTAAATAAATTGAGACCCGTAAAGAAAATCGTACTAAATACTCGACGATGCCCACTTCTTCGTCCGCCTGGATTTCTATTTAAAAAAACCAAGGGGATCTCTTTGATTTTTCCAGATAACAATTAGCCTATGTTACTCAAAAACTAACAAACAAACACACTTTCGCATTTATAAAATTTGTAGGGATTTAAATAAAAATGTTTGACAGAATAATATCGCGAGCTAAACGAACGCATTACAATTTTACAAGGGATTTAAATTAAGTGCTTATTTTTGAAATTCAGGCACGAAATAATTGTTGTTGGTGTCAGTATGAAGAAAGTTGGCCCTTGGTTAAAATATTTCATCATCATCATCATTATCGACCGACAGACGTCCACTGCTGGACATAGGTCAATTGCAAGGATTCCCACATGCCGCGGTCTTGCGCCGCCTGGATCCAGCGGCTCCCTGCGACTCGTCCGATGTCGTCCGTCCGCCAAGTAGGGGGTCTGCGAACGCTGCGCATCCCAGTGCGAGGTCGCCATTACAGCAGTTTGGGACCCCAACGCCTGTCGATTCTTCGAACTATGTGGCCCCATTGCCACTTCAGCTTCAGCTTCGCAACACGTCGAGCAATGACGACCTCCGTGGCGCAGTGTGTAGCGCTGTATTAACGTGCGGAGGTCCCGGGTTCGATCCCTGGCAGGGTCAGTATGGGAATTTATAATTTCTGAATTTTCCCTGGTCTGGCCTGGTGGGAGGCTTCGGCCGTGGCTAGTTACCACCCTACCGGCAAAGACGTGCCGCCAAGCGATTACGCGTTCCGGTACTATGCCGTGTAGAAACCAAATAGGGGTATGGGTTTAACATAACTGCCATGCCCCTAACAGGTTAGCCTGCTACCATCTTAGACTCTTCACTTACCATCAGGTGAGATCGCAGTCAAGGGCTAACTTGTAGTGGATAAAAAAAAAATGTCGGTCAATATATTTACCTTCAAGCAATTCGAGAGACGCGCCTCCTCCGGTTGAGACGTGGGATACTTTGTCCTCAGTGCACCATTTTGCACAACAAGTCGCAGTATCGCCGCCACCTACATGAAAACAGTATTAGTTTTGAAGTCACTGATGCTTCTTTTCGATTTGATTTATTGATTTATTTGTTGTGAACACAATATTGACATGCATTCTGCCATTTCTGCCGACCCCACGTAGCGTGGGACAAGGGCAGGAAGAAGAAACCTAAAATTAACAGGGGACGTGGATATAACGTCTTTTGGCAAGTACGCTATATAATAATCGCTTAATAATAATTTATCCCAATCATTCCAATACAGCATATTCTGGCAACTTCTGCCAGTCAGTATAATCTCTCCCTCCTCTGCATGCACCATCTATAATGTGAAGTATTTCTCTATGTTGTGATCACGCGTGCACAGGGTTTGAAGCTAGGCATTGGTTGGTCAGACTACCTATTTACTAGCTGTTTTGATAAAAATTGAGCTGAATTAATTTCCATTTGGGTAAGCAGTGCTTTTATGCCTGTATTGACTGCACGTCACTGTATCCGGTATTAAATATAATAAGACTATATACATACCGGCGGGAAGTGGGTGGATGAGGACAGCGGAGGACCGTGTGTGGTGGCGCACTCTCCAAAAGGCCTATGTCCAGCAGTGGGACGAATACACGCTGATGGATGGATGAATGGATGGATGGATGGATGGGTGGATGGATAGATGGATCGGTGGATGGGTAGATTGGTGGATGGGTAGATGGGTGGATGGGTGGATGGGTAGATGGGTGGATGGGTAGATGGGTGGATGGGTAGATGGGTGGGTGGGTGGGTGGATGGATGGATGGATGGATGGATGAATGGATGGATGGATGGATGGATGGATGTACATACCAATAATAGTGACAGTTCCATTAGCCGTCGCCTTCACAACACCTTCCATGAGAGCGCGAGTGCCGCCCGCGAACTTCTCAAATTCGAACACTCCGGCTGGCCTACAATTGAAAGTAGATTTACTTACTGTGGCGGATTATAGCGAATCAAAGTTCTACTTCCTTCTTAGTAAGTTTAGTTAATTAAAGTAACTTTTTGCTCGAGCGAAACAAACTGAACTTACATTTATCAGTCTGTTCGTGCGTTCGTCCGTCTCATAATTACTTCTTATACTAATATTATACTACTATTAATAATATTATACTAATATTTACATATACTAATATTATAAATGCGAATGTTTCGATGGATGGATGTAGCTCAATCACGCCAGAACGGCTGCACGGATCTAGATGAAATTTGGCATATAGATAGATGATAGTCAGCCTATGTGGTCATAGGGTAGTGTAGGGTAGGGTAGGTCATGTGGTCATGTGGTTATATCCCGGAAAATTAAAGAGTTCCCGCGGAAATCCAAAAAAACTCAATCCATGCGGTCCAAGGAAAATCCATAAATAAGTACCAAACCGAACCAATAAGTAAAATAATCAAGTATCACAAATAGAGATAAAAATTATCTTTTTAGCTACCCAAGTTTACCTGGCAAAAACATTTTGTTCAAACTCTAAAATTATGTTTATTGATCACACGGATTTCACAATTTTAACACTACTTGTCTTACACAAATCATATTAATTATCTATAAAATATATTATTTATAAAATAAGAAACGATTGCGATTTTTAGCAGTCTATGTATGTTTGTATTTATGTATAGTCCACCATAGCACCTAAACTACTGAGCCGATTTCGATGAACAAGGTGTCAATTGATTTGTTATTATGTTCTGGGTGACATTTTACATGAACAAAATCGATATGACGGAATTTACATGCAAAAAAGTGGGAGCCTTTGAAATTTTTCTGGTTACAGGTTCATAATAAATACTAACTGCTTGTTGCCTTACCCATTCCATACAATAACTCTAGCTCTCGCAATAGGTTCCGCAAAGAGCTCCCTCGATTTAGGTCCAACGTCCAAACCCATCCATCCTTCAGGGATACCACTCTCAATATCAGCTATTCCAGCCTAATAACAAAAAAATCAGAACCACAATTACTTCTAGATTCTTTATAGCCAAACACTTTATTTATAGAGGAGAACATAAAATATTACCTGAGCATTTTCATCAAACTTGTCGGCAGTAACAAAATCTACAGGCAAGTGTACTTTGACATTATTTTTAGCTGCCTTTTCTAGCAATTTGGTAACAATTTTAGCACCCTCAGCGTCATACAAAGAGTTACCAATCTGAAATACAAATAGAGTATCACAAAATTATCTTGTCAACTGAATAAGGCACAATATATAGCTTTTTGTAACAACTTAACTGTCTTTGCTTTATTTACGCTGATGTATGGTTGAAATTGATGACGTAGTCTTAAGCAAAGCTTTAGAGTCAAACTTTGGATTTATGTCCACCTTGGTTTTTTGATAAATTATTATTTATTTAATTAATGAAAATAAAATACAGATGAGACAGAAAGGGGACAGGACGTCTTAAGAGTTGTCATCACTACTGTGGTATACTGTAGACTAGGCGATAAAGACATTGTATATAAATATGGGCGTCATCCTGCAGATAGCTCAGTCTAACATCGGACAGTGTCCGAGGTGCACGTAGAGTAGTGTACATTTATATCTATATATTTAAATATATCATAATATACAGTGTTATAGATTACTAGTGTATATAGTAAGACGCAGGATATTACAAACACTTTGATAAAATAAAGCTGTGTTTGATTTATAATAACTCAAACTAAGAAACATGTAGACTCTTTTCTCCACTCTGGAGATGTGACCAGAAGTCATTTTATTTAGTTAAAAAGTGCATAATGTATCAGGAAAATCAAATACTTGTAATAATTAAGATATACTTACTGGCATACCCTTAGTTTCTTTAAGGAAGGTATAAGCCATACCACCTCCAATTATCATCTCATTGACTTTGTCCAATAAATTCTCTATGAGAAGGATTTTGTCTGCCACTTTGGCACCACCAAGTATGGCAAGGAATGGCCTGCAGTTAAACAAATAATTTGAATATTTTTGAGTATTCAAATAAATAATATGAATAGTCATAAATATGATTTGTAAATTCTGACCTTTCAGGTTCATGAAGAGCCTTAGCAAAGTACTGAAGCTCCTTTTTGAGTAAAAATCCACTGGCTCTTTGGTCGAATCCTTCACCCATCATAGAGCTATGAGCTCTATGGGCTGTGCCTAAAAAATAGCCAATGTATTTAATTCATTGAGTCTTTAGATTCATTTTAAGATTAGTGCAGCATAGAAGTGTTCTATGACTAGTATACCCACTAGATACTTTAATCCACATAGTTTAATCATTTTTTTAAATACTGCACCCCCTATTTTCAAGGATACTATCATACTGATTTTTCATACATATTATCTCTGTATCAAAACTCATATCTGTATCTGAGCTGTGAAGCAGCACAAGACAATATGTCAGAATTAGAACTATCTTACCAAAAGCATCATTAATGTAAACATCTCCTAGCTTCCTCAGGCTAGCCCTGAAGGCCTTAACCTTTTCAGGGTCTGCCTTAACCTTTGTTCCACTTGCATCAACTCCCTTGCCTTCCTCTTCAATGTGGAAGCGCAAGTTTTCCAGTAAAATTAGGGATCCTACTGGCGGGTCCGCACAGGCAGCTTCCACTTCTGGCCCCACACAGTCAGGCAGGAATGTTATGTCTCTAAAATGGTTAATATTTAATGAAAAAAGATACAAGCCAAATTGATTACCTCCTTTTTTTTTAAGTCGGTCTAAAAGCTATAGCAGATTTTGTCAAACAATATAGTAACATAATAAACCTCAGATCATTTTATTGGTTTTTATATTTTTTTTGGACATAAAAACCATCAATAAAAGAATATCTAAGTAAAAAAATCTGTTGTAGGTTTTGCTTACAGCTAGTTAATTTGTGTCATATTTGGTTTATGGAGCTAAATTATGTATCAGAATAGCTGTTCAAATAAAAATTTACCCACTACTTTTAGCTACACATGTCTACAGATTTCTGTCTTGCATTTGCCATATATCATGGCTAAGCAATGAGTAAATTTTTATCAGTATTTAGGCAGTGTTGATGCACATGGAAGGTGAGTAATGTGAGGAAGCATATAGCGAATGTTTTCACTAAGTACTCTCACGAGTTTGGACCCAGCAAGCAACAATGTTCTTCATCTTTACCTGCTTAATAACTTTTTGAGCTCTTCAGCGACCGGCTTTAGCGTGTATTTAAGGTTTGCCTGTCCGTCCGGTCTTCCGAGATGAGACATCAGAACCACAGACTTAGCTCCCTTGTCCAGGGCATATTTAACTGAATCCAGAGCAGCTACTATGCGTTGATTGTTGGTGATTACTCCTTCTTTAAGTGGTACGTTGAAATCCACTCTGAAAAATGATTTTAAAATTGAGACTTGGAGACAAACCTTCCTCGGTGTTCTTTTAAATTTTCAATAATGAATGTTACCTCATCAGTACACGTTTCCCACCCAAATTAAGGGCATCGATACTGAGTTTATTAAGAGCCATTATATATTTAATTTTCTCAGTAAAATATTATTTTAAAAAATCGCCGTGACGCCGAAGAACTTTTGTATTTTTTTAATTTTTAGACAAATTTGACCTTGTAGTGTCAAAAGGGTCAACCGGTCAAACTTACTTGCCATTTAAAAAAATATACTACAGTACAACACACCTGTTCACTACACTCTCGTTATTAAAGATCGAGGACGTATTTAAAGATTTCGATCGACTTCATATTTAACGATAATTTTATATATTCTATGATTAATGTTCCTTGGCTCTAGATAGAAAAGTTTTTCGCGTGATACAATAGAGATGAGTCCATTATAATTTGCTTTTAGTGGTGGGTCGCTATCGTATTTTCGACAAACGAAACGTAACCGTTTCGCCGACGACGAAAACGGTTGCAGAAAACGGTTATCGTTGCAACTGGTTTGCAAACCAGTTGCGACGACAACCGTTCTTTAGAACGAAACATATTTGATATGGAAAGAGTTGCGTTTTTTTTAGTGAAACGCGTTTTTTTTAGTGAAAAGTAATACATTAACATTATCGACTGTATGTCATAGGCATAAAGTTCACTTTTGATTGTAAGAACTGTTTGGAGAACGAACGTGTCGGTGAATAAATTCATTCTCGACTGTATGTCATCGACATAAAGTTCACTTTTGATTGTAATAACTGTTTTGAGAACGAACGTGTCGTTGAATACATTCATTTTCGACTGTATGTCATCGACATAAAGTTCACTTTTGATTGTAATAACTGTTTTGAAAAACGAACGTGGAACGAGGACGACTACCAGTTATTCGAAGACTGGTTTGTGCTACGAAAACTGTTAACTGTTTTACCCAGGACGTAAAAACGGTTTCACCGTCGCAGAGCCGAGAACGGTTTTTTGAAACGGTTTCTCGTCGCAACGCCCACCACTATTTGCTTTCATTGTGATAGTAAATTGAACGCATAAGCACGCTAAAATACCGTATAGAAGCAAATAAATAAGAATCTGCTCGCATAAAATAATATTCATACCGAAGTAGTCCTATTATATTATTGTCTTTTACTTGATATTTTTTTATTTTTCCAAAAAAAAAATACAATAAATATACACCTCTGTATATAATAAAAATACATTCTGAACCTTGTTGCCTGAAAAAATTAAAAATAATAAAAGTGCACTGCAAGCACATATTTACAAGAGGGCAGAGCATCGAGTCCAAGGTAATTGGCATCGAATACTCTTCTGCTATTTCGCTGCCATTGTGAAAAATGAGAACTGCGTATTGACCATTCGCATAACGTGTAGAAGCACCATTAAACAACTTTTACGCCAACCATAAATAATAAATGACGTCATACTGGTAGGCGGAGGCAAATGAGAGGAACGCGGGAGGGATTTTTTGTCAATTTGATCGGTTGGCATTACTGTTTGTTCTTCGCGAAATGCACGCATTGGGACGCCCGGATTTAGTATGTTTCTTGAAAATCTACGTTGAACCAAATGAAACTTTGTTAGTGTGTGAAAAATTCTGCGATTTCTCTATCGAAAAGTTGTATTTAGGTTTGCGTTCTGTGAGTATTAGTGACTGTTTTGGGTGACCGATAAAGTTACGGCAAGTGCGTCGAAAGTTGAAACATGGTGCCGCTAGGACCCGGGCCAGGCCATCCTACCGCACACCAAACTCACGGCGGGCCATCTACAAATTTATCCGGTTCAAATTCGTTATCACAAAGTTCCTCGCAGTCAAACAAGTCGTCAGTAGCGGTAAGTCTGTCGCAGTATTGCCTAATATTATGCCGTTTTGCATCAATCTGGCGGCTCGCACATGTTTATGTAACTATAAGTTTGAGCACGTGCGATTTGGCGCTAATTCTGTTAATGATTTTCAGAAGCCGAACTACACATTAAAATTCACCCTCGCGGGGCACACGAAGGCTGTGTCGTCGGTTAAATTCAGCCCAAATGGAGAATGGCTAGCGAGCTCCTGTGAGTATATTAACTAATTATCATACATAGCAAGCCATTGTTTTGTTTTTTAAACCATAATATTATCATACCATATTAAGGGTTTACCCCCATAAAGAATTCAAATAAAACATAAGTGCCATGGAGACAAAGTTATATCCAGCAGAACATTCTGACCTTTTCTAGCAGCCAACATTGTTTAAAAATAGTAACTATGGCTAGATTTATAAATAATCTGTTATCTGATAAGTGATGCCAAAGTGAAATTGAATATTTTACCTATTGTATAAATAATTCTATTAAATACAAATCCCATTTAAAAGACAGAAAAAGAAGTATTACTTACTGTAATTTTATGTGAATCTAGTCCAGTCTTACCTATTTGCATAAAGCAACATTTTTACTACCTATTGCAAATAACTAGCAATTAAACCTATTTGCTGATAATTTTTATGACCTAAAAAGTTATAAATCACCAATAATTTTTTTACATATTTTTTGTATGAGACCAGTTACAATATTTTCTGTAAAAGATAGGTTTATATTGAAACTCTTATCTGGGTCACATTAATTTACACCAGAGAAGTGATAAAAAGCTAAGCTTGAATATGACTGCTAAGTTGAACTCATATTATTACATAGTTGACACTATGCAACAGCTGCTGTTAGGCATTTATAACAATTTCAGAGTTGTTTTGTCTTCACTTGGCACACCTAATAAATAGCCTTTGATCTGGAATTCAATGGATTAGCTCTTTTGTATTAAATAAGTTTTGAAGTCATATATTATTTTTAGTCTAGTCTAGAATCTATATTAAGCCAAAGAGGAAGTTTGTTATAAACTAGGACAAAATATTCTGCACCTGCAAGGGATAATATGTTGAGAAAGGTAGCACTATTTTTATGACTGGCTAGCGATTGCTAATTGTGAGTGAAACCCACCAA